>OX336388.2:719815464-722315464 GCA_946902985.2 Meconema thalassinum | reverse complement strand
TTCTCCTTAAGTCACTCATTATAAACCTATTGGGGAAAGTGTGACTTATGAACATGCGAGATTGCTCGCACGGGTCCGCTAGTCCACTTTAATTCAATTATTTTGAGAAATTCAGCATGGCATCTGTGGGAAATTTTAAAAATATGTTTCAATTTATCATGTCATTAAAAGCACGATCGAAGTGAAAGTTCGTTTAACAAACCACCCTAATAATTTTGAATATTTGGTACATAAATATATGGCCTACATATAAGAATCTAAATTGGCGGTCATGAGAAATTCATGTTTCACCTGTTCTCAACATCTACGAGTGTATTACAGCAATCAAACTGAAGTTTTGTATGGCGATAGAGGCTATAAAATGAAATCTATGAAACTTTCAATAACCTATGAGTTCAAAACCAACATGGTTCTGGAGATGACAGCATACGAGCCGCTGGTGATCAGGTGCTGAACAGTTGTGCCCTGATCGGGGATGACCCCCAATATGAGGTGACAGCCGATTAAGATAGTAGCATCTTGACAGCACTCAACGCTATACCTGCTTCTCGTGTTTCTTCTGAGACTCAGAAGACCACAAGAGCAGGAAAACCGAGAAAGCGTTCATATAATCGGATATCGAGTAAAGGAACTGACACTCCTTCGTATAGACATAAGCTGCACGCTGCGTTCTGCCAGAAATTCCCTAATATTAATGTTATGGAACAGAAAATAACGGATCAGCATCGAGCTACAGTATTGAAGAAATTAACCCTGAACATCACCTTAAGCTGCTAATTGTCGACGTTGCTGGCGACAATACTCATACCTCTGTAGAGGAATCCAAAGATCAGGAGAGTAAAAGTCTGGTCAATGATCAAAGGAACACCGGTCTTTCTTCAGAAGACAACGATGTTAGTAAGTTTATACAACCGGAAGTACTCGCTGAACCTTTGCGACATCAACTTGAAGATTAAATTCTGAAGACTCTCATAGAATTTGAACGGACTGATCTAATAGAGCGTTCCATAATCACGAACCAACCTTGCTATAAGAAACTTGATATTGCTGTTGCAACAATGAAAGGCATTCATTCTCAGCATCTGTCCAAGAAATAATATTGATGCAACCATGTTCAGACTGCAATTTACTGGAGCGAAAGCTGTGATATGAGTGACAGGAGGTAAATTATGGAGATCAAAATAGCTTAGTTCGACAGAGGAAGATGCTAGTTTGGGAGATTCGTTTACGAAAGTCTGTTAATGAACTCAGAATAAATATGGGAAGAATTCATCAGTATGTTGCAGGCCGTCCGTCATCTTGGAGACCTGTTCCGCAGTTCGCTCGTTTCTGAATGCACCACCCTGAAAGAAGTTGCCAGATCATCTTGCAAATAAGCCGACGATATGTTGAATTTTACCCACTGATGTGGTGAATAACCGGTGAGTGTTTTGGCTAATGATAATAATGATGATAATAATAATAATAATAATAATAATAAATGCCGGCAATAATGAATCCTTGACTTGCCAGTACTTGCGTGAGTGGAGAGTACCGATAACTTGTTACCTTGATAGTCAAACGGTGGGGGTATTTCCAACTGTATTTGTGAGTAAGTTCACTGACAAACATAGCTACCTACTTTCAGGTTCTCCAGCCGTTTACTAACAAAACAGATTCCTTTACTGGGGTCAACCGTACATTCATATATTGTAGGAACATATTCATTGAATTCGCTGGCATGGTCATTACGGTTGGGGCAGGTGGTTATGAAGTAGATAGAGTAATTTGGCGACGTTTAACTCGACCAACTGAGAATAATCTTGATTGATGAACTCTTGTGAATGTGAATATGTAATCCCGTCTATCGACCATTAATCTGATGGCCCAGTTGCTAGTACGCATTCAAGTTTCTAGAACATTAATTCCACGTTAAGCGTCCTAATATCGTGATAAGACCTCTTTAAGGGGCTCTCGCACGATGGTGAGGGGGCGCAGGTGTTGGCGTTGACCGGAGGGAAATAGCCAATAGACAGAATGATGTTCTCGAATATGCTCGGCTAAACTCGGCACTGTTCGGAACAATGAGGTATACACTGATTAAAGCTATTCCTTTAGAGAGGGCGGACGAGTGGCGTAATGAAGCGGCAGCTAGCAGCACTCACCTCGATTGGCACGCACTCACTGAGTGATTCGCCGAACTGTGATAACACGAGTACTGGGACACGCTGTTATTAAATGAAGTATATAAATTTAAAATCCCAGCCTTAGATAGTTATTTTCACTTTTGAGGAAAGCAACAAAATGAGTTCGATGTGGAACCTTTTATATCATTGATGATGATGATTGTTATCTTAAGGGGTCTAACATCAAAGTTTATATTATTGTGACATATTAAAACTAACAATATTTTAGACTCAACTGATATAGGTTACCAATCTAAATAGATAACACTTTATACATCACATACACTGCCGGAAAAAATAGGTACCCTTTTAGAGGTTACCAATTCACTCAAGATTTATTGTGGCAACAGTGCATATGAAGTACATGAAATGATTAAATATACAGATCAATAGGTGAAGCGGTTCAGAGATACCAGGTATCGACCCATGCTGAAACACCCTTATTAGTACGAGGTGTAGCCTCCACGGGCGGTAATGCAGACACTGACTCTTGCATCCAGTCGATCATACAGATGGCGAATACTGTCTTGGGATAAGTTATTCCATGCCTGCTCGACCTGTTCACACAGTTCTGTAAGAGTTGTGGGTGGACGAGTCGCACGATTCACATGTCGGCCCATCATGTCCCACATGTGCTTGATTGGCGACAAGTCCGGCGATCGTGCTGGCCAGGGACGTTGCTGCACGTCATTCAGTGCACGTTGAGTTGCTCGAGCAGTGTGTGGGCGAGCATTATCCTGTTGGAACAACACATCCCCTTCCTGTTTCAAGAACAGAAAAAGAACGGGTCTAACAGCATCCTGCACCATAAGGCCTGGGGTGGGGTCGGTGTGTCTTGGACGAATGCACTCTACGAGACAGCGCTCACCAGGTCTACGTCGAACGCGCCAACGACCATCACTTGCGTGTAGGCAGAATCTGCTTTCATCGCTGAAGACTACGGCGCGCCATTCCATCTTCCAAGTGATCCTCTGACGGCACCAGTCGAGCCGTGCACGTCGATGCTGTGGCGTGAGTGGAAGGTGGGCTAGAGGTGTGCGTGCCCGTAGTCCCACTGCTAGTAACCGGTTCGCAACAGTTCGTGTTGACACTTCTGGGCTCACAAACCCTCGTATCTGTGCTGTGGTAGCTGTACGATCTGCCACTGCAGCCCTTACAATACGACGATCCTGGCGGACGTCTGTGCTGTGTGGATGTCCAGAACCTGGTCTACGGGTGTGAGAATGTTCACGTGACCATTGATACCAGCATCGCTGCACAACGGGCACAGCACATCCAACTTGTGTGACAATTCTCCGAAAGGACCATCCCGCCACTCGGAAGGCCACAATTTGACCCCTTTCGCACTCGCTCAGTTGGCTGTAGGAAGCATGAGTGCGTCTCCGTGGCATTGCTGTACCTGCTTGCTTCACACGTTTGCACCACAATGAGCCGTATGGCTGTGAGCTTTCCCTATTAAATGGTAGACACAGATGGCACTCTGGTAGCTATGCCTCTACGCTATCTGTTGGCGGACGACGTTGAAACCCTTATCAGTACATCTACTATCCCCAGGTGGCATCTGCCGTCATCGGATCAAAATCGACATCGTCTTTTCAGGTGACTAATTTTATTTTCTGGGAGTTGGTTGGTAGGTTCTTAAGTTTAGGGGCTGCGACAACGCGGTCATGTAGCCCCGTGTACTTTGGGTGTGTGTAGAATCTGTCTGATAACCGATGTTAATTGTGATGACTGTATTAGTGTGTGTCATCTGTTTTTAGCCTATTTTCAATTTTGAAAAATTAGGCTTATGAGATCACCTTTTGTCCGTGTGTGTGTGTGCGCGTGTGTGTGTGTGTGTGTGAGGTGTGTGTGTGTGTGTGTCCCTAATAAAATCTAAACGGCCAGAGCGATTTCAATGAAACTCGGTAAGTTCATAGCACTATTCCCGGCGACCTCGACCGTGCCCTTCAAATTTTGTTACGTCTCACCAATCCAACATGGCGGCTGTGCGAAATATTTCACTAGCATTCAATATCTCCGAAACTATTACCGATATCGCCCTGAAATTGTGTACGGTGATAAAGGGCACTACTAAAAGATCACCTATGAGACTTTCAAAAACCTGGTGACTACAAAACCAACATGGCGGCTAAGCGAAGTTGAGACTTTTAAATAGACTTTTCTCGCGATTTAACTATCCAAACGTAATGAAACTTGGTACAGCAAATGTTTATTCACATTGTAATGCACTGAAGTCTAATTAAGTTCAATTGTATACATAACCTCAAAATGGCGGCTGTGCGAAATATTTCACTGACATTCAATATCTCCGAAACTATTACAGATATCACCCTGCAATTTTGTACGGTGATAAAGGGTACTGATACAAGTTTACCTATGTATATTTCATAAACCTGTAAAGTACAAAACGAACATGGCGACCAAGCGAATTTTAAATATTTTAATAGACTTTTCTCGTGATTTAACTCTCTGAGCGCTGTGAAATGAAGTACAGTAAATGATTTTGCAGATTGTAATGCACTGCCATCTAATTTAATTCAATTGTTTACATAACCTCAAGATGGCGGCTGTGCCAAATTTTAAAATTAAGTTTTTATTTCTTGTGTCGTAATCATGCGATCGAAGTGAAATTTTGAATAATGAACCTAGGCAATTATTGTCCTTGAATGGTACATAACTCTATGACCTATACATATAACAATCCTAAATGGCGAGCTTCCGAAATATTTAGACGGTTCTCAATATCTATGAATCTTTTACAGCAACCAAACTGAAATTTTTATGTTCATAGAGACTATGAACATATGTTCACCTATAGGACTTTCAGTAATCTGGTGAGCACAAATCCAACATGGCGGCGACGCGAATTATAAATATTTAAATGGACGTTTCTCGCGAATTAACGATCCGAGTGCCATGAAACGTTGCACGTTAAATGCTTATACAAATGTTGGTCCACTGGCATCTAATTTATTTCAATTGTTTGTATAATCACAAGATGGCTGCTGTGCGTAATTTTAGAATCTCGTTTTTACTTCTTGTGTTCTAATCATGCGATTGCAGTTTGAATACCACACGTACACAATAATCTTAATGTAATAGTACAAAAATAAAAATCCAATCTGGCGACCATCTGAAATATTTAGACGGTTCTCAATATCTACGAATCTGTTACAGCAATTAAACTGAAATTTTGTATATTGATAGAGGCAATTAACATGAGCAGGATATATGAAAATAGGCTGTATAGTTATTAACGGAACTACTTGTTTTAATTTAAGTACTGCAACTTAGAATTTTTCAAATAGTTCCTACTTTTGCCGCCAAGCGCCACCGTCAACGACTACTAGGCTAAGTTCACAACTCAGCTGCTATACGCCACCGCAGTCGGCTCTTGGCAACGAACTTAGAAACCTAAGAGCGTTGTTTACAATAACCTATCCAATTTAGCTTCACACAGGTGCAATTAGTGGAAGGTTCTTTAACATGCCATAAATTTATGACATGGGACCGCCGGCTTTACTTCCCCTCCGAAGGAAGGCATACTGAGGGATTTTTAACGCTCTTAAAAAATCCGACGGCTTCGGCCGGGTTTGAACCCGCTATCTTGGGCATAGAAGCTCAGCATGCTACCGACTACGCCACCGAAGCCGCTTTTCTGGGAGTGTATTATAGTATCTGGTCAGATTATTATAATAGCTCATGCGTTTGTGATTATGTCTTTCTACATGTGCCTTTTTCTATACCTTCTATACCTTTCAATTTCCTATTATTTTCTTGATGTCTCTCACTAGTGTGTACGTCCATTTAACTTAGCAGCTAAGTTTTCTATGTAAAAGATTGCTCTTTGAAAATAGAACAAAACAGTCGCCCTTTTCCAAGGTTAATCATTTCTTAATTTTTAATTTCCCCATCAATAGAGAATATACCGAATACAGAAGTAACTTAGAACATTATAAATCATAAAACATTGCAACAAGTAACAACCACAAATTTACTATTATCTGCATTACAGCTCTCACAAAAATCTACAAAATTAACAAACAAGAAGCCAAAATGCCAACAAACGTAGAAGAGATATAATACACTCTCCTCAGCTGAAATGCTAGTAGCAGATAAGTACAAGAAGTCGATGATCGATCATAATAATCGGGCCACATGAAAATGAAAATCCACAGCCTGCTTCCAGTCTCCGACCGGGTCAGGAATGGAATGAATGGAGCTCCCATCTAGCGGCGAGGATATGAACTGAGCCGGCTGCCGAGGCCTGACGCACTCCTCTGGGGCAATGATTAAATGAATGACAGATGAAATGAAATGATAGTGGAGAGTGTTGCTGGAATGAAATTTTGACAGAGAAAACCGGAGTACCCGGAGAAAAACCTGTCTGCCTCCGTTCTGAATAATCGGGCCACATACTGTACAGAATTACTGTATATACGAGGGATGTATTGTTTCAAGTTCATATGGACTGTATAAAAATAACAGATTGACATACCAAACTGATTTTTATACTAAATAGTTTCTTGTTTTATTCTTATGTCTCAACATAATCAGTAGTGGAGTAGTGGTGCTTCTGCTTAGTGTCATGGCCGCCGCGTGAGTCCAAGCCAATATTTCGTAAACCCATGGTCGGATTTTAACAAATGACGTGTCATTGGACTCGGGCTGACGCCCTCTTTACAATGGACCACTCATTTCAACCCCTAAATAAAACCTACCCCTACTAGGGGGTGAAATTGTAATTTTTTAGTGAAAGCCTCTTTTCAAATGGAACATGTATAAGGTGCGCTGCTAAAATGAACTTAAACGTGGTTGCTCATATCGCGCATGCGTTTTACGAGATGCCGCTATGGATGAACATTTTTGTTTTTTTGTTTTTTACGCATGCGCACTTGGGATTTTTGTAAGAGGGCGAGCTCTTTGAAAAAATGATTGATAAGAAGGGGTTTTGGTGGTGAGGAGAGAGCCAGATAGTCGCCTACTTTCCTACGAAGTTTCCCGATATCTCTCGAACGCAAGGTCGGATTTGGACGTGTAACGTGTCAAATCGCTTGTCTCGAAGCCCTATACATGTTATTAATAGGTTCAAGTTTTGAGAATTAGGGAAACAGGCTTTTTGGGGGTAAAACCATGATTTTAGACTTTTTCCGATATTTCACGAATGCATGATCGGATTTCGTCCTATGACGTGTCAAATGGCTTGTCTCAAAACCTTGTTTATTTTGGTAATAGGTTAAAGTTTTTGAGAATGAGGGAAACGGAATGTTTTGGGGTAAAACCGTGATTTTAAACTTTTTGCTATATTCCGCGAACCAATTATGCTAGAGGCATGTACGAGGGGTCCAACGACTCGGGGTGACGTTCTCTTTGCTATGGACCACTCGTTATAATTTAAAAAAAAATGGAAACTCTATTTTGGGGTAAACATGTGTTTTTTGTGATTTTGCCGATATCTCATGAACCAATAACGCTAGAGACGTGTACAAAGTGTCCTAGGACTCGGGATAACGCCCCCTTTCGAGTGTGGTAGATATATTTTCCAAAAAATAATTCACAAAAGGCCTAACGCCATACATGTTGAAAAATAACTGCATTTGTTTATAATGTTCATGAAGCGTGGTGGTTGAGAGAGACGATACTGCTGGGTGTGTGTTTCAACGAACCTGTCGCTAACCACAAGGACCATGCTTAATAGAACAATCGCTATTTCAGCGGGTCGGTGTATGACAGAGCGAGGGTGCGTTTTTCTGATATTTTACCTTTAACGTGTAAACGGTGATGAGAACTTGGTTCTATGTTGGTCGAAGCGAGTAGAGAAAACAAACTTGCAGAGGAGCAGGAGGTGAATGTCATTTGAGCTTATTGGAATGCGCTGATCTGACTTGACAACAAGTGCAATGGAAAAATGACAATGACGCTTGAAGGTGAAATAATCTGACCACCGTGGTGGCAGGGAAGAGCAAAATGCATGTGAACATGTGTGAAACCACATGTACGCTAAACAAGTGACATTCCTTTTTGCTTCGTACGTGACAAAATGCAAGTTGACGTGAAATTTGATCTGCCACAGGTGTTCACCTTGGACGTTAGCTGTCCACGTGCACGATAACAGAATGTTCAAAGCGTGGGAATCGCTGAATCAGTAAAAAGTATGATGCAACTTGTGGGAATGATGTCACAACCAATAGATAGGCAAGAGCAGCGAACAGCAGTGGTGGGAGGTGGAGGGGGGAGAGGGGGAGGGGTAATGTAAGAGAGAACACAGGTGGAAAGGGAAAGACAAACATGTATGAACATGCACGAAGCGCGGAGCGCTGTACACACAGAGCTATAGGAGGTGTACAACATGTGTGAATAAATAAAAAGTGCGTTAATATCTCGCTAACTAATAATCAGAGAGTGTCAAGTGAGGTGTCAAAGGACTCAGGATGGTCAACCCTTTTCCATGACCAACGAATTTACCCAAAAGATCTAAGGTCATTAGCTTTTAATATCTCATGAATCAATAAGGCTAGGGACCTGTATGAGAGGTCGTTGGACTTGAGGTGACATTCTGTTTTTGAATATATTATTTATTTATGTCAAAAGGGCCTAACTGCACTTTTGTTGATATCTCGCTAACTAATAATCAGAGAGGTTCAAGTGAGGTGTCATAGGTCTCAGGATGGTCAACCCTTTTCCATGACCAACGAATTTACCCACAAGATTCAAAACAGCAAGGTCATTGACCTAATATTTTATAAACTAATAATCGAATATCAACATGTGAGGTGTCATAGGACTTAGAATGGTCAACCCTTTCCCATGGCCAATGAATTTACCCAAAATACCTAATACATCAGGGTCATCGACCTGAGATTTTATAAACTAATAATCGGATACGAACACGTGAGATGTTTACCATGTGTGATGAAACATAGCTAGGTAGAGAAAGATTTAGTGTAGGCTACATGTATGGTGACTGACAAGTCATTGAAACTTCTTTTTCAGATCAAACTGCAGTATAGAAAGAGTATATGTTGCAGGTATGGGTTAATAATTGACGAACGGTGTACACAAACTTTGATTTATCTATTCAAGAAGTAAGAGTAGACTATCTTTAATTGATTGGTTAAAGAGGATAGCTAAAACACAAAAAGAATACTCAGTGGTTACCGGGACAAGATGGTCGCTACACACAACAAGCTTTAAATACTTGAAGCTAATAATCTATACACACACACTCGCTTGTTCTAAACTAAACTGTGTTGCTGTCAGTGCTCAGACAGTAGGCTGATGACAAAATGCATTGCTAACAGAAATATAATCATTTCCGGTTGTATAATGTTACCAGCTATCCATTTTGTGTTGCAGTGTTAAGCACTTTTAGCTCTTGTACTGGCGGTCTTAACTCGATTTCCAGGTCTGAGGCCTAGAACGAGTCAAACTAAGAAACAAGGGCATGGTGGTGTAGTGGTTAAGCTGTTAGCCTTTTCACCAGAGTTCGATTTCAGGTTAATATGCATGTCATAAACATATTAAACAAAACAAAACAGAGATAACGTTTAAAACTGATTACATTTGTGTCTTTTCAAATTATTACTTTGATTACAAAAACAAAGGTGAACTGGGTTTGACATACAGTTAATGCTGTCTATCACACACTAGACTGTAAGAAAGCCAAATAGCAAAAGGCGTAGGTAGAGCAGTGGTAAAATTGCTATATGTAGAGAACTACCTAGCGGTTTTATGAACTGGCAAAGCTATATCGCATAAACAGTGCAGTATACAATCCAGCAATCAAATTTGTATCTTGTGGAACAGAGAAAATGCACTTTTACCTTGATGGATAGCAAATGAGTGCAGACGAATGACCTATGCATTAACCTACCCTGGGGTTATAACCACGAGGTGGAGGTGTGATTTCACTGTTTAATCATTTAGAGACATGGCTTTTTTTGTAACCAGTAGATTTAGTATTTTGTAAATATTCATTTTTGTAATTGTAAATAGTGGAAACATTTTTTGTAATAGTAAATGTTAAATGTATAACTAAAAGTTATTTGGGATAAGTGTGCATGTCAAGGATAAATAGCGTGGTTGTATTTGTTTTTCAAAGACAGGTATGGTTGTGTGAATGTATGACTATAGATAGAATGATAGAGAGAGAGAGAGAGAGAGAGAGAGAGAAAGCTTGTGTGTGTGTGTGTGTGTGTGTGTGTGGGTAGCATTGATTGATCAACCAAAGCAAACACGGCAAGGTAGGATGGTGGGTTAATTAATGTATATAGCAAATGGTAAATAGTATACTGTAGTTTTTTAACACTTGTGTTTTTCAAATGCAGTGGTAGATAGCCGTTATTTTGTAAAACATTCTTACTTGCAGTAGTAATAAGACTCTATGGTTCCGCTAACACATAGATAGACTGTATTATTGCCATGGTCAAGCACTCACATTAAGATCATTTACAAAATCATAAAATGAAAAATAAAAATTCTTGTTTTGGAAATATCGTTTTTCAACATACACAAAATAAATATATAAAAAATTTGTAAACAGCAAAATGGAAAATCCATGGTCAAGCACTCACATTAAGATCATTTACAAAACCATAAAATGAAAAAAAAAGTCTTGTTTTGAAAATATCGATTTTTTTCAACATACACAAAATAAATATATAAAAAATTTGTAAACAGCAAAATGGAAAATCCATGTTTCCATATAGACAAAATTTTAAAACCTTAAACGGACATTTAAGAAAATATATGCAAATGGGAAATTGACAAATGTGTAAATATGAAAATGGAAAAATCCATGTTTCCATATCATGAAATTGAAAAACATTAAACTGTCATTTAAAAAAATGCAAATGGAAAATTGACAAATTGCAATGTGTGAAATGTGAAATTGAACAAATGGCTATCATTATTTAAAAAAAAGAACATTGCGCTCTATGGTTGAGGTGTGAACCAAACCCTCTCTACTTATTTGGACCACTGAGACTGAGTAGACTAGTTTTAGTTGTCATACCACTTTTAAAAGTTTGTGTTAAATCTAGGAATTGAACCCAAGAGCTTGTAGGGGAGATCCAAGGTTATAATATGTTAAACAGATAGCCTTGAATGTAGAGTGTGGTAGCTATATAGATATGAGACGTTTCGCTCGGGGCAGGGAGGCATGGAGATCTGCATCAAACCAGTCAAAAGACTGACGACTCAAACAACAACATGTAGAGCTCACCAAAATAATGTTGTGTAACGGTAAATGATAGTCAACGAACAGTAATGCATTACTAAAACCCATGACACGATACCTAAGAGCTTTTCTAAAATTATTTTAAAATGCCTTTAACCCTATATTAAACACCCAGTTCACAAGACTCATAACTGCCATGTTATGGTCAAACAAAACAAAATCTATATTTCAAAACAAACAAGTGGTTTAGTCAATGTATACTGGAAAAAGTTTTATAAACACTCAAGTCCACAAAAATAATTAAATTAGTAACAGTCAGGTTGACCGAGTGGTTGGTGTTTGACTTAAGTTCAAATTTTCTGTACAAGAAAGCAAGGGTTCGAATCCCTTACCTGATATAACTATTGCCTCAACATGGCTTGACCACACTGTATTATTGTGTACTCGGTACACAAACCATAAATAGTGTGTATTGTTTAAGGTCACTCTCTTTGCGAACATAGTCAGAGACTGTTGATGGTTAACAATTGCATTAATAGTGGGACATAGGGATAGCAATTAAGAAAAACAGACAATACCCATACACTATTTTTATTTATTTAATGTAAGTACTTGTACAATAGTTATATACAAACTACAACTCTCTTTTGTCTATTACTATCTAGTCCTTTTCGATCCACTTGCATATCAAGGGCAGATGACTTTGTAGTTCAGCCCCTTAAAACAACAACAACACTACTTCTTGCATAGTCTGTGATGTTGATGACTCTTGAGACGTGGAAGATGGATACAACATAACTTTTACAACAGGGGTTAAACGTTGCTCAACAAACAATGCACTATTTTGAGTAGCAACAATCTTTCTTTTGTACTAACTTGTTAGCATTCTGATGATTTTTTGTCAACACCATTAGTGTTTTGTCTGGAGCACTACATTGATGATCACTCACACTTAAATCCACACTATTTCTACTTTTCATATTGCCTCGACATCTTGTTGACCTCTGTTTTGAGCATCGCCAGAATATTATTCCTTTTACATTTTGTCGTCTATAGTTATAAGAGTAGCCTTTATAGAGTGCACGTTGTTTACCTCGGTTAGTTGTAGTAAGTTCCATACTAGTAACTAACCTGTTAGTATGATTTGCACACTACAAAGGTTATTTCTGTTCTGGTAATAGAATTATTTAGCGTTGGCTTTTATATTTAATATGTACAGTTTAAAGTGATAGAAAAATGGTAGAAACGTGGTAGCAAAGTGGTAGACAATTGGTAACATAGTGGTAGAAAAGTGGTAGCAAAGTGGTAGAAAAGAGGTAGAAAAGTGGCAGAAAAGTAGTAGAAAAGTGGTGTCAAAGTGGTAGAAAAGTGGTAGCAAACTAGAAAAGTGGTAGAAAAGTGGCAGAAAAGTAGTAGAAAAGTGGTAGCAAAGTGGTAGAAAAGTGGTAGCAAACTAGAAAAGTGGTAGCAAAGTGGTAGCAAAGTGGTAGAAAATATTACATGTATTGTTAAGAAATAGTTTAAGCGGTTACATGGATTCATTACACTATAATTTTAGCATCACGAAGCTCATTTTCTATATCCAAAAGTTCTTCCTCATATTTAGTATGACCAGCCTGTTTACAGGTATGCAAGTACTGAAGCCGCTGGATTAGCTTACTGGGATTGTTCCAGTAAACAAATTTAACAAATGATTTTTTTGGGTGTAAACCATTATCATCATCATCATCATTATCATCATAATCATCATCATCATCATGGTTATCATCATCAATATAATTATCATCAATATAATCATCATCACTATTACTATCTAATCCTTTTTGTTCATCTTGCAATGCAACAACCTTTGGCATAGTTTGTGTTGTCTTTGATAGTGTTAGAGGTTTCTTAGACGTTAACGACTGTCCTAACATGTCTTTTTCAGGAGATAATAAATGCTCTTTAACAAACAAAGCACTATCTTGAGCCACACTATTTTTTTCTTGGTCTTGCTTTTTTACCTTGGATAGAGTATTTTGTCCATTTAAATGAGTATTATTTTGAGATTTACAATGATGATCGATTGAAATAAGTATGTTGGAGCCTTTTGTCTTAATCATTCCTCGACACTTTTTAGATCGTTGTTTCGAACAGCACCAAATAACAGTTCCATTTTTATTAGTTCTTTTTACAACATATGCATATCCTTTATAGTAAGCACATGGCTTACCATAGCTAGTCGTTGATACTTCCATGTCAACTGTTAAGCATAAACTAATCTCTAGTAAAGTTAACTCGATAATAAAAATGATTGTTTGTAGTATGTGCAGTTTAAAGTAAGAGCAAAAGTGAGAGTCAAATGGTATAAAAGTGTTAGCAAAGTGGTGGAAGAGTGGTAGCAGTTTATAGTAGTCATGATCTTTTTTACCAGAATGTGATTTGAGTAAATGTAATTTCTAATACTTAGCAGTGAGTGGTCAGTTAGTCTTGGTTCAGACAAGCATAAACAGTTCTCCAATGAATCAGAGATCAAGATTTTCATTATGAAACAGTTGTGTAACCCAATTAGGTATCGGTACTTGATAGCTTCACACATGAACAAAAATTCCAACATATCTGATTTGAATTACATAATTTGAAAGTTGACAAAGAATATCCAATCAACCATTGTAGTTACAATGTCAAACACACAAAGACAAAATCAGCATGAACTTTTAAGTTACAGGAAAATTCTATGAAATAGATTATGCAGGAAATTTGGAAATACACATCAGAAGTTTGCAACACCATCCTTCTAGCCTATATAAATTATCGACATGGAAAGTGTACACTGCCCCTAACATTAAACCAATTTATCAATAACACAAGTCAACAATCAAAACATTTTGTGTTGATTCTATTATTTAATGCATATATTCTGTCTACATTGAACAGTAACAAAAAAACGCCATTCATAATTAATTAAGTTTGCTTTAATTTTTTATGTAATGATATATACATATTTAAAGTTTTGGCTGACTGTTCAGGGTGAATCGGCTTTGAACACATAAGAGAGGGAATATTTTAAGACTTAATCTCAGCTCACCTAACATAACCTAAATTTACCTAACCTAACCTTGTCATATAGGTAAGAAACGGGGCATACTATACTTTCAACTACACTAGTTTCAACTACTTTTCAAGGTCACTCTCTCGAACATTGCCGGAGACTGCCGAAGGTTAACGATTGGAACTCTAACAAGATTTATCTTGTCGTATGACGAAACAAAAAAATAACCTTCGGCAGTCTCCGGCAATGTTCGAGAGAGTGACCTTGAAAAGTAGTTGAAACTAGTGTAGTTGAAAGTATAGTATGCCCCGTTTCTTACCTATATGACAAGGTTAGGTTAGGTAAATTTAGGTTATGTTAGGTGAGCTGAGATTAAGTCTTAAAATATTCCCTCTCTTATGTGTTCAAAGCCGATTCACCCTGAACAGTCAGCCAAAACTTTAAATATGTATATATCATTACATAAAAAATTAAAGCAAACTTAATTAATTATGAATGGCGTTTTTTTTGTTACTGTTCAATGTAGACAGAATATATGCATTAAATAATAGAATCAACACAAAATGTTTTGATTGTTGACTTGTGTTATTGATAAATTGGTTTAATGTTAGGGGCAGTGTACACTTTCCATGTCGATAATTTATATAGGCTAGAAGGATGGTGTTGCAAACTTCTGATGTGTATTTCCAAATTTCCTGCATAGTCTATTTCATAGAATTTTCCTGTAACTTAAAAGTTCATGCTGATTTTGTCTTTGTGTGTTTGACATTGTAACTACAATGGTTGATTGGATATTCTTTGTCAACTTTCAAATCATGTAATTCAAATCAGATATGTTGGAATTTTTGTTCATGTGTGAAGCTATCAAGTACCGATACCTAATTGGGTTACACAACTGTTTCATAATGAAAATCTTGATCTCTGATGCATTGGAGAACTGTTTATGCTTGTCTGAACCAAGACTAACTGACCACTCACTGCTAAGTATTAGAAATTACATTTACTCAAATCACATTCTGGTAAAAAAGATCATGACTACTATAAACTGCTACCACTCTTCCACCACTTTGCTAACACTTTTATACCATTTGACTCTCACTTTTGCTCTTACTTTAAACTGCACATACAACAAACAATCATTTTTATTATCGAGTTAACTTTACTAGAGATTAGTTTATGCTTAACAGTTGACATGGAAGTATCAACGACTAGCTATGGTAAGCCATGTGCTTACGATAAAGGATATGCATATGTTGTAAAAAGAACTAATAAAAATGGAACTGTTATTTGGTGCTGTTCGAAACAACGATCTAAAAAGTGTCGAGGAATGATTAAGACAAAAGGCTCCAACATACTTATTTCAATCGATCATCATTGTAAATCTCAAAATAATACTCATTTAAATGGACAAAATACTCTAACCAAGGTAAAAAAGCAAGACCAAGAAAAAAATAGTGTGGCTCAAGATAGTGCTTTGTTTGTTAAAGAGCATTTATTATCTCCTGAAAAAGACATGTTAGGACAGTCGTTAACGTCTAAGAAACCTCTAACACTATCAAAGACAACACAAACTATGCCAAAGGTTGTTGCATTGCAAGATGAACAAAAAGGATTAGATAGTAATAGTGATGATGATTATATTGATGATAATTATATTGATGATGATAACCATGATGATGATGATGATTATGATGATAATGATGATGATGATAATGGTTTACACCCAAAAAAATCATTTGTTAAATTTGTTTACTGGAACAATCCCAGTAAGCTAATCCAGCGGCTTCAGTACTTGCATACCTGTAAACAGGCTGGTCATACTAAATATGAGGAAGAACTTTTGGATATAGAAAATGAGCTTCGTGATGCTAAAATTATAGTGTAATGAATCCATGTAACCGCTTAAACTATTTCTTAACAATACATGTAATATTTTCTACCACTTTGCTACCACTTTGCTACCACTTTTCTAGTTTGCTACCACTTTTCTACCACTTTGCTACCACTTTTCTACTACTTTTCTGCCACTTTTCTACCACTTTTCTAGTTTGCTACCACTTTTCTACCACTTTGCCACCACTTTTCTACTACTTTTCTGCCACTTTTCTACCTCTTTTCTACCACTTTGCTACCACTTTTCTACCACTATGTTACCAATTGTCTACCACTTTGCTACCACGTTTCTACCATTTTTCTATCACTTTAAACTGTACATATTAAATATAAAAGCCAACGCTAAATAATTCTATTACCAGAACAGAAATAACCTTTGTAGTGTGCAAATCATACTAACAGGTTAGTTACTAGTATGGAACTTACTACAACTAACCGAGGTAAACAACGTGCACTCTATAAAGGCTACTCTTATAACTATAGACGACAAAATGTAAAAGGAATAATATTCTGGCGATGCTCAAAACAGAGGTCAACAAGATGTCGAGGCAATATGAAAAGTAGAAATAGTGTGGATTTAAGTGTGAGTGATCATCAATGTAGTGCTCCAGACAAAACACTAATGGTGTTGACAAAAAATCATCAGAATGCTAACAAGTTAGTACAAAAGAAAGATTGTTGCTACTCAAAATAGTGCATTGTTTGTTGAGCAACGTTTAATCCCTGTTGTAAAAGTTATGTTGTATCCATCTTCCACGTCTCAAGAGTCATCAACATCACAGACTATGCAAGAAGTAGTGTTGTTGTTGTTTTAAGGGGCTGAACTACAAAGTCATCTGCCCTTGATATGCAAGTGGATCGAAAAGGACTAGATAGTAATAGACAAAAGAGAGTTGTAGTTTGTATATAACTATTGTACAAGTACTTACATTAAATAAATAAAAATAGTGTATGGGTATTGTCTGTTTTTCTTAATTGCTATCCCTATGTCCCACTATTAATGCAATTGTTAACCATCAACAGTCTCTGACTATGTTCGCAAAGAGAGTGACCTTAAACAATACACACTATTTATGGTTTGTGTACCGAGTACACAATAATACAGTGTGGTCAAGCCATGTTGAGGCAATAGTTATATCAGGTAAGGGATTCGAACCCTTGCTTTCTTGTACAGAAAATTTGAACTTAAGTCAAACACCAACCACTCGGTCAACCTGACTGTTACTAATTTAATTATTTTTGTGGACTTGAGTGTTTATAAAACTTTTTCCAGTATACATTGACTAAACCACTTGTTTGTTTTGAAATATAGATTTTGTTTTGTTTGACCATAACATTGCAGTTATGAGTCTTGTGAACTGGGTGTTTAATATAGGGTTAAAGGCATTTTAAAATAATTTTAGAAAAGCTCTTAGGTATCGTGTCATGGGTTTTAGTAATGCATTACTGTTCGTTGACTAACATTTACCGTTACACAACATTATTTTGGTGAGCTCTACATGTTGTTGTTTGAGTCGTCAGTCTTTTGACTGGTTTGATGCAGATCTCCATGCCTCCCTGCCCCTAGCGAAACGTCTCATATCTATATAGCTACCACACTCTACATTCAAGGCTATCTGTTTAACATATTATAACCTTGGATCTCCCCTACAAGCTCTTGGGTTCAATTCCTAGTTTTAACACAAACTTTTAAAAGTGGTATGACAACTAAAACTAGTCTACTCAGTCTCAGTGGTCCAAATAAGTAGAGAGGGTTTGGTTCACACTTCAACCATAGAGCGCAATGTTCTTTTTTTTAAATAATGATAGCCATTTGTTCAATTTCACATTTCACACATTGCAATTTGTCAATTTTCCATTTGCATTTTTTTAAATGACAGTTTAATGTTTTTCAATTTCATGATATGGAAACATGGATTTTTCCATTTTCATATTTACACATTTGTCAATTTCCCATTTGCATATATTTTCTTAAATGTCCGTTTAAGGTTTTAAAATTTTGTCTATATGGAAACATGGATTTTCCATTTTGCTGTTTACAAATTTTTTATATATTTATTTTGTGTATGTTGAAAAAAATCGATATTTTCAAAACAAGATTTTTTTTTTCATTTTATGGTTTTGTAAATGATCTTAATGTGAGTGCTTGACCATGGATTTTCCATTTTGCTGTTTACAAATTTTTTATATATTTATTTTGTGTATGTTGAAAAACGATATTTCCAAAACAAGAATTTTTATTTTTCATTTTATGATTTTGTAAATGATCTTAATGTGAGTGCTTGACCATGGCAATAATACAGTCTATCTATGTGTTAGCGGAACCATAGAGTCTTATTACTACTGCAAGTAAGAATGTTTTACAAAATAACGGCTATCTACCACTGCATTTGAAAAACACAAGTGTTAAAAAACTACAGTATACTATTTACCATTTGCTATATACATTAATTAACCCACCATCCTACCTTGCCGTGTTTGCTTTGGTTGATCAATCAATGCTACCCACACACACACACACACACACACAAGCTTTCTCTCTCTCTCTCTCTCTCTCTCTCTCTCTCTCTCTATCATTCTATCTATAGTCATACATTCACACAACCATACCTGTCTTTGAAAAACAAATACAACCACGCTATTTATCCTTGACATGCACACTTATCCCAAATAACTTTTAGTTATACATTTAACATTTACTATTACAAAAAATGTTTCCACTATTTACAATTACAAAAATGAATATTTACAAAATACTAAATCTACTGGTTACAAAAAAAGCCATGTCTCTAAATGATTAAACAGTGAAATCACACCTCCACCTCGTGGTTATAACCCCAGGGTAGGTTAATGCATAGGTCATTCGTCTGCACTCATTTGCTATCCATCAAGGTAAAAGTGCATTTTCTCTGTTCCACAAGATACAAATTTGATTGCTGGATTGTATACTGCACTGTTTATGCGATATAGCTTTGCCAGTTCATAAAACCGCTAGGTAGTTCTCTACATATAGCAATTTTACCACTGCTCTACCTACGCCTTTTGCTATTTGGCTTTCTTACAGTCTAGTGTGTGATAGACAGCATTAACTGTATGTCAAACCCAGTTCACCTTTGTTTTTGTAATCAAAGTAATAATTTGAAAAGACACAAATGTAATCAGTTTTAAACGTTATCTCTGTTTTGTTTTGTTTAATATGTTTATGACATGCATATTAACCTGAAATCGAACTCTGGTGAAAAGGCTAACAGCTTAACCACTACACCACCATGCCCTTGTTTCTTAGTTTGACTCGTTCTAGGCCTCAGACCTGGAAATCGAGTTAAGACCGCCAGTACAAGAGCTAAAAGTGCTTAACACTGCAACACAAAATGGATAGCTGGTAACATTATACAACCGGAAATGATTATATTTCTGTTAGCAATGCATTTTGTCATCAGCCTACTGTCTGAGCACTGACAGCAACACAGTTTAGTTTAGAACAAGCGAGTGTGTGTGTATAGATTATTAGCTTCAAGTATTTAAAGCTTGTTGTGTGTAGCGACCATCTTGTCCCGGTAACCACTGAGTATTCTTTTTGTGTTTTTAGCTATCCTCTTTAACCAATCAATTAAAGATAGTCTACTCTTACTTCTTGAATAGATAAATCAAAGTTTGTGTACACCGTTCGTCAATTATTAACCCATACCTGCAACATATACTCTCTCTATACTGCAGTTTGATCTGAAAAAGAAGTTTCAATGACTTTTCAGTCACCATACATGTAGCCTACACTAAATCTTTCTCTACCTAGCTATGTTTCATCACACATGGTAAACATCTCACGTGTTCGTATCCGATTATTAGTTTATAAAATCTCAGGTCGATGACCCTGATGTATTAGGTATTTTGGGTAAATTCATTGGCCATGGGAAAGGGTTGACCATTCTAAGTCCTATGACACCTCACATGTTGATATTCGATTATTAGTTTATAAAATATTAGGTCAATGACCTTGCTGTTTTGAATCTTGTGGGTAAATTCGTTGGTCATGGAAAAGGGTTGACCATCCTGAGACCTATGACACCTCACTTGAACCTCTCTGATTATTAGTTAGCGAGATATCAACAAAAGTGCAGTTAGGCCCTTTTGACATAAATAAATAATATATTCAAAAACAGAATGTCACCTCAAGTCCAACGACCTCTCATACAGGTCCCTAGCCTTATTGATTCATGAGATATCAAAAGCTAATGACCTTAGATCTTTTGGGTAAATTCGTTGGTCATGGAAAAGGGTTGACCATCCTGAGTCCTTTGACACCTCACTTGACACTCTCTGATTATTAGTTAGCGAGATATTAACGCACTTTTTATTTATTCACACATGTTGTACACCTCCTATAGCTCTGTGTGTACAGCGCTCCGCGCTTCGTGCATGTTCATACATGTTTGTCTTTCCCTTTCCACCTGTGTTCTCTCTTACATTACCCCTCCCCCTCTCCCCCCTCCACCTCCCACCACTGCTGTTCGCTGCTCTTGCCTATCTATTGGTTGTGACATCATTCCCACAAGTTGCATCATACCTTTTACTGATTCAGCGATTCCCACGCTTTGAACATTCTGTTATCGTGCACGTGGACAGCTAACGTCCAAGGTGAACACCTGTGGCAGATCAAATTTCACGTCAACTTGCATTCTGTCACGTACGAAGCAAAACAGAATGTCACTTGTTTAGCGTACATGTGGTTTCACACATGTTCACATGCATTTCGCTCTTCCCTGCCACCACGGTGGTCAGATAATTTCACCTTCAAGCGTCATTGTCATTTTTCCATTGCACTTGTTGTCAAGTCAGATCAGCGCATTCCAATAAGCTCAAATGACATTCACCTCCTGCTCCTCTGCAAGTTTGTTTTCTCTACTCGCTTCGACCAACATAGAACCAAGTTCTCATCACCGTTTACACGTTAAAGGTAAAATATCAGAAAATCGCACCCTCGCTCTGTCATACACTGATCCGCTGAAATAGCGATTGTTCTATTAAGCATGGTCCTTGTGGTTAGCGACAGGTTCGTTGAAACACACACCCAGCAGTATCGTCTCTCTCAACCACCACGCTTCATGAACATTATAAACAAATGCAGTTATTTTTCAACATGTATGGCGTTAGGCCTTTTGTGAATTATTTTTTGGAAAATATATCTACCACACTCGAAAGGGGGCGTTATCCCGAGTCCTAGGACACTTTGTACACGTCTCTAGCGTTATTGGTTCATGAGATATCGGCAAAATCACAAAAAACACATGTTTACCCCAAAATAGAGTTTCCATTTTTTTTAAAATTATAACGAGTGGTCCATAGCAAAGAGAACGTCACCCCGAGTCGTTGGACCCCTCGTACATGCCTCTAGCATAATTGGTTCGCGGAATATAGCAAAAAGTTTAAAATCACGGTTTTACCCCAAAACATTCCGTTTCCCTCATTCTCAAAAACTTTAACCTATTACCAAAATAAACAAGGTTTTGAGACAAGCCATTTGACACGTCATAGGACCAAATCCGACCATGCATTCGTGAAATATCGGAAAAAGTCTAAAATCACGGTTTTACCCCCAAAAAGCCTGTTTCCCTAATTCTCAAAACTTTAACCTATTAATAACATGTATAGGGCTTCGAGACAAGCGATTTGACACGTTACACGTCCAAATCCGACCTTGCGTTCGAGAGATATCGGGAAACTTCGTAGGAAAGTAGGCGACTATCTGGCTCTCTCCTCACCACCAAAACCCCTTCTTATCAATCATTTTTTTCAAAGAGCTCGCCCTCTTACAAAAATCCCAAGTGCGCATGCGTAAAAAACAAAAAAACAAAAATGTTCATCCATAGCGGCATCTCGTAAAACGCATGCGCGATATGAGCAACCACGTTTAAGTTCATTTTAGCAGCGCACCTTATACATGTCCCATTTGAAAAGAGGCTTTCACTAAAAAATTACAATTTCACCCCCTAGTAGGGGTAGGTTTTATTTAGGGGTTGAAATGAGTGGTCCATTGGAAAGAGGGCATCAGCCCGAGTCCAATGACACGTCATTTGTTAAAATCCGACCATGGGTTTACGAAATATTGGCTTGGACTCACGCGGCGGCCATGACACTAAGCAGAAGCACCACTACTCCACTACTATAATCGCCAAAACGATTAACATATTTGTCGTATCGTTACACCAGCTTTCCAATGCCCTCGGCAAAAAAGTCTGCCGCCACTGAGGTGCGTACGTCTGAAGAGTCTCCTGAAGTTTGTCCTTATTAACGAGGCGCTGCCGCCAAACCATAACCTCAATTCTCAAAAAAGGTGAAAATCATTCACGACTGCACTGTGCCAACGTTACGATGGACTTTTTCAAATAATTCAAGTGTGAAGTTTTGGATCATCTGCCGTTTAGTCCAAACCAGCACTGAATGAGTTTCAGGATTTAGAGTGCCTTCATTTTTGATTTTCGAATTCATCTAATTAACAATTGGATCTATGAAGTCACGTGAAACAAAATTATTTGAAATTAAGTTTTGAACAATTGATGCTCTATTTATATGGAATGATGATGATCAGCTCTGAGAAAGAAATAATATCAGTATGGCACTTATTAAAACGCGATGTCGAAGACACGGTGGACGACGAGTGACTGCTGCCGCTGTTCTACCACCACTGAAGCATGGCTGGAAATCCGTCAGCCCAGATCGATCAGCTTTACCTTGTAGCCTCACCACTTACCATCCGTACTCGAATAAAGATTTGTATGCTACTGAAAGAAATAATCTTTGTGTTTCTTTGCATTTCATTCAATATTACAGTTGAAATCAGTGTCACTTAATTTATGAACTGCATCACGTCCGAAGTCGTTTGAAGCAAATTTAAAACAATTAATGTTCACTATTCAGAATGACTTAGGAATTACCAGACTGTGTAAAACGTTTCATAATATAAGACATGTCACCAACAAATGCGGCTGGTAGAAGTGTAAACACATGAATTGAAGAACGTTCTAGACACTGCGGACTGCAGCAGATTTATAAGTCTGCCGTAGTGGAATATACTTGGAAAAGGGGCCACGCTATCGGGTTTGAGAGCGTAATAGGCCTAATATAATAATGTTATTGTTTTTGCGACCCTTTTAACTTCTGCGGCTTTTAGTGACGCCAGGGTGACGGATTTTTACCCCGAAGGGGATCTTTAAGGTGCCAGTAAATCTACTGATACGGATCCCTCACGTTTTCGCACCCTTAAATGCCAACTGACTGCGCCGGGAGTCGATCCCGCTATCTTGGGATCAGCAGGCGTGAACGTTACCGCTGAGCTACGCAGCCAGCTGTTTTGAGAACATGAAATATTTTAGTTAGTTAGTTATTGTTGTTTTAAGGGGCGGAACTACGAGGTCATCTTCCCCTCAGGAAATATTTTCTAGTACATTGAGCTACCACTTCGAGCTGTATAGAGAAGTAGAGTAAATGAAATTTATATACGTCCACAAAATTTCAATAGAAAATTGGAAATGCTATGTATCAGGGCCAACCAAACTCTTTTATGTGCGGGGCCACTAATTAACTTAGGCGATAGGACGCGGGCCACGTGCACAGTGTAACAAAATGTATAACTTCAATATAGGAAGGGGACTTGGTGGGGGCCGTAGGGAGGGGGGGGGGTGGAGTGGAGGTGAGGGCGGAGAGGGGAGAGGGAGTGGGGAGTAACCCCGGCCCGGCGTGGTTGATAACGTAAAGTTACGGAAATCTCATAATGAAGTCAGAGGGTGTTATATGTATTTCACAATATTTTTAGGAAGTAATCGATCGATATTTAATTATGCTAAGACTAAATTAAGCTCTTCAAAGAACGAGAGAGTTTCTTTATATAAAAACTATTACCAACATTGAAGTAGGCCTAATTAAACGTCAAATGTTTATTTTATGTTCGACGAAGTCGACATGTAAATATTATATGTCAGAAAACTGTTTCATAATGGGGGATCATTAAAATACTACTTTTCATTATAACACAGTTTTTCCTACCAACCAGAGCACAATATTTTCATTCATTGACCAATTAGGTAAGGGTAGCTTCTGACAAGCACACAAAATCCAACGTGTCGGACATGAGTGACGAGATTTGAAAGTTGACAATGTAGCCTATATTGGATCAACCATTGTAGTTACAATGCATAACCAAACTGGGCAATATTGCAAATGAAATAGCACTGTACCTTAATATCCTCAACCCCAATGTCTACATATTTGTAAGATTTCGTAGGCTTATGACATTAGTTCCACAGAAATTATTATCCAGCTATCTGTTCAGTAAATAGATTTCTTATGCGAAACGTTTCCGCCAGATATCATAACTTCTTCTATTTGGAATTCAATATTGATTTTCTTTCCGTTGACATTCTATACGCATCGAATTAGAAAAATAACTAGTTCTTAATACGATACATTTTAATTTTAAAGCGTTTGTAACAACCTATTTTGTGTTATTTGACCAAAATAACAAAATGATCCAACATAGTACCTGTTGGTGTTACTTCACGATGAACAATGTTTCAAAGCTTTGGGGATCGTTATTGGGTAGAGTTCAAATGCTGAGCCCACACAATTCCCAAGAGGAAGAATTCAATCGACAGAATCTCGACAGATAGTGACCCCGGTGCTAGGATACACAGTATACTAGTCCAGAAGGCGTAAACAGCGATACGCCCAGGACACTCTTCAGATATTTCGCCTTTAGGCTTGAAATTGCTTAATTTTACATCTTTGCTGAGATGGCGACCCGTACTTCGTCTGCAAAGAATGCTTTCAATATTTAAAAGAGAAAATGGCAGAGGAAGAGCGAACACAGAATTTGAACTTCAGTTCTTCGAACTTTCCGATCTCCATTGCAGACGAGAAACGTGATTGAACACACTTGGTTGGTTGGTTTCTTCGTTTAGGGGCTTCGACAACGCGGTCATGTAGCCCCGTGTACTTTGGGTCTGTGTAGAATCTGTCTGACAACCGGTGTTAATTGTGATGACTGTATTAGTGTGTGTTATCTGTTTTTAATTCAAGTTTATTATTATTTATCGCATGGCTTTTAGTGCCGGGAGTGTCCGAAGACATGTTCGGCTCGCCTGAGTCTGTAGCTGCTTCCAGCGGACACCCTTATTAGGGTGAGCTGCAAGTTCCGTTCAATTTCAAGTAGTTCCAACTTTCACCACCAGATATCAATGATACTTCGATAATAATAATAATAATATCGTATGGCCTCGGGTGCCTGGTGCAAGCTTTGCTATTTGACACCCAGAGGGTAGCTTGCGTGTCGAATTTCGTAGTTCCTTGACTATGAAAGTCAAGGAGGTTAGATATTAGATATCTAATCTCCTTGAACACAATAGCGCTTTCTAGTAGAGAAATGAGGAACTTTGTGCTGGCGGAAACTCCCGAGATTAATTTTGCCATTATGAACTCGGCCTACTGAATTCAAATGGGTTCTTTGACATGCCAACATCGTATGACATGCGTATCGTATTTTTGCCTTTCAAAAATCACTTACCACGGTCAGGGGCGAACCTGCAATCTTGGGGTTAGTAGACCGACACGCTATCCACTCACCCACCGTGGCAAGCTAACTTCGATAGAGCGTCCCGACGAAATCTAACCTAACAATTTAGCTTTACACAAATTTAGTCTGTGAAAGGATCTTTTACATGCCATAAATCTATGACAAGTAAGGACTGCAAACGATAATTTCAAGTAGTTCCTACTTTATTTAGTTAGTTATTGTTGTTTTAAGAGACGGTACTATGAGGTCATCTGGCCCTAGTACCTACTTTCGCTACCAAATGCTACCGTCCTCGACACCTAGCTGTGAACCTCGCTACTACTAGATGCTATCGCAACCAGCGCCTGGTGACGAACGTTGGAACTTAAGAGCATTAATCAAACCTAACCTACAAATATGGCTTCACACAAGTGTAGTTAGTGGAAGGTTCTTTTTCATGCCATAAATATATGACATGGAACCACCGGCTTTATTTCCCCTCCGAAGGAAGGCATACTGAGGGATATTTAACGCTCTTAAAAATCCGACGATTTTGGCTGGGTTTGAACCCGCTACCTTGGGCATAGAAGCTCAGCATGCTACCAACTAAACCGCCGAATCCACCTTTCCGATCTCCATTGCAGACGAGAAACGTAACTGAACACACTTGCTGAAGCTTCTGGGTGAGAATTTAATGATTGCAGAGTATGAACACTTTAGAGAATTTAACTTTATACCAATTTTAGCAAACACATTTGCACATGACATCAAACAATTTCCAACCAGTGCTTGTATTTTATTGATGTTGTTAAATGACATGTTCTTCTTTTTTACATTTCACCTCTACAAATGAGCCATAATGAGAGCACTCGTAATTTATGTTTCATACCTTTTGTGGCATTTCAGGTAAAGTCCACCCATTTAGTAGCACAATGGAACATTTTGCACGGTATACATTCTGTGCAATGTCATATGCATTCACTCAGTTCTAACGAGTAGAAATTAGCGGCAATTTCATCTATAATTCACAGACTCACACTTGTATATGGCTGGCTCTCATGGATTAACGCAGTTAAGCGACAATTACAATCATACAAATTACACGGAGCCGTACCATGATGTTGTTTAAAGGTATTTAGTAAGAGCTTGTGGAACAGCTGGTGTGCGACAAAATGGTGTTATTCTCCTCTGAGAGCAGGTTGTTGTAGTTGGTCCATTTAGGAGCTGTTCGACATTGTGGTCGTGTAACCCCAAGTACGTGGGTGTGTGTAGAATCTGTCTAATAACCTGCGTTATTGTGATGGCTTCTTCTTCTTCGCCTTTTGAGACCACAAAGGATCACTTTAACCAACCATTAGTTCACCAACTTGAAGGAACTGTACGAGCCTTGCGGTCCTCCCAGTACTTCTTCGTTCGTAATGATCTTCTTGCCCTTTCTTGAGCGGAAAATATTCTTGTCGGAATGTTATGTTTTTTATGAGTATGAAATAAAAAGTCATATTTTTAAGTGCTGTAGTTAAACTTTTCTTATTTGTAGCATCTTCTGTTGTTAGGCCAATTTTTTAAAGTCCTCTCTGATTTCTTTCAAACATCGGCATCCAGTTGTCGTGTTTTTTGAAGCAAGATTGTACTGTAGGCTACTGGTTGTTTTAGAAGACATGAATCTGGCATTCTCATGATGTGTCCGAATAATCCTAGTCTGTAATAGTGACTGTATTTTTAGTTGAGGATAGGATTTACATAGAGGTGGCTGTGCCCTTAAGTTATGAAGCATCTTGTCATTTATCTGGAATTGAAGTGAAAAACATGAAAAAAGAGATGTTCAGTAGAGAACATATAGCCGACTTTTTTTTCTGAATTTATTGGTATACTGTATTTATAACTCACTAGCTGAAGTACCCGTGCTTCGCTACGCGTCATAAATAAATTAAAATGTGAAGGTGACAGTTAAAACAGGGGATAGGCGAGGTGCTGCGCAGAGGGAGATTAAGGATGGAACATTTTGTCCAACTACACCGCTCGGCGTTGACCGTGTTTTATAGCACAAATTTAGGTTTTACTCGCTAACAGTTGCAGATACCTTTCGGATAGGAAATGTAGTTTTAAACCTCGCATATGTCATCAAAAGTTTGCTATTTCTTAGCGTTCTCTTTTTATTTGAAATGGAAATATGAAAGTTTGATACCAAAGGGTGTAGTGACGTCACTAAAATGGTCGCCATTTTAAATAGTGCAAAGTATTGAAATCAAAAGTAACCTATATGTTAACCAGGAAAATCAGCTACTTCCATGTAAAATTCACGTAAATCGGACCAGTGGTACTTGCGAGATTGAGTAATACACAGACACACACCATCTCAATTTTAGCCTCGCTTCGCTCACGTCATAGTCGTGTCATATTGTTATTCAATGAAATGCAGGTTTAACCCCGTTAACACCCCCTTTAGAACCTGAATACCCAAAAATCCCTCCTTAGTAGACGTTTTCGACACACGAAAAACATATCCCCAAAATATCATTCTTCTAACTTTAATAGTTTTGGTTGGTCGATGAGAGCAAACATCCAAAAATCCTTCCTTAGTGGACGTTTGTCTTCCAGAAGTTCACCCCTCCCCATATGCCCCTTAAATTGCATTTATGAAAAAACGGTCGAACACCTATTTATTTTATTTATTTATTTATTTATTCATTTATTTATTTATTTTTAAGCTGATAGATTTCCTCCGAATTTCAGACTCCTCCCTATGTCGTTTAAGAGATACACGCTCAGTTAGGAATCTTTCAACCCCCACTTTTCATCCCTTTCACCTCATAATATACACTACATCGAAAAACCATTAGACATGTGTCAGCTTATTTTTAATGATTAGTATATGTGCCAAGTATCACATCCCCAAATGAAACCACTCGTGAGATATTGTTATTCAATGGAAAGCACGTTTACCCCCTTAACACCTCTTTAGAACCTGAATATCCAAAACTCTTTCCTTAGTGGACGTTTTCGACATACAACAAACATATCCCCAAAATTTCATGTTTCTAACTTCAATAATTTTGGCTGGGCGATGATGAGTGAGTGAGTCAGTCAGGACATTTTCTTTCATTTATTTTTGATAATTTCACCCGTCCCCATGAACCCCTTAAATTGGATTTATGAAACAAACGGTCAAACACCTATTTACTTATTTAAATCTGTTTTCCCCCTGAGTTTGATGAGTGAGTAAGTGAGTCAATCAGTTAGGACACTTTCTTTCCTGTTTTTTTTCCCATAATTTCACCCCTCTCAAAGGGCCCCTTAAATTGGATTTATGAAAAAACGTTCGAACACCTATTTACTTGTATTTTAAGCTGTTTTTTCCCACCGAATTTCAAACTTCACTACTAAGTCGTTTCAGAGATACACGCTCCGTCAAGAATCCCTCAACCCCCAATTTTCACCCCTTTTACCTCATAATATACACCATATCGATAAACCCTTAGACATATGTCTGATTATTTGTAATGATTAGTTTATATACCGAATATCACATCCCCAAACAAACAACTCATGAGATATCGTTATTCAATGAAATGCACGTTTACCCCCTTGACACGTCTCTAAAACCCGAATAAACAAAAATCATTCCTTAGTTAACGTTTTCGACATACAGCGAACATATTCCCAAAATTTCATGTTTCCAACTTTAATAGTTTTCGCTGGGCGTGATGAGTGAGTGAGTCAGACAGGACATTTTCTTTCATTTATTTTACCAGAATTTCACCCCTCCCCATGAGCCCCTTAAATTGGATTGATTAAAAATCGCTTGAACACCTATTAACTTATTTCTTAAGCTGTCTTTTTCCCCTGAGTCAGTCGGTTAGGACACTTTCTCTCCTCTTTATCCCCAGAATTTCTCCCCACCCCATTGGCCCCTTAAATTAATTTATGAAAAAACAGTCGAAACCCGATTTACTTACTTTTTAAGCTGATTTTTTTTCGCTGAGTTTCAAATTTCTGGCCTATGTCGTTTAAGAGATAGGCCTACACGCTCCATTAGGAATCCTTCAACCCCCACTTTTCAGCCCTTTCACCTCATAATAATACACCACATCGAAAAACGCTTAGACACATGTCTGCGTATTTTTAATGATTAGTTTATATGCCGAGTATCACATCCACAAATGAAACCACTCGTGAGATATTGATATTCAATGAAATGCAGGTTTAACCCCCTTAAGACCCCTTTAGAACCCGAATATCCAAAAAACCTCCCTTAGTGTACGGTTTTGACATACAACGAACATATCCCCGAAATGTCAAGTTTCCAACTTCAATATTTTTGGCTGGGCGATGATGAGTGAGTGAATGAGTCAGGACATTTCTTTTCAATTTTTTTTTCTTCAGAATTTCACCCCTCCCGATGAACCCCTTCAATTTGATTGAAAAACAAACTGTCGAAAAGCTATTTACTTACTTTAAAGCAGTTTTTTCCCCCTGAGTTTGATGAGTGAGTCAGTCAGTCAATCAGTTAGGACACTCTCTTTTCTTCCCCCCCCCCTCCCAGAATTTTACCCCTCCCCATGGGCCCCTTAAATTGAATTTATGGAAAAGCGGTTAAACACATATTTACATATTTTTATGCTGATTTTTTTTCCGCTGAGTTTCAAACTCCTCGCCTATGTCGTTTAAGAGATACACGCTCCGTTGGGAATCTTTCAATCTCCACTTTTCACCCCTTTAACCTCATAAACACATCGAAAAACCCTCAGACACGTGTCTTACTTTTTAATGATAAGTTTATATGCCGTGTATCACATCCCCCAATGAAACCAATCGGGAGATATTGTTATTCAATGAAATGCAGGTTTAACCCCCTTAAGACCCCTTTAGAACCTGAATATCCGAAAATCCTCCCTTAGTAGACGGTTTTGACATACAATGAACATATCCCCAAACTGTCATGTTTCTAACTTCAATAATTTTGGCTAGGCGATGATGAGTGAGTGAGTCTGGACATTTTCTTTCAATTTTCTTTTTTCAGAATTTCACTGCTCCCCATGAACTCCTTAAATTTGATTTATGAAAAAAAAAAAAACTGTCGAACAGCTATTTACTTAATTTAAAGCAGTTTTTTCCAGTCAGTCAATCAGTTAGGACACTTTCTTTCCTGTTCCCCCCCCCCCCAGAATTTCATCTCTCCCCATGGGCCCCTTAAATTGGATTTATGAAAAAACTGTCAAACACATATTTACTTCTTTTTTATGTTGATTTTTTTTCGCTGTGTTTCAAACTCCTCGCCTATGTCGTTTAAGAGACACACGCTCCGTTAAGAATCTTTTAATCCCCACTTTTCACCCCTTTCACCTCATAATATACACCACATTGAAAAACCCTCAAACACATGTCTTCTTATTTTTAATGATGAGTTTATATGCCGAGTATCACATCCCCCCATGAAACCAATCGGGAGATATTGCTATTCAATTAAATGCAGGTCTACCCCCTTAACACCCCTTTAGAACCTGAATAGCCAAAATTTCTCTCTTAGGGGGCATTTGCGGCCCTTGAGGAAGCTGCATACAGATTTCATTCCAATCCGTTCGGTGGTTTCTGAGATTTCGTGATGAATAAATGAATGAGTGAGTGAGTGAGTGAGTGGTATTTGGCAAATATATAGTAGAAAGAAGATAGTGTCAAGTCTTTGTTATGCTAAACTCGGTTGACAGTGCTGTGTGAGAAATTGAGTAACTAACGGGATTTCAAGTAAAGATCCTCATTTTCTATACCGGTAGTGCTGAGCGCAATTGGCATCAAGTCGGCCGTGTCTGGACTTGAGCTATGTTGCCATGGAAACTATCTGCCTTGCCATTCCTTCATGAGTATATTTTATGATTTGATTAGTCTGTTTTTGAGTGAAAAGGGCCGAAATCAGAAGAATGAGAAAGACTATCGAAAATTCATGTAGCCAGCGGTTCCTTCTGGGTCCTAAACTATGTGTATGCAAAATATGGTTGAGATTGGTGGAACGGTGTAGATTTGTATACGGAACCAACATATATACATACATACATACATACATACATACATACATACAGACTTTCACTTTTATATATTAGATTGTCCTTATCAAGGAGTTTAATTGAATATTGGTTGTTGATGATGATGATATTTGTTTTTTTAAGTGGCCTAACATCTAGGTTATCGGTCCGAATATTGGTTGTTGACATTTTACCAATGGTATTTGAGGGTGCATAATGAAACGATCTCGTGGCTGTAAATTTACCAGCTCATTAGATATCTCCTCCACAAAATATGCCAGGCCGTGGCAGTTAAACGGGATATTAAATCCATATCATTATTTAGAACCATAGCTCGGGGATCTACGAACCAGAATTTTTAAGAATCTGTTCAGTAGCTCAATGCAGAGCTAGAAAAGTGTTCCTCGTGTTAGAAGTCGGTAAGTGTAGCTCAGCCAGAAAATGAGGCTCTGAAACTAAGAGATGTGTCTGTTTATGATTACTGTTTCCTCAAGACATAATGCCTTTCTACTACAGAACAGTTTTGTGGGCTACAAGCACGTAAGGTTACACAAAATATTAATGTATAATTAAAGAACAAATAATAATTCAATGATAGTTTGTTGGATAATACTATTTTTATAAAAACTATTTATTTATGTATTTCATTATTTATTATATTAATAATAATAATAAAGTTATTGGAGAGACCTCAAAATGAACTATATCAAAAGACCCACACAAGCAATCAGAAAACACCGAGCAAAGTTGGAAAACCCTAGAACGGCAAAGAAACTACTCAACATTATAACAAAGGGTAACAAGATGTTCAGTAAAGAACATATAGCCTATTTTCTCCTAAATGTATGAGTATAGTTATAACTCGTTGTTATTATCAAAGAGTATAATAGAACTATTCTTTGTTGAAGACCTTAGAAACGATTTACCTCTACCAAACGCCACAACCTAGATAAAAACTGCTACCATCATTGAAGAAAGAAAGATAAGAAGTATCTAAAGAATGTTATGGATCTGGAGACATAATCGACCGGACTGGCGGCGTGGCTCAGCGGTAACGTTCTCGCTTGCTGGACCGTATGTTTCAGGTTCGTATCCTGGCGCAGTCAGCTGGCATTTGAGGGTGCACAAATGTGAGGGAGCCGTGTTAGTAGATTTACTGGCACGTTAAAGATCCCCTTCGGGACAAAATTCTGGCACCCCGGCGTCTCTAAAAGCAACAGTAGTTAAAAGGGACGTAAAACCAATAACATTATTATTATTATTATTATTATTATTATTATTATTATTATTATTAAATAATCGGCCTGACGCGGGCAACATCCAACTTTGAGTTGAGGCATGTCTTTACACGTCTGGCTGCGTATGACTTTCACAACCCTAATTGAATTAACAAATCTTTCCATGACCCTACAGAGACGTGTGTATACCAACTATGTGGATATTTTCGATTGCTATTTGGCTGAAATAAAAGTATTAATTAATATCCTGAACTAGCACCAACGGTAGAGTTCAGATACTATGTGAAATCGTTTTGTTCTTTACTTCAATTAACATTTTCAAATAACGCACAATAGACTGTTACAAACCCTTTAAAATAAAAAGTAAAAATGTATCGTAGTATCATCTTGTCATTCTTCAAATTCGAGGCGCATAGAATGCCAATGGTATAGTAATCAATGGAGCCCCACGTAGACTAGTCGTGACATCTAGTGGTGAAATATCGAACAATATAATCCTAACAGAGCGAGTGCATTCTAGCGGCCAGAAGAAGAAACTTTTCAATAAAATCTGGAAGTTAATAAGTAGGTCGGCGTGCAGTTACCTTTTTGGCAGCTAGATGTCTCGAGTAAATCTGCTGGCGAATTATGTTTCAATTAAATATATATTTTACACCATAATATGCACAATATAACGCTTAATTTTAAAACATCTGAGTCATTACAAAACAATAAACATATAACATTTCAAGCAAAAAACCTAGCTCTGATCGGGTTTGAACCATAGGCATTTGAGCGATAGGTTAACGCTCTACCACTGAGCTAAATGTGTCAACGAATATCGTTCTATATAAAATGACATACATAGAACTTGTTAGCAAATAATGATTTATACTAAACGATTTCATCACTGGAGTATATTATTTATATATAAAGCATTTCATACAAAGTTTATTTATTTTGTATCAGTACGCTATATTGCATGCAATACTCAAATTAGTGAAATATAAGTCAGGCACAAGATATCCGCTGCCATCTTGTCTTATTACTGAATCGGCTCAGCTTTTTAAAATCACGTCTGCACTATAGTATTACAAACTACACTTTTAATTTCGAACGTGCCTCTTCCTTTAGAACAGTTAAAACGATTCTCGGCTCGATAATCGGAACTGGTGGGTCCCATGATATGGATTATAAAGTTTGCATAATTCGCACGGCCGCCATCCTGAAATGGTATGGCGGAAGACCTTGTAGTTTGGTCACAAGACGCATCCTATACGAAGGTATGTTGTTACCAAATTTGGTAGAGATCGGATGATTTGGTTAGTCGTTATTTGATTTTACGTTTTGAACGTTTGAGTGGCCGCCATTCAGTTTTAGTAAAGATGGCGGCGATATAAAACATGACACTGAGGTGTCCTTTGCTAGTGCTACCTTTGTACCAAATTTCGTTCAATTCGCATTCACCGTGTTCGAATTGATAGGGGGGGGGGGACAGACATTCAGAGTACACACACTCACACACACACAGACACACACACACACAGACTCACACACACACATACACACAGACAGACACACTTTTTTCGCCCTGTGTTGATCTCATAAGTCTACTTTCATTTTTTGCAAAAATCGAAAGTAGGCTAAAAATGATGATGATGATAATTGTTGTTTTAAGGGGCCTTACATCTAGGTTCTTTTTTGTCGTGTAGCCTCCTGAGAGGCCGAGTGCAGGTCTTTAACATCTAGGTTATCGGCCCCTAAAGGTTTGGGTGATCGTGAAGATGATAATGGAGGAAGGAAGCTTTTAGTTTTACGTGACCGTTAATCATGCGATCATGAGCCACGGGAACTCATTTTTACGTGGAATCCGAACCACAGGACATGGCATTTCACTTCGAAAATCTCACATGCATTAACCGGGAATCGAACCCGGTCCACCTTGGTGAGAGGCCAACAGCTTGACCTCTGCGCCACCACGCCCCGAATATGATAATGAAATGCTAACTATAACTGAAACTAACTACTAACTTATATAGTAGAAGAAGAAATGGATAACAAAAGGAGAATAAGGCAAATATAGGACAGCAGGAAAAGAAATGCCCTCAACCCTCGGATGTGGATTGAGGGACTTGGAAGGAAGAAGAGCCATGAAAGGCAGATAGGAAAGTGAAAGAGGAGAGGGTCTTCCCCACAGGTAATGGATAAAAGGGGGAAACCGGACCCAGCTCAGGAATCCCTCGGGGTCGCCAACTCCCGAACTCACCAGCCGTGAGCCCCTGAGGATGTAGCATTATCCAGGGTGCACCAGAAGTGGTGGGGCTACATACACCCAGCCTCCTTGAGGGCCTTGAGCAGAAGGCAGGAGAGAACATGAAAAGAAAAAGAAGGCTGACCCCTCGCAGAATTAGGGTTTCAGAAAAGATGAGACAAGGGCCAATTAAGGCGGGAAAGGAAGAGACTCCCTAGGCCTCGGATACCATAATACCGTCGGGGTCGGAAGAGAACAAGAGTGACCAAGTGAGGTCTACAGAAATGAAGACAGAGAGGAGTCCTTCACAAGTAAGTGGAAGCAATGCCGTACTCAGCTGGGGCCCCGTGGTCGCCAACCCACGTCCCACTAGATGTGAGCCCCTGGGGGGGGGGGGGGGTAAAGGTGGCATGGAATGGCAGACATAGGTCTAGAGGGACCTTCAACAGATCAACATACAAAATATCGAGGACCACACCGAGTGCCGGAATAAAATAAAACATGTTAAGTTTGAGCAAAGAACAGCAGGACAACATGGACCAAATTGGCCGCTGAGCGGAAGAAGGAGCATTCTAAGAGGATGAAGAGATTTTGGGAAGAAACGAGGGAAAACGCCCAAAGATGAAAACGTTATTTCAAGTTCAATCGTTCTCCAAAAGGGGAACAATCGATTAAATAAATAAATAAATAAATGAATGAATAATGTTATTATTGCTTTCACGTCCCTTTAAATACTGAGGCTTTTAGAGGCGCCAAGGTGTCGAAAATTTGCCCAGATGGGGATTTTGAACTTTCCAATAAATCCACTGACATGGCTCCCTCATATTTGTGCACCCTCAAAATGCCAACTGACTGCGCAAGGATTCGATCTTGTAATCTTCGCGACAGCAGGCGCGAATGTTACCCTGCATCATGCAGCCAGTCTTTCATGATTTATTTGTTTGATCTAATTCATTCATTGATTCAATTATCCATTTCTCACTTCTACTTCAGGAAAAAAAACTACGCTAGTTCTTCATGTGAGGGCATGGCCGCGTCCTTTCCAATCCTCACCTGAATTACAAATACACACAGCACTACAGACACCACCACAACATAGCTTATTCGACACACTCAAAAACACTTACCAGTAAAAGCCCCCCAAATGAAACAACAACAACAACAAGATTCTACCACATTAAATTTCATACAAAATATCTATAAAAAATATATATTCTTTCTCTGGAAACAGGTGGTTCCTTTTCGTTAACCAAACTTCGTACGAATTTACCTTAATGTTTAGTTGATTCATCAATGCTATACGTGCTTAAGTGCAAGGCAATTGTTATTAAATTCGAAATACCCTGGGATATGAAAGTTTCACATTTCAGTACCGTATCGCAGAAACTATTCCTGCGGACCAAATGTGCCCTTGGAGTACGTGTTTAAGACTCTCGCTTTAAAGCAACTTGAAGCAATCTCCCATCCCTGGCCCTGACCTTACTAAACCTTGACCTACTTAAGTTCACAAACCACCAAGCACGACCGACAGAGAGGAAAATGGTATCGGGAGCAATGGTTGGCAGGAACTCCTGCCCGAAGGGACGTGCCCAGTGTGACCCCGCTGAAAACAAATGAGGATAAATGGCCGTCGAACCCTCGTGCACTCAATGCAATATTTAGCGCGGGCCGAACAAGACTGTACTCTCACTGCTCTAATATAACAATGAAATATTCAGAAGGTCTCCAGCATGTGATGTAGCACCTCCAAGAATACAAGTGCTCCCGACAGGATTTGAAGTAGTGCTGCCAGAATATGGGATGGAGTGTACACTGGTGTTCTTTATATCTTAGAAGCCATCTGCCTGGTCAATAGGTAGTCATTATCTGAAAATTAAATCTTGGTGCTTAGAGATTTCTTTCATAATTACGTCCTTTCATAACTTAAGGTGGCACCAAATTAGGTTTCAGTTGAAAAAATCAATTTTCTCTATTCTGATGTTCTGGGTTCTCAGCATATTGTAATATCATAGGAAGTTAGTGTGGAGCAAAAATGTTAGTCTGTTTCCGAGATAAGGGGGTTTTGAAGCTTGTCAAAAAAAGATAAAGGAGTTAGCTCTCTAATTCACGTTTGGAAGGTGTTTTCACGCAAATTCTAATGGGACTCATTTTGTCTTCCACAGTTCTGAGCCACGAAAAAGCAGTTTTAGAAGAAACAAAGCATCAAGTATTTTTAAACAGACGAAGTATTTTAACTCCAGATTTTTAATATAGAAATTGTATTTTAAGAATTTTATAACTAGAAATCATGACGAAAATCCATTATTTTATGCATATAGTACGATTTTAGCTTGTACAATTAGATGTTTTCAAAATGTGTAAATAATATTTTAACAATTATGAACGACTGATGAAGCCGATGTGCCGAAACATGTATCGTTGTGAACTGAGATAAAAGGATCGAAACAATTTTGTATTGAAAAGTGGGAGTGTATTTAGTAATTATGGACTTTAATAGGGGCCAAATACAATAACTATGACGAAAGTCGTAGACATACATTGGCAAACATCTACCATATCTTAATCATCTAACTTTGCCGACATTTCTTTGACAGCCATTTCTTACAACTTTTTTCTTTAGGCAAATAAGGTACACTAGCATTATCCGTCGCGGCTTCGCCCGCGAATATTCTAGTTGTAAAGAGTACACTTAGCAAAATCTCAATCATGAATGCTATGACTGATTTATCCTTGGTATGAATGATCAGACTTGATCAATTCAGCTACTGGTGCAGAGGTTAGGGGTTTGTCATTCTTTCATAGGTGTATCAGAGCGAAGTTAGTTTTCTGGGAATATCACAGACACTGTTAATTTACGGGCAATTAAATGTGGTTTTCGGAGACCCTTTATAGTCGGGTGAAAAAGACCTTTCGTACCAAACTCACACGTGAAAATTGCGTGAAAAATTCTAGAGTGCCTCTTGACCCCCTTAAGCGCATTATACTGTATGTATTGATGAATTTTACAGCTTAATTTGGTCGGTGATAACCTTATAACCGTCTGGAAACTTTCACAGTAATGTAATAGTTGGAATTGCATTGCGTCTTACAGAAATAGATGAACCTGTGACATTCTGTTACCATGGTTACCGTGTTGCATTCTTTCATTATTTCATTGTAAATATACATGTTTTAAGGTATTTATTTAATTGTGAGGCATTTAAAGAGTAAGTGAGTGCGTTTCGCTTTCGCATTGGGTTATGCTGAACCTGTAGGTACCCCATATGTGTAGGTTGGTGTTAATGGGACCTTATTTTCGGTACAAAACTGGAATGGGACCTTAGCAGAATAATATAGGGAGGGATTATCTGAAATTTTCACAGTATATGTGCACTTGCACATGGATGCAGTATTATGAAACTTGAATAAATTGCATTGCTTCAAAACTCTTTAAACTTATGAAACTTATATCCAGTGCTCTGTGGCAAATGACCATGGCTCATTTATCAGAATTACCATTGAGTGGCACTCTTACAAATTTACAAATAAAACGTTTGAAGCACTAGGGTCATGATTCTATTTTTGTTTGCGAGCCATAAAATCTTCTTCAATTGCTTTAAGTTTCAACCCTTTCACCTGTATAGTTGGGTCATAAATGTACCGTTTGGTTAATTATTCGTTTTCAATAAAAAATATTAATTGTAATGTTGGTACCAGTGAATGATAATGCCTTTTCAGTAACTTAACTATTATATCTTATGAAGATAAATTTCCATTACATTGATTCAGTAGAGGCTGGCTGTGTGGCTCAGCGGTAACGTTCTCGCTTGCTGAGTCCAAGGTTGCAGGTTCATATCCTGGCGCAGTCAGCTGGCCTTTGAGGGTGCGCAAATGCGAGGGAGACGTGTCAGTTTTGGCACGTTAAAGAACCCCTTCGGGGCAAAATTCCGGCACCCCGGCGTCTTTAAAAGCCACAGTAGTGAATAGGGACGTAAAACCAATAACAGTATTATTATTATTAATTGATTGAGTAGTTTGTATCGTAGGAGCATATTAAGAAGCTGAACTGTTTTATTCAACCCTTCAGTTAGTGCCACCATTAGGAATTTGAACACAAATTACGGAGAAGTGTCAAATATAAAGCAAATAGCCAATATCCAGTGCTCTGTGGCAAATCAGCATGGCCTTTTTTTTCAGAATTACCGTGGAGTGGCACTCTTATGAAATGGAATGAGATCTACCTCGGTTCAGCGAGGTCAATTGTAAAGCAAACATTTGTAGTTTGTAGATAATATTGATCTCTGTGCATCCTCGCATACAGCCTGGAAGGCATGTTATCAGAAACAATAGTGCATTGTTGATACGTTAGAACTGGACTGCTTTTACAAACTTCGTTAGCTGTCGTACCAAGATAAATAGCATTTCAGTTAAATATGACATCATTCCCTACTTTGTTACTCAGTTAGCTATTGTAGTTTCAAGGGTCGGAACAGCTAAAACATTCCCTATTTGCATCAGCATTTCATCTACGAGGCTTACAACTTGTGAAATGCGTATTATGATCACCACTGTCGACCAAAATATTATATGAACTCGAGTTTGAAGGTTGTTTGTGAAGTAACCAATAGACCTACATAAAATCCAATAACATCATCATTTTCGACGTTCCATTTTACGTTAGTTCATGTAGGTTTGGAATTTAAAATTTATATTTTAATATTTTTCATCGCAGTTGGAACATAAAAAGTGCCCGTTTTTAAGCGTGTCTCAACCATGCGTCACATTTAAGAATTATTACCTCAAAAACCCGTCATCAGATCGAATCCAAATTTTAACACAATATACATTGGGATGTTGTATAACTGGTTATTAATTTCAATTTTTTGTGTGTCCAAGAAACAAAGTTGTTATCATTTTTGTAAGGTAACTTTTTCTCGGCTCAGGGTGGTTGAAAAATGTAGTTCTTGGTCGCGTTATAATCCTTATATATCAACATGTTAAGCTGTATGACTGTGAAATACGTAAAATAATACATTTATTTCATATCGGTTTGTATTTGTACGGGGAAATAAGGCATGGTTCACCAGCTAGCCGCTCCGGGGAAAGCTGTACAGCGTTGCTGAAATGGAGCCCATCACTTCAGAGCGACGCTTTTTTTTAATGATCGTATCCTTTCGGAACATTTTGATGTAAGAAATATGTCATTATGCGCCATAGTTTTTGAGTTATGATTTAACAGGCAAAGCCCTGCACCCAATGTTCATTCATTCATTCATTCATTCATTTATTTGCAATGGGGGGTGTGTCCCCCGGTGGCAAATTGGATATACATAACAAATAAATAATTATACATAACAATTCAATAACAATTATACAACAATTAAACTGGAGTATTTACACAAATAGTCAGTCTTTTCTTAAACACACCTATATGTTTGGGAAAAGGCTCTAAGACTGCGGCAGGTAGAGAGTTCCAGTTATCAATGGCACGGTTTACAAAAGAATATTTACCAAAATTTGTTCGCTGTGGTCGGCCCTTAACTTTGAAAGGATGATCGCTCCTACCCATGTAAGTGGGCTTTCCCAATCGTTTGCTAAGCTCACCCCATGCTGGTTGATTTGTATACGTGTTGTACATAGCGCAGAGTCTAGCTTTCATCCTCCTAGCCTCCAGTGATTCCCACCCAAGTTTCTTTAACATACGGCTCACACTGCTCCTGGGATTAAAGTCACTGAGCACAAATCTAGCGGCCTTTCTTTGTACCATTTCCAACTCATTGATGAGCCCTACTTGGTATGGATCCCAAACCGCCGAGGCATATTCCAGAATAGGTCTTACAAGTGACAAATAGCCTAATTCTTTAGCAGAGGTACTACTTCCTTTTAATACCCTCATTACAAAGTGCAGGGATTTGTAAGCTTTTGAAACTACACGTCCTACATGACTACTCCATTTCATATCATTCCTTACGTGAACGCCCAAATATTTGCAAGAATCTTCTTCTACAAGTATTTCCGAGCCAATGTTATATTGAAAATCCTGCCTTCGCACTTTCCCTATTTTTAAGAGACTACATTTTCTTGTGTTTATTTTCATTTTATTTACAATCACCCACTTATAGACCAGGTTCAGGTCCTCTTGAAGCACTGCATTGTCTTGTGAGTCATGTATCTTTCGATATATTACACAATCATCCGCAAACAATCGACAGTCACTGTGAATCCCATTTGGTAAGTCATTTATAAACGCCAAAAATAACAAAGTTCCGATTACGCTGCCCTGAGGGATAACCGACGTTACGGTGATTTCATCCGAGAATATGCCTTCGACCTTCACTTTCTGGGAACGACCCGTCAAAAATTCTTGGATCCATAAAATTACTCTTCTATCAATCTTCGTCGAAGCTAATTTATGGAGTAGCATGTCATGCGGCACGACATCAAATGCCTTCGCAAAATCTATAACCACGGCGTCGACTGAAATTCCATGGTCTAACGATTCGCTAATGTCTTGAAAAAGTGATAGCATCTGACTATCGCATGAGTTACCTTTCCGAAATCCATGTTGCCTATCATTATACCATGATAATTTTTCCCACTGTTCCCTCAAGTAGTCGCAAATGAGATGCTCCATCTGTTTACAAACGATGGACGTAAGGCTAACCGGCCTGTAGTTGCCCAATTCAAGTCTGCTCCCTCCCTTAAATATTGGGACTACCGTAGCTCTCTTCCAGTCATCTGGGATTTGCGCATTGTTTATGGACACATTAAACATCACCTCCAAGTATCGTGCCACGACCCTACCTCCTAGTTTAAGTACTTCACTAACAATATTATCAGGACCCTTTGATACATTGAAACGTAATTTTTGTATTAGCTTTACAATTGCTGACTGGTTTATTTGGAACAGGGGAGCCCCTGATTCGTCGTTAAGGTCCAACACACAGCTATTGGATTTATTGAACACACTACCGTAAAAGACATTTAATTCATTAGCAATGGCCTGTTTCTCAGTAATTAATTTACCGTCACCGGACATTATCATCGACAAATTATTTGAATTTCCCTTTCTTCTCCTAACATAACTGTAAATTTTTTTCCACCCATCACCTCCCGATACAAGTAAACCTTGCATATAACTGTCATGAGCAGCCCTCTTTTTTAAGACGAGCTCTCTTGATAAGGACTTAAATTTCAACATATACTTGTCACTATCATGTCTATTATTGTATAATTTCCTAATTTTCCGTTTTAGACTCCTAATTTCTCGTGTGTAATACTCAGGATCTGGGTTTTGTTTCAGCAATTTAAATGGGACAAATTTATCAACAGCGCTATTTAAAATTTTCAATAAGTTAGTCCACAGGATATTAATGTGATTTCCTTCCGATGCCCATCCTACAAATAGCTCGTTCAAATACCCCTGAAACTTGCCCTGATCCGCCCTGCGATACTGGAATATGATCTTTTTTGCTACATCAGAGTCTAATTTTGTAATGTCACCATATCTAATATTTAATTCAACCCCAGAATGGTCACTAATTCCTGGTACTTTCATACAGTTAATATACAGCTCTACAGGCCTTACGAGATAAACATCTAAGGCATTATTGTCTCTAGTTGGGAAGTCAACTACTTGGGAAAATCCCCCCTCCCTTAAGAATTTATTTGCAGCGCTCTGAGATTGACCACAGCTAGTTGACTCTCCAGACCAGTCTACTTTGGGGAGGTTTAAATCTCCAGCAATTATTATGCTCTTTTTCATAGCATTACCCGTACAAGTTTTATCATACAGTTTTTCGAGGAGAGAAAAGTTATCTTTCGGTGCTCTATACGCCCCTATCACCTGAAGAGGGAATTTATTCCCTTTATCCGAAATTTGTACACATAACATTTCATGATCCATATCAGCCCACTTTAAGAAACTAGCTATATTTTTGCGCACACAAATAAATAGCCCACCACCTCGCTTCCCCCGATCCCGTCTGTACATTTCGTAGGTCCCTTGAATTATTTCGCTACTATTTATATCCTCATATAACCAAGATTCAGTCACAATGAAAATGTCCGGAGAATATGTCTCTACACGATTCCAAAATTCAATTAATTTATTTCCTAAACTCTGACAATTAACCTGCAGTAATCTTAGAGTCTTACCTCCACAGCAAATATCTCGAAATAGATCCTTCTGTTCCCATCGGCTGGCAACCTCTGGACCTGCTCCTCCTCACAAAAGCTGGCACGAACCGATGACTCTGTCATGTAGGCTCCCTAAGTTGAAAGCGCCCCGTCGATTTAGATGCAGCCCGTCTCGGGCGAAGTCACGGCCACCAATACAGCAGTCAGCTTCTACGTACACTAATCCCAGTTGTGCACATACCCAGTCCATGCGATCATTTACAGTCTTAACTCGCCTTAACGGAACATCTCCCCGCCGAACAATGCCACTCATTATAATTTTTGCATTTCTAAACTTGCTTTTAGCTTTTCTGCCTAGTTCGTAGAGCTCCCCCATGATGTAATCAGCTGTAGCCCTCTTCTTCAAATCGTTCGTACCAACATGGAGCAACAACACTTTAACTTTGTCACAGTCTTCTACATTTGCTTCTTCCACTTTTTGGGCAAGCTGGTCAATTTTAATGCCCGGATAACACCGCACTTTCGCACCTGATTTCCTCAAGATATTCACACTCCATCGTATCATAGAATCACCCATTATGATAACGTCATCCTCAGTTTGCTCCTACACGCCCTCTTCCACACTGATCCCAGTAGAAAGCCGTTCAGTCACATCCTTCACCGTTTCTTCTGATTCACGAAGCTTTGCTCTAAGTTCCTGTATTATTTGATCCCTTGCTTTGATTTGCACCCTCAAACAGTCCGGCGTATCACATACTTTACAAAACCAATTTCCGACGTCACAATCCTCCTTCTTGACCTTAATACAGTCGAAGTGAAACCATTTCTCACATAGTCCACACTGAACTCCATTCTTCAATGTTTTACTGCACGTCGAACACTTTAAAGCTGCCACTAGATCATTTGCCTGATTCACATTTGGAGTAACAGGCCCTGGATTCACTTCCACTCCACCAATAACTAGCAATGCAGCTATCACTAGGGCTATAAACCACAAGTTACTAGGTCCCGTACGCGCACACAAACACCGGAAATCGCGACTACCCTTCGCATACCACAGTCCGATCCTCGCCCGATAACACTCCAGAGAACAACCCATTTCAGCACACCTGAGAGCTCGGGAAAAACACGTCCTTCCACTTTGACTGCCAACTGGTTAATGGTATGGAAGATTTATGCACAAATGTTTATCGTTTATTTCCTCTGAATTGTGTTTCGACATCCGTTTTAATGACAAGTCAAAAACTAATTAACTTGTTTGTGTGTATTTATGCTTACTACAGTATCTCTACAAAATTATGTAAATGCATGTCTCTCTCTCTCTCTATGATAGTTGCTTTAAAAAAATGCAGCAAATAAATTGTAAAACTTTGACATTTACTTTTCAATACAAGAGTAAAAACAAGAAATTCCGTGACGAACTAAAGAGCCAACTTTTCTTAAAATTAAGTTTCATGCCAATGATTATTCTACAGTATATGAACCTATCTAGAATAATGACGAAATTAAGTTGGTAATATTGAAATGTCGAATTAGTTCGAAATATCATACTAATATATAAAAAAAAGTCCTCTCGGCACGGTAGATTTCACCGGACAAACTTGGGGATAGGCGAAAATAGGCAGAATATGCAGGTTTTCGTAGAAGGATCAGACCTCATTTATTGCGAGAAGGTATTTTATAATTGGAGCTTAATTAACTTTGTTTTTCGTCATTTTATGCTTATTTTAAACATTTTATTGTCTTATGGGAACGGTAACCTTCTTGTCATTTGGGATCCATTTTTATACTTGTGGTCACACTGTCCTTATGCAAGGTTTCGACACTGATGTGTAACTATGTAACGGTCTGTTACTTCTTCACGCAAAATTATATCTCCCGCAGAGATTTTGGTTGGTTCCTCAGTTTAGGGGCTGCGACAACGCGGTCATGTGACCCCGTGTACTTAGGGATGGCTGTATTAGTCTGTAATTCAGGTAAGGACTGCAGACGGTCAATTTCAAGCAGTAGTTCCTAATGTTGCTACCAGGTACTACCGTCAACGACACCTACCTGTGAACTTGGCTACTAGATGCCACCGCAGCCAGCAACTCGCAACGAACGTTGGAACTTCCCCTCCAAAGGAAGGCATACTGAGGGATTTTTAGCGCTCTTAGAAAATCCGACGACTTCGGCCGGCTTTGAACTCGCGACCTTGGGTATAGACATTCAGCATGCTTGCTACCAGTTACGTCACCGAAGCCGCTTCACACTTAGTCAGATGGAATTCTGAATATGATCTCGTGCAAGTGCGTTATCTTGGCAACGTCTGATGGCTCATCCCTCATCAATTTAGTAGTGTTGCCATGGCAACAACTGATAGCTCTTGGCATTTTCTTATAATTCCGAAATCATTTTTCTCATCCCTTGGCATAATGATGGGTCATATAAAAAATTATTTCAGACAAAATTTTAGGTAATTATTAGGGGAATATTGTCCATTTTGTACGGTTTTGATATTGTGCCTATTAAGAGAGATATGATTAATGTTTCCCGAAAAACCCACTTTTTCCCACCCCTTTGGTCAATGGTTGGTGCTATAAAAAAAACTCTTCAAACATAAATTTTTGGGCTTTATCCGACACATAGTATGAACGTTGAACGGATTCGATATTTCACATATTAAGAGAGTTATAGCAATATTTCACTTTTTCGAGAAAAGCCCCCCATTTTCACCCCCTTCGACCGATTTAGCCCAGTAACGAACTCGACCGAGATTTTATAGGTATACATATTCGCTAAAAAGTGATTGGTGCAAAATTACGGCAGTTATCGTGTCCACAAGAAACTGATATATATATATATATACTTTTGAACTGACGGTGGTTTTGGGGTCTGGGGGATGTGAAACGCGAAGATATGTCGAAATTTTCCGGAAGTCGAAACATGGTAGCCTACCCATTGCAATAGTTAACTTTCTAATGAAATCTACCTCTGGTTGGTTCCTCAGTTTAGAGGCTGCGACAACGCGGTCATCTAACCCCGTGTACTTTGGGTGAGTGTAGAATATGTCTGATAAACGGTGTGAATTGTAATGGATGTATTACTCTGTAATTCAGGTAAGCACTGCAGACGGTCAATTTCTAGCAGTAGTTCCTAATGTTGCTACCAGGTACTACCGTCAATGACACCTAGCTGTGTACTTGTCTACTAGATGCCACCCCAACAAGCAACTCGTAACGAACGTTGGAACTTCCCCTCCAAAGGAAAGCATACTGAGGGATTTTAGCGCTCTTAGAAAATCCGACGACTTCAGCCGGCTTTGAAACCGCGACCTTGGGCATAGACATTCTGCATGCTACCAGTTACGTCACCGAAGCCGCTTCCCACTTAGTCAGATGTCAAAGTCAACCCCTGGCACCATCCAGACCATGACGGGCTAAGGCCGACCGAGCGACCGCTGCCCAGCCAGTTGGCCTGCAGATATTGGGGTGACGCGTGATCGGCGCGTCGGGTCCCCTCGGCCGTTAATATTGGTATTCGTGATCGGGGTGCTGTCTCACTGTCAGACAGCTACTCAATTGTCCTCACGAGGCTGAGTGCACCCCGTTCCAACCCTCACGTCAGTTTTAAAATCCCTGACGGAGCCGGGGATCGAACCCGGGGCCTCCGGGTGAGAGGAAGGCGCGCTACCCCAACACCACGGGGCCGGCTTAGTCAGATGGTAATACTGAATCTGATCTCGTGCAAGTGCGTTGTCATGGCAACGGCTCATCCCTCATCAATTTAGTAGTGTTGCCATGGCAACTTCTGATAGCTCTTGGCATTTTCTTATAATTCCGAAATCATTTTTCTCATCCCTTGGCGTAATGGTGGGTCATATCAAAAATTCTTTCAGACAAAAGTTTTAGGTAATTATTAGGGGAATATTGTCCATTTTGTACGGTTTTGATATTGTGCCTATTAAGAGAGATATGATTAATGTTTCCCGAAAACCCCACTTTTTCCCACCCCTTTGGTCAATGGTTGGTGCTATAAAAAACTCTTCAAACATAAATTTTTGGGCTTTATCCGACACATAGTATGAACGTTGAACGGATTCGATATTTCACATATTAAGAGAGTTATAGCAATATTTCACTTTTTCGAAAAAAGCCCCCCATTTTCACCCCCTTCGACTGATTTAGCCCAGTTACGAACTCGACCGAGATTTTATAAGTATACATATTCGGTAAAAAATTCAAAGTGATTGGTGCAAAATTACGGCAGTTATCGTGTCCACAAAAACTGATATACATATATATATATATATATATATATATATATATATATATATATATATATACATATATATATATACATACATAAATTATATATTAACTTTTGAACTGACGGTGGTTTTGGGGTCTGGGGGATGTGAAACGCGAAGATATGTCGAAATTTTCCGGAGGTCGAAACATGGGACCCATTGCAATAGTTGGCTTTCTAATGAAATCTACCTAAAATGAGATGGTGTGTGTCTGTCTTTCTGTCTGTCTGTATGTCTGTTACCTAATAACGCAAGAACCACTGGTCCGATTTAAACGAAATTTTGCATGGATGTAGCTGTAATACCAGGTTTACATATAGGATACTTTTAATTTCGATATTGTGCACTATTAAGAAATGGCGACCATTTTAGTGACGTCACTACACCCTTTGGTTTCAAAATTTCATATTTCCATATCAAATAAAAAGAGAACGGTGGGAAATTGCAAACTTTTGATGGTATACACGAGCTTTAGCATTTAATTTTCTATCCAAAAGGTTCTTATCACTTTTCGTGAATCTCCGACGGTTAGCGAGTAAACCTAAATTTGTGCAATAAAACACGGTCAACACCGAGCGGTGCAGTATATCTCTACATATATAAATAGAAAATTTGTCTGTTTTTTTCTGAATTTCTACGGAAATTTGAGTTATTTACACGTTTCAGACTGTTTTATGATAGATGCTCGCGAAAATAATGTTTTGGTCTGTCTGTCTGTTTGATTGTCTGTGGACAACTTTGTTCCCTTATAACTCGAGAACGGCTGGGTGTATCAACGTACAATTTGGTACAGATATCCATCAGAGGCACGACACTAATCATTGATGTAACCCTTCTCCGTACCTCTCATAAAAGGGGGCCTACCCCCTTAAAATGCATGCTGAAATAGGAGTAGAAGGACGAGACAAGGATCATTTTCATCCCCTCGATGTGAGAGACAAAACTCGGGGGCCCTAAAGGCTCCCTGAAATCCACATTTTAAGGCCCTAAAACCAACCTTTTTTGAGATATTCCCAGAAAACTAATTTCATTTAATAAGCTAATGAACGAATTCACGCCGGTAACCATAGCAACAGATTCTCAGAGGTCCATCTATTGCTGTAAGACGCAATGCAATTCCATTAATTACATTGGTGTGAAAGTTTGCAAACGGCTAGAAGGTTATCACGGAACCAAATTATACTGTAAAATTCATCAATACGTATAATGCGCTTAAGGGGGTCAAGGGGTACACTAGAATTTTTTCACGCGATTTACACCTCCGGGTGTGGTACGGCAGGTCTATTAAATTCCTATCCCTATATTTTATTATTATTATTATTATTATATTATGGCGTACAAAGAGGAGACAAAGCCCCTCGGTGCCAGAAACAAAATTTGGGGGCCCTAAAGGGTCCTCGAAAACTACATTATAAGGCCCTAAAACCAAAAGTATCTGAAATATTCGCAGAAAACTAATTTAATTTAATTTAACAAACTAATGAAGGAATGAAAATCGCTAACCATGACAGCATTATCTCAAGGGGTGGCATCCAACTTTCCATCTATTTCTGTAAGAAGTAATGTCACTCCATTTATTACATTTCTGTGAAAGTTTGCAAATGGCTATACGGATATCACGGAACCAACGTAGACTGTATAATTCATCAATGCAATTAAGGGGGTCAAGGGGTAACCTAGATTTTTTTCATGCAATTTTCACGTGCGACATATAGTACAGAAGGTCTATTATATCTCCAAACATTTTCAAAGTGAAATGCCATGCCCTGTGGTTCAGATTCCACGTAAAATGGAGGTCCCGTGGCTTATGATCTCGCGATTAATGGTCACGTAAAACTACAATCTTCCTTTATATCTCCAAACAGCAACATTATTTTCAAAAATTCCTGACTTGAATCAGCATTTTTTGCGGCTTTTAGGAATTTGGGCCATTTGAGACTAAAGAACCTGAATTTTCATGCACCACGAGCCTTTATAATTTATGAAAGAGGTCTTCCTGTGTATGGGGACCTAACACAACGTATAGGGTCATTTTTATGTGAGGTGTATTCTTTGCGTTTCGTCTACAAGGCTTTTAATTCTATTTCACGTCAAGACGTACACGTTAGGTGAATTTAGTTTGAGAGCAAATTTTAACTAATCTTTTTTTTTGTCGACATCGTACGGATGATTTTGTTTGATACTGTATGGTAGATATACCCATATTTGGATATCTGGGTGATATGTTGTAGACAATAGAATTGTCTGTCTGTCTTTCTGTGTATCTTTATGTACGCCTATAGGTCGTGTTCGGAGACGTGGCGCATCGTAAAATTAGGTATGGTAAACATGAGTCAATACACCAATCATTTATAAAACTCCTCACCGTACTTTTCATACAGTAGAAGGATGGATATAGGGAAAAACTTCTCAAAATACATGCTAAAATAGGCGAAATATAAAAATTATCCTAGAAGGACGATCAAAGCATATGTTGCGCTTCTCAATGTGAGGCACAAAATACGCGAGTCTATAAGGGGTCTCCGAAAACCACATTTTCATGCCCTTAAATTAACAGTGTGTGTGATATTCCCAGAAAACTAACTTCGTTCTGATAAAGTTATGAAGGAATGAAAAACCACTAACCATTGCAACAGTAGCTCAATTGATAATATCTGGTGTTAATATTGAACCCATGTACCATTGGTTCAAGGGGTCGAATCCATGTATTTTTGGTGAAAGGAAGGAAAGAAATATACAGTCTTCAGAAGAACATAGGAAGATTTTATACAAGAGAGAAGGAATAACGTTGTGAAATAAACAGAGGCCAGATGGCTAGGAGATGAGATCACGCCTGACGCATCGCTCGTAGCCTATCATAGCTATATTTAGAGCGAGTGGAAGTTTCCGTCGCTTAGACAGAGACCTTGTTTCGGAAATTAAGCTTACGATTGCATTAAAATGGCAACCGCGCACCGATGCCAGAAGGAGAATAATTAGATTTAACCCCTTTACAAGAATAATATTAACTAAAGAAATACACCATTGTGAATCATTTCGCATTAGAGATTTTTGTGTGGAGAAAGATGTTATAATAATTGCCCAGAAGAGAAGTGCATACGTGGCCATACGTCATCGGGGGTGTCCCGAGACCCAAGGAGTGGGGAATTAAAAATCAACTGTAACGCCCACACAGCTGAGGAACAAATTTTATTTAATATCTCAGAACTGCACGATCGATTTTCAGGTGCAGAGAGGTCATTTTTACGTATAGAAAACAAGCTTTCCAGAGATATAATTTTAAATAAAGTGCGACCATTATTTCAGAAGTTGGTTCTGGAAAAGGCGTGGATTTTATCTTTTTGTAGCCAAAGAGTATATAAATCCTGGCAGAACCAAGCCAATCATGCAGTTTACTAAGACTCCTTGAGGAGAGACGCTACATCACCGAATACAGTCTACAAGCATTCCTTGAGGGGAGATGCTGTATCACATCGTATGGACAGTATCCGACAGCCAGAGGGCGTCGCTGTATCGACAAACAACGTGCACCCGTAATGAGTAGCCGAGAAGTATTATTATAGTATCGCCGTGTGAAGAATTAGGAAAATCCCAATACAGGATCTAGTTCCACCAATATCAGTTTTACAGTGAAAAGTTCAGTAATTACAGTCAAAGTAGGCTGCGAACATAGAAGACAGGCGATAGGTATTCAAAATATAGTCCAATTAAACGACCGAAAATATCGTAACGTTTTGAAGTACCATAACAGCGAGATAAACATTCTATCAACGTATAAGAACCCGATCAGGGTCGGACAAAATAAAGTTCGCATAGGGTTCTGAAAAATAGGACTTCGAGGACAGAATAAGCAGAAAGGAGAAGTAAATTCTAGACATTGTTTCAAGGAAACAAATGAACTATAAAAGGCACTAAGTTACGAGGAGTATTCGTTGCTAGAAATTAATAGGTCACCGGTAGAGAATCAGGGACACCGTGGATAAGACAGACTTTCGTTAGACCAACCAATAGGGTCTAGGAAGAAGCAGTTTCAAGCTAATAAATAATAGCTGATCATCATGAAACCGGATTTGAAGGAGTAATATTCCAGGGAGGAGATAGATGTTTCGAGACTTTCATATTGGTTAGAGAGGAAGCCGACATTTACGAATTTCACCCTTGGAGACGGGAAGTAAAGAAACCACGTGTGGAAGGCATAATAAAAGTCTTAGTGATTAGAATCTGTGTAGTGTAAATATATCAAATGTGTGTTAGATAGTAATGTTTTAGTGATTTTATTGTGTATCATAGAAGAATACACCAGTGTAATATAAAATGTTATCAGTGTTTAATGTATATGAGTTATATGTGTATCAAGATATGTCAGTGTATGAAATGAATCTGTGCAATATGGATTAATTACACATTGTGGGCGAGATGAAACATCGTTGGAAAGCACGTTATTGGACCGTCTGAGCATGTAAGTGGATATTTTCATTATGTTTTGTGTTGGGGGGAATATTTGTGTACAATCCACCTGAGTTTGAGAAATAGGGATGTTTTTGAATAACAAATAACAGAATAAGAGCGCGGTCTGAACAAATAAAAATTGAGAAATTATAAAATAATTATGAGAAATGAATAAATCCTTTAGAGGAAATGTATGAGATAAAATATCAGTGTATTTGATAAATGTTATGAAAGCAAGCGTAATAATAATAATAATAATGAAAAGTATATAAATGAAGATTATTTTGAATTATACGAAAGTAATAGCTTTTGAGCTTTTGTAAAGGAATAAAAGACATGGTATGAATACATGTTCTTAAAGTATAGCGATTATTGTCTCGGGAGAGGATTAATATAAAAAAATTGAGATGTAGATCAAATGTTGATGTTGAATTTATCAGTTCTTTGGAAGACGCTTGGCTTTAAAAGTAATGTATAGCGCAATGTCGCGCATTAAAGTAAATTGTCACGCTAGGAAGACGTTGAATCTAAATATACTTGGTAAATTAATTGTGAGGGACAGTTGATTGCGGTAATTGAGCTATGATAAGTCCTCCAGTATAGGATTGGTTCCCGAGGCCATGTGTGTTGTATTGTATTGAATAATAGGGAGCGTATTTATTGTATTGATGAGCGCAGATTAGACCGAGGTCATCCTAAGACGCTGAATTGTTGTAAGTCCTCCAGTATAGGATTGGTTCCCGAGGCAGTTGAGAGAGTCGAACCTAGACTCGTATAGTTGTTGAAGCCCCTAAATATCGTCGTTGTATTGAATTATTCTTACCCATCAATGATGACACTTCATAATTAATAAATGCCAAGGTTACGAAAGTGGTCTATGAACCTAAATAATGTTGTTAAAAGTGAATGAAAGAAACGCCAGGTCTGTTCAAAGAACTGTGGAGAAGCAATAGCTGGTTTAAAAGCATGAATGTAGCTGTCTCGAGAGGAGAAACATAGAGCCTCCCCTCCCTGGCCATAAATCACGTCAAGTGTTAAGGTCTGACCGCTCGCTATTGAAAGGCGGTAGGGTCGGAGAAGACCGTCTGTGGAAGTAATAATATACCATGAGTGTTTAGAGTTTGTTAATGACCCGGGATTCGAACCGAGGTTCTTGAAGATGAAATTACCGCTTCTTTAAGACAAATAAATAAAAATCCCTAATGTAATGTTGTATTGGTGTAGGATGTCACGAGTTCAATGAGGACAATTAGATTTCGGGAGTGATCATAATTTTTGACTTTGTTCAAGTAGTCTTCTATAACTCTGGAGTGCACAAGTATTTTCCCGGTCACTGTAGTGAATTTGTTAACTTGAGAGAGATGGTAACATAAAAACATTGTGAGATGCCCAAAAATTTAAATAAAGGAATAACATTTATTTTAAATAATATTATATATTGTTTTGATTGTAAGAAGCTCATAAAAATTATTTTGAGATTTGTGAAAAATAACGCATCTTATATTGGAAAGTATCGAGCCATTGGAGCTCGTGATTGTAGTAAAATTTAAAAGGGATACTTTATGGAAGTGAAAGGAATTATGAATTTTGTTGGTTTGAAGGAAACCATGTGTTTTAATATGATATTTGTTTGATTTTATGTGTTCCTTGTTCACTTTGAACAAGTTAGAAGGATTGGTCAGTAGTTTAATTGTTTCATTTGTTTGTAGCGCCATAATTTTGGTAAATTAAATGTTTTATAATAGGAGTTGATTTTGTTTTTATTTTTGGAAGTGTATCCTCTATTTAATCCAAAATGTGTAAGTCACAGAGTGGGCGAACGTACCAAAACCCCGAAAATCCCGATTTGAGCATTGCTGGCATACTGTGATTTGCATATTTCTTACTAAAAGGGCACAATATATAACACCGTTCGAAGGACGGGTACTTCTGCTATACTAATATATAAAAATGAGATGGCGTGTGTCTGTCTTTCTGTCTGTCTGTCTGTGTGCTACTCAATAACGCAAGAACCACTGGTCCGATTTAAATGAAATTTTGCATGGATGTAGCTGATTTACCAGGTTTACATATAGGATACATTTTATTTCGATATTTTGCACTATTAGAAAATGGCGACCATTTTAGTGACGTCACTACACACTTTAATCAAAACTTCATATTTCCTTATCAAATAAAAAGAGAACGCTAAGAAATAGCAAACTTTTGACGGTATATACGAGCTTCACTTTTCGTTTATCTCCAACGGTTAGCGAGTAAAACCCACATTTATGACGTCACTACACCCTTTGGTTTCAAAATGTGATATTTCCATTTCAAATAAAAAGTTAACGCTAAGAAATAGCAACCTTTTGATGGCATAAATGAGCTTTAGCATTCAATTTTCTATCCAAAAGGTCCTTATCACTTTTCGTGTATCTCCAACGGTTAGCGAGTAAAACCTAAATTTGTGCAATAAAACACGGTCAACACCGAGCGGTGCAGTATATCTCTAAATATATAAAAAAGAACATTTTTATGTTTTTTTTTTCAGAATTTCTACGGAAATTTCAGTTATTTACACGTTTCAGACTGTTTTATGATAGATGCGCGCGAAAATAATGTTTTGGTCTGTCTGTCTGTTTGTCTGTGGACAACTTTGTTCCCTTATAAATCGAGAACGGCCGGGTGTATCAACGTAAAATTTGGTACAGATATCCATCAGAGGCACGACACTAATCATTGATGTAACTCTTCCTTGTACCTATCATAAAAGGGGGCATACCCCCTTAAAATACATGCTGAAATAGGAGTAGAAGGACGAGACAAAGCTCATTTTCAGCCCCTCAATGTGAGAGATAAAACTCGGGGGCCCTAAAAACACATTTTAAGGTCCTACGTCCAACCGTTTTTGAGATATTCCCAGAAAACTAATTTAATTTAATAAACTAACTAGTTGAAACCCGTCAATACATGACGGTCAATAAGAAAATATTTACTGAAGAATTTTCTTATATACACTGAAGAAAATGGAAATTGCAACACCATGAAGGCATTGGTCGTTTGTGTTGATTTTCAAGATATGGAACGATGCCTTGTAGGTATGTAAACGATCAAAGTTTCAGACCCATTGGATTGTTGCTACAGGTCTCCCCACGTGATTGGTCGCGGAGGATTCAACTCCAGTATACGGACACCGGTGTAGCGTAGTTGACTTGCAGTCTGTGCAGTGAAGTGTTCCCCGTCAAACATGCCTCGACGACAGAGAAGAGCACGCTATCAACAACTGTCGCCGTTTGAGAAGGGTCGGATAATTGGGTTGTGTGAGGCTGGATTATCGCTAAGCACTGGCGCTGCACGTGTTGGCCGACAAGCATCTACGGTACAACGTGTATGGCAGCAGTGGTCAAATAAAGGTACCCACACTCGTAGACCTGGCACAGGCCCACAGCGACAGACAACTGTGAGAGAGGATCGCCGCATCATTCGGATGGCCCGGATGGAACCCCATGCAACAACAGCGCAAATTCTAGCAGCTGTGGCACCCCACGTTACACAACTAACAGTTGGTAATCGCCTGCGTGCAGCTGGCTTACGATCCCGTGTCCCTGCAGAAGGTGTTCCATTGACCCCACAACAGCGACGTGTAAGGCTGGCCTGGTGTCGAGAACGATCGACGTGGGTCGACGAATGGCATAGGGTCGTCTTTAGTGATGAATCGCGCTTCTGTCTTGCTCGCAGTGATCGCCAGAATCGTGTGCACCGACATACCGGGAAGAGGAGCCGCCCAGACCTTATTGTCGAGAGGCACACGGGGCCAACACCAAGCATTATGGTCTGGGGAGCTCTTGGCGTTAATGTGAAATCACAATTAGTGCCTGTTGAGGGCACTATGACTGCTCGACAGTATGTTGATAGGGTACTCAATCCAGTGGTTGTCCCTATGATGGCGAACATTGGTAATGGGATGTTTCAGCAGGACAATGCCCGGGTTCACACTGCACGCGTCTCCAGACATCACAACCTTAGAATGGCCCTCCAGATCCCCGGACCTCAGCCCTATTGAGCATGTGTGGGACATGATGGGTCGACAACTGGCCAACCGTCCTCAGCCACCCATAACTCTGGAATAACTGACCCGTGCAGTGCAGCAAGCATGGGCCACAATTCCTCAGGAAGCGATCCAGGGCCTTATTGACTCCATGCCTCGCCGAATTCATCAATGTACTGCAGCTCGTGGTGGGCACATCCAGTATTGATTGTTGTCTAAACTTGCGGTCAGATTGCCCTGAAAGTGTAATCATGGAATCACAACCGAACACTCGTCCTGTATGTTCAATTGCAGCAATGTAGCACCACTCCTTCTGGATGTTGCAATTTCCATTTTCTTCATTGTACGTTCTTTGTACAATTATTTTTTGGCGCTATTGATACTTTAAGAGCGTCAAAAGATTCCAGAGTTCCCCATTGAGCTTTATTGATTGTGATAAAGTATGCCAAGCGAATCGGAAAATGTTGCCTCTTAAAAGAAATTGATTGGTTTATCCTATGGTGTTAAATCAAGTCGAAGGATTAGACCTCTCTGCCTAATTTTAACTGCACTTATTTCCAAATCCAAGCATTTTCATGCATATTTCTTATAATTAATATGGAATCAAATCGAAGGGTTAGATCATCCGCCTGATTTTAACTGCACTTATTATTTCCAAATTCAAGCAATTTTCGTACACATTTCTTATAATTAATATGGTAGTATTTATGAGCCCTTAGGAAACTTCAGTTTTCTAAGGAGCATAACTATGGGTCAATCGTTTGGAGTATGTGGAAGCAAATCACTTAATTCCAAGGAATTCAAGAATTCTGAGGAGTCTAATATATACAACTGGCCGCAAGAACCGTCGCTTATAATTTTGGAATATACATTAACGAAGAAATGCGATGATGTGCAATTCCATACATTTTAAAACAATATGGACCGTATGCATGTGGCACAGTGACATTGGCACCAAATGAAACCAAGGGCATAGCATTTGTTGTACTGCCGATTATTCTCTCCTAAATTCCTTGAGGTATCATTTCCAGTGAAAAATTGTTGCAGTCTGTCAAATATTTTATATTTAGTAAGATCAATTTTGCCATTACAACATCAAAGGTCAAAGTAACCAAGCGTAGATTTCTCGCTACAGAAATACAGTGCAGAACAATGTTTACATTTGTTCGTCAAGGATCCTACACTGTACGGCATAATATCTGGAATTGTTTCTGAAATGGCATATTTATATTAGATTTTAAAAGTGGCTTCGTATTTTTCTTCGATTTCCCACTTTTTTGTGGCTAATGTTCTTTTTCGTCAAATGGATATATTTATTGTAGCATTTTTCTCCAAATTAGCGTCATATTCAATAACACTATAGTGGCCTGCATCAACGCAGCCGCCAAATATTAAATGGCACATAATACTTCCATTGCCAAAATCAACAGCGTGGTTAGAGTCATTGTTATGTACTCTAAACAAATAATCATTAAACAATAATATTCATTTATACAGTGAAGTTCAGATACTTTCATTCTCAAGTTTGTTGCTGATGAGAATGCGATGATACTGATCGCCAATAATAAAATCCTTATAATTATTCATGCCAACACCAATTTTTGCAATTTGCTTGCAGAAGCAGCTCAGGATGACGTTCTGCATTTTGGAATAAACAGTACGAAACTGCTTTAAATAAGCAATTTCCATCACCTGTTGTAGGTACAATCCTTTGCATTTCCATGACAGTAAATTAAGCAAGGGAGCATAGTTCGCCAACGACTGGAATGAGCATAGACTCACTTCGACAGCCACCGTAATGGAGAGTTTAAGGGTTAGACTATATGTTCAGTGCTTGTCAAAAATCGTATAAACACAGGGAAGCCAAATCTTAAGGCTAAATTCTGAGCTATCGCCCCGGATTCCGGGTTCGAACCCTGGTTTGCCAAGAAATTTAATTCTGGTCTGAGGACTGGTACGGGGTGCACTCTTGAGGCAAAACTAAGGAGAGCAAGGTTAGATTCCTATTTCAACAATCTGGCATGTGGTTTTCCGTGGTTTGCCACGTCCACTGAAGGTAAATACCGGGATAGTTCCTAACTTAAAGCCTCGGTCGTCAATTCTCCATTCCCCACATGAATTACAAATGCACACATCAGTAAAGGCATCACAATAACACAGGTTATCATAGAAAAATTTACACACACACCAAAGTAGACGGGCCTGAGTGACCACGATGTCTGAGTCCATCAAATGAATTATATTCGTCAATTGTGTCTCATGGCGAAAGCGATTGTGGCCATCTTTTATTTAATAATTTAAAAGTATATGGCAATGCAAATCGAGGATAATTCCTTACTGTACGGGAATAATAAAAGTAAAATATGTTAAGACAATGAATTACCAATAGCCAGAAAGAATAATTAGGAAATAGAAATACATGTTTGAGGTGAGATGTGAACTCCTTCGACTATGCTAAATTCATTCCTGGGTCCGCAATGTTACCCCTGAGCCACCCAGTCAACAGACTTCGAAAGCAATATTAAGTTACTTAAACAACAAACGAACTCAAACGCCTGTTGAAGTTCTTCAATCCCCTCTTTTTAATTCTAAAAAACAAAGATCACACTACGATACGGAGGATCCTTTATCCGCCATTTCTCTAGAAATGTAATTCTGGTCTGAGGGCTGGAACGGGGCGCACTCTTGAGGCAAAACTAAGAAGGGCAAGGTTCGATTCCCATCTCAACAATCTAGGATGTGCTTTTCCGTGGTTTGCCACTTCCACTGCAGGTAAATACCGGGATAGTTCCTAACTTAAAGCCTCGGTCGTCAATTTCCCATTCCCCACTTTAATTACAAATGCACACATCAGTACAGCCATCACAATAACACAGGTTATCAGAGAAAATTTGAGACACACACACACACACTAAAGTAGACGGGGATGAGTGACCACGATGTCTGAGTCCGTCAAATGAATTATGTTCGTCAATTGTCCCTCATGGCGAAAGCGATTATGGCCATATTTTATTTAATCATTTAAAAGTGTATGGGAACGTAAATCGTGGAGAATTCCTTACTTTACGGGAATAATAAAAGTAAAATATGTTAAGACAATGTATTACCAATAGCCAGAAAGAATAATTGGGAAATAAAAATATGTGGCGGAGGTGGGATTCGAACTGCTCCCAATGGGCGATGCACAAACTAAGACTTCAGCGCTGCCATCTGAGCTACCGAATCACTGAAGTTGTGGAGCAATATTAAGGTACTTAAGCAACATTCACACTCAACAGTCAGTATAAGTTCTTCTACATTTCCCGTCCTTTATAATATTCTATTCCTGTTTATATCGTGGGAACTTCATATTCGATATTCCCTTCCTTTATTATAATTCTTATAAATAACTATTACATTAAAACGCGGTGGACATCCGCCATGTCTGTCATTAACCAAGGTGATTCTGCGCATGCGCTTGAGCCAATAATTTTGCAGTTTTGTTTATAAATTTAAAAATATATGATAACATATTTGTTTATTTGAAAGACACCCTGCAAATCTGCATGCCAAGAGCTTTCGTTAGAATGATTTACGAAGCCAATCGGTTAAGTCGTTTTCACAATCTCGTGTGTACAAAAAACAGCTTAGTGTTTTAAATATATAGATAGATGAACGAATGCAAGCCGATAACCATGGCAACAGATTCTCAGAGGTCCATCTATTGCTGTAAAATGCAATGCAATTCCATTAATTACATTAGTGTGAAAGTTTGCAAACGGCTAGATGGTTGTTATGGAACCAAATTAAGCTGGAAATTTCATCAATACGTAAAATGCGCTTAAGGGGGTCAAGGGGTATTCTAGACTTTTTCACGCGATTTACACCTGCGGGTGTGGTATGGCAGGTCTATTATATTCCTACCCCTATATTATATTATTATTATTAGTATTATATTATGGCGTACAACGACGAGACAAAGCCCCTCGGTGCCAGAAATAAAACTCGAGGGTCCTCGAAAACTACATTATAAGGCTCTAAAACCAACAGGTTCTGAAACATTCCCAGAAAACTAATTAAATTTAATTTAACAAACTAATGAAGGAATGCAATTCGGTAACCATGACATCATTATCTCAAGGGGTGGCATCCAACTTTCCATCTATTTCAGTAAGAAGCAATTTATTACATTTATTACATTTCTGTGAAAGTTTGCAAATATAAGGTTATCACGGAACCAACGTAGACTGTATAATTCATCAATGCAATTAAGGGGGTCAAGGATTTTTTCATGAAATTTTCACGTGCGACATATAGTACAGAAGGTCTATTATATCTCCAAACAACAACATTACTTTCAATAATTCCTGAATTGAATCAGCATTTTTTGCGGCTTTTAGGAATTTGGGACATTTGGGACTAAAGAACCTGAATTTTCATGCACCAACCGCTTTTATAATTTATGATAGAGTTCTTCCTGTGTATGGGGACCCAACACAACGTAGAGGGTCAGTTTTTATGTGACGTGTATTGCGTTTCATCTACAAGGCTTTCAATTCTATTTCATGTCAGGAAGTACACGTTAGGTGAATTTAGTTTGAGAGCACATTTCAACTAATCTTTTTTCTTTTCTTTTTTTTGTCGACATACGAGTTCATCGTAAGGATGATTTTCTTTGATACTGTGTGGTAGATATACCCATATTTGGATTTCTGGGTAATATGTTGTAGACAATAGAATTGTCTGTCTGTCTTTCTGTGTATCCTTATGTACGCCTATAACTCATGTTCGGATGCTTGGTGCATCGTAAAATTAGGTATGGTAAACGTGAGTCAATACACCAATCATTTATAAAACTCTTCACCGTACTTTTCATACAGTAGAAGGGTGGATATAGGGAAAAACTTCTCAAAATACATGCTAAAATAGGCGAAATATAAAAATTATCCTGGAAGGACGACCAAAGCATATGTTGCACTTCTCAATGTGAGACAAAAAATTCGCGAGTCTATAAAGAGTCTCCGAAAACCACATTATAAGGCCCTTAAATTAACAGTGTGTGTGATATTCCCAGAAAACTAACTTCGTTCTGATAAACTTATGAAGGAATTACAAGCCGCTAACCATTGCAACAGTAGCTCAATCGATAATGTCTGGTGCGTCTCTAAAAGCAACAGTACTTAAAAGGGACATAACACCAATAACATTATTATTATTATTATAATGTCTGGTGTTAACACCGAATACCGTTCGAAGAACGGGTACTTCTGCTAGTATATATATATATATATATATATATATATATATTATATTTAGTCAATTTACCCTCTAGGTTGGCGGATCCCACGGACTCAGCGAGGGAACTCATCTCTACCGCCTCTATGGGCAGTGTCCTGGAACCTGGAACATCTGGTCGGGAGGGATACAACTGGGGAGGTGTGATCAGCAATTCGCCCATGCGGCCTCACCTGCAAAGCGAACAGGGGCCTCATGAGGGATAGGAAGGGATGGACGAGTGGGATGGATAGGCGAGGAAGAGGGGAGGAGGCGGCCGTGGCCTTACAGTAGGTACCATCCCGGCATTTGCCCGAATACAGTGTGGGAAACCACGGAAAACCACTTCGAGGATGGCTGAGGTGGGAATTGAACCCCCTCTACTCATTTGGACCACCCGAGGCTGAGTAGACCCTGTTCCAGTCCTCATACCACTTTTCAAAATTTCGTGGTAGAGCCGGGAATCGAATCCAGGACCTCCGGGACGGCAGCTAACCATGCTGACCGCTACGCTATGGAGGCGACAGTTCGAAATATACCTGGTATAATGTAGCATAATAGAGCACTACAGTTGGCAGCCCTGGTGACCGAATATATTCTTAGTTCCATCTCTTAAGGCACAGAATACAAAATTTGGTTGAAATCCAATGGACGTTACATGCAGTTAGACGTTGGATCTATAAGTACGCGTAAAAGCATGTTGGCAACAATGTCATGCGTGTGCTGGTCAGAAATAGCCTAATCTGAAATATTATGATATGTTTTTGTGCCAATTTTGGATGCAATCCATTTGTTAGTATAGAAGTTACATGCATTTTAAAATTGGACCTATCAGCAGGCAAAGAATCATGTTGGCAGCACTGACTTATATTAATTACTCCAAATTAATCTAGAAAGCCAGGTGCTAAACGCGTGCAAGGTATAGAGCTGTTGGCTTGCATACTTTCTGATTTATTGATATTAGGGTAAAATATATAGACAGCATTTATTAAGAGTTGGCAGCCCTGATTGTTCTTAAGAATACTTATGGTCATATCTGTTATGTTACACATAGCACATACGAAATTTCGTTGAAATCCAACTGATAGTATAGAAGTTACATGCATTTAAAAATTGGTCCTATCAGCAGGCTTAGAATCATGTTGGTATATAAGTAACTCCAAATTAATCTAAAATGTCATGTACTATACGTGTGCATAGTTTAAAGCTGTCGGCTTGCATACTTTCTAACATATTGGGATTTGGATTTTTTTTAAATTGAGAGAGAAATTATTAATAGTTGGCAGCCTTGGTGGCTCTTAAGAATACTCTCAGTCATATCTGTTTGTGTACACATATTACATACAATATTTGGTTGAAATCCAATTGATAGTGTGGAAGTTATATGCATTTAAAAATTGAACCTATCAGAAGGCTTAGAATTATTTTGGCAACACTGTCATGTATGGCCTGCTGGAAGTTAAACTGAAATAGTATTATGTACATGTGTGCCAATTTTGTAACAGCTCCCATGCATACCTTACAAGATATCCAACATGGAGCTCACATTTCTAGTATGTTTTTTCAGCAGTTGGTAGCACTGACATCATTTTCAAATATGGGCTTGAGATATTCCGGTATACATCTTTACTCATACTAAATTTAGTTTCGATTGCCGTTTAGGAGTTGATGGGGGGGACACAGACACACAGCCAGCCAGACAGACAGACAGAAGGACAGACAGACAGACACACACACATGTTCCCGGATCGATCTCATAAGTCTACTTTTTCCTTATTTTTCCAAAATGTGAAAAGTGGGCTAATAATGTTTGTCGAGATATGTTGATGAAAGCACTTGCATTTCTGGAGGAATATATTTGCAATAATAATAAAAATAATAACAGAACCTAAAAATGTTGAAAATTATAGAAGTTACCACTAAAACGCTGCAGCCTTGTATGATGAACAACCACCATTTTGAATTTAAAAAAATACAATTATTTTTGACAAGAATGTAATGCCGTTTTTCATATAAAATAGTGCCAGTGTTTCATGTGCACAAACTTTCATTGCTCTATCTGTTGTGGTTTTGAAGGAATAAGAAGAAGATAATTGTTAAAATTTTACCACGATAACCTGACCATTGCATCTTGTAGGTGAATCATTGGTCTTATGACCTTGGAAACGCAACATGCTTTGCAGCATAACAACTGAAGGAATATTGTCTGGGGTGGATCTGCATACGGCGAGTGGTTCTCAAACCGTTCCATGTTGCGATAATCCGTTTCGGGAAGGTCGGCAGTCCAGCAACGCGCATCAGATGTCGCATGTACATGTCTTATCTTAGACGGGAAGGGAAGCATAATTCGGAACTTTGTTGTTCATAGCCTGTGGGAACTGGTTGGGCAAGTTACCTCCCCTCCGTGGAACTGACCTTCACTTATCAGGTGTCCGCGAGACTTAACCCGGCGAATACTGGCTGTTCTGTCAGTTCAGCGGCACTTCCTCGATCCGGTCTCGTACACAGTAGCAAACAGTGATTTCAAGTGTGACGTATTTTAGCTCCTGTTTTCTCCTAAACCACGCCCCTTTTACGATACTTTTTTCACGTCTTTCAGTGGTTCCTGACCTGGGGAATCGTATCTTTTCGGATAACGGATCTGACTCCAGTCACCCTCTATGTATATTTAATTTTTACGGAGAAGGAGAAATGCATTTACACACATAGTGTCGGACTTCTGAGTGGTAGACTACCGACTAAAACTCCCCCTGTGACTTCTGAAACCTACTCTGGTACCGTTTAACATGTTACTTCAGGCTAGGACCATGTACTAGGACATTCGTCCACAACTGTTTTTCATTCTTTGGTCATACTTAACGAGAGCTATTTTATGGGAGAAGATTCTTAAAGTACTGAAATGAACCAAAATACTTGAATCAATCGTCGGGAAAATATATGCTTGTCTCCAAATTCTCAAGGAAGTATATCCGGGTATTATCTGAGGTGTGCAGTGAACTGCTCGTAATGTGGCAGGCGGTAGACAGCAACATGACACCACACTTTGCGGTATATATGCGCTTTGTGCTGGGGCACATCTGGGATGCCGTTCCATTTTCTGCACCTAAAAACCGATTACGTACGTATATTCAACCACAAATAGCAAGATCATTCCGAACAGGATTCTTCTCATCTTTCTTCCTTTTCTGTCTTTTCTTTCTTTATCCCCACATCCTCCACAGACTGTAGTGGTATTGTTGTTGTTCACTTTGTCACTTCACCGGTCCCGTGGTGTTGGGGTAGCACGCCTGCCTCTCACCCATAGGCCACGGGTTCGATTGCTGGCTCCGTCAGGGATTTTAGAAACTGACGTGGAAAAAAAAGGCAAAAGTTTAATCATAGTACTAAAATGCGAGAATTGCTTGTATCGGATAATTTGGAAAGCTGATATGAGGTGCACTCAGCCTCATGAGGACAATTGAATAGCCTAGCTGTCTGAGAGCGAGGCAGCGCCCCGGTCACGAAAATCAAGATTAACGGGCAATGGGACCCGACGCGCTGACCACACGTCACCCGCAGGCCCAATGGCTGCGTAGCGGTCGCTTGGTAGGCCTAGGTCGTCATGGGTGGTAGTGCCAGGAATTATTATTATTATTATTATTATTATTTAATCGTATCGGCCAACCAAGGATCACGTTATTTCAACTGGCTTCTCTGGGCTTTGATCTTTGCCCAGTGTTCCTTCATACGTTGCCGGTGTTGCTCTTTTCTTTCTTCCGTCCACATCTTTCCCGTCTTCAACTTCGGTTTTTCTTGAAAACCCTGGTGGTCGTGTATTTTCTTCCTGAGGGGATTGCGTTCTTGAATATCCCCACAGGTAATTTCCATCTCTTGCAGGTCACTTTCCTCCTCTTCGAACCAGGCTGGCTTGGTCTTCTTATTTTTAAAATAGTTAAAGATCCGGTTCGTCAATCGCGTGGGTTTCATTCTAATCAAGTGGCCATAAAATGCAATCTTCCTTTTCCTCATTATATCAGAGATCTTCCGGACATGAATATTATTATTATTGTTATTGTTATTATTATTATTAATATTATTATTATTATTATTACATTGTCACTTTGCGCCATAGCCATGCACGTTAAATCACCACGACTGCGATGAGAAGCTGCAGCAAATTCGTAGATTGGAGGTTCAAATCTTGGGGCTGACAACGAATATCCCGAATGTGATTTCACCTTGGGTTTCTCCACACTCCCACCAGATGAATGCCAGGAGAGAGTGCCTTACTTCAAGTCTTCTCCCGACTCTAAGAATAACAGTTACACATATTACTATAGCCACCACAAAAACACTGGTTATCAGAAAACTTTAAAAAGAAGCACACACACATCCAAGCAAAAGGAGCTAATGACCAAGTTGAACCAAGCCTCTGAACTGAATTAGTAACAACAACCGCCTCAGTCGATTGTGGAGGTCTAAAATACGTAATTTAAACGAAATTACTGTCATAGTTTCAGAAATGACTGACACACTGGAAATACGGCGAAAGGTTAACATTTCCGTTTGAAGTGGAATAATAATAATCCCAGTGCCAGTACTGCCAATGGAGAGCAATCCTCGGACGACGATCTGACTTCTCTCCCATGAAGTCCATTTGGCGCTCGAGAACCGTGCGTTTTATGATCAAGGAAGGACGCTAATGTAATATCGAACATTTTTATCGCAGCTGTGCTTTTTTAAAATTGCCCACCCATTGAAATAAAGTCACAAAAAGCTGCATGGACTAAAAATAGAGCCGAGTGAATGCCAGCCTTTTGATTCATTTACCATTTCGTTCCCGGGATGCAACAGTGAAAAGTACATTCACCGTTGTACGCAATAATTTCTTCGTTTCTTCAAATTGGCAATTTCCTCGGTAATGCCAATGAATAGGTTCTTGATTATTGTGAACGTACAGAGACATATATATATAGTATGCGTTACCATTGTACAGTACATATTTAAAGTCAACATACATTTCAGAAATTTACTGTTCAATAGTTCATCCCCGTGTCTAGATTATTATGACCGTTGTTAGATTTCTTGTATCTAGCTTTGTTTCCTCGATATACGTGATCTTAGTTAAATAACAAGTAGTTCCGTGAAGAACTAAAGCCTATTTTCATATATCCTACTTATATCAATTGCCACTATCAACAGACAAAATATTTCGGATAGTACAGAGTCATGTACCATTAAAGGAAAATTATTGCGTAGGTTCATTATTCGACCTTTCACTTCGATCACATGATTACGACACAAGAAATCTTCTATATATTTAAAACACTAAGCTGTTTTTTGTACACACGAGATTGTGAAAACGACTTAACCGATTGGCTTCGTAAGACATTCTAACGAAAGCTCTTGGCATGCAGATTTGCAGAGTTTCTTTAAAAGGAAAATATATGTTACGGTATATTTTTAAATGATTAAAGAAATATGTAATAGTTGTCACTCCCGCGCATGCGCACAATGGCCTTTCTCAACAAGCAAAATGGCGATTCCGGTCGCGTCTAACTGAGATCTTTGTTCATGAGAACTAAAAAGGATCTCCAATAATGTTAGTTATGTTTTTACAATGTGCATTGAAATAGAATTATATTAAATAAACCACGAATTGAAAGACATAAACTGCAGGTTGAGTGTGTATACTGGTTATATAGCTTAATACTGCAGCGTCACATAGTTGTCTGGTTGGCCAAGGGGATAAGGTTACTGGCCTGAAATTTGTATTATGCATAATCGAGAGGGTTCGATTCCCTCCTCGGATATGTTTTTTTATTTTCATTTTCTTCCTTCCTACGATTGGTATTGCATTGTAGAAAGCTCTTGGCATGCAGATTTGCAGAGTTTCTTTAAAAGGAAAATATATGTTACGGTATATTTTTAAATGGTTAAAGAAATATGTAATATTTGCCGCGCATGCGCACAATGGCTTTTCTCAACAAGGAAAATGGCGATTCCGGTCGCGTCTAACTGAGATCTTTGTTTATGAGAATTAAAAAGGGTCTCCAATAATGTTAGTTATGTTTTTACAATATGCATTGAAATAGAATTATATTAAATAAACCACGAATTGAAGGACATAAAGTGCAGGTTGAGTGTGTATACTGGTTAGATAGCTTAATACTGCAGTGTCACATAGTTGTCTGGTTGGCCAAGGGGATAAGGTTACTGGCCAGAAATTTGTATTATGCATGATCGAGAGGGTTCGATCCCACTTCGGATAAGTTTTTTATTTTCGTTTTCTTCCTTCCTACGATTGGTATTGCATTGTAGAAACATATTTCACTTTTATCATTCCCGTCAAGTAACGAATTCTCTGTTCCCATCGAGAGGGTTCGATTCCCACCTCGGTTATGTTTTATTTTATTTTCGTTTTCTTCCTTCCTACGATTGGTATTACATTGTAGAAACATATTTCACTTTTATCATTCCCGTAAAGTAACGAATTCTCTGTTGCCATCCTTTGCATGGTCGAGAGGGTTCGATTCCCACCTCGGATACGTTTTTTTAATTTTCATTTTCTTCCTTCCTACGATTGGTATTACATTGTAGAGATTATTTCACTTTTTCATTCCCGTAAAGTAACGAATTCTCTGTTGCCATCCTTTGCATGGTCGAGAGGGTTCGATTCCCACCTCGGATATGTTTTTTTTTTGTTTTCTTCCTTCCTACGATTGGTATTACAGTGTAGAAACATATTTCACTTTTATCATTCCTGTAAAGTAAAGAATTCTCTGTTGCCATCTATCTATCTATCTATATATTTAAAACACTAAGCTGTTTTTGTACACACGAGATTGTGAAAACGACTTAACCGATTGGCTTCGTAAGACATTCTAACGAAAGCTCTTGGCATGCAGATTTGCAGAGTTTCTTTAAAAGGAAAATATATGTTACGGTATATTTTTAAATGATTAAAGAAATATGTAATAGTTGTCACTCCCGCGCATGCGCACAATGGCCTTTCTCAACAAGCAAAATGGCGATTCCGGTCGCGTCTAACTGAGATCTTTGTTCATGAGAACTAAAAAGGATCTCCAATAATGTTAGTTATGTTTTTACAATGTGCATTGAAATAGAATTATATTAAATAAACCACGAATTGAAAGACATAAACTGCAGGTTGAGTGTGTATACTGGTTATATAGCTTAATACTGCAGTGTCACATAGTTGTCTGGTTGGCCAAGGGGATAAGGTTACTGGCCTGAAATTTGTATTATGCATAATCGAGAGGGTTCGATTCCCACCTCGGATATGTTTTTTTTTTTCATTTTCTTCCTTCCTACGATTGGTATTGCATTGTAGAAAGCTCTTGGCATGCAGATTTGCAGAGTTTCTTTAAAAGGAAAATATATGTTACGGTATATTTTTAAATGGTTAAAGAAATATGTAATATTTGCCGCGCATGCGCACAATGGCTTTTCTCAACAAGGAAAATGGCGATTCCGGTCGCGTCTAACTGAGATCTTTGTTTATGAGAATTAAAAAGGGTCTCCAATAATGTTAGTTATGTTTTTACAATATGCATTGAAATAGAATTATATTAAATAAACCACGAATTGAAGGACATAAAGTGCAGGTTGAGTGTGTATACTGGTTAGATAGCTTAATACTGCAGTGTCACATAGTTGTCTGGTTGGCCAAGGGGATAAGGTTACTGGCCAGAAATTTGTATTATGCATGATCGAGAGGGTTCGATCCCACTTCGGATAAGTTTTTTATTTTCGTTTTCTTCCTTCCTACGATTGGTATTGCATTGTAGAAACATATTTCACTTTTATCATTCCCGTCAAGTAACGAATTCTCTGTTTCCATCGAGAGGGTTCGATTCCCACCTCGGTTATGTTTTATTTTATTTTCGTTTTCTTCCTTCCTACGATTGGTATTACATTGTAGAAACATATTTCACTTTTATCATTCCCGTAAAGTAACGAATTCTCTGTTGCCATCCTTTGCATGGTCGAGAGGGTTCGATTCCCACCTCGGATAAGTTTTTTTAATTTTCATTTTCTTCCTTCCTACGATTGGTATTACATTGTAGAGATATATTTCACTTTTTCATTCCCGTAAAGTAACGAATTCTCTGTTGCCATCCTTTGCATGGTCGAGAGGGTTCGATTCCCACCTCGGATATGTTTTTTTTTTTGTTTTCTTCCTTCCTACGATTGGTATTACAGTGTAGAAACATATTTCACTTTTATCATTCCTGTAAAGTAAAGAATTCTCTGTTGCCATATATATTTAAAACACTAAGGTATTTTTTGTACACACGAGATTTTGAAAACGACTTAACCGATTGGCTTCGTATGGCATTCTAACGAAAGCTCTTGGCATGCAGATTTGCAGTGTGTCTTTAAAAGGAAAATATATGTTACGGTATATTTTTATATGTTTAAAGAAAAAGGTAATATATGTGGCAATTGCGTGTTGCCACAATTGCGTTTCTTCATGAGAGAAATGGCGTATCGTAGTGTGATCTTTGTTTATGAGAATTGAAAAGGGAAATATCGCTTATGTTGTATCCCGATATATACTTGAATAGAATCATGAAATAAGGGAAATATTGATGAACTGTAACTGGCAGTTGAGTGCGTTTGTTGTTTACGTCACTTAATATTGCACTCTAATTTCGTTGTCTGGGTGGCTCAGCGGCTAACATTGTGGACAACGAAATTGATTATGCATCGTCGAAGGAGTTTGATTCCCACCTCAGACATGTAATTTTATTTCCCAATTATTCTATCTTGCATTTGGTATTACATTGTCTAAACATATGTTACGTTTATTATTCCCGTAAGGTAAGAAATTCTATATGATTTACGTTGCCAGATACTTTTAAATTGAAAATGAAAATCGGCACAATCGCTTCGCCTTGAGAGAAAATTGTCGAACATAATTCATTTGATGGACTCAGACATCGTGGTCACTCAGCCCTGTCTACTTTCATGTGTGAGTGTAAACCTTTCTCTGATAACCTGTGTTAATGTGATGGCTGTATTGATGTGTGCATTTGTAATTAGTATGGGGAATAGGGAGTTGAGAATCATGAAATAAGGGAAATATTGATGAACTGTAACTGGCAGTTAAGTGCGTTTGTTGTTTACGTCTCTTAATATTGCACTCTAATTTCGTTGTCTGGGTGCCTCAGCGGCTAACATTGTGGACAACGAAATTGATTATGCATCGTCGAAGGAGTTTGATTCCCACCTCAGACATGTAATTCTATTTCCCAATTATTCTTTCTTGCAATTGGTATTACATTGTCTAAACATATGTTAGGCTACGTTTATTATTCCCGTAAGGTAAGGAATTCTCCATTATTTACGTTCCCAGATACTTTTAAATTATTAAATAAATATCGGCACAATCGCTTCGCCTTGAGAGAAAATTGTCGAACATAATTCATTTGATGGACTCAGACATCGTGGTCACTCAGCCCCGTCTACTTTGGTGTGTGAGTGTAAACCTTTCTCTGATAACCTGTGTTAATGTGATGGCTGTATTGATGTGTGCATTTGTAATTAGTATGGGGAATGGAGAGTTGACGACTGAGGCTTTAAGTTAGGAACTATCCCGGTATTTGCCTGGAGTGGAAGTGGGAAACCACGGAAAACCACATCCAAGGTTGTTGAGATGGGAATCAAATTTTGCTCTTCTTAGGTTTGCCTCAAGAGTGCGCCCCTTTCCAGCCCTCAGACCAGAATTAAATTTATTGGCAGAGCAGGGATCGAACCTGGAATCTGGGGCGATAGCTCAGAATGTAGCCTTAAGACTGGGCTTCCCTGTGTTAATACGATCTTTGAAAAACACTGAACATATAATTCTAAAACTCCCTCCATTACGGTGGCTGGCGAAGTGAGTCCATGCTCATTCCAGCAGTGGCGAAGTGATTCTATGCTCCCTTGCATAATTTACTGTCATGGAAATGCAAAGTATTGTACCTTCAACAGGTGATGGAAATTGATTATTTAGAGCAGTTTCATTCTGTTTATTTCAAAATGAAGTTCGTCATCCTGAGTTGCGTTTGCAAGCAAATTGCAAAAATTGCAAGGATTTTATTATTGGCGATCAGTCTCATCGCATTCTCATCAGCAACCAACTTGAGAATGGAAGTCTCTGAACTTAGTTGTATAAGTGAATATTGTTGTTTATTGATTATTTTTTTAGAGTACATAACAATGAGTCTAACCACGCAGTTGGTTTTGGCAATGGAAGTAAGTTATTATTTGCTATTTAATATTTGGCAGCTGCGTTGATGCAGGCCACTATAGTGTTATTTAATAAGCTATGACGTTAATTTGGGGAGAAATGCTGCTATAAATAAACCCATTTTACGAAATAGAACATTAGCCGCAAACAAGTGGGAAATCGGAGAAAAATACGAAGCCACTTTTAAACTCCAATATGAATACGGCATTTCAGATACAATTCCAGATACTATACCGTTACAGTGTAGGGTCCTTGACGAACAAATTTAAACATTGTTCTGCACTGTATTTCTCTTGAGAGAAATCTTCACTTGGTTACTTTGACCTTTGCAGTTGTAATGTAAAATTAATCTGACTAAATATAAAACATTTGACATGCTGCAACAATTATTTTTCACTGGAGATGATATCTCAAGGAATTTCAGAGAGACTAATCGGCAGTACAATGCTATGTCCTTCGTTTCATTTGGTGCCAATGTTACTGTGCCACACCCATACGGTCCACATTGTTTTAAGATGTATGGAGGTGCACATCATCGCATTTCTTCGTTATATTCCAAAATTATATGTGACGGTTTGCGGCCAGTTTTATTAGACTCCTCAGAGTTCTTGAATTCCTTGGAACTAAATGACTTGCCTCCACATATTCCAAACTCTTGAACCGTTATGCTGCTTAGAAATCTGAACGTTTCCCAATGGCTCCTAAATGCAACCATATTGCTTGGATTTGGAAATAATAAGTGCAGTTAAAATTAGGCAGAGAGGTCTAATCCTTCTACTTGATTTAACAGCATCCGATAAAACACTATCATTTTGTTTTAAGAGGCAATATTTTCCAATTTATTTGGCATACTCTGTCACAATCAATGAAGCTCAAGGGAAAACTCTGGAACGTATAGGTCTCAATATGCCTCATCAATTTTTCAGTCATGGCCAGCAGTATTTTGCAATGTTGAGAGTGCAATCTTTTGACGCCCTTATAGTTTCAATAGAGCCAAAAAATCATCGTACAAAGAATATACAGTAGGCCTACATAAGAAAATTCTTCAGTAAATATTTTTCTATTGACCGTCATTTTTGACGGGTTTCAACTAGTAAAAACTTAATTTTAAAATTCGCACAGCCACTATCTTGAGGTTATGTAAGCAATTGAACTAAATTAGATACCAGTGCATTACAATGTGTATGAACATTTGCTGTAACTGTGTCATTGCGTTTGGATCATTAAATTGCGAGAAAAGTCTATTTAAAACTTTCAACTTCATTTGGCCGCCATGATCGTTTTGTAGTCAACCGGTTTTTAGCCTACTTTCGATTATTTGCAAAAAATGAAAGTAGACTTATGAGATCAACACGGGGCGAAAAATTGTGTGCCAGTCTGTGTGTGAGTGTCTGCGTCTGTGAGGATGTGTGTCTGTGAGTGTGTGTACTCTGAATGCCTGTCCCCCCTATCAATTCGAACACGGTCAAACCAAATTGAATGATATTTGGTACAAAGGTTGCACTAGCAAAGGGCACCTCAGTGTCATGTTTAATATCGCCGCCATCTTTACGTAAACGTAATGCCGGCCACCCAAATGTTCAGAGCTTAAATCAAATTACGACTAACCTAATCATCCGATCTCTACTAAATTTTGCAACATTATACCTTTGTACGGTAAGCATATTTTGACCTGACTACAAGGTTATCAGCCCAATACTTTGCGGATGGCGGCCATGTATGTGTGCAAATAGATTCCCCCTATCAAGTCAAACACGGTGAAACCGAATTGAACGAAATTTGATACAGAGGTAGAATTAGAAAAGGACACCTCAGAAACATGTTTTATAACACCGCCATCTTGACGAAAACGTAATGGCGGGCAACCAAGTGTTCAAAGCTTAAATAAAATTACGACCAACCTAATCATCTGATCTGTACCAAATTTTGCAACATTATACCGTTATCTATGAAGAATCGTTTGACCGAACTACAAGGTCATCATCCCAATACTTTGCGGATGTCAGCCATGTATGTGTTCAAATCGATTCCCCTATCTATTCAAACACGGTGAAACCGAATTGAACGAAATTTGGTACAGAGGTAGCACTATCAAAGAACACCTCAGTGTCTGTTTTATATCGCCGTCATCTTGACAGAAACGTAATGGCGGCCACCATAATGTTAATAGCTTAAATAAAATTAGGACTAACCTATTCATCCGATCTCTACCAAATTTTGCAACAACATATATTTATATGGCGAACGTCTTTTGACTAAACTACAATGTCATCAGCCCAATAGTTTGCAGATGGCGGCCATGAATCGATTCCCCATATCTATTCAAACACGGTGATACCAAATTGAATGAAATTTGGTACAGAGGTAGCACTAGCAAAGGGAACCTCAGTGTCATGTTTTATATCGCTGCCATCTTTACGGAAACGTAATGGCGGACACCCAAGTGTTCAAAGCTTAAATCAAATTACGACAAACCTAATCATCCGATCTCTACCAAATTTTGCAACATTATACCTTTATGTGATAAGCATCTTTTGACCTGACTACAAGGTCATCATACCAATACTTTGTGGATGTCGGCCATGTACTGTATGTGTTCAAACCGACTCCTCCTATCTATTCAAACACGGGGAAACCGAATTGAACGAAATTTGGTACAGAGGTAGCACTATCAAAGAACACCTCAGTGTCATGTTTTATATTGCTGCCATCTTGACATAAACGTAATGGCGAACACCATAATGTTAAAAGCTTAAATCAAATTAGGACTAACCTAATCATCCGATCTCTACCAAATTTTGCAACAACATATATTTATATGGCGAGCGTCTTTTGACTAAACTAACAGGTCATCATCCCAATAGTTTGCAGATGGCGGCCATGTATGTGTGCAAATCGATTCCCCCTAGCTATTCAAACACGGTGAAACCGAATTGAACGAAATTTGGTACAGAGGTAGCACTAGCAAAGGAAACCTCATAGTCATGTTTTATATCGCCGCCATCTTGACGAAAACGTAATGGCGGCCACACAAATGTTGAAAGCTTGAATCAAATTACGACCAACCTAATCATCTGATTACTAAATTTTGCAACAACATACCTTTAAGTGAGAAGCGTTCTTTGACCAAGCTACAAGCTCATCAGTCTAATAGTTTGCATATGGCGGCCCTGCATGTGTGCAAATCGATTCCCCTATCAATTCAAACACGGTAAAACCGAATTGAACGAAATTTGGTACAGAGGTAGCACTAGGGCACCTAAGTGTCATGTTTTATATCGCCGCCATCTTGACGGAAACGGAATCAAATTACGATCAACATAGTCATTTGATCGCTACCAAATTCTGCAACTACATACCCTTCTGTGGGAAGCATCTTTTGACTGAACCACAAGGTCATCTGCCCAATAGTTTGCAGATAGTGCCCATGTACGTGTGCAAATCGATTCTCCATATCAATTCAAACATGGTGAAACCGAATTGAATGAAATTTTGTACAGAGATAGCACTAGCAAAGGGCACCTCATATTCATGTTTAATATCCATATAACACGTTGTATTTCAACAAGCTACTACAACCAACATTCAATTATACTCCTTGTAAAGGACAATGAGTTATAACAATACCCATGCATTTAGGAGAAAGTAGGCTATATGTTATTTACTGAACAATTTTTGAAAGTATTATAGATGAACTTCCAGTAGTACCCTTTATCTCCGTACCAAATATCATGGTGATACCGGTAATAGTTTATGTGATATAGAATGCCGGTGATATATTTCGCACAGCCGCTATATTGAGGTTATGTAAACAATAGAACGAAGTTAGATGTCGGTGAATTACAATGTGTATAAACAAATACTGTACCATGTTTCATTGCGTTTGGTTCGTTAAATCGCGAGAAACGTCTATTTAAAAGTCGCAAATTCGCTTGGCCGCCGTGTTGGTTTTGTAGTTACCAGGTTTTCAAAAGTCACATAGGTGAACTTCTAGTAGTTTCCCTTATCACCGTAAAACATTCCAGGTTGATATCGGTAATAGTTTCGGAGATGTAGGATGATGGTGAAATATTTCGCACAGCCGCCATGTTGGATTGGTGAGACGTAACAAAATTTGAAGGGCTCAGATGGGGTCGTCCAGAATAGTGCTATGAACGTACCGAGTTTCATTGAAATCGCTCCAACCGTTTAGATTTTATTAGGGAGACACACACAAATCACACACATACGCACACACACGCAGACACACGAACAAAAGGTGATCTCATAAGCCTATTTTTTTTCATAAATGAAAATAGGCTAAAAATGATTAACTATCTTGCACGCTTGTAGGGAGTTTTATAATGCGCTTGGCGTTATTCAGCTGGTTTTGGTGTGTGTTTTTACAGAGGGACCTAAGATTTTCACTGAGTCTTTTACTTTTGGAGGATTTTGATTGCAGTTGTATTGTAGAGGAGTGAACTTATGGTTACTCTTTGCTAAAAATCCTTTAATTTATACAGCTCTCAGTTTTTTTGTAAATTCGACATAATATTCATCATCCTCTTCAGACCGAAGACAAAATTTGTAACTGAGATGTAATTCTATTTCTATCTTTCTTACTAAATAATGACATTAATAATATACAGGGTGTCATTTATGTATTTGAGTACCCTTAAGGGGCGTGTAGGGGATGGGTATAGGATCAATTTGAGATAGGGAACCTGGGGTCGCAATGGCCTCCTAACCCCAGAAAACAGATTTGTTTCAGGCCCTCCGCCCCTGTAAAAAGTCAAGCGCGCCATGTGTTTCTCTGAAGTTCGGCACGCTTTCGCTCCTCAATGGTCTTGGCGCGACCACCGCTCAACGCTGCGTTAGCCGAGAGGATAGCGGCGAGGCGTGGTGCCCCGGTGGTCCCGGGTTTGTTTCTTTGGGGGTGCCATGCCTTCATTTTTCTTCTTCTTTATTTTTTAGAGGAAGGGGGTGGGGGCGTAAGTCAGAGTGCGTGTTTATTCTGTGCTGTTTTTTTAACTATCGTAGATTCTGTTGAGCGTTGAGCGGTGGTCGCGCCAAAACCGTTGACACCGAAAGAGTGCCTGACCTCAGAGTAACACATGGCGCGCTTGACTACTTTACAGGGGCGGAGGGCCTGAAACAAACCTGTTTTCTGGGGTTAGGAGGCTATTCCGACCCCAGGTTCCCTATCTCAAACTGATCCTATACCCATCCCCTAGAGGCCCCTTGTAACCTATATTTTATGAGTTCCCCATGACAGTTTTAATGTAGGCTCGTAGGTTTGTTATTTCTTTATATCATGTTATCGTGTTGGCAACGTGTTCAATTGCATTGGACACGTCTGCAGTAGACGCAGTGTCATTATTATTATTATTACTATTAGCATATACGTATACTTTTTATTATTAATTATTCAATGTATTTTAGGTCACTATTGACCAGATTCTGAAGCTAGCTCTTATCCTATGTTTTATAAGTATGTTTATTAATGTTGTTCTGAACACTGAACCAGGAGTCAGGTTCATATTCTGGTCACACGTGCAGAAGGCAGCACTTCATGGACACTATTGTCTCAAGCAGGTATGCTCGCTCACCCCCCGGGGGGGGGGGGGGGGGTGATGAGAGAGCTGAGCAAGGGGCTTGCTATGAGTGGCCTGGACTAACAGGCGTATGACAATAGCGATTCTGAGAAGACTCTCTGGTCTGAGGTGTGGCTTGGGACAGACGTGCGGTAGCAAGCTACCTGAGTGCACTGCGGAAGGGATTGTCTCGCTAGACATTGAGATTACTGGTTGGATAGTGTGTCTCCCTTGAGCTGAGTGCTTCGTGTTTCGACGGAGGGTGATTGGGTTCTGGCTGTTATGCCACAATCACAGTAGGGCTGATGCCTATGCAAATAATTGTGCAACGTTGAAGAGAACCGTCAAATGTGAAGGCATGGCTGACCAGGTTCAAAGTGGTGTAGAGGTGAAATGGACATATTGGGCAGACGACGGCATTACCGGTAATGTGAAAACAAACTAAGAAATCTTTACAGGCCTAAATATTATTATTAAAATATTATTATATTATATATTTTTAATTGAATTTCTTGTGTGTCACTCTTTTTATTATATTTATCCATTCCTTGCATGCAGCTTCAGAATATAAAGTAAATTTATATTGGATAGTTTCTTTTTAGTTAGATGCATGTAAACCTTCCTTCGTCTTTATTAATTTACAGGAGGTTTTGGTAAGGCCTATGTACGAGCCAGTCCTTTCAGAATATCTGCACACGCTCGGAGATAAGAAGAGTTTCAAAAAGGTGGATTTGTTCAATTACAGTACTAATTATGTCATTTTCTTAAATTTTAAAGAAAGGCCATTTATGAGGCAGAATATTCATTTTATTTAATTTTTGTATCTTCAAAGTTACAGATGGCTTCTCTGGGTGAAGCCATCTTGTGGCAAGAATTGAAAGATTACAAATGGCGCCCAACTAAGGAGTGTGAATAAGGCTGGCTGGTGCATAGTATGGCTGTACGCACAGGTAATGTGTGAAATCTGATCGGGTATTTTAGGAAGGGTATATATGTTCAGTTATTTTGGAGGGTATGCTAAGTAACAAGAGTGAGCCTGATTTATCAAAGTTGAGATCTAGAAGTGTTAACCGAAGCACTCTTGGTCATTCTAGAAGAGGCAGGAGTCAGTCAAACAGGCAGACCAATAAGCGGTCAGATTCCACAAATTCGAGAGTAGTTCTTAGTAAAATGGCAGATAAGGATGTGATTTCTGGTACGTTGGAGGGACGTGAGGGGGCCGAGAAAGATGATGTTGCAACTAGCAAGGAGTTAGGAATTGGAGAGAATAGTGAGGAGGAAAATGTAGGGCTGGGGGAAAACTCACAGATGATCAAGTTAATGGAACAGATGATGTCTAAATTCAGTAGTAAGCTAAGTGATTTAAGTACTAAAATGGATACTCAGAGTAGTGATTTAAGTACTCAAATTAATAATCAAAGTAGTGAATTTAGTACTAAGATAGACATTCAAAGTACGGATTTAGAGAGCAAAATTAATAAGATTGTAGAAAGTATGAGTAAAGGTTATAAGGAAATTCGTCAGGAAATTGCCAGTAGAATTGAGATGGTAGATAAAAGATTCGAGCAAGTTGAGGAGAAGATGAGCTCACAGAGGCAGGGCATTATGGATACTGTTGATAAGCAGATAGTCGAGGCGAGTAATGAGGTAGCCATTTTCAAGAAAGAAGTTAGTGAGAGGTTGATAGTTGTAGAGGAAGAGATGAAGAATATAACTTAGGTTAGAAATAAGGAGGTGTTTTTGGAACAGGAGCTAGCGGTGTCTTCAGCGAGAGTAACGATGGTAGATAAGAGTGTAAAAAAAGAGATTAGTGAACTGAAATCCTTTAATGAGAGCGAAAATTTGAAATTAAGAAGAGAGCTGAATCAGGCCAAGTCAATTAAGGAAAATTGTAATCACTCTGTAGGACATAGTAACTTCTATAGGGAATCTGACTTGCCTAAATTTAGTGGAAGGCAGTTTAACCCTATGGAGTTTGTTAAAGTTGTTCAGAAGAGGATTTCGAAAGGGTTAGAAGATGGGACTTTAGACTGGGATATTGTTGAGGAAGTCATATCATTAGCTTTTGTGGGAGAGGCTAAATCTTGGTATCAAGTTTTTAGGGGAGGTTTTCAGGGGTTAGAAGATTTTAGGCAGAAGTTAGAGGGTAAGTTCTGGAACGAACAGACTAAAGGAAGAGAAAGAGACAAGATTTCTTTTGGGAGGTATCAGTCGAATCAGGGGGTGAGCATGACGGAGTATTTCCTCACACATGTCCTTATCAGTCAGAATTTAGACACTAGTTCTTCTGAAGGTGATATTATTAGGCGTATGGCCCGTCATTTTTCTGATGAGGTGAAGATGGCCGTAGTCATGCAGGATGTAAGTACGATTAAGGACATGGAACGTGTGTTAGAAAGGTTTGATACTTTGGGAAGAATGGGAGGTAAAAGGCAAGAACAGGGACGGGAAGGAAATTACGATCAGGGGTATCAGGAGGAAGGGAATAGGCATTATGAGCGTAGGAATATTGATAGGACAGGTAACTTTGTGAGGAATGATAGAGGAAATTTTGTAAATAGGGATAGGGGTGACCAAGGGAATTTTCGGAATAGTGGGCGTGGAGAACAGAGGCAGGCAGAAAATCGGGGATCTGGGGAACAAAGGCAGTTAGAGAATAGGGGGCGTGAAGAAGAGAGACAGCCAGCTCAGCCGAGTAATTTAAACGGGAACAGGGCTCTTTAAGACGGTCAGATAGAGGGTCCCATCCCAGTATTCCAGTTCATGTTTTGAAGAAGATAGAATACGACCTTGATGTTAGAAAGGAATTGTTAGATGACCAGGTTGAGGTTATGCAGGAGAGATGTGAGCCTACGTTCATCAGTCCTGTGATTAAGGTGAAGATATTGGGTCAAGTCGTCGATGCCTTATTGGACTCAGGGAGCATGTGTTCTTGCATTAAGGCAGGCTTTTATGACGAGGTTAAGAGTAAAGGAGAAGTCATAGAGGAGATTCCTGTGTCCAATATATTTATATTGTCCGCTGTTGGGACTAAGTCACAGAGAGTGCGTAGACAGGTTGTCGCACCTATGTACATTGATGAGAAATGTGGTCGTCAGAGTTTTCTAGTGGTCGCGAATTTAGTGTATCCTGTCATATTGGGTGCGGATTGGCTAAGCAGTCAGATGTGTAAGCTAGATTACGGCGAATCTAAGGTGAGATTCAAGTGGGGTGAGAATTTTGATACGATTAGTCTGAGTTAGCAGGTGGACTCGGGAACTTTTGTGAGTATATCAGTGTGTGTCCAGGTTTTAAATGAAGAGGAAGAAGTCAGTGAGGTTAGTAGCGACATGGTATCAGAGGATATTCAAAGTTGTAGTATGGTAGTGGAAGAGGAGCGTGAAGGCGAATTTTCAAGTGTTGTGGAAGATACCAAGTTGGAGGTAGAGCAGAAGGCTCAGTTGTTAGAGGTCTTGAGAGACCACAGTGAGGTGTTCTCTGACAAACCTGGTAGGACACATGTTTACGAGCATAGTTTCGAGATCACCGATAGGTCAAGTTTTAATGAAGGTAGATACCCGATACCACACGCCCATGTCAAAGCTGTAGATGATGTCATTTCGCAGATACTAGACGATGAGGTGATCGAATTCAGTAGGAGCCAGTATGTCAATCCGTTGGTAGTAGTGATTAAGAAGGATGGCTCAGTTAGGCTATGTTTGGATGCAAGACAAGCTAATAAACGCATTGCGCCGGATCATCAGCGACCGGAAACTACTGAGGATTTAGTTCAGAGATTTGGGGGTAAAGAATGGCTGTCCACATTAGATTTGAGTGCTAGTTTTTGGCAGGTACCCTTACGGGAGGAGGATAGACAATTCACGGCTTTTTGTTACAAAAACCAGCTGTTACAATTCACACGGATTCCTTTTGGTATGAAAACATCGTCAGCTGGGCTCATGTGCGCACTTAATATCGCTCGGGGACACGACACTGGTGATTTCTCAGCCAGTTACATCGATGACTTGGTAAGTAATTTTTTTTATTTGTATGAAGGACCGTATGAAATTGCACGGAAATTAGGGGCCTGTGCGTACGAGCTCTTTACAAAGGACGGAAGGGTACTAGGGATTTACAATATTTCCAATCTGAGGATGTACATATCCTAGTAGCCCTGTTGGTTTTGTATATATTTGTGGAAGGTAGGAGTTAGTATTTTGGAAGGGAAGTCATGCCGAAAAGGATTGCTTTTTATTCTATGGTATAGGACCAAATGAATGAAAGCAAGGGGGCGTTCTGTAACCTATATTTTATGAGTTCCCCATGACAGTTTTAATGTAGGCTCGTAGGTTTGTTATTTCTTTATATCATGTTATCGTGTTGGCAACGTGTTCAATTGCATTGGACACGTCTGCAGTAGACGCAGTGTCATTATTATTATTATTACTATTAGCATATACGTTTACTTTTTATTATTAATTATTCAATGTATTTTAGGAATGAAGCCTCCGTGGCTTAGGCGGCAGCATGCCGGCCTCTCACCGCTGAGTCCGTGGTTCAAATCCCGGTCACTCCATGTGAGATCTGTGCTGGACAGAACGGAGGCAGACAGGTTTTTCTCCGGGTACTCCGGTTTTCCCTGTCAAAATTTCATTCCAGCAACACTCTCCACTATCATTTCATTTCATCTGTCATTCATTTAATCATTGCCCCAGAGGAGTGCGTCAGGCCTCGGCAGCCGGCACAGTTCATATCCTCGCCGCTAGATAGGGGCTTCATTCATTCCATTCCTGACCCGGTCGGAGACTGGAAGCAGGCTGTGGATTTTCATTTTCATTCAATGTATTTTAGGTCACTATTGACGAGATTCTGAAGCTAGCTCTTATCCTATGTTTTATAAGTATGTTTATTAATGTTGTTCTGAACACTGAACCAGGAGTCAGGTTCATATTCTGGTCACACGTGCAGAAGCCAGCACTTCATGGACACTATTGTCTCAAGCAGGTATGCTCGCTCACCCCCGGGGGGGGGGGGGGTGATGAGAGAGCTGAGCAAGGGGCTTGCTATGAGTGGCCTTGACAAACAGGCGTATGACAATAGCGATTCTGAGAAGACTCCCTGGTCTGAGGTGTGGCTTGGGACAGACGTGCGGTAGCAAGCTACCTGAGTGCACTGCGGAAGGGATTGTCTCTCTAGACATTGAGATTACTGGTTGGATGGTGTGTCTCTCTTGAGCTGAGTGCTTCGTGTTTCGACGGAGGGTGATTGGGTTCTGGCTGTTATGCCACAATCACAGTAGGGCTGATGCCTATGCAAATAATTGTGCAACGTTGAAGAGAACCGTCAAATGTGAAGGCATGGCTGACAAGCATCAAAGTGGTGTAGAGGTGAAATGGACATATTGGGAAGACGACGGCATTACCGGTAATGTGAAAACAAACTAAGAAATCTTTACAGGCCTAAATATTATTATTATTAAAATATTATTATATTATATATTTTTAATTGCATTTCTTGTGTGTCACTCTTTTTATTATATTTATCCATTTCTTGCATGCAGCTTCAGAATATAAAGCATATTTATATTGGATAGTTTCTTTTTAGTTAGATGCATGTAAACCTTCCTTCGTCTTTATTAATTTATAAGAGGTTTTGGTAAGGCCTATGTACGAGCCAGTCCTTTCAGAATATCTGCCCACGCCCGGAGACAAGAAGAGTTTCAAAAAGGTGGATTTGTTCAATTACAGTACTAATTATGTCATTTGCTTAAATTTTAAAGAAAGGCCATTTATGAGGCAGAATATTCATTTTATTTAATTTTTGTATCTTCAAAGTTACAAATGGCTTCTCTGGGTGAAGCCATCTTGTGGCAAGAATTGAAAGATTACACCCTTAAGGGTACGCAAGTACATAAATGACATCCTGTATATTGGAAGACAAAGGAGGCGGCTTGAGCTCCAGGAACGAAAAATCCTAAGGAAAATACTAGGGCCAATACGAGAAATGGATGGCACATATAGCATCAGACACAATTGTGAGCTGTACCAAGACCAACTACAATCCTCAGACCTTAATGTAGAAAAATCATGGCGGCGATGGTTGCCCTACCAATAGCTAAGATCGTGTCATCGGTGTCGTCACAGTTCGTGTAAATTATTATTTTTACTCGCCTAAGAGCATAAAATATATCACAAGACGAGACTAGGTTCCGAAGAAATATGCATCAATAATTTTCACTTACCTGAATTAATTGATCAATATAGTGCTGGCCTCGAATTATAGGTTTCTTCGTCTTTCACCCAAGGGTCAGCTACAATAGTCTCACTGTTTCTGTGGTTGAATAAGAAGCTTTTTGGCGAGATATCACGATCTGTATTAAGTTCAGTAATTATAGATTAATATTATTAGCATAAAATCAAACAGATTCTGAAGTAGGAGAGAAGAAAGTACCCGGTTACTGAAGTGCTGTCCCAGCACATGCAGAGTATTTGTGTACACAATCAGAATGAGAATAATTGCCTGAAATAATCGAACCAAAGCTATAGAGATACAATTCAATTAAGACCTCTCGTAGATTTGTCTAAAATCTCGGCTAAAACATCACACCGAATTAGTTGATTGAAATATGCAAAGAAGTCGTCGTGTGGATATCTGAACATAATTATGGACATTACCACACACAAAGGACACGATAATATGTTACCATCTAACCTATTAAACATTCGCTGTTAACGTTTGGAATAGTGTACCCTGGAAATAGTAGATTTAGTAAAGTAATGTAGGTAGGAAAGCACCATCTCCCTCTTACGGAATTATCGCGGCACACCATCTCGCAATATAAGTACATAATTGGCAAGTTACCCACAACACTTTATTACACACATCATAATAAAAAATAACTTGAAAGCTGTAAGACTCACAAAAGTATGAATAATGACGGAACACAATGAGTTCGCTGTTTGGCACAGGGGAAACATCTTCCTTAACCAATAAAACGGAAGTTCACTGTAATATTTGGCGTGTATACAAGGCAGTGTAGAACATCTGCTAGACTGGTAAGGATTTACGGAGGCAAATGTTGCTGAGCGTTCAAGATAAAGCCAACGGTTTGGTCTTGCCGTAGATGCTCATTGCGTTTTCCCTTTACGTACTTACGTTCGACACTACTGACGTGTACTAAGCTATTATTATATTGTCACTAATTAGCAAATCATTGCGGTGTATATTCTAGAGTCACTTATTAATGTCTTAGGAACTTCAACATCTGCAGTAAATGACACAATGCCATCGGCCGACTGAACAATCATCACACAATCGAACCAGTCGATAATAAGCGTTTTATCATATGTATGTACACACGATTGCAGTACATTAACGCTAACTGGACTTAACAGACATACTGAAAACACTAAAAATTACAGATGAGCTATAGTTTATCCCAACTTTCATCAAACGAAGCTAATCAAAGCTAATATTGTATCCCAGCAACGAATGTAAACAAACAATATCTCGGGCTTCCGCATTCGCCATTTTCACACTTTCGATACCTGCGTCAAGGTCTGAGTATTGTAGTTGGTCTTGGCTGTACCACCTCCAAGAGGACATAATCAAATCGATGAGGGAAAGGCGACTAGCCTTTTATGGTCACCCACCCCCATGAACCCCTGCAGACTCGCGAACAGGATCTTCACCACGACAGGTAGAGGCAAAGCCTCCAAGAACTAATGGATCACCACAGTGAAATCAGACCTGGAGCAGCTTCAAATTTCTCCCGACACCACACATGATCGGACCGAATTCCGTCAACTTATTCTTCAAGGGGTATTCCCAGAATCCGTTACCAGCAGGCCGACCACAGGAACCACCAGACCGAAGTGGACAGAGGAGAGAAAGTCTGCTCATAGCCGTAAAATGAAAGCCTTCTGGGCTAAGAAGAAACAGATGACCCATGCAAAGAGCTAAAGCGTGTCTCGTGGTCCGTAGATGGCCAAAACGAAAAGAAGAAGAAGAAGAATTTGAAGACAAAGGATGGGCTACATTCTTAATAAAAGAAAATATTAAAATTTTTGGTCACGAATACTGCTTGCGGTAATGCGCCAAGTATTGGGCCAGCGTATCTCCAGACTGGGAATACGATTAGGGTCGGATGTCCTTGAAATGCTTTATATGATTTATCTTTTTCAACTCCAGATGAAACCAGGACGTTACTTGCTAATAGACCACCGCTGCTTCCTTCCAACCTCCCAGTTTCATTCGTCAGTGTTAATTTCACCTCTGATCAGCTAAGCGTCGGGAAGGACACTTAGTCATAAAACCCATCTGCCACATAAAAACCACATTTCATCCCAGACTGCGTAGAAATGGGGATGTTGATGTGTGGAAATACAGGTCAGAATTCACGTAATACAAACTGGTACTGATAAAAATATTAAAGAGTGAAGGTACAAATGTGTGCACCCTGACTCTGAAGAGGTTATGATGGGAAAATAAGAAATAATTCGCCCTGGAAAAGAGCCTCTGTTTTCGAGTAACTTGAAAATTGCGATACTTTACAAACAGAAGTAAACCAACAAGCACAGTATCAAATGTCTGTGGGATAGATGAAGAAAACAATATGCAATTGGAAAGATTTGGTAGAATATATCAGACGGTAAATGAAAAAAGCATCACGACAAACGAGTTGTGGTACTTGATGGTAATAATCTGGTCGGGCATGTAAGTGAACTTGTAATTTAGAGGCTAACATTCTTGACTGTCACCCTTGATTTCCAAGTTTGCTTCTAGTGTAGGTTGTCAAGGAATGTTTACAGTATTTCGGAATTTTGGCTGCAAATGTGTGTTAGCCGAATGGAAAACATTTTTTTTATTAGAATCAGGCAACACTGAAGAAATCGCTTCTATGACAACAAGTGGCAGAGAAAGGAGTTGAAAGGAACTCACCACCCTACCGTACGTTAACTCCGGCTCATGACACCTGGTTTGTGATCCCTTGACTGAGAAGGAACTTCACCCCTTGCGGATATGGCACTCTTTGATCTTGATCGGCTATCCTAGAATTGTATAATATTTCCGTGGTTTTCCAGTTCAACTACAGGCAAATGCAAGGATGGTTCCAGCTAATGCATACATAAATGACAAAGAATTTTAGATAAATCCATCACACACCCATGTGCATGGGGCATATGACCAAAGATGGCCAAGCCCTTATTACTAATTAACGACAAGAAACAAATATCATACAACCTAAACTTTACATTAAAGTTTTCCGCATTGACCAAGATCCATAGATTACATTTTAAATGGCACTGATACTCCAATCATGTATGAATCCGAAACAACCTTTTCAATACAACTTTCCATTGTAATTGGCGAACAGAAACAAGACCCACATTGAGCCCAAGGAAGCGACCAACAGTTTGATGTCACTTAGCAGGCGGTCGTGCGATACAAAACCAGAAGAATTGGAAGACTAGCCAAAGCGAAAAAGAACAAAGAGAAGTTCGAATGTGCGGTGGAATAATGATTCCTCGGACCAATTTCCTGAAGTGTGTACGTGAGTTTCAACTTCTAAAGAAGCTATTTCCTGTCCGCTGTGGTTTCTGAATGTGGTGCACCTGGACTGCCTTTCAGTTCAATAAACTTCTCTATGCTTTCAAAATCAAGTCACTCAACTAGGTATAAATAAATCGGTCTCTTTTAGAAGTAAGCAAAGAAAAGTTAATTTCTTGGGAAATTGATTTTAAAATATTTCTATTAAAAATGGATGTATATAAACAGATCTGATCACATGAACTGTTAGTTTAGATGAAATTGATTGCTTAGCGAGGTAGTAGTTGGCTTTAAGAATGCATACCTCTCAATGAAAATGAAAATCCACAGCCTGCTTCCAGTCTCCGACCGGGTCAGGAATGGAATGAATGAAGCCCCCATCTAGCGGCGAGGATATGGACTGTGCCGGCTGCCGAGGCCTGACGCACTCCCCTGGGGCAATGATTAAATGAATGACAGACGAAATGAAAAGATAGTGGAGAGTGTTGCTGGAATTAAATTATGACAGGGAAAACCGGAGTACCCGGAGGAAAACCTGTCTGCATCCGTTTTGTCCAGCACAGATCTCACATGAAGTGACCGGGATTTGAACCACGGACCCAGCGGTGAGAGGCCGGCGTGCTGCCGCCTAAGCCACGGAGGCTCATCATACCTCTTAATACAGGTTTAAAATGTGAAACGTACCGCTTTTATAATTCATGAGCCGGGACTTTCTCGGTCCTAGTCCCTACCATATCCCCCAATCTTATTTTTTCTTTCTTTTCAATTCCTTCTGCTAGACTAAGCTATATTTAAGTCAGAAAGTTCGGTAGTTATATTGATAGTAGTAATTGTTTTCAGCACCATTGTTACGATTTGTGGCAACTAACGTCGATGTTACATCCCTTATGAACATCTTAAAACACATGCGAGAATTCTAGCATGGGGCCACTAGTAATTATAATTATATGGGTACCTTTGCGTTAAGTGATTCGGGTTATTTTATAATTCGCTGCTCATCTCCTTGAAGAAAAGTTCTCTTAAGGGGAAGCTAGCTCCAACGCCATTTCAGATGTTTAGAAGCACAATTGAGTCTGTTGTTTGAGTTTTCAGTCTTTTGACTGGTTTGATGCAGCCCTTCATGCTTTCCTGTCCGGGTCTAATCGTTCATCTCTACATAGCTACATCCGAGGTAATCTGTTTAATATATTCTTACTTTGGTCTACCTCTACAGTTTTTATCCTCAAACCTTCCTTCCACAACAAAGTTTGCTATTCTTGGGTGTATTAGTACTTGTACTACCAACCCACCTCTTCTCTTCATTAGCAGTCGCCAAAAACATCTCTCCTCTCCCAATTGTCGTTATACCTCTTAATTTGTAATCCTATATACCCATCCGATCTTCATCATTCTCCTGTAACACTACATTTCAAACGCTTCAATTCTCTTCTTTTCTGCTGCTCCAACAGTCCAAGTCTCACTTCCATATAGTGCCACGCTCCAGACAAAGGCTTTCAAAAATGATTTCCTAATACCTAAATCGATATTCGATGTCAACAGATTCCTTTTCTGTAGAAATGTTTTCCTTGCCTATGCTTACCTACTTTTTTTATCCTCTTTTCTTCGTCCAACACCGTTTATTATTTCCCAAGTAAAAGACGTCTCCTACTTCCTTTAGCTTTTCACCTGCCAATTCAACGTCCATAGGGGTTTCTGATTTCTATCTTTGAATTTAAACGATATTATTCATTTGATTGCATTTTCTCTCCCTTACGTTGGATTTATTAGGTACGGTGGCCACGATTTGCGATATTTACTCTTGCGTAATCAGCACTCCGTTTGATTTCCCACATTATGGCCTGGGGTCTGCGGGATTTGCCAATATACGAACGTTTTCAAGTTCCAGTGAATGGAGCACAAAGGGATGTTTCCCAACAGCTGAACAATGCCACCCCCATTCCGTAACCACTCGTACGCTCACAGTCCATCGAACATGACAGAAGCGAATTTGTCAAAGAGCTTGGAACGGCTATCGGTCAACTCACAAAAAAGAGAAGTATCAAATGCCATCTTTTCGCACGTCATCTCTTGGTGTTTGCGCAGCGATTAGAACCAATCATCACTGGTATGGAAAGTAGGTCTTACAAAAGTGATTCACTGAATACAGCTGATCGTCGTTCAAACGTATTTCACGTGAACGGAAATGTGATTTTTACGTGAGGAGGATTATGGAGAGCTTTGAAGCCATTTGTCAGTCTTGCCTTCTTGACAATTATATTGCAGCTTTGTCATTCTCCTAATGCGACCCGGATCCAAAATTTGAAACGAAATGCCAAACTTTTTAATATAAAAATTGAAATCTCTTATCTTTTCACTTTCAATCTGTGTTTTTATTTTGACAATATTCAAACCAGAGGTGTCCCTATGTTATTCTGCTAAGGTCCCATTCCTGTTTTGTACCGAAAATAAGGTTCCATTAACATCAGCCTACACATATACTCATTTACTCTTTAAATGCCTCACAATTAAATAAATACCTTAAAACATGGTTATTTACAATGAAATAATGAAAGAATGCAACACGGTAACCATGATAACAGAATCTCACAGGTCCATCTATTTCTGTAAAACGCAATGCAATCCCTCCCTATATTATTCTGCTAAGGTCCCATTCCAGTTTTGTACCGAAAATAAGGTCCCATTAACACCAATTTACACATATGGGGTACCTACAGGTTCAGCATAACCCAATGCGTAAGCGAAACGCACTCACTTGCTCTTTAAAAGCCTCACAATTATATAAATGCCTTAAAACATGTATATTTACAATGAAATAATGAATGAATGTATGACGGTAACCATTGTAACAGAATCTCACAGGTCCATCTATTTCTGTAAGACGCAATTACATTACTGTGAAAGTTTCCGGACAGTTATAAGGTTATCACTGAACCAAATTAAGCTGTAAAATTCATCAATTCATACAGTATAATTCGCTTAAGGGAGACAAGGGGCACTCAAGATTTTTTTCACGCAATTTTCACGTGTGAGTGTGGTACGAAAGGTCTTTTTCACCCGACTATAACGGTTCTCCGAAACCCACATTTAAAGGCCCTTAAATTAACAGCGTCTGTGATATTCCCAGAAAATTAAATTCGGTCTGATATACCAATGAAGGAATGATAAACCCCTAACCACTGCACCAGTAGCTGAATTGATAAAGTCTGAACATTCATACCAAGGATAAATCAGTCATAGCATTCATGATTGAGATTTTGCTAAGAGTACTCTTTACAACTAGAATATTCGCGGGCGAAGCCGCAACGGGTAATGCTAGTTTTAATTAATTTTTTTGTAATAGCATATAGGTTTGGAAAGGTATAATGTCATTTCCCGTAATGGAATTTTTTATCACTTAAGGAATATTTTCTCAATTTGTGTTGAAAGTGTTAACTTCAATCTTTCAGGTTACATTTATAATGTTAGTATCCATGAACAGAAATGGCACTTTGGCGGTGGGTAACATTATTTATAGTTTTATTATCGTAATTAATAGGGAAATGGTACTGTTTCATTCAAAACTGCCATTTAATAAAGAAGCAATCCTTGCATATAGAAACTGTGTAAATTTCAAATGGATACATCGAACAGATTCTGAGAAAATGTTCTTTATGCGTAGCATGATTTAACATTGTAAACATTGGATGTTGCTAGTACACTTATGGGACCCTGGCAGTATATATTAGTCAACAATGCAACAGCTTACTAAAGAAATTATTCTTGGGTAACCGTATCACCTAGAAACATCAAAATGTCACCGTTTATCAATAATTCTAATAGTTGCGAGTTACTAACTTTTTTTGAGTTGGCTTCGGGGGCGTAATTGGTAGCATGCTGAGCTTCTACGCCCAAGATTATGGGTTCAAACAGGCCGAAGTCGTCGGATTTTAATAGCGTTAAAATCCCTTGGTATGCCTTCTTTCGGAGGGAAAGTAAAGACGGCGGGCCCATGTCATAGATTTATGGCATGTAAAAGAACCTTCCACTAACTACAATTGTGTGAAGCTAAATTTGTAAGTTGGACTTGATTAACGCTCAAATAGTTCCAAAGTTCGCCACCAGGTGCCGGTTGTGGTGGCATCTAGTAGCCAAGTTTGCATCTAGGTGTCGTTGACGGTAGCATTTGGTAGCCAAAGTAGGAACTACTTGAAATTGATCGTCTGCAGTCCATACCTGAATTAATTATAACACGCACTAATACTGCCGTTACTATTAACACTGGTTATCAGACAGATTCTGCACACACCCAAAGTTCACGGTGCTACATGACCACGTTGTCGCAGCCCCTTAACTGAGGAACCAACCAACTAACTTATTTTGAAAATCTATGAAGTATTTCAATAATTATGTAGTTTTTGAAGAAAGATTTCTCAAAACTGTTTTCGCATCCAGTTGACGATCTGTACTAAACTCCAATCGATTTTTTCTAAAGCCTAACATCCAGGTTATCAGCTTCTGATAAGTGACTCAATTCATCACCAACTTTCAGCGCAGGTTTCTGGGTAAATGGGGAAGATACTACCTTTTTATTAAATGGGTCTCGAGTTCAATTTCTGGTCGTATTGTGAGACTTTAACTTCGAATGTTTTGAAGGATAGAAGGTTGATAATGCAATATTGTATATGGACCACGGAGTGCTAGTTCGAGTAGAAAAAGAAGAAACTTAGGAGGTGGATATTGGAAGAGGTGTGAGACAAGTTAGTAGTATGTCTCCCACACTTTTCAATATATAGGCCGAAAAAGTAATCAATAAGACCTTGGAAAAATCAAAAGGACTGGTAGTGGGAGGAGAAAGTATAGATACCACCAAGAATGCTGGTGTCATGTCTGTTCTAGCAGAAACGACGGAAGAGCTCCAGGTAATAATGGAGATTATTTTAAGTGTGGGTAAAGAGTTTGGAACGAAAATAAACATTGGCAAGACCAAAGTAATGAAAATAGAACAAGGAGAATAGTACAATAGATGGAATGGTATTAGAACAGGTTCAATCATTCCAGTATTTAAGAACCCTGATAACCGGGAAGGAGGCGAATAACTTGGATGGATAATTTAAGAACGTGGTTTGGGCTGTCTTCCACGGAACTCTTCAGGATTGCACAGGATAAGACGGTGTTAGCCATGGTGGTAGCCAACGTCCGTATCGGATAAGGTAGAAGAAGAAGAAGAAGGTAACCTCCTGCGAAAGTTGTATAGAAGAAGTGAGACGCAGAATCTCCATGGGGAAGACAGGTTTTGGGAGAAAGAAAGGATTATTAACAGCCAGAAGCAAACCAATCACACTTAGGAAGAGGTTCGCAAAATGTTTTGTGAGGAGTGTTGTTTCTTATGGTTCGAAAACACGGACAGTCAGACAGAATGAAGAAAAGTATTCAGAAAATTTTTGAAAAGTGTTTATGGAGAAGAATGTAGAAAGTGAAATGGACCAATAGAATGAGAAATGAGGAGGTGCTAAGAAGGGTTGGAGAAGAGAGGAGTTTCATGAGGATGATACAGAAGAGGAAAAAACTTGGATTATCTTCCTACACACTATGTAGGAATTGACTACTACAAAGAATCATGGAAGGAGAAGTAGAGAGAGAAAGAGGGAGAGGAAGAAGAAGGTTTGGGATGTTAAGAGATGTGACGGCGATAGCAAGAAGTTACAAACAAATGAAAGAAGATGCTCAGGATGGAGAAAAATGGAGGTCATCAAGTTGAAACCTGTCTGCGGACAGATATACTGAATACGAGAGTTTAAATTCCCGGGATTGGAGATTCAGTGCTTGTTACTTATTCATCATTAACTTCATCCTCATGCCTAAGGGAGGCAACTCGAAGGTCCTGCACCAGGCCTCTACGGAGATGAAAAGCCATTTGCGTGCCAACTTACTAGAGTGAATAGCCTTAAAGATCTGGAACCTTGAACGTTCGAGGACCTGTGCTACACCACATCGGAAGTTACGGAACTATTGCCTAAAAAGGTAGCAGAGTTCAATGATGTGTTAGAGCATTATGAAGATACAATGAACTAAATGAAGGACATGTCGATGAATTTCAGCGACAAAAAGAGAATTGTGAAGAATTATCTTCCAAAATTCATAATGAATACAATAAGTGTTGCTAAGCTGGTTGGTTGGTTCCTCAGTTTAGGGGCTGCGACAACGCGGTCATGTAGCCCCGTGTACTTTGGGTGTGTGTAGAATCTGTCTGATAACCAGTGTTAATTGTGTTGACTGTATTAGTAAAATGTATCTGTTTTCAATTCAAGTAAGGACTTGAATTTTTTAAAGTAGTTCCTACTTCTGCCGCCAAACGCCACCGTCAGCGACTACTAGTCCAGAACCTAGTTACCAGACGCCACTGCAGTCGGCTCCTGGCGACGAACGTCGGAACCTAAGAGCGTTTGTCAAATGTTTAACCTAACCTAATTTAGCTTCACACAGGTGTAATTAGTGGAAGGTTCTTTAACACGCCATAAATCTATGACATGGGACCGCCGGCTTTACTTCCCCTCCGAAGGAAGGCATACTGAGGGATTTTAAAAGCTCTTAAAAAATCCGACGACTTCGGCCGGGTTTGAATCCGCGATCTTGGGCCTAGAAGCTCGGCATGCTACCAACTACGCCCCCGAAGCCACCTGTTGCTAAGCTGCAAGCCTGGATCTTGGCTTGATAACTGGGGTAATTTTGTATTTCTATACATTCATTAAAATAAATTACACTAAACTACACCGAATAACAAGAAGTTCCGTGACGAACTAAAGAGCCTACTTTTCTTAAAATTTAAGATTCATGCCAATAATCTATTATATATAATCCAAAATTGACTCATCACCGCAGGGATCAAACCACTAGACCTAGGAAGCTGAAATTTTGCATGTTGGTTGATCCGAGTATGTAGAGGCTCAGTAAGAAACGGATTTTGAAAATTCAATTTGTAAGTGACTTTCTTCAGCCCTTTGGCATTGAGCATCCAAAATTGACTCATCGACGCAGGGCTCAAACCACTAGACCTAGAAAGCTGAAATTTTGCATGTTGGTTGATCCGAGTATGTAAAGTCTCACAAAGAAACGGTTTTTGAAAATTCAATTTGTAAGTGACTTTTCTTGGCCCTTTGGCATTGACTATCCAAAATTTAGTCATCGACGCAGGGCTCAAACCACTAGACCTAGAAAGCTGAAATTGTGCATGTTGGTTGATCCGAGTATGTAGAGGCTCAGTAAGAAACGATTTTTGAAAATTCAATTGGTAAGTGACTTTTTTCGGCCCTTTGGCACTGAGCAGGGACAGTCGGTACAAAGATGGGATTGAGCTCATTTTAATCCGCCAGATACGAGAAACAATACTCGGAGGTCCTGTAGGGACCCCGAAACTCACTATTTAAGTTCCTAAAAGAACGGTTTTGGAGATATTCCCAAATAACTGTGTTCCCTCTGAGAAACAGATCAACGTTACTATGGCAACCACTGAAATTTCGCAGACTGGGGATAGTTTTCTGGCAATATATCGAAAACCGATCGTTTTAGGGCCTTAAAACGCTGGGTTCGGTTCCCACTTCCCAGAAGTGGACACCACGAACAATTCTCCTCGCATTGATACGCGCAAAATGAGATATATTTTATTTATAGAGGTGGTTTCTTGGGTCGGATGCGATCGTGATTTTGAGTCTAATTTTATACTCTTTGAGCTGGTTATTATAAGCAAGCTTTCAGATCTTTACTCAAAATTACAATGTTAAAATGCTTTCTATTTTGCACGGTATGCTTTAATTTTCTTTATAACTGAATATTTCTGTTTGCCAATATTGATCTGCCGTTTTTCGTTTTTTACCATGATCAGCAACCCATATTCACAGACGAATGTGTCGTATTCTACCGGCTGTCACGTTAAATTATTATTTTTTCTTAGTTACTTTATGAGGAATTGGGCAAACTTATTTCAATAAAGTTGGCATTTTGTCTTTCACGGACATTGAATCCCCGCACAAGGCACGGCTTAAACCTAGAATAGTTGCTGAGTTGGACTAATGGACTAATGGTGCAGCAGAAAAGAGGAGAATTGAAGATTTTGAAATATGGTGATACAGGAGAATGATGATCAGATGGGTAGATAGGGTAACAAATGAAGAGGTATTATGACGAGTGGGGGAGGAGAGATGTTTCTGGTGACTGCTAATGAAGAGAAGAGATAGGAGGGTAGGACACATATAAAGACACCCAGGAATAGCAAGCTTAGTTATGGTTGGGAGTGTCGAGGACCAGAACTGTAGGGGTAAACCAGGTTTAAACAGATTGCCTCGGATATAGGTTGTGGTAGCTATGTAGAGATGAAACGATTAGCTCAGGAGAGGGAGACTTGGAGGGCTGCATCAAACCAGTTAAAAAACTGAAGACTCAAACAACAACAATCAGGAATTTTAATTACTTAGAGAGAGGCATGGGAGGCAAAAGCGTTGTTGGAGAATTTCAATCCCTGGGATGTAACACTGGAAGAGACTGCATAATGTACATCAGCGGCCAAGGTGAGAGATATTTAACTATGGGTATATTAATAGCGATATATTGACGTTCAAATCATCAATAAGTATGGCCAAATTACATCCAGAATAGCTTAAGTAAGAATACTTTTTATTCCCCGTATTCCGATAGATTTGCCATTCCAGTGTGCAAAAATGCAGTTCCCTCTTCAAACAATATTCGCAATTTCTTTAACAAAGCGCAATGACAAACACTTAACAGTAGCACGTGTACATTTAGACAAAACCATTTTTTCCCATGGGCAACTGTATGTGGCGTGCTCGTGAGCATCCGGACAACAAAATCGTTATGTCTCAGCAGAAGATGCCAAAACCAAAAACGCAATTTTAAAATATGTTAACATAATGTAACATCGAATCCTGCAGACTTTCACAACTCTATAAAATTCCCACTTTGCTGCTCATGTCAATACACTGTATGTATCAGAATATTCAGAATTAGAATGGACCCACCTGTAGCCGCGATTGCTGTAATAGAATAGACCAAGTATCAGCAATAATGCATCGTCCCCATTGTCTTGATCGTGGGCGAAGCCGCGGGTACCTGCTAGTTAATCTATATGGATCTATCTAGAATAATGACGAAATTAAGTTGGTAATATCGAAATTTCTAATTAGTTCGAAATACTGTATACGTGGCATAATGTCGCCTAATAGAGAACTACAGTTGGCAGCCCTGGTGACTGATGATATTCTTAGTTCCATCTCTTAAGGTACAGAATACAAAATTTGGTTGAAGTCGAATGGATAGCTTGGACGTTACATGCAGTTAAACATTGGATCTAACAGCGCGCGTAAAATCATGTTGGCAACAATGACATACATGAATTGGTCAGAAATAATCTAAAATAATATGATCTATTGTTGTGTCAATTTTGAATGAAATCCATCAGTTAGTAGAGAAGTTTCATGCATTTTAAAATTGGACCTATCAGCAGGCTTAGAATCATGTTGGCAGCACTGGCGTAGGCCTATATTAGTTACTCCAAATTAACCTAGAATGCCATGTACTATATGTGTGCAAAGTTTAGAGCTATTGGCTTGCATACTTTCTGATATATGGGTATTTGGATGTAAAAAAAAATTGAGAGCATTTATTAACAGTTGGCAGCCCTGCTGGCTCTTTACAATACGCTCAGTCATATCTGTTTATGTACACATAGCACATGCGACATTGGTTGAAATTCAATTCATAGTGTAGAAGTTATATGCATTTAAAATTTGGACCTATCATCAGGCTTATAATCATTTTGAAAACACTGCCATATATGGGCTCCTGGAAATTAAACTGCAATATTATTATCTATACGTGTGCCAGTTTTGAAATAGCTCCCATTCATACCTTCCAAGATATCCAACATGGAGTTCAAATTTCAATTGCGATTTTTCAGCAGTTGGTAGCACTGACATCATTTTCAAATATGGCCATGAGATATTCAGGTATAGATCTTTACTCATACCAAATTTTGTTTCGATTGCTGCAGCCGTTTTGGAGTTGATAAGGGGGGGGGGGGGGGAACACACACACACAGCCAGACAGACAGACAGGCCAGGCAGACAGAAGGACAGACAGACAGACACACATTTGCCCGATCTCATAAGTCTACTTTTTCCTCATTTTTGCAAAATGTGAAAAATAGGCTAAAAATGGAAAGGAGAGAAAATAAATGTCTTAAACACTTGAAGAGCTTGTTATTATCTCTTTATATATAAGAATGAAAGTTTGTCTGTTTTTTCTGAATTTCTACGGAAATTTGCGTTATTTAGGCGTTTCAGACTGTTTTATGACGGATGCGCGCGAAAATATTTTTTTTGTCTGTCTGTCTGTCTGTCTGTTTGTCTGTGGACAAGTATGTTCCCTTATAACTCGAGAACGGCTGGGTGGATCAACGTAAAATTAGGTACAGATATCCTTCAGAGGCACGACACTAATCATTGATGTAACTCTTCTCTGTAGCTCCAATAAAAGGGGGCCTACCCCCTTAAAACACTTGCTGAAATAGGCGTAGACGGGCGAGACAAAGCTCATTTTCAGCCCCTCGATGTGAGGAACGAAACTCGGGGGCCCTGAAAACCACATTTTAAGGCCCTAAAACCAACAGTTTTTGAGATATTTCCAGAAAATTAATTTCATTTAATACAATAACGAAAGAATGCTAGCCGATTACCATGGCAACGGAATCTCACCGGTCCATCTATTGCTGTAAGACGCAATACAATTCCATTTATTACATTACTGAGATAGTTTGCAAACGGCTATAAGGTTATAACGGAACCAAATTAACCTGTAAAATTCATCAATGTCATATAATGCGCTTAAGGGGGTCATTTAGATTTTTTTCACGCGATTTACACGTGCGGGTGCGGTACGGAAGGTCTATTATATCCCTATCCATATATTTTCATATTATTATTATTATAATTATTATTATTATACTACGGCCTACAACGACGAGACAAAGCTTATTTTCAGCCCCTTGGTGTCAGAAACAAAACTCGGGTCCCCTAAAGAGCCGTAAAGGGTCCCCAAAAACTACATTTTAAGGCTCTAAAACCAACAGTTTTTTAGATATTCCCAGAAAACTAATTTCATTTAATAAACTAAAGAAGGAATGCAAGCCAGTAACCATGACAACAGTATCTCAAGAGGTGGCATCCAACTTTCCATCTATTTCTGCAAGAAGTAATGCCACTCCATTTATTAAATTTCTGTGAAAGTTTGCAAATGGCTATAAGGTTATCACGGAACCAACTAAAACTGTAAAGTTCATCAATGCGCTTAAGGGGTTCAAGGAGTACCCTAGATTTTTTTCCCACGACGAACACGTGCGATATGTCGTACAGAAGGTCCATTATATCTCCAAACAGCAACATTATTTTCAAAAATTCCTGATTTGAAATAGTAGACAATTTTTGCTACTTTTAGGAATTTGGGCCATTGGTGGCTAAAAAACCTGAATTGTCATGCACCACAATCCTTTATAATTTACAAAAGGGGTCTTCCTGTGGTTGAGCACTTGACACAACGGTAAGGGTCAGTTTGTATGTGACGTGTATTGCGATTCGTCTACGAGGTTTTCAATTTTATTTTCACGTCAGGAAGAACATGTTAGGTAAATTTAGTTTGAGAGCACATTTTAAATACTCATTTTTCTTTGTCGACAAACAGGTTCCAAGCCCCTAACAATTGCAACAGTAGCTCAATTGATAAAGTCTGGCTATTAATACCGAAGACCGTTCGAAGAATGGGTACATCTGCTAGTCTATTATATCTCCACAATCATAAATTTTACTGGAGAAAGGAAAAACATATATCTTCAGACAGGATTATCAAAATCGAGTTATAGTTTGAATGATAGCTAGAAAAGGGCAACATACTATCACCAAAAGTGCACCAAATTATATATAGTACATAGAGAGTTATTGATAAAGAGAGATTGGATATATTCAGTTTTGAACAAGAACTAATGGATATACTATATTTTGTTTTGAAGAAAATGGTTGTTGTATTTAGCTATGGAAAGCAGGATATTTCACATAATCTCAAATATTTATCCTAATTCGTGATATTTATTTTGAACATAATATTAACAACTACAATTAAAAATTAAATGCCTTAATTTAAATTTAAAAAATATTCATTCCGGTGCAATATATTATAAGTGTTGGATATATTTAATTTATCAATGGGAAATATTAACATTTGATAAAAAATATATATTTTACCATCCAATGCAGCTGAGGCAAATGTTACCAAATCAACCATAAGAAATATTATTTTTTGGAGATATTCAGTTTTGAAAACAAGCTCCACTCTTGGTGAGTGAGAGATGAGGTACTTGGAAGTAAGCAAAAGTCTTCAATGTCAAACAGGAAACAGAAAAAGAACAAGCCCTCCCAAATGTCACTGGAAGAAGGAGAATAGAACCAAGCTCAGGGATCCCTTACAACCAATCAAATCCCACACGGAAAAGCCGTGAGCTCCTGTGTAGACCATTAACGTTTGCTCCAAGAATATGATACGTCGAGGGCCACACACACACACACTTACAAAGAGAAAATTGAATGTGTATTCGATACTCCTACAACAGGAACAGGAAAAATATATGACGAATTTCGACCTTTCAAAATGTGAAAGTCTGAAGAAAAAAATAGCTAGTTAAAGCTATGAAGTGTTGTAATATCATCAAGAATTCAAATGAATACGCTACCAGTATATTCAGACGTGGATCATTCATAGATTTTTCAGTTCAAGCAGCTGCTTGAATTGTGGGTACTTGAGTCTAAGTCCCAAAACTGAGGGTCCAGTTTTCAGCTTGCTGTAACTTTGTTCATTATTACCTGCAATTCTTCCTCTCCCACTCCTTGTTAGCAACAGCAATCTTTGAACATTCTGTAACGTCTTCTACGCTCCAAGTTTCCTAATTTTTCTCTTCCACAGCAATATATATTTCCACGATCGTTCACCGTAAGTAGACGTGAACTTCCTAATGATGTTGCGAAAGTAATTCCACTCTTTAAATTGAGTGAAATCAGTTTTTCCCTAGCAGCGTCTCCCCTTCACTCTCACCCTTCATCTTTAGCTCCAGGCACACCGGCGAGAAATAATTCTCCTTGGGCTGGAGAACACTCTGCAGTACGCACCCATATGTCACTTGTTTATTTCAGAACATACAGCAGTTTCTTACAGATTTACGCACTATCCTTCAATTTAGCTTGTAGTTTCCTTTACATTTACTCATTTTCTCACTAGTAATATGCCCAGTATTATTCTTCTATAGAAAAATTAAAAGAGATCCTACGCATCGTAAGGTTATAAATGAGGACATCCATTCAAATAATTTTGGTAATTTCCAAAGTTTAACTCAAGTTAATTTTTCTCTTAACTAAATAAATGTAAGGGTAAGTTGCAGATTGCAGTAGGTACATACACATTTACCATTTACTCTATAAACGCCTTAAATAAAATGGATTTGCTGATATTCGCCCGCCGGACGAAACATATTATACAATTAACATGTAGTTCAACATCCTGATTTATTATACCATTTCAAGATAGTAAGACTCAGTGGAATTTACATAAGAATTTGTTAAGCTTCGCACCAATTACATCCTGATGACTGTTAATTGTCCTAAAAGACCTCGCGGTGTAACAACGTTGTCACGTGGAGAAATATCTACCGTCTAGTTGCCTTATTGATGAACCGAGATATACCAACAATTTGAGCCATAATTTGCACCCTAACATATGTTACCGACATGAGTATTACACCAGATGTGATGGCCCGGATGTGAATGCCCTGCTACATGGTAGGCCTATAGTCAGTAAGGCTGTCGCACCCAGAGTTACGGGATTGAATAACAATAATAATGAAGGAGATATGGGCTAGGAAGAAGACTCTTAAGAACGTGAAACCAATCCCAACTCATCAAGCTGAAAACCATTTTGGTTAACCTACGTAGTCCATAGTTGGCTCATTCGAAGAAAGAAATAATAATAATAATAATAATAATATTAATAATAATAATACAAACAAATTATTCGCTTTGACACTGATAAACTCAAACGGAATGTAACCGAGTTCCAGGAAAAGGCTCGACCAATCGACTGTGACTTTAACAACACAAAAAATTACAGTCAGTCTGAAAGAATAGACGTTATATCATTTCAAATGACGCATGCTACAAATGCTACACATGTTAGAAAGACTCAGGAGGGCTTCTCGCTTCACTCGAAGCCCCAGGACTCTTTCAACAGACTCCATTACCCATTAACTTAGGCTTCCCGCGCGGGCACCTCTTTAAGGGTCACCATGTATTTGAGTCTGACATCTTTTACAACTCTTTAAGAGTCACCCATTATTTGAATCTGATATCTTGCAAACCTCTTTAAGGGTCACCCTGTATTTGAATTGAATCTAACATACTGTACACCTCGTTAAGTCTCACCCTGTAATTTGCTCTGACGTGCGGCACACCTCTTTAGGAGGCACCCTGTATTCTTATCTGGCATCTTGTAAATCACTTTAGAAGTCGCCCTGTATTCTTGTGTGACATCTTGTACACCTCTTTAGGAGTCACCTGTATTCTTGTCTGACATCTTGTGCACCTCTTTAGGAGTCACCCTGTATTCTTCTCTGCCATCTTGTACACCTCTTTAAGAGTCACATTGTATTCTTATCTGGCATCTTGTATATCTCTTCAGGAGTCACCCTGTATTGTTATCTGGCATCTTGTACTGTATTTTTCTCTGACATCCTGCACACCTCTTTAGGAGGCACCCTGTATTCTTGTATGGCATCTTGTATATCTCTTTAGAAGTCATCCTGTATTCTTGTGTGACATCTTGTACACCTCTTTAGGAGTCGCCCTGTAATCTTGTCTGACACCTTGTGCACCTCTTAGGGGTCACCCTGTATTCTTCTCAGCCATCTTGTACACCTCTTTAAGTCACCTTGTATTCTTATCTGGCGTCTTGTATATCTCGTTAGGAGTCGCCCTGTATTCTTATCTGGCATCTTGTACACCTCTTTAGGAGTCACCCAGTATTATTTTCGCTTCGCTCAAAGCCCCAGGTCGCTCGACGCCCCATGACTCTTTCAACAGACTCCATTAACCATTAGCTTCTGCTTCCCGCGTGGCTGCACGACGTCACGCACTCGCTTCCCGCGCGGCTGCATGACGTCACTTCCCGCGCGGCTGCATGACATCACTCCTGTCTCCTTAACGCATAACTTTAGACTCAAGCATAACGGCGAAGTCGACAAGAACATTTGAAATGATAAAAACCACCTGATCGAGGCTGCCAAGGAAATTTCTGAAATTAAAAGAAGCAAGAAACATGCCTGGTGGAATGATACATGTGTTTCAGTTCTCAAGAAAAGGCTCGATGCATGGAAACAATATTACTCAACAAAATCACAAACTGATTGGGAAACATTCAAAGCCCAACGAGCTCAGACAGCTATAGTGATCCGAGCTGAGCAACGTAAATATGAAAAGTCACTTATTGAGAAGATCGACCAAGACTTTAAAAGAAACAACACCAGAGAGTACTACGGAACATTCAAAAGGACACTTACGGGATATAAACCTCCGTCGTTATGCTTTCAGCGGAAGGACGGTACACTGGCGACCTCAAATGAAGAACATTGTACCATTCTAGCTGCTTACGTTAAGAATTTACTAAATTGCGATCAACCCAAAAATCCCAACAAGACCGAGGAACCCATTCGCAGATGTCCAGAATCAAGGCCATCCAACAAAGACGAAATCAAGCGTCACATTGCTGGACTAAAATCCAACAAAGCTCCCGGGGAAGACTCTGTAGTTGCAGAACTTTGTAAATATGCTCCCGAAGAAGCAGTTGAAATCTTGCAGAAGCAAATAAAACAAATTTGGAAAAAAGAAATTCTACCAGAAGATTGAAAAACGGCCTTGATCCATCCGTTACACAAGAAAGGCAGCATGAAAAACGTCAACAACTACAGAGGAATATCCCTCCTACCGGTAACATACAAAATTCTCTCACTTGCTATCCTGGAGCGATTAGAAGCCGAAGTCGAGCATCAAATAGGAGAATACCAAGGGGGATTCAGAAAGGGTCGTTAAACTGCCGAACAGATCCACAGCCTCAAAACGATCATTAGGTATTGCAATCTCAGGTCCAAATCGTACGTATCAGTCTTTGTGGACTTTAAGAAGGCTTACGATTCGATAGACCGCGAAGTTCTGTTGAACATCCTCAATGAATTCGGGGTTGACCTGAAACTGCTAGCATTAATTAGAGCCACCCTAACTGAAACTAAATCCAAAGTAAAGTTCCTGGGATGTCTGTCGGATTCCTTTGAGGTCAAAACGGGAGTCAGACAAGGTGACGGGCTCTCTCCAATTCTTTTCAACTGCGTTCTCGAAAAAGTAATTCGGACCTGCCAAACAAAATTATTAGAAACTGAGTATAGCCCTCTGAGAATGGGAGCAAAATACAAGGGGATCATAGTCGACTGTCTAGTATTCGCTGATGACATCGCCATTCTGTCGAACAACGTAGAAACAGCTAGGATGCAAATCGACCTTTTAAAAGAAATCGCTGAACAAACAGGCTTGCAGTTATCATTTGAAAAAAAAAAAAACAGAAGTAATGACTAACATCAAAGACGCCCCAGTAAAACTTCAGACAAAATACGGAAAGATCAACAGAGTGGAAAAATATATGTACTTGGAAGAGATCATCATGAAAGTGGACTGGACAAAGAAGCACTCAAGGAACGAGTACGCAAACTCGAAATAGCCTGTCAAACATCGCGCTCCATATACAACAAAAAATGCCTGTCCAAAAATACTAAACTACGTCATTATGAAAATGTACTGAAACCATTAGTTATGTAAGCAGCCGAAACCCTATCCCTAAATGCTAATAAAGGACTCCTTGAAGAACTGGAGAAAAAAGTGCGCAAAATCGTCAGAGGTATAATGGGATCAAATTACAAGAATGGCATCCACTATAAAAATCCAACCAAGAAGTCTACAGTGGAATAGAGAAAATTTCAGAATCGGTCCGTAAAAGGCGGGCACGGTATTACGGTCATCTCAAACGAATGGACGGAAACAGGCTGACTAAACAGATTTTTCATTTCTTTGACTCCAAACCCAAAACCACAATGCCCTGGTTTATGAATACCAAGGACGACCGAAATAATGCTGCATCTAAAACCCGACGACGCCTGCAATAGAGATCTCTTCCGCTAAAATATACTGACTAATGGGCTAACCCGAGATGAGACACCGAACCCGAAAAGAAGACAAGGTACCACCTGGACAGTGGAGCGCAAGATGGCCCACTCACAGAGAATGAGGGAATTCTGGGCTCAGAGGAAAGCGAAACAAATTGCCAAGTGTAGCAAGACTTAACGTGGTCCTAGATGGCCTCAACGAATTATATATATACTAGCTGACCCGGCAGACGTTGTCCTGCCAATCAAAGGAAGTGTTGGGGTTTTGACTTTGTTAGTTGCAGTGCTTTTGGATTCCCAATAGTTTCTTCTTTTTCCGTTAACCACCTCTAAACTATTATAAAAAAATAATTTGCTATCTCAGAAACATTCACGGGAGCGTGATCAACAACTCACTAAAGTTACTTCGCAATGAAATGAATGGTATACGAACGCATACGGGACTGCTGAAACGGTTAGAGCGCCGTCACCCATTTGTTGAATATAGTCGTACGCTACCTATTGTAAAATGGATTTACTAACTCGAAAACCTTTCCTGGCGTGTACACAACAACTCATCAAAGTTTCATCGCAATCGGATGAATGGCATATGAACGCATACTGGATTTTGTTTAAACAATTCGCGCTGTCACTCATTTGTTGAATCTTCTTGTGCGCCACCCATTGAAAAACGCACTTACTAATTCATGAACCTTCGCAGGACTGTACTCAGCTCTCCAAAGTTTTATCACACTCGGATGAATGGTACATGATCGCATACGGGACTTATTGAAACGATTCACGCGCTGTCGCTTATTAGTTAAATCTACCCGTTTGCTACCAATTGTAAAATGGATTTACTAAATCAGAAACCTTCCCTGGAGTGTACACAACAACTCATCAAAGTTTCATCACTATCGGACGATTGTATATGAACGCATACGGGTCTTTGTCGAAACATTTCGCGCGTCGTCGCTCATTTGTTGAATCCATTTGTGCGCTACCTATTGTAACATGGATTTACTAAGTTAGAAATCTTCCCAGAAGTGTAAACAACATCTCACCCACGTTTCATCGCTATCGGACAAATGGTATATGAACGCATACGGGACTTCTTTGAAACACTTCACGCGTCGTCGCTCATTTGTTGAATCTACTCGTGCGCTACCTATTGTAACATGGATTTACTAAGCTAGAAATCTTCCCTGAAGTGTACACAACATCTCACCCACGTTTCATCGCTATCGGACAAATGGTATATGAACGCATACGGGACGTTGTTGAAACACTTCACGCGTCGTCGCTCATTTGTTGAATCTACTCGTGCGCTACCTATTGTTGAGTGGATTTACTAAGCCAGAAACCTTCCCTGCGTGTATACAACATCTCACCCAAGTTTCATCGCATTGGGGTGAATGGTATATGAACGCATGTGGGACTTTGTTGAAAAAAACGCACGCCGTTTTGTTGAAGTTACTCGCGCGCCATCTATTGTTAATTGGATCTACTATGCCTATAACGTTTCCTGGCGTATGCACAACAACTCACCGACATTTGATTGCAATCGGATGAATTGTATATGAACGCATCACCAACACTCATTTGTTTAAACTACTGGTGCGCAATCTATTGTTAATTGGATTGACTATGCCTATAACCATCCCGGAAGTGAGCCAAACAACCCAACAAAATTTGGATGCAATCGAATGAATTGAAGGCTATATGAACGCATCGCCAACACTCATTTGTTTAAAATACTCGCGCGCTGCCCATTGTAAATTGGATTGACTATGCCTATAAGGATTTCGGAAGTGTTCCCAACAACTCACCAAAGTTTCATGGCAATCGGATGAATGGTATATGAACGCATACGGGACTTGTTTGAAACGATTCGCGTGCCGTCGCTCATTTGTTGAATCTACTTGTGCGATACCTATTGTAAAGGTGATGTACTAAGCCAGAAACCTTCCCTGATGAGTACACAACATCTTATCCAAGTTTCATCGCTATCGGACGAATGGTATATGAACGCATACGGGACTATGTTGAAACACTTCGCGCGACTTCGCTCATTTGTTGAATCTACTTGTGCGCTACCTATTGAAAAATGGATTTACTAAGCCTAAAAATTTCCCTGGAGTGTACACAACAACTCACCCAAGTTTAGTCGCTATCGGACGAATGGTATATGAACGCATACGGGACTATGCTGAAACACTTCGCGCGTCGTCGCTCATTTTTTAATCTACTTGTGCGATACGTATTGTTAAGTGGATTTACTAACCCAGAATCCTTCCCTGAAGTGTACACAACATCTCACCCAAGTTTAGTCGCTATCGGACGAATGGTATATGAACGCATACGGGACTTTGTTGAAAAGCTTCTCGCGTCGTCGCTCATTTGTTGAATCTACTCGTGCGCTACCTATTATAACATGGATTTACTAAGTCAGAAACCTTGCCTGTAGTGTGCACAACCTATCACCCAAGTTTCATCGCTATCGGACGAATGGTATGTGAACGCATACTGGTCTTTGTTGAAACGCTTCGCCCGTCGTCGCTCATTTGTTGAATCTACTCTTGCGCAACCTCCTGTGAAATGGATTTACTAAGTTAGAAACCTTCAGGTAAGCGTACACAACAACTCAACAAAGTTTGATCTCAATCGATGAATGGTATATAAACTTATACGGGATTTTGTTGAAACGCTACGCGCGTCGTCGCTCATTTGTTGAATCTACTCGTGCGCTACCTATTGTAAAATTAATTTACTAAGCTAGAAGCCTTCCCTGGAGTGTACACAACATCTCACCAAAGTTTCATCGCTATCGGACGAATGGTATTTGAACGCATGCGGGACCTTCTTGAAACGCTTCGTGCGTCGTCGCACATTTGTTGAATCTAGTCATGCGCTATCTATTGCAAAATAATTTACTAAGCCAAACACCTTCCCTGGAGTACACTCAACATCTCAACCAAGTTTCATCGGAATGGGATGAAAGGTATATGAACGCATACGGGACTTTGAAACGCTCCAACGTGCAGAGGCAAACAATAGAATTCGACATCACTGCCACCTTTGGTATAAAACACAACTTTCCGCCACGGGCGGAGTGTATGTTATGGCGGTAGTTGTACAGTTTGCGACCAGGTGGCTCTAACGTGCAGAGACAAACCGTCCAAAGACATCAGCTTTCACCAAGGCCAAGGCTAGTGGTTTCCATGACGACTGTTTTTGACTGTATATTGTGGTTCTAAAATTTTGTGTAAATTGTGGTTCTAAAATTGTGTTCATTCCACCTAGCGAGTCAGATTGTGAATCTAAACCATACATGGACCCACCCTAATGTACATACCAAATTTCATCAAAATCGGTCAAGTCGTTTAGGAGGAGTTCAGTCACATACACACGTGTCGAAGAATTATATATATATAATAATACACTTTCTTCTTCTCTAAAATGGCTCAAACCAAAATTATCTCATAAATTATGTATTTATTAAATGGTAGTGTGGTAGTTTCGCTCACCAAGACACGGCACTTGGCTGTGGAGCCCAGCTATCTTCAGATTTCGAACCCCTCCATCGCTGTCCTTGAAATGCATTTCATTGATTTCTCGGTTTGAACTGTAGGTAAATGCCGGGACCGTACCTTCTTATATGTCACGCCTGCTTCCTCCCAAATGCTTTCCTCGTCTCATTCATCTCTTTTTTTCTCCTCTCATAGGGTGACGTCAGGAAGGACATCAAGTCGTGAAAACCACCTTACAAACTCTATTATACCTTGACGTCTCAGTCAATACTTGCTGCAGTTAAAACATTTCCATCCAAGTCGTGCTTATGAAACGCCAGCAACACCATGCCTGCTCCAATCAATATTACCACTGACAGGGGAAAGATCTATAGGACAGCCGTCCTGGGATGTCGGGAGAGTTGCATTAGCAGCAGTTCTAGGGGCTAATTAATAACAGCATAATGCTGTTGTCTGCATTGCGAGTGGCAGCTGAGCTTGTAACGGATGGGACAGACATGGCTCTGGCTACCATCAGGGATACATCGTAACAACTCAATCTTGAGAGCCACAATGGCTATTACCCCTGATAACCTGGGTCTTGTTACTGACTCATCCAAGTAATAAATCTTCACAAGAAGTTTCCTGAGGCTCATACTAATGTTTTTGCATGTAAAGAGCTTTCCTTTCTTGTTGAATGCTATTTTGGCTTGGTTATTCTGATCCGAGGGTTGGAACGGCAGTACACTCAGCCTTATGAGGCAAAACTGAAAAGAGGTGGGTTCAAATTCTCTTCATAGAAGTGGTTTTCCGTGGTTACTCACTTCTACTCGAGAGAACCAAAATACCATAAAAATAGCAATACTTCATAGTTCCTTACAGGCACATTGATATTGCACCTTTCCAGACAAACTTGGTACACACATTTGGAAGCCACGAGACATTCTAAAAATAAAAAAAATAAAAAAAAAAATTTAAAAAAACAACCAAGTACTTCCGAGGGGAATGGTTGGTTCTTACGTTTAGGGGCTGCGACCACGCGGTCATGTAGCCCCGTGTACTTTGGGTGTGTGTAGAATCTGTCTGATAACCGGTGTTAATTGTGATGACTGTATTAGTAACCCTGGGGAATTACACAGCCTATTTTCATTTTTAGCCTACTTTTCACATTTTTCAAAAATAAGGAAACAGTAGTCTTATGAGATCGATCCGGGAAAATGTCTGTCTGTCTGTCTGTCTGTCTGTGTGTGTGTGTGTCCCCCCCCCCCTATCAACTCCTAAACGGCTGCAGCAATCGAAACCAAATTTGGTATGAGTAAAGATCTCTACCGGGACATCCCAACGTCATACTTGAAAATGATATCACTGCTACCAACTGCTGAAAAATCATAATTGAAATTTCAGCTCCATGTTGGATATCTTGGAATATATACATGGGAACTATTCCAAAATTGGCATGTATATAGATAATAATACTTCAGTCTAATTTTCAGGAGGCCATACATGACAGTGTTGCCAAAATGATTCTAAGCCTACGGATAGGTCCAATGTTTAAATGCATATAACTCCTACTCTATCAATTGAAGTTCAACCAAATTTCGTATGTACTATGTGTACATAAACTGATATGACTGAGCGTGTTCTTAAGAGCCACCAAGGCTGCCAACTGTCAATAAATGCTCTCTCTATATTTTATCCAAATACCAATATATCAGAAAGTATGTGAGCCAACAGCCTTAACCTTCGCACACGTATAGTGCCTGACATTCTAGATTAATTTGGAGCAACTGATGCATGTCAGTGCTACCAACATGATTCTGAGCCTGCTGATAGGACCAATTTTTAAATGCATGTTACTTCTATACTATCAATTGGATTTCATCCAAATTTCGTATGTGCCATGTGTACCATAACATATATGACTATGCGTATTTTTAAGAGCAATTAGGGCTGCCAACTGTTAATAAATGCTGTTTATATTTTTTACCCTAATATCAATATAGGCTATCAGAAAGTATGCAAGCGAACAGCTCTAAACTTTGCGCACGTATAGTACCTGCCATTCTAGATTAATTTGAAGCAACTAATGTACGTCAGTGCTACCAACATCATTCTAAGCCTGCTGATAGATCCAATTTAAAATACCAGTAACTACTATACTAACAAATGGATTTCATCCAAAATTGGCACAACAGTAGATGATAATATTTCAAATTATTTCTGACCAACACATTCATGACATTGTTGCCAACATCATTTTACGCACGCTGCATTAAGTCCAATGTTTAACTGCATGTAAAGTCCATGCTATCCATTGGACTTCAACCAAATTTTTTATTCTGCACCTTAAGAGATGGAACTAAGAATATATTCCGTCACCAGGGCCGCCAACTGTAATGCTCTATCAGGCTACATAATGCCAGGTATATTTCGAACTAATTAGAAATTTCTATATTACCACCTTTATTTCGTCATTATTCTAGATAGCCTAGGTCCATATAGATTAATCATTGGCATGAATTTTAAATTTTAAGAAAAGTAGGCTCATTAGTTCGTCACGGAACTTCTTGTCAATAAATGTAAAAAAAAATATTGGAATGCAGCCGAAATAAATCGGATACCTCTATGGACATCAAATTGGTAGAGGAGAAACTAAAGGAAGTAGGAGACTTCTGTTACTTAGGAAGCAAAATAACCAGTGATGGACGAAGCAAAGAGGATATGAAAAGTAGGTTGGTTCAGGGAAGGAAAGTATTTCTACAGAAAAGGAATCTGTTGACATCGAATATAGATTTAGGTATCAGGAAGACATTTTTGAAAACCTTTGTCTGGAGCGTCGCACTCTATGGAAGTGAAACTTGGACTATTGGTGCAGCAGAAAAGAGGAGAATTGAAGCGTTTGAAATGTGGTGTTATAGGAGATTGATGAAGATCAGATGGGTAGATAGGGTTACAAACGAAGAGGTATTAAGACGAGTGGGAGAGGAGAGATGTTTCTGGTGACTGCTAATTAAGAGAAGAGATAGGTTGGTAGGTCACATACTAAGACACCCAGGAATAGCAAACTTGGTTATGGAAGGAAGGGTCGAGGACAAGAAATGTAGGGGTAGACCAAGGTTAGAATGTGTTAAACAAATTGCCTCGGATGTAGGGTGTGGTAGCTATGTAGAGATGAAACGATTAGCTCAGGACAGGGAGGCATGGAGGGCTGCATCAAACCAGTCAAAAGACTGAAGACTCAAACAACAACATTTTCATATATCCTACTTATGTTCATGCCTGTATCAACATACAAATTATTGTGTAGGTGTGGTATTCAAAATTGAATAGCATGATTAGGACACAAGAAATAAAAACGAAATTTTAAAACTTCGCACAGCCGCCATCTTTTCGTTATGAAAATACTTGAAATGAATTAGATGCCATTGGATTAAAATTATGGAAATGCTTCCACCAGGGAAACGGAGTCGAGGACGACCACAAAGGCGATGGATGGACAGCATTCAAGAAAGCATGAAACAGCGGGGGCTTGTGGAGGAAATGGTCCGGGATAGAACAACGTGGAGGAGGAATATGCGCATCAGCGACCCCACATAAGTGGGATTAATCATGCTGGAGAAGAAGAAGAAGAAGAAGAAGAAGAAGGATTAAAATATATATAAGCATATACCGTTATGGAAGGAAGGGTTGAGGACAAGAAATGTAGGGGTAGACCAAGGTTAGAATATGTTAAACAGATTCCTTCGGATGTAGAGTGTGGTAGCTATGTAGAGATGAAACGATTATCTCAAGATAGGGAGACATGGAGGGCTGCATCAAACCAGTCAAAAGACTGAAGACTCAAACAACAACAACAACATACCGTACCAAATTTCACTTTCTTCGGATGGTTAAATCGCTAGAAACGTCCATTTGAATATTTAAATTTCGCGTCACCACCATGTTGGATTTGTTCTCACCAGGATATTGAATATCCCAAAGGTGAACTTTGTTTATAGCCTCTATACACATTCAAAATTTTAGATTGATTGCTGTCATAGATTAATAGATATTGAGAACCGTCTAAATAGTTCGGATGGTCACCATCTTGGATTTCAATATTATGTAGGCCATAGAGTTATGTACTATAAGATGAGGATTATTGTGAAGGTTCATTATTCAAACTTCTATCGCATGATTAGGACACAAGAAATGACAACTTAATTTTAAATTTTGGCGCTGCCGCCATCTTTAGGTTATGTAAACCTTTGAACTAAATTAGATGTCAGTGTATTTCGATTTTTATAGTCATTTTCTGTACCAAGTTTCACTGCGTTCAGATGGTTAAATCGCCCGAAAAGTCTATACAGGGTGTTACAAAAAGGTACGGCCAAACTTTCAGGAAACATTCCTCACACACAAAGAAATAAAATATGTTATGTGGACATGTGTCCGGAAACGCCTAATTTCCATGTTAGAGCTCATTTTAGTTTCGTTAGTATGTACTGTACTTCCTCGATTCACCGCCAGTTGGCCCATTTGAAGGAAGATAATGTTGACGTAATGTTAGAGCTCATTTTAGTTTCGTTAGTATGTACTGTACTTCCTCGATTCACCGCCAGTTGGCCCATTTGAAGGAAGGTAATGTTGACGTAATGTTGAGCTCATTTTAGTTTCGTTAGTATGTACTGTACTTCCTCGATTCACCGCCAGTTGGCCCATTTGAAGGAAGGTAATGTTGACGTCAGTGCTTGTGTTGACATGCGACACATTGCTCTACAGTACGAGCATCAAGCACTAAAGTACGTAGCATCAACTGGTTAGTGTTCATCACGAACGTGGTTTTGCAGTCAGTGCAATGTTTACAAATGCGGAGTTGGCAGATGCCCATTTGATGTATGGATTAGCACGAGGCAATAGCCGTGGCGCGGTACGTTTGTATCGAGACAGATTTCCAGAACGAAGGTGTCCCGACAGGAAGACGTTCGAAGCAATTGATCGGCGTCTTAGGGAGCACGGAACATTCCAGCCTATGACTCGCGACTGGGGAAGACCTAGAACGACGAGGACACCTGCAATGGACGAGGCAATTCTTCGTGCAGTTGACGATAACCCTCATGTCAGCGTCAGAGAAGTTGCTGCTGTACAAGGTAACGTTGACCACGTCACTGTATGGAGAGTGCTACGGGAGAACCTGTTGTTCCCGTACCATGTACAGCGTGTGCAGGCACTATCAGCAGCTGATTGGCCTCCACGGGTACACTTCTGCGAATGGTTCATCCAACAATGTGTCAATCCTCATTTCAGTGCAAATGTTCTCTTTACGGATGAGGCGTCATTCCAACGTGATCAAATGGTAAATTTTCACAATCAACATGTGTGGGCTGACGAGAATCCACACGCAATTGTGCAATCACGTCATCGACACAGATTTTCTGTGAACGTTTGGGCAGGAATTGTTGGTGATGTCTTGATTGGGCCCCATGTTCTTCCACCTACGCTCAATGGAGCACGTTATCATGATTTCATACGGGATACTCTACCTGTGCTGCTAGAACATGTGCCTTTACAAGTACGACACAACATGTGGTTCATGCACGATGGAGCTCCTGCACAATTCAGTCGAAGTGTTCGTACGCTTCTCAACAACAGATTCGGTGACCGATGGATTGGTAGAGGTGGACCAATTCCATGGCCTCCACGCTCTCCTGACCTCAACCCTCTTGACTTTCATTTATGGGGGCATTTGAAAGCTCTTGTCTACGCAACCCCGGTACCAAATGTAGAGACTCTTCGTGCTCGTATTGTGGACGGCTGTGACACAATACGCCATTCTCCAGGGCTGCATCAGCGCATCAGGGATTCTATGCGACGGAGGGTGGATGCATGTATCCTCGCTAACGGAGGACATTTTGAACATTTCCTGTAACAAAGTGTTTGAAGTCACGCTGGTACGTACTGTTGCTGTGTGTTTCCATTCCATGATTAATGTGATTTGAAGAGAAGTAATAAAATGAGCTCTAACATGGAAATTAAGCGTTTCCGGACACATGTCCACATATCATATTTTCTTTCTTTGTGTGTGAGGAATGTTTCCTGAAAGTTTGGCCGTACCTTTTTGAAACACCCTGTATAAATGTTTCAACTTCGCTTGGCCGCCATGTTCGTTTAGTAGTTAAGAAGTGTTTGAAAGTCACATAGATGAACTTCTAGTGGCGTCCCTCATCATAATACAAACTTTCAGGGTGATATGAATAACAGTATCGGAGATATAGAATGCCGGTGAAATATTTCGCACAACCGCCATGTTGGATTGGTGAGACGTAATAAAATTTAAAAGGCACGGTCGGATTCGGCCTAGATAGTACTATGACCTAACCGAGTTTCAATGAAATCCATCCAGCTGTTTAGACGTTATTAGGGGGGTGGGGGCGCGGACTCACACACGGACGCACACACATACACACGCACATGGACAAAAGGTGATCTCATATACCAATTTGTTCATAAATGGAAATAGGCTATAAAGCTGTCGTTGATTCATTTTAGGAACTTTGCAACAACGTGGACATGTAGCTCAGTGTGTGTGCAATTTATCTGATATCTTGTTTTACTCTAATGACTGTATTGAACATAGAATTGGGTAAGGAGGCAGTTGTGAACTTGACTTAGCTACCACCGTGGCGTATGCATGGAGTAGAAGTGGGAAACCACGCATTTTTTTCTAGGATAGATGAGCTGGGAATCGAACCCACCTATTCACAGTTCTGCCTCACGAGGCTGAGTTTACCCCGATTCAGCCAGAATTACGTAAGTTCCTTAGCAGAGCCGGCAATGAAAATACAGTTGAATTACATTCTGTTCACCCCAACTTCGAAATAGAGACACATTTTATGTCTGAGGAACAAAATATCATTCGAGTTATGAAAATATTCAAATAGTATAACTTCGAATTACAGAAAAACAGGACATACAAATTGTGCAGAACTTCGCAGGGAAATTAAACAATAATCCGAGATATCGAAAATTTGAGATATACTGTAGAACTTCGATTGTACATCGCTCCTGTATTGTACACAGCAGCAAGTGGCATTACTAATTGTTCCGTAATTTTACTCCTATTTTCTCGTAATCTACTTCACGTCTTCCCGCACTTCCTTGACATACCCCACTCAAACTGAATTGGGTTTTGCCGCAGCGCAAATTGATGAACTCCAGATTCAAGCAGCAAAAATGGGCCTTAAAATCTCCTTAAAAAACAGAATTCATCACTAATATCAAGCTAGCGCCAAAATAGCTGGATGTATGATAGGGGAAAATCAAGCAAACAAAAGCGTTCAAATATTTGGGTGAGTGGATAGACCCCTATCTCTCGGAGAAGGCAGCTTTCGAGTCATGAATCAGGAAAATGGAAATGGCATATAATCTAACAAAGGCCATTTACAACAAGAAATCAATATCAACAAATGCCAAGTTAAGACACTACCAAACAGTCATCCGTCCAGAGGCTTTGTATGCTGCAGAGTGCCTTGCAATGCATCGCAAGGGACTAACAGAGAATCTGGAAGTGAAAGAAAGAAACATTCTAAGAAAAATCTTGGGTCCAGTAAAAGAAAATGGGGAATATAGGAGACGGCACAACCACGAACTTAAAACCCATGTGGAAAAAATAACTGATACCATGAGGAAACGCAGAATTGCCTTTTACTGTCGTATAACAAGAATGAACCCAGCACGATTGACCAATAGAATTTTCACCAACTTCCTCAAAACGAAAACCAAGGGAGCTTGGTTCACAGAGGTGGACAAAGATTTACAAGAAGTGGGAATTACAGGCAACGATATTTGGGAACGTACCACCCTAAAACTAACAGCCCACCGATGTTTCCAAGAAAAGCCAAAGCATCCATCTGGCAAGAAATGGACTGCAGAAAGGAAACAACAGTATCGAGAACTAATGCGAAAGTACAGGGAGGATGTTAAAGCTCGATGCAACAAGAAACAGTTGAAATGACGTGGTCCTTAGATGGCCGAGTCGAAAGAAGAAGAAGAAGAAGAAATAACAATGCTTTTGGCTTTACGTGCCTCTTAACTACTCTGTTTTTTAGAGACGCAAGGGTGCCGGAATTTTGCCCCGAAGGTGATCCTTAACGTGCCAGTAAATCTACTGACAAGGTTCCCTCGTATTTGCGCACCCTCAAATGTCAGCTTACTGCACCAGGATTTGATCCTGAAACCTTGGTAACAGCAGGTGAGAACGTTACCGATGAGCCACGCAGCCAGTCAATATTATTAACAACTAGCTCAAGTACCCGTGCTTCGCTACGCGTCATAAATAAATTAAAATGTGAAGGTGACAGCTAAAACAGGGGATAGGCGAGGTGCTGCGCAGAGGGAGATTAAGGATGGAACATTCTGTCCAACTACACCGCTCGGCGTTGACCGTGTTTTATAGCACAAATTTAGGTTTTACTCGCTAACCGTTGGAGATACCTTTCGGATAGAAAATGTAATTTTAAACCTCGTATATGCCATCAAAAATTTGCTATTTCTTAGCGTTCTCTTTTTATTTGAAATGGGAATATGACAGTTTGAAACCAAAGGGTGTAGTGACGTCACTAAAATGGTCGCCATCTTTAAATAGTGCAAAGTATTGAATTCAAAAGTAACCTATATGTTAAGCAGGTAAATCAGCTACTTCCATGTAAAATTCATGTAAATCGGACCAGTGGTACTTGCGTGATTGAGTACTACACAGACACACACCATCTCATTTTTAGCCTCGCTTCGCTCGCGTCATAGTCGTGTCCTATTGTTATTCAATGAAATGCAGGTTTAACCCCGTTAACACCCTTTTAGAACCTGAATACCCAAAAATCCCTCCTTATTAGATGTTTTCGACACACAACAAACATATCCCCAAAATATAATTCTTCTAACTTTAATAGTTTTGGTTGGCCGATGAGAGTGAACATCCAAAAATAACTAAAAATCCTTTTTAGTGAACGTTTCTCATCCAGAATTTCACCCCTCCCCTTAGGCCCCTTAAATTGGATAAAAACGGTCGAACACCTATTTTATTTATTTATTTATTTATTTATTTATTTTTAAGCTGATTGATTTCCTCCGAGTTTCAAACTCCTCGCCTATGTCGTTTAAGAGATACACGCTCCGTTAGGAATCTTTCAACCCCCACTTCCCATCCCTTTCACCTCATAATATACACCATATCGATAAACCCTTAGACATATGTCTGCTTATTATTAATGATGAGTTTATATGCCGAGTATACCACCCCAAGGAAACCAATCGGGAGATATTATATTCAATTAAATGCAAGTCTACCACCTTAATATCCCTTTAGAATCTGAATATCAAAAAAATCCTTCCTTAGTGCACGTTTTCGACATACAACGAACATAGCCCCAAAATGTCCTGTTTCCAACTTCAATAATTTTGGCTGGGCGATGATGAGTGATTGAGTAAGTCAGGACATTTCCTTTCATTTATTTTTCAGAATTTCACCCATCTAATGAACCCCTTAAATTGGATTTATGAAAAAAAAACGGACGAACACCTATTTACTTATTTTTGAGATGTTCTTCACCCCTGAGTTTGATGAGTGAGTGAGTTAGGACACTTTCTTTCCTGTTTTTTCCCCCAGAATTTCACACCTCTCCAAGGGCCCCTTAAATTGGATTTATGAAAAAACGGTCGAACACCTATTTACTTATATTTTAAGCTGTTTTTCCCGCCGAATTTCAAACTTCTCGCCTATGTCGTTTAAGAGATACACGCTTCGTTAAGTATCCCTCAACCCCCAATTTTCACCCCTTTCACCTCATAATATACACCACATCGATAAACCCTTAGACATGTCTGATTATTTTTAATGATTAGTTTATATACCGAACATCACATCCCCAAAGAAACAACTCATGAGATATCGTTATTCAATGAAATGCACGTTTACCCCCTTAACACCTCTTTAAAACCCGAATAAACAAAAATCATTCCTTAGTTGACGTTTTTGACATACAGCGAACATATTCCCAAAATTTCATGTTTCCAACTTTAATAGTTTTTGCTGGGTGTGATGAGTGAGTGAGTCAGACAGGACATTTTCTTTCAATTATTTTTCCAGAATTTCACCCCTCCCCACGGGCCCTTTAAATTGGATTGATGAAAAATGCTTGAACACCTATTAACTTATTTTTAAGCTGTCATTTTCCCCTGAGTTTGATGAGTGAGTGAGTTATTCAGTCAGTTAGGACACTTTCTCTCCTTTTTTCCCCCAGAATATCACCACACCCCATTGGCCCCTTAAATTAATTCATGAAATAACGGTTGAACACCGATTTACTTATTTTTTAAGCTGATTTTTTTTCTCTTAGATTCAAATTTCTCGCCTATGTCGTTTAAGAGATTGGCCTACACGCTCCGTTTGGAATCCTTCAACCCCCCCCCCACTTTTCCCCCCTTTCACCTCATAGAATACACCACATCCAAAAACCCATAGACACATGTCTGCTTATTTCTAATGATTAGTTTATATGCCGAGTATCACATCCACAAATGAAACCACTCGTGAGATATTGTTATTCAATGATATGCAGGTATAACCCCCTTAAGACTCCTTTAGAACCTGAATATCCAAAAATACTCCCTTAGTGAACGGTTTTGACATACAACGAACATATACCCAAAATGCCATGTTTCCAACTTCAATATTTTTGGCTGGGCGATGTTGAGTGATTGAGTGAGTCAGGACATATTCTTTCATTTTTTTTCTTCAGGTTTTCACCCCTCCCGATGAACCCCTTAAATTTGATTTATCAAAAAAAATTTCGAACAAATATTTACTTATTTGTAAGCAGTTTTTCCCCCTGAGTTTGAAGAGTGAGTGAGTCAATCGGTTAGGACACTTTCTTTCCTGTTCCCCCCCCCCCCAGAATTTCAACCCTCCCCAGGGGCCCCTTAAATTGGATTTATGAAAAAAAAAACGGTCAAACACCTATTTATTTATTTTTAAGCTGATTTTTTTCCGCTGAGTTTCAAACTCCTCGCCTATGTCGTTAAAGAGATACACGCTCCGTTAGGAATCCTTAAACCCCCATCTTTCACCCCTTTCACCTCATAATATACATTACATCGAAAAACCCTCAGACACGTGTCTTCTTATTTTTTAATGATGAGTTTATATGCCGTGTATCACATCCCCCAATGAAACCAATCGGGAGATATTGTTATTCAATGAAATGCAGGTTTAACCCCCTTAACACCCCTTTGGAACCTGAATATAAAAAAATCCTTTCTTAGTGGGCGTTTGCGGCCCTTGAGGAAGCTGCATACCAAATCTAATTCCAATCCGTTCGGTGGTTTCTGAGATTTCGTGATGAATGAATGAGTGAGTGAGTGAGTGAGTGGTATTTGACAAATATATAGTAGATAGTGTCAAGTCTTTGTTATGCTATACTCGGTTGACAGTGCTGTGTGAGCAGTTGAGTAACTAACCGGATTTCAAGTAAAGATCCTCATTTTCTATACCGGTAGTGCAGAGCTCAACTGGCATCCAGTCGGCCGTGTCTCGACTTGACCTATGTTGCCATGGAAATGATCTGCCTTGCCATTCCTTCATGAGTATATTTTATGACTTTATATTAGCCTTTGCTCGAGTACAAAAGGACCGAAATCAGAAGAATGAGAAAGACTATCGAAAATTCATGTAGCCAGCGGTTCCTTCTGGGTCCTAAACTATGTGTATGCAAAATATGGTTGAGATTGGTGAAACGGTGTACATTTGTATACGGAACCAACCCACATACATACATACATACATACATACATACATAGAGACTTTCACTTTTATATATTAGATAACAATAATAATATATATGAAACACTAGGGTGTAAGTTTCAGAAATAATAAGTAGAAAAGAATACATACATTTCCAAAAAGATTACAAAATTCAGGGCATTTCATGAATATCAAAAAATTCGTTCAAATGTTTGGGCAAAGAAAAGACAGAAAAACACAGTGATAGAATGCAGAATTACTGGAGAAAACTAAAATCAGAAAAGGACTCAATGTCATGAACAATTTATTAAACGTAGTCCATAGATGGCTCAAATCGGCGAAATTATAATAATAATAATAATAATAAAAATAATAATATTCAAACACATAATTATCTAAAAGGGAAACTTTTGTCGCGCGGAATTTCGTCCGTAATATTTTTTTAAAATTTCAGAATTCTAGTGGTGTAAGCGGCGGATATGAATATTAGGCAGCTTTTACAAAGGAGAATAAGACGGGTTCTTTGTAGGATTAATGTCCCTAATTCTCAGGATTCCACTCTACTAAAACATCTATCGATATAATTACGCTTGGTAGTTTCATTATATCCTTTAAAAGCTGCCCAGAATACATTGTGTTGCGCCGGGGATAACTTACAATGGAGCACTCGAAACTGCCAAAACAAGCTTTAACTCCATACGGTCCAACTCCACACAATAACTGTAAACCCTGGTATTCCCTCCCATTTCTCTGATTAATTCTGTGGGGACTCAAAGGCAAATTTATCGTAGCAATCGAGAACTCTACAGGGACATAAATGCTTGGTGAAGAGTTTTCAAATAACTTTTAATTAAATGCATGTCTGTGTCCTGAGAACAGTTCAGTACTGCAAGGTTTCTTTTATTATGATGGACACACAGCACAAGGGTATTAAAAGCTAGGGGTAATCTAACGTTTTACGTCAATAATTCACCTTCATAAGTGGGCGAGTTAAGCCACTCTTTATATGGGGATTGAGGGAATGGACCGACGGAGATCCAAGTACAGCAATCAAAACACTAATAGCGATCATCCTAAGAATATAAGCAGTAGTACAATATGTGATGTTGATGAAGAAGGTGATGATAATTCTTGTTTCAAGGGGCCTAACATCTTGGTTATCGGCCCCTAATGAAATGACATGTTATACAATGAAGATAAGAACAGCCCACTGCCAGAGATAAAAACGAAAATGGGTTGTATAAAACAGACAATGAGCCCCAACAGTTAAGCTTTATTTGGAAAAAGAATGCAAACACAATTGCCATTGAAAACAAATGTTTTTAAATATCCGTATTGATGTTAGAATTAAACGTTTAAAATTATACGCCAGATCAATACATACACAAATATATATTTTATATATTGGTACATGTTTCGACCATCAATGGGGTCATCCTCAGCCTAAAAAGAAAATGAAATAAGAATTGAAAACTAAAATAGCATATGTGATTTAAATCTAAATTAAAATGAAAAATTAATGATAATAATTTTAATAAATAAAATATAGTAATAAAATGGATATCCTTACATTTCTTTCTCCATAGACGGTTGCATTAAAGCGAAAAGTACATAACCTAACACTGTTTGGCAAATTTAAAGAGGAACATCTGATACCTTAATTCAATTTCAAGAATCCCGTTTTTTCATTATCTTCTAAACGTTTTGGATAAATATTAGAATTGCCACACATCCATATTGGGCATTTCAACTCAAATTCTTATACGAATTTCCGAATTTCTCCATCCCATACAACGAGGTAGGCGATAATAAATCATATAAAGTCGATTTTTAACAGTTTCATATGCTGGCTAATTATGTTTCGTTTATTTATACACAATTTTTTCTGACATGTTTATTTTCCTATCTGTTAGGTTAATTCATGTCATCGTAATACTGGTTGGCACCTATTCAAAATTCGTTAATAAACTCCGTATTGAAGAGGATTCAACTTATTTAACTCAGGCGCTGAACTGAATTATTTTATTGATTTTCTAAATTATTTTGTGTATATTTTGAGAATTTTTTTAAAGCTTAACATTTTTACACTCGCCGTTAATAGTTGTTTTCTAACTGAAAAATTGAAAATCCAGGGCCTGCTTCCAGTCTCCGACCGGGTCAGGAATGGAATGAATGAAGCCCCCATCGAGCGGCGAGGATATGAACTGTGCCGGCTGCCGAGGCCTGACGCACTCCTCTGGGGCAATGATTAAATGAATGACAGATGAAATGATATGATAGTGGAGAGTGTTGCTGGAATGAAATTTTGACAGGAAAAACCGGAGTACCCGGAGAAAAACCTGTCTGCCTCCGTTTTGTCCAGCACAGATCTCACAGTTATTTTCTAACTACTTTTTAAAAATTATTGTAAAAAGACCAATCATATATTTATTTAATTAATACTACATTTGTAAGAATATCCATTCTAACACAATATTTTATTTATTACAATTGTTATCATTAATTTTCCATTTTAATTTAGATTTAAGTCACATATGCTATTTTAGTTTTCAATTCTTAATTGATTTTCTTTTTAGGCTGAAGATGACCTCATTGAAGGTCGAAACATATACCAATATATAAAATATATATTTGTTTATGTATTGATCTGGCGTATAATTTGAAACGTTTAATTGGAAAAAGAAGTTAAAACGGGAATCATAAAATCAATAAATCAAATACGGGAATCCTAAAATCAATAAATCAGATAAATATAGATATGAACTCGATACAAGAAATTCAGTGACGAGCTAAACAGCCTACTTTTCATGAAATTTAAGATTCATGTATTTTAAAATTGGACCTATCAGCAGGCTTAGAATCATGTTGGCAGCACTGAGGTACATTAGTTACTTCAACTAGAATGTCAGGTACTAAACGTGTGCAATGATTACAGCTGTTGGCTTGCATACTTTCTGATATATTGATATTAGTGTAAAGAATAGAGACAGCATTTATTTCCTGTTGGCAGCCCTGGTTGCTTTTAAGAATGCGCATATTTACTGTACACATAGCACATCCGAAATTTGGTTGATATTCAACTGATAGTGTAGAAGTTACATGTATTTAAAAATTGGTCCTATCAGCAGGCTTAGAATCATGTTGGTAGCACTGACGAATATTAGTTACTACAAATTAACCTAGAATGTCAGGTACTATACATGTTCATAATTTAAAGCTGTCGGCTTGCATACTTTCTGATATATTGGTATTTGGATAAAGAAATTGAGAGAGCATTTATTAAGAGTTAACAGCGCTGGTGACTTGAGAATTCGCGCATTCATATGTGTTTATGTACACATAGTACATACGAATTTTGGTTGAAATCCAATTGATAGTGTAGAAGTTACATGCATTTTAAAATTGGACCTATCAGCAGGCAACACTGCCATGTATGGCCTCCTGGAAATTAAACCTAAGTATTATTATCTATATGTGTGCTAATTTTGGAATAGCTCACATGCATACCTTCCATAACATCCAACATGGAGCTCAAATTTCAATTGCGGTTTTTCAGCAGTTGGTAGCAACGACATCATTTTCAAATATGGGCTTGAGGTATTCAGGTATTGATCTTTACTCAAACCAAATTAGGTTTCGATTTCTGCAGCTGTTTAGGAGATGATAGGGGGGAGGGGGGGGAGGACACACACACACACAGACTGACCTACTTGAGGACAGACACACAGACACACATTTGCCCGGATCGGTCTCATAAGTCTACTTTTTCCTTATTTTTTTCAGAATGTGAAAAGTAGGCTAAAAGCATAGAACAGACTAAAACTAAATTAAAAGTCTTAAACTACATTAAAATTGTAAAAAGTACTCAATCTCCCTCATGAACCAGATGACGAGGTCTGCCGGCGGCCCGTTATCACGTCAAACAAGGGAGAGAGTATGGTATATTGGCTTTCAAGGCCAAGGAATTAAAACTCTGCAATTTTTCCAGGTTTATGCCGTGCCTTGTGTGGGGTTTCGCCTAAGAACACCAAGATAGGCTCATCGGTGGGCTCTTGGTGTCCATGCGCGAACCCCCGCAGGATTAGCGAACTGCGCGCTACCTCCTTTCTATTAAGCGCACCTGTGCCTTTTAACTACGAGAGCTAAAAGCACAAGCAGCTTTTGATCTCCCTATACAGGCTTCCAAACAGGGAGGAGAAAGCTGAATCGAACCCTCGGTCTGCGAGTGTGAGGCAGGCATGCAACCCCAACACCACGGGGCCGGCTAACTTCAATACAACTACGATTAGTATATCACTGAAAAACAAATTAATTTCAAGCGCTACATGCGTTTATGTTCTCAGTATACTCATTGAGTACTAATATGACCCCGAAAAACACATAATTTAATTTCGAACACTGCATGTACAAAAACTCTCAGTAGACTCATTTTGGTTGACACTTAAAACCACACAATTAATTTTTTAACACTATCTTTGCAAAAGTTTTCAGTACTCAGAGGCACATCTAGTAATGATGCTGAACAATGAAATATTTTGAAAGATTCTCAGGTGTAAACCATCTTCTGTCTTTCGCTAAAATGCACTTGAAAGCGGAGAAACTGCGTTCTACTTCACATGAGATAACAGATGCAACTTTCTTTAGATATTTTAAAGTTCTATCACTAGACATAGGTCTTATTAGGTCTTAACTTAAAATTAGGTCAATTTAGGTTCTATAAAGTTGAGGTATATTACTCGTTGGTACCTACAACATTAACATAAACTGACATTTGGAGAGTAAGAGGACAGGAAAAATATCGGTCAGAACCTAAGAATCCGGAGCTTGATGATCACTATCAAATAATGGGCAATAGCAAAAAAGAAGAAGAAGCTTGTAGTTTAACGTGACCGTTAATCTAGAGATCATGAGCCACGGGACCTCCTTTTTACGTGGAATCCGAACCACAGGACATGGCATTCCACTTCGAAAATCCCACATGCATTGACCGGGAATCGAACCCGGACCGCCTTGGTGAGAGGCATACAGCTAGACCGCTGAGCCACCACGCCCCTACTGGGCAATAGCAGATGAAGCGTTAAATCAATAGCAAGAACTAAAATAAAATGTCTTGAGAGATTCGCATTGCTCGGTTAATAGTGCCCATGTGGTTGGTGATAAATGTGCCAATGAATACTTGCTCGGAGAAACATTTTAAACCATGAGAACTGAACATGAGAAAATACGGACTGAGACAAAGCTAATCTCAAATCCCTGGTCTCAAACCTTTGGATTATTCACGTCGTCGTGTGAGAAAATTACTCAAGATAGTCCAGATGAAACATTGTATGAGACCAAAAACAGCACATGAAGGTGAACATTGCGGTAACTGTTACATTTCCCAGTGACGTTAATCACTGCTTCTCGTGTGGATGAGAGTACTTCCAGTAATGAAGTAGAGTAACTTCAACACCTGGGCAGTGGTCCACTTGCGACCTATATGCCACTCTAATTGATGAAACCTTGTGAACTGCGGACAGCGCTCGTTACTTCAACACAACTCTCCTCAGGGAATACCAGGGAGACATCCAATATGATACTGGTCATTTTAAACATACGTCCGGCACCGTGGCTAATTGGTTAGCGCGCTAGACTTTGGCCAAAGTGCCCCGGGTTTGATTCCCGGCTGAGCCATCAGGGATTTTAATCTCCTGTGGTTAATTCCCGTGGCTTGGGGACTGGGTGTATGTGACGTCTTCCTCATCACTTCATCCTCATTACGACGCGCAGGTCGCCCACGGGCGTCAACTAGAGGGGCCTGCACTCGGCCACTCCAGAGGCCTCTCCGGAGGCCAAACGATCATCATTTCAAACATACACGTCAAAGTTTCAATAGTTCGAATCTTTAGCGTCAAGGCGAAGACCATCTGTGATTTATATTTCTTAACCAATTTTCATTTATGAACAAGTAGTTCCGTGAAGAAATATACAGCCTATTTTCATATATCCTACTCATGTAAATTGCCTCTATCAACACAAAATTTCAGTTTGATTGTTGTGATAGATTCGTAGATATTGAGAACCGTCTAAATATTTCAGATGGTCGCCAGGTTGGATTTTTAGCCTACTTTTCATATTTTGCAAAAATGAGGAAAAAGTAGACTTATGAGATCGGGCAAATGTGTGTCTGTCTGTCCTTCTGTCTGTCTGTCTGTCTGGCAGGCTGTGTGTGTGTCCCCCCCTATCAACTCCTAAACGGCTGCAGCAATCGAAACAAAATTTGGTGGGAGTGAAGATCTATACCTGATTATCTCACGGCCATATTTGAAAATGATGTCAGTGCTACCAACTGCTGAAAAATCGCAATTGAAATATGAGCCCCATGTTCGATATCATGGAAGGCATAAATGGGAGCTATTTCAAAATTGGCACACGTATAGATAATAATAGTGTAGTTTAATTTTCAGGAGGCCATACATGGCAGTGTTGCCAAAATGATTATAAGCCTGCTGATAGGTCAAACATTTTATGCATATAACATCTACACTATCAATTGGATTTCAACCAAATTTCGTATGTGCTATGTGTACCATAACAGATATGACTATGCCGATTCTTAATAGTAACCATGGCTGCCAACTGTTAATAAATACTGTCTCTATTTTGTTACCCTAATATCAATATATCAGAAAGTATGCAAGCCAATAGCTCTAAACTTTGCACTCGTATAGTACCTGGCATTCTAGATTAATTCGGAGTAACTAATATACGTCAGTGCTGCCAACATGATTCTAAGGCTGCTGATAGGTCCAATTTTTAAATGCATGTAACTTCTATACTAACTAATGGATTTCATTGAAAATTGGCACACCAATAGACCATATTATTTCAGATTATTTCTGACCAATACATGGATGTCATTATTGCCAACATGATTTTACGCGCGCTGTTAGATCCAATGTTTAACTGCATGTAACGTCCATGCTATCCATTGGACTTCAACCAAATTTTGTATTCTGTACCTTAAGAGATGGAACTAAGAATATTTTCAGTCACCAGGGCTGCCAACTGTAGTTCTCTATTAGGCTACATTATGCCACGTATACAGTATTTCGAACTAATAAGAAATTTCGATATTACCAACTTAATTTCGTCATTATTCTAAATAGATCCATATAGATTAATTATTGGCATGAATCTTAATTTTTAAGAAAAGTAGGCTGTTTAGTTCGTCACGGAACTTCTTGTTATGAAAGCCGGATCTAAAGATCCTATAGGCTTTCATATAGCCGTGGTAGGATTTTTCGAGATCTCGGAAACTAAGCGTCGCCCACGGTTCAAACCTATACCAATCGAATCAGAGTCGAAAAAAAAAATTCAAAAAAAGTCTGTCTGTATGTATGTATGTATGTATGTATGTATGTATGTATGTATGTATGTGCGTGACGTTTTCGCGTTTAGCAAAGTACAGGTCGCAATTTTCAAGATATCGAGCTGAAATTTGGTACAGTGAAAGAGTTTGGGCCTGTGACGAACCCTATTGTTGGGCGTTAAAATCGGTCCAGGGCCGGACCTCTTTTTGGGGGCCCTGAATTTCATCTAATTTTTTTGAATCGATATATCTCGGAAACGGCTGGTCGTATCGAAAAAAGTTAAATCTACGGGTGTAAGATCTCGACGGTATGCAACCTTTTTATTCCTAATGATTTTTTGATATCTCTCACCGTTTTCATTTTTTGGGGCCCTGAAAATGTCCATTGTGCGTGACATTTTTAGGTTTAGCTAAGTACTCGTCGCCATTTTCAAGATATTAAGCTGAAATTTGGTACGGCGAAAGAGTTAGCGACTGTGATGAATCCTGTTGTTGGGCGTTAAAATCGGTGCAGGGCCGGATCTTTTTGGGGGGCCCTGAATTTCAAACTTATTTTTGGAATCGATATATCTCGGAAACGGTTGGTCGTATCGAAAAACGTTAAATCTACAGGTGTAAGATCTCCGCGGTATGTAACTTTTTTACTCATAATGATTTTTTGATATCTCTCACCCTTTTCCATTTTGGGGCCCTGAAAGTGTCCAGTGTGCGTGACATATTTGGGTATAGCGAAGTACAGGTCGCAATTTTCAAGATATCGAACTGAAATTTGGTGCGGTGAAAGAGTTAGACCCTGTGAGGAAACCAATAGTCGGGCGTTAAAGATAGTAAAGGGCCGACTCTTTTTGGGGGGCCCTGAATTTCAAACATTTTTTTGAATCGATATATCTCGGAAACGGTTGGTCGTATCGAAAAACGTTAAATCTACAGGTGTAAGATCTCCGCGGTATGCAACTTTTTTACTCAAAACGATTTTTTGATATCTCTCACCGTTTTCTTTTTTTGGGGGCCCTGAAAATGTCCATTGTGCGTGACATTTTTGCGTTTAGCTAAGTACTGGTCGCAATTTTCAAGATATTAAGCTGAAATTTGGTACGGTGAAAGAGTTAGTGACTGTGACGAATCCTATTGTTGTGCGTTAAAATCGGTGCAGGGCCGGATCTTTTTTGTGGGGCCCTGAATTTCAAACTTTTTTTTGGAATAGATATATTTCGGAAACGGTTGATCGTATCGAAAAATGTTAAGGGTATAGGTGTAAGATCTCCGCGGTATGCAACTTTTTTACTCAAAACGATTTTTTGATATCTCTCACCGTTTTCTTTTTTTGGGGCCCTGAAGTTGTGCGTATGTGCGAGACGTTTTTGGGTTTAGCAAAGTACAGGTCGCAATTTTCAAAATATCAAGCTGTAATTTGGAGCGGTAAAAGAGCTAGATCCTATGAAGAACCCTATTTTTCGGCGTTAAAATCGGTGCAGGGCTGTATATTTTTTCGGGGCCCTGAATTTGAAACTCTTTTGGAATCGATATATCTCGGAGACGGTTGGTCATATCGAAAAAAGTTTAATACACAAGTGTTAAATCTCCGCGGTATGCAACGATCTTACCCATAACGATTTTTTGATATCTCTCAGCGTTGTCTTTCTTGGGGGCCCTGAAAATTTACGTATGTGCGTGACTTTTTTACGTTTAGCAAACTAGAGGTCGGAATTTTCAAGATATCGAGCTGAAATGTGTCACGGGGAAAGAAATTGGGCCTGTCAGGAACTCTCTTGTCGGGCGTTAAAATTGGTGCATGGCCGGACCATTCTTTGGGGCCCTGAATTTCATCCTTTTTTTTTACCCCTGATGATGTTTTGATATCTCTCACCGTTTTCCTTTTCTGGAGCCCCGAATGTCATCCTTTTTTTCGAACTGTTATATCTGGGAAACGGTTGGCCGTATCTTACAAAGTTAAATCTACAGGTGTAAGATCTCAGTGGTTACCAACTTTTTCAACCCTTAAGATTTTTTGATATCTCTCACCGATTTGATTTCCTGCGGCCCTGCATTTCTTCCTCTTTTTCGAACCGTTATATTTGGGAAACGGTTGAACGTATCGAACAAAGTAAAATCTACAAATTTAGGACCTCAGTGATTAGCAACTTTTTTAACTCATATGATTTTTTGATATCTCTCACCATTTTCCTTTTTTGGGGCCGTGAAATTCATTCTTTTTTTCGATTCGTTATATCTCGGGAAGCGTCGATCCTATCGAAAAAAGTTAAATCTACAGGTGTAAGATCTCAGTGATTTGCAACTTTTCTACCCCTTATGATATTTTGATATCTCTCACCGTTTTGATGTTATTAAATGTTTTGGTTTTTGAAAAAAAAATGGAGCCCAAATGTATATAACATCTGGTAAAAATTCAACTTATGGTCTAATTAAATTCTACGGAAAATTATCTATAATTACTCGTTTTAACCTTTTCAATAAGTTGAATCATGTATTTACAGCAGTAAGATATTTTCCACTTCCGAGGACGTCCGGCTTTCATAACCATGTGATGGTGTCAGCATTGCCTAGAATAACATTTTATAATTTTCCTACATTTCCTTGCAATCGGGTCGAAGGTCCGAAATGCAAATCCTCAGTCCTTGCCACCAACGACGTTGTTGTTTGAGATTATAACCCCTCTTGCTGGCCCCTTGCTGCTGCGCCACCGTCTCATCAAAAGCAGGTCGTGCTGCGTGGACTCCTACTTGTTATTTCTGTAGACTACTATTACATGAAGATTATTGTGTACGTGTGGTATTCAAACTTCAATCGCATGATTAGAACACAAGAAGTAAAAACGAGATGTTAAAATTTCGCACAGCTGTCATCTAGTGGTCATGAAAACAATTGAAATAAATTAGATGCCAGTGGATTAAAATTTGTATAAGCATTTAACGTGCAAAGTTCCACTGCACTCGGATGGTTAAATCGCGAGAAACTGTAATGGTTTATTAATTAGTGCCCCATGTTGGTAGCGACAAATGTAATGGATTCTACAGCCCTCACTTTGAGCAACAAGTGTAACGTTTTGCTAGCCCACACTGTTGGGAGATAAATGTAACTGCTTACCTTTGCCTAAGCTATGTTGTTTTAATGGGCGCCAAGACCTCAATGCAATGTTGAAATCTAAATTTGTATTTAACAACGTCTAGCTCTGGCAGAACACCTTCAAGACACTATTCACTCAGATCGTGGTATGATTTGATCATTAACCCAACAAACAATTGTATCAGGAGAAGGAATTGGTCTATATCTAATGCTACCTACTGAAAGCAAAGATTGCATTGTAAAAGAAATGAATTTATTATATAAAACAAGTATAGCAAAATTAATAATAATAATAATAAGTACAAAATTTAAATTGGAGCGTTGTGATTTGAATATTACCGATGGAAAATTACGTGAAAACGGAGTCTGATAAATTGATTTTACTCTTATTTCCAAGCTATGAAGTTACTGAAATATGAAATATAAAACAAAGAAAAATGAGAGATTGCGTATTTCTGCGTCATTAGCGCTTACCATTGGAAATTGCCAAGGCATTTCCCTCGTACTTGCTGATGCTGTGAGCTTCCCACAGTCTCCTGGACGTCGTCATCTCCGTCGGAATTTGATGATATTCTGGTAGATTAGATAATTCTATGGTCCGTACCTCGGACCCAAACACTCGTACAACCGCACTGGTTAAGTTTTGCAAAAGTTAGTCGCTAACTCCACTGAACATCGGAGCGACACGCACTTGCGACCGTACTCTGCAAGTTCTACACAGATAGTCGCTAACTCCACCGAACATCGGAGCCACTCGCACGCGCATCCATACTCGTCAAGTATTTTACAGATAGTCCTCGTTTCACGGCGCGTCGAACGATATATTCACCCGTTGGCTCCCCCACCACGGTACCGCCTTCCAGCTTACGTCGTCTCCATTGATTGGCTGAGCACGCCGCGCTATCTTCCCCTCCTCTGGGTCATTACACTCGGCGGGAGGGTTCCGTTTCAACAATTCGCCTTTCCTGGACGCTGCGACCCAGGATTGCGTCATGCTTTCCGACAAGATTAAGCGTGTACTTGAAATCCCAGTGAGTCACGTCTCTCGATATACCCTAACTGACGAAAACTCCGTAAAATTCCGTAATCACATAATTTTCTATTATATCGTCGTTCGTAATAATTTGCTGGATAGCGTTTTCTAAGACATAGAAAACCTATCTGAATGCTAATAATTTTTATAAAATGCTCCGAAAATACCTAAATAATAATTATAATAAATTAATAATAATAATAATAAATTAACATGAAAAATTCTCTTGGCTGAACAATTTGCCGCGTAAATAAATATAGAATGGCTTCCTACTGACTTATGCCAGTTGCATAAAAACCCCTCGAAAAACACGTTACATATTCGCCTCGGATCATCGGATGATTTACCGTGACGACGGTCCATTATCCGATTATCCCAGACACGTTAATAAACCCCATCCAAAATACATATTACATAAATGAAATCACCCTAAATTACAGATATATACACTCATAATTTTTCTTCACGCACTTTGCGTCAAAGTTTGTTGTCACTATGGATTGCACTTTGCAACCAGTCCAATGTTTTACGTATAGAATATTGTTCCACGGATATTTCCGCCTCTCAAATTTCTCTATGTTGGAGAAATAGACTTAATTAATGTGTGAGCACTATGTATTTATGATGTCATATCACACGCTTTGAAGGTGTTCTGATATATTTATATCACCATAGAACTTCCTAATTTCACTGGAGGTCCCCTCCTTATGGTGACATTTAATTCCACTTATCACTGAGCACACGATCACACTACTGTGGCAGCGCCTCGTGACCATAATACTTAATCTCTCTTTAAAGTAGATTAAATTAATATTGACTTCTGAAAAAAAAACAATAAATGCGCATTACATATAACACCAAATATTTCTGTGCCGTAATCGCCCTGTCTTGTTAAGTTCCCGTTAACCATATTCTACTTAATACTAGTTCTCAACACAGACCATTTCTCCTCACACAAATAATACCATTGTACAAATTATCTTAAATTACACACTTACAAATCTTACATGGCGAGGCCGTAAACAGAAATCACGTGTGCTGATATGTATGAGTTTCATGAAGGACTGTCTCGCATTCTGATGGCCCATCTTTTATCTCGTGGACGCCTTAAGCTAACAAGCCCTATACAAGCGCTCCCCCATCTCTTGGAGATAAATGGGAACCCATCAGCGCTGCCAAAATGGCCTTGGTGCATCGAGACAATTTAGTGCTCAACAGCATCCGACAATCCCGTCATATTTCCCTGTACCTTAAAAACTCTCATTTACTTACATACTACCCCCCGGTGTGACTTCTGATACGCCTGCCTTAAGACCAGATCCTCCCACGCACCAAATACCACACTTACTCATTTGATAGGCTGGCTCGCCAGCTAAACACACTCACTTTATGACACATATTTTCGTAGACTATATATATTATACGTCCCGTATAATCTGTTTCCCTCACTATTCTCCAGCACATATGCTGTTTTCCCATACGTTTGGAAACCATAAATGTTTCTGCGTCACCTGCTTCCAACCTTGCAAGTGGCTCCCTTAAATGAACGTCATCACGTTGCTCTACCTAGCATATTTCTCAATGTCTGTAACGATGCCCTGTTGCTACTGTCCACACATGCTAACCCTACTTTCCTCTGGTGTAACACCTCTACTCGACACTCTATGACCTAAAAATGTCACTTCTGACTGACAGAATGACGACTTAGACAGCTTCAAAGTGAACCCTGCCTGATCTAGCTTCTGAAAAACTATATTTAAATGACATAGATGCTCCTCAAAACTGCGTGAACTAATTACCATATCATCAATGTAAATGGTTACAAACTCTCCTGTGTCATCCCCTAATGCGATGTTTAAAGCCCTAATTAAAGCTGCTGAACTACTCTTTAACCCATAAGGTGTTCTACAAAATTGATAAAGGTTATATTTATGACTAAAAGCTGTAAATGGTCTATCTTCGTACATAAGTGGCACTTGCCAAAAACTGGAACTCAAATCTACACAAGTGAAATACTTCTTCCCCTCAAATGTTTGCATTAATTCCTCTATTGACATAGATTTCAGCTGATCTGAACTAATTCTACTGTTAACCAAACGAGCGTCTAAACAAATACGAACAGTGCCGTCGGTCTTGGGTACCGTTATCAAAGAATTAACATACGGACTGTTAGAGTGCTCAATAATCCCATCTTCAAGCATCTGGTTAATTTGTGCCTCAACTGCACTCTGATAAGCGAAAGGTACAGGATATCTATGTCCTGTGAATACTGACCTATCAATAACGTTCAATGAATGTGTATAGCAATTGGCCATACCAATGCGATCCTCAAAAACTCTCCTATTACACCATAACACATCATAGAGCCGAACACACTGTTCATCCTCTATATTTCCCTGAAATGCAGCCTCACGTAACGAGTCCTCTAGACTTCCGTTCGTAATCACACTGCCCACAAAACATGGAGAACCCCGCTCTACGGCTGGCGATATCTCATTTAAAGTACAAATCACACCTACAATACTACTCCTCTGAATATGGTCATTGAACGCTACTTCTACTTCAGAATCTCCCCATTTAAATTTCAAACTCCCTACATCATAACATAAGTTACCAGACACTCTACTTAGCCACTCTGAACCCAAGATAACACTGAATACTAAATTTGGAATTACAAGGCAAATCTGCTTCTCTACATGATTATTAATTTTAATGTCTACTAAAACTTGCTTAGAAATTACTTTAGACCTCTTCCCAACAGCTGTGATAACAAAAGTGCTTTTAATTGGCATCTCCTCAAAATTTACTCCAGTTCCTTTCATTTTATCATAAAATTCACTACTTATGCAACTCTTCATACAACCACTATCAATTAAAACATCTGTGTACGCCTCGGACACGTTAAATTTAACTATGGGGCTCTTACTAACCACTTCCTGAATAATACCTTCATCATTTAGTTCATGTAATAATTCATTTCTTACATTTAGGTCATAGGGTTCCTGTATAATTGTATGGACAGGGCATGCTACAGACTGAGATTCTGACCTTACTTCGCAGCCTGGTTCGCGTTTAAAGAACCGCTACAGCTGGCCGTAGTACTACTAACTACTAAACTGGTCTGGTTGTTCTGGGCTGTGTTGTCATTGTTTGGCTGTATATTACTACCACTAGGCTGTCCTCTTCCTTGACCCCTATTCTGGTTGTAATTATTGTCATTATAATTTCTCCCTTGATTTCCCCTGTAATCATTGTTCCTCCCTTGATTTCCCCTGAAATCATTATTCCTCCCTTGATACTGATTACCATAGCCATTTCCTCTGTTCTGATTTAGCTGATTACTATTATTTCTATTTTGAGCGTTGGCCCCTTCGCCACCGTTCCCTTGAACTTCCTGATGCCTGGCTTCGTTAGGTCTATTATTATTATTACCCTGGTTCCTATTGAAATTGTCCTCATAACCCCCTCTCCCTAGTGCATCAAATGTGCTTAACAAATTTTCTACTTGTGATATTGTCTTTACATTCTGGATACAAGCAGCCTCCTTGATCCTATAGGGAAAGTGCCTAAGTAGCAACCTCACCACATCACTTTCCTCCTTCAAGCCATCCAGATATTTACACACTAATACCTGCCCTAAAAAGTATTCGGTCATGGTGGAGCTTCCTTTAGGGTTATATTTACCACACACTACTCCCTCACGATGCTGCGACTGAATAACCTCATTCCAGAACTTTTCACAGAATTTCATTTTAAAATCATTAATATCAGTAAACTTGTCTCTGTAGACAGCAAACCAATTCCTCGTTTCCCCCACAAACACTTGTTCTAAAATTTCAACTACCTGGCACCACTCAATACAACCATTTTCCAACCTCTCCCCGAATTTATTTTCTATAGTGTTCATGAACTCCATTGGGCACCCCTGTCGATTGCTGAACTTACCCAGTTCTACCTCCCTGTGTGTGCTATTCACAAAAACTGGCCTATTCTGACTATTTTCTTGCCTGATCCTAGCTTTTAATTTTAATTCTAATTCTGCGATTTTCTCCTCAGCCTTCCTCTCAATACTGTTTACTGTTAATTTAATGGTTCCTTCTGATTTTTCTACTTTATCATATAGCTTTGCTTGTTTCTCCTCAATCTTGCTAATGCTCTCTCTATTACTCTCTCTTAAATCATTTACTTCTGCAACTATTTGCGAGTGGACATTCTCAATTCTACCCCCCAGCTGTTCCTTAACCTCTTTTGTTGCTACCTGAATTTTGTCAATTTCTCCCCCCAATTGCTTTTTGACCTGCTGTGTTTCCAGTTGCACTAGTTCTTTTAAATTTTCAGCCTGTGTACTGATTCTAATTTCTAACTCCTCCTGTACTTTTCCTAATTTCTTGTCTACATCTGCAATGATCTCTTTAACCTTCTCTTCCATTACTCCTCTGATTTCTCCTCTAATCTGCTCCATTTTCACACTAATTTCCTTGTTGTTCTTATCTAATTTTGCATTATTCTGTTCTAATTTTTTATTTAAAGCTTCTGTACTTTCTTTATTTTCCCTACTGTTTTGTTCTAATTTTGCATTATTCTGTTCTAATTTTGCATTTAATGCTTCTGTACTTTCTTTATTTTCCCTACTGTTTTGTTCTAATTTTGCATTATTCTGTTCTAATTTTGCATTATTCTGTTCTAATTTTGCATTTAAGGCTTCTGTACTTTCTTTATTTTCCCTACTGTTTTGTTCTAATTTTGCATTATTCTGTTCTAATTTTGCATTTAAGGCATCACTACTAACTTTGTTCTGATACATGAACTCGAGAAGTAAAGTTTTTAATTCTGGTTGGCCGCCTACACCCCCTGTTTCAGTATCGGGATTTACCTCCGCTACCCCGGTACTACCATCACTCGACATACTGCTCGTATCATCACTCTCCAGTTGATGACCACTACGTAACCTCATCTGTCTTTCTTTCTCATCCCCCATAATGATATACACTGATAAAGACAAATAACCCCCAAAATACAGGCACAGAAATATATACCCTTCTCCTTCCACAAATGTTATTAGGTTTTCAGCCCCAAGTTGTCGGCGACAATTGTAATGGTTTATTAATTAGTGCCCCATGTTGGTAGCGACAAATGTAATGGATTCTACAGCCCTCACTTTGAGCAACAAGTGTAACGTTTTGCTAGCCCACACTGTTGGGAGATAAATGTAACTGTTTACCTTTGCCTAAGCTATGTTGTTTTAATGGGCGCCAAGACCTCAATGCAATGTTGAAATCTAAATTTGTATTTAACAACGTCTAGCTCTGGCAGAACACCTTCAAGACACTATTCACTCAGATCGTGGTATGATTTGATCATTAACCCAACAAACAATTGTATCAGGAGAAGGAATTGGTCTATATCTAATGCTACCTACTGAAAGCAAAGATTGCATTGTAAAAGAAATGAATTTATTATATAAAACAAGTATAGCAAAATTAATAATAATAATAAGTACAAAATTTAAATTGGAGCGTTGTGATTTGAATATTACCGATAGAAAATTACGTGAAAACGGAGTCTGATAAATTGATTTTACTCTTATTTCCAAGCTATGAAGTTACTGAAATATGAAATATAAAACAAAGAAAAATGAGAGATTGCGTATTTCTGCGTCATTAGCGCTTACCATTGGAAATTGCCAAGGCATTTCCCTCGTACTTGCTGATGCTGTGAGCTTCCCACAGTCTCCTGGACGTCGTCATCTCCTTCGGAATTTGATGATATTCTGGTAGATTAGATAATTCTATGGTCCGTACCTCGGACCCAAACACTCGTACAACCGCACTGGTTAAGTTTTGCAAAAGTTAGTCGCTAACTCCACTGAACATCGGAGCGACACGCACTTGCGACCGTACTCTGCAAGTTCTACACAGATAGTCGCTAACTCCACCGAACATCGGAGCCACTCGCACGCGCATCCATACTCGTCAAGTATTTCACAGATAGTCCTCGTTTCACGGCGCGTCGAACGATATATTCACCCGTTGGCTCCCCCACCACGGTACCGCCTTCCAGCTTACGTCGTCTCCATTGATTGGCTGAGCACGCCGCGCTATCTTCCCCTCCTCTGGGTCATTACACTCGGCGGGAGGGTTCCGTTTCAACAATTCGCCTTTCCTGGACGCTGCGACCCAGGATTGCGTCATGCTTTCCGACAAGATTAAGCGTGTACTTGAAATCCCAGTGAGTCACGTCTCTCGATATACCCTAACTGACGAAAACTCCGTAAAATTCCGTAATCACATAATTTTCTATTATATCGTCGTTCGTAATAATTTGCTGGATAGCGTTTTCTAAGACATAGAAAACCTATCTGAATGCTAATAATTTTTATAAAATGCTCCGAAAATACCTAAATAATAATTATAATAAATTAATAATAATAATAATAATAAATTAACATGAAAAATTCTCTTGGCTGAACAATTTGCCGCGTAAATAAATATAGAATGGCTTCCTACTGACTTATGCCAGTTGCATAAAAACCCCTCGAAAAACACGTTACAAAACGTACATTAACATATGTATACTTCGCGTCGCCGCCACGTTGGATTTGTGCTCACCAGGTTACTGAAAGTCCTATAGGTGAATTTATGTTCATAGCCCCTATGAACATTAAAAATATCACTTTGATTGCTGTAAAAGATTCGTAGATATTGATAACCGTCTAAATATTTTGGATGCTCGCCATTTTGGATTGTTATATATATATAGGCCATAGAGCTATGTACCTTTAAAGGAAAATTATTGCGTAGCTTCATTATTCAAACTTTCAATTCGATCGCATGATTACGACACAAGAAATAAAAACTTAATTTTAAAATTTCACACAGCCTCCATCTTGAGGTTATATAAGCAATTGAACTAAATTAGATGCCAGTGCATTACAATATGTATAGTCATTTACTGTACCACATTTCACTGTGCTCAGATGGTTAAATCACGAGAAAAGTCTATTAACATGTTTCAACTTCACTTGGGCGCCATATTCGTTTTGTACTTTAGAGGTGTTTGAAAATTACATAGATAAATTTGTAGCAGTGCTCTTTATCACCGTAAAAAATTTCACGGTGATATCTGTAATAGTTTTGGAGATACTGAATGCTTGTGAAATATTTCGCACAGCCGCCATGTTGGATTGGTGAGACACAATAAAATTTAAAGGGCACGGTCGGAGACGGCCAGTATGGTGCTATGATCTTACCGAGTTTCATTGAAATCGCTCCAGCCGTTTAGAAGTTATTAGGGGGAGCATACACACGAATCAAACACACACAGACCCACGGACAAAATGTGATCTCATAAGCCAATTTTTTCATAAAATGAAAATAGGCTAAAAATAGGCTTATGATATCACATTTTGTCCGTGTGTGTACTTCCCCCCCATAATAACTTCCGAACAGCTGGAGCGATTTCAATGAAACTCAATGAGGTCATAGTACTATTTTGGCCACCCAGACCACGCCCTTAAAATTTTATTACTTTTCTCCAATCCAAAATGGCGGCTGTGCGAAATATTTCACCGGCATTCTATATCTCCGAAACTAATACTCATATCACCCAGAAATGTTGTACGGTTCAACTGTCTGACGTTTGAAAACGAGTTAACTACAAAACGAACATGGCGGCCATGCGAAGTTCTAACATTGAAATAGGCTTCTCTCGCGACGTAACCATCCGAACACCGTAAAACTTGGTACAGCGAATGACTGTACAAATTGCAATGCACGGTCATCTACTTTAGTTCATTTGTTCACACAACCTCAAGATGGTGGCTGTGCGAAATTTTAAAATTATTTTTTTGTTTCTTATGTTCTAATCATGCGATCGAAATCAACGTTTGAATAATGATCGTACACAATAATACTCATCCTTGGCCTACATATATTAAAATCCAACATGACAACCATCCGAAAAAATTAGACGGTTCTCAATATCTATTAATCTATGACAGCAATCAAACTGAAATTTCATATGTGCATAGAGCCTATGAACACAATAACCAGGAGAGCACAAATCCAACATGGTGGTGACGGGTAATTTAAATATTCAAATGGACGTTCCTCACGATTTAACCATCCGAAAGCAGTGACACTTGGTACGGTATGAGATTTTATAAATTGTATTCCACTGGCATCTAATTCATTAAAATAACTTACTAACGACAAGATGGCATCTGGGCGAAATTTTAAAATCTCGTATTTATTTCTTGTGTGCTAATCATGCGATTGAAGTTTTTATAAAACACCTACACAATAGTTTTCATGCAATAGTACATAACTCTAAGGCCCATATAAAAATTCAACATGGTAACCATCCGAAATATTTAGAAGGTTCTCAATATCTACGAATCTATCACAGCAATCAAACTGAAAATTTGTATGTTGATAGAGGCAATTAATATAAGTAAGGTGTATGAAAATAGTCTGTTTAGTTCTTCACGGAACTACTTGATTCTTTTTGTAGATGATTTGCACTCCAATTTTTAGCCTATTTTCAATTTTGAAAAAAAAAAATAGGCTTATGAGATTACCTTTGTCCGTGTGTGTGTGTGTGTGAGGAGTGTTTGTGTGTGTGTCCCCTAATAACTTCTAAACGGCTGGAGCGATTTCAATGAAACTCGGTAAACACATAGCACTATTCGTGTCGACCCCGATGGTGCCCTTCAAATTTTGATACGTCTCACAAATCCAACATGGCGGCTGTGCGAAATATTTCACCAGCATTCAATATCTCCGAAACTATTCCCGATATCACCCTGGAATTTTTTACGGTGATAAAGGGAACTACTAGAAATTCACTTATTAGACTTTTGAATAACTGGTAACTACAAAACTAACATGGCGGCCACGCGAATTAGAGACATAAAAATAGCCGTTTCTCGCGATTTAATCAACCAAACGCAATAATACTTGGTACGGTAAATGTTTATACACACTGTAATGCACCGACATCTATCTTGGTTCAATTGTTTACATAACCACAAGATGGCGGATGTGCGAAATATTTCACCGGCATCCTATATCCCTGAAACTATTAGCGGTATCACCCTGAAATTTAGTACGGAGATAAAGGGCACTGCTGGAAGTTCATCTATAAGACTTTTAAAAACCGGTTAACGACGAAACGAACATGGCGGCCAAGTGAATTTGAAAATTTTAAATAGGCCTTTCTCGCGATTTAATGTTCCAAACGCAATGAAATCTGGTACAGGAAATGTTTATACACATTGCATTACACTGGTATCTAATTTAGTTCAATTGTTTATATAACCTCAATTTGGCGGCTTTGGGAATTTTAAAATTAAGTTTTTATTTCTTGTGTCGTAGACATGCGATTGATGTGAAAGTTTGAATAATGAACCTACGCAATAATTTTCCTTTAGGCTAATGGTACATGACTTTATGGCCTATATATTTAACAATCCAACATGGCTACCATCCGAAATATTTAGACGGCTCTGAATATCTACGAATCTATTATAGCTATCAAACTGATTTTTTTTATGTTCATAGGGGCTATGAACTTAAGTTCACCTATAGGACTTTAAATAACCTGGTGATCACAAATCCAACATGGCGGCGACACGAAATATAAATATTCCCATGGATGTTTCTCGCAATTTAACCATCCGAGTGCAGTGAAACTTGGTACAATAAATCCTTATACGAATGTTAATCCACTGGCATCTAATTTATTTCAATTGTTTCCACAACCACAAGATGGCACCTGTGCGAAAATTTTAAAATCTCCTTGTTACTTCTTGTATCCTAATCATGCGATTGAAGTTTGAATGCTACACGTACACAATAAGCTTCATGTAACTGTACATAACTCTAGGACCTATATATATAAAATCCAACATGGCGACCATCCGAAATATTTAGTCGGTTCTCAATATCTACGAATCTCTTACAGCAATCAAAATGAATTTTTTTATGTTGATAGTGGCAATTAACATGAGTAGAATATATGAAAATAGGCTGTATAGTTCTTCACGGAACTACTTGTTTCTTTTACATTTCACGACAAATTCAAACATTCAAATCTTACGTAAAATATTAAAACATTTTACACAGCCAGGTGTACCAACTGGGCTCGTCAACGGACGTTCTGTGTTAAATTATAACACATATAAGCAGTATTTACCTCTAATAACTTGAACGTTGTATGTTGAGATGTTTCGGATATAAAATACAAATATAAAATTTTACCAATAGTGCCCGGCTTCGCCCGGAGTATTTATTGAATTGGTTATTTTTAATGATAATGAGCACTGCTACTAAACTGGCACATCAAACTTCCAAACTAATAGAGAAATAATTTGTTTTTAAAATCTAACTTTTTATTGTGCCATGTTGGCGCTTCAGTAGTTTTGACACCAACCCGCAACAAACAACAGACAGACACATTAATTTTATATCGAGGGTACAGTATATTTTGGTTACTATACAACTCATTCAAGATAAACATTTTAGCCAAAAATTCAAAATGTTCAGAAAAAGAGAGAAAACCGAAGCTTGACGTTTTATGTGACCGTTAATCTTGCAATCATGAGCCACGGGATCTCTTTTTTACGTGTAATCTGAACCACAGATCATGGCATTTCAATTCGAAAATCTCGCATGCATTGACCGGGAAACGAACCTAGTCCGCCTTGGTGTGAGGCTAACAGTTTGACCACTGCGACACCTCGCCCCAATGTTCAGACAGAATGATTCATTTGTTTATTTATTTATTTAGTATGTTTTGACCCATACAGGATCACAAAAAGCAAGTTATGATCTGTTGCTGTTATTTTTCTTGTACTTCCAGAATTCTTTCATCATGTCGCTATGTTCAGCTCGACGTTCGTCAGTCCATTTTCCCCTAGGTCTGCTGGTCTTATCTTCTGATGCAGCTTCCCAAGTGTAGATCTTATGTCTGAAAGTTTTGCGGTCTTCGATATCTGTGGGTGTGATGTTGGCGTTATTGAGATCAGTTCGGACTTGTTTAATCCAAACCGTTGTCGTCTTTAATTTTTGTGAGTACATCAATATTTTCTTTGTTAATCGGTTGTCAACTAGCCTCATAATGTGTCCATAAAATTTCAAGCGTCGTTTATGGAAATCGGTTTCAATATTTGAATATGTTTCTGTGATCTTGTGCGATTGTAAACGATATCCTTCATCTGTAAGTCTTGGGCCAAGAATTTTTCGGATGATTTTCCTTTCAGCTTTCTTGATGTTTTCAGGATCCCCTTTATAATTGAAGTTTAAGGTTCTCAATGGCGTAGAGCGTTTCGGGTTTGATGACCGTCGCGTAATGTCGAATTTTAGTGTTAATGCTCATGCATTTTTTGTTGTAGATGTTTGCGGTTTTCCCATATGCTTTCCGCATTTTGAGTTCACGTGTTCTTTGTGCTATTCTTTCCGTGCCTTTAGGTTCAATAATTTCACCTAAGTATTTGAAATGATTAACCTTGTTGATTGAACCGTATTTTGTCACCAATGTTCGGGTTTCAATGTGTTTTGTAGCCATGAATTCAGTTTTTGTGAAGGAGATTTGCAACCCTACTTTCCCAGCACATTCTTTGAGGACTTCAATCTGGTGAATTGCCGTTCGTTCATCTCCGGAGAGGATTGCCAAATCATCAGCAAAAGCTAAGCATGTTACATTGATATTATCCTTCTGTCTTCCTAACACGACAGGTTTCCATATGTTGCGACTTTTTAATTCTTTTTCCCATTCTTTGATGACCTTATCGGGAACGATGTTGATCAGCAATGGAGAATGTCCATCACCCTGCCGAACACCAGTTTTAATGGGAAAAGGTTGGGAGATCTCTCCAATGAATTTGACCTTGGAAATTGTGTCGGTTAAGGTTTGTTGGATGAGTCGTCTCGTCTTCGGATCGGGATGGTTTTCTTCGAGTACATTAAAAAGAGATTTTCGATCAATGGAGTCATAAGCCTTCTGAAAGTCGGCAAATGTACAGATGGTTGGGAGATTGCGTGTGGCTCGAAATTTCAAGGTGGATTTCAGATTGAAGATTTGTTCGACGGCAGATCTGTTTGGTCTGAAGCCAGCCTGATATTCACCGATGAGTGGCTCGAGTTGTTCTTGCGTGCGTTGTAAAAGACAGGCGGAGAGGATTTTCTAAGCGATGGGTAAGAGGGAAATTCCTCTGTAGTTATTTACATCAGATTTATCCCCTTTCTTGTGGAGTGGGTGGATGAGTGCGCATTTCCATTCGTCCGGTAGTTTTTCACTTCGCCAAATGTCCTGAATGATCTGTGTGATTTCCTGTAGTGATCGTGGTCCTAGATTTTTCAATAGTTCTGCGATGATTCGGTCTTCTCCTGATGTCTTTCCGTTCTTGAGTTTTTTGATGTGGTGATGGATTTCTTCTTGCGTTGGTGGTTTGGCTTCGGGTCGTATGTGTTCTGGGACTGTGTGTATAAATCGCTCAGGTGGTTCAGGACAATTGAGGAGGTCAGAAAAATAATGTGCTAGTTCTTCACAGTTTTCTTGGTTAGTGAGTGCGAGACTTCCGTCTTGTTTCTTGAAAGTCAAATTTTGCGGTGCGTAACCTTTAATTCTGTTCCCGAAGGTTTTATAAAAATCTCGACTGTGGTGATTCCTGAATTCATCCTCGATTGACTGAAGTTGCTTAGTTATAAAATTACGTTTAGTTGTCCTGATAATTTTGGTTGCCTGTTTTCGGACACCGAGAAAGTTTTGTAAAGTTTCTAGAGATTTGTGACTATTGTATTTTTGGAATGCGATTCGGCAATCAATAATGACTTGATCACAGTTGGAATCCCACCAGGGGTGTTTTGCTTTCTTTTTTAGTGGAATCAGGTCTTTGGCTTTTCTGATAATTTTGCTGCAGAAGTCCGTTCAATTGTTCACTGGTTCTTTATACCATTCTTCTGCGATTTTTGTTTCTTGAATTTTGGATGTGTCAAATTTTGGGATGTAATATCTTTTTTATGAATCCTCTCAGGTGAAAATTTCATTTTGATTCATGTGAGATAATGGTCTGAATCAATGTTTGCCCCTCGTCGGACTTGAACGTCATGGATGGTTCTATAGTGTGCATGGGAGATGGCAACATGATCAATTTGGTATTCACCGAGATGTTGAATGGGAGATAGCCAAGTTTTCTGTTTGTGTGCAGGTTTCCTGAAATGCGTAGACATAACTTTGAGATTGAATTGATGACAAATGTCTACCAATCGTGTGCCATTGCTGTTTGTATTTTGGTGTGCAGAATCTTTGCCAATGATTTTTCGATAGATTCTTTCTTTGCCAAGTTGGGCATTGAAATCTCCCATCAGGATTTTCACGTCATCTTGATGAATGTTACTCATAATGTTTTCCAGTTTTTTCCAAAGTTTTTCAACATTTTCAGGATTTTTCTTGTTGTCGATGTTAGTAGGTGCATGAGCATTGACAAGAGTGTATTTCTTGTTGGCGCTCTGGATGCGCATGGCCATAATTCGATCATTAACGGGTGTGACTTCTTTGACAGAGTTAATGATGGATTTGTGGACAAGAAAAGCCATTCCGAAGATTGGTGCACCTTTCGCGACTCTCTGTAATGTTTTGCTCTTGAAAATGCGGTAATTTCCATAGTCCATAGTTTCGTTGTCAGTCATTCTAGTTTCTTGAAGAGCAAGAATGAGAATTTTTTGTCTGTCGATTTCTTGCGTGAGATTGTATAATTTTCCCCTTTGAATTAGGGTATTAATGTTTAGTATTCCAATGGATGTTTTCTGTTTATAGGGAAGGTGACCAGAGATCTCCGACTCTCTCTGCTGCGCTTGCCTGGACTCCCCAGAATCCGAAAGTCCAGTTGCCGATTGTGGACGGGTGGATTGGGTACCACCTGGGGTAGAGTTGTGATTGCTTGCACAGTTCATGTTTGCTTGTACTTGATTTGTTTGGCCTGGTGAGTGCCAGGACCATATAGGACCAGAGGTTGTTGAGGCCTTTGGAACGAATGATTCATTTATATATATATATATATATATATATATATATATATATTTATTTATTTATTTATTTATGCATTCATTTATTTATTTTTAGATAATGGCACCGTTACTCAGTATTTTCTTTCACAAAATGGACAACTTCGGAAGCACAAATCACTTCTACAACAGATGATAAAGTTACAGCCTTGGTCTCATAACGCAGTATCTTCACGACCATGGCAATGAAGAAGCTACAGTGATTAAAACCACCCATTTGAACGTCATTCATTTTCGCCAAACATCAACATAGCAAATGGAAGCGAGACTCGAGCCAGTATGTACATAGTGGAACAGTGCATGAAGTCATATAGCACAGCCGTTCCGCTCACGTGAGTCAATCCCAGCGAGTTTGGTGGTACGAGTTCTGTTGTTGTTGATCTTGTTAATTAACTTGAGGGGATTGGGACATCTTGGTCATCATTCCGGTTGGGGGAATGTTTAACTTGTCTGATAACCTGTATTGCTGTGATGACTGTAGTAGTGTGTGTAAGTTCATGACGGTCAGATGTTATTAATCCAAGTGAATTAATTAACCTCATGCATTTTAGCCTACTTTTCAGATTTAGCAAAAGTGAGTAAAAAGTAGACTTATGAGATCGATCCGGGAAAATGTGTGTCTGTCTGTCCTTCTGTCTGTCTGTCTGACTGTCCTTCTGTCTGTCTGTCTGTCTGTCTGTCTGTGTGTGTGTGTGTCCCTCTCCCCCTATCAACTCCTAAACGGCTGCAGCAATCGAAACCAAATTTAGTATGAGTAAAGATGTATACCGGAATATCTCACGTCCATATTTGAAAATGATGTCAGTGCTACCAACTGCTGAAAAAACGCACTAGAAATTTGAGCTCCATGTTGGATATCATGGAAGGTATGCATGGGAGCTATTCCTAAATTGGCACACATGTAGATACTACTATTTCAGTTTAATTTCTACGAGGCCATACATGACAGTGTTGCCAAAATAATTTTAAGCCTTCTGATATGTAAAATTTTAAATGCATATAACTTCTACACTATTAATTGGATTTTAACCAAATTTTGATCGTAATATGTGTACGTTACCAGATATGACGGAGTGTATTCTTGAGAGCCAACAGGGCTGCCAACTGTTAATAATTGCTATCTCTATTTTCTTCATCCAAATACCAATATTTCTGAAAGTTTGCTAGCCGACAGCTTTAAACTATGCACACGTATAGTACCTGACATTTTATATTAATTTGTAGTAACTTATATACGTCAGTTCTACCAACATGATTCTAAACCTGCTGATAAGACCAATTTTTAAATACATGTAACTTCTATTCTATCAGTTGGATTTCGACCAGATGGAACTAAGAATATATTCAGTCACCAGGGCTGCCAACTGTAGTGCTCTATTAGGCTACATTATACCAGGAATATTTCGAACTAATTAGACATTTCGATATTACTAACTTAATTTCGTCATTATTCTAGATAGGTTCATATACTGTAGAATAATCATTGGCATGAAAAGTAGGCTCTTTAGTTCATCACGTAACTTGTTGTTTGTTCAGATTTAGGGAATGCCACCTATTGCAGTTGGAGTAGATCTTGTTGACCGACTGAAAAATCATTTAAATTTCAACTATTTTATATTTCATGCTGCTTCACACTCAATACACTGGTTTGTTCTAAACAAGGGGTGTGCAAACATTGACGCCTTGCTATAGATTCCAGTGTTAGGAGTACTTTATTCTTTAAGAAAAAGACCACCTCGTGGTGTAGCGGTTAGCCCTCTTGGCTGTGGCCAAGTCTGGGTTCGATCCCCAATTCTGACAAGAAATTTAATTCTGGTCTGAGGGCTGAGGCAAAACTGAGAAGAGGAAGATTCGATTCCCACCTCAGCCATCCTGGATGTTTGTGGGGTTTGAAGCCATTTTTTCAGTGTTGCCTAAGTAAACAATAGTTTGGAGATTTTCAGTCGGTCAAAAGACCAGTCGACCATAACAGGTGCTAGAGTGAACACGAAACTGCTCCAAGCTCCAGCCAGGAAGACAACCAGATAAGTAGCAGGCTGTATTATTACATTATAACCATAGTTGATCTTTTACAACCCATTAGTCACTCCAAATAGACAAACTCCGTATTTCTATCACCATTTTAGCATTTCGCCTAATATTAGATGTACTACATTTAGCATACACCGTCATTACCAATACTGCAGCTAAATAATTGTACATATTGTAAATATTTTTCACCTGTATTCTCAAACATAGATGTTATAGGCTAAGTGTAATGGATCTGATGATGATCGCTTGACGATCGAAACTGGTCATCCTAGTGTATTTATTAATCTCATGTAATTTATTTCAGGATTAGGGAGTAACCCAGCTCTTTTTGGGTACATTCGTGTTGACCGACTGAAAAGCACCAAACTTTTGCATCCTGAAAGTAATTTTCCGTGGTTTCCCCACTTCTAGTCCAGACAAATGGTTCCTAACTTATGGCCATGGCCACCTCCTTCCCAAACCTATCTCCTATTTACACTAGTACAGTTGTCACAATAACACAGGATAGTACACTATTTACACACACCCAAAAATCCACGGGGCTGATGAACCCATGTGCCATCAGGTCCATGGATGGTCGAATCCATGCATTTGAGGAAGAAATCAAAGAAACGTACAGTTTCTAATGTAACTTTAAGGAAGATCAAGCTAGGAGGCCAGCATAAGGTTATGCAACGAACGAGGACCAAGTGTTCGAGAGGATGATATCACCCCTCTTGACATTCTGAAGGGAGCGAGTCACGAGTATTAATAACCGAGTGGAAATTTCCCAGGATTAAACAAGGAAGTCTGAATCGGAATTCGAGCTGACGTTGCTGGAAATTGACAACACCGCTTATGCGCCAGAAGAGGAATAATTAAATTTAACCCGTTTACAAGTATAATAATGAGCAAACAAGTACAGTACAGTGAATCATTTTGAATGAGAGATTTTTCAGTAAAGAGAAACCATTTAATAATTGCGCAGGAAAAAACTGCTAACGTAAGACGACGTCATTGGGGAAGTACCACGGCCTCTGTGGAGGGGATAGAGCAAAAGAAATGCAACACCCACACAATTGAGGACGAGAAATTGATTAATATCTCCGAATTGCACGATCGATTCTTAGGTGCAATGAGATTATGTGACATTGAGAAGACGAGCTTTCGGAAGGTATAATTTTTATATTTGTGGCACCATTATTTTAGAAGTTGACCACAGAAAAGGCTAGAGTCTTATTTTTTTGTAGTAAAATAGTATAAAGCTTCGGGCTTTACCAAGCCAAACATGCAGTCATTCCGACAGTCCGTGAGGGGACGTGACGCTGGAGCATCAACAGTAGATACAATTATTCTGACAACCTGTGAGGGTGTTACTACGCACGCAGTTCAAACGGCCTGAGGGCACGTCACTAAGCTACATCAGTATTCAGACAGTCCGTGAGGGGCGTAACTCTGCGTTACATCGAAAACAGCTACCAGTACTCCTTGAGGGGAGAAACGCTGTGTTACACCGCAGAAGTAATATCCGATAGCCACAGGCATCGCAGTATTAACGACTTGCTTGCCTCCATAAGGAGTGGTCAAGACGAAATTTTAAGTATCGCCGTATTGAAATATTAGGAAAATCCTACTTACAGGATTTAGGCCCGACTGTATACCAGTTATACTGAAAGTTCGTAAGATATAGTCAGAACAGGCCGCGAACGTCGGACTTAAAGGCGATAGGTCGTTAAATAGACGAACGAATAGATCATAACGTACGGAAGTACCGTACCAGACAGATAAACTGGTATTTAAATTGAAGAACCCTAAAAGGGAAGAACAGAATAAGGTTCGGAACGTATATCAGAAGCGTAGGAGTGCTAAAATAGTTCCAATAAAGAAGATAGGAGACTATAAACCTTATCTCCAGAAAGCAGGCGAAATATTCTAAAAGTACTAGAATCGAGAAGTGCTAGCTGCTATAGACTAAATCTATAGGTCTTTGAGGAGACCTCGATCCGAATAGACTTTCGTTAGGATCGATAGACAGATCTACAAAGAAGCCGTTCAAGCTAGATAAATAGCCGGTCATCCAGGATAGGAGTAGCAGAATTGGACTCCAGGGAACAGTAGATGATTCGAGACTTTCGCATTCTGCAGGATAGGAAGCCGACATCGAATAAATTTCACCCTTGGAAACGGGAATTTAAGAAGATCACGTGTGATAGGCTCAGAAATACGGCCTAGTGATCGAGAATTTTGAAGTGTAAAATAATCAAGATTGTGTGTTAAATTAATATTTTTAGTGTTTATTATGTGTTCAAAAGGGACACATCAGTGTATAAAAATGTCGTCAATGTTAAGTGTTTTAAATATATGTCAAAAAGTGTTTTTACATAAGATGAATTCCTTTAATATGGAGTAAAAAGTTCAAAGTGGGCCCAAAAATGAAGCACCGCACAAGAATAAAGATCATGGGACGATCTTAAAACATGTGAGTACTAAATTCATTCTATTTTGGTGTCAGAAATTGGTTGTGTACAAATCCACCGGAGTTTTTGAGTAAAAGGGATGTGTTTTAATAAATAAATACTGAATAAGCAAGAACGCGGTCTGAACAATAATAAAAAAATTGAGAAATTATAAATAATTATGTAAAGAATAAATCCCGTAGAGGAAATATGTGAATAAAGGGTTAATGTATTTACCAAATGTCATAAGAGCAAGCGAAATATCACTAATTATCATGAAAGATATTTAAATAAAATAAAGTTGAGATATGAAAGAAATAGCTTTTGAGCTTGTATAAAGAATAAAGATAATAATAATTAAATATGGAAATGTTAAATAAAGATCAAATAAATTGATATGAATATAAGAGCGTTAAAGCCTTAATGTATGTGTAAGATATGATGTTCAATGGAATATTTTAAAAGGGGAGCGATTTATCGGCAACGGAAAAGATTAATATGAGAATTAAAATAATATGAATTGTTAATAATGAGATTTATCAGTTCTTGGGAAGACAATTCGGCTTAAAATAATGCATAGCGCATAATGAGCGCAAATAATATTAAAATGTCACGCTAGGAACGCGTAGTGGTTAAAATACTTGGTAAATTACTTATGGAGGGTAGTTGATTGCAGTGAATTGATAATTGTATAAGTCCTCTATTTGTGACATAGTATCACGAGGCATTGTGTATGTATTTAAAAAGGGAGCTAATATATGGTATTATTGAGCGTATGTCATATGGGCCACGGCCGACTTTAAATCGCATTTTGTATAAGTCCTCTGTAAGGGAATGGTTCCCGAGGCACGTGAAGAGATTCGAACGCAGAATCGTCTTATGATAAAAGCCCCTTAATTCTTCGTCGTCGTATGTGTATTAATCTTCCCAATCAATGAGGACCCTCTCATAATTAATAAATGCCAAGGTTACGAAAATGGTCTTTGAACCAAAGAATAGTTGTTTGAATGAGTACGGTACAATAAAAGCCTGGTCTCTCCCCAGAACTGAATATAATGTAAAGGTTTGTTTTGAAAGCCTTGGAAATAAGATACTAACGTGGGGTAGACAAGGAGTCGCCGTCACCCCTCGTGCCATAAATCGCGCCCGAGTAGTAGGGTCTAGCTCTCTTAAAGCGAGAGGGACCAGAGACCGTCTCGTAAGATGTTGTAAAGAGAATGAATACACCAGGAGTGTTTAAAGTTGTTAACGACCCGGGCGTTGAACCGAGGTCCTTGTAGATTGATATTTTCGTTTGCCTGTTCAGATCGTAGTTTCTTATAGGATAATGGTCTTAAAAGACATAAGAGATAAATAACAATCCCTATTGTAATGATGTATGGACGTAGGATTCCACGAGTTAATTGAAGGCAACTGAGTTTCGGGAGTAACTATAGTTTTTTGACTGTGTCAAGTATCTTCACGCTCTGGAGTACACAATTGATTTCCTGATTACCTTAATATATTTGTGAAATAAAGAGAGATGATAACAACTGAATGTGTGGACATGCCCAAAATATTGAGTTAGATAATTAACATAAATTTTAAATGTAATTATATATTTGTTTTTGTGAATTAAGAAATATAAAGGATAGTGTTTGAGGTGTACAAGAATGACACCATTATTATGTAAATGCATGGAGCCAAAAGAGCTCAGAGTTATATAAAACTCGCAGTTAATGCTTTATGGAAGTGAGACTAAGTAAGAATTGTTGGTTTATGTGGAAACCACATGTTTTAAATACAATATTTGTTTTATTATAGTTGTGATTCCTTGTTCATTTGGAACAAGTAGATGATTATGGGTCAGTAATTAAATTGTTAAAGTGTTTGTAGCGCCATTAATTTTATTAATTAAATGTGTTTAAATAGGAGTTGATTTTGTTGTTATTTTTGCAAGTGTATCCTCTATTTAATCCAAAATATGTGAGTCACAGAGTGGGGGAACTTACCGCTGCCCCGAAAATTCCGAATTGAGCTACGCTGGTATACTGTGATTGGCATATTTCTTGCTAAAAGGGCACATGGGGGTCGTATAAGTAATGTGCTGGATTAATTACTAGAGGAACACTTAAGACGGTCATTTCATGTAAATTAAAGTAATGATAGGAGTAGCTACAACATAAAATTAACTGACCGCATGGGTCCCTAGAAACTTATACCGAGCAGCCCTGAATTATTATATTATCAACCCCCTAGCAAACCATACTATTTTGGCGCCCAGTACGCAGGGCTGAGTTTTCCTAGGGAAACCCCGAGTTTTCTCGAAAAATCAAAATTTTCATTAAAAAAAAAATGGTTTTTCGAAATTTTGAATTTTAAATACTTCCATAAAGGTTTTATGAAATTGAATAAAAGTATCAAAAGGGTACGTTGTAAGTGAATACCCGTACCAAAGTAAAATTTTAAAGAAATTGGGACACACGGATTCAGAGTATCATCTCTCAAGCATGTACTAGTGTGGTGGCATTTGTGGCCCACTGTATTCTCATAAGATGGCATTTAGTGAGGAAGTGCAAAGGCTTTTGGAGGCCATGAACAATAAATTGGGAACAATAGACAATACATTGAATCTCCAAAAGGATGAAAATAACAAAGTGTTCGAATCCATAAATGAAAGTTTGGAGTCAATAAAAACTGATAGTGCTAATATGGGCACTAAATTAGAGAATATCGAAGTTAAAACTGATACCATGGGAACCAGATTAGAAGCTATCGAAGTTAAAGGTAATACCATGGGAACTAAATTAGAAGCTATCGAAGCCGACTGTATAAACATGAATAAGGAACTGAAGGCTGAGATAGAAAGGATGAAAACAGAAAGTGGGAAAACCATTAAAGAACAGTGGGAAGTGATAAAAACGGAGACGTTAGAGTCTCTGAAAGCCAACAGTAAAAAAAACAATGGAGTACTGAAGGCTGAAATAGAAGAAACAATGAATAACAAATTTCAAGCTTTTGACACTGATTTTGGGAATAAGTTAAATGAATTAAAAGGGGGAATAAAACAGGGGTCAGATGAACTCCGAGAAAGTATAGAAGGAAACATAGATTCCAAATTTCAAATATTGGATAAAACATTTGGGGACAAGTTAAAGGCATTGCAAACTGAGAGTAACACGTTTAATGCAGGATTGAGAACCCAGATAAGTACTATAGAAAAAATAGTATAGAATCCAAAAAGGAGTGCCAAGATAATTTTAAAATTATAGGGGATAAAATTGGTACCATGGAAAATAAATTTGGTTCTATAGAAACTAAATTAAATAGCATGGAATAATCTTGTAAAAAAAATGTAAAGGCATGTGAGGAAAAACTTGTAACCCAGATCCAAGGTGTGCAGAAAGAATTGAAAGCTCAGATAAAATCTAACAGCGATATTTGTGAGGCCTCCCGGGAGGAAATAAAACAAAGCGTGAATAAGCTAGGAACCCGATTTGGAAAGGTTGAGGAGAAAGTAGGGACCCTCGAGAACAAAATCAGTGTAGTTCAGACTGAGGTAACTGAGATGAAAAATCAAAATATAAAGGATGCGCGGGATATGAAAGATCAATTTGAGCTGTTTACCGGGCAGGTAGATGATAACTTAAAGAAGTATGAGGGTGAAATAAATCGAAGATATGGTATCTACGAGGGGCATCTCCAGGGTGAAAGAAAACAACGAGAGGATGAAAATAAGGATAACACCCATAAAATAAATGAAATAAGTCAGGGTATTACTGAGGTTCAGGAAACCATCGGAACATTAAAGGTTCACGTAGGAAAAACCAATAAGGAAGTTAATCAGGTCCAAGATGAAATGATGAAATTGTATAAGAGTCAAGAGAAAACTGAGGGAAAGCTTGAAGGAATTAAAGTAGATATGGTTAAAGGACGAAAAGAAGTGGAGAAGCAAATAAAGGAGATACGAGAAGGCCTGGATACCATAGGTGACGGGAAACCAGAAATTACAGACCAACAGGCTAAGATCATTAAGAAAGAGGTAGAAGACCAAATAAATGAATTCAGGGATAGCTTCAGGGATGAGAAATTCCAACTCAAAAAGGTAGAGGAAGATATTAAAAGGAATCAAGAAAGAATTCAGAATGAATTAAGATCCCGATTAGAGAGGACTGAACAGAAGAATAGTCAAATGGAAATTCAACTCATGGCTAATGAAGAAAGTGCTCGAAGGGAAAGAAAGTTAGAATTTGAGAATCAGGAGGAGTTTCCAAAGACAGGATGGGTAGATTCTCGTGAGCAAGGCACAGATACGGAGAGGGACTTAGGAGGGGAGAGCCCTTATAAGAACCCAGGATATCCGATGGCGATGTCAACCCCGTACGCGAATCAGACAAATGGCCAAATAATAAACATTATTAAATCAAATGAGGACAGACCAGTAAAGTTTACGGGTAATAACATGTCTATTACTCCAAAATACTGGCTAAAAGAAGTGGCAGAGTATCTAAACGAAATGAAGGTTCCTCAGGATCGGAGACTGAGAGCTATTGAAAAGCTGTTGGCAGGTGATTGTCTCACCTGGTTCAGAAGTTTCAGATACACCTTTGATACGGTGGAAGGCTTTAGGGAAGTATTTTTAAAGCGATATTGGGCAGCAGATGTCCAAGAAAATTTAAGGCTAGATCTGTACTCTAGGAAGTACAGCACCAATGCACCTACTAAATACTCGGAATTTTTCACCGCTCAGCTGTGTAAATTCCGCGAACTGGATATTGCTCCGGCAGAAAACGACCTGTGTGCTGCCATTGCAAGACAGCTTCCATATGAGATTCAGAGGCTGCTAATCTCATCCAAAGCCAGAAGTGCTGTGGAAGTGGAGAGTGTATTACGTCAATTAGATATGACGACTTCGCACGTAACTCCTCGGCATCAAAGACAAACTGAGCAAGTACACATGGCCAGCAGTCAGGAAACAGGAGAAAAACCAGCGACCAGGAATCAGTCCACCAGCACGGATACTAAAGGACTAGATCGAGAGTATGGGCACCAGGAGCCTAGAAGGATACAGCCCTATTACAGGGGAGGATATCGAGGAAGAAATCCTAGAACTACGGGTTATAGGCAACAAGAAAGCCGACCCTATAACAATAACCATCAAAGGCCGGACAACAGAAAGAAATGGGAGAATTATCCCAGAAGGAATGTAAGGCCAGACGATAGGGATGATGAATATCGGGCCGAAATAGAAGAAAGATATCAGGAGAGTCTTCGTTATATGAACGAAAGACCAGATGAACCTGATAGGCAAAAAGTCCGTTGGAGTGAGGCAATCAAGAACCGGAAATCACCCGACCGACTAGACGAAGCTCAAAGCTTGGAACTACAAGCTCAGCTAAAGAATGAGGGAAAAGGGAGCCCTCAGGATAAAAAAAAAACTCCAAATTTAAATTGTCAAAAGTGGAAACATACCAGGAGCTGGGAGGAGGTAGAAATTGTAAATTTGATAGCCAGACCAGATGAGCTAATTAACGAGGATGTGGAAGGAATCCCACCTGTTAAAAGAGAACTACCTATAATTATGCTTAGGATAGAAGGATTACTGGTCAGAGCATTGATTGATACTGGATTCACAATAAGTCTAATTACACAAACCCTTTTAAATGAATTGGAGACAAGGGGCCGAGTACTAAAGATTCCCACATCAAGTGTAAAGATTAAGGGAATTATCCCTGAAAAATCTTTGACATGTAAATTTCAGGTATACATTGATCTGATCATGGGTAACGCTGAAATTTCGCAGTGCTTTTTGCTGGTAAATCAATTACCGTATAATGTCATATTAGGTATTGATTTTATCCGTGAGAACAAGGTTATTATAGACCTAGCGCAAAACTGCATTAGAGTTCAAAGAGAGGATGTGGATGAACAAAACATTAACCTACAGGAACAGGATGCGAAGATAGAAGAGCAGGTATGGCATATGGAAGAAGTGATTGAGGAAGATTATAAGGACATAGAAAAGATATTTGAAGTCCTCAACATAGAGCTCGAAGATAATGTGGAAAATGAGTTCGAGACCAACCTGTCAGGAAAAGTGGAGGAAGCTAAAGTCAGCCTCGAAATTAAGGAACAGTTAAAGAAATTATTATTGGATTATAGGGACGTATTTGATTCCAAGCCAGGGAAGATTGAAAATTTTAAATACGCGTTCCAGGTCAATGATTGGGCACCGTTCAAACAAAAACCATACCCGGTTGCGGAAAAACATTACCCACAAACCAAGAAAACACTGCAGGAGATGATGAATGCAGGTGTTATAGAAAAGATGGCGACACCATATGTTAGTCCATTAGTGATTGTGAGTAAACCGGATGGCTCAGTAAGGGTGTGTTTAGATGCCAGAAATTTAAATGCAAAAATCATACCAGAAAATGATTCGGCACCACCCATAAAAGAAATACTGAGGAAGTTCAAAGGCAAGAAGATTTTTACAAATATTGACATGACTTATTCGTATCATCATCTCGAACTGGAAGAGAAAACCAGCTTGTTGACTGGATTTCAGTTCGACCAACAAACATATTGCTTTAGAAGATGTCCGTTTGGATTGAAGACCGCAGGGTCGGCATTAATAAGAGCGCTTGATCGAAACCTGTCAGAGGAAGTGAAAGATTGCACTATCCGATACGTAGATGACATTTTTCTTACCTCGGAGAACATTGAGGAACATTTAGGAAATTTGAAGAAATTATTGGAAGACTTAAGAAGGGCAAATTTTAAAATAAATTTAAAGAAAACGAATTTTTGTCAAAGGCAAGTAACATTTTTAGGGCATGTGATTGACAAGGATGGTGTTAAACCAAATCCATGCAAATTGGAATCGATAAGGGATTTTCCAAGGCCTTTGAAGGTAAAGAACGTTCGCCAGTTTTTGGGATTGATTGGGTTCTTCTCAGGACATTGTCCATCATACACCAAAACTGTTGCACCACTACAGGACCTTCTGAAGAAGGGGGCAAGTGGAAATGGACGGAGGAAGCAGAAAAAGCATTTGTAGAGGCCAAGGAAATGCTCTTAAATTACGTGAAGCTAGGATATCCTGATTTTAATCAGAAATTTATAATTCAAACAGACGCATCCCAGATTGGAATAGGGGCAATGCTATATCAGGAGAACCCGGAAAACCCTGATAAGAAGAACTATCTAGCTTTCACAAGTAGGAGACTGAAACCACACGAGAAAAATTATACGATCAGCGAGATCGAGCTGTTAGCGATATTGCACGCGTTGCAATATTGGCGGATCATCGTATATGGGTTTCAGGTCATTCTAAGGACGGATCATAAAGCCTTAACCTTTTTGATGAAGACTGATTTATCCAGTCAAAGGTTGATGCGTTGGGCTTTATACATTCAACAATTTGATGTCAAGATAGAGTACTGCCCAGGAAAGGAAAATATAGTTCCAGACTACTTAAGTAGAAAGCCAGAGTCCATAGAAGAGGAAGTAATGGCTATAGATTTGGAAGACAGGGATCAGCGTACTCTTAATGAGTTAAGATACATTAGTCAAAGACAACGTGAGGATCCATGGATGAACATGCTCATATCTTTCCTTGAGGGAAGCTTGATAAGAGGAACACCAGCGTACACGGAAGCTGAAAAGATAGCACAAGACTACACGTTTTATAATGGGTTATTATATAAGTTTGTGGACTCTGACCATACAAAATTAAGGATTGTTGTACCTGCAATTTTGCAGAGGAAAATAGTATGGTTAGCCCATAGATCGTTCGGACATATGGGAGTCGACAAAACAGTCTCGATGCTGAAAGAAGCATTTGTATGGCCGAGACTGAGAGAAACTGTAAGGGACACGCTAAAGACATGTGATCTATGTCAAAGGATCAAACCTAATGCATTTCTGATGAGACAGAAGCCTATACCATTGTTGACCGAAAGGCCCGGCCAAATCATATCTATTGATAATTTTGGACCTTTGCCAAAGGCAAGAAGAGAAAATCGACACATAATGGTGGCTATGGATGTCTTCACTAAAATGGTTGTCCTTGCTCCCATACAGAAGACTAGTACCAAACAGGTGTTAAAACGACTTAAAGAAAAAGTGATACCGATTCTGGGGAAACCTGAGAATTTGTTGTCGGATCACGGCAGTTGTTTCACCAGTGTAGAGTTCAGACGAGAATTAGAAAGACTTGGAATACGTCAAATTTTGTCAAGTATTCGCCATCCTGAGGCCAATCCTGTAGAAAGAGTTATGAGAGAAACGGCCAAGTATTGTAGGATATACTGTGCCGAAGAAAATTGGAAGTGGATAGATATCTTGGATATTATCGAATTCTGTATAAATAATACGATCCATGAATCCACGGGAGAGATACCCATAACGTTACATCGGAATGAGCAACCAGAAAGACCTTGGAGTCTGGTAATTCCTAGGCCAGCAGACGCTCAGCCTGGAAGAGATGTACGTATTAGAAGAGCCTTTGAGCATCTAAAAGCTCAAGCCGACAGGAGGCAGAGAAGAAATAGGCATAAGAGGTATCATCGACCATTATTAGCAGGAGAAATGGTGTTAGTGAAAAGACCAGCCATTTCAGATCCAGGGAACCGTGTGTACAAGAAGTTCCAGAAAATGTACCACGGACCATATCAAATAATCAGAGATTTGAGGAATAATGCATATAGAATTCGGCACTGTGAAACGGATCACGAAGTGACCATGAATTCAGCAAATTTGAAATTATACTACCCTCCCGAAGATTTTGATGAAGAGAATGAACAAGCCCTGGTTATGGAAACATGTAGAGATGAATCCGCTTTTGACATAAACGAGAATAAGGAAGAAATAGAAAATAGAGCTCAAGCATTCGAGTGCGAATGCGAATTGGAGAAGTTATATTGGGAAATTAAAGAAATAATTGAATTTATTGAAGAAGAAAATTCCAATTTAAGAAAGGAAAATGATGAAATAAGGAAACGGGTAGGGATAGACAAAACCCGTAAGGAAGAATGAGGTTCTGGGGACTTAAGGACCAGACAAATAAAGAAAGAAAGAAAGAAAGAAAGAAAGGGTAGGGACAGAGCATACCTGACCTACACAATTTACGGATACGACTTTAAAGAAATAAAAACAATGGAAGGTACGGACAACGTTATGATGGCTTCGACGAATAAAGAAATACAAATTTAATTGAAATAAATTACCTCAAAAATTTTCGAAAATGTATTTACCTAAGGAGGGGAGAGATGAACCCATGTGCCATCAGGTCCATGGATGGTCGAATCCATGCATTTGAGGAAGAAATCAAAGAAACGTACAGTTTCTAATGTAACTTTAAGGAAGATCAAGCTAGGAGGCCAGCATAAGGTTATGCAACGAACGAGGACCAAGTGTTCGAGAGGATGATATCACCCCTCTTGACATTCTGAAGGGAGCGAGTCACGAGTATTAATAACCGAGTGGAAATTTCCCAGGATTAAACAAGGAAGCCTGAATCGGAATTCGAGCTGACGTTGCTGGAAATTGACAACACCGCTTATGCGCCAGAAGAGGAATAATTAAATTTAACCCGTTTACAAGTATAATAATGAGTAAACAAGTACAGTACAGTGAATCATTTTGAATGAGAGATTTTTCAGTAAAGAGAAACCATTTAATAATTGCGCAGGAAAAAACTGCTAACGTAAGACGACGTCATTGGGGAAGTACCACGGCCTCTGTGGAGGGAATAGAGCAAAAGAAATGCAACACCCACACAATTGAGGACGAGAAATTAATTAATATCTCCGAATTGCACGATCGATTCTTAGGCGCAATGAGATTATGTGACATTGAGAAGACGAGCTTTCGGAAGGTATAATTTTTATATTTGTGGCACCATTATTTTAGAAGTTGACCACAGAAAAGGCTAGAGTCTTATTTTTTTGTAGTAAAATAGTATAAAGCTTCGGGCTTTACCAAGCCAAACATGCAGTCATTCCGACAGTCCGTGAGGGGACGTGACGCTGGAGCATCAACAGTAGATACAATTATTCTGACAACCTGTGAGGGTGTTACTACGCACGCAGTTCAAACGGCCTGAGGGCACGTCACTAAGCTACATCAGTATTCAGACAGTCCGTGAGGGGCGTAACTCTGCGTTACATCGAAAACAGCTACCAGTACTCCTTGAGGGGAGAAACGCTGTGTTACACCGCAGAAGTAATATCCGATAGCCACAGGCATCGCAGTATTAACGACTTGCTTGCCTCCATAAGGAGTGGTCAAGACGAAATTTTAAGTATCGCCGTATTGAAATATTAGGAAAATCCTACTTACAGGATTTAGGCCCGACTGTATACCAGTTATACTGAAAGTTCGTAAGATATAGTCAGAACAGGCCGCGAACGTCGGACTTAAAGGCAATAGGTCATTAAATAGACGAACGAATAGATCATAACGTACGGAAGTACCGTACCAGACAGATAAACTGGTATTTAAATTGAAGAACCCTAAAAGGGAAGAACAGAATAAGGTTCGGAACGTATATCAGAAGCGTAGGAGTGCTAAAATAGTTCCAATAAAGAAGATAGGAGACTATAAACCTTATCTCCAGAAAGCAGGCGAAATATTCTAAAAGTACTAGAATCGAGAAGTGCTAGCTGCTATAGACTAAATCTATAGGTCTTTGAGGAGACCTCGATCCGAATAGACTTTCGTTAGGATCGATAGACAGATCTACAAAGAAGCCGTTCAAGCTAGATAAATAGCCGGTCATCCAGGATAGGAGTAGCAGAATTGGACTCCAGGGAACAGTAGATGATTCGAGACTTTCGCATTCTGCAGGATAGGAAGCCGACATCGAATAAATTTCACCCTTGGAAACGGGAATTTAAGAAGATCACGTGTGATAGGCTCAGAAATACGGCCTAGTGATCGAGAATTGTGAAGTGTAAAATAATCAAGATTGTGTGTTAAATTAATATTTTTAGTGTTTATTATGTGTTCAAAAGGGACACATCAGTGTATAAAAATGTCGTCAATGTTAAGTGTTTTAAATATATGTCAAAAAGTGTTTTTACATAAGATGAATTCCTTTAATATGGAGTAAAAAGTTCAAAGTGGGCCCAAAAATGAAGCACCGCACAAGAATAAAGATCATGGGACGATCTTAAAACATGTGAGTACTAAATTCATTCTATTTTGGTGTCAGAAATTGGTTGTGTACAAATCCACCGGAGTTTTTGAGTAAAAGGGATGTGTTTTAATAAATAAATACTGAATAAGCAAGAACGCGGTCTGAACAATAATAAAAAAATTGAGAAATTATAAATAATTATGTAAAGAATAAATCCCGTAGAGGAAATATGTTAATAAAGGGTTAATGTATTTACCAAATGTCATAAGAGCAAGCGAAATATCACTAATTATCATGAAAGATATTTAAATAAAATAAAGTTGAGATATGAAAGAAATAGCTTTTGAGCTTGTATAAAGAATAAAGATAATAATAATTAAATATGGAAATGTTAAATAAAGATCAAATAAATTGATATGAATATAAGAGCGTTAAAGCCTTAATGTATGTGTAAGATATGATGTTCAATGGAATATTTTAAAAGGGGAGCGATTTATCGGCAACGGAAAAGATTAATATGAGAATTAAAATAATATGAATTGTTATTAATGAGATTTATCAGTTCTTGGGAAGACAATTCGGCTTAAAATAATGCATAGCGCATAATGAGCGCAAATAATATTAAAATGTCACGCTAGGAACGCGTAGTGGTTAAAATACTTGGTAAATTACTTATGGAGGGTAGTTGATTGCAGTGAATTGATAATTGTATAAGTCCTCTATTTGTGACATAGTATCACGAGGCATTGTGTATGTATTTAAAAAGGGAGCTAATATATGGTATTATTGAGCGTATGTCATATGGGCCACGGCCGACTTTAAATCGCATTTTGTATAAGTCCTCTGTAAGGGAATGGTTCCCGAGGCACGTGAAGAGATTCGAACGCAGAATCGTCTTATGATAAAAGCCCCTTAATTCTTCGTCGTCGTATGTGTATTAATCTTCCCAATCAATGAGGACCCTCTCATAATTAATAAATGCCAAGGTTACGAAAATGGTCTTTGAACCAAAGAATTGTTGTTTGAATGAGTACGGTACAATAAAAGCCTGGTCTCTCCCCAGAACTGAATATAATGTAAAGGTTTGTTTTGAAAGCCTTGGAAATAAGATACTAACGTGGGGTAGACAAGGAGTCGCCGTCACCCCTCGTGCCATAAATCGCGCCCGAGTAGTAGGGTCTAGCTCTCTTAAAGCGAGAGGGACCAGAGACCGTCTCGTAAGATGTTGTAAAGAGAATGAATACACCAGGAGTGTTTAAAGTTGTTAACGACCCGGGCGTTGAACCGAGGTCCTTGTAGATTGATATTTTCGTTTGCCTGTTCAGATCGTAGTTTCTTATAGGATAATGGTCTTAAAAGACATAAGAGATAAATAACAATCCCTATTGTAATGATGTATGGACGTAGGATTCCACGAGTTAATTGAAGGCAACTGAGTTTCGGGAGTAACTATAGTTTTTTGACTGTGTCAAGTATCTTCACGCTCTGGAGTACACAATTGATTTCCTGATTACCTTAATATATTTGTGAAATAAAGAGAGATGATAACAACTGAATGTGTGGACATGCCCAAAATATTGAGTTAGATAATTAACATAAATTTTAAATGTAATTATATATTTGTTTTTGTGAATTAAGAAATATAAAGGATAGTGTTTGAGGTGTACAAGAATGACACCATTATTATGTAAATGCATGGAGCCAAAAGAGCTCAGAGTTATATAAAACTCGCAGTTAATGCTTTATGGAAGTGAGACTAAGTAAGAATTGTTGGTTTATGTGGAAACCACATGTTTTAAATACAATATTTGTTTTATTATAGTTGTGATTCCTTGTTCATTTGGAACAAGTAGATGATTATGGGTCAGTAATTAAATTGTTAAAGTGTTTGTAGCGCCATTAATTTTATTAATTAAATGTGTTTAAATAGGAGTTGATTTTGTTGTTATTTTTGCAAGTGTATCCTCTATTTAATCCAAAATATGTGAGTCACAGAGTGGGGGAACTTACCGCTGCCCCGAAAATTCCGAATTGAGCTACGCTGGTATACTGTGATTGGCATATTTCTTGCTAAAAGGGCACACTATATAACCACGATGTCACAGCCTCTAAAGTAAGCGACAACATCAAGGAACACTACTTGTGACTTGGAGGTCAAAGCTATCCTCTATTTTTCCGTCAAAGGACATTTCTTTATTTTGTAATTGTCTTTTGTAGCTTTTCTGTCGGTCAACGCGATTGTGCCCAATGAATGTGTGGGGTTCAGTTACCGTTACAGTAGCGGTGTGGAGTACAACACCAAGTTAAGTGATCATTATAATTATTTTTTTCTAGCGCATGTTAAAATTTGTTAGTTGATTTATTACTAATACAGTGTGTTATTCTAAATTGTATATAAGTGCATATACACCTAAACACACATAATTCAAAGATGCTTGAACACAAACAAATCTAACGTAAAACGAGATTCAAATTGCAAATCGTATAATAATCACCTAACGACTTACTATTGAGTTACAGTAGTGAATTTACATTAGTGGAAAATTCAAACTTAAACACAGTGATCAGGACCTGATGATGGCCACTGGAGGATCGAAACGTGCAGCGTTAGGTCATGGGGCCAGGCTCTCTGCGGACTCGGTGGACGCGTGGGTTCAAGCCCCACCGTCGGCCGTCCTTGAAATGGTTCTCCGTGGTTACCCATTTTCAACTCCAGGCAAATGCTGGGACGGTACCTTCTGACAGGCCACGCCGCGCCGCTTCCTTCCACATCCCTGCCCATTTTTATTCACCATCATTCATTTCATCTCTCATTAACTACTCTCATGAGGTTGGCGTCAGGAAGGGTATCCGGCCGTAAAAAACCATCTGCCACAAAGTCTTCCATCGCATCTCATTCCCGACCCCGTTGGAAAACTGGAATAATAAAGGGGAGACAAACATGCAATTAATATATGTATTAATTTTAGCCTACTTTTCACATTTTGCAAAAATGAGGAAAAAGTAGACTTATGAGATCGGGCAAATGTGTGTCTGTCTGTCTGTCTGTGTGTACCCCCCCCCCTATCAACTCCTAAACGGCTGCAGCAATCGAAACAAAATTTGGTAGGAGTAAAGATCTATACCCGGATATCTCAATGCCGTATTTGAAAATGATGTCAGTGCTTACCCACTGCTGAAAAATCGCAATTGAAATTTGAGCTCCATGTTGGAGATCTTGGAAGGTAAAAATGGGAGTTATTTCAAAATTGGCACACGTATAGATAATAAAATTTCAGTTTAATTTCCAGGAGACCATACATGGCAGTGTTACCATAATGATTATAAGCCTGTTAATAGGTCCAATTTCAAATGCATATAACTTCTACACTATCAATTGGAATTCAACTAAATTTTGTATATGCTATGTGTACTGTACATAAACAGATATGACTGAGCGCATTCTTAAAATCCACCAGGGCTGCCAACTGTTAATAAATGCTCTCAATTTATTTCATCCAAATACCAATATATCAGAAAGTATGCAAGCCGACGGCTTTAAACTATGCACACGTATAGTTCCTGACATTCTATATTAATTTGGAGTAACTTATATACGTCAGTGCTACCAACATGATTCTAAGCCTGCTGAGAGGTCCAATTTTAAATTGCATGTAACTTCTATACTAACTAATGGATTTCTTTCAAATTTGGCACAATAGATGGTATTGTTGCCAACATGATTTTACGCGCTGTTAGGTCCAATGTTTAACTGCATGTAACGTCCATGCTATCCATTGGACTTCAACCAAATTTTGTATTCTGTACCTTAAGAGATGGAACTAAGAATATATTTAGTCACCAGGGCTGCCAACTGCAGTGCTCAATTAGGCTACATTATGCCAGTTATACAGTATTTCGAACTAATTTGAAATGTCTATATTACCAACTTAATTTCGTCATTATTCTAGATAGATCCATATAGATTAATCATTGGCATGAATCTTAAATTTTAAGAAATGTAGGCGCTTTAGTTCGTCACGGAACTTCTTGTTCGGAAGTGTATTTAGGCGTACATGTTTATATCTTGTACCCCGCCCATTCATTGGGCACAAATCTCTACATTTCTTCTATTATTGAATTAGCTGATCCGCCTGGGTTCGCACGGGACCTTACATTATAAATATCTCCGTTCCAGCCTTCAGACCAGAATGTAAGAATTAAAGTATCGTTTCCTTCCGTTCCAAGCATGGCAAGGTGTCAGTTTTCCTACAGAGACTTAATACTTGTCACAACAATATGTGTATAATATCTTTTGAATGTTTGTCGAGTAGTTTCTGAGAAAATGGTACCAGTAAATAATATCATCATCATCATCATCATCATCTTGCAGAGTTTCCAGCCACTGGCCGGGTCTGTTTGGAACACAAGCCTCTCCAACGTCTTCTGTCTTCCCACCGTCTCTCAGCCTCCACCCTTGTCCAGTCTTCTCCTCTCTTCTTCACGCTTTCTTCCACCCCCTTCAGCCACCTCTCTCCAGGACTCTTTCCTTCCCACTTCGTCTCGTGTATCCTCCTGGGTATCCTCTTCTCCTCATTCGTTTTACATGTCCATACCATCTAAGTCTAGATTTCTCTATAACATCCTGTAATGGTTCCTACTCATTTCTTATTCTGTCCATCTTTGTAGCTCCAATACTGCTTCTCAAGAACCTCATCTCACTGGTCTGTATTTTGCTCTTCTCCCTTCCTTTCATAACCCAGGTCTCCGAGGCATACGTCAGGATAGGGACATGGTACGTCCGATATATGATCTTTTTGCTGTTGTGATGGACATCCTTGCTCCATAACATGTTTCTCACACTCCTCCGGAATGCTTCGGCCTGTCTCCCCCGCTCATTTATTTCTCTATCGTTTCTTCCATTATCTTGTATCAGGCTCCCTAGATACTTGAAACTCCCCACTTTATTCAGCCGTTCCCCACCAATTGTTATTCCTGTTGTGGTTCTTTCCTTCTTCCTTGTTGTGATCACCATCTCACTATTATGTATGCTAAATTTCATCCCATATCCTTGTATTATTCCTTTCCACACGTCCAACTATTCCTGTACCTCCTCCTCCTTGTTTTCCCAAATCATCAAATCATCTGCAAACACCATTGCTTTCATCTTTCCTTCCCCAATTACTTTTGCCACTCGGGTCATTATGTCATCCATCACCACAATGAAAAGTAACTGTGACAGTTCACTTCCTTGTTTCAGGCCGTTTCTCTGTTCCAACCAGTACGATCTCTCACCACCTACTTTCACACAGCTCACGCTACCCTTGTACATCTCCTTTATCCTCCTTATAGACCATTTTTCTACTCCTCTATCCTCCAGGGATTTCCATACTTTGTTTCTGCATACACTGTCATATGCTTTCTCAATATCCAGGAAGGCCATCAGTAGATCTGTTCCATACTCATAGTGCTGTTCTTGTAACTGTCTTACAGCAAAAATCAAATTCACAGTGGACCTTCCTGCTCTGAAGCCATGTTGTTCTTCCCTCATCCCTCCTTCTGTCCTTGTCCTAATTCTTCTTTCCAAAACTTTCTCAAACATCTTTGCACAATGACTCATCAGTGTTATTCCCCGATAGTTTCTGCATTCTGATCTACTACCTTTCTTGAAGATCGGGACAATTATTCCCTTTTTCCAGTCCTCTGGGGTCTTGCTTTCCTTCCATGCTGTCTTCATCACTCGGTACAACCATTGTATCCCCACCTCTCTTGCTGCTCACACCATCTCCACACTCAACTCATCCACACCCAGTGCCTTCCCTCCTTTCATCTTCCTCACTGCATCTTCCACTTCTTTCCATGTTAAGTCCTTTCCTGTTTGCAGTCTATCTCCCTCTTCCCCAATTCCTTCCTCCTCGCCGTGGTTTCCATTTGGGTTCAGAAGTTCTTCAAAATATTGTTTCCATATTTTCTTCAGTTCTTCCCTATTTTCTATCTCTTGTCCCCTTTTGTTCACCATTCTAACATAATCCGTAGGATACTTTGGCCTCTTTTATTTTACCATCCCATACAGGACCTTTTTTTGTAAATTCACTATCCTCCTTCATCATCTTTGTCCACTCTTCCATCCACTTTCTTCTCTCCTCAGCCACTATTCTCTTTGTCTCCTTCTTTCTTTCCTGGTAGTCTACTCTTCCCTTGTCTCTACCGACCTATTTTGATACCACCTCCTAAAGGCTCTATTCTTTTCCCTTACTATTTATTTTGTCTTCTCATTCCACCATGGTGTTTCCTTCCACCTCTTCTAACTACTTGTCCTCCCACATACTGCTTCAGCTGCAACTACTAGTGTCTTCTTAAATCTAGCCCTTTCCTCTTCCATCCCTCTTTCTTCATCTGTTGGAATTCCTTTACCATTGTGAGGTATTTGACCCTTCTATCTCCTTCTTTCAGTTTCCATATCCTTATACGTCTTTTCTGGTTCTCAGTACCTTTCTTCTCCTTAGTCCCTCTCAGGTTCATTACCAGCAATCGATGGTCGCTATCCAAGTTCTCCGATGGTATAACCTTGGTATAACCAGTACATAACAATTATTTCAAAATATAGTTAAGCCTTTCTTATGCAATTTCTACTGTTTATTCAACAACCACAAGCTACAGCAAACTGAAACGCTCTAAATATAATAGTAGAAGTGTCGCTTACAATTGTATTCAGGAAAATTTTTTGGAAATATCTGAAATACTTTGTGATATAGCCTACTAGGTACACTGTCAAATATAGGGAGCAGCACTTTCCTGTCACTTCACACTTCCCAATTCCGTTAAGTCTCTCCCTAATTTTAGGTGTCATCGGTGGCGTAGTTGGTAGCATGGTGAGCTTTTATGCCCAAGATCGCGGGTTCAAACCCAGCCGAAGTCGTCGGATATTATTATTATGCCTTCCTTCGGAGGGAAAGTGAAGCCGGCGTACCCATGTCATAGATTAATGGCATGTAGAATAATCTTCCGCTGACTACAGTTGTGTGAAGCTAAATATGTAGGTTAGATTTGATAACGCTCTATTAAGTTCCAACGTTCGCCGACAGGTACCAGTTGCAGGCAAGTTCACAGCTGGGTGTCGCTGAAGGTAGCATTTGGTAGCAAACGTAGGAACTACTAAAATTCATCATCTGCAGTCCTTACCTGAATTACAGACACACACTAATACAGCCATCACAATTAACACCAGTTATCAGACAGATTCTACACTCACCCAAAGTACACGGGGCAACATGAGCGCGTTGTTGCAGCCCCTAGACTGAGGCACCCACCAACCATCTCCCCAATTCTCTAAACAAACCCCCGTCAATACCTTGCGACATACAGATGACTTTCTATCCTTCTCTCATATATCCATTTGATATTCTATGAGTATTGAGAATGGCTGTCAGTGAACTTTGTTCAAACATGAGCACAGACAGATCCAATGCCGTAGAAATGAGCAAGGATTCAATATGTCTACCGTGTCCGCCCCAGGGCCCCCTGGTGTATAAGGCAGCCGAAGTTTGCGGAGACATGAGACTTGGATATCACTCTGGAAGTTACTGTCTGTTGATAGGTACCATCATCACCATCATCATCATCATCATCATCATCATTATTATTATAATTATTATTACTAGCATTACCCGTCGCGGATTCGCCCGCGAATATTCTAGTTGTAAAGGGTACACTTAGCAAAATCTCAATCATGAATGCTATGACTGATTTATCCTTGGTATGAATAATTAGACTTTATCAATTCAGCTACTGGTGCAGTGGTTAGGGGCGTGTCATTCCTTCATAGGTATATCAGAGCGAAGTTAGTTTTCTGGGAATATCACAGACACTGATAATTTAAGGGCCTTTAAATGTGGTTTTCGGAGTCCCTTTATAGTTGGGTGAAAAAGACCTTTCGTACCACACTCACACGTGATAATTGCGTGAAAATTGACACTGAGGCAGAGCACACACAGCCCGGGGGAGCTGTGACTCATGCGGCGAGCGACAAAACAAACTCACAGCCGTAACACCACCCCTTTCCTAAAAGGCTGATCGTCCCGATCAATCATTGGTCCGTCTGTGTCCCTCCGTAGGCTGCCAGGCGATCTCGATGCACGATCTTCATCTTCGCCCTCGGGCTCCGCTGGATCCTGTAGACGACATCGTTGATGCGTTTCACGACTCGGTACGGGCCCTCCCAGGACTTCTGCAGTTTGGGTGTCAGGCCTTTCTTCCGTAATGGGTTGAAGAGCCAGACCAGGTCGTCCTCGTGGAATCCGCCGGCATCCGTCTGTTGGTCGTATCGGGTCTTCATTCGGTCGGTCTCGATCTGCAGTTTCCTCCTCGCGAACGCGTGCACGTCCTCCTGTTGGTCAACCAGTTCTTGACAATACTGACTTACCGGGACCGGATCATTCCCAGGTCGGCTGAAGGCAAGATCGACAGGTAGACGGAGCTCCCTCCCAAACATGCCCGGGCTGGTGTGCACCCGGTGGCTTCATGCACGGCGGCGCTGTAGGCCAGGAGAAATAGTGGAAGATGTGTGTCCCAATCCCTCTGGTGCTCGCTGACGACTATTCGGAGATGATTCTCGATGGTGCGATTGAATCGCTCTACCATCCCGTCAGACTGAGGGTGTAGCGGCGTTGTCCTTGTCTTCCGGATTCCCAGTAGCTGGCATAGGTTCTGGAACACCTGCGACTCGAAGTTCCTCCCTTGGTATGAGTGCAGCTCCAGGGGTACTCCCTACCGGCTGACGAATTCCCTCACCAGGGTCTCTGCAATCGTCGCGGCTTCTTGGTTAGGGAGCGCATACGTCCCCGGCCATTTGGTAAAGTAGTCGCTGACGACCAATATGTAGCGGTTCCCTGCCTCGCTTAACGGGAATGGCCCAGCAACATCGATGGCCACTCTCTCCATGGGGCCGCCCACGTTGTAGGTCTTCAGTGGACCCCGGCGTCTTCGTCCTGGGCCCTTGCTGGCTGCGCAATCGTGGCACCTCGCGCAGTGGTTCTCTACGTCAGTTCGGCATCCGATCCCGTAGAACCGCTCTCTCAGCTTCTCCAGGGTCTTCTTCATCCCTAGGTGTCCACCAGATGATCCTCCATGGACTTCCTTCAGGACTTCCTCCGTCATAGCCTTTGGAACGACGACTTGTTCCCGAGATGTCTTCCCGTCGGTGCTCTCCCAGGTACGGCATATGAGGCCATCCCTCACAACCAGCGAGTCCCACTACGCCCAGTAGGACTTAAACTTTGGGCTGCAGTCACTCACAATGTTCCACCCGGGTCTGGGGACACAGGCCCTCTTCCATTCGGCTATCAGTCCCAGGTCATCATCTTCTGCTTGTGCCCGCGTGAAAGATTCGTGGCTCCAGTTCCCTTGAAGTTCCACAGTAGTCCGTCGGCACTGTATCCCGGTGTTCTCCTCCCTCGTAGTACAGAAGGTGCAGTCTTTGGGGAGCGGTCTTCGTGACAGGGCGTCGGCATTAGAATGCAGTTGGCCTTTCCTGTGCTGGATCTCGAAGTTGTACTGTTGAAGCCCCTCTAACCACCGCGCGAGTTGACCCTCGGGCTGTTTGAAGTTCAGGAGCCACTGAAGGGATGCATGATCGGTCCTGATGAGAAATTCTTGCCCGTACAGGTACCTGTGGAAGTGTTCGATCGTTTTCACGATGGCGAGCAGTTCCTTCCTGGTGACGCAGTAGTTGCTCTCTGGCTTTGACAAGGCTTTGCTGAAGTAGGCCACTACTCTCTCCTCGCCGTCCACTATTTGCGACAGGATTCCCCCTATACCAAAGTCGCTGGCATCGGTATCGATGATGAACCTTGTTCCAGGTCTGGGGTAGGCCAGAATAGGCGCGGTGCGCAGAGCCTGCTTGAGTTGTTCGAAGGCACTGTGGCATTCTGCTGTCCATGTGAAGAGTTGGTCCTTCTCAGTCAGTGGATGCAGAGGTTTGGCGATGTCGGCGAATCCTCTCACGAAGCGACGGTAATAAGTGCAGAGTCCCAGGAAGCTTCGTAGTTGGGACTTGTCCTTCGGAACTGGCCACTCCCTCACAGCTGCGGTCTTTTCTGGGTCGGTGCGCACCCCTTCCTCGGAGACAATATGGCCAAAGTACTGGACCTGCTTCTGGAAGAGCTGACACTTCTTGGGGCTCAACTTCAGCTGGGCAGCCCGTAGCTTCACCAAGATCTCCTCCAGGTTGCTGTAGTGCTCCTCGAAGCTGGAGGTTCCTTTGTGTGGGTTGCACTCTCCAATTCGGGATCACGGTGGGATTGACGATGGTCCTCTACGCTCCCGTGTCGATCAGCATGGGCCAGCTCACTCCGTTGACAGCTCCGTCGACCATCAGGCTGCTATTGTCCCTCCGTAACTTCGTCACACGCACTTGGACTGCTGGGGCTTGACGACTGTCACAAGCCAACCTTTGCCCCCCAAGGCTGGCTAATACTCGTTTCCCTGGGCCGCGCGGTTTTCAGACGACTGATTTCCCGTCGGATACCCTCGGCGGCGGCGATCACCGCAGTCCTTGCTCAGGTGGCCTTTCTTACCGCAGGCCCAGCAGGTCGGTAGTCCTCTTCCGGGCCGCCTCTCCGGTTGTCTTCCGGCTGTGTCGTTGCTGGTGGTACCGCGACTATCGAAAAAACGGCTTAGCGCCTCCATCAATTCGTCGGCCAGGGGCATGGTCTCGTTGGTTTTTGCTGCTTCGTCGACGTCCACTTGACGCACCCGCGCGTGCATTCTAGATGCCTGTTTTGCCGTCTCGAACTCAAGTGCGTGGCTCAGCGCATCTGCCAGGGTCTTATTGCGCGCGAGTCGCAGTGCCTGTTGAGTGTCCGAGTCCCGTAGCCCGTCGGTGAAGGTCTGCGTCACAATCTGTTCCAGAAAGTCGGCCGGCGCTGTTGGATAGGCGAGCCTTACGAGGCGTGCGATGTCCATCTCGAACTCCTGCAGGGTTTCCGCGTTCTTCTGTACCCGGTTCCGGAGCTGCATCTGGTAGGCCTGCTGAAGATGGCTATCTCCATATCGGGACTCCATATGGGCGATCAGTGAAGCGTAGTCCTGGGATCCAGTCGGGATGCCTGAAGGACGTTAAGGGCGTCACCTCTCAGCGCTACAATGAGAGCTGTAGCCTTTTCTGTGTTGTTCCAGTTATTTATGGAACAGGCCGCCTCGAACTGACGTAAGTAGGTGCTCCACGGGACCTTTCCGTCGAAGGTTGGGGGCGTCACTCAGCTATGTCCCGTTCCTGATACTCCCGGTGTAACGGTGGGCGGGCGTTGGCGCAGCTCGGCAACTTCCTCTTGTAGAGCGTTGAATCTCGCTTCCATCCCCGTCGGCGGGTGTTGGCTCAGCTTAGCAATTTCCTTTTGTAAAGCGTTGAATTTCTCTTCCACCCCCGTCAGTGGGCGTTGGCGCAGCTCGACAACTTCCTTTTGTAAGGCGTTGAATTTCTCCTCCACCCCCATCAGCGGGCGTTGGCGCAGCTCGGCAACTTCCACTTGTAAGGCGTCGAACTTCTTTTCCACTGCCGTGACTTCCTCACGCAGACCCAGTTCTAATTTCTTCAGGTCCTGTGTCAACTTATTCTGACCGTCTTCCATCTTCTTCTGGCCGTCCTCTATCCTCTTCAGGTCCTCCGCTAGCTCATTTTGACCGTCTTCCATCTTCTTCTGGCCGTCTTCTAGTTTGGCAGTTAGGTTCTCAAATAACTTCTTCTGACCGTCTTCTAGTTTGGCAGCTAGGTACTCGGCTAGCTTCTTCTGGCCGTCCTCCATCTTCTTCAGGTCCTCCGCTAATTTATTTTGACCGTCTTCCATCTTCTTCTGGCCGGCCTCCATTTTGGTTTCCATGCCATTTAACTTTTCTAGCAATGCTGCCAATTGCGCCTCCATTTTAGTTGTTTGTCTTGTAAAGGGCATGCACTCACAGGAAAATTAGAGAAAATGACCTGCTCGGGTTTTGAAACCAGGACCGTCAGGTGTTGTGCTTGAGTTCGTAATCCGGCTTCTGACACCAGTTGTTACATGCCACCCCCTAGTGGCAATTCCGTTAACTGGATTACGGAGGGTAGAAAGCACAACACCAATTACTGCTTTAAAGAGAAGATAGCTTTATTGCTTGCATGAACGATACACCTCTCAACAGCAAATACAAGCAATTAGAACCTTACTCCAGTTTCCTCAAGTCTCTTCCTTGAGCGCTCTTGCCCCTTTCACTTCTCAACAAACCACAGAAGTAAAACCGTCTTAATGAGTCCGGTGGCCTTGACAGAAGCTACCTGCACCTCGTCCTCATGTACACCAACTACAGTTACTTACGATATTCCGCTACACGCTATTTCGCTGTCCACAAGCAGGGGGAAACAATGTCACTGGGTTTCGTAACTCGCACGGCACTTCGTCACCACACTTCTGTCGCTCAGGAAAGACGCTCGCACTAGCTCGTAAAACACACACCCACAGAAAACTCGGTCCCCTCACTGTTGAAGCCGCTTATATAGCAGGCTGGTGACTCAATGAATTCTAGAATCGTCCAGGACACACGGCTTCTCGACATTTCCTTCACTGGCTGGGTCACGAATATTCTGGACCATCCCTTTCACTTCGCAACCCGTTGCGTAACGCGCACGTAATACACTGAGGCAGAGCACACACAGACCGGGGGAGCTGTGATTCATGCGGCGAGCGACAAAACAAACTCACAGCCGTAACAGTATTCTTAAGAGCCACGAGGGCTGCCAACTGTTAATAATTGTCTCTCTACATTTTTATCCAAATACCAATATATCAGAAAGTATACAAGCCGACAGATTTAAACTATGCCCACGTATATAACTTGACATTTTAGATTAATTAGGAGTAACGTATATACGTCAGTTCTACCAACATGATTCTAAGCTTGCTGATAGGACCAATTTTTAAATACATGAATCTTCTATACTATCAGTTGGATTTCAACCAAATTTCGTATGTGCTATGTGTAACATAACATATATGACTAAGTATTCTTAAGAGCAATCAGGGCTGCCAACTGTTAATAAATGCTGTCTCTACTTTTTACCCAAATATCAATATATCAGAAAGTATGCAAGCCAAGAGCTGAATACTTTGCACACGTATAGCACCCGACATTCTAGATTAATTTGGAGTAATTAATATAAGTCAGTGCTGCCAACATGATTTTATGCCTGCTGATAGGTCCAATTTTAAAATACATGTAACTTCTATGCTAACAAATGGATATCATCCAAAATTGGCACAACAAGATATCATAATATTTCTGATTATTTCTGACCAGCGGACGCATGGCACTGTTTTTTACGCGTGCTGATAGATCTAATGTCTAACTCCATGTAAAGTCCATTGGACTTCAACAAAATTTTGTATTCTGTACCTTAAGAGATGGAATTAAGAGTATATTCAGTCACCAGGGCTGCCAACTGTATTGCTCTATTAGGCTACATTATACCAGGTATATTTCGAACTAATTAGACATTTCGATATTACCAACCTAATTTCGTCATTATTCTAGACAGGTCCATATACTGTAGATTAATCATTGGCACGAATCTTAATTTTAAGAAAAGTAGGCTCTTTAGTTCGTCACAGAACTTATTGATTTTTCATCACATGTGACAATTATCCTGATATGTCTATCATCCATGCGGTTACCGATAAGCTGACGACAGATATAAACTCTACGTTGAACCTGTTCAGGGGTAAACTAATGAGTCACAGATCTACAGATTCTGCTTGATATTCCAAGTTTCTTGATATGGCAATTTATGATAATTATCCTTTGGTGATACATTCTTGCAATACACGCAATTATAGTCATGATCTCTTGTATATTGCAATGGTGAACGAAAGAAAACCAATTCTATATTATAAGATATCAAACTAAAAATACGGTATTACTTATGAGACATCCTAATACATCGAATGATCTTTCTATTAGTCTATTGTTGACCATCCTAAATGTCTCTAAATAAAATTTCAAACGTGTCCTGCGTACAGTGCGTGTGAAATTGTCTGTGACACTATAGAGGTCTGGCGTTTGTCTCTTGATCCAATTTCCATTTCTTTGTGTTGTTGTTTCTAAAGGGACTTTGTGATATTGTGGTCATGTAGCCCCATGTACTTGGGAATGTGCAGAATTTGCCTGATAACCTGTGTCACTATGATGTCAATACTAATGTGTGCATTTGTAATTGTGGTAGGATGTTGATAGTAAGTGGCCGTGGCCTCAAATTAGGTACCGTCCCAGCATTTGCCAGGAGTAGAAGTGGGAAACCATCAAAAACCACTTCCAGGATAGCTTAGGTAGGAATCGAACCCACCTCTTCTCAGTTTTGCCTCACGTTGGTCAAGTGTGTTCGGTTTCAGACCTCAGACCACAATTAAATTTCTTGGCAGAGCCGGGAATCGAACACGGGCCTCCGCAGTGACAGCCAAAAATGTTAGTCACTACGAATTTTTTGTGTAGGGCTGAATATTTTTCAAAGAATTTTGCGTTTTTGTATTATTATTAATAACAATTTCAAAACGACTAAGCATATAGTTTTGTAATAAATAAGATGTATACAGTATATTAGGCCTACATGCAATACACGTTATCAATGGCGTACATTATTGTAAAAGCTGCAATAAGTATTATTCATTTCTCAGTCTTTGGATATCCAAGATTGAAAGTTGATAGTATACTATATTCTGAGGGGGCGTGGTGGCTCAGCGGCCAAGCTGTTTGCCTCTCACCAAAGTACACTGGGTTTGGTTCTCGGTCAATGCATGTGCGATTTAGTAAGTAAAATTTCATGTACTGTGGTTCGGATTCCACATTAGAAGGAAGTCCCGTGTCTCATGACCGCGAGATTGATGGTGACGTTAAACTAGAAGCTTCCTTTTCGTATTCCATATTCTGAAATGAAGTTTACGTAATGTTACTCCTGTCCTAAATATTCTAGGTACGATTATTAGCTTTGCCTAGAAATTCTAATCTGGTCTGAAGTCTGAATTGAGGTTTACTCAGCCTAGAAAGAACAACCGAAAAGAGAAGGATTCAATTCATAATCCCATCTGCTCTTTAAGTGGATCCACGCGACTTCCCACGTCTACTCCGTGCGGGCCACAACCGCCCCATTACCAAACTAATCCCCAATTACAAGTGTACGCCCTACACACTATTTCATGTATCATAAACATAGTTATCGGAATTTAATATTTTTCAGTCAGTCAACACAATTGTATCCAATTGTAATGGGTGGTTCCCTAATCCTGAAAATAATTTACAAGAGATTAATAAATACACTCGGATGACCAGTTTCTATCATCAAGCGATCATCATCAGATCTTTTACTCTTAAGACTCTTGAATCTATGTTTATAAGTAGGGGTTATGATATTTACAATATATACACTTATTTAGTTTCAGTAGTAATTAAACTAGCACAACAACAGTAGTCCAGATATGTGATTTTTAGCCTATTTTCATTTATAAAAAAATAGGCTTATGAGATCGCCTTTTGTCCGTGTGTCTGTCTGTGTGTATGTGATGGTGTGTGTGTCCTAATAACTTCTAAATGGCTGGAGCTGGCCGACCCCGACCGTGCACTTCAAATTTTATTGTGTCTCACCAATCCAACATGGCGGCTGTGCGTAATATTTCACCAGCATTCAGTATCTCCGAAACTATTACCGATATCGCACTGAAATTGTGTACGGTGATAAAGGGCACTACTAGAAGTTCACCTATGAGACTTTCAAAAATCTGGTAACTACAAAACCAACATGGCGGCCAAGTGAAGTTGAGCATTTTAAATAGACTTTTCTCGCGATCTAACCATCTAAACGTAATTAAACTTGGTACAGCAAATGTTTATACACATTGTAATGCACTGGAGTCTAATTTAATTCAATTGTTTGCATAACCTCAAAATCGCGGCTGTGCGAAATATTTCACTGATATTCTATATCTCCGAAACTATTACAGATATCACCCTGAAATTTTGTACGGTGATAAAGGGTACTGATACAAGTTTTTCTATGAAACTTTCATAAACCTGTAAAGTACAAAACGAACATGGCGGCCAAGCGAATTTGAAATATTTTAATAGACTTTTCTCGTCATTTAACTCTCTGAGCGCAGTGAAATGTGGTACAGTAAATTATTATACATATTGTAATGCACTGGCATCTAATTTAGTTCAATTGTTTACATAACCTCAAGATGGCGGCTGTGCAAAATTTTAAAATTATTTTCTTATTTCTTGTGTCGAAATCATGCGATCGAAATGAAAGTTTGAGTTATGAAGCTAGGCAATAATTTTCTTTGAATGTTATAGCCTATAACTCTATTGCCTATACATATAACAATCCAAAATGGCGAGCATCCGAAATATTTAGACGGTTCTCAATATCTACGAATCTTTTACAGCAATCAAACTGAAATATTTTATGTTCATAGAGGTGATGAACATATGTTCACCTATAGGACTTTCTGTAACCTGGTGAGCACAAATCCAACATGGTGGCGACGCGAAGTATAAATAATTAAATGGACGTTTCTCGCGATTTAACTATCCGAGTGCAGTGAAACGTTGCACGTTAAATGCTTATACAAATGTTAATCCACTTGAATCTAATTTATTTCAATTGTTTGCATAACCACAGGATGGCAGCTGTGCGAAATTTTAAAATCTCGTTTTTACTTCTTGTATTCTAATCATGCGGTTTAAGTTTGAATACTACACGTACACAATAATCTTAATGTAATATCCTGTTATATTACATAAATACATAAATAAAAATCCAACTTGGCGACCATCTGAAATATTTAGACAGTTCTCAACATCTAAGAATCTATCACAACCTTCAAACTGAAATTGTTTATGTTGATAGAGGCAATTAACATGAGTAGGATATATGAAAATAGGCTGTATAGTTCTTCACGGAACTATTTTTTTTGTTGAGAAACTGATAGTTTGTTTGCTAATTGTGACTATGTGATTGCTATTAAATGGCCATTGTAGATTGTGCACTTAGCTGTTAGTCAGATATTAGTCACTTAGCATAGTATTGTAAATATCATAACCCATACTTATATATAAAGATTTAATCGCCTAAGTGTAAGGGAACGGATGATGAACGCTTGACGATCGAAACTGGTCATCCAAGTGTATTTAATAATCTCAGGTATTGTTTTCAGGATTAGGGAACCACGTATTACAATTGGGACAATCGTGTGACCGACTAAAAACATTACTTTTTGATCACTATGGTAACACTGAAAAATGACGTCTAACACGATAATTGTAATCGGACAGATTATACATATACTCAAGTTCACGAATAAAATAATATCCACATCGTAAAGCTCCTGAAGAATGGGAAACAAGTCCCAACACTAAATAAGAAATCGTATTTGACTTCTCAATGAGCTAAAGAACAAAACGCTTCACTGGCAATTTACTAGAGCATGACAGAATATTTTTTTTATGAATGGGTGATTCATGTGTCATGAAATGGTAGTGGAAGATACAGCAAGAGCTGAGGTTGAGGATTCCAGACTCTCTCCAATCGCGCTCTGCTAGAAAATATGTGAGCGTCGTTAACAGCCACTTTGTGGTCGTGAAATATTTAAGAAGCCCCAGCCTGAACTCAGAAAGCACTACAGCTAGGCTCCGAACAGCCTCGCGCCGTTATAAGGAAACTATTTCCTTCCCACCACTCATCCTTAATAAGTTCTAAATTTTAACATAAAACTATTCTACGTAGTAATCTAACGCATGAATATTTGATACCTGACCTAATACACGAAGAAGGGTAACACATCATTACCGGTATCTAATAACAAAAATTCCAACCAATAGACCCATAAGAATCACTTAATAAAAATTATACGAGCCTTACAGCAGTCGCATATGATGTGTAACATGTGACCTGTTATCCTACTATGTGGGTCCCGGGAGCGCAAATCCCTTGTTGACAGTGAATTCTGTTGGTCATTGAAATAACTACTTGTAAAACTCCAGTGCCAAATCCTGACCGTAATGAATCATAATTGTTATTTGCCGTGGCGGAAGCAATCCACTGCCTACTTGATGCGAGATGAGCTCTATACCGGCCAGTTAGTGAACCCATGCCAGCGATGTTATTGCAAATAGCCTCGTTTCGCCGATCTTCCAAGTATAGGCGCGATTAAAAATTAGGTGTGCGGAAGGTATATTAAATATATTTCTTCCAGTGATATGTTTAGACCAACGAAGTTTCAATTATTGTTAGTAGTCGGCGTTAATGTACTGAATTCCCACGTTGTTTGGAGTGTTTGTTGATGCGATATAGATTCCACAAAGCCACATGGCCGACAGTACATCGAGTACTTACATTAAATAAGAATACAGCAAAAGTATGAATATTTAATAAATCGTAATTGTTTTCAGCAAATATGATAAAATGAATATTTTCACACCAAAGAACGACAACATGAAGATGATTTACTGTATCTTAAATGTGGTCTTCAAACCTTGAACTAAACTGTATGCGATATACATTCCCCATAGCCATATGTCCTACAGTACGTCGTTGTACCGACCTTCGCCATCACGCGCGCTCATTGTTTCCGTCCCATGCACTTCCGTCCCATCCATTTCCGTCCCTTTTCCAAAATCACTCTCACAAAAATGTCCAGCTACCGAGTGAAAAGATGTTTCACATCAATAATAAGACCAGACATAGTCATCATTGACAGGGAAAATTGATTCATACGATTGGCATAGCAGTTCCCCTCAAAGGAAATGTATCCAAAAACCTACGCCCTAAATATCAATAAATACTATAGATTTAGCTGAAAAATTTAAGCAAATGTGGAATACGGTTAAGATTACGATATATCCCATCAAAATGTCGGCTACTGGCATTGATCTTTTGACCACTGCACAACACCTACATCTTTTAAGTGCTGAATTGCCCAGTTAGCTATTTGCTACGTCAGAGCAGGGTTTCTTCATTCATATTTAAAGAATGTAAAATTCATCATTTTTAACTTATCTTGGGTGTGGGAGAGTGGTGGGTGATAGGCTTAAAATGTTTAGAGGTTTTGGGCCTTTATTAATCTACATGTAAATTCGAGATCCTACATTTACCATATACATTTTTATTTTGAGGCCAATCAATTTTTTTTTTGTGGGCATCATCTCCAAACCAGGTTAAGGGCCCAAATTAAAATTACTCCCTAAAATCAGCAGGCGAGTAATACTTTTTGCTCCTTAATAGTACAGAAATTGATATTCATTGATCCAAAATCACAACGCGGAGAGAAGAACTTGCTTGTTATTCCTGTTTACATCTCAGATGAATTTCAGCTGTAGAGGTCAGACGTCTACAAAATGGTCTGTTAGTTACTTCCAGAAACAAAGTTACACAATCGAGCAGTACTACATAATGCCTATTAGATGGCAGAGCATTACCAGGGATCGACTTGGAACTCGAAAACAAATGGGGAATATGAAAAAAAAAAGTTGTTGAGCAACGTTTATAGACGGGTGAAGCACATAACGGGTTAAGGATCTCGAGAGTTACAGCACTGCGCCGTTCATGCAGAAAGGTATCATCCTGGACACGAGTTATATTGTGAGGAGATTTCTATCACAATGAAGAATGACTTTGTGATAGAGGCTTCTTTTGCCTTTTCCTGCACCAAAGATCTTTTTTGTAATCCAAATTATTTGAAGAATCTATATATATAAAAATCAATGTAACGTGATAGTTTGTGGGTATGTATGTCTCCTATGCGTTCATATACCATTCGTCCGATTGCGATGAAACTTGGCTGAGATGTTGAGTACACTCCAAGGAAGGTTTCCGACTTATTAAATCCATTTTACAATAGGTAGCGCACGCGTAGATTCAACAAATGAGCGACGATGCGCGAAGCATTTCAACAAAGTCTCGTATGTGTTCATATACCATTCGTCCGATAGCGATGAAACTTGGGTGAGATGTTGTGTACACTTACGTGAAGGTTTCAAAATTAGTGAATACATTTCACAGTAGATAGCGCACAAGTAGATTCAACAAATGAGCGACGACACGCAATGCGTTTCAACAAAGTCCCGTATGCATTCATATACCATTCGTCCGATAGCTATGAAACTTGCGTAAAATGTTGTGTACACTGCAGGGAAATTTTCTGGCTTAGTACATCCACTTTACAAAAGGCAGCGCACGAGTAGATTCAACAAATGAGCTACGACGCGCGAAGCATTTCAACAAAGTCACGTTTGCGTTCATATACCATTCGTCCGATAGCGATGAAACTAGGCTGAGATTTTGTGTGCACTCCAGGGAAGGTTTCTAGCTTAGTAAATCCCTTTAAAAATAGGTAGAGCACGAGTAGAATCAACAAATGAGCAACGCCGCGCGAAGCGTTTCAACAAAGTCCCATATAATTTCATATACCATTCATCCGATAGCGATGAAACTTGGGTGAGATGTTGTGTACACTCCAGGGAAGGTTTCTGGCTTAGTACATACATTTTACAATAGGTATCGCACCAGTAGATTCAACAAATGAGCGATGACACGCGAAGCGTTTCAACAAAGTCCCGTATAAAGTCATATACAAGTCGTCTGATAGTGATAAATGTTTGGTGAATTGTTGTGTACACTCCAGGAAAGGTTTCTGGCTAAGTAAATCAATTTTACAATACGAAGCGCACGTTTATATTCAACAAATGAGTGACTACGCGCGAAGCGTTTCGACAACGTCCCGTATACGTTCACATACCATTCATCCGATTGCGATGAAACTTGGGTGAGATGTTGTGTACACTCCTGGGAAGGTTTCTGGCTGAGTACATCCATATTACAATATGTAGCGCAAGAGTAGAATCAACAAATGAGCGACGACACGCGAAGCGTTTCAACCAAGTCCCGTATGCATTCATGTACCATTCGTTCGTAGCTATGAAACTTGGGTGAGATGTTGTGTACACGTCATGGAAAATTTCTGGCTTAGTAAATCCACTATACAATATGCAGCGCACAAGTTGATTCAACAAATGAGGGACGACGCGCGAAGCGTTTCAACAAAGTCCCGTATAAGGTCATATACCATTCTGCCGTTAGCGGTGAAACTTGGGTGAAATATGGTGGACACTCCAAGGATGGTTTCTGGCTTAGTAAATTTATTTCACAGTAGGTAGCACACGAGTAGATTCGACAAATGAACGACGACATGCGGAGCGTTTCAATACAGTCCCCTATGTCTTCATATCCCATTAGTCCGATAGCGATGAAACTTGGGTGAGATGTTGTGGACACTTACGTGACAGTTTCTAACTTAGTAAATACATTTTACAGTAGGTAGCGCACGAGTAGATTCTACAAATGAGTGACGGAGCGCGAATCGTTTAAACAAAATCAGGTATGCGTTCATATACTATTCATCCGATTGCGATGAAACATTGATCAGTTATTGTGTACCCGCCAGGGAAGGGGACTTAGTAAATCCATTTCACAATAAGTAGCGCAAGAGTAGATGCAACAAATGGGTGACGACGCGCGAAGCGTTTCAACAAAATCTCCTATTGCGTTCATATAACATTCTTCGATGGCGATGAAACCTTGATGAGTTATTGTGTACACGCCAGGGAAGGGCTTCGACTTAGTAATACATTTCTCAATAGGTAGCGCACGAGTTGATTCAACAAATGAGTGACAGCGCACGAATCGTTTAAACAAAACCCCGTATACGTGCATATACAATTCATCCGATTGCGATGAATCATTGATGAGTTATTGTGTACACGCGAGGGAAGGGTTTCGACTTAGTAAATCCATTTCACAACAGGTAGCGTACGAGTAGATTCAACAAATGAGTGACAGCAATGACACTTTTGAAAGTTGTTGTGCACGCTTCCACGAATGGTTCTAAATTAGAAAATCCATTTTACGATAGCTTAGAGGCAGTTAACATGTTGTGTATCCAAAAGCACTTCAAGAAACAGAATTTCAACGCCAACACTTCTTTGATTGGCATTGCAACGCATGCCGGGTACAGCTAGTATAAAATAAATAAATAAATAGAAATATTACTAAGAGCAATAATGTTGTTGTTGTTGGTGTTTCTATTCAGAAGTTTATTAATCACGCTTCCCTGATTCGGGTTTGACTAACAGACATAGCTTCCTAATGAAAGCATTCTTACGTATTATTTCAGTAATTTTCACTTTAATGTCCAAAATATTTATTTCTCAAGTTAGATATTCATCCCATTCGAGAGGTTTGGACCACAGCAGCCACAAAGGATTTGTTATTATGTGATTTAACTACTATACTCTGTATTTCAAAAGAATGAACGTGAAGGAAATGGCGGGAGCTTGGAACAGCTGACCGCCGCGGGCTCCTATTGGCTGGATTTTGACAACTAATACCATACGTTGCCAGCTTATTGTTATTCATTCAGTCGCCTGTTAACTGTGTCGGAGTTTGTTTCGTTGCCATCGTTTCGCTTACTTTAAGCATCGAGTCAGTAAGTTGTAAATAGTACCGTAGGAAGAACGTGGGAAAATGCTGGAAATACAACTGGAGACCACGCGCGCCAACCTTTAACGGCCGGCTATCGTTCATTTCGACATCAAACTATTTTCATGGTTAGCCTTGTTTGTTCAATTCAAATTTAAATATACTTAATTTAGAATAAATGCGTGACGTACAAAATAGGCTATGTACATTTAGTCTTAATGTTTACGTATCCAGTAATGTTTCATTACATACCGTAGTGTTCAAATTAACACTTGTCATTCAATAACCTACAAATCGACAATGTAAAATCGCTGCAATAATATCGCCACAGAACAGCTTGTTTGTGTGCTTGGTGCTAAATACTTTACCTTAACATTACGTATGTGGAGGCTATTATTAACCCTACAGAGTCGCGATACAGTGAGTGTGTGTGTGTGCTTGGTGTTGTCATGATATTATTTCTGCGTTCTGTGTTAACTGCTGTAAACTGTGAACGACCTTCACCCAAACTCTTGTTTCATCTTGAAGGATATAATCATTGCATGGTGAGTGTTGATATATTCATCATCATATTACTTTGTGTTTGTATTTTGTATTACATTTGTATAGCTGTCGAGTGTTTGGCCTCTTTTCGTATTTATTGAATAACGGTGACAAAGGTAGCATAGCTTCGGTGTGTTATTTATTCATTTTATACCGTATTTCTCTATTTGAATATCCTCGGCGTTGACTCGGGATCGACATTTGCATTATATTGCGCATAATAGTACCGAAATAATATCCGAAGTGTAGCCCTGTGTATTATTCGAATCAGCTGTTCTACATCAACAATAAAAACTTGGCAACACAGCTCAGCTGTTCCAAGCTCCCGCCATTTCCTTCACGTTCATTCTTTTGAAATACAGAGTATAGTACTGAATTGTACATGAAGAGGTTAGTGGGATCTCTGATATTTACCTAAATGAATACAAATCGGTATTCATTACACCTTAGTCAATATTAATTATATTAATATAAATTAAATCATAAAATGTTCCAGTTTTGGCCATATTATGGCCTACTTCAGCTTTTTCCCTATAAAAAAATTAAAGTAATTACGAGCAAAGCTTTGTTGTTAATATTTCACTTTGGGTTTCCATGAAAAATCTCGTACAAATAGTTAAAAACAGATCTGTAACAAATGTGGGCTTTAATGTCATGTTAATAACAAGAAGTTCCGTGACGAACCAAAGAGCCTACTTTTCTTAAACTTTAAGATTCATGCCAATCTATAGATCTATCTAGAATAATGAAGCAATTAAGTCGGTGATATCAAAATTACTGATCAGTTCGAAATACACCTTGTATAAAGTAGCCTAATAGAGCACTACAGTAGACAACCCTGGTGACTGAATATATTGTTAGTACCATCTCTTAAGATACAGAATACAAACTTTGGTTGAAGTCCAATGGATAGCATGGACGTTACATGCAGTTAGACATTGGATCTATCAGCGCGCGTAAAATCATGTTGGCAAAAATGTCATGTATGTGTTGGTCAGAAATAATCTAAAATATTATGATCTTTTGTTTTGCCAATTTTGGATGAAATCCATTTGTTAGTATGGAAGTTACATGTAATTAAAATTGGACCTATCAGCAGGTTAGAGACATGTTGGCAGCACTGACGTATATTAGTTTCTCCAAATTAATCTAGGATGTCGGGTACTATAAGTGTGCAAATTTTAAAACTGTTGGCTTACATACTTTCTGACATATTGATATTAGGTTAAAAATTAGAAACAGCATTTATTACTAGTTGGCAGACCTGGTTACCCTTAGGAATAAGAATAGTCATACCCTGTTATGGTACACATAGCACATACGAAATTTGGTTGAAATCCAATTGATAGTATAGAAATTACATGTATTTAAAAATTGGTCTTATCAGCAGACTTAGAATCATGTTGGTAGCACTGACGTATATAAGTTACTCCAAATTAATCAAGAATGTCAGGTACTATACGTGTGCATAGTTTAAAACTGTCGGCTTGCATACTTTCTGATATATTGGTATTTGGATAGAAAAATAGAGAGATCATTTATTAACAGTCGGCAGCCCTGATGGCTTTTAAGAATACGCTCAGTCGTATCTGTTGATGTACACACAGTACATACGAAATTTGGTTGAAATCCAATTGATAGTGTAGAAGTTATATGCGTTTAAAATTGGACTTATCAGCAGGCTTAGAATTATTTTGGCAAGACTACCATGCATGTCGTCCTGGAAATTAAACTGAAATATTATTATCTATATGTGTGCCAATTTTGGAATAGGTCCCATGCATACCTTCCAAGATGTCCAACATGGAGCTCAAATTTCAATTGCGGTTTATCAGCAGTTGGTAGCACTGACATAATTTCCAAATATGGGCTTGAGATATTCAGGTATAGATCTTTACTGATACCAAATTTGGATTCGATTGCTGCAGCCGCTTAGAAGTTGATAGGGGGTGGGGGACACACACAGCCAGACAGACAGAAGGACAGACAGACATACATTTTTCCGGATCGATCTCATAAGTCTACTTTTTCCTCATTGTTGCAAAATGTGAAAAATAGGCTAAAATTAATTTTGCAAAAATGGCACATGTATAAATAGTTGGTATTGCATATTGCTATAAATGAGTCAAAATATGACTTTAAAATACTTTGGAATTCATCATGTCGAAATGTTTATATTTATGTCCATATGCAATCCTATCTTGAGATGGTCAACAAGGTGTGAAGTGTGTTTGTTCTACACGTGAATAAAGGCTCTTGGTGGAATGAAGCATAGGTTGAATTATGACATTTTTTTAAATTCATTTTTTTGGGAAAAGGGTAATTTTGAAAAGATTCGAATTGGAAAAGCGCTTTGACAAAAAACTGTTGTGTTGAAACCTATTATAATATTCTTATCGGAACAGATGACCTCACTGTTCCGCCCCTTAATACTCAGATAACTAATTATTGTCGACCAAAATATTATGTGTACTAGAGTTTTATTTATTTATTCGTGTCAGAAGTACAAAGTATGTGTTGAACAGACGACTTCAAACAGTTTCTGCCCAGAACTTAGCCACTTCGATAGCACTTGAATTAGCTTCAGTCAAGGCATTCCTTGTGCAGCTGTACGGGCACAATGGACAGGAGAAGAGGTGTTGTGTTGTCTGGGTTGCGCCACAATCACACAGGACTGTCTTGGTCGGAAAATGCCACTTATATAAGTTGTCCCTGGATCTTGCAACTTCCACCCTCAGTCTGTTCAGGGACTTCCAGATTTGCCAGTTCTCTGTGTGACCAGGAGGTAGAGATTGTCGGAAAATGCCACTTATATAAGTTGTCCCTGGATCTTGCAACTTCCACCCTCAGTCTGTTCAGGGACTTCCAGATTAGCCAGTTCTCTGTGTGACCAGGAGGTAGAGATTCCTTTGGTTCCATCCATTCAGACAGACTGCTGGTCCTCTCCTTCCACACGGCCACTCGAGCTGTTGCTGCTGTTCCTTGTAACGGTTGAGTAGTTGTTAGGAAGCTCTTTCTCGATTGTAATCTCCTCTCAGCAGGTTGATATCCGAAGAGTGGGTGTGAGATCATAACAGATGATTTACTTCTTTCGTTGTTTGCAGCCACTTCTCTTCTGATGTCAGGTGGAGCAATCCCTGCAAGATAGTGCACTTTACTGATGATAGTTGGCCTCAAGCAACCTGTAATAATCCTGCAGCTCTCATTTAAGGCTACATCCACCTGCTTTGCATGGGCTGACTTGTACCACACAGGACTGGCATATTCTCCTGCTGAATAGCATAAGACCATTCCTGTTGTCCTTAACGTTTGGGGATGGGTGCCCCAGTTAGTCCCTGCCAGTCTACGGAGGAGGCTGTTCCTCGAAGAGATCTTCTGTTTTAGCTTAAAGCACTGCTCCTTGAATGTGAGTGTACGGTCCAAAGTGACACCTAGATATTTGGGATGGAAACAATGATCCAATAACATACCATTCCAGAATACTTCAAGTTTCCGACTAGATTGTTTATGTTTCAGGTGGAAGGTTGTTTGTTAAGTAAACAATAGACATACATAAAATACAATACCATCATCATTTTCGTCGTTCTATTTTATGTTAGTTCATGTAGGTTAGGAATTTTTAATTTATATTTTAATATTATTTATCGCAGTTGGAACACAAAATGTGCCCGTTTTTAAGCGTGTTTCAACCATGCGGCACATTTAAGAATTATTATCTCACAAACCCGTCATCAGATCGAATCAAAATTTTAACACAATATACATTGGAATGTTGTGTAACTGGTTTATTAATTTTAAAATTTTGTGTGTCCAAGAAACCAAGTTGTTATCATTTTTAAGGTAACTTTTTCTCGGCTCGGGGTGGTTTGAAAATGTAGTTCTTGGTCGCGTAGTAATCCTCATACATCAAAAAGGTATGCTGTATGATTGTGAAATAGGTAAATTAATTCACTTATTTTATATCGGTTTGTATTTGTACGGGGAATTAGGACATGGTTCACCAGTTAGCCGCTCCAGTGAAAGCTGTACAGCGTTGCCAAGACGGGCTCCATCACGCGTCATGGCGCGCGTAGCTCGGAAGTGATGGGCTCCATATCAGCAACGCTGTACAGCATTTCCCGGAGTGGCTAGCTGGTGAACCATGTCTTAATTCCCCGTACAAATACGAACCGATATAAAATAAATGAATTAATTTACGTATTTCACAGTCATACAGCATAACGTTTTGATGTATAAGGATTACAACGCAACCAAGAACTACATTTTCCAACGATCCCGAGCCGAGAAACAGTTACCCTACAAAAATGATAACAATTTTCGTTCTTGAACACACACAATTTTAAAATTAATAAACCAGTTATACAATATTCCAATGTATATTGTGTTAAACTTTGGATTCGATCTGATGACGGGTTTGTCAGATAATAATTCTTAAATGTGACATATGGTTGAAACACGCTTAAAAACGGGCACTTTTCGTATTTCAACTGCGATAAAAAATATTAAAATATAAATTAAAAATTCCGAAGTTACATGAACTAATGTAAAATAGAACGACGAAAATGATGATGTTATTGAATTTTACGTAGATCCATTGGTTACTACACAAACAACCTTCAAACTCGAGTGCACATGATATTTTGGTCGACAGTAGTCTTCTCACCAAAATTGTAATAAAGTCGGATATTGGGATATGTTGCGTATTAGTTTTCAATTGTAGTTCTCATGGATTAAGGAGAGCTAGTGGATATGATTACGTTCATATCAATGTATCTCGGATATTGGTAACACTCGACCAGGGGCGCACCCAGACTTTTGGTTTGGAGGGGGCTTTCCTCAATAACATGATTTCAGCTATGGAAAGAAAATGTGTCCATTTTATTCTTGTACTTGTATATTTGAGATCATAAGCATAAAAAGATATTCTATAAGATCAAGCATACTGTAGAATTCTCTGTTAAAACCAATACAAAAGATGCTATTGGACTGGAGATTATTTCAACAAAATGTGCATTGGTTGTATACAAATTTTAGTTACAGTGCCATTGAGCTAAGGTTATACAAGTAATAAAAAGGGACTGCATGATTTTTATCAAGAATTAACTTTTGATCACGATCAGAGTGATAACGACTGGATTGCTCTGCTCACTATTATCATAACTGTATACCCAGCTGCCAGGATCGTCAGATTGATGTGTAACATCAATTATCTGCTATCATTTATTAAGTTTTGAGTTGTTTATACCAAGAACTATTATAGGTTTTAGGAAATTAATAACAACATTTTGATTTTGAATATGTAAATTTAATTGGAACTAAAAATTACATTTTAAAAATTACGAGATGTAATTTTACACCATAGTGTTATGGATTGTAACAAATATTTTATGTCATATACATGAAAATATATGTTATTTTAAGTTTCCTTAATAACTAACATTATAATAAAAAATCTTAAAACATTTCTAGATTTTCACGTTGAACTTAATTACACAGGCTGAATGCAAGTTTAAACAAATAGTTGAATACAAATCATGTGTTAATTAATTAACATTAACGTTGTTTGAATAAAGCGGAAACTCAAATTTCACAGAACAAAATCCAGCCGCCTAGCAGATTTTTTCAAAACAGAAACTACCTCTGTACTGGTGACTTCAATTTCGCGGTGAATATTCAGTGCTGCTAGATCAGTCAGCCTGACTGCACCCATGGTATTCCTAAGGTATGTTTTCAGCCGACGTAGTGTAGAAAATGACCTCTCAGCAGTGCTTGTAGTCACAGGGATAGTACACAAAATTCTCAACAATGTGTGGATATTAGGAAACAAGTCCTTGTCAAATAGATTCAACACATCAATTGCGTTTTTAGGGTTATTAGCGTGGGTCTTGATGCTCTTGTGCCGAAGTTCAAACTCAGCCTTAAGCAGGCCTTGTTTGTTTCCTCCACTTTCAATTTTCATTCTTATAAAAATTACACAGCTGTAAGAAATCAAGTTGCATTCTTTCTGGGAAGGTTTCTTTATGTGTATGTGATGCATTGGCTGATGGCAGTAAGCACTCAAAACTCTTTAATAAGTCTTTATGTTTGATGAATCGAGATTCCAATGAAATAATGAAAGAGTCAATCCAAGGGATGAAAACATATCTTTTATATTATAATTCTGGAGTTTCTGCTGGTATGTCGCTTCTGTTCAGTTGTCTTCCAACTGTTCGATGCATAGAAATTATTGAACCGCAGTTATTAGCAATTTTGGTAGCTTCTTCAAACAACGAGTGAAATTCTTGATCTGCATTTTTTCTTAGAGATTTTAAGCGTTCTATCACAGTTTCAGCGTGTGTAATTGCAGACGATAAATCTAAATCAGTTCCCTGAAGCTTTTTTCTTACGTTTACTGTGTAACCAAGCAGTTTTTCTGATGCCAAGAGAGAAATTATAAATTCACCTTGACTTAAGGAGTTTAGTAGTATTAGAGCTTATGAAGAAGGTTCCCTATCATTCCAGTTTTTAATCTCCTCTAACGCTACTTCAAGAGGTTGCAGCAGTTCTTTCAAAACAGAAATAGCATCGTGCCTTTGTACCCATCTCGTTGGACAAAGCTGCAGGAGTTTTTTCTTGTTGGTTTCAAGATTTACCTCAGATTCAATGCACTGTTTTAAAACTGCTTGTCTTTTAGCTGTGTTTAAAAAATCCCACAACTTCTCCACTATTCCAAAGCAGTCCCTGATTAATACAACCTCAGACGCGGTCGACAATGCCAGAGATTTGTCAATCGGTTTCATTCGGCAGTCCATAACTTTTTTAAAGTTAGCTGCGCTTACACATGAGTCTTTATGATACTGCGAGTTTGCATGTTTTTCAAACTTTTCTAGTGCTTTTTTCCAGGTACAAAAACCTTCTTCAACAAGTTGTCCAGTATGTAGAGCGTTACTCTTACCTACTTCTTTTTTTTGTTGAAAAAAAAAAAGCATACAATGGACACAGTATGCAGAGTCTTCAATTCCAGAATACGAAAGCCAGGTATATTTCTTTAGCCATGAAAACGAAAATTTTCGTTGTTGGTTCCCATGTGATCTAAAAGGAAAGTTAAAGTTGCTCTGAGGAACCCATTTGTCAATCAAAACTTTGAACTTTTCATTGTCCGTCAACACTTTGTTTTTAAATAAACCAATGTCCAAATCCATGTTATGTTTAGTTACAACGACCTTAGACCTGCTCACATTTGCCTCTGAGCCCTCCCCTGATGAAAAACTTGGCTGTTTTTCTATGCTTGCAGTCCTTGTTAACAATTCTTTTATTGATTTTTAACGGTTTAAAGTAGTTTTGCATGTTTGACTTTCTTTTGTCTCCCATTACTACTAGTCCAATTGGACACACTACGAACACCAATAGCCAATAGAAAATACAAACACAACAACAATCAATGAATTAAATTTTTACAAACACCACGACTGACTTGACGCCTGACACAGAGCACAGCACAATACCTTGGGGAGAGAAATTTTCACCGCTGTCCCACGCACATCTTGCTCCGAGCATAGTTACGACAACAGCCGGAAATATCCGATCGTGTTGTGTTTACAATATATATTATTATCACTCAAGTGTTGCATAAATATAGGCCTAACATAATTCTATTTTAAACCAGAAGAAAATCGCAAAATGTTCCAACGTTCCAACACTAAACATTCTAGAGCCCGTTATGCAATCAATTTTCTTGAAAGATATCATCAATGTTTTTAAAGTGTTCAGGTTTTTAGGGGGGGCTTAAGCCCCCAAAGCCCCCCCCTGGGTGCGCCCCTGCACTCGACGAATAGACACGACTGCTTTCTGTGAAAATTCAATCACTGAAACTAACATTGATTCAACTATACGTATGGAGTCACACACTATAAACAAGAAGTTCCGTGAAGAACTATACAGCCTACTTTTCATGCCAATGATTATTCTACAGAATATGAACCTATATAGAATAATGACGAAATTAAGTTGGTAATATCGAAATATCTAATTAGTTCAAAATATACCTGGTATAATGTAGCCTAATAGAGCACTACAGTTGGCAGCTCTGGTGACTGAATATATTCTTAGTTCCATTTCTTAAGGTACAGAATACAAAATTTGGTTGAAGTCCAATGGACGTTACATGCAGTTAGACACTGGATCTATCAGCACGCGTAAAAGCATGTTGCCAACAATGTCATGCGTGTGCTGGTCAGAAATAATCTGAAATATTATGATATCTTGTTGTGCCAATTTTGGATGAAATCCATTTGTTAGTATAGAAGTTACATGTATTTTAAAATTGGACATATCAGCAAGCATAGAATCATGTTGGCAGCACTGCATTGTATTAATTACTCCAAATTAATCTAGAATGTCAGGTGCTATACGTGTGCAAAGTATAGAGCTGTTGGCTTGCATACTTTCTGATATATTGATATTAGGGTAAAAAATATAGACAGCATTTATTAACAGTTGGTAGCCCTGATTTCTCTTAACAATACTTATAGTCATATCTGTTATGGTGCACATAGCACAAACGAAATTTGGTTGAAATCCAACTGATAGTATAGAAGTTACATGTATTTAAAAATTGGTACTATATGCAGGCTTATAATCTTGTTGGTAGAACTGACGTATACAAGTTACTCCAAATTAATCTAAAATGTCAGAATATACGTGTGCATAGTTTAAAGCTGTTGGCTTGCATACTTTCTGATATATTGGTATTTGGATTAAATAAATAAATAGAGAGAGCAATTATTAACAGTTGGCAGCCCTGGTGGTTCTTAAGAATACGCGCAGTCATATATGTTTATGTACAGATATTACATACAAAATTTGGTTGAAATCCAATTGATATTGTAGAAGTTATATGCATTTAAACATTGGACCTATCAGAAGGCTTAAAATTATTTTGGCAACACTGTCATGGTTGGACTCCTGGAAATTAAACTGAAATAGTCTTATCTACATGTGTGCCGATTTTGGAATAGCTCCCATGCATACCTTGCAAGATATCCAACATGGAGCTCAAATTTCTAATGCTTTTTTTCAGCAGTTGGTAGCACTGACATCATTTTCAAATATGGACGTGAGATATTCCGGTGCACATCTTTACTCATACTAAATTTGGTTTTGATCTCTGCAGTCGTTTAGGAGTTGATAGGGGGAGGGGGGGGACACACACACAGCCAGACAGACAGAAGGACAGACAGACAGACACACATTTTCCCGGATCGATCTCATAAGTCTACTTTTTCCTCATTTTTGCAAAATGTGAAAAGTAGGCTAAAAAATAGTCAACAAACTGAAGTGGATTCTGAAGAGGAAGACTGAACCTCTTCATACACAATGAAGCCTTTCCCCCATAAGGCACCTGCAATGAGATATCTCACATTATGGTGTCAGGTGTCCCTCAACATCTCACCTAACGGCCAGACTCCCTGAACGTCTTCAAGTGTTTCAAAGTCACCGAGACAATGGCTAGAGTGGACATTAAGCTGACATCTCTCGGAATTGTTCTTTTATACTGTATTAAGTCACCATCCCCGGGAAGGCCCCTTCAATAAATTTGAAAGGTTTGTGGGACATAAAATTTCAGTTCTTCAGCCTACAATGGCCACAATTATATAAAACCCGCAACAACAAAAAAGTCATTACCGAAATTTTGAAAATAACTTTCCTGTTTGGAGATACATTTATTTATTGAAAATCCATTAGAAGGGGAACCCTATTCTACCGAAGGATATTAGGGTTGTAGTTGACTTACTGGTTACAATTTGTATAAGCCAATTTACGAACATAATTTAGAGTAAATATGATGTGTGAATGTTAGAAACTGATTGTAACAGCAAGAATTTTGAAAAATGTAAAAATTGGTTTTGTTAGTTCATTACTGCAATAATTCAAATGATGATTCAGATTATATCTTTAACTTTCGAAGGAGGTATAATAATCCTTTCGTGCGCATTATCGCACTTGTAAATCGTGGGGAAAAACTATGGCACAATCTTGACCTCCTTAAGCGCATTTCTATAGGGATATAAATCTTGAAAGGGGGATGGCTATTTAGATTCTTAATGTATATATCGTGTTTTAGATAATAAATTAATGGAATGACATTACCTCTTACAGGAAGAGCTGTAAAGTTGAACGTCACCTCTTGAGATTCTGTTGCCATGGTTACAGGCTTGCCACTCCTTTGTCAGTTTTAGCCTACTTTCGATTTTTGCAAAAAATGAAAGTAGACTTATGAGATCACTACAGGGCGAAAAAAAGTGTGTCTGTCTGTGTGTGTGTATGTGTGTGAGTCTGTGTGTGTGTGTTTGTGTTTGTGTGTGTGTGTGTGAGTGTGTGTACTCTGAATGTCTGTCCCCCCTATCAATTCGAACACGGTGAAACCGAATTGAACGAAATTTGGTACAGAGGTAGAACAAGCAAAGGGCACCTCAGTGTCATGTTTAATATCGCCGCCATCTTTACTAAAACTGAATGACACTATCTGGATTTTCTTGTGATGTAATAGTATGGTATTTATCATATCTGTGTCCATATTTATCGTACAATTGTCCACTTTCACTAAGCTTCCAACGCTCTTTCTGCAGGTGATAGGCTACCTGAGATCCAGGAACGAGAAATGTTGATCATTGTCCATCACGAAGTGTACATATTGGCCCATTATCCACACAATGGCAGTCTGTTTAATTTGGGGGAAGGCGGTCACCGATCAACCTGCTTAAGTGAGTCGGTAGGTACCAGAGAAGGTGGGGGCAGTGAAGACAAAATTTCTGTGGCAGCCTGTAGGGACGGCAGAGTTGGTTCTAAGGCTGCGATACAGGTTGCCGATAGCACAGGGGCACTCTGTGGCCCTCTGATCTGGTCAGTGCAAAGTACCAGTTCTGCGTCATGTGTGTCCGAGGCCACTTCTGGTGTTGTCCCAGCTGACTGATCAATAAGCATGTTTTCATGTGACGTTTGCTGTGTCACAACTTCCGAGTATTGGACACGTCGTTGTTGTGTAGGAGTTATACCGAGGGGAATCATTTTCTTTGGGCAGTTGATACGTAGATGTGTGTTAGCATTGCAAATTAAACAGGTCTGTTTCTGTCCATTATACGATATATAGCCAGAATGGCCACCAAAAGTCTCAGTGGAGGGGATATCTTGTTTGATTTCCATAGTGACTGCACGTATTCCATTATACACCGGGAACTGATAAGCAGAAGACCATTGTTCTTTCCTGACGTCACTCACAGTGCCATATTTCGACAGGACGGATTTGAAAATTTCAGGGGGAACTTCGAGTGGGACATTAAATATACGCACTGTGGTAAAATTGGAATCCGCTGTGGAGAGCTTAACATTAGTCATTTCGCCTGAGTCATACTGAAATTTAATAGGATCTGCAAAAGTATTTAGCAATTTCTGATAAGTAGATATGCTGATTACCTTGATGTACATGGTTTTTTCTTGCGCATTTAACTGGATGGCTTCTACTTGGTCGACAGTCAACCGGAGGGTATCGCTAATCCAGCGGTGGATTTCTCCTGGTGTGGGGCGAGAACTCTGCCTGTCCCATTGGCAGCGTACGGTGTTTTTCCTCTGGTATCCGGACATGATTTTCAGCGGGGTTTTCTGGGTTTCTGGTTTTGTTGTCCTATCTGGAACACTACTTGAAAAAGTATTGTCCGAATGACACACGGAAGTTCAGTACACCCGTGGAACTATCGGAAGCACCGGTATTAGGAAACGTACAGTCTTCCAATGCGGTCACACAGCGCGCACACACGTACCTCACTCGCCCACGACTAGTGACCAATTGACTGTGAGCCACGCAGCCAGTCCGGTCGATTATGTCTCCAGATCCATAACATTCTTGATATACTTCTTATCTTTCTTTCTTTCTTTCTTCAATGATGGTAGCAGTTTTTATCTAGGTTGTGGCGTTTGGTAGAGGTAAATCGTTTCTAAGGTCTTCAACAAAGAATAGTTCTATTATACTCTTTGATAATAACAACGAGTTATAACTATACTCATACATTTAGGAGAAAGTAGGCTATATGTTCTTTACTGAACATCTTGTATTAGATTGAAATTCGTTTTCTGGGTATATCTCAGAAACAGTTGGTTTTAGGACCTTCAAATGTGGTCTTCGGAGACTCTTTAGGACACCAAAGTTTTGTTTCTAACATTGAAGGGCTAAAAATGAGCTTTGTCTCGTCCTTCTACGCCTATTTCAGCATGAAATTTAAGGGAGTTTACTCCTATAACCCTCTTTTATGAGAGACTAGCATGTCTTGAATTTGTGTCCGTCGATTATAGCCTATCTCATAGATATAGCTAATGTGGACTAGGTTTGATGATCGAAACATGTACGTATAGTTGTGTTTTAACAATAGGCTGGAATAGGCTGGAACATTTCATGATCAATTCATTTATTATTATTATTATTAGACTATTATTATTATTATTATTATTATTATTATTATTATTATTATTATTTTCGTTTCGGTCGTCTAGGAACCACGAGCCAATTTCAATGCTTTGTCCTTTGCTGTTCGTTCTTCTTCCTCCAGTATTCCTTCATCATCACACTATGTTTCTACTTCCTTTTCTCGGACCATTTCGAGCCGGTTTTCTTTCTCTTCCTGACTTGGAATCCTTCCTTTTTTAGCACTTTTTGCCTAAAAATATCCCTCTGTGGTGTATCTTCTTATCTGATATTGTGTTTTTTTTTTCAAATCCTTTTTGACTCCTTGTAACCAGGTTGTTGTTGATTTCTTGTTCCACAGGAATGTGAAGATCTGCTTTGTTAACCTACTGTCATCCATCCCTTGTAACCAGGTTGTTGTTGATTTCTTGTTCCACAGGAATGTGAAGATCTGCTTTGTTAACCAACTGTCATCCATCCTGTTCAAATGTCCAAAAAATAGCGATCTCCTCTTCCGTATTGTTTCTGATATGTCTTCTAATTTTCGATATGTTTCATAATTACTTCTTAATTTTCAAAATTCTGCAGTTTTTAAAGAGCCAAGTATTTTGCGTATAATTCTTCTTTCTACTACTTCTAATTTATCCAATGTGTAGTTCAGTACGAGACATTCATAGTATTTAAAATTATCCATATTGGAAACAAATTGGCCTTTAAAGACAACATTCATTTAAAATCAAAGAATTTAGATTTAGATAGGCTATATTAGGAACATTTCGAGTCTAAGTGTGGAAGAAAAGATTAAAAGATAAAGTTGCGAGTAATTGACATGGTGTTGAATTTTTGAGATGGTCTTAAAATGTTTCAATACTATCCAAATCAGATTTACTACCAAGTTATTTAAGTAAAAAGTATAATTGAATTATATATGATAACTGGGTGTGTACAAATTTAAATGAAAACTCCACGAAAAGAACGGGGCAAGAACATATTTTCAGAAATAAGTTTGTAGCGCATTCTGGTGGCCAGCCATCTTCACTACAGATCAGTTGGAATTAATCCCTATATAATATAACAAGTAGTTCCGTGAAGAACTATACAGCCTATTTTCATATATCCTACTTATGTTAATTGCCACAATCAACATACAAAATTTCAGTTTAATTGCTGTAACAGATTCGTAGATATTGAGAACCGTCTAAATATTTCAGATGGTCGCCAGGTTGGATTTTTATTTTTGTACTATTACATTAAGATTATTGTGTACGTGTGGTATTCAAACTTCAATCGCATGATTAGACAACAAGAAGTAAAAACGAGATTTTAAAATTACGCACAGCAGCCATCTTGTGATAATGCAAACCATTGAAATAAATTAGATGCCAGTGGATCAACATTTGTATAAGCATTTAACGTGCAACGTTTCACGGCACTCGGATAGTTAATTCGCGAGAAACGTCCATTTAAATATTTATACTTCGCGTCGCCGCTATGTTGGATTTGTGCTCACCAGGTTCCTGAAAGTCCTATAGGTGAACATATGTTCATAGTCTCTATGAACATAAAAAAAAACAGTTTGGTTGCTGTAAAAGATTCATAGATATTGAGAACCGTCTAAATATTTCGGGAGCTCACCATTTAGGAGTGTTATGTGTATAGACCATAGAGTTATGTACCATTCAAGGACAATTATTGCCTAGGTTCATTATTCAAACTTTCACTTCGATCGCATGATTACGACACAAGAAATTAAAACTTAATTTTAAAATTTCGCACAGCCGCCATCTTGAGGTTATGTAAGCAATTGAATTAAATTAGATGGCAGTGCATTACAATCTGCAAAATCAATTACTGTACCACATTTCACTGCGCTCAGAGAGTTAAATCACGAGAAAAGTCTATTAAAATATTTTAAATTCGCTTGGTCGCCATGTTCGTTTCGTACTTTACAGGTTTATGAAATATACATAGGTATACCTGTATCAGTACCCTTTATCACCGTACAAAATTGCAGGGTGATATCTGTAATAGTTTCGGAGATATAGAATGTCAGTGAAATATTTCGTACAGCCGCCATTTCGAGCTTATGTAAACAATTGAACTAAATTAGACTCCAGTGCATTACAATGTGTATAAACATTTGCTGTACCAAGTTTCATTACATTTAGATAGTTAAATCGCGAGAAAAATCTATTTAAATGTCTCAACTTCGCTTGGCCGCCATGTTGGTTTTGTAGTCTCCAGGTTTTTGAAAGTCTCATATGTGAACTTCTAGTAGTGCCCTTTATCACCGTACACAATTTCAGGGCGATATCGATAATAGTTTCGGAGATATTGAATGCTAGTGAAATATTTCGCACAGCCGCCATGTTGGATTGGAGAGACGTAACAAAATTTGAAGGGCACGGTCGAGGTCGCCGGGAATAGGGCTATGAACTTCCCGAGTTTCATTGAAATCGCTCCAGCCGTTTCGATTTTATTAGGGGGGGACACACACACGAATCACACACACACGCACACACACACACACACACACACACACACACGCACACACACACGGACAAAAGGTGATCTCATAAGCCTATTTTTTCAAAATTGAAAATAGGCTAAAAATGAAAGTTTGTTTGTTTTTTTCTGAATTTCCTCGTAAATTTGAGTTATTAACGCGTTTCAGACTGATTTATGACGGTTGCGCGCAAAAACAATTTTTTTGTCTGTCAGTCTGTCAGAGTACAACTTTGTACGCGCATCACTCGAGAACGGCTGAGTAGATCAACGTAAAATTTGGTACAAATGTCCATCAGAGGCACGAAAGTAATCATTGATGTAACTCTTCTCCGTACCTCTCATAAAAGAGGGCGGTTGGTTGGTTGGTTCCTCAGTTTAGGGGCTGTGACAACGCGGTCATATATCCCCGTGTACTTTCGGTGTGTGAAGAATCTGTCTGATAACCGTTGTTAATTGTGGTGACTGTATTAGTGTGTGTTATCTGTTTTTTAATTCAAGTAAGGACTGCAGACTTTGAATTTTTCAAATAGTGCCTACTTTTGCCGCCAAACGCCACCGTCAACGACTACTAGTTCGGAACTTAGCTACTAGAAACCACCGCAGTCGGCTCTTGCCAACGAACGTAGAAACCTAAGATCGTTGTTTACATTTTTAACCTATATAATTTAGCTTCACACAGGTGTAATTAGTGGAAGGTTCTTTAACATGCCATAAATCTATGACATGGGAACGCCGGCTTTACTTCCCCTCTGAAGGAAGGCGTACTGAGGGATTTTTAACGCTCTTAAAAATCCGACGACTTCGACCGGGTATGAACCCGCGATCTTGGGCATACATAAAAGAGGGCCTACCCCCTTAAAATGCATGCTGAAATGGACGTAGCAAGACGAGACAAAGCTCATTTTCAGCGTCTCAATATGAGAAACAAAACTCGGAGGCCCTATGGGCCCCGAAAACCACATTTTTAGGACCTAAAACCAACAGTTTTTGATATATTCCCAGAAAACTAATTTCATTTAATGAACTAATGAAAGAATGCAAGCCGGTAACCATGGCAACACAATCTCAGGAGTCCATCTATTTCTGTAAGACGCAATGCCATTCCTTTTATTACGTTACTGTGAACGTTCGCAAATGGCTATAAGGTTATCACGGAACCAACTTACGGTGTAAAATTCATCAATACGTATATAATGCGCTTAAGGTGGTCGAGGGGTACTCTGGAATTTTTTCACGCGATTTACACGTGCAGGTGCGTTACTTAAGGTATATTATATCCTTATCCATATATTATTAAAATTATTTTATGATTATTATTATTATTATATTGTGGCGTACAAGGACGAGAGAAAACGCATTTTCAGCCCCTCGCTGGCTCGGAGGCTACTACGTCTTAAGGCTCTAAAACCACGTTTCTGTCATATTCCCAGAAAACTAATGTCATTTAATAAACTAATAAATAGATGACGAGTACAGAAGATTACCAAATCAGGAGCTATATAGATATACTGAGAAATTCACAGATGTGGCCAGGAAGAGACGTCTGGCTTTCTACGGACATGTCTCAAGGATGAATCCAACAAGACTAACCAACCGGCTTCTCAACAAATGGGAAAATAGAAAGAGCGTGACACCGTGGCTAACAGAAGTTAACAAGGACATCCAAGAACTGGAGATAATGGAAAATGATATTAGAAGCCGAGCACATCCCAGAAAGATACTTAAACCGAAGAGTTTTCAGGACAGACCACCCTGTAAGAAAACCGGATCACCTAGACAAAAGAGAGTAAGGAGAAACATAGCCAGATAATGCGCGAATATTGGGCAAACATCAAGTCCCTCGCCAAGCTGAAAAGTTCAACGTCGTGGTCCTTAGCTGGTCCATGCTAAGGAAGAAGAACAAGAAGAAACTAATGAAGTAATGCGAGCCGGTCACCATGACAACAGTACCGGTATCTCAAGAGGTGACATCCAACTTTCCATCTAATTCTGTAAGAAGCAATGCCACTCAATGTATTATATTTCTGCGAAAGTTTGCTAATGGGTATAAGGTTATCATGGGAACAAAAAAAGCCTGCAAAATTCATCAATGAGCTTAAGGGGGTCAAGGGGTAACCTGGTATGTTTAAACGCGACTTACACGTGCGATATGTTGTACAGTAGGTCTATTATATCTCCAAACACCAAGATTATTTTCAAAAATTCCTGAATTGAAATAGTGATTTTGCAGCTATTGGGAATTTGGGCCATTGGAGGCAAAAAATCCTGAATTATCATGCACCACAAGCCTTTATAATTTATTGAAGGAGTCATCCTGGGGATGGGGTCTTTACACAACGGTGAGGGTCAGTTTTTAATTGACACTAGCTATTTTACCCGGCGTTGCCAGGGAGGTGTATTTACATGTTATAGAAAGATACATGCCACATATATTACGCAAAGAAAGTTTTAAACATAGTGCTCCTGGGCTCTGAAGTTAATCAAGTGCAATATTAACTCACTTTAAATCTAGGCGAAAGGTACTGTGGAGTACAATAACGTAGTTGAGAATGCATCAATAACAAAGAGGACTGTATATGCACATTTCTCATGGACCTAGTCTCACAATTACAGTACTTTCGTGAGAGTCTTTATTTTTGTTGTAATGGGTGTAATTTTGTCGTCTTGTTCACATAGTTCCTTTCATTTTTAAAGTGTTGCATCTACCTTTTTGAAAGGAATCTATATTTAAATTATTCTATGTTTGGAATATAAAGTCATTATTCTGGAGTCAAATATACTTACGATTGAGTGAGTAATGAGAAATGGCTTATTCATGTACATAGGTCTGTGTGTAGGCTACTATAGCTGCATATTTGGGAGTAGTATTTCTGTATTCACATGCCTATTATCTCATATTGGGCGGCTTTGGTGGCGTATTTGGTAGCATGCTGAGCTTCTATGCCCAAGGTCGCGGGTTCAAACCCAGCCGAAGTCATCGGATTTTCGAAGAGCGTTAAAATCCCTCAGTATGCCTTTCTTCAGAGGGGAAATAAAGCTGGTGGGCCCATGTCATAGATTTATGTAATTTTAAAGAACCTTCCAATAACTACACTCGTGTGAAGGTAAAATTTGTAGGTGAAATTTGATTAACGCTATTAAGTTCCAACGTTCACCGTCAGATTCTGGTTGCGGTGGTATCTATTAGCCAAGTTTGCAGCTAGGTGTCGTTGACGGTAGTATTTGGTAGCTTAAAACTGACTGCCGGCAGTCCTTACCTGAATTACAGATAACATACAATTAACACCGGTTATCAGGCAGATTCTACACACATCCGAAGTACACGGGGCTGCATGACCGCGTTGTCGCATCCCCTAAACAGAGGAGCCAACCAACCTATCTCACCTAGTTTAAGTAAATGCAGCAACGTATAATCCCAGTATAATGTCAAATAAGATGCATTGATTGAGAACAAATTGGGCTTCATTAGTCCCGAAAGTATTTCGTAAGATAAGATATATATTCTCTAAACCCATACGGTAATGGTCTCTAAAATGCTATAGCGGAGTTCAAGGTGTTTAGAATCCGTGATTTACTTGACTTATAAACACACACACTAATACAACCATCACAATAAGATGGGTTATCAAACAAATTCAACACACATCCAAGTACACGGGGCTACATGAGCACGATTTTGCAAAGCCCCTAAATTAATCAACATCCCATTCTTCGGCGGCCGGAGGCATTTCTTTTCCCTGTCTTTTATTAGAAAAGTTCTTAATAATAATTTTACATCCGCCTGAATCGATACTATAAAGAAAATTAATTATTGAACTTGTTCTTAGTACATATTTCGGGGATTAATCAAATTTTATCCCTTTCACCAGCTAAAAAACATATTGAAAAACAAAATAAAACGTAACACTGTAATAAGATAGGTTATTAATCCTAATATGGTGCACTATATATTTAGGTTATAAAAATTAGAATAAAATGAAATGTAGTTGGTGACAGTGATCAGCCTGTAGGTGCTAAAGAAGACGTATGACAAACAGTAGACACACATTTATGGTTCCGTATTGAGAAGGTCAAAGGCTTGAAATGGCAGACTTGGAATATCAATACTTCACCAATCCGTGTATAATTAACTAATGAAGAGCCTGTATGCTGAAAGATCCATATGCCTTTTCTAATCAAAGCGGCTTCAAGTAACACGACGTGGTGGAAAGTACAATTCTTGGTAAAGAGGTTAGCTCAAAGTATATGGTGTCTAGAAAAAGCAATGGAAAAAACAAATATAATTATTATAAAAGTGACTAAGATGAGAAAATATAATAAAATCATTATGCAATTCTAATTTAAATGACATTGAATGAATATAAATTTAATAAATACGATAACTTACTTGAGGTTAAGACAATGTTTCATTTAGAAAATGATTTGTCTATTGGTTAAAATTTTATGGGTGTAGCAAAGTCCAAAAACTCAAATAGACGATAGTTAATAACGTCAGTACTAGTTATGGAAAAAGACGTAAATACAAATGGAGCGCTACTGTGAACAAATAAACTTATTATTATCCTTTCATCTCGTCTAATATGTAAGTTAGATTTAAATTGGTTGGAAGTAGAAGTATTTTAATTATCATCCGTACCGTATAATTACGGGCAAGTGAGGTAGGCATTTCGCCCCTTGAATACTATCACCTCCACCACCGTGTATGTTTCGCTTTCCTATAAATTGAAAATTTGCCCGTAAGTATGTGTCTGAATTAATATCATTTTCTTTATGCTGATTGTATAACAAAAGAACTAACTTAGAGCCATGTTTTCGCGTTTTTTCAATCTCGATATTAAGGCTCCAAAGTTAAAACCCCTTTGCTTCAGGTATCGTCCCCTTAAAAAGCTGCGGTAGGTTGGCGCTGCAACCTAACGGTGAATTAATATACAGTATATCCTGTACGCGTCTGAGTGTTGAATGGGCAGGCAGTTTTAAGCAGCCAGGATGAATGAGATCCGGTGGGCAGTGAAAATGCCGCGGTGATCACAGTCGGTTGGTGCTGCTACCTATCTTCTGTTGAATGGACAGGCAGTTTAAAGCAGCTTGGAGGGATGTGATCTAATTGGCAGTGGGTGTAGCATGGCCTCTTACCGAGATAGAAACTTGGTTGTCCCGACTTGAGCTATTGTGCCATGGAGATGCCGGCCTTGCCATTACTTTATCAGTTTATTTTCTGACTTAATTAGCCTTTGCTCGAGTGCAAAAAGGCCGAAATCAGAAGAATGAGAAAGACAATCGAAAATTCATGTAGCCAGCCGTCGCTGCTGTGTGCTAAACTATGTTTATGCAAAATTAGGTTGAGATTTGTGGAACGGAGTAGATTTGTAGGCCTATACGGAACAAATCCACCCACATACATACATACATACATACATACATGCATACATACATACATACATACATACATATATACATAGGATACAGACTTTCACATTTATATATAAGATATGGAGAAGAGCTACATCAATGAATGGTGTCGTGCCTCTGATAGATCTGTACTAAATGTTACGTTGATTCACCCAGCCGCTGTCGAGTGATAAGCGTTCACACTTGTCCACACACGAACATTTTGATTTATCGCGCATCCGTCATAAAACAGTCTGAAAACGCGTTAATAACGCAAATTTCCGTGAAAATTGAAAAGAAAACAGACAAACTTTCATTTTTATATACGTGGGGTGATCTGAAACTAAGGTTACAAGGCTGATATTCCTGGAGTTTCGTCGGTTAAAGAAAAATTGGTAGTGGTTTATAACTGTGCAGACCTTCAGCCACCCGCAACCTACAGCGCTAGTTGTAGGTAAACAACTAATAGTGACTCGTTTGGAAAACTGGTTTTACGAAGAGATCCGCTCAGTTATTCGATTTCTGTGGGTGAAACATGTATCCGCACCGACGACTTCTCACCGAGGGCGTCATCGTCCTTCATGACAACGCACGATCACATACAGCCCAGAAGACCACCACGCTGTAGAAGCGGTTTCGCTAAGACATCATTGACGATCCTCTCTACAGCCCCGACCTTGCTCCAAGCGACATTCACCTGTTACCTCCCTAGAAGGAGTACCTAAAGGAACCATTTGGCTGCACACGACAGAGACAAGCGACCTAGACAGACGACAGAGTTGCGAGACCGAGACAGGTCGCTTTCGATCTGCTCCCCATTCAACCATATGAAGTACATTTGGGAGAGCGAGACGGAGACAGGTGACACAGATCGGCGACCGAGATGAACCGTAGGACACCGCTCTTTGAGCAGTAGTGTCTCGCGACAAGCGGAAGCAGCACGTGTTTTATGAAGTGATAAAATATCGGAAATAAAATGTACTTAATCAAACTGCTTACGGTTTTAATGTAAAATAACTCCTGAACTTTTCCTCTTCTAAAGATAAATGATTCTTTATTAGCAAACAGAAAGATCCTTCTTCATGTCTGGTTTTGAATATTTAACTCATAGGTTTTCTCGGTTTTTTTTTTCGCAACAAATAACACAGCAACACATCATCGTCCTCTTCCTCTTCGAGCAACCTTATCATTAGAATATTTTTCGTAACCATTTTTCAAAGAATGTGTGCACGCACGTTCCAATAAACACCTACTGTATTTCTAGGCGTATCGTCAGTCTCGGTCGTCATCAAATTACGTGAATGGCGACACGTTGACTTGTCTTCGTCTCTCGTCGCTGTCGTCTGTCTCGGTCGCTTGTCTCTGTCGTGTGCAGTCAAATGGTACCTTAAGAGACCGACTATTCACATCAGACGAGGAGGGAGAACACTTCGCGACAACGCCGCTGATCACACAGGACAGGATCTTTACCATGAAGGACTGTTCAAACTCGTCCCACTAAGCAACAAATGTCTAAACCGATGTGGAGACTATGTCGAAATATAATATTAACCCCTGGCACTACAGCCCATGAAGGGCCTAGGCCTACCAAGCGACCGCTGTCCAGCCATTTGGCCTGCAGAGATTGGGGAGACGCGTGATCAGCGTATCGGACCTCCTCAGCCGTTAATCTTGATTTTCGTGATCGGGGCGTTGTCTCATTGTCAGACAGCTACTCAATTGTCCTCACGAGGTTGAGTGCACCCCGTTAATGCCCTCACATCAGTTTTTAAAATCTCTGACGGAGCGGGGAATCGAACTCGGGGCCTCCGGGTGAGAGGCAGGTTCGCTACCTCAACACCACTGGGCCTAATATAATTATGTATTATCAGTTGGCTTCATTGGTCGTATGAAATAAAATGCACACGTTCCACAGCAGGCTTTGTAACCTTAGTTTCTATACCTCCCTCGTATATAGGGACTAGGAGAAGTGCCCATTCTTCGAACGGTCTTCGGTATTAATAACCAGACGTCATCAATTGAGCTACTGTTGCAATGGTTATGGGCTTGGAACCTGTTTGTCGACATAGAAAAATGATTAGTTAAAATGCGCCCTCAAAATAAATGTACCTAACGTGTTCTTCCTGACGTGAAAATAAAATTGAAAACCTCGTAGACGAATCGCAATATACGTCACATACAAACTGACCCTAACCGTTGTGTCAATTTTTTTTTTCGTGTGGCCTCCGGAGAGGCCGAGTGCAGGTCTTTCTATTCGACGCCCGTGGGCGACCTGCGCGTCGGGATGAGAGATGGAATGGCTGAGGATGAATGAAACAGGGCATGGATGTGGAAGGAATCGGCCGTGGCCTATCAGAAGGTACCGTCCCAGCATTTGCCTGGTGTTGAAAATGGGAAACCACGGAAAACCATTTCAAGGATGGCCGACGGTGGGGCTGGAATCCACGAGTCTACCGAGTCAGCAGAGAGCTTGGTCCCATGACCTAATGCTGCGCTTTAGCCAGCTGAGCCAATGCTGTCGGTGTTGTGTCAAGTGCCCAACTACAAGAATACCCCCTTTTATAAATTATAAAGGCTTATGGTGCATGAAAATTCAAGTTTTTAGCCTCCAATGGCCCAAATTTCTAAAAGCAGCAAAAAATAGTCTACTATTTAAAATCAGGAGGTTTTGAAAATAATGTTCTTGTTTGGACATATAATAGACGTTCTGTACGACATATCGCACGTGTAAGTCGTGTGAAAAAAATCTAGGGTACTCCTTGAACCCCTTGAACCCCTTTTATGAATTTTACAGTTTTAGTTGGTTCCGTGATGGAAAGTTGGATGTCACCTCTTGAGATACTGTTGTCATGGATACTGGCTTGCATTCCGTCGTCCGTTTATTAAATGAAATGAAATTGGCGGCTTCGGTGGCGTAGTCGGTAGCATGCTGAGCTTCTATGCCCAAGATAGCGGGTTCAAACCCGGCCGAAGCCGTCGGATTTTTTAAGAGCGTTAAAAATCCCTCAGTATGCCTTCCTTCGGAGGGGAAGTAAAGCCGGCGGTCCCATGTCATAGATTTATGGCATGTTAAAGATCCTTCCACTAATTGCACCTGTGTGAAGCTAAATTGGATAGGTTAAGAATGTAAACAACGCTCTTAGGTTTCTACGTTCGTTGCCAAGCGCCGACTGCGGTGGCGTCTATTAGCTAAGTTCTGAATTAGGCCTAGTAGTCGTTGACGGTGGCGCTTGGCGGCAAAAGTAGGAACTATTTGAAAAATTATAAGTTGCAGTACTTAAAATTAAAAAACAGATACACACACTAATACAGTCATCACAATTAACACCGGTTATCAGACAGATTCTACACACACCCAAAGTACACGGGGCTACATGACCGCGTTGTCGCAGCCCCTAAACTTAAGAACCAACCAACCAACTAAATGAAATTAGTTTTCTGAGAATATCTAAGAAATTGTTAGTTTTTGAGCCTTAAAATATAGTTTTCGGGGACCCTTTATGGCTCTTTAGGGCCCCCGAGTTTCGTTTCTCACATTGAGGGGCTGAAAATGAGCTTTGTGTCACCCTTCTACGCCTATTTCAGCATGTATTTTAAGGGATTAGGCCCCCTTTTATGAGAGGTACGGAGAAGAGTTACATCAATGATTAGTGTCGTGCCTCCGATGGATATCTGTATCAAATTTTACGTTGATCAACCCAGCCGTTCTCGAGTTATAAGGGCATAAAAAATTGTCCACAGACAGACAGACAAAAAATATGTATGCTCGTATCTGTTATAAAGCAGACTGAAACGCAAAAATATCGCAAATTTCCGTGGAAATTCAGAGAAAACAGACAAACTTTCATGTTTATATATATAGAGATGGCCGATAAGAGATAGAAACTTTTAGAAAATATTATATGTCACATACAAATGTGTGTGTCGAAATAGCAGTATTCCCTCACCCCCAGTATTATACTGTTAATAAGTTATCTTCAATGCATGTTTAATTACCTCTCTAATGCGTATGAAATTCGTCTACCTTACTTATACTAGATGATGTAGGCTGTCAGACAAGCGACTCGAGGCTTCAAGTAAGCGTTAAGCAGACTCAAAGTGAAGCTTCTTCCTCGCCTCTTAGATGGATACAGCAGTCTACTTTGTCTTTTGTCTCAGAAGAGGAGCCTGGAATACCATCTAAAGCAAGGCAACGAACACGTAATTGGTCCTGTGATCGGGACAGATTACCGTTGACAAAAGAACATCAAAGTGCGGTACAACCTCACTTAAAACTATATTACTGGATTTTTAACTCATGAATACCAACCACCCCCTGCTGCGAGTAGCCAAGCTAACAGTAGTGCCATAGCCCTCTCCGCTTTTGTGTCTCTGGAACGCGGAACTTTCCCCTTTCTCTCTCCTTCTTTCCCTCAAACTACTGTATGTTACTGAGAACACTGGAAACACAAAGCCTTTATTAGAGGCAAAGCTCAGAAGCAGCAAAGGGAGTTTTGTCGTAAAGAACAGAAAATGATACCGTATTGTTAAATCACACTTCCCCACATGCAGCAGTAAAAGTTTCAAATTTCTTTTATCGTCTGCGGTGACTGAAACAGTTGGCTTTATCAATGGAATCGCTCTTATATTCTATGAACATGCTTGTGCTAAATTGTATTAACAATTTATGGGTCAGTGGTCTGTATACTGCCTATTTTCCACTAACTATAGGCACAATTTATAATGTCAAAGATGCTAATCGTTGAAACTTTCAGCCATATACAGTAAATACGATTTATTTTTATTATATAATTTTGTGAGTTTCTGCATGGCCGCTGGATATAATAAGCTTATTATTATTATTATTATTATTATTATTATTATTATTATTATTATTATTATTATTATTATTTTATACAGTACATATAACACATTGCTGGTACATTACAACGTAACTATATGGGCTTCAGGGAACCAAAGTATAGTTACTAAAACAGCAACTTCTAAGCTGGAATGTCGCTACCCATGAACTTCCGGACGATTTGGGTTGTTGATAGAACTACTGCCTTCTGCATTAGTTTGTACAGTTGCGTATCCTGATCCAGTTCGCTAAGGCCTTGGATCAAGGTACTTGGGTTCACGCCTGTACTTGAGACAATGATAGGTATGGTCTTGACCCGTTCTACATCCCATTGTCTTTTAATAGAGTCGACCAAATCGCTGATCTTTTCTATGTGTTTTGACTGGAGATTCCTGTTGTTAGGAATCGCAACATCAATCAAGATAATTTGCTTGATTTTCTTGCTGTCAACCACCAGATCCAGCCTGTTGTGTGATATTATTATTATTATTCCCCGTTAGGATCTCCGGGTGGGGACTACTCGAGAGGGGGTTAACATAACAGAACTGACAAAGAGGAAATCTGACATTCTACGGATCGGAGCGTGGAATGTTAGAGGTCTGCTAGGAAGTGGAAGGTTAGAAAACTTAGAAAGGGAAATGGATAGGTTGAGGTTGGATTTGGTTCGGATTAGTGAAATGCGCTGGCAGGAAGAACAGGACTTTTGGTCAGGAGACTATAGGGTCATTAGCACTAAATCAAACAATGGCCAAGCAGGGGTTGGCCTCATATTGAGTAGGAAACTTGGACAGCGGGTGGAATATTATGAGCAATATAGTGAACGGATTATTGTAGCAAAAACCAATACTAAACCTACCTGCACCACAGTGGTACAAGTCTATATGCCTACCAGTCAAGCTGATGATGAGGATGTTGAAAAGTTCTACGAAGAAATAGACGAAATTCTGAGGTATATCAAGGGTGATGAAAATATTATAGTAATGGGAGAATGGAATGCTGTGGTAGGAAAAGGGAGAGAAGGGAATATAGTAGGAGATTTCTGATTAGGTGAAAGGAATGATCGAGGAAGCAGGCTGGTAGAATTCTGCACCAAGCATGAATTGGTCATAGCTAACACCTTATTCAATAACCACAATAGAAGAATATACACATGGATGAGACAAGGAGATACAGGGCGTTACCAAATCGACTTCATTATGGTCAAGCAGAGGTTTCGAAACCAGATTTTGAATTGTAAAACATATCCTGGTGCTGACATAAACTCTGACCACAAGCTGGTTGTAATGAAATGCAGATTAAAGTTGAAGAAACTGAAGAAAAGTCAAAAGCCAAAAAGGTGGGCAATAGACAGACTGAAAGAGAAGGATGTAAACGAAAGATTCAAGAAGAGTATAAAGGAAGGACTAATGAAAAACCCTAAACAAACTTCAATTGCAGACGAATGGGCACTTTTGAAGAATGAAATAACAAAATCCGCAGAAGAAAACATTGGTAGGAAAGAATGAATAGGTAGAAAACCGTGGATCACTCAGGATATACTAGAATTGATGGATGAAAGGAGGAAACATAAGAATGTAAGAGATGAAAAGGGGAAAGTAGAATTCAGACGTCGAGAAATGAGGTTAACAAGAAGTGCAAGGAAGCGAAAGAAGAATGGTTGAAAGAGAAATGTGCAGGTATAGAAAATTGTCTGAAATTAGGAAAAGTAGACACAGCTTATCCAAGGATTAAGAATACTTTTGGGGAAAAGAAGACTAAGTGCTGTAATATTAAGGACACAAATGGAAAGCCTCTAACAGATAGGGAAGAAAAGGTTGAGAGATGGAAAGCTTACATAGAGAGTTTGTATAAGGGAAAGGAGATTGAGAACCATGTAATGGAAAGGGAGGAGGAAATTAATGAGGATGCGAAAGGAGATTTAATATTGAGATCAGAATTTGATAGAGCTTTGGAAGACTTAAGCAGGAACAGAGCACCAGGCATAGATGATATACCGATTGAGTTGCTACGCTGCATTGGAGATGAAGGTCTGATCAGGTTATTTCACTTGTTGTGTAGGATTTATGAGACAGGTGAGGTACCCCCTGATTTCAAGAAGAATGTAATCTTCCCTATACCAAAGAAAGTGGGAGCTGACAGATGTGAAGATTACCGTACAATCAGCTTGATTACTCATGCTTCAAAGATCCTGTCTAGAATAATTTACAAGAGGATTGAAAGCCAGATAGAAACGGAGTTGGGTGGAGACCAGTTTGGTTTCAGGAGAAATGTAGGAACACGGGAAGCTGTACTAAATCTTAGGCTGATTTTGGAAGGTAGAATAAGAAAAGATAAGAGAACGTTCATGGCATTTGTAGACCTAGAAAAGGCTTTTGATAATGTTGATTGGACTAAATTGTTTGACATTTTGAAAATGAATGGAATAAAGTACAGGGATAGGAGGGTGCTCTACAATCTGTACAGAAACCAGACAGCAGTCATTCAAACTGATGGACATGAGAGAGAAGCTGGTATTCATAAAGGTGTGAGGCAAGGCTGCAACTTATCACCCATACTTTTCAATCTTTACATTGAACAAGCAATGAAGGAAATTAGAGAGAAATTTAAAGTGGGAGTGAAGATTCAAGAAGAAATAATTACAACTCTGAGATTTGCTGATGACATCGTCATCCTAGTCGACACACCTGAGGATTTGAATGAGTTTTTGAATGGTATGGACTCCGTCTTACGGAAAGAATTCATGATGAAAATTAATAAATGTAAAACAAAAATACTGGAATGCAGCCGAAATAAATCAGAAACCTCTATGGAGATCAAATTGGCAGGTGAAAAGCTGAAGGAAGTAGGAGACTTCTGTTTCTTAGGAAGCAGAATAACCAGTGATGGACGAAGCAAAGAGGATATAAAAAGTAGGTTGGCTCAGGCAATGAAAGCATTTCTACAAAAAAGGAATCTGCTGACATCGAATATAGATTTAGGTATAAGGAAGTCATTTTTGAAAGCCTTTGTCTGGAGCGTGGCGCTCTATGGAAGTGAAACTTGGACTATTGGTGCAGCAGAAAAAAGGAGAATTGAAGCATTTGAAATGTGGTGTTACAGGAGAATGATGAAGATCAGATGGGTAGATAGGGTTACAAACAAAGAGGTATTAAGACGAGTGGGAGAGGAGAGATGTTTCTGGCGACTGCTAATGAAGAGAAGAGATAGTTTGGTAGGACACATACTAAGACACCCAGGAATAGCAAGCTTAGTTATGGAAGGAAGGGTCGAGGACAAAAACTGTAGGGGTAGACCAAGGTTAGAATATGTTTAACAGATTGCCTCGGATGTAGGGTGTCGGAGCTATGCAGAAATGAAACGATTAACTCAGGACAGGGAGGCATGGAGCGCTGCATCAAACCAGTCAAAAGACTGAAGACTCAAACAACAACATTATTATGTAAGTGTTAATATTCCCGATACCCAAATATTATATCTAAGTTCCTTGATATTTTTAATAATAACATTTAAAATTAAATAGTGAAAAAATGAAATATCATATCAATAATTAGAATTAAAACAGTACGGGTTGAATGTAAAAACAAAAATTAGAATTTTAATAATTTCAGTAAATAAAAATAATATAAAATTAAAATTATCAAAACAAATTTGAACACAAAAATGTTAAGGAAACTAAAAATCAAAAAGTATAATAATTGGGCTAAAATAATTAAAATAAAGTAAAAATATCTTCAATAATATTCTGCCCTATAAAGGGTTAAACTGAAATGCTAAATGCTCGTGGGTGATCAAAGTGAAAGACTCAAGTAACCGAAACGAAGGAAATACTTTGTATTAGAGACTGTATACAATGCGATGGAAATATTCACTTTAGATAAGCAGTAAATGCAATAGAAGAAATCCAGTTCGGAGGCTAATGTACAAGATGACCACCATGCACGTTGTTATAGTTTGTAATTGTTGTTATACGGGGCGGAACAGCATGGTAATTTGCCCTCTCACGTTGTTAAATTAATTATATACTGAAATTGATTTTCTTCCAATACAAAATTCCATTGTTTTCCCAAAATTATGTTTAGTCTCATATCGATTTCTTCAGAAAATGAAAGCAGACTTATTACTGTATATCTACATGGGCCAAATGATTATGTGTCTGTCTGTGCGTCTGTATATGTGTGTGCATGTCGATCCTTCCTATCAATTCAAACACGACAAAATCCAATTGAACCGAATTTCATACAGATGTAACACTAGCGAAGGGCACCTCCATGCCATGCTTTATGTCACCACCTTTTTAACCGAAACATAATGGCGGCCACCAAAATGTTCAAAACATAAATCAAATTAGGACTAAACTAACCATCAGATCTCTACCAAATTTTGCCAAAATATACGTTCTAGCGTGGTGAGTCTGTCGACAAAACAACAAGGTCATCAGCCAAACCATTTCAATATGGCAGTTGTGCGAATCAAGCAAGTATTATAGTCCATAACTTATGATCCAATTAATGAATATTCACAGTAATTGGCATTTAGATAGTTGTATATAAGTACCCTCTGTTGTCAAAGTGATAATAGCATGAGACTGTATGTTGCTCGCACCCGCCATCTTGAAATCATAAAATAGAAAAGTAAATAACTCTCAATACTTAGGAGCTTCTGTAACGAATTAGTGACAAGGTTAGACTTTATATATGGCCGTGTATATCCAAGGCGAAAGTAGAGACTCTCCATGCATTCTAGATGTCGGCTGTGCAAACTGTTACATCATTAAAATCGATATTGGGTAATTAGGACGAATCTTGCCAAAAGGTGAGCATCATATTATTAGAGTTCTCACATGCGTTAGTACAGCGGCAAACTTGAAATTTTAAAATAAATTAATTACTTGTGGTACCGCATCCTAGAGCTATAATATCGAACTTTAATAATGAAGTATAACCTTATAAGGAGGCTTCGGGGTCTTAGTACGAAAACAATGCTCTAATATCACACGGAGTTGAGATGACGCACGTACTATGAACTGCCAGTCCGTCCACAACAGACGACGAACCATGGGATCAGTCCATTTATCCGCTGTACGTCACATGTGTTCATTGGTACATCCGAAGGTCACAGGTAGAGCTTCCCCGGGTCCTACAGTACGGTGGATTCTAACTTCATTGCACAAGTACTAAGACCCCGCAGCCAGCTTATAAGTTGATCTTTATCCCCATAGCTAAACACCAGTGACTGTATGGATTCAAGGTGGCGGCTAGACGTACTAATAATGTATACAAATTAGTAACTCAGGATATTACTGCACAATTAAAGCTAAACTTGGCAGAAGAGGAGTATTATGCAAGAGGCGTCAGTAGGGTTAGTGATAAAGTTATCAATCTGTCTATAGCGCGCAGTGGTCATCCTGAAAATTCATAATTTTAAAAAATAATTTACTTTACTCGTTTAAGAACTAACAATACGAAAAGTAGTGATACGGTAGAAATCTATATGGAATATCACAATACCCTCAGGGAAAAAACAGTGACTTTACATTTTTAAGATGACGGCCGGACGTAATATTAAAAGGTAATAGTGAATATACTTCGGCAATTAATACCAAATTAAATAAGAAAGAAGTATCGCATTCGGCACCATATAAAGCCTCCGGTCGTATTACTGTGCAGTAATGTCGTATCTTGGCGTTAATGGATATTGATTTCTTCTTGTAGACATTTTTAGCCTATTTTCATTTATGAAAAAATAGGCTTATGAGATCACCTTTTGTCCTTGGGTCTGTCTGTGTGTGCGTGTGTGTGTGATGGTGTGTGTCCCCCCTAATAACTTCTAAATGGCTGGAGCGATTCCAATGCAACTCGGTAAGTTCATAGCACTATTCCGGACCACCCCGACCGTGCTCTTCAAATTTTGTTACGATTGACCAATCCAACATGGCGGCCGTGCGAAATATTTCACCAGCATTCGACATCTACGAAACTATTTCCGATATCACCCTGGAATATTTCACGGTGATAAAGAGAACTATTAGAAGTTTACCTATGTGATTTTTGAAAACCTAATTACTGCAAAACCAACATGGCGGCAAGCGAATTTGCGACATTTAAATAGACGTTTCTCACGATTTAACCAACCAAACGCAATGATTCATGGTACAGTATATGTTTATACACATTGTAATGCACCGACATCTAACTTCGTTCAATTGTTTACATAACCTCAAGATGGCGGCTGTGCGAAACATTTCACCGGCATTCTATATCTCTGAAACTATTAGCGGTATCACCCTGAAATTTTGTACGGAGATAAAGGGTACTACTGGAAGTTCATCTATAATATTTTCAAATATCGGTTAACTATATAACGAATATGGCAGCCAAGCGAATTTGAAAATTTAAATAGACCTTTCTCGCGATTTAATGATCCAAACGCAATGAAACTTTGTACAGCAAATGCACTGGTATCTAATTTAGTTCAATTGTTTATGATACGTGCAAGTGCACGTCTCTTCGTTTTCAATCATGTATATTCCGGTGGATCATACTTCATGACATTTGAACCGACCGCCTGTTGTCGTGGTTCCGTTGGTCAACGAGAGATGGCTCCTGCTGTCGGACTTCGGCTTTATCCAAGTAGTTCCTGCTTATTCACCAATAGAGTGCGTTGGTGTTTCCTTTAAAACTCTACCAATTCGTGACATAAGTGAAAAACAATTATGATTCTACGTCATAAAACAAAGAACGGTGTGTATTCATGATACCGCCAAATTATGAACTTATTTATGACATTGTTGTTTTGAGGTGTCACTCCGTGATTGGACAATATTATTTACATGTATACAGTTCGAAAATGAAACGCAAAAATAATTCTCCGCCATTTTGGGAGTCTCTATTAGCTGTCGCCAAGAGATATAAGAAGGACTGGTCGTGAAAGGTGTCTCCGCTGATGGGGGGGGCGGTTGCCTCCCCCATCCTCTTCGAAATATAAATATATTCAAGAGAAGATATGAATGCCAATTCTACTTGGAAATTGCCTGTGATCTTCAGGTTGTGAATTTCATCGTCTAGACGTGTGAAATGTGATTGCATCTCGACGCGTAACTTCGCTTGTGATCTAAACGAAGCATGTGCTGGGCGGGCTTCTTCAGGGCAATCTAGTGCCATATTTTGTTTTATATGGAACGTGTTAGATTTTTGTTTTCATTGTGTCTCCGCTGTGGAGTTTTAAGGTACGTTTTTTTATTTTTTTAAATTTATCTAATTATTTTATGTTGGGAGCTCCAAATTTGGCCGTGTACGAATGTTGATCGTCTGTTATTGTCTGGCTTGTAGGCCTAAAATTTCTTTTACGTTGTAATAACGTTTCCTTGTATATATTAAGTTTATTATTATTTTGTACCTTCTGGAGACACATTTATTAGTTTGTTTTACGTTTAAAATTATTATTTATTTTCATGTGGCAAGCTTGGGATTGTCATTTTTTTTAAATCTATGTAAGATCCGTCTAGTTTAAAACGACTTGCATTAATAGTTTTTAGATGTAATTGTTTTCCGTCGTTCATTTCCTTCTGCTAATGTTAAAATTTTATCTTATTAATTGTTTGCCGTAATTTCGATCTGGCATGTTTTTGTGTGGCCATGTCTGTTGTTTACCGTGATGCATTGTGGTCTCGTGGTGAGTCCATTGGCGCGGGTCTCAAAGGCGGTCGTGTTGTGTGTTAGCTTAATCCTTTTTTTTAATGTAATCTTGTTGATGTTAATTTTGTGATTTTTGGTAAATGTCCTTGTGTTTTCCGGCTTCGTGCTTATCATTTATTTATTTTCTGTCCAATTTAATTTTTTTTTAATTAAAATTTAATTTAATTTCAATCCTTATTTTTTGGCGTGGCCTCAACATCTGCATGTCGGATCGTGATTGCATTTCCTTGCAATTTATCAAGCCCTTTCTCATTGTGTTGTGCATGTAATTTTTATTTTAACCTTTGGGCTTTAACATTTTTATTTTAAATTAAGTCTTTCCTCTTCTTGGCTTTGCAAGCAAGCATGTTAGGCGCTATCTGGCCTTCTTGTAAATTTGTGTTGGTTGATGCATGTTCAGTTTATGGTGAAGGTCTTCTTTAAATGTTTAATATTAAACCTTTTACTATCCATTTTTAATTCTTTTGTTGTGGCTTTATTTCACCGACGGAAGTTCCGTTGGGTTTTGGGGGGTGTTTGTACGATAGCCTGTGTGTGTTGTCCCCTTCTCCATCTTCCTTCCACCCCTTTTGGAGCTCTTCTGTTGGGATTTGTCTTGTGGAGGTGATTTTGCTGCGGAAGTGACCCGGACCTCTGAATACAGGTAAGTTGGCCCATCCACGCTTCCCGTTCTCGTCTCATTCTGGTGAAGCAGAGCGTTGGTTATCGAGAAGCCGACGTGCTGCTGGCCAGTGCCGTTAATGTGGGGTTACATTTTGGTAGCAGAGCGTGGTTATGTTCACTTCCGTAACTACCCCCTCCCCAGTACCCACAGGCTGTTTTATGGACCCCTCTAATGCTGATGGGTCAGTTGTTGGTGGGATTTTGTCGAGCTAGTGCACTTAATGTTATGTTTTGCTAATCCTTGTCGTTTGTTTTGTTTCATGGTTGCCTCTGAATGTACATGTGGTATGCTGTATGTAAGTGTCCTGTTATAAGCGAGGTGTTTCCTGCTGTAGTTTTATCCTGTTTGTGTGCAACATCCCCACTGAAGATGAAGCCCGGTGAGTGTCTGACATGTGTTCTTGGCATGGGAAATGGGATTTCTTAATGTTCTGATAGCCTATATGCTGCGTGTGAAGGCATCCTGGAGCCCCGTCGGAAGCTGGTAGCCTGATGTTTTGTGCCTATTTTTGTAAATTAGCTCCCTGTTCTCGAGCCAAGCTGGTGGTGACGTGTGCAGTTCTGGACAGCATGGTGCATGATTTTGTGTAGTAGGGTGGCTGTGTTCGAGTGTCAGCCTAATCTTTGGTGGTGGTAATTACTGGTTGTGGTACTGTTGTGAAAGTGTAAACTGTCCTTGTAAGTCCTGAAATGTTGTTTCCTTCTATATTGGCTGTCTGCATTCTGTGTTTTCCAAAATGGCCGACAACAATAGTGTTTTCAATTTAATTGACTTAAGCGATAACCTTGTGAATTTGGAGAGTTCTTCTGGGGTTGAACGTGAATCACCTCTGTTTACTAGGTCTGAGGTTTTGGGATCAATTACCAGTAGTAGTTTGCCTGCCCCTCTGTTGCCTGGCGCTGGCTCGTCCATACCACTTAATCCTGCATGCGGTCATTCCTCTCATGTTAGGTCACCTAATGATTTCCTGGGTCCTGCCGGCCCATTGCATCCCAGTTCTTTCACTAGTAATATAAATGTTTTGTCGCCTGTAGAGGGTGTGCGAGCGGGCTACACTGGTAACAATGTCTCTATTCCTAATGCTACATTCTCGCCTACCGTTAATTATGGGTCGATTCCTCATCCTATTTCTGGTTTCTTTACTAAATTAAAGCATTTCAACCTTGATGACGTTACCCAAGTGGTACAATTTTTAAAGCAAGTGGTCGAGTTGGGCAACCATGCCTCGATTTTTGGGATGTCGGAAGTTCAGATTTTCCAACTTTTGTATCCAGTTGCATCCGGTATGCTGCGCGATAAGCTTGTTGAAGCTATCCACCTCCGCATGTCCTTAGCCATGTTTATTAGGGAAGTGTTGTGGTTTTTTGTCCCTGCGAGCGCCCTAAGTGCTCTCGAGCATAAGTTCCTTTATCGTGTCCAAAGGCTGGACGAGTCCCTTAGCGACTATGTCAGCGACATTAAGGTGTATGCCCAGGTTTTTGCATCCCCTTTAACCGAGCGACAGTTGGTGTCATCAATTGTGAATGGGTTTTCGCCTCAATATAGGTCATACATGACTATGTGTACCAGACCTTCGTCATTCGTCGAGCTGAAACAGGTCGTTATAGAGGCTATGGCTGTGAAGCATGCAGATTCCCTTCGTGTAGCTAATGTTCCTCCTCCTTCCTTGATGTCTTGTCCTCCTCCTTCCTTGATGTCTCGTCCCCCACCTAAGGTTATGTTTCATCCTCGACCTAATATTAAGTGCCACTCGTGCGGTGGAGTGGGACATGTCAAGAAGGTGTGTCCGAGTAACCAGGCTGTGTATCGCCAATGACGGAACGTTGAGGAGACCAATTCGGGTGTTACTTCCAAGGATATTTCTGTGTGTAAGAATTTTGGAGAACCCTGTGAAGTTTCTGGTCGCCCTACCAATGATAGTCTTGATAACTCTATGAAAACTAATTCATCATGTGCTAATTCTGCTTATGTCGCTGACCTACCTAACCTGTCGGTGAACAATGGCGTGGCAAGTCAGCCTAATTCTAAACGTTGTGTGAAACCTGTGGTGCGGGTGTCCTCGTCACCTACTTGTAATCGTGTTAGAGTGAGTAATGATTTTGGAATTTCTCCTGTGGCTAAAGGAATATCCCCGTTTATTGAAATTTGTGTTAATGACGAGCCCGTTTCTGCGTTGCTTGATTCTGGTAGTGTCGCATCCTTTATAAGCGAGGACTGGTTTTTATCTATGAAGAGTGTTTGAAAATTTCCTGAGTTAGAGCCTAACAATGAATCTTTTATTTCGGCAAATTGTTCAAATTTAAATATTATGGGTAGTATGACAGTCAAAATTCATATTCTAAATTTTTCTTGGAAATTTAAATTTTTGGTTGCCAGAAATCTTTCTTGTGCTGTGGTCATTGGAGCTAATTTCATGTCACACGTTGGTATGCTTCTTGATTTTGGTGCTCGCAACTTATGGTTTAAGTTTAATCCACAGAGTAAATTATCTTTTAACCCGGTTTTATCTTCTCCTGCTGTCAATTCTGTTACTGAACCTATGACTATTGAGGATCTCGATCTGGAAAATTTAACGAGTCTTCAAAAGGATGCCATTAAGAGGTTATGTCAGGAGTATAGTGATGTATTTACTGACAAGCTGGGTGTAACCCAATTGATGGAGTACAAGATTGAGCTAACCGATTCTGTGCCGGTGCGTTCCAGCCCGTATCGCCTTGCCCCGCCCAAGATGGCTGAACTTCGTAAGATTATCGATAAGATGTTAGAAGAAGGTGTAATCCAACCCTCTATCTCTGCCTACTCATCCCCTGTATTTCTTGTGCCTAAACCTAACGGTGGTTTTCGGCCGGTGGTCGACTATAGGGCTCTTAATCAAAAAGTTGTTTTGCAGTCCATTCCTTTGCCGGACCTTCACACATGTTTTAGTTGGTTTCGCAACGCGAAGGTGTTCACGATCCTCGATTTAAATTCTTCCTACTTCCAAATTCCCCTCTCTCCTGAATCCAGGCATGTTACTGCTTTTTCCACTGACTGGAACCTGTTTGAATATGCCCGTGTCCCGTTTGGCCTATCCACCGAGGCCGCTGTGTTGAGCAGACTTCTGGACAAGGTATTTTCAGAAATTAAATTCAAGTTTGTGTACCACTACCTTGACGATGTGGTGATCTACTCTGAGTCCTTCGAGGAACACGTTGATCATCTGAAAATTGTTCTTGATCGGTTGCGTGACGCTGGACTTACCGTCAAATTGTCCAAGGTTTCCTTTGCCAAGCCCAAAATTTCCTTCTTGGGACATATTGTTTCTGAATCGGGTATCTCAGTGGACCAGTCTCGTACGCAGGCCATCAGAGATTTTAAACCACCCAAGAACGCCAAGGGTGTTGCTCGTTACATTGGTATGGTCAACTTCTTCCGTAAGTTTATCAGTAACTTTGCCGACCGTGCTGCTCCTCTAAATCAATTACGCAAAAAGGCTGTGAAGTTTGAGTGGGGTCCCTCTCAGCAGGCAGCCTTCGAAGATCTTAAGCTTGCGCTTTCTAACGCCCCTGTGTTAGCCATTCCGGATTTTGGGAAGCAGTTCATTGTGCAGACGGATGCGTCTGGTCGTGGTGTTGGTTGTGTTCTACTGCAGGAATCAGATCTGGGTAGGCAACCCATTGCATACGCTTCTCGTACCTTAACGGACGCAGAGAGGAAGTATTCCATTTACGAACTTGAGGGTTTAGCTGTGTTGTTCGCTCTAGAAAAATTCCGTATGTATCTTGAGCACACCAAGTTTCTCCTTGAGACCGATAACCAAGCCTTGAGCTGGGTCTTAGGGAAACCCCGCAAAACTGGGAGAATTGCTAGGTGGGCAACTAGGATTCTGTCGTTCCAGTTCACTGTCCAACATATTCGTGGGTCCGAAAATGCGGTAGCTGATTCTTTAAGCCGCATGTACGAGGAAACTGCTGAGGAGGATGTTCAGGAATGTGAACCCGTAAACCTTATATCTGCTGTAAATTGTGTCAATGCCGTTCTTAGCAATTCCCCTGTGCTTTTTGAGGATGTGAGACGATTCCAGAAGGAAGACCCCTCCTTATCTAGCCTTATTGACCGAATCAATTCTGGTGAAGTGATCAAGCCCTACTCTCTGAAGGACGGTGTATTGTGTTGTTCGTCTCGTCATGACCGCCTACCTAAAATTGTGCTCCCGTCGGTCCTCATTCCGGAAATCTTTCGTTACTATCATGAATCCCCTATTGGTGGTCACCTAGGAGTATTCAAGACCCGAGCTAAAATCAGACAGTTTTTCATTTGGCAAGGTATGGATGGCGACATCAGGAGGCTCATTAGGAATTGTGCTGCATGCAGTATTAGCAAACCTCCGGTTTCTACTAAGGTTGGCCTGTTGTCATCTGAACCAGCATCTAGACCCATGGAGAGGCTTTTTATCGACCATGTTGGACCGTTCCCTCGCTCTGGTCGGGGAAACCAATTTGCGCTTGTTTGCACTGACGGTTTCTCCCGGTTTAGTTGGATTTTCCCCACCAGACAGGCTACGACCAGTTCCGTCATAAAGTGTCTTAATTCCATCTTCTCGTCTTTTGGGCCGTGTCAGTATCTGGTGTCAGATAATGCCAAGTGCTTTGTATCTCATCAGTTCCGTCAATTCTTGTTTGATTATGCTATTTCGCACGTAACCACCACTCCCTATTTTCCTAACCCGTCTCTTGCTGAGCGAGTCAATCGTAATCTCCGTTCTGCTCTGATCGCTTTCCACCACGACGACCATTCCAAGTGGGATTCTAATTTGCATTGGCTCAATTTTGCTTTCAACACCGCCGTGCATGAGAGCACGCAAGCCACCCCTTTTTCGTTAATGTTTTCCTTTATGGCTAATTCTCCGTTGTCCAACCTGTGGAACCTGCACGATCTCCTTCCTGACAGTTTCACGCCCGAGGATATGAGGGCGAAATTCGACAAGGCTAGAGAGAATATTAAGGTATCCCATGACCAACTTGCCAGGCGACACAATGCCTGTCGCAAGCCAGCTGATTTGGAAATTGGTGATGTTGTGTACGTCCGCAATTTCGAGCCCAAGGGCGTCAGTAATCTTGTCTCAAGCAAGTTAACCCCTCGTTTTAAAGGCCCATGTTATGTAGAGGCATTCTTGACTCCTGTTACTCTTCTTGTTCGATACCCTAAGGCCAACAAAATTTCTAGAGTGCATCTATCACACATTAAGCGAGGTGGAGAGGTGTCTAATGAGGAAATGCTACCGTAAATTTTGTAAAACAAATTTTGTATAATGTAGAGTAACCCTAACCTTCATTGAAGCCTACAGGCATCTGTTCCTTGTGGAATTTTGAATTTACCCGGATATGCAAAACTCTAGTGGGATACAAAATGTAAATGTTGGGAAGTTCCCATTGTAATGGCAAATTGTAAAAGTGTACTTAGTTTTGATGTTTCATTGAATATGCTAACATGTAAGTTGGGCTCGGTGGGAGACCTAACTCATGATAACCTAGTATTCCTGTTCCCTTTGGGAATTGTAGTGGTCATTCCTCCACCGTAGTTCCTTCTAAATGTATAGTCGTCTAACTCATGTAATCTTGTAATGTACTTCGAATCTGTAAAAAGGTAAACTTGTTAATGAAATTTTGTAAGCACGGATCTAGGGCATGGTCAGAAATATTTTCTTCATATAAATTCAACCTTGTTGCTTTTTGTAAAATGTAGTAAGATATTGTAAATTCTGTAATCCTTTTTTGAAATTAGATTAACTTCTATTTTTGTAAATGGCTGCCCACGCGTCGAATCATATCTGGCACATTGCTTCCACCTACTTCGTCTAAAACAACCTACTTTGGACTTGTTGAAAATTTTCCTAACGTGTCTCGGACTCTGAAAGCACTGCTGGTGCTGGTGTACTACGTTTCTGAAGATTTTTGGACACAGTGATGCTGTTGACTAAGTGGTTTGCGAGGTGATCAATTATCCCATCACTGATAATCTGACCCTGCATTCTTCCTAACCAAAACGATGCGGTTTCGCCCATCTATTGGAGTTAACTGGTGAACATTTTCTTCAGCAAACATGCTTGGTGAATCGACTAGTTAGGGAGTACTGTCTATGCCTAGGCATATTCGTGAACGGTGCTCACGCTTAAGGGAGGGAGACTGATACGTGCAAGTGCACGTCTCTTCGTTTTCAATCATGTATATTCCGGTGGATCATACTTCATGACATTTGAACCGACCGCCTGTTGTCGTGGTTCCGTTGGTCAACGCGAGATGGCTCCTGCTGTCGGACTTCGGCTTTATCCAAGTAGTTCCTGCTTATTCACCAATAGAGTGCGTTGGTGTTTCCTTTAAAACTCTACCAATTCGTGACATAAGTGAAAAACAATTATGATTCTACGTTATAAAACAAAGAACGGTGTGTATTCATGATACCGCCAAATTATGAACTTATTTATGACATTGTTGTTTTGAGGTGTCACTCCGTGATTGGACAATATTATTTACATGTATACAGTTCGAAAATGACAAGCAAAAATAATTCTCCGCCATTTTGGGAGTCTCTATTAGCTGTCGCCAAGAGATATAAGAAGGACTGGTCGTGAAAGGTGTCTCCGCTGATGGGGGGGGGGCGGTTGCCTCCCCCATCCTCTTCGAAATATAAATATATTCAAGAGAAGATATGAATGCCAATTCTACATGGAAATTGCCTGTGATCTTCAGGTTGTGAATTTCATCGTCTAGACGTGTGAAATGTGATTGCATCTCGACGCGTAACTTCGCTTGTGATCTAAACGAAGCATGTGCTGGGCGGGCTTCTTCAGGGCAATCTAGTGCCATATTTTGTTTTATTTGGAACGTGTTAGTTTTTTGTTTGTTTTCATTGTGTCTCCGCTGTGGAGTTTTAAGGTACGTTTTTTTTATTTTTTTAAATGTATCTAATTATTTTATGTTGGGAGCTCCAAATTTGGCCGTGTACGAATGTTGATCGTCTGTTATTGTCTGGCTTGTAGGCCTAAAATTTATTTTACGTTGTAATAACGTTTCCTTGTATATATTAAGTTTATTATTATTTTGTACCTTCTGGAGACACATTTATTAGTTTGTTTTACGTTTAAAATTATTATTTATTTTCATGTGGCAAGCTTGGGATTGTCATTTTTTTTAAATCTATGTAAGATCCGTCCAGTTTTAAAACGACTTGCATTAATAGTTTTTAGATGTAATTGTTTTCCGTCGTTCATTTCCTTCTGCTAATGTTAAAATTTTATCTTATTAATTGTTTGCCGTAATTTCGATCTGGCATGTTTTTGTGTGGCCATGTCTGTTGTTTACCGTGATGCATTGTGGTCTCGTGGTGAGTCCATTGGCGCGGGTCTCAAAGGCGGTCGTGTTGTGTGTTAGCTTAATCCTTTTAGCCTACTTTCGATTTTTGCAAAAAATGAAAGTAGACTTATGAGATCAACACAGGGCGAAAAAAGTGTGTCTGTCTGTGTGTGTGTATGTGTGTGTGTGAGTCTGTGTGTGTGTGTGTCTGTGTGTGTGTGTGTGAGTGTGTGTACTCTGAATGTCTGTCCCCCCCTATCAATTCGAACACGGTGAATGCGAATTGAACGAAATTTGGTACAAAGGCAGCACTAGCAAAGGACACCTCAGTGTCATGTTTTATATCGCCGCCATCTTGACTGAAACGTAATGGCGGCCACACGAATATTCAAAGCTTAAATCAAATTACGACTAACCTAATCATCCCATCTCTACCAAATTTTGCAACAACATACCTTTATGGGGGGAGCATCCTTTGACCAAACTAATAGGTCATCAGGAGGCCACACGACCAAAAAAAAAAAAAATCAGCGTAATAGTTTGCGGATGGCGGCCATCCTTGTGTGAAAATCGATTCCCCCTATTAATTCGAACACGGTGCAACCGAATAGAACGAAATTTGGTACAGAGGTAGCACTAGCAAAGGGCACCTCAGTGTCATGTTTTATATCGCCGCCATCTTGACTGAAACGTAATGGCGGCCACACGAATATTCAAAGCTTAAATCAAATTACCATTAACCTAATCATCCGATCTCTATCAAATTTTGCAACTACATACCTTTATGGAGGGAGCATCCTTTGACCAATCTAATAGGTCATTCGCCTAATAGTTTGCGGATGGCGGCCATCTTTGTGTCAGAATCGATTCCCCCTATTAATTCATACACGGTGGAACCCAATGGAACGAAATTTGGTACAGAGATAGCACTAGCAAAGGGCACCTCATATTCATGTTTAATATCCCTATAGCACGTTGTATTTCAACAAGCTACTACAACCAACATTCAATCATACTCCTTGAAAAGGATAAAGAGTTATAACAATACCCATGCATTTAGGAGAAAGTAGGCTATATGTTCTTTACTGAACATCTTGTTTTTTTTTAATGTAATCTTGTTGATGTTAATTTTGTGATTTTTGGTAAATGTCCTTGTGTTTTCCGGCTTCGTGCTTATCATTTATTTATTTTCTGTCCAATTTAATTTTTTTTAAATTAATATTTAATTTAATTTCAATCCTTATTTTTTGGCGTGGCCTCAACATCTGCATGTCGGATCGTGATTTCATTTCCTTGCAATATATCAAGCCCTTTCTCATTGTGTTGTGCATGTAATTTTTATTTTAACCTTTGGGCTTTAACATTTTTATTTTAAATTAAGTCTTTCCTCTTCTTGGCTTTGCAAGCAAGCATGTTAGGCGCTATCTGGCCTTCTTGTAAATTTGTGTTGGTTGATGCATGTTCAGTTTATGGTGAAGGTCTTCTTTAAATGTTTAATATTAAACCTTTTACTATCCATTTTTAATTCTTTTGTTGTGGCTTTATTTCACCGACGGAAGTTCCGTTGGGTTTTGGGGGGGTGTTCGTACGATAGCCTGTGTGTGTTGTCCCCTTCTCCATCTTCCTTCCACCCCTTTTGGAGCTCTTCTGTTGGGATTTGTCTTGTGGAGGTGATTTTGCTGCGGAAGTGACCCGGACCTCTGAATACAGGTAAGTTGGCCCATCCACGCTTCCCGTTCTCGTCTCATTCTGGTGAAGCAGAGCGTTGGTTATCGAGAAGCCGACGTGCTGCTGGCCAGTGCCGTTAATGTGGGGTTACAGTTTACATAACCTCAAGATGGCGGCTGTGCGAATTTTAAAATTAAGCTCTTATTTCTTGTGTCGTAATCATGTGATCGAAGTGAAAGTTTGAATAATGAACCCTTGCAATAATTTTCCTTTAATGGTACATGACTCTATGGCCTATACATATAACAATCCAACATGGCGAGCATCCGAAATTTGCAGATGGATCTCAATATCTACGAATCTATTACAGCAAACTGAATTTTTTAATGTTCTTAGGTGCTATGAACATAAGTTCACCTATAGGACTTTCAATAACCTGGTGATCACTAATCCAACATGGCGGCGACGCGAAGTATTAATATTCACACGGTCGTTTCTCGCAATTTAACCATCAGAGTGCAGTGACACTTGGTACAGTAAATCCCTTCCACAAATGTTAATCCACTGGCATCTATTTTTTTTCATTTGTTTCCATAACCACAAGATGGCAGCTGTGCGAAATTTTAAAATCTCGTTTTTACTTCTTGTGTCCTAATCATGCGATTGAAGTTTGAATACTACACGTACACAATAATCTTCATGTAACAGTACATAACTCTAAGACCTACAGATATAAAAATCCAACATAGCGACCATCCGTAATATTTATCCGGTTCTCGATATCTGCGAATCTATTAGAACAATCAAACTGAACTTTTGTATGTTGATAGAGGCAATTAACATAAGTAGGATATATGAAAATAGGCTGTATAGTTCTTCACGGAACTACTTGTTAGTTAGTTGATAATGCGTTTCCATTTTTCTGATCCGTGATGTAAAGGCTTCTTTCTCCGAGGTGTTGGGATCAATCCACTCTCCACGATATTTAAATGTCCCTGTTGGTTAGATTATTTGGATTATTATTATTATTATTATTATTAGGAAGGAATGCGTACAATTTAACTCATTTGTCTTACTCTAAGGAAGTATCACATTTATCAGATTCGACGTATTATGTGATGGTTGAATAGTTTGATTGAGCTTGGAGTAATTGGTGAGAATAATGGTTGCATGGTATAGGTAGGTATGGTAGCCAATTTCTAATGTTGTTCAGCTTAGCCAGTGGTACAGAGATTTGAGCGTCATGTAGTTTGAAGTGTTCAGATTTTAGGCTGACCTCGTCCGATAATAGCATTGTGCCTGGCGAGTTCGCCTTTCTGGTGCGCGCATTTGTCGGTCGAACCGAACAACTGTGATATATCTCAATCCACTTTTCATAGTACATCAGGGTGAACTCAAGTACTTTAATCTACAACAATGTTCACTGTAACCCATCGAGACGAACGCTTAAATAAACAAAAAAAACCTTTCCTGTCGATTCGCCCGTCTGGTCGGAAACGCCTCATATGTTCCTTACTGAACATCTTGTTTAGATCTGTGTTTTGTTTTTGTTGTTATGGAAGGGGCACGTGAATGTTGTACCCGTGATTGACGTTACTAAAACGATTTTATGCTAACACTGGAACAATAAACAACGTAGGCCTTTATACGTTTTTGACGATATTAAGGGTCTATCCCAGTTTTGGGCGATATAAATAGTGGCAGTAGGTAGACAAAACGTATTTCCGAAAAATGTTCCCAACTTTTGTTTTATGGTAGAAGCATGTAAAAGAGGTAAGCTACATTTTAGTTGACTTCAGCATATTCACGACGGGATGATGTTGAGGGAATTAAAACCTGATGTTTGTTAAGCCCTTACACAACGAGATGGCATGACACTGTATTATTCCTGTAACGTGCCCATGTATGAAGTGATAGAGCAGGTCAGTGTACTGCAGAACTCTTGGGGCGTGTTGTACAGTTCCATGGAGAACACGAGTTAGAACTCAGGTCGTAAACCACTAAACCTGGCTTATATGCGCTCGTACTACGAGTCTCAACGCGCATCAGCTAACCCCAAAGCTGATTACAGGACATGTCCACATCACTTGATAGATGGGTGGATTTTTACAATCTGATTTTATATATTCTTTCATACCGGCTGTAAATTCTCTCTTTATAATATAGTACCGCAAAGTGTATATATTTTGCTGCAGAAGTGACCTAGTTTTTCTATAGCCTATCCTGCAATGAAATATTATTGTGTTCCTTGTTTCTGAAAATCTATAAAACTATCTCCTAGTCCGAGTATATTAGTTACTGTAAAGGATAACAGACAGCTCATAGTCAACGTAATCAAAAACAATAGTGTTTGTTGTTGATGATTTAATTAGGGGTTTTGCGAAATCGTAGTCATGTATCCCCGTGTACTTGGGTGTGAGCGGAATTTGTCTGATAACTTGTGTTATTGTGAAGGCTGTATAAGTGAGTGTATTTGTTATTCAGATGAGGATTGGGAAGGAATTGGCCGTGGCCTTAACCATCCCAGCATTTGACTGGTAGAAGCGGGAAACCACGGAAAACCTCTTTCAAGATGGCTGAGATGGGAATAGAAACCTCCTCTTCTCAATTTATCCGCTGTGTGTACCCTTTCCAGCCCCCAGACCAGAATTAAAATTTCCTGGCAGAAGCAGGAATCGAACTCGCAGCTCTGGAAAGATAGCCAAGTATGCTAACAGTTAAACCTCGATGTGGTCGAACAATAAATTGAAGAGGTGACTCTAGAAGTATTCCAGCTGGCGAGGTGAACCATTAAATTCAGGACTTCAATATTTCACGCCGCCTTCTGCGTTTTCATGATACGTAATGTTGATATTTCAGCTTAGGGGCTTGTTTGGGCATCCTGGCCATCAGCTTTGTGTAGTTGGGTGTGTGTGGAACTTGTTTGATAACCTGAATTTCTTTGATGACTGCGCAATTGTATTATAGACAGGAATGGGGTGAGTGTTCCAGAGCTTGAAATGAGGTACTATCCCAGCATATTCCTGCAGAGAGTGTGGGAAAAACCTGAGAAAAACCCTCACCCAGGATAGCCGCTGTCAGCTGTGTGTGTCAGTTGAATCTGTCCGATAACTGGTGTTATTTTGATAGCTGGATTAGTTTGTATGTTTGTATTTTGGGCAGAGATTGGTAAGGAGGCTACCACACCGTGGCCTTCTGTTAGGTCTCATTCCATCATTTTCCTGGAGTAGAAACGAGGAACCACTCCTAGGATCGATGAGTGGGGAAACACCCTAATCTCAGTATTGCCTTGTGAAGCAGAGTGTACTCCCTTACATACCTCAGACCAGACTTCAATTTCTTGGTAGTGTGCCCTTTTAGCAAGAAATATGCAAATCACAGTATGCCAGCATTGCTCAATTCGGGATTTTCGGGGTTGTAGTATGTTCTCCCACTCTGTGACTTACACATTTTGGATTAAATAAAGGATACACTTGCAAAAATAACAGCAAAATCAACTCCTATTTCAAAACATTTAATTAACCAAAATTATGGCGCTACAAACAATAAAACAATTAAACTACTGACCAAAATCTTCTACTTGTTCCAAGTGAACAAGGAATAATATAAGAATTAAACAAATATTGTATTAAAACACATGGTTTCCTTTAAAACCAACAATTCATATTTATTTTTACTTCCATAAAGTATCTATCTTAAAGTTCCATATAACTACGGGCTCCTTTGGCTCGATACTTTCTATAATAACGGTGTCATTCTTTTTTGTACACCTCAAATACTATTTTTATATTTTCTTATCTTCAAAACAAATATATAATTACATTTAAAGTACATGTTAATTCTTTACTTAAATATTTGGGCACTTCACATGTTTTCAGCATTTATCATCCCTATCAAGTTTTTACAAATTCACCATAGTGATCGGGAAAATACTTGTGTACTCCAGAGTTATAAAGATTACTTGACAAAGTCAAAAACTATGATTTACTCCCGGAACCTAGTTACCTTCATTTAACTCGTGGAATCCTACTTTCATACAACATTACAATAGGGATTGTTATTTATTTATTTATTTATTTGTCTTATAAGACCATTATCACATAAGAAAACTACGATCTGAACTTGCAAGCGATAATTTCATCTACAAGGACCTCGTTTCAATTCCCGGGTCATTAACAACTTTAAACACTCCCGGTGTATTCATTCCTTCTTACAGACGGCCTTCACACAACCCTCCTGCTATGAGGGTCAGACCGTTATACTTGAGCGAGATTTATGACTGGTAGGGTGACTCCCTGTCTAGTCTACGGTTGGAGCTCTCTTCAATGCTTTTAAAACAAATCTTCCTTTCTTTTCAGTCCTATGGAGAGACCTGGCATTTAACTTCACTTATTTCCTTTCAACAATATTATTTGGCTCATAAACCACTTTCGTAACCTTGGCATTTATTAATAATAAAGGGTCCTCATTGATTGGGAAGAGTAATACACATTTTACGACGAATAATTAGGGGCTTCAACAACAAGAGGATTCTAGGTTCGAATCTCTTAACATGCCTCGGGAACCATTCCCACGTTGGAGGACTTATACAAAATGCGATTTAGGGTCGGCCTGTGGCCTACATGACCTACGCTCAATAATACCATACATTTGCTCCCTTTTCAGTATAATAACACACACATGGCCTCGTGATCTATGTCACTGTTGGAGGACTTACAACATATCTCAATTCACTGCAATCAACTACCCCTCATAAGTAATTTACCAAGTACTTTTAACCTTTACGCATTCCTAGCGTGACATTTTATTTTAATTGCGCTCCGTTGCGCTATACATTATTTTTTTAAGCCTAGCGTCTTCCAAAGAACTGATAAATTCCATATTAACAATTGATACATACCTCAATTTTTATATTAATCTTTCCTTTGACAATAATTGCTCTATTTTTATAACATGCATTAATATCATGTCTTATACTTTTATTAAGGCTCCAACGTTCTTATTTTTATCTCATTCAGTTTAATCTTTATTTATATTTCCTTTATATTATTATTATTATTATTAATACGCTTGCTTTTATAACATTCGTCAAATACACTGACATTTTATTCATACATTTCCTCTACAGGATTTATTCTTTCACATAATTATTTATAATTTCTCAAAATTCTATTTTTTTGTTCAGACCGCGTTCTTATTCTGTATTTAGTTATTTAGAAACATCCATTTTACTCAAAAACTCCGGTGGATTTGTACACAATCATTTCCCCGACACCAAAACGTAATGAAAATCTTTACTCACATGTTTAAGGTCGTTTCTTGACCCGTCTCCTCGTGCGATGTGTCATTTTGGCCCACCTTTTTTTTATTACTCCATCGTGTACAAATTCATTGCATGTACAGACATATCTTGACACATATTTAACACGTATACATTTAACACTAATAACATTTTAAAAACACTGGTGTATCCGTTTAGAACACACAATAAAAACACTGAAAATATATTACTTTTAACACAAAATCTTGATATATTTACACTTCACGAATTTTGATCACTAGACCGCTATTAGGCCTATCACACGTGACCTCTTGACCTCCCGTCTCCAAGGGTGAAATTTAGTAATGTCGGCTTCCTATCCTCTCTGAATATGAAAGTCTCGAATCATCTGCTTCCTCCCTGCAATAGCACTCCTTCGAATCCCGTTCTTGACGATCCGCTATTTCTCTGACACGAACGGCTCCCCTTTTAGACCCTATTTATTGATCTTAGCGAATGTCTGTTCTGTTCACGGTCCCCTCGATAATTTATCGGTGACCTATGGATTTTTAGCAACTAATACTTCTTGCGTCTTAGTGCTTTTGAATAGTTCGTCTGCTTTCTTGAAACGATGTATATAGTTTCCTGTCTTCTTCTTTGCTTATTCGGTTCTCGCACTTCTAATCTTCTAGAATACTTACGAACCTTATTTTCTCTGTCCCTGCTCGGGTTCTTTAAATTAGATAAACTGTTTATCTCTCTGTTACGGTACTTCCGTACGTTATGATACTTTTGGTCGTTTACTTAAAGACCTATCTCCCTGAGTCCTAAGTTCGCATCCTGCTTTGACTGTATTTTATGAACTTTTCATTGTAAATTGTATACTGTCGGACCTAAATCCTGTAACTAGGATTTTCCTAAATTTTCAACACGGCGATACTGTAATATTACTTCTTTTCAACCCTTTACGGATGCACGTAAATTATTGATACCGCGACGCCCGTGGCTGTCGGATATTTTCTATGCGATGTGATACAGCGTTTTTCCCCTCAAGGAAAGCTGGTATACTGTCTTCGGTGTGTTTCAGCGTGACGCCCCCTCACGGACTGTCGGAATACTGCATTCGGTGCTTATACTTGTTGCACAGTATGACCTCCCCTGAGGTTCATACGTTTGAAGACTTTGATGCAGCACCTCCGCTCACGGAGTGCTCGTTGTAAAACTGCATGATGCGTAGTGACACCCCCCTGGGCTATCGGAAACTGCATTCGGTGTGATACAGAGTGACGCTCCCTCACGGGCTCTCGAAATACTGCATGATTTGCTTGGTGAGGCCAGGAGTTTTATACTCTTTAGTCACAAAAAGATAAAATCCTAGTCCTTTTTGTGACCAACTTTTGAACTAATTGTCGTACAATTATAAAAATTATATCTCCAGAAAGCTCGTCTTCCAAACGTCAAATAATCTCATTGCGCATAAGAATCGATCGTGCAATTCTGAGATATTAATTAATGTGTAGTCTTCAGCTGCGTGGGTGTTGCTGTTCATTTTTAAATGCCCCACTCCTCTGGTATCAGTGAATCCCCGATGACGTATACTGCGTTTGCAGTTCTTTCCTGTGCAATTATTACAAGGTTTTTCTTCACACAAAAATCTCTAATCCGAAATGATTCACAGTACAGTATTTATTTACTTATTTTTATTCTCGCAAATGGGTTACATTTAATTATTCTTCTTCTGGCACATCGGCGCTGTTGCCGTTTTCCTGCAAGCTAAGCTGGATTTCCGAGTCACGCTTCTCTGTCTTACAGTAAAATTTTCCACTCGCTCTATTAATATCCATGACCCGCTCCTCTCAAGGAGTCAAGAGGCATGATCTCATCTCCTGAACACTTGGTCCTGCGGCTTGCGCAACGTTAGGCTAGAATCCTATCTTGAAATTTATCTATGTTACATTAGAAACTGTATGTTTCTTTCATTCCTTCCCCAAATACATGGATTCGAACCCTTTTGAGCCAATGGTACATGGGTTCATCTCACCCCTCCTTAGGTAAAAATAAATTTTCGAAAAATTTTGAGGAAATTTATTTCAATTAATCTTATCTTTCTTTATTCGTGGAAGCCATCATAACGTTATCCGTACCTTCTGTTTCTTTTATTTCTTTAAAGTTCCCTTCTTCTCTGGCTTGTCTTTGGGTCTCCTAAAAGGTCCCATTCATTCATTTATTTTCCTTAGCGGACGTCTCCACTCAGGGTCAATTCCTGCCTGTCTGTTCTCTTCTCCTCATTACGTACTGTCAACCTAATGACCTTCTTTTAATGCATTACGGGTGCAAATGGCTTTACCCGTTACTTCATCATTCTTATTATTTCCAGACTCCAAGTCTGTAAAATTTCATTTGATTTTTAAGAGCTCGGTCTATCCTCACCTGACTCTTCCTGGTTTTCTTCCACCTTCTTCATCTCTTCTTGAGATGGTATTTCAAACAAATTTATTTTATTCCTCTTATTCTTTAACGGTTGCATATGGCTTAACCCGTTGGCTATGATGGAATAATCCTTTTCCTTCATCTCGCATCGAGATGGCATTTTCAAAGGGTATTTCTTTTTTCGACTCTTCCAATTCCTTAGATCCTTCAGATCTCCCTGTCTTTTTTCTATTATTCCATTTCTTTTTACGAAGTTTCCAACTGAAATATGCCTGTGCGTCCTCTTTCTCCAAGGCATTGTACGTCGTATCTCCTCCTTTCTTAATTTCCATGGGATATCTATTTTCTTGTAAACCGACTACCAATTGCGGTTTTCCTCTTTCCTGATTTTATTCAAAGACCTTTCTTCTTTTTTCATTATTTCCAACAATCTCATCTTTCCCTTTTAGGTTTTCTTGGCTCTTGTTTGGATCTCTTTCCATTTCTCTTTCCTTTTGTTGATATTCTTGATATTTCCTCATTAACTCAAGAATCTGTGCTTTCAACTGTTCCTTTTCTTTGTTGAATTGTATCTTATTTTCCTTATCCTCAGGAATTTCTTCTGGGTTTTCCTGTTCCGTTTCTGTGAGATTTTGAACCTCTGCTTCTCTCGGTTTTTCGACGATAGTTTCTATTATCGTCTCATTCACTTTCTCCATTTCTTCAAGAATTATTGTTTCCGTTTCCCCTGCTTTTATTTCTTTGGTTATCTCCGGTTCTGAGATTATTTCTTGCTCTTCCAGCTCAACCTTTTCATCAAAATGTTCTTCTTCACTTTGCAGCTCATTTTCATTTCGGCTGTCCTCCGGGTCTGGAATTCTCATTTCTTCTTGCGTTTCCATTTCTTCTTCAGGAAGGATCTCAAGGTTTTCCTCAGTTTCCACTGGAGTCATTACGATTTCTACTTCTTGTTCTTCTTCTCTAATCTCAATTTTGGGCTCTTCTGGCACCGTTACTTCTTTTTCTTCTTCGATTTCTACTTGCTTTTCAGCTTGGGCAGCGGCTTCATCTGACTGATGATTCTGTGCTCCGATATATTCATCATATCTCTTCTGGACGGCCTCTAATCTTCCTTTATATTCCTGAATCTTGGCTTCTCTTACTTCAGCTAACTCCTGAACACTAATTATTCCAGTTTCTTTATACAGGCTCATTCTGAAGCACTGCATCTTATCTCATCCTTCCGTCATATAATCCATCTGTTCCTGAAGGTATTTCTTTCTATCGTGCTCTTTGTCATAAGTCATCCACCAAATCTTAACCCACTCATTTATTATTTCCCGTGATTTCCCCATTATATCACTTATTTCCTCAACGAATGTCTCTATCTGTTTCCACGGAGCTAGTTCTATTTTTCCTTCTTCCACCATACGTTTCGCAAATTTCTTCTTTGTTTCTCTTAATGACTCTTTAACTTCAGGGATTTCCTTATATAATTCCTCTAATTCCTGTTTGGGTATCGTAAACCAATTTTTGCTTGCTCTATCGCGAAGTTTATCTATCTTCTTTATTTCCTCGAAAATACTTTCTCTTTGTTCCTCAATGCCTTCTTTCTTTCTTGAATTAAAATCTTTTAATTCCTAAAGTTTGTCATCCATCTTCATGTGCTCTTTCCGTATCTCCCCAATTATATCCAAGAATTTTTTTACTTCCTTCCAGGTCGCCATTTCTACTTTTTCCTGATCCTGAACACGGAGATTATCGTTCTTTTCCCCTTCGTTTTCCGAGCCTATTTGAACCTGCATTACTATGTGAGACTTTGAATTATCTTTACTATTATTATCCTCTGTGCTAATTACATTCTCCCTTGGAATCGGTTTACAATTTTCTTTTTCCTTTTGGAGCTCTAAAGGCTCAACTTTTACCCTGTTTTCTGCAGACATGTTACCTTCTCTTCGTGTAACTATGTCTCCAGGTGCACTCATGCTTTCTACAGAAACCTTTACAATTTCTTTACTGGGGTACTCTTTATCACCTGTAGTTTTACATTTATCTGGACTCTCTACTCTTATACCCTCTGAGAGCCTCCGCCTCTTTTCACATAATGACATCATATTAGAATACAGTGGGCTACTCATGCCACATCGCTAAAACATGCTTGAGAGATGGCAATCTGAACCATTGTGTCCCAATTTCTTCAAAAAATTTACTTTGGTACGGGTATTTACTACAACGTACCCTTTTGATATCTTTATTCAAACTCATAAACTTTATGGAAGTATTTAAAATTCAAAATTTCGAAAAACCTTTTTTTTTTTCAAAAAAAAATTTTGATTTTTCGAGAAAACTCGGGTTTTCCCTAGGAAAACTCGGCCCTGCGTACTGGGCGCCATGAAATGTTTGGGTAGGGGGTTGTTTAATCCAGGGCTGCTCGGTGTGAGTTTCTAGGGACGCATGCGGTCAGTTAACATTATACGTTGTAGCTATTCCTAATATTATTTACTTTACATGAAATGACCGTCTTAAGTGTTCCTCTAGTTATTAATCCAAGCACATTACTTTATATACCCCCATGTGCCCTTTTAGCAAGAAATATGCAAATCACAGTATGCCAGCATTGCTCAATTCGGGATTTTTGGGGTTGTAGTATGTTCTCCCACTCTGTGACTTACACATATTGGATTAAATAAAGGATACACTTGCAAAAATAACAACAAAATCAACTCCTATTTCAAAACATTTAATTAACCAAAATTATGGCGCTACAAACAATAAAACAATTAAACTACTGACCAAAATCTTCTACTTGTTCCAAGTGAACAAGGAATAATATAAGAATTAAACAAATATTGTATTAAAACACATGGTTTCCTTTAAAACCAACAATTCATAATTATTTTTACTTCCATAAAGTATCTATCTTAAAGTTCCATATAACTACGGGCTCCTTTGGCTCGATACTTTCTATAATAACGGTGTCATTCTTTTTTGTACACCTCAAATACTATTTTTATATTTTCTTATCATCAAAACAAATATATAATTACATTTAAAGTACATGTTAATTCTTTACTTAAATATTTGGGCACTTCACATGTTTTCAGCATTTATCATCCCTCTCAAGTTTTTACAAATTCACCATAGTGATCGGGAAAATACTTGTGTACTCCAGAGTTATAAAGATTACTTGACAAAGTCAAAAACTATGATTACTCCCGGAACCTAGTTACCTTCATTTAACTCGTGGAATCCTACTTTCATACAACATTACAATAGGGATTGTTATTTATTTATTTATTTGTCTTATAAGACCATTATCACATAAGAAAACTACGATCTGAACTTGCAAGCGATAATTTCATCTACAAGGACCTCGGTTCAATTCCCGGGTCATTTACAACTTTAAACACTCCCGGTGTATTCATTCCTTCTTACAGACGGCCTTCATTCAACCCTCCTACTATGAGGGTCAGACCGTTATACTTGAGCGAGATTTATGACTGGTAGGGTGACTCCCTGTCTAGTCTACGGTTGGAGCTCTCTTCAATGCTTTTAAAACAAATCTTCCTTTCTTTTCAGTCCTATGGAGAGACCTGGCATTTAACTTCACTTATTTCCTTTCAACAATATTATTTGGCTCATAAACCACTTTCGTAACCTTCGCATTTATTAATTATAAAGGGTCCTCATTGATTGGGAAGAGTATTACACATTTTACGACGAATAATTAGGGGCTTCAACAACAAGAGGATTCTAGGTTCGAATCTCTTAACATGCCTCGGGAACCATTCCCATATTGGAGGACTTATACAAAATGATATTTAGGGTCGGCCTGTGGCCTACATGACCTACGCTCAATAATACCATACATTTGCTCCCTTTTCAATATAATAACACACACATGGCCTCGTGATCTATGTCACTATTGGGGGACTTACAACATATCTCAATTCACTGCAATCAACTACCCCTCATAAGTAATTTACCAAGTACTTTTAACCTTTACGCATTCCTAGCGTGACATTTTATTTTAATTGCGCTCCGTTGATACATATCTCAATTTTTATATTAATCTTTCCTTTGACAATAATTGCTCTATTTTTATAACATGCATTAATATCATGTCTTATACTTTTATTAAGGCTCCAACGTTCTTATTTTTATCTCATTCAGTTTAATCTTTATTTATATTTCCTTTATATTATTATTATTATTATTATTAATACGCTTGCTTTTATAACATTCGTCAAATACACTGACATTTTATTCATACATTTCCTCTACAGGATTTATTCTTTCACATAATTATTTATAATTTCTCAAAATTCTATTTTTTTGTTCAGACCGCGTTCTTATTCTGTATTTAGTTATTTAGAAACATCCCTTTTACTCAAAAACTCCGGTGGATTTGTACACAATCATTTCCCCGACACCAAAACATAATGAAAATCTTTACTCACATGTTTAAGGTCGTTTCTTGACCCTTCTCCTCGTGCGATGTGTCATTTTGGCCCACTTTTTTTAATTACTCCATCGTGTACAAATTCATTGCATGTACAGACATATCTTGACACATATTTAACACGTATACATTTAACACTAATAACATTTTAAAAACACTGGTGTATCCGTTTAGAACACACAATAAAAACACTGAAAATATATTACTTTTAACACAAAATCTTGATATATTTACACTTCACGAATTTTGATCACTAGACCGCTATTAGGCCTATCACACGTGACCTCTTGACCTCCCGTCTCCAAGGGTGAAATTTAGTAATGTCGGCTTCCTATCCTCTCTGAATATGAAAGTCTCGAATCATCTGCTTCCTCCCTGCAATAGCACTCCTTCGAATCCCGTTCTTGACGATCTGCTATTTCTCTGACACGAACGGCTCCCCTTTTAGGCCCTATTTATTGATCTTAGCGAATGTCTGTTCTGTTCACGGTCCCCTCGATAATTTATCGGTGACCTATGGATTTTTAGCAACTAATACTTCTTGCGTCTTAGTGCTTTTGAATAGTTCGTCTGCTTTCTTGAAACGATGTCTATAGTTTCCTGTCTTCTTCTTTGCTTATTCGGTTCTCGCACTTCTAATCTTCTAGAATACTTACGAACCTTATTTTCTCTGTCCCTGCTCGGGTTCTTTAAATTAGATAAACTGTTTATCTCTCTGTTACGGTACTTCCGTACGTTATGATACTTTTGGTCGTTTACTTAAAGACCTATCTCCCTGAGTCCTAAGTTCGCATCCTGCTTTGACTGTATTTTATGAACTTTTCATTGTAAATTGTATACTGTCGGACCTAAATCCTGTAACTAGGATTTTCCTAAATTTTCAACACGGCGATACTGTAATATTACTTCTTTTCAACCCTTTACGGATGCACGTAAATTATTGATACCGCGACGCCCGAGGCTGTCGGATATTTTCTATGCGATGTGATACAGCGTTTTTCCCCTCAAGGAAAGCTGGTATACTGTCTTCGGTGTGTTTCAGCGTGACGCCCCCTCACGGACTGTCGGAATACTGCATTCGGTGCTTATACTTGTTGCACAGTATGACCTCCCCTGAGGTTCATACGTTTGAAGACTTTGATGCAGCACCTCCGCTCACGGAGTGCTCGTTGTAAAACTGCATGATGCGTAGTGACGCCCCCCTGGGCTATCGGAAACTGCATTCGGTATGTTACAGAGTGACGCCCCCTCACGGGCTCTCGAAATACTGCATGATTGGCTTGGTGAGGCCAGGAGTTTTATACTCTTTAGTCACAAAAATTAAATCCTAGTCCTTTTCGTGACCAACTTTTGAACTAATTGTCGTACAATTATAAAAATTATATCTCCAGAAAGCTCGTCTTCCAAACGTCAAATAATCTCATTGCGCATCAGAATCGATCGTGCAATTCTGAGATATTAATTAATTTGTAGTCTTCAGCTGCGTGGGTGTTGCTGTTCATTTTTAAATGCCCCACTCCTCTGGTATCAGTGAATCCCCGATGACGTATACTGCGTTTGCAGTTCTTTCCTGTGCAATTATTACAAGGTTTTTCTTCACACAAAAATCTCTAATCCGAAATGATTCACAGTACAGTATTTATTTACTTATTTTTATTCTCGCAAATGGGTTAAATTTAATTATTCTTCTTCTGGCACATCGGCGCTCTTGCCGTTTTCCTACAAGCTAAGCTTGATTTCCGAGTCACGCTTCTCTGTCTTACAGTAAAATTTTCCACTCGTTCTATTAATATCCATGACCCGCTCCTCTCAAGGATGTCAAGAGGCATGATCTCGTCTCCTGAACACCTGGTCCTGTTGCTTGCGCAACGTTAGGCTAGAATCCTGTCTTGAAATTTCTCTATGTTACATTAGAAACTGTATGTTTCTTTCATTCCTTCCCCAAATACATGGATTCGACCCCTTTTGAGCCAATGGTACATGGGTTCAGTAGAGCCCGTAATAGAATTCAGAAAATTTGGGAGTGAAGTTTCATTACGTACCATTCCGTGGCGTGGCCATGCTCGATACGGCCACGATTGCAGCTCCTGAAAGTCCTGAGATCCGAGGTTTGAATACCGGCGCTAAATGACCATAATGTCGCAAGCCCATAATTACCAACAGAAAAAGAGACCTCGTATTTTTAGTTGACTCCAAATAAATGGGACAGGCTATGCCGAAGACAGTTTATTTATATTTGAAACTTTCATGAAGCAGCTGATCTCACTCTTCCGCCTCTTAAAACATTAATGACATACACACAGTTTACCATAAACCTTTCATACGAGATGATGTGTCACTTAGGAGCTTTTTCTTCATTCCAGCGGCTTAGTAGTGCACATTAAATCGTGGACCATGACCATGCGGGCAGATGGATCAATTCCGGAGATATTAGGTTAGAATCCCGGTTTTGGCAACGGCTATACTGAGTGTGGTTTTACGCTGCTCCCTCTAGGAAAACGCCGGGATAGTAACTTATTCCAAGTTCCGGTGCATCTTCCCCTCCTCTGCCCCAAATACTGCTACACAAACTACTACAGACACCACATAAACACAGAGTATCAGACACATTCAACACACAACTACACGGGGCTGGTTACTAAGCTGTTCCAAGCCCCTAATTAAAGTAAAATTTTCAATTCCTAAAAAACACGACTAAATTTCTATAAGGCATAATCAAAAAAGTTTCGTTTGAGGGCGAAAGCATGTGCCACCCCTGGGAACCAAAAGTGTCGCAAATGCAGTGGTGACATTAATCGTCATCCATCGTCCCAAGATGTTGAAGAGCCAACCATCCGCTGGAAGGTAATCCTTATCCTGTTCTATGATTACTGGGTCCCATTAGTTAGTGATTTGGAGGAACTTGGTGTCTTCTGCACTAAGAACGTTACTGCACAGCACAGGGAGAAATTACGGCGTACAATTAAGGTGAAATATCCGAGAAAAATGCGACAAGGTGTGCTGCTGCTTCATGATAACGCACGTCCCCATACCAGAAAGGTCGTAATGCAGAAGGTACGCCAACTCAAAGTGGGAGACACTAGAGTATCCACCCTTTATTTCAGATTCCTCCCCATGCGATTGTCACACCTCCGGTCACATAAAAGAAGATTTGAATAGTCGAGGATTCATGTCGGACGAGGATGTGTAGCAATGCGTTATAATAACCTTCCAAGTGACGGAACAAGAGACTTCCTGAGAACATTTTGATTTTCAAAACTACAGAATGGAGAATGTGTCCGTAGAGACTGGTTAGTATGTAGTGATACAATTCAATCAATATATTATTGATGTGCAAGTTCTTTCCACTCGGTTGCTGCATATTTGTGGGAGTGATTTTGAAAAATGGGACGGACGTGAATCGGACGAACCAGCTGGCAGTGGTGGATCGAACGGAAGCGTGTAAGACGCACTGCTAGCTGGATCGTATTGCTGAACACGCTCATGCGAACTCTGGTGTCAAGTGATTGAAATAAAGCACATGGCACATGATCGAAGTCTTCGTAACAGTATTTAAATGATAAAATGCTTTAATATGAAACATTGTAAGTAGTCGGCATTGCCGGTATTATGTTTCTGCACAATGGCTACTCAAATATTAACACGCATAACGGTAATTCAGTCATCAATATAATATAATCGTTGTGTTTATACGAGAACTGAGCAAGCCTTCATGAACTATTGCTGAATACATTCTCTTTACTCACAAGGGAGCCTATTCATAAGGCATTAAAACTCAATTTCACGCAGGAACATTCTCGAAACAAGCAAAATATAAATGAAACTTAATTCCGTAATGCAGTATTATTGGTGCGTGAAAATAAGTCACCATCTTCTACCTAACATTCGTGCGGTCGAAATAGCCGTGGGGTTAGCGTCATTGGCTGTGAATCTAGAGATCTCGGGTACGAATCCCGGACGGGTTAGATATTTTTGCTACCAGATTATCGTTAGAAACTATATTTATCATATCAATATGACTCATTTTAACAGAATCTATATGATATTACGTGTTGGTCTGTGATTCAAGAGGTCCGGGAACTGGGCAAGCCTTTCATTATCTACTGGTGTGCACATTGCATTTACTCGCAAGTTGGACTATTTATAGGGAATTTAAGGTTATGAGCGGTGTCGCGTCTATTAATCTAGTTGATCCATATCGTATTCTTTGTTTAGGCTAGTACTGGTGGAAGCTACAAAACCTCCAATAAAATGAGTTCCGTATTATAAACTGCATTATCTGTAAAACACTCCCTTTCACAATAGAAAAACAACATGTTCAGTAAAGAACATATAGCCTACTTTCTCCTAAATGCATGGGTATTTTTATAACTCTTTGTCCTTTTCATGCAGTTGTAGTAGCTTGTTAAAATACAACGTATTATGCGGATATTAAACATGAATATGAGGTGCCCATTGCAAGTGCTACCTCTGTACAAAATTTCATTCAATTCGGTTTCACCGTGTCTGAATTGATATGGTGAATAGATTTGCACACATACATGGCCGCAATCTGCTAGCTATTGGGCTGATGACCTTGTAGTTCAGTCGAAAGATTCTTCCCACAAAAAGGTATGTTGTTGCAACATTTGGTAGAGATCAATGATTAGATTGGTCGAAATTTGATTTAAGCTTTTAAGATTTGGGTGGCCGCCATTCCGTTTTCGTCAAGATGGCGGCGATATACAACATGACACTGAGGTGCCCTTTGCTAGTGCTACCTCTGTACCGAATTTCGTTCGAATCGGTTTTACCGTGTTTGAATTGATAGCGGGAATTGATTTGCACACATACATGGCCGCCATATGCAAACTATTGGACTGACGACCTTGTAGCTTGGTGAAATACCACTTCTCGCATAAAGGTGTGTTGTTGCAGAATTTGGTAGAGATCAGATGATTAGGTTGGTCGTAATTTGATTTAAGCTTTTAACATTTGGGTGGCCGCCATTACGTTTCCATCAAGATGGCGATGAAATAAAACATTACGTTGATCTGCCTTTTGCAAGTGCGACCTCTATACCAAATTTCGTTCAATTCGGTTTCACCGTGTTTGAATTGATAGGGGGAATCGATTTTCACACATAAATGGCCGCTATCTGCAAACTATTGGGCTGATGACCTTATCGTTTGGTCAAAAGATGCTTACCATATAAAGGTATGTTGTTGAAAAATTCAGTAGAGATCAGATGATTAGGTTGGTCATAATTTGATTTAAGCTTTTAACATGTGGGTGGCCGCTATTACGTTTCCGTCAAGATGGTGGCGATATAAAAGATGACACTGAAGTGCCCTTTGATAGTGCTACCTCTGTACCAAATTTCGTTCAATTCGTTTTCACCATGTTTGAATAGATGGGGGGAATCGATTTGCACACATACAATGCCGCTATCCGCAAATTATTAGGCCGATGACCTTATAGTTTGGTCAAACGGTTCTACATACATAAAGGTATATTGTTGCAAAAATCGGTAGAGATCACATGATTAGGTTGGTCGTAATTTGATTTAAGCTTTTAACATTTGGGTGGCCGCCATTACGTTTTCGTCAATATGGCGGCGATATTAAACATGACACTGAGGTGCCCTTTGCTAGTGCTACCTCTGTACCAAATTTCGTTCCATTCGGTTTCACCGTGTTTGAATTAATAGGGGGAATCATTTTTCACACAAAAATGGCTGTCATCCGCAAACTATTCGGCTGATGACCTTGTAGTTTGTTCACAGGATGCTCCCCCCAAATAGGTATGTTGTTGCTGAGTTTGGTAGAGATCGGATGGTTAGGTTAGTCATAATGTGATTTAAGCTTTGAACATTTGGGAGGCCGCCTTTACGTTTTCGTCAAGATGGCGTCGATATAAAACATGACACTGAGGTGTCCTTTGCTAGTGCTACCTCTGTACCAAATTTCGTTTAATTCGGTTTCACCGTGTTCGAATTGATAGAGGGGGGACAGACATTCAGAGTACACACACTCACACACATACAGACGCACACACACACACACACGCACACACACACACACACACACACACACAGACAGACACACTTTTTTTCTCCCTGTGTTGATCTCATAAGTCTACTTTCATTTTTTGCAAAAATTGAAAGTAGGCTAATATTTGGGCCAAAAATATTATAAAACACCGGTGTATCAACAATTTGCCGTCCTTGAAATGGTTTTCCGTGGTTTCCCATTTTGAACTCCAGGCATATGCTGGGACGGTACCTTCTGACAGGTCACGGCCGCTTCCTTCCACTTCCTTACCCAGTTTCATTCACCAGCATTCATTTCATTTCTCATTAAATCCTCTCGTGAGGTTGCCGTCAGGAAGGGCATCCGGCTGTAAAAACCATCCGCCACAAATACTTCCATGGCATCTCATCCCTGACCCCGTAGGAAAACGGGAATAATAAGGGGTAGACATAAAATACCGGTGTAGCCTATCAACAATTTCATGTGAGGTTTCTTCTATGTCAGATGTTACACATCATATGCGACTACTGTAAGGCTCGTATCTTTTTTTTTTTTTACTTGCAGATTACTTGGTCACTACCCTCAGTTCCATAAGTCAATTTTAGTTACTGACGAAGGCTGGCAAAGAGATCGTTCTTAGCGTAAGCTGTATAATAAGCTGTCACTTCATGAAATGAGTGCCAGTCACAAAGTATGCGACCTTATATCGATGTTTCATTTGAGAGGCTTGGATATCGTGGTATTCAGCCCTGTGTACTTGGGTATGTGTGGAATTTTGTGTGATCCTTATAACCTGTTTTTAAAATATGACTGAACATCAGATGCTTTTCTCCGAATGGCATTGCTTTTCCAGAATAGCTAGTGGTTGATAGAAATAATTAAACGTATTTCAAGGGGGACCCAAGCAAAACATTGCATATGGGCCCTTAAATCCTCTCGGTGGCCCTGGTTATGGACTTCTTAAGGACCATTCTACACGAGCGAGTAAAACGCCGCGTTTCGCCCGCATCCTAGCGCGCCAAAATGTTTCAATCTACACGTGGCGGTCAAAACGTGGCGTGTGAACAAAGCGCCTACTATTCTACTCTATTATATTCTATTCTATCTACTGATTGTGAAACAAGCAGTCTACCCACATCTGTTGAGTACTGCGATGGACATGGATACAGTGCAAATTGGTTGCATTGCAGGAATCTTATTGTTGTTTTTTTTAGCCTATGGCTTTTAGCGACGGGAGTGTCCGGGACATGTTCGGCTCGCCAGGTTTGTAGCTGCTTCGAGGCGGACACCCAGTGGGTAAGCTACAAGTACCGTCGCGTGTGGAGTGTTGTCTGGGGAGGAAAGTTAGAATGTAAGGACGGGGAGTTGAAAGGTAGCGGCTGTGGCCTATAGTTAGGGACCAACCCCGGCATTTGCCTGGAAGGAAGATGGGAAACCACAGAAGACCATCATCAAGGTTGCCGGCGGGGGGATTCAAACCTCCTCGCCTCCCGGGTGTGAGCGACTGTCTGCAGCCACGCCGTAACGACCACGGCTAACTCACCCGGTATATGTTTAATAATGAGCATAATGAAAAAAAAGAGGCACTGGTGGATTCATCCTACATTAGCGAATCGTTTGTCTAGTGGGATGTTTCACATTATGTTCTACGAACACAGGAAGAACCCTGATAAGTTTTTTCAGTACTATCGAATGTTGATATCTCCATTTGATGAATTGCTCGGAATTGTGGGCGAAACTCTTGCACAACATGACAAATAGTGGCGGTCGATTCTCGACCTCAATAATAAACTTATCCGTATCAAACATAGTGCAGCTCAACAAACGTGTATTCACAGTAAACAACAGTAGGTTACGACGCGTGTAAACTGCTTGCAAAACGCCACTTGTAGTTTAGTTCCCGGGTCTCCTGCTAGCGGGCAGGACGCCTCCAGATGCGTGCTTCCCGGACGCGTCTCGAACGCCTCCTCCCGCGACCGGCAAAACGCACGTGTAGACAGACCAATTCATTACTGTAGGTTCTGTCCGATATCGCGGTAGGAGACGGACGAAACGCGGCGTTTTACCTGCTCGTGTAGAATGGCCCTAACGCATCAGGACACGGTGTTTTACCACAGTGCGAACTTGAACCTGGTGCGCCGTTGGGATGAGGGCCTCATTGCTCACGGCGATTTTGCTTTATTGCCATACCAATTATGTACTGTATGGACGTTAAACGGAAACTTTCTGATCACGCCTTGTATAACCAACGAGTAGGTGCGGAAATTGATTTTTAATAAACCTCTAGCCTCAGCACAGGAGCGTGAGTATAAAGTAATCCTTGTGCTTTCATATGTAGTCCATGCACTCGGGAGCTGGCTGCATCAATCATCTGCGGTTGTATGGACTAAACACACTTGGGAGGATCTATATTTTCTACTACTCCAGTCCGTCATGGAACGCGAATCCACAGTTATCCCTTCATTCCCACCAATGAAATGTGTTGGACATTGAGAGATTGGGAGAGCCGTGTAGGCTGACCATACTGGAACACATGAATACGACTCAAAACTGTCAGTACATTCGTCATGAGCTGAATGAACGTGCATATTTGAAGGCAGATTTATAGAAGCTAAGCTCCGGCCGATGCTTGTTGACCGAGATTGCTGGGCAATGCATTAATTTTAGTACCGCGTTAGGTAGTTTTCATACTCCATCGGGCTAAATGGCGCTATGATCTTCCATATCCGAAATAGAGAGGTTCAATTCCCAGTCAGTGTAACATGTTAAGTGAGTTCAAATGCGACAATACCGAGTCAGTAGACTGACACGTTAAAAATGCTCAAGGTGAAATTGCTGACACCTTGCCATGCCTTCTGAAAGTCATAACAGTTATAACGGAAGTTAAACTAATGTTATTATTATTATTGATTTGAGCCCACTAGAATAATAATAATATCGTATGGCCTCGGGTGCCTGGTGCAAGCTTTGTAATTTGACACCCAGAGGGTAACTTGCATGTCGGATTTCGTTGTTCCTTGAATCACTATGATAGTCAAGGAGGTTAGATATCTAAGCTCCTTGAACACCATAGCGCTTTCTAGTAGAGAAATGAGGAACTTCGTGTTGGCGGAAACTCCCGAGATTAATTTTGCTATTATGAATATGGCCTACTGAATTCAAATGGGTTCTTTGACATGCCAACATCGTATGACATGCGTGTCGTATTTTTGCCGCCTTTCAGAAATCACTTACCACGGCCAGGAGCGAACCTGCAATCTTGGGGTTAGTAGACCGACACGCTATCCACTCACCCACCGTGGCAAGCTATTTAATCATCGATGCTCTCTTCCGTTCCCAATATATCTTGAGCCCGGCTGCTAATTTTTTCTTTGTTTCCTGCAAGAGAGGTTTCCTACACTTAGACAATTTGGGAGGCGTGGATCAATATTTAACCATAATCAGCATATTTGGAAGGTTGTTGGACTTCAAGTTCGGAAATCCCAGCGGAATCCAAGTCTTTTTTGGACTTCATTGAGCCATAGGCTTACAGTCTTGTAGGTTTTGAACAAGGAGATTATCCGCTTGGTAATCCTGCCGTTATCCATTCCCAGAAGCTGCCCGTAGAACTTCAGCCGCCTAAGTCACATGCTGGAATTAGCCGTTTCCAATTGTCGATACTGTTCGGAGTTTGCTTTCAGGCGGTAGGTTCCAGCCGGGAGCAATCTCGGCCCTCGAATTCCCCTGAGGATACGTATTTTGAACTTCTCGAGATCATCCATGGTGCCTTTCCTATTCAACAGGAGGGTCTCTGCGGCGTAAAAGAAGTGTGTCCTGACAACAGTTTTGTCATGACAGATCTTGGCATTCTTGGAAATGCTCTTCTTGTTGTAACGGTTGCGAGACAATTGGTAGGTTGTGTTGAGTCTGTTACGTCTTTCTAAAATGGAGGTGCCGTATCCCTCCCTATATCATTCTGCTAAGGTCCCATTAACACCAACCTACACATATGGGGTACCTACAGATTCAGCATAACCCAAAGCGTAAGCGAAACTCACTCACTTACTCTTAAAATGCCTCACAATTAAATAAATACCTTAAAACATGTATATTTACAATGAAATAATGAAATAATGCAACACGGTAACCATGGTAACAGAATCTCACAGGTCCATCTATTTCTGTAAGACGCAATGCAATTCCAAATTATTACATTACTGTGAAAGTTTACAGACGGTTATAAGGTTATCACTGAACCAAATTAAGCAGTACAATTCATCAATACATATTTTCACGCGTGAGTGTGGTACGAAAGGTCTTTTTCATCCGACTATAAAGGGTCTCCGAAAACCACATTTAAAGACCCTTAAATTAACAGTGTCTGTGATATTCCCAGAAAACTAACTTCGCTCTAATATACCTATAAAGAAATGACAAAACCCTAACCACTGCACCAGTAGCTTAATTGATAACGTCTGATTATTCATACCAAGGATAAATCAGTCATAGCATTCATGATTGAGATTTTGCTAAGTGTACTCTTTACAACTAGAATATTCGCGGGCGAAGCCACGACGGGTAATGCTAGTTATTATTATTATTAATAGTAGTAGTAGTAGTAGTAGTAGTTGTAGTAGTAGTATTGTGACGGGAACATGAAAGAATTCTAGTGACTTTTGGTTGACCTGTATTACTGTTGTTGGCACTTGGCACGGTTCTGCGAAAAGCCCCGTCCAATGAGTGCGCGGTGGAGCTGCACACTTGTCTGACTAAGATACATCTATCGGTAAGACTATTACTATTGTTGTAGTTTTCTTTAACAACGTTATGACCAACTAAGCAGTGTGATACCGACAGCAGTGGCTACGCTGGCTAAAGCGCAGCGTTAGGTCATGGGGCCAAGCTCTCTGCTGACTCGGTAGACGCATGGGTTCGAGCCCCACCGTCAGCCGTCCTTGAAATGGTTTTCCGTGGTTTCCTATTTTCAACACCAGGCAAATGGAGGGACGGTAACTTCTGACAGTCCACGGCCGCTTCCTTCCACATGCTTGCCCAGTTTCATTCATATTCACCCATTCCGTCTCGCATCGCGACGCGCAGGTCGCCCACGGGCGTCGACCTGAAAGACAAAAAAGGAAAAAAGCAGTGCGATTGAACCTCTGAAACAGATGGATATGAACTTGCTTTCTTCTCTTTCAGATACCTCTATGATATGTCTTCTTTCATCTAACCAGGCAGTGATGGATTTCATTCTTGGCTTTGCAGCAAAGTCATGTTGGTTCACCAACGTTCCGAAGCTAGGCTGGTCTCATACAATTTATTCTGTTACGTTAATTTCTTGAAGGACATTATCAATTTCGATTATCCAGTTCTTGATTTTAAGTCTTTCATAGTCCATTATTTAAATGTGTCCATTGCATTGCAATCGACTTTTTCTAATAGTGTCTGATATTTTCTTGGAATATTGGTAGAACTTTTGGGAGCTCCTTATCATTGACCCTCCCTCTAAGCACAGGGGGCCAAAGATTTCCCTGAGGGCATTCATTTCTTGTTTTTCAAAACGTTTCGTTAGTCATCTGCCTCCAATAGTCAGGGTTTCTGTTGCGTATAATGCTTTAGGTTTATTTACCGTTTTTAGCCTACTTTTCACATTTTGCAAAAATGAGGAAAAAGTAGACTTATGAGATCGGGCAAATGTGTGTCTGTCTGTCTGTCTGTCTGTCTGTCCTTCTGTCTGTCTGTCTGGCTGTGTGTGTGTCCCCCCCCCCCCTATCAACTCCTAAACGGCTGCAGCAATCGAAACAAAATTTGGTAGGAGTAAAGATCTATACCTGAATATCTCACGGCCATATTTGAAAATGATGTCAGTGCTACCAACTGCTAAAAAAACGCAATTGAAATTTGAGCTCCATGTTGGATATCTTGGAAAGTATGAATGGGAGCGATTTCAAAATTGGCACACGTACAGATCATAATATTTCAGTTTAATTTCCAGGAGGCTAAACATGGCAGTGTTGCCAAAATGATTATAAGCCTCCTGATAGGTCCAATTTTTAAATGCATATAACTTCTATACTATCAATTGGAATTCAACCAAATTTCGTATGTTGTATGTGTACATAACCAGATATGACTGAGCGTATTCTTAAGACCTAACAGGGCTGCCAACTGTTATTAAATGCTCCTATTTTTTATCCAAATACCGATATATCAGAAAGTATGCAAGCCGACAGCTTTAAACTATGCACACGTATAGTACCTGACATTCTATATTAATTTGGAGTAACTTATATACGTCAGTGCTACCAACATGATTCTAAGCCTGCTGACAGGTCCAACTTTAAATACATGTAACTTCCATACTATCATTTGAATTTCAACCAAATTTCGTATGTGCTATGTGTACCATAACATATATGACTATGCGTATTCTAAGGAGCAACCAGTGCTGCCAACTGTTAATATGTGCTGTTCCTATTTTTGTTACCCTAATATCAATATATCAGAAAGTATGCAAGCCAATAGCTCTAAACTTTGCACACGTATAGTACCTGGCATTCTAGACGAATTTGAAGTAACTAATATACGTCAGTGCTGCCAACAGGATTCTAAGCCTGCTGATAGGTCCAATTTTAAAATGCATGTAACTTCTATACTAACTAATGGATTTCATTCAAAATTGGCTCAACAATAGATCATATTATTTCAGATTATTTCTGACCAATACATGCATGACATTGTTGCCAACATGATTTTACGCGCGCAGTTAGATCCAATGTTTAACTACATGTAACGTCCATGCTATTCATTGGACTTCAACCAAATTTTGTATTTTGTACCTTAAGAGACGGAACTAACAATATATTCAGTCATCAGGGCTGCCAACTGTAGTGCTCTATTAGGATACATTATGCCAGGTATACAGTATTTCGAACTAATTGGAAATTTCGATATTAGCAACTTAATTTCGTCATTATTCTAGATAGGTTCATATTCTGTAGAATAATCATTGGCATGAAAAGTAGGCTGTATAGTTCTTCACGGAACTTCTTGTTTAGAGTTATAATTTGGTTTCCGCGATATTGGTTTTCGGTTCTATTTCAGCTGATTCTTTAGGTTCTATGTAGTTTAGAGATTTGTTCTTTGTTTGCTTCGCAATTTAATCCAGATTGTTGTATGATTTCCCCTAAGTATTTGAAATTGTTTACTTGAGAGATTAGTAAGCAGAAGTTGTTTGTATATCAAGGAGCTTCTTGCATGTATCGGGTTTTGTCATATGAAATTTTGAAGTCCAATTTTACATGTAATTTCATAACGATTCACCAGGAAATGGACAGCTTCTTACCTGTTTTTTTATTGCTGCTGTTATGTTAAACGTGGTCCTAAGTGGTAGCCCAAAATAAGAGGGAGGCTTATAAGGGGAGAGGAGTGGGGAGGGGTAAATGGAGGGAGTGGAGTTTTCGAATAAATATGTGTGTACTAATATAGTTGGTGGCCTAGGATGTGAAATAAGCGGTCTGTTAGGTAGTCAGCCCATAGGCTGGTTGGATCCTTAAAACGTACCCCCACAGGGTATGCACAGTGGATAAATACCCCTCAGAAACCTAAAGCAGCACTATAATGAGGCATACTAGGCAAGTTGAGGAGAGAGGTATTTTGCCATTGCTTTCCTCACAGGCTCAGAACAATAGCACTGACCCTATTCACGGTACACACAGACACTAGCTGTGCCCTGAAGCCCCACTCATAAGTCATAGCTTCCTTTAGGTAATGACATTGATGAGTGGGGCTGAGACATCGGTGGAAATCCAAGCTATTTGCTTGTTTTTAATATGGTAAAACTCTGAGGAAACCACGTATAAGATTTCCGCTATTAAGTTAGCACCAGGATTGAAAACTCGAATCTCCAAACTCCAAACTCATTGCAGCCATAAAGCATTATATAGCGCGATTCGTTACGGTGCTGTGTGTATTAAATACGGATATTAAAAAGCTGTGTACAGTGAACATCTGCACAGTGTAAAGCTTAAGTGTCCTTATTCCACTCATGAATCTTATAAGCGCGTTCGCAACATGTGCAGGCAACAGCTGTCAGCTGCACAATACATACTCCAGTGATTATTACGATATTTAGTATTATTTACAATTGGAGACCCAGCCCACTCCAACCCCATGATGTCTTTCTTATGTATTTCATTAAACTTTGCAACAGAACAGACTTTCACGACCCTTTACCAGAAAGCGTGTGCAAATTGTGTAACAAGTCGTGCTCACAATTCCATTTTGGTGAATGTTCCAAAAGAACGAAATCACTGTTGGAGTACAACAGAGATCAAAACTTATTTACAATGTTTTAATAGTAATAGTGCGACTTTTATCTAAAGAAATTAAGTTGTATTGTATGGCCATTGGTTGCATTGAACTATTATTATTATTCAACCAATTACTTCATCATACCATGCTCATTATCAATGAATATTACTAATAATAATAATAATAATACATTATTTTCATCTTTCATTTGAGGTTGAATATGGAGTTCGTTAGTGCCATGTACGTGACTGTGTGTAGAATTGTGTCTGAAAACATGTGTTATTGTGGTGTCTGTGGTAGTGTCTGTAGTTTGGGAAGAAGCAGCTTGCCACGTCAAAAAGGAACGTTAAAAATATATTATTAATTTATGTTTCTCAATCTAATTTCAAGGTTAAATTTGCAGAAAGACTTGATGGAATAATTGTCTTGGTTCCAAAGATATGCACGATAATATGATCCCCTGACAAAAGAAAAAATATTTTTAAGACTATTTTCCTCAGAATTGTAATGTATACAAGGTGGTTGTAGTATATTTAGGCAGCCGTGAACATACGATTCTTCAGGTCAAAAAGCGCCGAAAAATGTGAATATTTTAAGTCAAAGTTGCATTGTTTAGGAGAAAACTCGAGGGAAAATACGTTACATTCAGCAACACCGTTTGCGAACCTACTACTGTGCAAAAAAAAAAAACGGTACCAGAAGACGATTGAAGATAAACAGGTTTAGTGTCTAAGCATAAACGAACCTTAGAAAAGTAAATAAGATAAAATGTAACCGGCATGTAGCCAGCTGGTATCCAGGTGAAGCTCAGACATGTTGGCTATGATAAGGCCAATCTCGCGGAGTGAAAGGTAACCTGTCCAACTAATCGCCATCCGTTGATACGCAATACTTGAAACGCTGTGGCCAGACTGCGTACTTAGAATAAACTACCGCAAAGTGATTGCAGTAACTTGGATTATTTGGAAGACCACTCGCTGTACAGGGATCCACTTAATACCTACGTACATTATTTCTATATTTTGTTATGTTGAAAAACATTGGACGTCTGATAGTCAGCTGGACACATTTCAATTTTCCTGCTAAACGACGCGCTTTTTACTATATTTTTTCAAGTCTTTCGGTTCTTCCTGGCTTGGAAAACCTGTGTTACCCTGTCTGTTGTACACTACTTTTTAGTGCCCCCCCCCCCCTCCCCCTCGTGTATTATTAGGTTATTGATATCGTGTTCTCCTTTTATTATTGTTTTGTATCTTTCTTTCTTTCTTTCTTTCTTTCTTTATTTATCTATTTACTTATTTATTAATTTATTCATTTCATGTTAGTATTGGCAACGTTAGGACTCATGGCCCTCCCTCTTTTACTCGTAACCACGCAATATGACACCAGTACATATGAGACCATATTCGAAATACAATAAATAACGTACAAGTTCATTATAATGATCAATAAAGAGTAAACTAATTATGTTAATTATATTGATGAATAAGGCATAATAATAATAATAATAATAATAATAATAATAATAATAATAATAATAATAATAATAATAATAATAATAATAACACAACAAAGGAGAAACATCCCCTCTCCATCACACTGTGTCTTCAGCTGATGATAATTACCCACCGCTACATCTGCCATCATTAGATTCGCAGGTAAACGAAATGAAAACTACTGAATTCAAGATCGGGAATTGGAAACAGAAGGCGCTTCATGGGGAGTTTCCACACGAGTTGGACCAGCCTCACATCGACAGGATAGCGTCGCACGCATGGTTGACCCACTCGGTCCTCTTTCCTGATTTGTTGTAGCTATACAAGACCAAGTTGTTGCTACTCGAAGCTATCGGAAATTTATCATCAAAGATCCAGCAACAGAGAGTGAGAAGTGTCGCTGCTGTGGCAAATGTAGTGAGACCATTCAACACATTATATCAGGTTGGTCCCGCCTTGCCAACACTGACTACAAACATAGACACGATCATGTTGCCAACATTATCCACCAGAAACTGCCTTTGAAGTACAAACTTCCTCAAAGCTCCGTCCCGTATTGGAAATACACACTATCTGCAGTACTCAAAAATGCCACACACAAGCTCTACTGGGACAGAGGAGTTGTGACAGATGTTGCAATCAGTAACAACCGGCCAGATATCATTGTCATCTATAAAGAACACAGAGAGGCATTACTGATAGATATCGCTTGTCCCAACACTCAAAACATCCAAACAGCTACTACTAAAATATCTAAGTACACAGAGCTGGCAATTGAGATAAAGCAGATGTGGAAACTTGAGTCGGTGACTACCATCCCAATAATTATCGTGTAATGGTGTTAGAACCCAAAACTCTTCACAGTAGTCTATCAATATTGAATCTGCATCCGCAGATTATGTTGAACTACAGAAGACAGTTTCGTTAAACACCTGCCATATTGTCAGAAAGTTCCTTGGTGAAAATACTCTGGTCGAACACTCAGCAAAGCTCGATAATTCAGATGGAAATTCAGCTCATCCTATAAATGAAGGAGACTCGTGAAGACTGCGTTCACGACATGGATGTATAGTAATGTGAAGTCTCTAAACTGTGTAATCTACAAACGTACATCAGTACAGTTGGTTCCTTGCTAAGGCCGAACCAGGCTGTAAAATAAAATGTAGCCGGTATTTGCCGTGATAATAATGTCAAATTGTAATAATGATAATTATTACAATGTCACAAACCTTTCCATAATATCTTGTTAATATTCAAGGATAAACGGTAGGTTTCACTGGTCCTCACGATATTGTTTATAATAATTTGAAGATCACTAGGCTTGCTGGCTAGCACAATCGTGTCGTTAGCAAATCGGATGTTATTAATGACATAGCCATTGATCTTGATGCCAAGATTAACATTTCAATAGCCTCTCTGAACACAGTCTCAGAGTAGATGTTAAAAAGGAGTGGGGACAGGACACATCCCTGGCGGACACCTCTTCCTATAGCTATGTCCTCAGTAGTAGTTCCTTCTATTTTGACCTCTGCCGTTTGATTCCAGTACAGATGGGAAATTATACGAAGATCACCAACATCTACACCAGTAGATTTTAAAATCTCAACAAGTTTTACATGAGATACGCAATCGAATGCTTTTCGGTAGTCGATGGAGCAAGCGTGCACATCTACATTCATATCTACGCATTTCTGGATCAAAACATTGAAGGAGAAAAGAGCCTCGCGAGTACCCAGTCCATTCCCAAAGCCAAACTGAGTATGACCAACATAACGTTCGCATAAGGTAGATTCGATTGTGGATGATACGCAGAAATACCTTTAGCACATGGGACATTAGGCTGATCATACGATAATCATCACAATATGATGCACTAGCCTTTTTAGGTATGGTGACAAAAGAAGAAGGTCTTAGCCAGTCAGATGGAATTCTACCAGATTTATATATTGCGTTGAATAAAGCAGTTTGCAGCTCTAGTCCTCTGCCATGGCCTTCAGCAATACATTTGAGAGTTTCTGCATGAATCTGGTCCGGACCTACAGCTTTTCCATTATTCTGGAGTTTGATTGCATACAATACTTCCTCTTGGCTTATACTTGGAATTGTTTCACTGCATTCACCAATACAAGGTGGTTTATCTGGCCTTACATCACTAAACAGGTTTTCAACATATTCTTTCCAACACTTCAACTTGTCTTCGACTCCTACCAAAATGGTGTTATTGTCATCCCTCAGTATAGCTCTGCACGGCCTGTGATATTTCCCTGCAAGTTATTTGATCTTCTTGTGGAGATTAAACAAGTCGGACTATTCTTCTGTATAAATACATCTCAAAAGATTCAATCCGTTTCTCCAGTAATGGGCTGAGCGTCCATCCTTCGAAACCATACAAAATGACAGGAAAATAGATATTGTGATGATTCGTATTGTACTCGTTTGGAGATACGAGCCAGAAAATCATACATCTAGTTGAAAGTTTTATAAATTGGCCCATGCTAAAATATAACGATGCTGCAAGTCGACACAAAAACAGGTTTGTTGAGCGAGGGAATTAACTGAGTTATTTCGGCCAGCCAATAGCAGATTAGTAGCCACTATGAGACTTGGAACTTGTTTTGTCGAGACGACAGAGAGCCTGAGCAGCAACGAAGACTCCCGAGTGAGATTCCCGACAGAGAAGCAAGGCGCGTGGCAAGAATGAGGAGAAGGGGAAGAGGCGCGAGCTCGACACGCGACTGGAACCAATGAGAAGCCGCCTTATTAAAATTAACACCAACAGAGTAATTAACATATATAATTTCTAGGACAAAGTTACTATATCAAACCATCATGATGAGTGTTGAATGATAATTAAGAATGATTGACTACAATTACAGCCGAGTATTTAAGTAATTAATGAAGAGTTTAATCAATTATTATAAGCGACCAATCGGAGCCATGGATTGAGAAAAGACGCGATTTTGGAAATTAGACGCGGGGGAAAGAGAAGAGGCAGCGAGATTCTTATCAATCACGACTTCGAAGCAGAAGGACATTCGAACAAGCTACTCTACAAGTTGAACAAAGCAAATAGCGAATATTCATCGAAGGCAATAATGTGCAAGTAACATAAAAGTCGACATTCAGAAAAGAAATAATTATAATATTAACAACAAATCCACAGCTTCAAGCATGGTGAAATTCCAAAAGTTGAGGGAGGAATTTCCTAACGATTCTACAAGTGTCGTGATGACCGCCTAAACAATTATGGGAACGACGCTATGATGGCATCAAGAACATCCGAAATGACTTATCATCATCATTTCGGGGGAGATTAACATCTCATCTCTCCCGTAATAGAAATTCTACAATCATCAGTCATTCTACCTTCGCAAATGACGATCTACAGGGAACTTTGGGGGAAAGAAGACCAGAAGAATTCATGAACGAGGGCGGCCATGGAATGACCCGGCGCCGAAGCGAGAAAGGGCTATCCCCTCTCACACAGAAGAGTCATCGGCGGAGGAGGCGACAGCACGATGATGATCGAGTACGTATCCCGAGACCTGACCGAAGGAGATATTCGGGGGGAGAATTGGACAAGAATGCTGAACATCACGCAGTCTTAAGCCGATAGAAACATCCCGTTTCTAATGGGCAACCAAAGGTAGTCCGCTTCATGTCAACTTTAACCCAGCACAAGGTAGTCCACGGACCAACATTGAACAACCCACTTTGTAGAATTGTATATATCTAGAATATCCGCAACTATTGTTGAATGCCATTTTACTATATTGTTTATTAGATTATTGCAGTTTTCATTCTTATGTTCGTAAAAACATCATGCGGTTGTTTAGTCGTATTTTTCGACGATTTCGGAATTTTAGGGATTTTTCATTTCGATTTTTCGATTTTTGCGATATTCGAAATTTGAAGGGAGATTTTATAGTTTAGTTCAGAATAGTTAGAGTAAAATTCAACCGTGTTTTAAATCGCCCGATATCTATGTTTTATTATTGATTGTAATGATGGAAATATTTTCCAAGTATGTGATAGAAAGTATATGTCAAAGAATGCGATTCAGAAAGATCTATTATATAGATCTATATAAAGTCACGATCTGATAAATAATTAAACAGATTTGGTGAAGACATTTTGTCAGTAATATTTTTTAAAGCATTGGAATTTGTTGAAAAGACAGTGAAGAAAGAATCTATAAAGAAATGTGGAATTAGCAAATACGAATGATAGCGTATTTTGAAGTAAGAAATAATGTAACGAAGGAATTGAAGGAATATTACAGTTTGTTGAAAGCTTTTTAAGACATGTGAGTGAGGCAAAGAAATAAGATTTTTATTTGAAGATTATCATTTTATCGCATTACCTGTTAAATTAATTCATGGATAGAACCAGTATTTTTTATTATATTGTTATTAAGATTGTGGCAACTGAAAGAAGAGTTTATTATGGGAGAGTATAGAGAAAGAATTGCATTGAAGGAACTGCGAAGTATCTCGATGGATGAGATTTATTATTCCCGTTGTAGACGGAGGTATTTGTTGTGAGACAATGAGCCAGTGTGTAGCCATTGATCGATTTTTGTAGAAATGTCTGTAGTGACAGACGCGTGTATTTCATGGAAGTAAGATGTTATGAGAGCAGTGTTATGGAAGTTTATCAATTGTGGATGTTATCGAAATAGTCTCAATTTAGTTGAAACTCCTTGAAATTCACAGGACAGCGGATCCTGGATGAAGTTAAATCAGATAGAAATTATAGGATTTAATGGATCTTTGTTGAAGCTGAGAGTAAACTGAGGTCTATTAAATGTTACTTTTCCTAATGTTTCCATTTATGGTAATTATTCGACGAGTGGAAATGTGTATTTTTATTAAGTACTAGCTGTACCCGGCATGCGTTGCAATGCCAATCAAAGAAAGTGTTGGGGTTTTGACTTTGTTAGTTGCAGTGCTTTTGGATTCCCAATATTTTCTTCTTTTACCGTTAACCACCTCCAAACTATTATACACAAATAATTTACTATCTCAAAAACATTTACGGGAGCGAAATCATCAACTCACGAAAGTTGCATCGCAATGAAATGAATGGTATATGAACGCATACGGGACTGCTGAAACGATTAGAGCACCGTCATCCATTTGTTTAATATACTCGTACGCTACCTATTGTAAAATGGATTTACTAACTCGGAAACCTTTCCTGGCGTGTACACAACAACCCATCAAAGTTTCATCGCAATCGGATGAATGGCATATGAACGTATGCGGGATTTTGTTTAAACGATTTGCGCCGTCACTCATTTGTTGAATCTTCTTGTGCGCCACCCATTGAAAAACGGACTTACTAATTCATGAACCTTCGCAGGACTGTACTCAGCTCTCCCAAGTTTTATCACACTCGGATGAATGGTATATGATCGCATACGGGACTTTATTGAAACAATTCACGCGCTGTCGCTTAATACTTAAATCTACCTGTTTGCTACCAATTGTAAAATGGATTTACTAAATCAGAAACCTTCGCGGGAGTGGAAACAACATTTCACCAAATGTAATTGCAATCGCATGAATGGTATATGAACGCCTACGGAATTTCGTTTAAACGATACGCGTGCCGTTACACATTTGTTGAATCTACTCGTGCGCTACCTATTGTAAAATGGATTCACTGAGTCAGAAACCTTTCCTCGGGTGTACACAACAATTCACTAAAGTTTCATCGCAATCGGATGAATGGCATATGACCACTTACGGGACTTCGACTTTGATAAGAAATTCACGTACCGCCGCTCATTTGTTGAATCTACTCGTGCGCTACCTATTGTAAAGTGGATTTACTAAGCCAGAAACCTTCCCGGAAGTGTACACAACATCACACCCAAGTTTAATCGCTATCGGACAAATGGTATATGAACGCATACGAAACTTTGTTGAAACGCTTCACGCATCTTCGCTCATTTGTTGAATCTACTCGTGCTTTGCCTATTGTAAAATGGATTTACTAAGCCTGAAACCTTCCCTGGGGTATGGTATATGAATCCATTCGTGCGCTACCTATTGTAACATCGATTTACTAAGCTACAAATCTTCCCTGAATTGTACACAACATCTCACGCACGTTTCATCGCTATCGGACAAATCGTATGTGAACACATACTGGTTTTTATTGAAACACTTCACCCGTCGTCGCTCATTTGTTAAATCTATTGTTAATTGGATCTACTATGCCTATAACTTTTCCTGGCGTATGCACAACAACTCACCAAAATTTGATTGCAATCGGATGAATTGTATATGAACGCATCACCAACACTCATTTGTATAAACTACTGGTGAGTTATCTATTGTTAATTGGATTAACTATGCCTATAACAATCCCGGAAGTGTGCCAAATAACCCACCAAAATTTGGTCGCAATCGGATGAATTGTAGGCTATATGAACGCATCGCCAACACTCATTTGTATTAAATACTCGCGCGCTGTCCATTGTAAATTGGATTGACTATGCCTATAATGATTTCGGAAGTGTTCACAACAACTCACCAAAGTTTCATAGCAATCGGATGAATGGTTTATGAACGCATACGGGACTTGGTTGAAACGATTCGCGTGCCGTCGCTCATTTGATGATTCTACTTGTGCGCTACCTATTGAAAAATGGATTTACTAAGCCTAAAACTTTCCCTGGAGTGTACACAACAACTCACCCAAGTTTAGTCGCTATCGGACGAATGGTATATGAACGCACACGGGACTATTTTGAAACACTTCACGCGTCGTCGCTCATTTGTTTAATATACTTGTGCGATACCTATTGTTAAGTGGATTTACTAACCCAGAAACCTTCCCTGAAGTGTACACATCATCTCAGCCAAGTGTCATCACTATCAGACAAATTGTATATGAACGCATACGGGACTTTGTTGAAACGCTTCGCGCGTTGTCGCTCATTTGTTGAATCTACTCGTGCGCTACCTATTATAACATGGATTTACTAAGTCCGAAACCTTGCCTGTAGTGTACACAACCTCTCACCCAAGTTCAATCGCTATCGGACGAATGGTATGTGAACGCATACTGGTCTTTGTTGAAACGCTTCGCCCGCCGTCGCTCATTTGTTGAATCTACTTGTGCGGTACCTATTGTCAAGTGATTTACTAAGCCAGAAACCTTCCCTGTAGTGTACATAACATCTCGCCCAAGTTTCATCGCTATCGGACGAATGGTATGTGAACGCATACTGGTCTTTGTTGAAACGCTTCGCCCGTCGTCACTCATTTGTTGAATCTACTTGTGCGATACCTATTGTTAAGTGGATTTACTAAGGCAGAAACCTTCCCTGTAGTGTACACAACATCTCGCCCAAGTTTCATCGCTATCGGACGAATGGTATGTGAACGCATACAGGACTTTGTTGAATCGCTTCGCCCGTCGTCGCTCATTTGTTGAATCTAGTCGTGCGCTACCTATTGTTAAGTGGTTTCACTAAGCCAGAAACCTCACCTGAAATGTACAGAACTTCTCACCCAAGTTTCAACGCAATGGGATGAATGGTAGATGAACACATGTGGGACTTTCTTGAAACAATCGCACGCCATTTTGTTGAAGCTACTCGCGCGCCATCTATTGTAAATTGGATTTACTACGCCTATTAGATTTCCGGGACTGTGCACAATAACTCACCAAAATTTGATCGCAATCGGACGAATTGTTTATGAACGCATCGCCATTACGCATTTGTTTAAACTACTCGCGCGCTATCTATTGTGAAATGGATTAACTATGCCTATGATCCTCCCGGAAGTGTTTACAACAACTCACCAAAATTTGATCGCAATCGGATGAATGGTTTATGAACGCATAAAAGACAAACACACAGACATTCATTTTTATATATGTATAAGATATTTATTTCATGAACAGATAAGTTGTAGGAGGTTTTTGAGCAATGTCTCTACTTAATTGTATAGATTATAGAATCCCAGATTGTAACGCAAACCACGAACGAGACATAGTAGAGGGAGTTATATTTTTCTGAAGCCCGTTGAGAGGCAGGGGTGAAGTAGAAGGACAATTACATGTTGTATTGTCGGGAGAAAGGAAGGAACGCGTTGTATATATTTTTGTTTTAAGTAAGTAGACGATGAACTACGACGTGATTATTTTCATTGTATAGAATGTTGTATTAAATATATTTCAGATAGATTCGTAATTAGATTTAGGAGTGTTTTATATTTTTAATTTAAACTTTAGAGTTTTGTAGAGATTTTGCGCTTCCTAAAGGAAGAAATTTTAATGTTAGGGTGCGGGATATAAATTGTATAGAGTAATGAATAGTATTTGTAATGACGGAGATCTACGTCAGGGGTAACGTCATTTATTTTTGGGATTATTTAAATTTATAGCTTATAACATTTTTCTTGTTATAAACTCCCGTCACCAAGGGCACAGCAGTTGTTCGCTGTATAGAAGCTTACTGAAGCTTTCACATAACATTTTTTACGGTTTCTTAAGGAAACGATTTGTACTATTATGTGGATTAATGACACTTGGTCATTCTTATTTATTTCATTGTTTTTTGAGAGCGTTTAATCGAAGCTCGATGACAGGAGAAGTGTATTGGTTTTAATAATAAATAGACGGATTCGTGTTGACGATTTCCTGATTGTTTTAAAGGAAACTGGCATTATATTTGTAGTTAGATGGTAGAGGAATGTGCTGTAGGGTGGAAGTTCCCGAGGGACATAATCCGCTACCTTACGCCCGAGATTTTTTGAGACTCTCTTTTTATCCTAAGTAGTTAGACGACCCTACTGTTCTGTGGTTTGTTACTGAAGCACATTCCGTCTGAGAAAATACTGTCCCTTATTCTGAGTGTTTTCGCCAAGTGGCACCATGTCGTTTTTAGCCGGAACTTCAAAATGCTACAATCCCGGATTATTTCCAGCCGAGGATATTGGTGGATCATCCAATATATAAGGGTACAGTATGATCAGCCTAATGTCCCATGTGCTAAAGGTATTTCTGCGTATCATCCACAATCGAATCTACCTTATGCGAACGTTATGTTGGTCATACTCAGTTTGGCTTTAGGAATGGACTGGGAACTCGCGAGGCTCTTTCCTCCTTGAACGTTTTGACCCAGAAATGCGTAGATATGAATGTAGATGTGCACGCTTGCTCCATCGACTACCGAAAAGCATTCGATTGCGTATCTCATGTAAAACTTGTTGAGATTTTAAAATCTACTGGTGTAGATGTTGGTGATCTTCGTACAATTTCCCATCTGTACTGGAATCAAACGGCAGAGGTCAAAATTGAAGGAACTACTACTGAGGACATAGCTATAGGAAGAGGTGTCCGCCAGGGATGTGTCCTGTCCCCACTCCTTTTTAACATCTACTCTGAGACTGTGTCCAGAGAGGCTATTGAAGATGTTAATCTAGGCATCAAGATCAATGACTATGTCATTAATAACATCCGATTTTCTGACGACACGATTGTGCTAGCCAGCAAGCCTAGTGATCTTCAAATTATTATAAACAAGTCATGTTTATCTTGGAGATGTTCTATTTCTCTGCATCTCTCCAGGAGCCATAGTTTTATTGCTTCCCTGCACTTCCTCCTCACAGTCCTGTTTAGTTCTTGGTATTGGACTTTATTAACATGTTTCACTTTTCGTCTTTGGTCCATGAGTTGTAGAACTTCTTCTGTCATCCATGGCTGCTTTCTTGAACTGTTAGTAGGTAATATAGGGCGGTTCTGGCGCAGGGGCTAATGGGCAAGATGGCCGCCGCGCGCAACCAGCCTTATGTTATTCTTATGGAGGGGTCATTCAGAGCTGGCGCAGTGGCTAATGGGCAATATGGCCACTACGCCCCGAGACCGTGAATGACTTTACAGGGAGAGGTTGGCCGTGTAGTTGCTAAATGGAATATTTATTATTATTATTATTATTATTATTATTATTATTATTAGGTAATTATTAATTGATCATGTGCAATCCAGACCAGCTTTATATTGTCAGCCACTTAGTGTAGTGGCTAGCATTCTTGGCTGTTACTGCTAAGGCCGGGTTCGATTCCTGGCTCTGACAAGAAATTTAATTTCTGGTCTCACGAGTGGAACGGAGTACACTCAGTCTTGTGAGGCAAAAGTGAGAAAAGGCGGGTTTTAATTCATACCTCTGCCATTCAGCCTAACCCAACTTCATTTAACCTCACCTAACCTAACCTAGCCTAACCTAACCTAACCTAACTTCAAAGTAATAGCAAATATGAGAGCAAATGTGAGAGCACACATAATAAACTAAGTTATAACCTAACCTAACCTAACCTTACCTAACCTAACCTAACCTAACTTCAAAGTCAGAGCAAATATGAGAGCAAATGTAAGAGCACTCATAATAAACTAAGTTATAACCTAACCTAACCTAACTTAACCTAACTTAACCTAACCTAACCTAAAAGTGCGAGAAAAAAAATGTGAGCAAAAAGTGTGAGCAAAAAAGTAAGAGCAAATGTGAGAGCACAAATAATAAACTTAGTTATAACCTAACCTAACCTAACCTAACCTAACCCACAGAAACCTCATTTAAAGATTTTAGATTTTGCATTTTAACATTTTACATTTTAACATTTTAGATTTTAGATTTTTTCATTTTATATTTTTTAGGTTTTACATTTTACATTTTTGATTTTTTGTATTTTAGTTTTTAGTTTTTTTTAGATTTTACTTTTTAAATTTAAGATTTTTTGATTTTAGATTTTACATTTTACATTTTCCGAAAAGAGTAAACTACAAGGTCACATACCTAACCTCACTAAACCTAACTATACCAAACCTAACTTAAGCTAATCCAAAGGCTAATGCACATACACAAAGTATATAAGTGCTCATGCAACTATCCTTATGCTAGCCTTATAGGCTACTGTACAACAAGATCACTACCCCAACCGAGTATTTTTTTCTTTCATTTTGTTGTTTACGCATTTGTCAATTTTCTAATTTCCCATTTTCAGTTTTTTTAATGTTAATTTTAAGTTTTACAATTTCATAATATGGAAACATGGAATTTGCATTTTGTTGTTTACACATTAGTCAATTTTCCAATTTTCCATTTTCAGTTTTTTTTATGACAGTTTTAGGTTTTTCAATTTCATAATATGGAAACATGGATTTTGCATTTTGTTGTTTACACATTTATTAATTTCACAATTTCCCATTTACAGTTTTTAAAATGTCAGTTTAAAGTTTTTCAATATCATGATATAGAAACATGGATTTTCCAATTTGTTGTTGTACATTTGTCAATTTACGAAATTCCCATTTACAGTTTTTAAAATTTCTGTTTAATGCTTTTTCTATTTTGTCAATATGGAAACATGGATTTTCCAATTTGTGTTTTACATGTTCATTTTGCATTAGGAGTGGAGAGAGGTGGGTTGTAATTAAAAATGTACAAGCAGTGTCCATACAATATTTTTTATTTTAAATACATGTACACTATTTACACATAATACATTTTTATATATATACTAGCAGGTACCCGCGGCTTCGCTCGCGATCAAGTCAATGGGAACGATGCAATTGTACACCTGCTGTTAAGTGTGTGCGATTGCGCTTTGTTAATAGAAATTGCGAATATTGTTTGAAGAGGGAACTGCACTCTTGCACACTGGAATGGCAAATCTATCGGAATATGGGGAATCAAAAGTATTTTTCCTTACCTATAGTAAAATATCTCTGACCTTGGCCGTTGATGTACATTATGCACTCTCTTCCAGTGTTACATCCCAGGGATTGAAATTCTCCAACAACCCTTTTGCCTCACATGCCTCTCTAAGTAATTAAAATTCCCAACTGTTGTTGTTTGAGTCTTCAGTCTCTTGACTGGACTGATGCAGCCCTCCATGACTCCCTCTCCTGAGCTAATCGTTTCATCTCTATATCGCTACCACACCCTACATCCGAGGCAATCTGTTTTACCCTGGTCTACCCTACAGTTCTTGTCCTTAACCCTCCCATCCATAACTAAGCTTGCTATTTCTGGTGTCTTAATATGTGTCGTACCAACCTATATCTTCTCATCAATAGCAGTCGCCAGAAACATCTCTCCACTCCCACTCGTCTTAATAGCTCTTTATTTGTTACCCCATCTACCCATCTGATCATCATCATTCTCCTGTAACACCACATTACAAACGCTTCAATTCTCCTCTTTTCTGCTGCACCATTAGATCAAGTTTCACTTCCTTATAGTGTCACGCTCCAGACAAAAGCTTTCAAAAATTACTTCCTAATATCTAAATGTATATTCGATGTCAACAGATTCCTTTTCTGTAGAAATGATGTCCTTGCCTGAGCCAACCTCTTTGCTTCGTCCATCACTGGCTATTTTTCTTCCTAAGTAACAGAAGTCTCCTACTTCCCGTAGCGTTTCACCTGCCAATTTGATGTGCATAGAGGTTTCTGATTTATTTTGGCTGCATTCCAATAATTTTGCTTTACATTTATTGATTTCCATCATGAATTATTTCCTCAAGACGGAGTCCATACCATTCAAAAACTCATTCAATTCCTCTGGCGTATCGGTCAAGATGACGATCTCATCAGCAAATCTCTAAGATGAAATTATTTCTCTTTGAATCTTCGCTCCCACTAAAAATTTTTCTCCAACTACCTGTTTATTTTGTTTTTAGAGATCTTTGAAATGCGTTGCCCTCGCACATGGTGTAGATGCATTGTCAAAAGAAAACATTCCATGTTACGAACATGGGCCGCATAACCTGCACCGAAAGCCTATTCTGAACAGCAGTTCCTTGAACTCAGATTTGCCAACATTTTATTGTATCTTTCCATGTGGTATATCTCTGTACCTCAACACACAGAAGAGTGCTTTAAAAATCATGTCTTGTGTAAATTTTGGAAAAGGTAGTGAGTGTGGTTTTTGCCGGAGTGGATACTCGCTCGTAGAAATTCTTTTCAGTAAAATAGACTGGTTCACAATTTTGTAAGTGCACATTGAGGTATGTGACGGCGGGATGCCTTAAGTGTTACGGACACGGCAATAGCCACCACAGAGCTTCGTTGCTACTGAAATAACGACCAGACTGTTATTTTTACTTAACTATACGGGATTTGTGAGCCCAGTGTTTATGAAATTGAACGTAGCTATACCGCTACCTTTATTTAGTAGCTGCTACTGTAAAACTTTCTTCAGCTATTCCCAATTAATTGGGGTCGCCGTAGCCAGCCAGGCTCATTTCGGTTTTGGCCGGGGATTTAAGGCCGGTTGCTCTTCCTGACGCCACGTGATTTTCCAGGTGAAAATTCCACCCCGCTGTCCCCGGGATTCGAACCCCGGCCGTCCTGGTGAAAGGCGAGAAGCTAAGCCACTGCGCCATCACGCTTCCCTAGAAGCCGCTACTGTAGTGTTTACAAATTAAAGGTGGTATTAGAAGGCGCTTTCCCTATTTTTTTACCCCTGGCACTACAGACCATGAAGGGCCTAGGCCTATCATGCGACCGCTTCCCAGCCATTTGGCCTGCAGATATTGTGGTGACGCGTGGTCAGTGTACCGTGTCCCCTCGGCCGCTAGTCTTGTTCTTCGTGACCAGGGCGCTGCCTCGCTATCAGACAGCTACTCAATTGTCCTCACGAAGCTGAGTGCACTCCGTTGCAGTCCTCACGTCAGTGTCTAAAATCTCTGATGGAGCCAAGAATCGAACCCGGGGCCTCCGGATGAGAGGCAGGCGCGTTACCCTGTTCTTATTGTGTTCATATATATCTTGAAAAAGATAACAAATTGATTGGCTTTGCCTCCTACAGGGATATGTATATAAAATCGGATGTCATACCGTGAGGTTCAGTTGCCATGGAAACGGACTTGCCATTATTTCATCAGTTTATCAGAGTAAAGATAGTTTTCTGCGAATATCTTTGAAACGGTTGGCTTTAGGGCTTTAAAATGTGGTTTTCGGTGTCCCGTAGGGACCTACCGAGTATTGTTCCTTGCATCGAGGGGCGTAAAATGAGCTTTGTCCGGTCTTTTTGCGACAACTTCGATATTTTGTCCCGGTTGAGTATTTTTGGTGACTTTTCAGTTATGTTGCCTGTTCCACGGGAACAATGATTTATTTCCGGATGAAAGGATGCCTATATGTTATCCCAGGTTATAAGCTGTCTCCATTTCAAATTTCATCCAAATCCGTCCAGCCGTTTTAGTGTCAAGAGGTAACAAACTAACACACACACACACAGACTTTCACAATTATAATATATATAGGGATATATTCTTTTTTGTTATAAATTGTACAGTTGTTTTTATTTTGTTTTCTATTTATATTTATTTTTTGATTATGATTACTATTTTATTTTATTTTTGTAGTGTTATTGTTTTATTTCCTAAATTGTTTTATGTATTTGCTAGTTGCAGGCAGAAGATTTTGATATACATAACTTAACTCTTTAAGCATGGTCAATGATTGAGTAATGACCACAGGCATGTGTACCTATACCATCAGCATCAATCACTCTTTTATCATCACTAGGACACAAAGCAATTTTGTTTAGTCTTATAGATGATATGTCATGTTGTTTAGAAGTGATAATGTTCATTGGTATTCTTTTTATATTGTTTTTCATGACACAATCCTTATAATCTTGAAAGCTTATACAATTTTTGACAACACCTCTGTTAATACCTTTAATCTTTTTGATTTCTTTACCATTTATGTCTAAAGCGTACATTTTAGCTCTAAGTCCAACAAATGCTTTTATAATTTGTCCACAAGCCTCGTCTTTAAATTTCCCCAACGTTTTCTTGTTTGATGTAGAGTAACATATGTGATTAGTAGGATAATCTGATGTGTCCAGGTGTTCTAGGAAATCCAACTTGTCTTGATATACATCTGGGGTGTTAACCAAATAAATGAACGAGTCGGTATCCATATACATGAGTTTAAGATTGTCCATTCCATAATAGGGTAGCAGGACATCATAGTGGTGGGAATACATTAGAGTTTTTGAAATATCCTGTATACACATTCCAATATATATAGGCTTTTTGAATACAATGTTACGTTTAGCCATGTGGAAAGCAGCTAGGTTGGGACCATAAATTGTTCTGTCGATGAATGTTGGTTTAGCTATTAGCTTTTCTGCCTTTTTGCTGTCAGTCACAAGACGTATGTCTATTCTTTTACGGATATTTTCCATTGTTTTCCCAAAAATGGCATTGTTGAATAATTTGTAGAGATTTTTCTCAAAATCATTTCTGGCTTGTTTTCGAAGGTTGTTATTAAAATCAACGTATGCCTTTAACCAAGGTCTTTGTTTAAACTTTAACACACGATGAATTTTTATCAATTTTATTCCATGATCTAAAGCCTGTTTTAATGCCATGTAGTGAACAACATATCGCCTTCGATTTCCAAGATGAGGAATTAGTTTTTTCAGAGACGAATCCTTAGGTTGTGTACACTCTGGTAGGAAAGGTAAATCGTTGTGTAGATCATGAAGGTCAGATGGGTAATCAACATCAACGTCTAGAATGTATCCCACAGGATCGTCTTTCTTTAGTTTTTCTAGATCAACAGTATCTGGAGAAACCCACTGAAATCCACCATAAGGAAGGGAGTGGCACATAGCCCACCCGTATTGGTTGTTGGCATCATCATAGGTAATAAACTGCGATGGATTCTCAGAATCATAGGTTTCCATGTATTTATTGTTAGCTTCAGCATACCGATGAGACACCTGGCATATGCCTCCACGTATTCCACACTCGATTAAAAGAATCTGATCGTAATCCTGTAGCAATTCCAGTTCAATGCCTGTGTACAGGAGCATTGCCTCGAAACTTAAACCAGGCGAAGTAAAGAAGTGTGCAGCATCCACTCGGTGTGTTTCTAGTGTTTTGTTTCTAAACGTTTCAAAGCTGTCTGCAAGAAGGAGTACATCTGATGTTAGGTAGAGGTCACTATATTCCCCTAGAGTTTTAATGTTGAACTGATTCCAGACATTTTTGGCATGTTCATAGTCTACTTGACTAACATCTTCTTGACTTAATTTGTTAAAGAATGCCTCTTTTGGAGGTAAACACGTTTCACTTAACTTTTCCCATGAGTCAATGTAGTCATAACAAAATACCCCTTTACGAGTCATGAGCATTGCATTTTCTTTTCCAAAGTACTTGTCTGTTTCAGGGTATAATGTTAAGTTGGAAACTAAGTTTTCCAAACTACTCGGCATTAACCGAAACGTATCCACAAATCTAAGCTTAACATTTCCTACATATTTGGTAAAGGAAATGTACTTTTCTTTGGAGTTAGCGATAACATCCACTCTCTCAGTAGTACACCCCAATTGCTTTACAATGAAATTTGCGTCGTAGCCACTCATATTATGTAGAAACACAGGAACGGGGTTTCGTGTTTTACACCTCAAATTACAGTTATTGTGAGCACTTCCACGGTATTCCCCTGTAATATGGCAGTGGTCTCGAACTTTCCAGTCATGTTGGGTAAATGGTTTTTGACACAAATAACAGGTTTCAGAACATTGGAACTCTGCTTCTTGAGCCTGAGTTAAGGCCTTTGGAACATTTAAGCTGTAAAGGCGATCAATTTCATTAGCTATTGAGATCAAACAGTCCATAAACTTTTCTGCAGCGTCAGGCCCACGATAAATAACAGGTTGGCTTGAAAGATTTGTCTTTATGTGTTCCACAGCAGGTGAGGGTTTAACGTATATACCAAAGCTCATAGGAACATGACTCTGGTATGGCACTGTATAACTTGCCTCAGGATTAGGTAGACATGTTTGATGGGGTAAGAGTATACTTTCAAAATCTGCATAGATAACGTAAGGTATTCTCAGCATTTTTTCAACATTTAAGAATTTGACAATGGGGTTTTTAATAGGCATTTCAACCCTAGCAATGTCATGCTGGACACACAAAGCTCTATGTTCTTTCATTTTTTCCATTCCTTGTTGTCCATATCGATTATCAAAGTGTGTAAAACACCGTTTACACGTATATATTTTATGTTCATGGCGGGTAATCTGATGTCTTACTAGTTTATCAAAATCTTTGATAAAGACGTAGTGGTTCTGGCCGGATGATGAACTTAGCAAAAGGAGGTCGCGATGGTCTTGCAGCTCTTGATCCACAACCTTCAGAGGGAACAATTTCTTGTCTTGTTCCAATCCAAATACATTAATGGATATATCGTTGGCTTTTTCAAATTTGGGAATGTCAGCTAGCGATGTAGGAAACGATATTACAGAAAAATCATACTTGTTTTCCAGGTCCTTGTATTTACTAATGCGATGAACATCCTTTTTAACCAGTTTTGCTAAAATGGCATACATAAAACACTTTTCATTTTTCAAGTTTTCAGGATTAATGTTGGCTTTTCTTGCTTGTATAGCTGCTGGTAATGGAATATATGTGCTTCCACGCAAGGGATTGTACTTATTTATTTTCAATCGTACTCCTTCCACTGCTAACAAAGCCCAATTACTGCATTTTAGCTCAGATTCTTCCATTTCCGTTGTTAACTTTGTAAATTGTGTTTCCAAGAAACTACTTAAGTCCGTTTCCAAAAATAGGGGCTGATTTCGTGTTTTAAAAACACGATCAGTAATTTCATTGGTAAATGTATGAATGAATCTACATTCAGCCACAAGATTAACTTTTATCGACTTGTGCATTGCTAGTTCTTTCTGCATAGCTTGTATTATTTGCTGTTTGGACTCTTTAAGGTATGAATTTAAATCCTTGCACGTATCGCAACGAATGAAATAGGATTTAAGTCGACCTTCAAAAGATGTCTCATATTCAATAAGTCCATTTTTGTCAGGGACCAATGACAGTAGGTAATGTTTTGTAGGCTCTGCCTTTTGTCTTTTAGCTGCCGACACAACATTACAACATTCTTCATGACGACGTCCATTGTAGGCATTGTTGAATGTACTACCACAGGTCTTGCACTCATGAAATTCACCACATGATACTTCATGTCGCTTCCTATGATAGTCTCGAAGAAAAGTCTTTCCACACTCTTTACACATATAGCTAGGAATGGCTTCTTCCATTATGAATGTTGATTTCTGCAAACAGCTGCTTACTGCGTATCACAGGGCTAGAGGTTGGTCAGTGAGACGGTCTTTCACGATGTGAACACCGTGAGAGGTAGTAGTCAACTGGCGATATTCTGTGAAGGGTCCACTAATATACCCCTAGTCTAGACCAACAGCTCTTTACAGCGTATGACAAGGCTGTATACTGGACAGTGAGACGGTCTTTCACGATGTGAACACTGTAACAAGTAGTAGTCAACTGATTATATACTTGCTAAGGGTTCTCTAATATACAATAGTCAAGGCCATCAGCTACTTACTGAGTAGTACAAGGCTGTACAATAGTTGTTTTGACAGTCTTTCACGATGTGGTCACTGTGAATGGTGGTAGTCAACTGATGATATTCTTGATAAGGGTCCTCTAATATACCCCTGGTTAAGGATAACAGCTGTTCACTGCTTATGACAAGGCTAAAGACTGGTTGCTTCAACGGTCTTTCACAATGTAAACACTGTGACAGGTAGTAGTCAAATAAAAATATTCTTATGGCCTACTCAAGGTTATCAGGTACTTACTGCATATCAAAAGGCTGTACACTCATGTGTGTTAGGCACTCTTTCTTGCTAAGGACCCCAATATTCCCTACACAAGGCTATACATGTTAGTTCTAAACACTTAGTGGTTAATTGTATATTCAATTTTTGTACAAAGCTTATACAAGCACGTTTTTATGAGGTAAAACTTTGTTAAATACCTGCATGCGACACGCAAAGTATGTTTCCGCTATCTAGCAGTGACTATGAGTACTACTTGAACGACCAGCATGCTACCTAGCGCTCCATTTCAATACTCGCTCACTGAACGAACAGCATGCTATCTAGCGGTCGATATCAATACTCACTCAATTACCAGCCTGCTACCTATCGGTCAATATAACAACTCACTCAACTACCAGCATGCTACATGGCTTTTTTTGGTCAGTTTTTTGTTGGCTTTTGTTGGCTTTTGTTGGCTTTTATTGGCTTTTTGTTGGCTTTTTGTTGGCTTTTGTTGGCTTTTGTATTAGCTCTTTTATATTTGCTCTTGCTTGTGGGGGCTTATTTGGTCTTGGAAAGTATGTCAGTCTTTTTTTTATGGCTGTAAAATGCTTACAGCCATGTTTGTAAGCAGCAACAACAACAACAACACACAAAATTCCAAAAAAAAAATCGAAAGTACTCTAAGTTTTATCAATGACTCTCAACTCTTACACTTACCTCTATCCCATGCATAGTCAAAAATTAGTGTATTTTTCAAATTTTTCAAAAAATATTTGGAAAGTAGACTGTATCATTAAACTAAAAATCCTGAAAAGACATATGTTAACTCCAACACCTACTTCTATACCACTCTCAGTCCAAAAATAGTGTATTTTTCAAATTTTCCAAAACATATTTCCAAAATGGGTTATATTTCCGAAATTAAAAAGTTAACAAAAATGTTTGTTTGACATAAATGAATGGCCTTTGTCTCCTCTACCACTGTACCAAGTCCCAGGTCTCCAGGACAAAAAAATAAAATTTTTAAAAAGGGTTTTATTTCCAAAATTAGGAATTTTACAAACACATTTTTCTGACGTAAATCAATGGTCATTACCCCCTCTACCCCCCACACTAAGTCACATGTCTCTAGGACAACAAAAATAAAATTTTGAAAATGGGCTTATATTTCCAAAATTAGGAATTTTACAAAAACGTTTGTCTAACGTAAATCAATGGTCCCTACCCCCTCTATTCCAACACCAAGTCTCAGGTCTCTAGGTCAACAAAAATAAAATTTGGAAAAAATGGTCACTATTTTGGAAACTAGGAATTCTACAAAAAAGTTTGTTTAACATAAATGAAAGGTCTCTATCCCTTCTACCTGTAAACCAAGTTCCAGGTCCGTATGACAAAAATGAAAAAGTCCACGCGACGGCCATGACACTGGTTAGAACCCCCCTCACCCCCCTACTGTTATTTTTCATTCTAGAGACTTGAAATTTATTTTGGTGGTAGATGGGGTCAGGGTCATTAATTTATGTCAAAGAAGGTTTTTTGTAGAATTCCTAGTTTCCAAAATATAGAATTTTAAAAATTGAACTTTTTTCAAAAAAGTGTAAAAAATAAAAAAGTTTTATTTAAAAAAATAAAGGACATAGAGGCCATTCTTTTAAGCCCATAGAACACATTTTAGAATGTTTGGTTATATGAAAAATCGCCTACTTTCCCAGTTGAACTTTTTCATTTTTGTCATACGGACCTGGAACTTGGTTTACAGGTAGAAGGGATAGAGACCTTTCATTTATGTTAAACAAACTGTTTTGTAGAATTCTTAGTTTCCAAAATAGTGACCATTTTTTCCAAATTTTATTTTTGTTGACCTAGAGACCTGAGACTTGGTGTTGGAATAGAGGGGGTAGGGACCATTGATTTACGTTAGACAAACGTTTTTGTAAAATTCCTAATTTTGGAAATATAAGCCCATTTTCAAAATTTTATTTTTGTTGTCCTAGAGACATGTGACTTAGTGTGGGGGGTAGAGGGGGTAATGACCATTGATTTACGTCAGAAAAATGTGTTTGTAAAATTCCTAATTTTGGAAATAAAACCCTTTTTAAAAAATTTATTTTTTTGTCCTGGAGACCTGGGACTTGGTACAGTGGTAGAGGAGACAAAGGCCATTCATTTATGTCAAACAAACATTTTTGTTAACATTTTAATTTCGGAAATATAACCCATTTTGGAAATATGTTTTGGAAAATTTGAAAAATACACTATTTTTGGACTGAGAGTGGTATAGAAGTAGGTGTTAGAGTTAACATATGTCTTTTCAGGATTTTTAGTTTAATGATACAGTCTACTTTCCAAATATTTTTGAAAAATTTGAAAAATACACTAATTTTTGACTATGCATGGGATAGAGGTAAGTGTAAGAGTTGAGAGTCATTGATAAAACTTAGAGTACTTTCGATTTTTTTTTTGGAATTTTGTGTGTTGTTGTTGTTGTTGCTGCTTACAAACATGGCTGTAAGCATTTTACAGCCATAAGAAAAGGACTGACATACTTTCCAAGACCAAATAAGCCCCCACAAGCAAGAGCAAATATAAAAGAGCTAATACAAAAGCCAACAAAAGCCAACAAAAAGCCAACAAAAAGCCAATAAAAGCCAACAAAAGCCAACAAAAGCCAACAAAAAACTGACCAAAAAAAGCCATGTAGCATGCTGGTAGTTGAGTGAGTTGTTATATTGACCGATAGGTAGCAGGCTGGTAATTGAGTGAGTATTGATATCGACCGCTAGATAGCATGCTGTTCGTTCAGTGAGCGAGTATTGAAAGGGAGCGCTAGGTAGCATGCTGGTCGTTCAAGTAGTACTCATAGTCACTGCTAGATAGCGGAAACATACTTTGCGTGTCGCATGCAGGTATTTAACAAAGTTTTACCTCATAAAAACGTGCTTGTATAAGCTTTGTACAAAAATTGAATATACAATTAACCACTAAGTGTTTAGAACTAACATGTATAGCCTTGTGTAGGGAATATTGGGGTCCTTAGCAAGAAAGAGTGCCTAACACACATGAGTGTACAGCCTTTTGATATGCAGTAAGTACCTGATAACCTTGAGTAGGCCATAAGAATATTTTCAGTTGACTACTACCTGTCACAGTGTTTACATTGTGAAAGACCGTTGAAGCAACCAGTCTTTAGCCTTGTCATAAGCAGTGAACAGCTGTTACCCTTAACCAGGGGTATATTAGAGGACCCTTATCAAGAATATCATCAGTTGACTACCACCATTCACAGTGACCACATCGTGAAAGACTGTCAAAACAACTATTGTACAGCCTTGTACTACTCAGTAAGTAGCTGTTGGTCTTGACTATTGTATATTAGAGAACCCTTAGCAAGTATATAATCAGTTGACTACTACTTGTTACAGTGTTCACATCGTGAAAGACCGTCTCACTGTCCAGTATACAGCCTTGTCATACGCTGTAAAGAGCTGTTGGTCTAGACTAGGGGTATATTAGTGGACCCTTCACAAGAATATCACCAGTTGACTACTACCTCTCACGGTGTTCACATCGTGAAAGACCGTCTCACTGACCAACCTCTAGCCCTGTGATACGCAGTAAGCAGCTGTTACATAAATCAACATTCATAATGGAAGAAGCCATTCCTAGCTATATGTGTAAAGAGTGTGGAAAGACTTTTCTTCGAGACTATCATAGGAAGCGACATGAAGTATCGTGTGGTGAATTTCATGAGTGCAAGACCTGTGGTAGTACATTCAACAATGCCTACAATGGACGTCGTCATGAAGAATGTTGTAATGTTGTGTCGGCAGCTAAAAGACAAAAGGCAGAGCCTACAAAACATTACCTACTGTCATTGATAATAATAATGATGATAATTGTTGTTGTAAGGGGCCTAACATCTAGGTTATCGGCCTACTGTCATTGGTCCCTGACAAAAATGGACTTATTGAATATGAGACATCTTTTGAAGGTCGACTTAAATCCTATTTCATTCGTTGCGATACGTGCAAGGATTTAAATTCATACCTTAAAGAGTCCAAACAGCAAATAATACAAGCTATGCAGAAAGAACTAGCAATGCACAAGTCGATAAAAGTTAATCTTGTGGCTGAATGTAGATTCATTCATACATTTACCAATGAAATTACAGATCGTGCTTTTAAAACACGAAATCAGCCCCTATTTTTGGAAACGGACTTAAGTAGTTTCTTGGAAACACAATATACAAAGTTAACGACGGAAATGGAGGAATCTGAGCTAAAATGCAGTAATTGGGCTTTGTTAGCAGTGGAAGGAGTACGATTGAAAATAAATAAGTACAATCCCTTGCGTGGAAGCACGTATATTCCATTACCAGCAGCTATACAAGCAAGAAAAGCCTGCATTAATCCTGAAAACTTGAAAAATGAAAAGTGTTTTATGTATGCCATTTTAGCAAAACTGGTTAAAAAGGATGCTCATCGCATTAGTAAATACAAGGACCTGGAAAACAAGTATGATTTTTCTGTAATATCGTTTCCTACATCGCTAGCTGACATTCCCAAATTTGAAAAAGCCAACGATATATCCATTAATGTATTTGGATTGGAACAAGACAAGAAATTGTTCCCTCTGAAGGTTGTGGATCAAGAGCTGCAAGACCATCGCGACCTCCTTTTGCTAAGTTCATCATCCGGCCAGAACCACTACGTCTTTATCAAAGATTTTGATAAACTAGTAAGACATCAGATTACCCGCCATGAACATAAAATATATACGTGTAAACGGTGTTTTACACACTTTGATAATCGATATGGACAACAAGGAATGGAAAAAATGAAAGAACATAGAGCTTTGTGTGTCCAGCATGACATTGCTAGGGTTGAAATGCCTATTAAAAACCCCATTGTCAAATTCTTAAATGTTGAAAAAATGCTGAGAATACCTTACGTTATCTATGCAGATTTTGAAAGTATACTCTTACCCCATCAAACATGTCTACCTAATCCTGAGGCAAGTTATACAGTGCCATACCAGAGTCATGTTCCTATGAGCTTTGGTATATACGTTAAACCCTCACCTGCTGTGGAACACATAAAGACAAATCTTTCAAGCCAACCTGTTATTTATCGTGGGCCTGACGCTGCAGAAAAGTTTATGGACTGTTTGATCTCAATAGCTAATGAAATTGATCGCCTTTACAGCTTAAATGTTCCAAAGGCCTTAACTCAGGCTCAAGAAGCAGAGTTCCAATGTTCTGAAACCTGTTATTTGTGTCAAAAACCATTTACCCAACATGACTGGAAAGTTCGAGACCACTGCCATATTACAGGGGAATACCGTGGAAGTGCTCACAATAACTGTAATTTGAGGTGTAAAACACGAAACCCCGTTCCTGTGTTTCTACATAATATGAGTGGCTACGACGCAAATTTCATTGTAAAGCAATTGGGGTGTACTACTGAGAGAGTGGATGTTATCGCTAACTCCAAAGAAAAGTACATTTCCTTTACCAAATATGTAGGAAATGTTAAGCTTAGATTTGTGGATACGTTTCGGTTAATGCCGAGTAGTTTGGAAAACTTAGTTTCCAACTTAACATTATACCCTGAAACAGACAAGTACTTTGGAAAAGAAAATGCAATGCTCATGACTCGTAAAGGGGTATTTTGTTATGACTACATTGACTCATGGGAAAAGTTAAGTGAAACGTGTTTACCTCCAAAAGAGGCATTCTTTAACAAATTAAGTCAAGAAGATGTTAGTCAAGTAGACTATGAACATGCCAAAAATGTCTGGAATCAGTTCAACATTAAAACTCTAGGGGAATATAGTGACCTCTACCTAACATCAGATGTACTCCTTCTTGCAGACAGCTTTGAAACGTTTAGAAACAAAACACTAGAAACACACCGAGTGGATGCTGCACACTTCTTTACTTCGCCTGGTTTAAGTTTCGAGGCAATGCTCCTGTACACAGGCATTGAACTGGAATTGCTACAGAATTACGATCAGATTCTTTTAATCGAGTGTGGAATACGTGGAGGCATATGCCAGGCGTCTCATCGGTATGCTGAAGCTAACAATAAATACATGGAAACCTATGATTCTGAGAATCCATCGCAGTTTATTACCTATGATGATGCCAACAACCAATACGGGTGGGCTATGTGCCACTCCCTTCCTTATGGTGGATTTCAGTGGGTTTCTCCAGATACTGTTGATCTAGAAAAACTAAAGAAAGACGATCCTGTGGGATACATTCTAGACGTTGATGTTGATTACCCATCTGACCTTCATGATCTACACAACGATTTACCTTTCCTACCAGAGTGTACACAACCTAAGGATTCGTCTCTGAAAAAACTAATTCCTCATCTTGGAAATCGAAGGCGATATGTTGTTCACTACATGGCATTAAAACAGGCTTTAGATCATGGAATAAAATTGATAAAAATTCATCGTGTGTTAAAGTTTAAACAAAGACCTTGGTTAAAGGCATACGTTGATTTTAATAACAACCTTCGAAAACAAGCCAGAAATGATTTTGAGAAAAATCTCTACAAATTATTCAACAATGCCATTTTTGGGAAAACAATGGAAAATATCCGTAAAAGAATAGACATACGTCTTGTGACTGACAGCAAAAAGGCAGAAAAGCTAATAGCTAAACCAACATTCATCGACAGAACAATTTATGGTCCCAACCTAGCTGCTTTCCACATGGCTAAACGTAACATTGTATTTAAAAAGCCTATATATATTGGAATGTGTATACTGGATATTTCAAAAACTCTAATGTATTCCCACCACTATGATGTCCTGCTACCCTATTATGGAATGGACAATCTTAAACTCATGTATATGGATACCGACTCGTTCATTTATTTGGTTAACACCCCAGATGTATATCAAGACAAGTTGGATTTCCTAGAACACCTGGACACATCAGATTATCCTACTAATCACATATGTTACTCTACATCAAACAAGAAAACGTTGGGGAAATTTAAAGACGAGGCTTGTGGACAAATTATAAAAGCATTTGTTGGACTTAGAGCTAAAATGTACGCTTTAGACATAAATGGTAAAGAAATCAAAAAGATTAAAGGTATTAACAGAGGTGTTGTCAAAAATTGTATAAGCTTTCAAGATTATAAGGATTGTGTCATGAAAAACAATGTAAAAAGAATACCAATGAACATTATCACTTCTAAACAACATGACATATCATCTATAAGACTAAACAAAATTGCTTTGTGTCCTAGTGATGATAAAAGAGTGATTGATGCTGATGGTATAGGTACACATGCCTATGGTCATTACTCAATCATTGACCATGCTTAAAGAGTTAAGTTATGAATATCAAAATCTTCTGCCTGCAACTAGCAAATACATAAAACAATTTAGGAAATAAAACAATAACACTACAAAAATAAAATAAAATAGTAATCATAATCAAAAAATAAATATAAATAGAAAACAAAATAAAAACAACTGTACAATTTATAACAAAAGAGAATATATATATATAAAAATGTATTATGTGTAAATAGTGTACATGTATTTAAAATAAAAAATATTGTATGGACACTGCTTGTACATTTTTAATTACTACCCACCTCCCTCCACTCCTAATGCAAAATGAACATGTAAAACACAAATTGGAAAATCCATGTTTCCATATTGACAAAATAGAAAAAGCATTAAACAGAAATTTTAAAAACTGTAAATGGGAATTTCGTAAATTAACAAATGTACAACAACAAATTGGAAAATCCATGTTTCTATATCATGATATTGAAAAACTTTAAACTGACATTTTAAAAACTGTAAATGGGAAATTGTGAAATTAATAAATGTGTAAACAACAAAATGCAAAATCCATGTTTCCATATTATGAAATTGAAAAACCTAAAACTGTCATAAAAAAAACTGAAAATGGAAAATTGGAAAATTGACTAATGTGTAAACAACAAAATGCAAATTCCATGTTTCCATATTATGAAATTGTAAAACTTAAAATTAACATTAAAAAAACTGAAAATGGGAAATTAGAAAATTGACAAATGCGTAAACAACAAAATGAAAGAAATAAATACTCGGTTGGGGTAGTGATCTTGTTGTACAGTAGCCTATAAGACTAGCATAAGGATAGTTGCATGGGCACTTATATACTTTGTGTATGTGCATTAGCCTTTGGATTAGCTTAAGTTAGGTTTGGTATAGTTAGGTTTAGTGAGGTTAGGTATGTGACCTTGTAGTTTACTCTTTTCGGAAAATGTAAAATGTAAAATCTAAAATCAAAAAATCTTAAATTTAAAATATAAAATCTAAAAAAAACTAAAAACTTAAATACAAAAAATCAAAAATGTAAAATGTAAAACCTAAAAAATATAAAATGAAAAAATCTAAAATCTAAAATGTTAAAATGTAAAATGTTAAAATGCAAAATCTAAAATCTTTAAATGAGGTTTCTGTGGGTTAGGTTAGGTTAGGTTAGGTTATAACTAAGTTTATTATTTGTGCTCTCACATTTGCTCTTACTTTTTTGCTCACACTTTTTGCTCACATTTTTTTTCTCGCACTTTTAGGTTAGGTTAGGTTAAGTTAGGTTAAGTTAGGTTAGGTTAGGTTATAACTTAGTTTATTATGTGTGCTCTTACATTTGCTCTCATATTTGCTCTGACTTTGAAGTTAGGTTAGGTTAGGTTAGGTAAGGTTAGGTTAGGTTAGGTTAGGTTATAACTTAGTTTATTATGTGTGCTCTCACATTTGCTCTCATATTTGCTATTACTTTGAAGTTAGGTTAGGTTAGGTTAGGCTAGGTTAGGTTAGGTGAGGTTAAATGAAGTTGGGTTAGGCTGAATGGCAGAGGTATGAATTAAAACCCGCCTTTTCTCACTTTTGCCTCACAAGACTGAGTGTACTCCGTTCCACTCGTGAGACCAGAAATTAAATTTCTTGTCAGAGCCAGGAATCGAACCCGGCCTTAGCAGTAACAGCCAAGAATGCTAGCCACTACACTAAGTGGCTGACAATATAAAGCTGGTCTGGATTGCACATGATCAATTAATAATTACCTAATAATAATAATAATAATAATAAATATTCCATTTAGCAACTACACGGCCAACCTCTCCCTGTAAAGTCATTCACGGTCTCGGGGCGTAGTGGCCATATTGCCCATTAGCCACTGCGCCAGCTCTGAATGACCCCTCCATAAGAATAACATAAGGCTGGTTGCGCGCGGCGGCCATCTTGCCCATTAGCCCCTGCGCCAGAACCGCCCTATATTACCTACTACTGTTCGAATGTCCTATATCACTCTCTTGAGTATCGGTGACTACGTTCTTTAATGAAGTCCATTGTGATTCAATATCCTTTATTTCCAAGTTGTTTATTGTTCTCATACGATCTTTGAGCTTCAAGGTTGTTTGAGCCCGAACTAAGGGGTTGTCAATGCACTTTGTATCGATGCGCTTAGGTCTGTCGGAGCGTATGATCTTGACGAAACGATGTCTTTATAATTTACGATGTATTCTTAGTTTTGCCTCACGATTATCAACTCTCAGATCACAATATTCTTTTGGCAGAGTCGACAAACGAATACAGTACTTTTCGAACACATGCACAGTATAAAATTACAATGCCCTTGAACGTTTACATCTATAGAATGGTCAATCGTAATATTATATCTCTTTGCTAGAAGGTACTTGTAAGGCATGATCTGGTGACATTTTCGCGTTAGCATTTGGAAATTAATTCTGAACACCCTGTGCCGGCACCTGCTGGCAATGTGTCAGAATAATTAATTATTTCACCTGTTTTCAAATGCAGCGAAACAATCCGTTTTAAATTGAATCAGAATATAAATCAATACGTCGCTGGCGTTAGGAAGTCAACGCCAATATAGTCCACGGATTGGGAAATGTCACATTTGGATCCAGAGTGGGCTGTAAAATTCTTCTGTAGGATGTGTGGATACGTGTGCTTTAATGTCTACTCTGAGGTTTAGTGGATGCTAATACTAAAGACAAAAATTATCTGATTTCGATTGTCGGCCAGGTAGTGAAAGTTTAATTTGGTACGTACGTTGATGGTTCAATTTAGGCGCGTTCAATTTCACCCCTTCTAGGGATGGCAAATACGAATATCGGGATGAAATATGGAAATTTGGAAACATTAAGCATGTTAGTATGATTTACAGTAAGTGCTGATCAAGGCGTATCTTTCACTGTTCTTACATGAAATACCTTAACAGCTTTTTTGTTGTTGTGATATGACCAACATTGTTCCCTTGTCAGTCCCTGACTTTAACCAGCAGAGGTAGATGAACGTGTTTTGTTCACATGTTATATAGGAGCATCCATCCTTAACCCTACAATACTAACATACGTATAATTTACCTGTATGAATAATTTAACAGCTTAGAATTCCCTCTATATCGGTCCCCACCCTACCATCTTCCAGCAGTGCTTCTACTGATCTATGGTGGTGATGTCATTGCTTTTTAGAGGCATAATCATGGGGCGCAGAAACTATCCTTGAATTTAACAATTTCTCCATGGCAATAACACAGAGGTGGGGAATTTGCTGTAGATATGTTGCATCACTTCAGAGGGATTATAAAAACAACCTCAAAAAAACAAGAGACAGTATAAGAGGCTGGAGAGATTACGTACTGCTATGTACGTCAAAGTAAACGACTTCAGTATTTGTTGTATTTAAGATGGAACTTAGTGTATTAAACTTCAAAATTTCACAGAGGATTCAGTGTATATAAATAGTATTACATACGAAATATATATTAATTTCAACCATTTAACTAATTGGTGCCTTAACACAAAGTTAGTAATGTAGGTAAATTTAACGTATTAATATTAAGCATCAATTGAATAAAGTTAGTATTCTAGGGCTAATCAAAAAAATCCAGTACGTGGTTTTGGTTTACCCGGGAGAACGTGGACTGCTGGGGATGGCAAAAACGAATATCGGGATGAAATATGAAAATTCGGAAACGTAAATCATGTTAGTATGATTTACAGTAAGTATTGATTAAGGCGTATCTTTCACTGTTCTTACATGAAATATCATAACAGCTTTTCTTTCTTATGATATGACCAACATTGTTCCCTTGTCAGTCCCTGACTTCAACCAGCAGAGGTAGATGAACGATTTTTGTTCACATGTTATCTCGGACCATCCGATACGATACGGACCAACAATGGTAAATGTGTTGAACCCATCTTCAAGTCATGTAAAATCTCTCCTCCCGCCAATGTGAGTGTGCTGCTCCCCCACAAACTATTGAGCACATTGTGTTTCGTTGAAACGGAGAGGAAATATCTAGGGGTCATTTCTGATATCTTGGTGACAACTCCTGCAGCTGTACAATCGATCAACTTGCTAGACATGAGCCTATAATCCAGACTTGGCACGTGTTTGAAAATATTGTAAATAAACTTTTAATATAGACCCTTTATCTTGGGATGAAAAAAACATTACAGTTTTTCTTGTGATCTGACCAACATTGTTCCCTTGCAATTCTCTGACTTGAACCAGCAAAGGTGGGTGTACCTACTGAGTTTTCAGGTTATCTCCGAGCATACGTTGTTAATAACAAGAACACAGAGAAACCGCTAGCATCAGGGTTGCTGTTACTAACCTCGTAGGGAAACGCAGGCTTCAGTGGTATGGTCAAGTAATGAGAATGGAGAACACAAGAACAGATAAGCAATATTTCATACTGAAATATTGTGTGCAAACCAAGAGGAAGATCAAGAAGATGGTACGATCAGATGTGGTGAAAAATGGTTTGAACTGGGAAAATATCCAAGAACAAATGGTGAACCACGATTGCACAAAATAGAGAGCGCTTGTTTATAACACTCCTAAAAGTGGAGATGAAAAATGATGATGATCGTAATGCCATACGATAAATAAACATTAATCTCTGACCAGTTGCACTGGTGCAACATCTTTTTCCATCATGTACCGTAATCACTCACCATGACAGCTCCCTTAAGGGAGGGGGGAGTGGCATTTGTACAGTAGTTCGTTGTTCGTTGAGGTTGATGCACACCCACATAAACGATGGGTAGTATCGTGTCTTTTTCTGTCATTAACAACTTCGAAAAGCAATGCCTTTCGATGCAGCCATAAAACTCTATTTTCAGCGTCATTATTCATCTGATGATAGCAGATATATCGAGAATATTGACATGGTGGAGCCAATTCATGGTTGCTCTTCATTGAAGATTTCCCCTATGAATGGGCAATGATGAGTCATGGCGCAAGACACATAAAATCGTAAAACCTGATCTGCCCTAATCAACGCGCATGCGTTTCAGCCGAGTAGTGTATGCGTTAATTGGTTGTCCGGGCTTAGGTCTGGTGGGCTTTCAACCATTGGTCCACAGAAGTTAGATCAAAGATCTATAAGCGGCCATGAGGGGTTTTATTTCTTGAGTTAGGTCCTCTAGTAACCTAGTTCAACTAAACTCAACGATGAACGAAAGTCAGGGTTTATTGTCTTGATGCAGCATGGTCAAAAGATTCACCAGTTCTTTTCATAATAATTCGAAGCAGATCTGTAAGATTATTTTAATTTTTGATTCACTTTTGAAACTTCACGACATCGTGATCGTATAACCTAGTGTACTTGATTGTGTGGAACCTTTTTGCTAATCTATGACATTTTGATGGCTGAACTAGAGTGTGCATTCGTAATTTGGGCTCGGATTATGGTAGGAGGCAGCCGTGGCCTTACGTTACGTATAATCTCGGTGTTCACCTCGAGTAGAAGTAGGTAAACCACGGAAAGAATAGCTGATCCCTCACAAGGCTGAATTACCACATTTCGGCCTTCAGACTGGAATTAAATGTCTTGGTACCGCCAGGAATCGAGCCCAGACTCCACGGTGGCAGCCAAGTACAGTATGCTTGTCACTACGACACGAGGTGGACAACCAAGAATTGAACACAAGATATTGAGATCTACTGCACAACTAAGCCAACTCGTCCCACGTTATGTAACGCCGGACGAAGGTACACTAACGGATTCGAACGTTCTTAAAAATGCGACGACTTCAGCCGGGATTGAACCCTCGATCTTGTGCATAGAAGATCAGCATGCTGCTAACTACGCCACGGAAGCGACTTTATTAAACTTTATTAAACCTTCATGGATTGTTATTAACCTATGTAATTTTTATAGCTCAGCAAATAGTTACATTCTAGTATCAGTTTTTGAGTCTGATAGGTTATGAATGACATATATGAATATTTACTTGTAATAATTGCATTGTGAGTGCTTAAGTATACGAGCCCTAAATTTGTCACATTTAAGGCATCAATAACGATAATAACAATGAGAGTCTCCTTCAGAAAAATGCTGTGATGGCATCTGACTTCAAATCCCAGAGCACCTACCTTTACTCTAGACCCTAGTCGCACTACAAGGAAACATATGAAGGGGGCATTTCTAGAATCAAACAAGTCCAAAATTTTAATTGTTTAGAAACTAAATAAACCAGTATAGCTTTATTTGTACCGAATTAAATAGCAAGTTCCATGAAGAACTATCCAGCCTATTATCATATATATCCTACTTATGTTAATTGCCTCAATCAACATACAAAATTACAGTTTGATTGTAGATTCGTAGATATCGAGAACTGACTAAATATTGCAGAAGGTCGCCATGTTGGATTGTTATATATGTAGGTCCTAGAGTTATGTATTGTTATATCAAGATTATTGTGTACGTGTAGTATTCAAACTTCAATCGCATGATTAGGACACAAGAAGTAAAAACGAGATTTTAAAATTTCACACAGCTGCCATCTTGTGGCTATGGAAACAATAGAAAAATATTAGATGCCGTTGGATTAACATTTGTATAAGGATTTACTGTACCAAGTGTCACTGTACTCGGATGGTTAAATTGCGAGAAACGACCATGTGAATATGTATACTTCGCGTCGCCGCCATGTTAGATTTGTGATCACCAGGTTATTGAAAGTCGTATAGGTGAACTTATTTTCATAGCCCCTATGAACATCAAAAAACTCAGTTTGATTGCTAAATATTTCGGGTGGTCGCTATGTTGGATTGTTATAGGTATAGGCCATAGAGTCATGTACAATTAAAGGAAAATTATTGCGTAGGTTCATTATTCAAACTTTCACTTCGATCGCATGATTACGACACATGAAATAACAACTTAATTTTAAAATTCTCACAGCCACCATCTTGAGGTTATGTAAACAAAAATCCACAGCCTGCTTCCAGTCTCCGACCGGGTCAGGAATGGAATGAATGAAGCCCCCATCTAGCGGCGAGGAAATGAACTGTGCCGGCTGCCGAGGCCTGACGCACTCCTCTGGGGCAATGATTAAATGAATGACAGATGAAATTAAATGATAGTGGAGAGTGTTGCTGGAATGAAATGTTGACAGGGAAAACCGGAGTACCCGGAGAAAAACCTGTCTGCCTCCGTTCTGTCCAGCACAGATCTCACATGGAGTGACCGGGATTTGAACCACGGACCCAGCGGTGAGAGGCCGGCTTGCTGCCGCCTAAGCCACGGAGGCTTCAGGTTATGTAAACAATTGAACTAAATTAGATACCAGTGCATTACAATGCGTATAAACATTTGCTGTACCAAGTTTCATTGCGTTTGGAACATTAAATCGCGAGAAAGGTCTATTTAAATTTTCAAATTTCTTGGCCGCCATGTGCGGTTTGTAGTTAACAGGTTTTTGAATGTCTCATAGATGAGCTTCTAGCAGTACCCTTTATCTCCGTACGAAACTTCAGGGTGATACCGGTAATAGTTTCAGAGTTATAGAATGCCGGAGAAATATTTCGCACAGCCGCCATGTTGAGGTTATGTAAACAATTGAACAAAGTTAGATGTCGGTGCATTACAATGTGTATAAACATATACGGTACCACGTTTTATTGCGTTTGGTTGGTTTAATCGCGAGAAACGTCTATTTAAAAGTCGCAACTTCGCTTGGCCGCCATGTTTGTTTTGCAGTTACCAGGTTTTCAAATTTCACATATGTGATCTTATAGTAGTTCCCTTTATCACCGTAAAATTTTCCAGGGTGATATCGGTAATACGAGTAGTTTCGGAGATATTGAATGCTGGTGAAATATTTCGCACAGCCGCCATGTTGGATTGGTGAGACGTAACAAAATTTGAAGGGCACGGTCGGGGCCGTCTGGAACAGTGCAAGAAACTTACCGAGTTTCATTGAAATAGGTCCAGCGGTTTAGAAGTTATTAGGAGGGACAGCACACCATCACACACTCCATCACACACGCGCACACAGACAGACACACGGACAAAAGGTGATCTCATAAGCCTATTTTTTAGCCCACTTTTCACATTTTACAAAAATGAGGAAAAAGTAGTCTTATGAGATCGGGAAAAAGTGTGTCTGTCTGTCTGTCTGCCCCTCTGTTTGTCCTTCTGTCTGTCTGTCTGTCCTTCTGTCTGTCTGGCTGTGTGTGTGTCCCCCCCCCCCCTACCAACTCCTAAACGGCTGGAGCAATCAAAACAAAATTTGGTAGGAGTAAAGGTCTATACCCGAATATCTCACGGCCATATTTGAAAATGATGTGAGTGCTACCAACTGCTAAAAAATCGCAATTGAAATTTGAGCTCCATGTTGGATATCTTGGAAGGTATGAATGGGAGCTATTTCAAAATTGGCATACGTATAGATAATAATATTGCAGTTTAATTTCCAGGAGGCCATACATCGCTGTGTTGCCAAAATGATTATAAGCCTGCTGATTGGTCCAATTTTTAAATGCACATAACTTCTACACTATCAATTGGAATTCAACCAAATTTCGTATGTTGTATGCATACATAACCAGATATGACTGAGCGTATTCTTAAGACCCACCAGGGCTGCCAACTGTTAATAAATGCTCCTAATTTATTTTATCCAAATACCAATATATCAGAAAGTATGCAAGCCAATAGCTCTAAACTTTGCACACGTATAGTACCTGGCATTCTAGATGCATTTGGACTAACTAATATACGTCAGTGCTGCCAACATGATTCTAAGCCTGCTGATAGGTCCAATTTTAAAATGCATGTAACTTCTATACTAACTAATGGATTTCATTCAAAATTGGCACAACAATAGATCATATTATTTCAGATTATTTCTGACCAATACATGCATGACATTGTTGCCAATATGATTTTACGCACGCTGTTAGATCCAATGTTTAACTGCATGTAACGTCCATGCTATTCATTGAACTTCAACCAAATTTTGTATTCTGTACCTTAAGAGATGGAACTAAGAATATATTCAGTCATCAGGGCTGCCAACTGTAGTGCTCTATTAGGCAACATTATGCAAGGTATACAGTATTTCGAAATAATTAGAAATTTCGATATTAGCAACTTAATTTCTTCATTATTCTAGATATGTTCATATACTGTAGAATAATCATTGGCATGAAAAGTAGGCTCTTTAGTTCGTCACGGAACTTCTTGTTCATAAATGAAAATAGGCTAAAAATTGCTTTTAGACCTAACTTACTATTGTCTCACTAACAGCTTTAAATTGCACAGAAACGAAATATATGTTAAGGAGAAGAGTTGAGAAAACCTCAAAGAACTATTGGACTAGTCTGGTTTTTGCCTAAATCTTAGTTGAATACAAAATTGAAAACTGTTTTAATCCTCAAATACCATTATTTATTATGCAAATCATGAAAAGTACAAACCATTATTGAATGCCAAACAATCCAGGTAATTAATTATCATGAAAAAGCATTGGAAAAGCATTGGACTTGTCTTCTTCTTCTGCTTCTCTGGGATGGGTCAACGTATGTTGCGCCTTCCTCCATGCCCAGTAGCTCTTCAAATGCATGGGTTGTTGTAGTTCCTGTTCCTCCGACCATGCACGTCGTGTTGGTTTCTTCTGATCTTCCTCAAATCCCCTTGTGTGAACAATATTCCTGATTACATTTCTATTCATCAGATCTGGCGATCCCATCTCCACTAGGTCCCTCGCCTCCTGTTTGTACCACTTTGGTCTTGTACGTTTGTTCTGCAGAAATTTGTGGATTCGGTAAGTAAGTCTCGTATGATTCATTCTTTCTAAATGGCCCAAAAATTGAATTCGTCTCATTCTCATGGTATCGTTAAGTTTAGAAATGTTCCTATAATTATATATTTCACACTCGTATATAACCTGACCTGTCTGGTTTTGGAGAAAGCAAAAATATCTATACGTAGAACTGGCCATCAAGAGGTAGAAGATGTATTTATCTGAAAAAGTCAATTTTTGGTCTTGTCTGGTTTTTGGAATGAACACTTTATATGTTACCAGACAAATTGAACATACATGGAGCTGATTACCAAGATGTCCCTAGCGTTAAGAATGAACTAACAAGGTACTAACCCACAAAAGTTGATCGTTTCATAAAATACGAGATATATATTACTGTTGTTGCATGCCAAAGAGTAACATGCGAACTATATGAATATTTAGAATGGGAGGGAAATTATGCAGTAGCTGATTCCATCCTATTCTACTCCATGTTGTTGTGCTTCACTGACACAATAGACACACATGACAAACGTGGCACCAAGGAATGATACATACAATTGAGCGGCATGGACAGACCACCATACATCAAGTATGTTAGAGGCCTGCAGCGAGAAACACGCTCACGAAGCGAATTGGTATGTTACAAGACGCCGTTTGCCGTTGTAAATTTCCTTAGGGCCTTATCGACATCGTGGTCATTTAACCCCGTGTATTTATGTGTGTAGAATTTGGCTGTGTTGTTGTGGAGTCTGTAGTAGTGTGTGTATCTGTAATCGATAGAGAAGGAGTCGGCCGTGGAAGGCCCCCATCCGCACATTTGCCTGCAGTAGAAGTTTCAAACGACGGGTATCCACTTCCAGGAAGGCTGAGTTGGCAATCGAATCGAACCCACCTCTTCTCAGTTTTATCTCACCACGCTGAAAAGACCCCGTTCTAGCCCTCAGACCAGAAGTTAATTTCTTCGCAGAGCCAGGAATCGAACCCAGACCTCCGGGTAGACAGCCAAGAACACTATCCACTACATCAGAAAGCGGACCTAAAAGACGCTAGAAGAATTCGTTTTAAGTGGCGGTGAGAGAAATTTGATATGTTTCGTGAAGTGCCGTTCCAGAAAGACACAGGGAGAATTATAATCGAGCAAATATAGGTCGAGTTTCAGACAAGAGCGTCTCTGTATGTTACGTACGGGTGTTAAAAGTCTGACTAACACTGAATACTCTAGAACAGGTTTTGTGAGGTGTACGAGCATATGTAGACGAGGAATTTAAGATCACAATTCGGCTAAAGGTGGGAATAATTAATGTAAAGCTAATTGTTTGCACTAACAGTGGTCCCATTTGATGTGCTTAACATCATATTAAAAGTCCCCAACTTTCCTATGCCAGCTTCTTTGAATTCCATGGTCTGGAACTCCTGGAGTCCTGGAAAAGTATATGTTCTCAAAGGATATGTACTGTATTTCATTCGAACGGTTGTACCAAAAACGACTGAAGACGTCCCAAATTGAAGACGGATAGAGCTACAATTTGAAGTACAGTGCTTTCTCGGTAATCCGCCAGATATCGGACCAGAGCACTGCTGGATTACCGAAAACGCCGGATTACTGGAAAATATCCAGAAAAACGCAGATATCATTTGAAAATCAGTTTTAATTACATTGTACTACTAAGTAAAAAAGTACGAAAATACATCATATAACTCAGGTTATTCCTAGGAAGTAGACGGCTGGAAATATGCATCAATTGTCTTTTACTTTTTACGGTTGAGAGACACTTTGAGAACTTGTTCCTGTGACTAAGACATCGTTAGCAGAGACGCCATTTTCCTCCGCCCAGGCAATTGACGTGACAAACGAGGCGATGGCAACATCGTGAGAGATTGATTGTACAGTCGCTGTCACTTTTCCTTCGACCAGTTCCTCGTCCTCTTCCTCTCTTGCCACAACACTACGACAGTACAACTGTCCTACACTAAGCACCTGAGGGGGGCGTGCGTGAGTCATCGCTCTTGGCGCCAATGCATTGTTTACTCAGACACTACTGTCGACCAAAGTATTATGTGTACTCGAGTTTGAAGGTTGTTTGTGACGTAACCAATAGACATACATAAAATCCAATAACTTCATCATTTTCGTCGTTCTATTTTACGTGAATTCATGCAGGTTTGGAATTTTTAGTTTATATTTTATTATATTTTATCGCAGTTGGAACACAAAAAGTGCCCGTTTTTAAGCATGTTTCAACCATGCGTCACATTTAAGAATTATTATCTCACAAACCCGTCATCAGATCGAATCCAAATTTTACCACAATATACATTGGAATGTTGTATAAATGGTTTATTAATTTCAAAATTTTGCGTGTCCAAGAAACAAAGTTGTTATCATTTGTGTAAGGTAACGTTTTCTCGGCTTGGGGTGGTTGGAAAATGTAGTTCTTGGTTGCGTTGTAATCCTTATACATCAAAAAGTTATGCTGTATGACTTTAAAATACGTGAATTAATTCATTTATTTTATATCGGTTTATATTTGAACGGGGAAATACGACCTCGCTTCGCTCGGCAGTGATGGGCTCCATCTCAGCAACGCTGTACAGCTTACCCCGGAGCGGCTGGCTGGTGAATCATGCCTTATTTCCACGAACAAATACAAACAGATATAAAATAAGTGAATTAATTTACGTATTTCACAGTCGTACAGCATAACTTCTTGATGTATAAGGATTACAACGCGACCAAGAGCTATATTTTCCAACCACCCCGAGCCGAGAAAAAGTTACCTTACACAAATGATAGCAACTTTGTTTCTTGGACTCACAAAATTTTGAAATTAATAAACCAGTTATACAACATGCCAATGTATATTGTGTTAAAATTTGCATTCGATCTGATGACGGGGTTTTGAGATAATAATTCTTAAATGTGACGCATGGTTGAAACACGCTTAGAAACGGGCACATTTTGTGTTCCAACTGCGATAAAAAATATTAAATATAAATTAAAAATTCCAAACCTACATGAACTAACGTAAAATAGAACGACGAAAATGATGATGTTATTGGATTTTATGTAGGTATATTGGTTACTTCACAAACAACCTTCAAACTCGAGTGCACATAATACTTTGGTCGACAGTTGTCTTATCGCTGCGTGGGAAACATTGTACAGTATTGGGGACGCATTATCAAATCAGGTGTTGAGCTCGTACTCGAATACAAAACGCCGGATTACTGGGAGTACCACCGGGTGAGTTAACCGTGGTGGTTACGGCATGACTGATGGCAGTCGCTCACATCCGGGAGGCGAGGAGGTCCGAATCCCCCCGCCGGCAACCTTGAAGATGGTCTTCTGTGGTTTCCCATCTTCCTTTCAGGCAAATGCCGGGGTTGGTCCCTAACTATAGGCCACAGCCGCTACCTTCCAACTCCTCGTCCTTACTTTCCAACTTCCCTCCCTCCCTCCCCAACGGTACTTGTAGCTCACCCATTGGGTGTCCGTCTCGAAGCGGCTACAAAAACTGGCGAGCCGAACATGTCCTCGGACACTCCCGGCACTGAAAGCCATACGCTAAAAAAAACAAAAAACTGGGAGTACCGGAGAGCTGAGATGCCGGATTACAGAGGGAGTACTGTAGTTGAAATGTAAATCCTTGCATATGTTTATAAATATACCTTTAGTTGTTCAATTTATTTGAAAAGTTGTAATGCACACGTCTAATGCTATAGTGAGACAAAGCCGTTGGTCGATACTATTTTGGATGACGGTCTGACCGAAGACATTGGTCGCTACTAGATTAGACTACTGCCTGGACTAAAATTACTGATTGCACCACAAGTAAGGGTGTCTGGTGTATGTATGCCCCAAGTTAGGTTTGTGTTTGTATATAATGCCTTATTAACACTTAGAATGTAATATTTATGCATCGTTTAAAACTTAAGTGTCATTGATGATGCCATTATATTTCTAGGAGAATTTTGTAGTGTTATATATCACGATCTATACTACTCTCCAAAGATGGGTCGTATTCAAATTAAAATCGAAGCAACGTTCATTTTTGAATCGCCATAATTACATTTGAAAATTTAGATGTATTTGCTAAAGACTACCGCATTGCTGAACCTTGGTTTATATGAGCATAGGTAAAGATTTCACACGTGCAGCGTCTGTGTGTAACCCATGTTTAACCCTATCTATTTTTACGTAGTGATATGAACTAAATAATATATAACAATTATCATGACTGAATACCGAGCCTCCGTGGCTTAGGCGGCAGCACGCCAGCCTCTCACCGCTGGGTCCCTGGTTCAAATCCCGGTCACTTCATGTGAGATCTGTGCTGGACAAAACGGAGGCAGAAAGGTTTTTCTCCGGGTACTGCGGTTTTCCCTGTCAACATTTCATTCCAGCAACGCTCTCCACCGTCATTTCATTTCATCTGTCATTCATTTAACCATTGCTCCAGAGGAGTGCGACAGGCTTCGGCAGCCGGCACAGTTCATATCCTCGCCGCTAGATGGGGGCTTCATTAATTCCATTCCTGACCCGGTCGGAGACTGGAAGCAGGCTGTGGATTTTCATTTGACATGACTGAATACCAATGGGTATTTAATAAATATACTACACCTTAGTCAATAAAACTAAATTAATATACATACATTCATAAAACGTACCAGTTTCGTCGATATTATGGCCTCTTCAGCTATGTTGTTAGAGAGAAAAGAAACTAATGTCATTACGAGCAAAGCTTCGTTATTAATTATTTACTACCGACAGCGGTGGCTACGCTCGCTAAAGTGCAGCATGAGCTCATGGGGCCAAGCTCTCTGCTGACTCGGTAGACGCGTGGGTTCGAGCCCCACCGTCGGCCGTCCTTCAAATGGTTTTCCGTTGTTTCCCATTTTCAACACCAGGCAAATGTCGGGACGGGATCTTCTGACAGGCCACGGCCGCTTCCTTCCACATCCTTGCCCAGTTTCATTCATCTTCATCCATTCCATTTATCATCCCGACGCGCAGGTCGTCCACGTGCGTCGACTAGAAAGACCTGCACTCGGCCTCGCAGGAGGCCACACGACAAATAATAATAATAATAATTTACTAGAGTTTCCTATGACACATTTTATACAAATTGTTAAAACCCACCTGCAGCAAATGTGAATATTAGGCTAATGTGATATAATAAAAATAATTTTACGGCTTCAGTTGCGTAGTCTGAAGCATACTGAACAGCTATGTCCAAGATCACGGGTTGAAACCCGGCCGAAGTCGCCGGATTTTTAAGAGTGTTAAAATTCTTCAGTATACCTTCTCGAAGAGGAAGTATAGCCGGTGAGCCCATGCCATAGATTTATGGCATGTGAAAGAATATTCCTCTACTTATTGGTAGTATGTAACCAAATTTGTAGGTTATATTTGGTTAGAAACGCTCTATCAAGTTCCAACGTTCGCCGTTAGGTGCCAGTGATAGTTGCATATGGTAGACACAGTTGGAACTATTTGAAATTGAAGTTGCTAAGAGACCATGGGCGTTGAATTATAACATCCTGCTATGACCATTGGCTGCAATTCATATACGAGTATAAAAATTAAAATAATTTTGCAAAAATGACATACAATCGAGCCTGGTTACAAGAAAGTTGAGGAGAAAAAGATATTATTTCTTATATAGAGGTTTTCATTATACTCAGGTTGTCTTATACCCAAGTTTATACAAGCCACTTTCTTGAATGGAGGTTGTAAGTCATTTACATATTGTACTTTAGCGCATCCATCGATACATTTTGCTTCTATCCCATCTTTATCCTTCAAAATTTTGCCGAGAGATGATTCACATACACCAAACTCTTTGCACACTTCTTTACGTGACCTTCAACTTTCAATTTTCTCAATCAATTTCAGTTTATCGCTTACAGAAAACTATTTCCGCTTAGTAGACATTGCAATGATACCGCAGCGCGTTTACTCCTAAAATCAGACTGAACTCTGATAATAGAAAGAATGCAGCACAGAAAAATAGGTATGGATAATATAGTAGCCTACAGTACGTAGTCTGATGCAGAGAGTAAACAGGGAAAACGACAGGAAGAAAGAGGCACCACTTTCTTAACTAGAGGTCATGAACCTAATGTATTTCCTATACAGAGGTAAACGAGTCCGACACAACAAAAGTTTCTTGTGTAGTTTTTCACCGTAAACATGACAGGACCAAGATATTATTTTATTTCCAATACAGAGGTTTCTCTTATATAGAGGTTCACTACTGTATAACCAGATTTGACTTTATATCTACATTGTTGGCATTGCATATTCCTTTAAATTAGTCTAGAATACTTTTAAAAAAATATCTTGAAATGGTCAACTGGGTGTGAGGTGTTTTTTTTTCTTTCTTGGTACGTGTTGAATTTGTCTGTAAAACTGTGTGTCTGTGGTGTTTGTAGTAGTGTGTAGGTGTAATCTGGATGGGGCAGGTGCCCCGGGAATTGGAATAATCGGAATTTTCGTGCAGGGAGTATGGAGGTATCCTAAGAAGAACTAATCTCACTATTATTTATCTATCTATATATATATATATATATATATATATATATATATTTATTTACGTCTAATGTTGTTGGATTTAGGAGCTTGGACAACGTGGTCATAAATACGTGGATAATGTATATTTCTGTTATTATGTTACCTGTAGTAGCGAGTGGGTTTTTCATTGAGATGAGGATTGGGAATGAGGCGGCCTTTGGGTACCATCCCGTTATTTGCCTGAAGTGAAAGTGCGAAACCAAGGAAAACAAATTCTAGGATAGCTGAGGTAGGTAACGAACCCTGACCTTTAGGATGACACCACTAGGTGGTCACGATAACCCGTATTTACTTCTGGTGGTCTTAATTCGAAATCCGTTCTATTTTTAATATATCACAGATTGAAACTGTGCACCACGTAGACAATTATTACACTGCTTGGCTCCCGTTTTAATAAGGCGTTGCGGACAGGGCTCCTGTGAAGACGACACGACGGGGGTGCGACGTCTTTTAATAAGCGTCTTCATGTTCGGCGCAGTAATCCCAAATATATTACACAGCCCCTCACTGGGGTGTGAAACATGTACGTCAAGTCTCCCTGAATATCTTATTTAACACTATGCATTCTTTAGCCGCCCTTTCTGGCGTCACTCATAATCTTTAGGTGACGCGTTAGGCCTTGCGGGTGTGAGTTGAAGATAAAGTAAGACAAACTGTTATCAGGCAATGAAATATGAACGCACCTAAATTGAAAATCTCGTAAGATTTTTAAGGACACATAATTTCTCGCATGGTATGTCAACCTTCATTATTGTGTCAACAAACAATAACAATTGAAAAACACAGTTTTAAGTATGTATTATACCCAAAACGATGAACATTTCGTGGAACTAACATCACCACGCCACCAATTGTGGTCTTCGGGTACGTATTGAGAGTCCTGTTCCAAACACCGGCTCATTCAAAAGCTTACCTCTACATTATTACACTTCCTATGTAGCTGTTATCTTTGTTGCTTCGTTTTAGAGACTTGAGTTACCTTTGTTTATCAGCCCCGTGTACTTGGGTTCGGTACGTGGGTACGTGTACGTGTTTTATTTGTCTGATAAACTGTGTTTCTGTGGTGTTTGTAAAACTGTGGTGTAATTATTAGGATCAGAATGGGATAGGTTCCCAGGGAATTGGAGTAAGGCATTATCGCGGCATTTTACTGGATTGACTTTCATGAATCAAGTACGGTACATTAAACGAAGAAAATTGTGTCCGTTGTTCGTTAAGGGATATACAAGAGTTAAACAGCGCTGTGCACGCAGTGAAACTTTACACTATACTATTGACACAAAGCACGTCTGTACACTTGTAGCTCATTAGGCTGTGATTGTCACACATGGCTTATTTGAACACTGACAAAGGAATTTTGTCATATTTTCATGACTTCTTGGACAAAGCTGTCCATAACACCAATTTAAATTTTCGACTTGTATCGAGCAGTTCGTTTTCACTATGTAGGCTAAAACACACTAATAACTCACTCTTAAGAGCAACACTCGGGCACCTCGAGAACTTGTATTGTTTATCTGTGTTCAACAATCAAATTAATGTGGGAATTATATCAGCTCATTTTTACCTGCACATCGGTAATAAATAATAACAAGGGATTTAGAAGTATTATTATTATTTTAAAATTTATTTATCATAAATCATACTGGGGTATGGAAAGCCTACATACATACGAGTATTTTATGCTTCACTGGCACAACTTACACCCTCTGTCTGAAAAGTCCGGTGAACGGGCTATATTACGAACGGATTGTTGGCTTACCTGAAACAGCCGTTACTGTCCTTTGGAGTAATCCCCGTGCATGGTTATGCACTTCTGAGAACGACTGAACAATTCCTGGAAACTCCTGGCATAGTCTTCTTTCGGAATAGTCTTCAGTTTGGGTCGTCAAAACTCGAAATTGAAAGCAAGAGAGAAGCGTGAATTTATGCAACCGGCCTTGCACACCTGTTCGTCGGGTGGCAGTGAGAAGGGTGAATGTTCCGTGGAATGGAATGGTCCTGAAAACCATCGTCACGGGTGACGAGACCGGGTGCCTGAGGTACGACCCCGAAGGCATGTGTCAAAGTACGGAGTATCGGGATCCAAGATCGCCGAAAATCCCTGAAGGGCTGGAGATTTTCGGACATTTCGGACATCCAACGTAATATGATGACCCAACTGAAGGCTATCCCTCAGGAAGACTACGCCAAGATTTATACAGCCGTTCTAAGAAGTGCATAACCATCCACGGGGATTACTTCGAAGGATAGTAACGACTGTTTGAGGTAAGCCAACAATCCGTTCGTAATATAGACCCATTCAGCGAACTTGTCAGACAGAGGGTGTATATATAACGAACGAGATTTTAGATACATTAAAACTATCCCGGTTCTAGCAAACTTCAGATCGACCTTAGAGGATTAATTCAGGTTTGAAGATTACAACGGTGACATCCAGACTCGGGCGGCGAAAGAGCGATGGGTTGTTTTCGCTTACCACCTCACCATTCCTATCAGGGGTCTTTTATCGTTTCCAACCTCTAGTGTGCTACAGATAAACCCCAGGATGGTTCCTAACTTCAAGCCACGACCGCCTAACACCATCTCCAACACCATCAAAGAACCATAGTAACACAAGTTATCACACAAAGTATACACGCTTCTAACTCCCCACAGCTAAATAACACGATGTCCGAGAACCTAACTAAATAACAACTAAAGCCAACCAACGGCCAGGAAACAGAGCTAGCCCAAAGTAACCCTGGAAGAGGTTTTCCGTGGTTTCCCACTTTTACTTCCGGCAAATAACATCAATCGCTTTTTCCTGAAGGTGTCAGTGATCTCTTCAGCATGCAGATAAGACTCCTGAAACTTCCGTTCCATCCAGGCTTCTTCTGCTTCTGCTTCTTCTTCATTATTATTATTATAATTACCAGCAGTAGTGCTCGGCTTCGCCCGGTGGTTTTATTTATTTGTTTTATGGATGATAATGAATACTACTACTGAACTGACACATGAAACTTACAAACTAACAGAAAATAAAATAAACATATAACTTTTTGTGGTTGAGGTGAAAAGTAGTTCAGTATAATGGACGAACCATCCAGGTCACTTTCCCCAAATGATAATGATAATAATGAACAGGGAAATGGCTATTAACTAACTACAGCACTGACTCATGTAATTCACAAACGAATTGAAAAAAAAAACATATTAGAAAGAGGAGTAAGTGTAATAAAACACACTGCCAAGGGCCTATATCTCATTGGCTGTTAGTCAAGTTCACAGCAACAGTATCGTCTTTTGCCGCATAACGCCGTTGGAAAATGATCAGATCACTTCGGAAAACTTCGGCTGTCCCGAGCTCCTGAGATAGCAATAGTGTCATTTATCGCCACATACCGCTGTAGGTTGATGATCGGAGTACATGAAAGTAAATTTGAAAAATCCAATGCTTATTGCAGCTGATAACCTCAATGTACTACACCAACGCCATCGCACTTATACACAGGCCTAATATATTCATGATGACGAAAACTGTTTTAAGGGGCGTAAAAAATATTTTGCACTTACTCCCCATGACTGCAGTTTATAAGCAGCGCAAGATGTTACTACTGTAATTTCGCAATTCTACACCAGAACACGGGTATGGTTGGCGTGATGCAGTCCGCATTGCCAGACTGTACAGACTTATTAAATATTCCTACAGTTACACTTCTACGGACATGAATGGTTCTAGCGCCTTAAAAGGTGGTTTTCAGGTCCCTTTGTCTGTTATTATAAATCTAGGGAATGGAGAGGGTTGTCCAAAATTTCAAGTGGACACTGTTACACGCAGGTTACCAAAGGGTAAGTATGTAAATTTTGGTGCAATTAGCCGAAACAATGTAGATTTGTTCCCGAGGGCGTAAATGCACGGATGTGAGTGGTCTGTCCGAAATTTAAAGTAGACAGTGTTACTCGTCAGGTTTCAAAGGGTTAGTATGTAAAATTTGGTTCAGTTCGGTGAAAAGGTGTAGATTTGTTCCAAAGGGCGAAAATGCACGGATGTGAGTGGTCTGTCCGAAATTTCAAGTAGACAGTGTTACTCGTCGGATTTCAAAGTGGTAGTATGTAAAAATTGGTTCAGATCTGTGAAACGGTGTAGATTTGTGCCAAAGGGCCAGCATTCAGGGAAAGGATCGGTCTGTCTGAAATTTCAAGTAGACATTGTTACTCGTCGGGTTCCAAAGGGTGAGTACGAAAAATTTGTTTCGGATCGGTGAATTTGTGTAGATTCGTGCCAAAGGGCCTAAATGCTGGGAATGGAGTGGTCTGTCCGTAATTTCAAGTGGACAGAGTTACTCGTTAGGTTTCAAAGGGTATGTAGGTGTATATAAAATCCACCTTGTCTTTTGAGTAGACGGCCCAAGAATAAACTGCTCATTCTTGCGGCTTTACGTTGCTTTTAGAGCGAAGATCGTTCTATCGGAACTCTATGCACTTTCAATTATTACTTGGGTAACTGAGAAAGTTGTGCGTTAAGCCGAGAACGTAGTCGCACGTCATGTCAAGTTAATAATGTACGGGGCAGATTACCTGGCAGTGCAGGCACAGTGGAATCACTGACGAGACAGTGCTGGCGAGGATCAGTTTGGCCTCCTTGTATAGTATGTTCAGTAATTATCAAATGATGAATTATTTTCTTCATGACCAATAATTGATGGAAAACAAGCTAATGTCAAAAAGGTACGGAGGAAAACATGATCGATCCTCATGAAACTTTCAATAGTGATGTTAATTGGGTGACTACTTTGAAGACATACACAGACATGACTGTGTCCTTCAAAGAGAATATAATCGACGAACAATAAAGCTCCTGAAGATTAAAAGGAGAATACTAAGAAGGATTTACAGCCCAAGAGTGGTACAGGGAAGCAACAGACTAAGATCAAACTAGGAGATATACGAAACGGTGGATGACAACGATCAGGAAAAGTCAACTGAGTTTCTATAGACACATGGTCAGAATGGATCCAGCAAGGATCTTTTAGATAAAATATTCAATCTGAAGAGCCAGGGGAGGATACACCAAGCAGATGAAGGAAGAACTAAGGAGGCTAGGAATCACAGATGAGGACTGTCAAGACAGAAAAGAATTCAGGGAAAGACTTTCTAACATAAAGATTCTTGTGGGAAAGAGAGAGTGCAACGGAGGAGGATGCACAGAAGAGAGAACGGCGCAACACTCTAACAGAATGAAGGAAGTGTGGAGGAAGAGGAAGGAAGAAAGAACGATGAGAAGGATATGAAGTGATAGTACTTCAGGGGGCCATGGCGCGACACAAGCTCGGCCAAGGCCGCCATAGCAGCGAATAACATAACTGCCGCTTGCCGTTCTTATTTTATATGAAAGACCCTGTATATAAGAAAATGAAACAGACTCTACGAAAACGCTCTCGTTGATTCATTCAGAGGCTTACGGTGTCGTGGATATGTCGTCATGAGTACTTGTGACCGTGCAGAATCTGTGTGACAACCTGTGTCACTGTGATGGCTGAAATATTATGAATTTGTAATTGGGGTTAGGATATGAGTAGGAGGTCGCCGTGGCCTTAATTTAGGTAGCATCCTGGTATTTATCATGAAAATAAGTGGTAACCGACGAAAAACACTTTAATGATGGCTGAGCTGGGAATCAGTTCTGCCTCACGAAGCTGTGTGAACCTTGTTCCAAACACTCAAAACAGATTTATGACCAAAGTAAACCGAAATAAAGGAAGTAACGATTTCAGTGAATGGACTCGAAAAACACCTGCCATCCGTGCGCCTTTTAAGCTAACACTGGGTAAACGGTTAAAAATATCTATATACTATGAGTGTAAGAATTGTTCAACATGAATAGTTCTACAAATAAGCTCATACAGAATATATCTTTTTTAATACATCGCCCACCATATTTTGTGGTTTTACGTATTAACTTCTTCCAACAATCTCCAATCAGTGGAAATTTAAATTACCAGCCACGGAACGAGTTTATGAGCTAGCGAGTTTATTACCCCAGCTTCAGCCAGCATCAAACTGTCGAGTCGTGTCGAGTTAAGACTTCAGAAAAGAGTACCGTGTATGTTTTTGGAGTTTCACTGTTCACCTCGGCATTTCTGGATTGAGTCTGGAGCCTGCAGTCCGTGTGGCTTTTAAGTTAACGCTGGGTAAACTGCTAAAGATAACGGGCGAAGCCGGGGTGGGCTGCTAGCAGAAAATATAAATTACTAGCTGTACCCGGCATGCGTTGCAATGCCAATCAAAGCAAGTGTTGGCGTTGTAACTTTGTTTGTTGAAGTGCTTATGGATTCCCAATATTTATTTATTTTCCGTTAACCACCTCTAAACTATTGTAAAATTGATTTACTGTCTCAAAAAAAATCATGGGAGCGTGCTCAACAACTCACCAAAGTTTCATCGCAATGAAATCAATGGTATATGAACGCATACGGGACTTTGTTGAAACTATTCGAGCGCCGTCACCCATTTGTTGAATATACTCGTACGCTACCTATTGACAAATAGATTTACTGAGTCGAAAACCTTCCCTGGCGTGTACACAACAACTCATGAACGTTTCATCGCAATCGGATGAATGGCATATGAACGCATACGGGATTTTATTTAAACGATTCACGCGCCTTCACTCATTTGTTGAATCTTCTTGTGCGCCACCCATTGAAAAAAGGATTTACTAATTCATACACCTTCGCAGGACTGTACTCAACTCACCAACGTTTTATCACAATCGGATGAATGGTATAAGAACGAATACGGGACTTAGTTAAAACGATTCACGCACTGTCGATCATTAGTTGAATCAACTCGTGCGCTACCAATTGTAAAATGGATTTACTAAATCAGAAATATTTTCGGGAGTGGAAACAACATTTCTCTAAATTTCATTGCAATCGCATGAATGGTATATGAACGCATACGAATTTTTTGTAAACGAAACGCGCGCTGTTACCCATTTGTTGAATCAACTCGTGCACTACCTTTTGTAAAAAGGAATTACTAAGTCAGAAACCTTTCCTGGAGTGTGCACAACAATTGAACCGAAGATTCATAGCAATCGAATGAATGGTATTTGAACGCTACGGGACTTTGTTTATGCGATTCGCGTGTCGTCGATCATTTGTTGAATCTACTTGTGCGATACCTATTGTAAAGTGGATGTACTAAGCCAAAAACCTTCCCTGGAGTGTACACAACATCTCACCCAAGTTTCATATCTATCGGACGGATGGTATATGATCGCATACGGGACTTTTTGAAACGATTCGCGCGCGTCTTCGCTCATTTGTTGAATCTACTTTTGCGCTACCTATTGTAAAATGGACTTACTAAGCCTGAAACTTTCCCTGGAGTGTACACAACAACTCACCCAACTTTAGCCGCTATCGGACGAATGGTATATGAACGCAAACGGGACTATGTTGAAACACTTCGCGCATCGTCGCTCATTTGTTTAATCTACTTGTGCGATACCGATTGTAAAGTGGATTTACTAACCCAGAAACCTTCCCTGAAGTGTTCGCAACATCTTACCCAAGTTTCATCGCTATCAGACGAATAGTATATGAACGCATACGGGACTTTTTTGTTACGTTTCGCGCGTCGTCGCTCATTTGTTGAATCTACGCGTGCGCTACCTATTGTTAAGTGGATTTACTAAGCCAGAAACCTTACCTGAAGTGTACAGAACATCTCACCCAAGTTTCATCGCAATGGGATGAATGGCATATGAACGCATGTGAGACTTTCTTGAAACAAACGCACGCAATTTTGTTGAAGCTACTCGCGCGCCATGTATCGTAAATTGGATTTACTACGCCTATAACATTTTCGGGACTGTGCACAACAACTCACCAAAATTTGATCGCAATCGGATGAATTGTGTATGAGCGCATCGCCATTATGCATTTGTTTAAACTACTCGCGTGCTATCTATTTTGAAATGGATTAACTATGCCTATAAACCTCCCGGAAGTGTTTACAACTCACCAAAATTTGATCGCAATCGGATGAATGGTTTATGAACGCATAAAAGACGAACACACAGACATTCCTTTTTATATATATACTAGCTGTACCCGGCATGCGTTACAATGCCAATCAAAGAAAGTGTTGGGGTTTTGACTTGGTTAGTTGCAGTGCTTTTGGATTTCCAATATTTTCTTCTTTTTCCGTTAACCACCTCTAAACTATTATAAAAGAATAATTTACTATCTCAGAAACATTCACGGGAGCGTGATCAACAACTCACGCATACGGGACTGCTGAAACGATCAGAGCGCCGTCGCCCATTTGTTGAATATACTCGTACGCTACCTATTGTAAAATGGATTTACTAACTCGAAAACCTTTTCTGGCGTGTACACAACAACTCATCAAAGTTTCATCGCAATCGGATGAATGGCATATGAACGCATACGGGATTTTGTTTAAACGATTCACGCCGTCACTCATTTGTTGAATCTTCTTGTGCGTCACCCATTGAAAAACGGACTTACTAATTCATGAACCTTCCCAGGACTGTACTCAGCTCTCCAAAGTTTTATCACACTCGGATGAATGGTATATGATCGCATACGGGACTTTATTGAAACGATTCACGCTCTGTCGCTTGTTAGTTAAATCTACCCGTTTGCTACCAATTGTAAAATGGATTTACTAAATGAGAAACCTTCCCTGGAGTGTACACAATAACTCACCAAAGTTTCATCTCTATCGGACGATTGTATATGAACGCATACGGGTCTTTGTCGAAACACTTCGCGCGTCGTCGCTCATTTGTTGAATCCATTCGTGCGCTACCTATTGTAACATGGATTTACTAAGCTAGAAATCTTCCCTGAAGTGTACACAACATCTCACCCACGTTTCATCGCTATCGGACAAATTGTATATGAACACATACGGGACTTTGTTGAAACAATTCGCGCGTCGTCGCTCATTTGTTGAATCTACTCGTGCGCTACCTATTGTTAAGTGGATTTACTAAGCCAGGAACCTTCCCTGAGTGTATACAACATCTCACCCAAGTTTCATCCTATTTGTCTTCGGGTGAATGGTATATGAACGCTTGTGGGACTTTGATGAAACAAACGCACGCCATTTTGTTGAAATTACTCGCGCGCTATCTATTGTTAATTGGATCTACTATGCCTATAACTTTTCCTGGCGTATGCACAACAACTCACCGAAATTTGATTGCAATCGGATGAATTGTATATGAACGCATCACCAACACTCATTTGTTTTAACTACTGGTGCGCTATCTATTGTTAATTGGATTAACTATGCCTATAACCATCCCGGAAGTGTGCCAAACAACCTACCAAAATTTGGTCGCAATCGGATGAATTGTAGGCTATATGAACACATCGTCAACACACATTTGTTTAAAATACACGCGCGCTGTCCATTGTAAATTGGATTGACTATGCCTATAATGATTTCGTAAGTGATCCCAACAACTCACCAAAGTTTCATAGCAATCGGACGAATGGTATATGAACGCATACGGGACTTTCTTGAAACGCTTCGCGCGACTTCGCTCATTTGTTGAATCTACCTGTGCGATACCTATTGAAAAATGGATTTACTAAGCCTAAAACCTTTCCTGGAGTGTACACAACAACTCACCCAAGTTTAGTCGCTATCAGACGAATGGTATTTGAACGCATACGGGATTATGTTGAAACACTTCGCGCGTCGTCGCTCATTTGTTTAATCTACCTGTGCGATACGTATTGCTAATTGGATTTACTAACCCAGAAACCTTCCCTGAAGTGTACACAACATCTCAGCCAAGTTTAGTCGCTATCGGACGAATGGTATATGAACGCATACGGGACATTGTTGAAAGAAGAAAAGAAGAACAAGAACATGAGAAAGCCGAAATATTAGATGGTTCCGAATAATTTCCCCCAATTTCTTAAAATTCACACCGCTTTCATCATTTCCAATAGTAGGATTTTTTATTACTAGCGGACCCGTGCGAGAAATCTCGCATGTTCATAAACCACACTTTCCCCAATAGGTTTATAATGAGACACTTAAGGAGAGAGGTTGTTATGATTTTATTTCAACCAAATTATCATAGAACACTATTTATATTTCATTTCAGAATTCCAAGTTCTACGTTCTCGAACTTAAGAAGGCAATCACTGAAAATTGGATCATCATAACACTCACCAGTTATTCGATATTTATGAAATTATATGATTAAGTATTCATTTCTTTGATTTACTGTTTCTAAAATCCATGAACAATGATAAAGGAAAGACCTCAGATGTTAAAAAAGACATGAAACATGCGTCACTGCGGTAAAAATGTGAAGTGGACAGCAATAATGGCGCGTATTTTCCTACAGCAACAGTATCTGCAATTAGCACACTTCGTACATTTTTTGAAGGTCACTTTTTAAAGAAAGTATAGATATTTATGAAATTAGAGTGCAATTCGTAACTGCTAATGTCTATTCTCTTTCATTAGAATGCTCATTTGTCACGATCGATCTATTGTAAGCGCCGTAGGAGGGATCTATACTACAGTAATAATATATATGATTAAATATTATTGAATTAAATAGGATCAAAATAGATAGTGGAATAGGCTGCCGGGGAAACCACGTTAAAAACCGCCAAGTACACTACCTCACATGTGGCGTGGAAACGTGTGCATATTATGAAAACAAGATGTTCAGTATAGAACATATAGCCTACTTTCTCTTAAAAGCATGGGTATAGTTATAACTCTTTGTCCTTTTCAAGGAGTATAATTGAATTTTGGTTGTAGTAGCTTGTTGAAATACAACGTGCTATAGGGATATTAAACATGAATAAGAGGTGCTCTTTGCTAGTGCTACCTCTGTAAAAAAAAAAACATTCAATTCGGTTTCACCGTGTTTGAATTGATATGGGGAATGGATTTGCACACATACATGGCCGCTATTTGTAAACTATTGGGCTGATGACCTTGTAGTCAGTCATAAGATGCTTTCCACAAAAAGGCATGTTGTTGCAAAATCTGGTAGAGATCAAATTATTAGGATGGTCGTAATTTGATTTAAGCTTTTAACATTTGGGTGGCCGTCATTCCGTTTCCGTCAAGATAGCGGCGATATAAAACATGACACTGAGGTGCCCTTTGCTAGTGCTACCTCTGTACCAAATTTCGTTCAATTCGGTTTCATCGTGTTTGAATTGATAGGGGGAATCGATTTGCACACATACTTGGCCACCATCTGCAAACTATTGCGCTGATGATCTTGCAGTTTAGTCAGAATATGCTTCCCTCATAAAGATATGTTGTTGCAAAATTTGGTATAGACTAGATTATTACAGTGGTACAAGTCTATATGCCTACCAGTCAAGCTGATGATGAGGAGGTTGAAAAGGTCTACGAAGAAATAGATATAATTCTGAGGTATATCAAGGGTGATGAAAATGTTATAGTAATGGGAGATTGGAATGCTGTCGTAGGAATAGGGAGAGAAGGGAAGATAGTAGGAGATTTCGGATTAGGTGAAAGGAATGATCGAGGAAGCAGGCTGATGGAATTCTGCACCGAGCATGAGTTGGTCATAGCTAACACCTTATTTAATAACCACAATAGAAGAATATACACATGGATGAGACCAGGAGATACAGGGCGTTACCAAATCGCCTTCATTATGGTCAAGCAGAGGTTTCGAAACCAGATTTTGGATTGTAAAACATATCCTGGTGCTGACATAAACACTGACCACAATCTGGTTGTAATGAAATGCAGATTAAAGTTGAAGAAACTGAAGAAAAGTCAAAAGCCAAAAAGGTGGGCAATAGACAGACTGAAAGTAAAGGATGTAAACGAAAGATTCAAGAAGTGTGTAAAGGAAGGACTAATGAAAAACCCTAAACAAACTTCAATTGCAGACGAATGGACACTTTTGAAGAATGAAATAACAAAATCCGCTACGCTGCATAGGAGATGAAGGTCTGATCAGGTTATTTCACTTGGTGTGTAGGATTTATGAGACAGGTGAGGTACCCCCTGATTTCAAGAAGAATGTAATCATCCCTATACCAAAGAAAGTGGGAGCTGACAGATGTGAAGATTACCGTACAATCAGCTTGATTACTCATGCTTCAAAGATCCTGTCTAGAATAATATACAAGAGGATTGAAAGCCAGATAGAAAGGGAGTTGGGTGAAGACCAGTTTGGTTTCAGGAGAAATGTAGGAACAAGGGAAGCTGTACTAAGTCTTAGACTGATTTTGGAAGGTAGAATAAGAAAAGATACGAGAACGTTCATGGCATTTGTAGACTTAGAAAGGGCTTTCGATAACGTTGATTGGACTAAATTGTTTGACATTTTGAAATCTATTGGAATAAAGTACAGGGATAGGAGGGTAATCTACAATCTATACAGAAACCAGACAGCAGTCATTCGAGCTGAAGGACATAAGAGAGAAGCTGATATTCAGAAAGGTGTAAGGCAAGGCTGCAACTTATCACCCATACTTTTCAATCTTTACATTGAACAAGCAATGAAGGAAATTAGAGAATAATTTAAAGAGGGAGTGAAGATTCAAGGAGAAATAATTTCAACTCTGAGATTTGCTGATGACATCGTCATCTTGGCCGATAAGCCTGAGGATTTGAATGAGTTTTTGAATGGTATGGACTCCGTCTTACGGAAAGAATACATGATGAAAATTAATAATTGTAAAACAAAAATACTAGAATGCAGCCGAAATAAATCAGAAACCTCTATGGACATCAAATTGGCAGGTGAAAAGCTGAAGGAAGTAGGAGACTTCTGTTACTTAGGAAGCAAAATAATCTGTGATGGACGAAGCAAAGAGGATATAAAAAGTAGGTTGGCTCAGGCAAGGAAAGCTTTTCTACAAAAAAGGAATCTGTTGACATCGAATATAGATTTAGGTATTAGGAAGTCATTTTCGAAAGCCTTTGTCTGGAGCGTGGCGCTCTATGGAAGTGAAACTTGGACTATTGGTGCAGCAGAAAAGAGGAGAATTGAAGCATTTGAAATGTGGTGTTACAGGAGAATGATGAAGATCAGATGGGTAGATAGGGTCACAAACGAAGAGGTATTAAGACGAGTGGGAGAGGAGAGATGTTTCTGGCGACTGCTAATGAAGAGAAGAGATAGGTTAGTAGGACACATACTAAGACACCTAGGAATAGCAGGCTTAGTTATGGAAGGAAGGGTCGAGGACAAGAACTGTAGGGGTAGACCAAGGTTAGAATATATTAAACAGATTGCCTCCGATGTAGGGTGTGGTAGCTATGTAGAGATGAAACGATTAGCTCAGGACAGGGAGGCATGGAGTGCTGCATCAAACCAGTCAAAAGACTGAAGACTCAAACAACAACAACAGATTATTAGGTTGGTCGTAATTACATTTTAGCTTTTAACATTTGGGTGGCCGCGATTACGTTTCCGTCAAGATGGCGGTGATATAAAACATGACACTGAGGTGCCCTTTGCTAGTGCTACCGCTGTAACAAATTTCGTTCCATTCAGTTTCACCGTGTTCGAATTGACAGGGGGAATCGATTTTCACACAAAGATGGCCGCCATCCGCAAAATATTAGGCTAATGACCTATTAGTTTGGTCAAAGGATGCTCCCTCCATAAAGGTATGTTGTTGCAAAATTTGGTAGAGATCGGATGATTAGGTTAATCGTAATTTGATTTAAGCTTTAAACATTTGTGTGGCCGTCATTACGTTTCCGTCAAGATGGCGGAGATATAAAACATGATACTGAGGTGCCCTTTGCGAGTGCTACCTCTGTACCAAATTTCGTTCCATTCGGTTTCACCGTGTTTGAATTAATAGGGGGAATCGATTTTGACACAAAGATGGCCGCCATCCGCAAATGATTTGGTCAAAGGATGCTTCCTCCATAAAGGTAAGTTGTTGCAAAATTTGGTAGAGATCGGATGATTAGGTTAGCCGTAATTTGATTTAAGCTTTGAACATTTGTGTGGCCACCATTACGTTTCCGTCAAGATGGCTGCGATATAAAACATGACACTGAGGTGCCCTTTGCTAGTACTACCTCTGCACCGAATTTCGTTCCATTCGGTTTCACCGTGTTCGAATTAAGAGGGGGAATCGATTTTCCCACAAAGATGGCCGCCATCCGCAAACTATTAGGCTGATGACCCATTAGTTTGGTCAAAGGATGCTCCCCCCATAAAGGTAAGTTGTTGCAAAATTTGGTAGAGATGGGATGATTAGGTTAGTCGTAATTTGATTTAAGCTTTGAACATTTGTGTGGCCGCCATTACGTTTCCGTCAAGAAGGCGGCGATATAAAACATGACACTGAGGTGCCCTTTGCTAGTGCTACCATTGTACCAAATTTCGTTCAATTCGCGTTCACCGTGTTCGAATTGATAGGGGGGGACAGACATTCAGAGTACACACTCACACACACACACAGACTCACACACACACACATACACACACACAAACACACTTTTTTTCGCCCTGTGTTGATCTCATAAGTCTACTTTCAATTTTTGCAAAAAACGAAAGTAGGCTAAATACAACTTTTTCAACTTTTTGAATCGTTATATCTGAAAAACGGTGACTCATAGGAGAAAAAGTATTGAGCCAATTTGTATAGATAATTGCATGATCTACAAGTTTAGCCCGATCTATTAGCCTACTTTCGATTTTTGCAAAAAATGAAAGTAGACTTATGAGATCAACACAGGGCGAAAAAAGTGAGTCTGTCTGTGTGTGTGTATGTGTGTGTGTGTGAGTCTGTGTGTGTGTGTGAGTGTATGTGTGTGTGTGAGTCTGTGTGTGTGTGTGTGGCTGTGTGTGAGTGTGTGTACTCTGAATGTCTGTCCCCCCCCCATATCAATTCGGACACGGTGAATGCGAATTGAACGAAATTTGGTACAAAGGTAGCACTAGCAAAGGACACCTCAGTGTCATGTTTTATATCGCCGCCATCTTTACTAAAACTGAATGGCGGCCACTCAAACGTTCAAAACTTAAAATCAAATAACGACTAATCAAATCATCCGATCTCTACCAAATTTGGTAATAACATACCCTCATATAGAACGCGTCTTGTGACCAAACTACAAGGTCATCCGCCGTACCATTTCAGGATGGCGGCCGTGCGAATTATGCAAACTTTATAATCCATATCATGGGACCCACCAGTTCCGATTATCTAGCCGAGAATCGTTTTAACTGTTCTAAAGGAAGAGGCACGTTCGAAATTAAAAGTTTATTTTGTAATACTATAGTGCAGACGTGATTTTAAAAAGCTGAGCCGATTCAGTAATAAGACAAGATGGCAGCGGATATCTTGAGCCTGACTTATATTTCACTAATTTGAGTATTGCCTGCAATATAGCGTACTGATACAAAATAAATAAATAAATAAATAAACGTTGTATGAAATGCTTTATATATAAATAATATACTCCAGTGATTAAATCGTTTAGTGTAAATCATTATTTGCTAACAAGTTCTATGTAAGTCATTTTTTATAGAACGATATTCGTTGACACAATTAGCTCAGTGGTAGAGCGTTAGCCTATCGCTGAAATGCCTATGGTTCAAACCCGATCAGAGCTAGGGATTTTTGCTTGAAATGTTATATGTTTATTGTTTTGTAATGACTCAGATGTTTTAAAATTAAGCGTTATATTGTGCATATTATTGTGTAAAATATATATTTAATTAAAACATAATTCGCCATCAGATTTACTCGAGACATCCAGCTGCCAAAAAGGTAACTGCACGCCGACCTACTTATTAACTTCCAGATTTTATTGAAAAGTTTCTTCTTCTGGCCGCTAGAATGTACTCGCTCTGTTAGGATTATATTGTTCGATATTTCACAACTAGATGTCACGACTAGTCTACGTGGGGCTCCATTGATTACTATACCATTGGCATTCTATGCGCATCGAATTTGAAGAATGACAAGATGATACTACGATACATTTTTACTTTTTATTTTAAAGGGTTTGTAACAGCCTATTTTGCGTTACTTGAAAATGTTATTTGAAGTAAAGAACAAAACGATTTCACATAGTAACTGAATTCAAGCCGTTGGTGTTAGTTCAGGTTATTAATTACTACTTTTATTTCAGGCAAATAGCAATCGAAAATATCCACATAGTTTGTATACACACGTCTCTGTAGGGTCATGGAAAGATTTGTTAATTCAATTAGGGTTGTGAAAGCCATGCACAACCAGACGTGTAAAGACATGCCTCAACTCAAAGTTGGATGTTGCCCACGGCAGGTCGTATATGTAATAATAATAATAATAATAATGTTATTGGTTTTACATCCCTTTTAACTACTGCTGCTTTTAGAGACACCGGGGTGCCGGAATTTTGGCCCGAAGGGGATCTTTAACGTGCCAGTAAATGTACTGACACGGCTCCCTCGCATTTGTGCACCCTAAAATGCCAGCTGACTGCGCCAGGATACGAACCTGCAACCTAGGGCCCAGCAAGCGAGAACGTTACCGCTGAGCCACGCAGCCAGTCCGGTCGATTATGTCTCCAGATCCATAACATACTTGATATACTTCTTATCTTTCTTTCTTCAATGATGGTAGCAGTTTTTATCTAGGTTGTGGCGTTTGGTAGAGGTAAATCGTTTCTAAGGTCTTCAACAAAGAATAGTTCTATTATACTCTTTGATAATAACAACGAGTTATAACTATACTCATACATTTAGGAGAAAGTAGGCTATATGTTCTTTACTGAACATCTTGTTTTTATGATAAAACTTACCATTAGGCTGAAAAACGCAAAAAAAACATATTTTCGAACTTTGACCTTGATTTTTAGCCTACTTTCGATTTTTGCAAAAAATTAAAGTAGACTTATGAAATCACTACAGGGCCAAAAATGGTGTGTCTGTCTGTGTGTGTGTATGTGTGTGTGTGAGTCTGTGTGTGTGTGTGAGTGTGTGTACACTGAATATCTGTCCCCCCTATCAATTCGAACACGGTGAAACCGAATTGAACGAAATTTGGTACAGAGGTAGAACAAGCAAAGGGCACCTCAGTGTCATGTTTTATATCGCCGCCATCTTTACCAAATCTGAATGGCGGCCACTCAAACGTTCAAAACGTAAAATCAAATAGCGACTAACCAAATTATCCGATCTCTACCAAATTTGGTAATAACATACCCCCATATAGGACGCGTCTTGTGACCAAACTACAAGGTCATCCGCCGTACCATTTCAGGATGGCGGCCGTGCGAATTATGCAAACTTTATAATCCATATCATGGGACCCTCCAGTTCCGATTATCGAGCCGAGAATCGATTTAACTGTTCTAAAGGAAGAGGCACGTTCGAAATTAAAAGTTTATTTTGTAATACTATTAGTGCAGAAGTGATTTTAAAAAGCTGAGCCGTCTCGGTAAGAAGACAAGATGGCAGCGGATATCTTGTGCCTGACTTATATTTCACTAATTTGAGTATTGCATGCAATATAGCGTACTGATACAAAATAAATAAACTTAGTATGAAATGCTTTATACATAAATAATATACTCCACTGATGAAATCGTTCGGCCTAATCATTATTTGCTAACAAGTTCTATGTAAGTCATTTTATATAGATCAATGTTCGTTGGTACAAATGGCTCCGTGGTAAAGCGTTGGCCTATCACTCATATGCCTATGGTTCAAACCCCATCAGAGTTTTCTTTTGCTTGAAATTTTATATATTTATTATTTTGTAATGATTCAGACGTTTTAAAATTAAGCGTTATCTTTTGCATATTACGGTGGAAAATATATATTTAATTAAAACATAATTCACCAGCAGATTTGCTCGAGACATCTAGCAGCCAAAAAGGTAACTGCACGCCAGCCTACTTATTAACTTCAAGATTTTATTGATAAGTTTCTTCTTATGGCCACTAGAATGCACTCGCCCTGTTAGGGTTATATTGTTCGATACTTCTCCACTAGATATCACGACTGGTCTACGTGGGACTTCATTGGTTAGTACCGTATACCATTGGCATTCTATGCGCATCGAACTTGAAGAATGGCAAGATGATACTACGATACATTTTTACTTTTTATTTTAAAGGGTTTGTAACAGCCTATTGTGCGTTATTTGAAAATGTTATTTGAAGTAAAGAACAAAATGATTTCACATAGTAACTGAATTCTAGCCGTTGGTGCTAGTTCAGGTTATTAATTAATACTTTATTTCAGGCAAATAGCAATCGAAAATATCCACATAGTTTGTATACACACGTCTCTGTAGGGTCATGGAAAGATTTGTTAATTCAATTAGGGTTGTGAAAGCCATGCACAACCAGACGTGTAAAGAAATGCCTCAACTCAAAGTTGGATGCTGCCCACGGCAGGTCGATTATGTAATAATAACAATAATAATAATGTTATTTGTTTTACGTCCCATTTAACTACTGCTGCTTTTAGATACGCCGGGGTGCCGGAATTTTGGCCCGAAGGGGATCTTTAACGTGCCAGTAAATCTACTGACACGGCTCCCTCGCATTTGTGCACCCTCAAATGACAGCTGACTGCGCCAGGATACGAACTTGCAACCTAGGGCCCAGCAAGCGAGAACGTTACCGCAGAGCCACGCAGCCAGTCCGGACGATTATGTCTCCAGATCCATAACATTCTTGAGATACTTCTTATCTATCTTTCTTCAATGATGGTAGTAGTTTTTTTTTCTAGGTTGTGGCGTTTGGTAGAGGTAAATAGTTTCTAAGGTCTTCAACCAAGAAATGATTCTATTATACTCTTTGATAATAACAACGAGTTATAACTATACTCATACATTTAGGAGAAAGTAGGCTATATGTTCATTACTGAACATCTTGTTTTTTTTGCCGTTGTCGGATCGATGGGGACTTTTCACATTTCATTTATAATGGTGTTTAGACCATTAGTACCAATTTTCAGCTCTATGCGAATTTTTGTAACCTTACCCCTCTTTTTTGGGCTAACTTGACCGGGATATGATGCTGTTTTATTAAGATAACAAGAAGTTCCGTGAAGAACTATACAGCCTACTTTTCATGCCAATGATTATTCTACAGTATACGAACCTATCTAGAATAATGACGAAATTAAGTTGGTAATTTCGAAATATCTAATTAGTTCAAAATATACCTGGTATAATGTAGCCAAATAGAGAACTACAGTTGGTAGCCCTGGTGACTGAATATATTATTAGTTCCACCTCTTAAGGTACAGAATACAAAATTTGGTTGAAGTCCAATGGACGTTACATGCAGTTAGACATTGGATCTATCAGCACGCGGTAAAAGCATGTTGCCAACAATACCATCCGTGTGCTGGTCAGAAATAATCTGAAATATTATGATATCTTGTTGTGCCAATTTTGGATGAAATCCATTTGTTAGTATAGAAGTTACATGTATTTTAAAATTGGACATATCAGCAGGCATAGAATCATGTTGGCAGCACTGCCTTGTATTAATTACTCCAAACTAATCTAGAATGTCAGGTGCTATACGTGTGCAAAGTATAGAACTGTTGGCTTGCATACTTTCTGATATATTGATATTAGGGTAAAAAGAATATAGACAGCATTTATTAACAGTTGGCAGCCCTGATTGCTCTTAACAATAATTATAGTCATATATGTTATGGTACACATAGCACATACGAAATTTGGTTGAAATCCAACTGATAGTATAGAAGTTACATGTATTTAAAAATTGGTACTATCAGCAGGCTTATAATCATTTTGGTAGAACACACGTATATAAGTTACTCCTAATTAATCTAAAATGTCAGAATATACGTGTGCATAGTTTAAAGCTGTTGGCTTGCATACTTTCTGATATATTGGTATTTGGATAAAAAAAATATAGAGAGCAAATATTAACAGTTGGCAGCCCTGGTGGCTCTTATGAATACGCTCAGTCATATCTGTTTATGTACACATATTACATACAAAATTTGGTTGAAATCCAATTGATAGTGTAGAAGTTATATGCATTTAAACATTGGACCTATCAGAAGGCTTAAAATTATTTTGGCAACACTGTCATGGTTGGCCTCCTGGAAATTAAACTGAAATAGTATTATCTACATGTGTGCCAATTTTGGAATAGTTGCCGTGCATACCTTGCAAGATATCCAACATGGAGCTGAAATTTCTAGTGCGTTTTTCAGCAGTTGGTAGCACTGACATCATATTCAAATATGGACGTGAGCTATTCCGGTGCACATCTTTACTCATACTAAATTTGGTTTTGATTGCTGCAGCCGTTTAGGAGTTGATAGGGGGGGACATACACACAGCCAGACAGACAGACAGAAGGACAGACAGACAGACAGACAGACAGACACACATTTTCCCGGATCGATCTCATAAGTCTACTTTTTCCTCATTTTTGCAAAATGTGAAAAGTAGGCTAAAAATGTTAAGTTGAACTTACTGTATGTTGTATTCAATAAAACTGTTATAGAAACCAGTAAAATGTCAAAGCATTAAAATATACTAAAAACAAAAAGAAATATGCCATATGAAAGATTTATAAGAGAAATAAATATGTTATGTTCCACCTAACAACGCGAGTGTTCGCGGTAACGACATGAAAATTATTTAAATTGGAGCAGTAAAACCCTTGAAATAAGCTTTAACTTAAGATGCCTTAGCCCTTTAACTAATATTGAGTCGATTGGTTTCAAAGCCAATGAAGTCTTTATATGAATACGGGTGGCTTCGATTGTTGAACTCCCCATGTTTTGAAGCACTAACAGTTATTTGTCGTATATTGGATTCATCCTTGTCTGACGGAACGCTGTACGAAGCAAATCGGTATCGATGTTTACTCCAGTGTCTCCAAACTGGGAATATACGAATTAAAGTGATCCCTATTCAACTATGAACTTGACTGGTTTTGAAACAAAACTGTTCACTTTGTACTTAGATATGAAAAGGAATCAACTCCAACTTAGGATAGGTTTAAATCTGAAACCTTCAGATCTATTAAGATTTGACATTAATATTCTTCTGACTCAAAACTAGTGCACATTGAACAAGATCAACGTCTAGCACCTACATACAAAATTATGGTGAGTCGATTCTTGTAAATCACTTTCTAATTCCTAGCTGGTATGTTTCGAATTACTTTTTCTAGATGATAATATTAAATACTGGGAAATAATGATGCAGTTAGATACAGTTGCATTCTAACCATCCCTTGTGTGGTTAGATCAAACGTCAAACAGTTGCATACAGTTGATGTTTAGTCCTGTTATATGAGATAATTTTCAGGCAACGTTCGTGTTGACTCTGCACCCGGCAACTGCATACTTTTCATATTTGCACATAGGCTACATTTGTTAACGTATTATAGTCAATAAAGTATATTTATTATGGTATTATTGGCTATATATTAATGTTTGTCATGTTTTTCTCACTTTCAACATTTAGTCCTGTTATATGAGATAATTTTCAGGCAACGTTCGTGTGAGTTTCTACCTGTGTCCTGCCTATCAAAACTCAAATGTCTATTCCGATTACCAATGATACGGTGCATGATGTGCTTCCAAATAACTGACTTTTGTATATATGAATAGAAACTACTGCATCAATTCTAACCATCCCTTGTGTGGTTAGATCAAATGTCATACAGATATTACATGCCAAACTTTGAAGAGATCTCTTTTACCAACTTCTAACTATACTTGGCTGATTGACTGATATGTACGAGCGCTTACGTGCTACCTCGTGCCTCGCTGGCATTGGGGTTCGAATCTCACCTCGGCCGTCCTGAAAATGGTTTTCGTGGTTTCCCATTTTCACCACGAGGCAAATGCCGGCACGGTTCCTTTCAATAGGTCCACGGCCGATTTCCTTCCAATATCCCTTCCCTGACCCGTCCTGAAAAGAAAAGTGCATGGCCATTGGCTGCATTAATAAAATTATTATTAATAATGCATCTTCATCAGACATGAAGGTGTTAGTAACACAAAGTGCTGAGGAGTAAGGCTAACTTCTGTCTCCAACTAATCATCAGATCATTTTATGTCTCGTTTATTTTTAAGCACTTCTTCAATGTGTTTTACATATGTTACTTTAGAAAGTGATTCTTCCAAAATCCAAAACCTCAAACCATATTATTGCTATTGGAGTGAACCATATTGATTGATGCGAAATTGCGATTAGGAACTTGGCGGCTCATTTAGGCTTCCTAGGGTCCTTCTGATTGGCTGTACACCAACCGATGGAATTGTCTTTAGTGATCTGAAATGTGTTTTTAATCAAGAGCATTAATGAGCATTTAGGGGCGTGCTGGCACAGTGGTCTACCTGTTGGCCTCTCACCAAGATGGACCGGGTTTGATTCCCGGTAAATGCATATGAGATTTTCGAAGTTAAATGCCATGTCCTATGGTTCGGATTCCAAGTAAAGAGAGAGGTCCCATGGCTCATGATCACATGATTAACTAAAAGCTTCCTTCCTATTTTGTCAAGAGCATTTGTTTCTCATACATTCAACAAATTGCTCCCTTAGTAGCTATACTAACGCCGCTATGTTTCTTTTCAAACAATAGTAGTCTAGACACAAAAAAAAATCATACTTTACCACACGCAGTAACTAATCGCATCAACTCCAAAAGTCAATCACCAACCTGAAAAAGGAACAAAGAAATAACAGCATTAGTTATCAGCATTCCACCAATAAAACTCAAGTATTCATTCATCAATCGCCATAATTATTTTGGCAGTTTAGTGCCCTTATTAATATCTGTGGATTTAGGGATGCTAATGTTCTGAAATTTCACTATGGAAGGGGATCATTTACGTGACATTAGATATACTGGTAGTGGGAAATCCCACCTACCTTAGCAGGGTAGATCATCTGCACAAAGTTAAGGGCTGACCACAGCGTAGCCTACAAAGCTTGGGAAATATTCTCTCATTAATCGTGGTGTTTATAATTGGAACTCATTACTTACTGCAGTCATAGAGCCTTTCCTCAAACATATTGATGTGTTTAACAGAAGACTGAAATTGTGTAAATACTCCGATGTAATTCGACTACTGTAGTTTCCAAATCGCGACTTGTTTACATTAAGCGTTTTTTTATATTATTTTTGGTAATTTTCTGTAATTGTACAATTTGCCAACGGGGAAATACCCCCACTTGCAAATAAAGTAAATGAATGAATGAAATTGTTATAATAATAATAATAATAATATTAATATCGTATGGCCTCGGATGCCGGGTGCAAGCATTGTTATTTGACGCCCAGAGTACAGCTTGCATGTCGAATTTTGTTGTTCCTTGAAGCACTAGTAAAATCAAGGAGGTTAGATATCTAAGCTCCTTGACACTATAGCGCTTTCTAGTAGAGAAATAAGGAACTTTGTGTTGGCGGAAAATCCAGAGATTTATTTTGCCATTATGAACACGGCCTACTGAATTCAAATGGGTACTTGAACATGCCAACATCGTATGACATGCATGTCGTGATTTTTGCCACCTTTCAAAAATCACTTACCACGGCCAGGAGCGAACCTGCAAGCTTGGGGGTTTAGTAATCCGACACGATAACCACTCACCCACCGTGGAAAGCAATGGAACTGTTGTCGCATATGAACACACATTTGTAATCTTGGGTTTTTGAAGACCAACATGTAATCGATTGTACCACTTAGCGAGATTCCAACAGAAGTGCTGTTACTTTTCGATAGGTGAAAGATGTTGTATTAAAAGAAAATGTAAGAAACCAATCGATTTTTCTTATGAACACCGTGATCTTTGTCGATTATTTGCAGGAACTGAGCTTTATAGGAGCCGCACGTAATGCTTTATTATTCCAAGAGATTAAAGGCTTATTGGGTTTATTAGACCATGTACTTTATTTGTATCCCTTACAGGATGGTGAAGACAGTTCGGAACTTGCAACTAATCTCCTGGACGCTGGGTTCGTGAGATTAATTAAGTCTGCCAAGCAAACTGCCTTCCACCAGTAATCCTTCAACCAAGCTGGAAAATTCAGTACGACCTCATGAGTTTGGTTCTAGTAGTGGTCGAGATGATAAGTGAAGATATCATTAACATTATCAACATCTTGCATGGGGGTGAGTATATGAAGAAACAAATAGTTCAGTGAAGAGCTACCAACATGTTTGATAATACTGTTGGTCCTTTCCAAAGAAAGATTTGAAATCAATTTTTATTGTTGCTTCATAAACAATTGAAAGGCAACTCTTAGTTGACCAACGCGAATACTATGTACAATTATATAGGATGTGAAATATGATTCCACCCAAACAACAGTTGATGTCCCTTGGTTACACTGGGGAACACCGAATCATTGATATGTTGGTATTATTATTATTATTATTATTATAATTATTATTATTATTATTATCATCATTATCATCATGGATATGTTATTATTAATATTTATTTTGCGCATGCGCTTACACATTCTCAGCATATTTGCTGGAAAGAAAACATTTACAATCCCAGATATACATCATCAGGGGCAAATTCTTGGTGACTGCATTCCGTAGTAAATTTACACTTTTCCCACACTCCTTCAGGCTTGATTACTCAAGAACAGCCTTACTATGTGACACGTGGAAAGTTTGACTGAATTCTGCATCAGTTTAAAAAGGCCTGGGACTATCTTCAAATCTGTGAGAGATTCCTTTAAGTTGTTGGGAATCACGCCAGTGCTGGAGATGACCATATGAACTGTCCTGACTTGTGCCATGTGCCATTGCTTCCTTATCAGTTCTGAAACCTCTGTGTATTTTGACAGCTTTTCAACATGTTTTGTTAGCATGTTGCCACTGTTTATGATTGCCACATCTATGAAGGGAGTACCGCATGCATGTGTCAATAGGAACCAGCCCTGGTCTATTGTGCACGGCTGTACAATTCAGTACGATCCCACTACAGGGTAAAGTTGTCATTTTCCTGTACACTTTATGGAGCAATGCTCTCAAAACAAATATGTTTTATCAAAGTTACTCAAAGGAATTAGAATATCTATGCGAATATTTGAATTAGTGTATTTTACAATACATCTCTTCAATATCAGTAACAGACCAATTAATATTTTTTACTACTATTCATTACTTGTTTAATGAACATATCAAGACAGCAGCTAACAAGTGATATACAGATCTCATGAATCTATGCCTGCAAGCAGGGGACATACCAGAGGCATGAAAAACATCCAGTATACAAAGGGTAAGGAGATACGTGCGATCCAAACTCTTACCGAGGGATAGCCCTGGAGAGTAGGCTGTTGAAGATTATATCAAAGCTTGTGACAAATAGACTAACAGAAGAAATAGATATTACAATTCTAGAAGAGCAATTTGGTTTTAGAAGAGGAAGAAACACGATTCAGGCAATCAAAAATCTCTCCGATGACATCCTTAGAACACATTGAGGTAAATTCCATGCTGTATTCTTCGATTTTACGAAGAACATTACAAAACTCCAGACGGCAATACATGCACTAGAGGTATGGGCAAATGACAACGACTTACAAGTCAACACAGACAAGACGGATTACATGATCTTCAGGACAGGTGGGCGGATAGCTCAAGACCAGGCAGTGTTTTACAAATAAAAACCCCTATGAAATGTAAATAGCTTTAAAAATCTAGGCTTGACCTTACAAACGACAATGAACTCTTTCAGAATTCATACAGCTAATAAACCTTAGTAGGACCATCATCTCCAAGAAAGTAGATTTGTTGGTCCAGGGAAACAAAGATCTCTCACTTCTGATTCACAACATGTTGAGGAGTAACAATGTTAAAATTTCCCATAATGTAACGTTATCAAGTGAGTTTATACTGACCAACGGAGTATTATAGGATGACCCAATTAGTCCCCTGCTTTATAACGCAGACACGTACGACATCGTCCGAGAAATCAGAGAAGTTACAAAGGGAACAAAGATACACATCTATGCTGATGACCTAGTCCTGGGATCTCATGACATTACAGAACTCCAGACGGCAATACATGCCCTAGAGGTATAATAAAACTATTTGACATTAAAGCCATTACCAAATTATCGCTGAAGTTCTCCATGCTACTGTTTGACGCCAAAATTATACCAATACTCACTTATGGGATTGAGGTGGTTTGGGACAAACTGAGCGTTGGAGATTTCCTTACACTTGAGAAGGTCAAAGCAAGATATCTGAAGACGGTGTTTGGAGTTTATAAATACACCCACTCAAGGCTGGTATACGAACTTGCTAGAGAGGTCTTCTTATTAGATGATTTGATATACAAGTTCTTGCTGCCACCTACGGACACCTGGAAGAGGTCAATAGAAGACTGCACCTAAAGAAGAGATGATATTTGGATGGAGTCTTACTCAGCAGAGGCCATGACAAATAGGGCCTGGACATAAGCGAAACAAGACTCACGACATTTTGTCAATTCACTAGCGGGGCATGGCTACCACCACTTCATGTGCAAGACAAAATGCTTCAACAAAACCAACCCGATGTGCATCTGTGAGACAGGGACCCGGAACAGAACGTAACGCGGAACGGAACTCTTGTCTATGTGGAACGGAGAAATTCCGTTATCTCCAAGGTTATTTCCAAGTTGTAACGTTACCGCTGTCTGTTCCAAGCGTAACGTTACCGTCCTGGAACGGAACTGATCCTGAAACCGTACCCGGTATCTGGAACAGTGGAACGTTAGCCGAGCCTGTACCGGTACAGCGTATTGGAGACGGGAGAAACGTTACGTTGTCCCGTACCGAAATGAACAGAGGAATATCCGATACGTTACAGTTCGGAACGTTCTACTTATAATAACGGAACAAACAGACGGAACGGAACGTTACAAATTTAACGGGATTGTATTGTTACAAGGCTGCATTATGACGTCTCAAGGTCAAGCAGAAGGCGTGCGATATAGCTGTTATTTTTATTGGGACGAAGTGCATGCATTTACTCACTCATTCCCATTTTTCCGCTCACCTCAGAGCACGCCAGCTTTCTGTTTCAGCTAATGTAGAGATCCTGTACCCCAAAAGAAGCTGCGCGACTCCGTCCCCTCGTTGTGATCGGTTGATCAAAATATCTTTGGGATACCGTACACGATTTGTGAGGTAGGGCAATGGGCAAAGCACAGTGCTATCAAGCGGTTCCGTGGCACCTTTTCCGTATATAACTAAGTATATCTAAGTTGCGGGAACACCGTAGTGTTTGTTTGTACTTCAACGTTGATTATCACCGAGACATGAGGTTTGAGACCACATATAAAATTTATACATTTCAAGCTTCCTGGAGTTGGAGAGGCGAGTACAGACGAATCTCTAGTTTAATCAAATTTTGGTTGGCTTACATATCATTGACAATCATTTCATGTCTCTGCTTTCAGAATAAGGCAATATTATGACTACCCACATCGTCACTCCAAGAGGACAGCGAAATACTTATTATTAGACAATTATTATTATTATTATCATTAGACAGTTATGTTATTATTATTTTCAAAATTATTAGTCAATAATGATTATTATTAGTATACTATTATTATTATATATTTTATTATTCTAGACAATTGAGTTTGTACAAAAATTCGCTATCCAGCAACAGAGAAACTACCTTATACTATCGGGGCGCAGTTAGCCTATTATTAGGGACCGGATTCTTAGGTTCTTATCTATTTTTCCCGTACTTCTAAATACGTTTACGAATCACACTGAAATTCCGTACTACCTAAAAAACTAAATGATACACGAGTACCTAAAAATAACTAATTGCAGTTTTGTACCATTTATTGTAGTATATTTCAAATGTTGTCCATAATTCTTGAAATTAAATGTGAAGATAGTGTTTATTTCTAGCTCCAGTTGATTGAAAGCAATCCTACCTATAGGAAAAATGAAATATTTTCAGCACTTTCCAGCTTTATATTATTGTTTGGTTATTTACCGAGAGGAAAGAGCGAATACATCTCTTATTATCCCCAAAAATCCAATATTGTAAAGAAACAAAATTATTTGAACGAGATAAAGTGTGAAAATCATCTCTGACATCCTTGGCTTTATTGCAATCCCTAAAAAGAACAATCTAAAAAGAACAATTTTATGTTTTTGAAAACCTAAAATGACAATTTTAAAAACCACCAAAATCCGGCCCCTATTTATTATATTCTGATGGTTGGGTGGTAGAGCAGCGGACTCTGTACTGGGATAAACGCCGGGAAAGAAGAAGATGGTTGGGTGGTTTCATAAGCAAGAAAACAGAAACATGGAAACAGAAGAGTGGAATAAGGCAAACTTCAAGCTGCGACACGTTTTCACGAGGACCTCGGCCCTTGGGTTTGATCATAGATTCTGCGCAGAGAGAGGATTCCACACCTGCACCATATGTGGACACAGTATCATATACTGTACTCACCTGCCAAGCTAGGACAAACTCACTAACTTCCTATTCTCAGAATGAAAACTTGTAACATTCACCCTATTGTTAACATCTGAACGCATTGTGTTTAAGAAATATTGTTATAACTCAGCAAAACAATGTATTAATTGTCCGCTTTGAAACGATTTTACCACATTTTCCAGAATGAGGGAATGGAATGAAACCTGGCAAATTTATTCGCGGAAACGCACCCATACAATTTGGCAAATTTTTAAGATCTTCTACCCTTATTAAATTACGTCATAATTGACCCCCTCTAAACGTAGGAAAAATGAAAGGTTGTGGTAAATGCGATAATACTGCGGAATTTCGGCTAAGGAGTGTTGGAACTTCACGGACTTGCTATTGTATACAGTTACACCTCCGAACGGAGGCACCCGTGTTCACCTTAGGACCTCCGTGTAGATCTAACCGAATTTCCTGACGCGGGACTTGCCCCGGAGGCACCTCGCTAGTTGTCCGGATCATACAGGGCCCACAGCCACTCCTATTTCAGTACACGAGCTATCGAGTATAATACCAACCAGCCGAGTGGTTCGAGGCTGATTGGCGTACCTCTGGTCGTATTGGGTACTGACGAGCGCTCGATAGTTCGGATATTGCGGCATTTGACGCACATTGGTAGTATATGCTAAAAAGCATAAGTTGCCGTCGATAATTTAGAGGTGGAACACCCGATTCGGTGAGTCGGCTGGATATCGGGCTGGTCCGGAAGGCACCAGTAGCCAGCCTAACGCCACTATGGTGGATACTGTCCAGCATTTTCAAGGTTGCCGGCCTTTCTGAACCGTAAGCCGCAGAACCATAGTCTAGCCGGGACACGACGAGGGCTTGGTAGAACCGTAGCAGCACCGCTCCGTCAGCCCCCCACGTAGTGCTACTAAGAAACTTGAGCATGTTCAGTTTCCTGAGACACGTCGTTCTTAGTTGCCGTATATGGTGCTGCCACGTTAATTTGCTGTCAAAATGGAGCCCCAAGAAGCGATAAGTGTCAACCAACGGCAACGCAGCATACCTGAGATGTAGTTCAGCGTGTAAGTGTAGCCTTCGGAGCCGACAAAAATGGACGACGGAGGATTTCGCTGATGAAAACCGGTCGTGAGCCCACCTGTCGACCCGGTTAATAGCTATCTGCAATTGCCGGTTCCACGATTGACATACTTCAAGAACTGTAAAGCAGAGCTAAATCGGCTACATACAGCGATGGAACTATCGTGGGCCCGGTGGCGGTAACAATGCCGTTTATGGCAACCTCGAACAAGGTGACAGAACAGAACCCTGAGGAACTTCGTTTTCTTGGGTATAATATTGCGATATGTTCTACCGACCCTTAAACGGAAGAGTCGGACTACATGGAATTCGCAATGAAAGTCGGTAGATTACCACGGAGTCCCCACTCATGAAGGGTGGAAAGGATCTCGTAGCGCCATATGGTGTCGTAGGCAATTCGGAGAAATGCCTCCTGTATGGCGCTCACAAGTCGCACCAGATGGGTGGTGGTGGACATATGGGAGCGAAATCTAGACTGGTACCCTGACAGTAAGCCTCTCTCTTCCAGGAACCACACCAGTCGACGGTTCACCATCTTCTCTCGCAGCTTACATAGGGCATTTGAGAGGCAAATAGGCCTATAGCTGCTGCCAAGTTTGGGATCCTTTCCAGCCTTGGGAACCGGTATCACGATCCACTCTCGCCACTGAGATGGAAACTGCCCATCAATCCATATACGATTGAAGAGGACCAACAATTGCTTTATACTGGATTCGCACAGATGTTTTAACATTTGATTCTGTATGTTATCCGGTCCGGGAGCCGTATCCCTACACAGTGAAAGCAAACTGCGCAGTTCCCAATCAGAGAATGGTACATTGTAGGACTTCAAAGCAGCAGTGGCAAAGGACAAGGGGTGAGCCTCCGCCTCCCGCTTCAGAGTCAGAAACGTAGGATCGTAACTCCCAGAACAGGATACATCTTTGAAGTGCGATCCAATACATTTGGCAATGGTGAGTTGGTCCGTGATGATGTCTCCGATGATGGAGACTCCGTGTGCCATCATGATATCGGGAGTCCGGAGATCCGACGAAGCTTAGTCCACACTTGAGATGAAGGAGTATGTGTCGTCATAAACAACACATACTTTTCCCACGTCGTTTTATTACTCTCCCGAATCAGATATCGGGCTCTAGCACGCATCTTTTTGAAGGTGATAAGTTTGGCCATAGTGTTTTGCCTCCGATAGCATTTGAAAGCACGTCGACGATCTTTAAAAGGTTGCTGAAATCTTGGCTGTCCACCAAGGGACAAGTTTCCGATGGGAGTTGCCGGATCAGGAAGGTATTGTTTCCTCAGCAGCAGCCAAAATACCATGCATTATGTGAATGGTATGATCATAGACACTCTCAAAGGTATCTTCGGCAAAATCCGCACGTGCTGTGAAAGTTGTCCAATCAACCCGACGGAGAAGCCATCGACTTGGTAATTCGATGGCTCTCTCGTTCGGAAGAGTAACGATAATCGGGAAATGGTCACTAATACAAAGGTCACCGTGTACTCCCCACTGTAGCAGGGGAACCAGCACACGATAGCACAAGGTGATATCGACACTTGAATAAGTGCCGTGTGCAATAGAGAAGTGCGTAGATTCCCCTGTGTTCAACAAATACAGCTCCATCCGCCTGATCAGTCTCTCAAAATCTCTCCCTCCATCACTAGTGGTAGCGGAGTCCTAGATGGTGTTGTGGGCATTAACATATCCCAGAAGGAGAAAAGGAGGGGGGAGCTGAGAGACTAGATCCGCCAGCTGGTTTCAATCCAGTTGAGAATCAGGTGGAATGTACACGTTACATACTGTTGCCATTACTGGCAACGAAGTACGAACTGCAACTGCTTCTTGCTGAGTACGCAACGGCACCTCTTCACTAAAGAGGCAAGAGTGGACGAGAATGCAGACGCCACCGACGACCACAGCTCCATCCACCGGGTCTTCAGAGAAGAGTTTGAAGTGACGCATTATTGTCTCATGTCCAGGACGAAACCTGGATTCCTGAATACAGACAATGGTTGCCGAAAACGAAGATATTAATTGACGTAACTCATTGAGATGACCAGAATAGCTATTACAGTTCCATTGTAAGTAGAAGTGGGTCTTCTACTTACGCTTGACCGTTTGCCACCATTCCCCATCTCTAGTTGGAGATGATGGGGCAGGAGAGCGCACCTCAGTCTCCACATCTCCGTCCAAAGACGAAGAAATTGGAGCGGGCAGTCCCCTGGATGGCGCGCGGTCCTCGTCGGAATTCACGAGTCTCGCTCTGACTTTCTCCCGGTCCGAAGACTGGGTGTCTGTCCCCGACACGTCCCGAAGAGATTTCTTTCTTGATCGGCGCTGACGTCTATTTGGGGAAGTAGATAGTCGCTTCCCCACAGACGCCAGTTCCATACAAAACATGGCCGCTCCTGCTGACACCACTCCACTGGTGGTGGTGGGAGTGGAATGGCCAGCAGATACCTGAGCAGCCCTGTCTCTACGAGAGGAAGAGAAACGGCGCTGAACCGTTCCTCTCTCCTCCGCCGATGTATTTTCCTATTTGTAGGGGAGTTTCTCCATACGGACGAGTTTGGCTTCAGCCGGCTTCGCTCTCTTGATGGTCGTGGGAGCGGCAAGGCCAGCAGAGTCAGTAGCCACTCCGTCAGGAGAGGGCGAGAGAGACGGCGACGAACCTTCTCTCTCATCTCCACTACTACTTTTGTCATATCGGGTGGACTGGAAGAAGGACCAGCCCTGGTCGGCAAACTCTTCTTTCCCCTGTTAACTGGGGAAGACATGTTAGCCGACCGGTTCGAAGATGAAGAAGACTTCTCCAATTTCGCCGGTTTAGATTATATAACTGTCGCCTTCTTTTCCTTGCCCGAAGAAGGTTGTGGGACCCCCTTCGGGCAGACAATTTTCGCTAGTACAGCGAGGGGTGATTTCAAATCTGCTGAATTACCGTACGTCGAGGGTACTACACTGGGAACTGTGACAGCAGGGGTGAATGAGGGCGTCGCTGCGGCCACAAACGTCACCCGAAATTTGGGGGCATCCGTATCACGGTACCTCTTGCGAGCTTTCGTGATATGAAAGCCGATGCAATGTTCTGATTTCTTGGATTGTGGCTTCTTTGCAGAACTCAGGGCACTGCTTCGATCGTGGAGTGTGACTTCCTTGGCAGTTAGGACAAATCGGGGGAGGCATACACCGCTCACCCTCATGTGTCCCCTTGTCATACTCTCTACACACGGCCTTGGCAGTGCACCTGGCAGAAACATGCCTGAATTTCTGGCATTGATAACAGCACATAGGTGAAGGGATGTACGGTCGAACATCGCAGTGGTTCGATGTGACCTACATCTGCTTAGGTAAAACATCACCCTCAAAATGGAGAATAAAAGCGCCGGTATCGACGCTGTTCTCTCCAATCTTTCGGGTGATGCGCCCAATCTTGGTGACGCCTTTCTTCCCCAGATTCCGTAACAATTCCGCATCGCTATTCAAAATGAGGTTACGATGGAAAATAACTCCACGGACCTCATTCAGCGTTTCGTGTTTTGAGACCTTAACGGGAATTTCGCTGCAATGCGTGCATTCCAGCAACGTTTCGGTTTGCTGTCGGCTAATTGTATGCAGTAGGAGCTGTCCGTTCCGGAGCTTGGAAATCCCGTTTAGATCTCCAAATTTCCCCTCGAATTCCTCGGAAAAGATCATTGATTTCACCACTTTGAAATAATCCCCGTCTGTCCCGGTAGCTACCAGGTAGTGAGGTGACTTGTCAACAGGGAAACGTGCATTGAAAGTTTTATCCCTGATCCGACACTCAAGAGGCGGCTATTTAAGGGGGCCACCCTCTGATGATTTATTGGGCCGCTTTCGCGTCATCCCGAAATCATCCTCCCCGAATACAACCTACTACGAACGAGGGTCGTCACTGTGGGCGCCACCCAGCCAAGGCAATACCTACCTGGCATAGCAGGTATTGCCTGGGGTCCCAGTGCCTTGAATAGGCACTTCCCCCTCGGCAGTGATATGTTTGGTGCAATTATTCAGCCGTGCAGGGACCTCCGTTGTGAGGCAGATACCACTGCAAGGGTACATGGCGCACCCACCTGACGGGATGGGGAATACCGTCCAGGCTTTCTGGCCAGATGACCAAGTTGGTGGCCCTTCCCCAGGCAGCATGACGTTTATTTCTAAGGGTCAAACGAAAAATGGGACCGGAAGTCGAAAAAGACCTTTTACGACATGCAGGGGATACCGTAGATGAATTTTCTCTTCCCATCCACAGGGAGTCTTCAAAATCAAAGTCAGTCATGTCAGCCTGTCTTGTCGGCCCTATTAGTGGCCTTTTACGACAAGCAGAGCATACCGTGTGTGTATTCTAACCCGTAACCCACACGGGGGTGAACCTAAAAGGATGTCTGTCGCACCCAATGGGGATTATCCACACTCCAGTAATGCATATTATGGCGATAAACGGTTCCATTGTTGTGGAATCGTGCTTCGTCCGTAAATAAGATGGTCGCTAGGAAAGACGGATCAGTTTCCACAGAACGCCACCTGGGCTTCGAAATCATGGCCCTGTATCTCCAGGTGTAAGTGCATATGGTACGGGTGAAACCAGTGGGTGTGCATTATCCGCATAACAGACGCTCGGCTGATGTTCGTCTCCAGTGCAATGGCCCGTGTGGTAGTATGAGGGTGACGCCGGATAGCGTTAAACACAACCTCTTCATTGTGAGCAGACGTCACGCGATGATCTCAAACAGGCAGTGTTTTTCCCAGGGATTCAGTATCTCCCAGGCGTCTTTCCACACTCCGAAATACCATACCTGTCAGTCGTTGTCTATCCGGATAGAGTTCTTGGTACAGGCGATGCGCCTGGTATGCAATCTGTCGAGCTCCTCCATAAATATAACATATTCATATACTCATCGCTGGAATACATCTCGAGGCAGTGAATACGCTTCGTATTGTGAATTACTTCGAAGGAGCGAGTTCGCGCAGCTACATACTGACTTGCCATCGCATATTGTTATCGTTCCAATACCGACAGTAGTGGCTACGCGGACTAAAACGCAGCGTTAGGTCAAGGGGCCAAGCTCTCTGTTAACTCGGTAGACGCGTGGGTTCGAGCCCCACCGTCGGCTGTCCTTGAAATGGTTTTCAGTGGTTTCCCATTTTCAACACCAGGCAAATGCTGGGACAGTACCTTCTGACAGGCCACGGCCGCTTCCCTCCACATCCTTGCCCAGTTTCATTCAACTTCATCCATTCCATCTCTCATCCCGACGCGCAGGTCGCCCACGGGCGTGGACTAGAAAGACCTGCACTCGGCCTCTCAGGAGGCTACACGACAAAAAAAAATCGTTCCAATGGGGCACACTTTGCCCTAACTGTGGTCTACGAAGCTTGGAACATGTACGACGTAGCTAACTGGTTGTCTGTGTCCTAGCCAGAGACAATCACCTCCTCATCCTCGTCCAATCCAGTACCATAGCTTATGCAACGATACACACGGTCTTATTTTCTTTTTCTTTTTATTTGATCGCTTACCCTCCAAGCTCGGCTTTACCCTCGGACTTTGCGAGGGATCAGTCATCTACCGTCGAATTCCAGGACAGTGTCTCGGAGCTGAACACACCTTGACAGCAGATACAACTGGGGATGGTGACAAGCCAATCGCCTAGGTGACCACGAACTTGGGTCTAATGAAGGAAAGGGCAGCGAAGGGAGTGGGAAGAAAGATGGCAAGGTCCTGTCGAAAGGAACCATCCCAGCAATCGCCTGGAGGAGAAGTAGGAAACCACGGGAAACCACTTCTAGGATGGCTGAGGCAGGAAGCGAACCTGCCTCTACTACGTTTGTGTGCCCCACGAGGTTGGGTGAACCCCGTTCCAGGCCTCAGTCCAGGAACAAAATTTTGTGGCAGAGCCGAGATTTGAACCCGGGCCTCCGCAGTGACATGGTTTTTTACAGAGCCAAATAAACAAATCGTGTCGCCTCCGTGGTGTAGTGGTTAACGTGCATAAATGCCACCCCGGAGGTCTGAGGTTCGATACCCGGCTCTAACAAGGAATTTGACTAGTGGTATGAGGGCTGAAACGGGGTCAACTCAGCCTCGGGGAGAAGAGTAGAGTGGGTTCGACCTCAGCCATCTTCGAGTGGTTTTCCGTGTTTCCCACTACGTCTTCGGGCAAATGCTGGAATGGTACAGTACCTAACCAAAGACCACGACCGCCTCCTTCCCTCTTCCTTGCCTATCCCTCTCACTCTTCCCATTCCCTCATCAGGCCCCTGTTCACTTCGCAGGTGAGGCCGCCTGGGCGAATTGCTAGTCACACTCCCCAGTTGTATCCCCCGATTCAGAGCCTCAAGCTGCAGGACACTTCCTTCGGTTAGTCCGTGGGAAAAGCCAACCCAGGAGGGTAAGACGATAACGAAAGAAAAAAGAAATAACAAATCCGTCTGTGAAAACTATTAAGTATACAACCTTGCCACTTGCCAGGCAACTCCAATCGCGCGCTTGCCATGTGAGCTACTGCGACATTTGACCTGCAGCGCGCACCTCCTGGTCTATACAATACCTGCTCTCGGTGTGTGCGTGCACCTCTTGTTTTCAAGTGTGTGTTCTGCGTATCTGTGCTCGTTTAACGGGTTCATTCGAGATACCCATACTGAATTAATAGTGGCGCTAACGATTCCTGCTGTCTTCTAGCCCGTAAACACACATCTCGTTATATTACCCCGGTTTAGGGAGAGGGACCTATGTCTTTCAGAATTGTAGTACATGTGACAGAATGCATAAAACTGGATCGCAAGGGGCTAGTGGACCATTCGGTATGTAGGCCATCGAGTTATGTAGACTACTATTACCTGAAGATAGCGGTTGAGTTAGCCGTGCTCGTTACGGCGTGACTGCAGGCAGTCGCTCACATCCGGTAGGCGAGGAGGCTCGAATCCCTCCACCGGCAACCTTGAAGATGGTTTTCTGTAGTTTCCTGTCTTCCTTCCAGGCAAATGCCGGGGTTAGTCCCCAACTATAGGCCACAGCCGCTACCTTCCAATTCCCCGTCCTTACATTCACACTTTCCTCGCCAGACAACCACCACACGTGACGGTACTTGTAGCTCACCCCATGGGTTTCCGCATAGAAGTAGCTGCAAACTTGAGCGAGCCGAACATGTACTCGGACACTCCCGGCACTAAAAGCCATACGCTTAAAAAATATAATATAAAAACATGAAGATTATTGCATAAATGTATTATTCAAACATCAATCGCATAATTAGGACACAAGAAATAACAAGTATTTCCGTGAAGAAATGTATAGCATATTTTCATTTATCCTGCTTATGTTAATTGCCTCTATCAACATACAAAATTTCAGTTTGATTGCTGTAATAGATTCGTAGATATTGAGAACCGTCTAAATATATCGGATAGTCGACATGTTGGATTGTTATATATGTAGGCCTTAGAGTTATGTACTATTACATGAAGATTATTGTGTAAGTGTTTAATTCAAACTTCAATTGCATGATTAGGACACAAGAAATAGTAAAAACGAGATTTTAAAATTTTGCACAGCCTCCATCTTCTGGTTCTGAAAAAAATTGAAATAAATTAGATGCCAGTGGATTAAAATTTGTATAAGCATATACCATACCAAGTTTCACTGTACTCGTCCTTTTAAATATTCGCATTTCGCGTCGCCGGCAGGTTGGATTTGTGATCACCAGGTTATGAAAGTTCCATAGGAGAACTTATGTTTATAGCCTCTATCAACGTACAAAATGTCAGTTTGACTGCTGTCAGATTATCAGATTTTGTGATCCGTCTAAATATTTTGGATGCTCGCCATGTTGGATTGTAACATATGTAGGCCATAGAGTTATGTACTAATAGATGACTATTATTGCGTAGGTTCATTATTCAAACGTTGATTTCGATCGCATGATTGCGACACAAAAAATATATAAAACTTAATTTCAACCAGAAGTTCCGTGACGAACTAAAGAGCCTACTTTTCTTAAAATGTATGATTAATGCCAATGATTAATCTATATGGATCCATCTAGAATAATGACGAAATTAAGTTGCTAATATCAAAATTTCCAATTAGTTCGAAATACTGTATACCTGGCATAATGTAACCTAAGAGAGCACTACAGTTGGCAGCCCTGGGGACTGAATATATTCTTAGTTGCATCTCTTAATGTACAGAATAAAAAATTTGGTAGAAGTCCAATGAATAGTATGGACTTAACATGCAGTTAAACATTGGGTCTAACAGCGCGCGTAAAATCATGTTGGCAACAATGTCATGCATGTATTGGTCAGAAATAATCTGAAATAATATGATCTATTGTTGTGCCAATTTTGAATGAAATCCATTAGTTAGTATAGAAGTTACATGCATTTTAAAATTGGACCTATCAGCAGGCTTAAAATCATGTTGGCAGCACTGACGTATATTAGTTTCTCCAAATTCATCTAGAATGCCAGGTACTATACGTGTGCAAAGTTTAGAGCTATTGGCTTGCATACTTTCTGATATATTGATATTAGGGTAACAATAATAGAGACAGAATAGAGACAGCACGTATTAACAGTTGGCAGCCCTGGTTGTTCTTAAGAATACGCATAGACACATCTGTTATGGTACACATAACACATTACAAATTTGGTTGAAATCCAAATGATAGTATGGAAGTTACATGTATTTAAAGTTGGACCTCTCAGCAGGCTTAGAATCATGTTGGTAGCACTGACGTATATAAGTTACTCCAAATTAATATAGAATGCCAGGTACTATACGTGTGCATAGTTTAAAGCTGCCTGCTTGCATACTTTCTGATATATTGGTATTTGGATAAAATAAATTAAGACCATTTATTAACAGTTGGCAGCTCTGGTGGTTCTTAAGAATACGCTCAGTCATATCTGGTTATGTACACATACAACATACGAAATTTGGTTGAATTCCAATTGATAGTGTAGACGTTTTATGCATTTAAAAATTGGATCTATCAGCAGGCTTATAATCATTTTGGCAACACTGCCATATATGGCCTCCTGGAAATTAAACTGCAATAGTATTATCTATACGTGTACCAATTTTGAACTAGCTCCCATTCATACCTTCGAAGTTATCAAACATGGAGCTCAAATTTCAATTGCAATTTCTTAGCAGTTGGTAGCACTGATATCATTTTCAAATAGGGCCGTGAGATATTCAGGTATAGATCTGTACTCCTACCAAATTTTGTTTCGATTGCTCCAGCCGCTTAGGAGTTGATAGGGGGGGGGGACACACAAACAGCCAGACAGACAGACAGAAGGACAGACAGACAGACAGACAGACAGAAAGTCACACATTAGCCCGATCTCATAAGTCTACTTTTTCCTCATTTTTAGCCTATTTTCAATTTTGAAAAAATAGGCTTGTGAGATCACCTTTTGTCCGTGTGTGTGTGCGTGTGTGTGTGTGTGTGATTCGTGTGTGTGCCCCCCTAATAAAATCTAAACGGCAGGAGCGACTTCAATGAAACTCGGAAAGTTCATAGCACTATTCCCGGCGACCTCGACCGTGCCCTTCAAATTTTGTTACGACTCACCAATCCAACATGGCGGCTGTGCGAAATATTTCACCAGCATTCAATATCTCCGGAACTATTACCGATATTACCCTGATATTTTCTATGGTGATAGAAGGAACTACTATAAGTTCACTTATGTGACGTTTGAAAACCTGGTAACTGCAAAACCAACATGGCGGCCAAGCGAATTTGCGACTTTTAAATAGACGTTTCTCGCGATTTGACCAACCAAACGCAATAAAACTTGGTACAGTATATGTTTATATACATTGTAATGCACCGACATCTAACTTCGTTCAATTGTTTACATAATCACAAGATGGCGGATGTGCGAAATATTTCACCGGCATTCTATATCTCTGAAACTATTAGCGGTATCTCCCTAAAATTTTGTACGGAGATAAAGGGCACTACTGTAACTCCATCTATAAGATTTTCAAAAACCGGTTAACTACAAAACGAACATGGCGGCCAAGCGAATTTGAACATTTTAAATAGACCTTTCTTTGCGATTTAATGTTCCAAGCGCACTGAAACCTGGTACAGGAAATATTTATACACATTGTAATCCACTGGTATCTAATTTAGTTCAATTGTTTACATAACCTCAAGATGGCGGCAGTGCGAATTTTAAAATTAAGTTTTTATTTCTTGTGATGTAGTCATGCGATCGAAGTGAAAGTTTGAATAATGAACCTACGCAATAATTTTTCTTTAATGGTACATGACTCTATGGCCTATACATTTAACAATCCAACATGGCGACCATCCGAAATATTTAGACGATACTGAATATCAACGAATCTATTTTAGCAATCAAACTGCATTTCTTAATGTTCATAGGGGCTATGAACTTAAGTTCACCTATAGGACTTTAAATAACCTGGTGATCACAAATCCAACATGGCGGTGACGCGAATTATAAATATTCACATGGACGTTTCGCGCAATTTAACCATCCGCGTGCAGTGAAACTTGGTACAGTAAATCTTTATCCGAATGTTAATCCACTGGCATCTAATTTATTTCAATTGTTTCCATAACCACAAGATATTAGCTGTGAAATTTTTTTAAATCTGCTTGTTTTTTCTTGTGTCTTAATTATGCGATTGAAGTTTGAATACTACACGTTCACAATAATCTGCATGTAACAGTAAACTCTAGGACCTACATATAGAAAATCCAACATGGCGACCATCCGAAATATTTAGTCGGTTCTCAATATCTACGAATCTATTACAGCAATCAAACTGAAATTGTGTATGTTGATAGTGGCAATTAACATAAGTAGGATATATGAAAATAGGCTGTATAGTTCTTCACGGAACTACTTGTTGCAAAGTGTGAAAAGTAGGCTAAAAATTTGCACATCTGCCATCTTGAGGTTATGTAAAAAATTTGACAAAAATATATGTCAGTGCATTGCAAAGTGTATAAACAATTGCAGTACCAAGTTTCACTGCCTTCGGATTTTTAACTCGCCAGAAAAGTCTATTCAAATGTTTCAAATTCGCATGGTCGCCATGTTCGTTTTGTAGTTAACAGGTTTATGAAAGTCCCTTGAACGATTTTGTAGTAGTGCCTTTTATCACCGTACAAAATTTCAGGTTGATATGAGTAATAGATTCGGAGATATAGAATGCCAGTGAAATATTTCGCACAGCAGCCACGTTGGATTGTTGAAACGTAATAAAATTTGTAGGGCACGGTCGGGGTCGGCTAGAATAGTACTATGACCTTACCGAATTTAATTGAAATCTATCCAGCTACTTAGATTTTATTAGGGGGGGGGGGGCTCACACACGGACGCACACACACGGACAAAAGGTGATCCCATAAGCCTATTTTTTCATAAATAGAAATAGGCTAAAAGCGAGATTTTAAAATTTGACACAGGCGCCATCTCGTGGTTAAAAAAACAATTAAGTTTGATTGCTGTCACAGATTAGTTGACATTGAGAATCGTCTAAATGTTTCGGATGGCCACCATATTGGATTTTTGTATCCTTTGTAGGCCATAGAGCTATGATGTAATATTAGATGATGATTATTGCGTAGGTTCATTGTTCAAATGTTGGTTTTGATCGCATGATTAGGACACCAGAAATTAAACCTTAATTTTAAAATTTCGCACTGCCACCATCTTGACGTTAAGTAAACAATTGAGCTGAATAGGATGTCAGTGCATTACAAGATGTATACCACTTGCTGTAACATGTGTGACGGAGCTCCGTTGGTTTAAATGCGAGAAAAGTCTATTTAAATACAACAACTTAGCATGGCCGCCATGTTAGTTTTGTAAAGAGGTTTTTGAGAGTCCCATCGTTACACTTCTATTAGTGTTTTTTTTCACCATACAAAACGTCAGGGTGATATCTGTAATAGTTTCGGAGATATGGAATGCCGGTGAAATATTTCGCGCAGTTGCCATGTTGGATTGGTGAGATGTAATAAAATTTGAAGAGCACAGTCGGGGTTGGACAAAATAGTACTAATGACCTTTCCGAGTTTCGTTGAAATCGCTCCAGCAGTTTAGATTTTATTAGGGAGGGCAGCGAGGCGACGGACACACATACGTACACACACACTGACTATATGTGATGTCATAGGCCTATCTTTCATAAATGTAAATAATAAAGGAAGCTTTTCAGTCGGTCAACACGACTGAATAGGAATCTCCGTTTCGCGGGCTTATAGGTCGTGTTCCAAGGACATTTAGGACGACAAAATGTCCTTGGAACACGACCTATAAGCCCGCGAAACGGAGATTCCTATTTCAACGCCGGTCGTGAAAGTCTACATTTTTACTTAACGACTGAATAGCTTTCATTATTAGAATTAAGCATCACTGAAAAATGGCTTCTATCACTACTAAATGAAAATAGATTAACAAGTAAACGAAAAGCAAGAACGGGAGGTTTAATTTAGAAAAGAAATACTATTATTGGTCACAAAGGAGCTTAAGTTTGGTGTGTAGGTTACACTCTGCCTTATATGGCAACACTGCGAGAAGGTGAGTTGGATTCCCATCTTAGCCATTTTAGAGTGGTTTTCCGTGGTTTCCCACTTCTACTCCAGGAAAATGCGTGGATAGTTCATAAGTCAAGGCCACGGCCTACTCCTTTCCAAGCCATGCCATCATTACAAATACACACGTTACTACAGACATCACAATAACAAAGTTTAGGCCTATCAGACAAATTCCATAAAAACCTCAACTACATGGACCGATGAACAATAGCCTATGTTCCAAACCTCTATATGGAGCAACAATAAATATTTCGAATCAATGGGATCCATCGTATTGTTTTTAGGAAACATATTTCTAACGTAGGCTACAGTATGACCGCGATCGAAACGAGCAAGGTGCCTTGCCCTGTCTGATGCGGCACGCACTCAGAGTGATATCAAAATTTGGTAGGAGTAAAGATCTATACCTGAATATCTCACGGCCATATTTGAAAATGATGTCAGTGCTACCAACTGCTAAAAAATCGCAATTGAAATTTGAGCTCCATGTTGGATATCTTGGAAAGTATGAATGGGAGCTATTTCAAAATTGGCACACGTACAGATCATAATATTTCAGTTTAATTTCCAGGAGGCTAAACATGGCAGTGTTGCCAAAATGATTATAAGCCTCCTGATAGGTCCAATTTTTAAATGCATATAACTTCTATACTATCAATTAGAATTCAACCAAATTTCGTATGTTGTATGCGTACATAACCAGATATGACTGAGCGTATTCTTCAGACCTACCAGGGCTGCCAACTGTTAATAAATGCTCCTAATTTATTTTATCCAAATACCAATATATCAGAAAGTATGCAAGCCGACAGCTTTAAACTATGCACACGTATAGTCCCTGACATTCTATATTAATTTGGAGTAACTTATATACGTCAGTGCTACCAACATGATTCTAAGCCTGCTGACAGGTCCAACTTTAAATACATGTAACTTCCATACTATCATTTGGATTTCAACCAAATTTCGTATGTGCTATGTGTACCATAACAGATATGACTATGCGTATTCTAAGGAGCAACCAGTGCTGCCGAATGTTAATATGTGCTGCCCTATTTTTGTTACCCTAATATCAATATATCAGAAAGTATGCAAGCCAATAGCTCTAAACTTTGCACACGTATAGTACCTGGCATTCTAGACGAATTTGGAGTAACGAATATACGTCAGTGCTGCCAACATGATTCTAAGCCTGCTGATAGGTCCAATTTTAAAATGCATGTAACTTCTATACTAACTAATGGATTTCATTCAAAATTGGAACAACAATAGATCATATTATTTCAGATTATTTCTGACCAATACATGCATGACATTGTTGCCAACATGATTTTACGCGCGCTGTTAGATCCAATGCTTAACTGCATGTAACGTCCATGCTATTCATTGGACTTCAACCAAATTTTGTATTTTGTACCTTAAGAGACGGAACTAAGAATATATTCAGTCATCAGGGCTGCCAACTGTAGTGCTCTATTAGGATACATTATGCCAGGTATACATTATTTCGAACTAATTGGAAATTTCGATATTAGCAACTTAATTTCGTCATTATTCTAGATAGGTTCATATTCTGTAGAATAATCATTGGCATGAAAAGTAGGCTGTATAGTTCTTCACGGAACTTCTTGTTTTTATTGATATTTCAAGAAGTAATTATCCTATGTTTGAATAAATAATTTGCCTGGAATTGCATATGGCATCGTTCAAACTGGGATAGTTGTTGACGCAGAAAAAATGATCTTTTTATCAGGGTTCTAGATAGGACAGTAGATACTGAAAAACATCCTTAGGCTAGATAGAGTATTTCGATATCATGAAAGAAATGCTCCTAGATAAGATAACAGGTATGTAATTGATGTAGTTGTTGTGTAATTAGGCTATTATGTGACAGTTTGTAACAACCAGCGTAACAGTGTAATAAACGCAGTGTTCCAATTGCCGTGGTAAATAAATAGACTGTGTAACAGACGTAATAGTCTACGTAAAAATTCGGTGTAATAGTCATAATGGTTTTAATAGCTAGTGTACAGTAGTACCGGTAACAGTCCTGTAATAGTCTGTAGGACTACATACATTTTGGGAAATGCTGCTGTACTGTTATAGGCTCTGTACCGTTCCACTTTCCGTTGGAACATGAGAACCTGGAACGTTACGCATAGATACCGGGTGGCTGGTTGGTATAACCTGGAACGGTACACAGTGTAACCGGGTACTGGTGGAAACGTTACTCTATTTCGATAACCAAGAACGGTACGCAGAGTAACTTTCCAACTGGTAACGCTGAGAAATCGTTCCAGTCATGTACCGTTCCATACGTAACGTTCCGCTAACACGTACCTTGATGCTCGGTACAGTTGGTAGTCTATTTCCGACTGTACCGTTCCAGGGCTGTAACGTTCCACATGCTCGTACTGAGTTCCAAGTTACAGTTCCGGAACGATACCGCAAGCCAACTCGGGGCCGCGGTATGGCATACGTAACGTATCGTGGAACACAGCGGTACGTAACGCATTTCAGTTCTGTTCCGGGTCCCTGCTGTGAGTTCTGTGACCAAAATTGTGTACGCTACCACGTGATTAACTGCATAGGCCGTGGAAAATCCATCATTGACTTCTGCACTAACTGATCAATACACAGGTTATTGAATCGTTTGTAATTTGCAAAATTTGTGCCCATTTGTAATTAATAATTATTGATTTATTTTAATCGAATTCTCCCAATAAATGGAAGCCGTTAAGCCAATAACTCAATTAAATTTTTATTTTTAGCCTACTTTTCACATTTTGCAAAAATGAGGAAAAAGTAGACTTATGAGATTGATCCGGGAAAATGTGTGTCTGTCTGTCTATCTGTCCTTCTGTCTGTCTGTCTGTCTGGCTGTGTGTGTGTGTGTCCTCCCCTATCAACTCCTAAACGGCTGCAGCAATCGAAACCAAATTTAAAAAAGGAAGGAAGCTTGTAGTTTAACGTGACCGTTAATCTTGAGATCATAAGCCACGGGACCTCCTTTTTAAGTGGAATCCGAACCACAGGACATGGCATTTCACATCGAAAATCTTACATGCATTGGCCGGGAATCCAACCCGGACCGCAAAACCAAATTTAGTATGAGTAAAGATGTATACCGGAATATCTCACGTCCATATTTGAAAATGATTTCAGTGCTACCAACTGCTGAAAAAACGCACTAGAAATTTGAGCTCCATGTTGGATATCTTGGAAGGTATGCATGGGAGCTATTCCAAAATTGGCACACATGTAGATAATACCATTCCATTTTAATTTCCAGGAGGCCATACATGACAGTGTCGCCAAAATAATTTTAAGCCTTTTGAAAGGTCCAATTTTTAAATGCATATAACTTCTACTCTATCAATTGGATTTCAACCAAATTTTGTATGTAATATGTGCACATAAAGAGATATGACTGAGCGTATTCTTAAGAGCCACCAGGGCTGCCAACTGTTAATAAATGCTCCCTATATTTTTTATCCAAATACCAATATATCAGAAAGTATGCAAGCCGACAGCTTTTAAGCTACGCACACGTATAGTACCTGACATTTTAGATTAATTTGGAGTAACTTATATACGTCAGTTCTACCAGCATTATTATAAGCTTGCAGATAGTACCATTTTTTAATTACAGCTAACATCTATACTATCAGTTGGATTTCAACCAAATTTCGTATGTATTATGTGTAACTTAACAGATACTATAAGTATTGTTAAGAACAATCAGGGCTGCCAACTGTTAATAAATGCTGTCTATATTTTTTAACCTAATATCAATATATCAGAAAGTATGCAAGCCAACAGCTCTATACTTTGCACACGTATATCACCTGACATTCTAGATTAATTTGGAGTAATTAATATAATTCAGTGCTGCCAACATGATTCTATGCCTGCTGATAAGTCCAATTTTAAAATACATGTAATTTCTATACTAACAAATGGATTTCATCCAAAAGTGGCACAACAAGATATAATATTATTTCAGATTATTTCTGACCAGCACACGCATGACATTGTTGCCAACATGCTTTTACGGGTGCTGATAGATTCAAAGTCTAATTGCATGTAACGTCCATTGGATTTCAAACAAATTTTGTATTCTGTACCTTAAGAGGTGGAACTAAGAATAGATTCAGTCACCAGGGCTGCCAACTGAAGTGCTCTATTAGGCTACATTATACCAGGTATATTTCGAACTAATTAGACATTTCGATATTACCAACTTAATTTCGTCATTATTCAAGATAGGTTCATATACTGTAGATTACGCATTGGCATGAAACTTAATTTTAAGAAAAGTAGGCTATTTAGTTCGTCACGGAACTTCTTGTTGTTTTTCGTGTTGTTCCAATAGGCTTTCATTCTTTCCGAGGAGGCTTGTTTACGTTCTTCCGATCACATTGGTCTGTACTGTTCTTGTTTTAGTTGCTCTGATGAAACTTCCATTTGTTTACTTTGTGACTGAAGGTGTCCCTTTCTGAAATGTCTATTGAACTTACGTGTGCGTTTTTGATGTCCTTTCGAAGTTCTTCTAGCCAAGGTGCTGACTTCTTGAGAACGTTTACTATCAAAATATTATTTTTATTATTTTCTATATTTCCTCATGGATATGGTGAATCACAATATACAAGTTTCGGATCATCGGATCACTGTGACATTTAATATAGTAAAGAACCATTATAATATACACCTAGAGTTGTATAAATATACTTTTCCATCACAAACTGTAGATGGCACGCATTTGTTTTCTTCAGGGATTGATATCTGTTATTCGTCACGAGATGTTCCGATGTATGTAAAATTTGGCATAGTGGACCATTACTATAGTCTAAACCTACGGATATATGAACCTATATCCCTATCCCAAAATACATGTGACATGCCACCACACCCTCTAAAAGGTCACAGAGGAGGATGATTGAAAAGATTATGTGTTTGATATTTGTCACTAGTTTAAATTTGCTGAAAATTGGGATGATGTAGACAAATAGCATTAGTTTCCTATGCTATCAATAGAAGAAATAATATTCTGTCGATTGTTTTAAAATCGTCTCTAAATCCCTAGATAAACGATTTAAATAAAAACAAGATGTTCAGTAAACAGCATATAGCCTACTTTCTCCTAATAGTTATAATGTTATAAAATGTTATAACTCTTTGTCTAGAGGTGAGGCTGATTCCTGCTCGTGGTGCCCCTGCTAAGGTAGTTGGAATTAAATTTCCATTACCGAACTGAACGTCAGCATTCCAGAAGCGTTAACTAAATATTAGACTCCAATCATGGGACCTAAGAAACGGTTCTTTCCAGAACCCACTCTGACTGTAATTTCAGTGAACATCGAAGGCTTGTCATCACCGAAACAACAATTACTATGCGATCTTTGCCAAGAACAGAAATGTGATGTTTTGTGCATTCAGGAAACTCATAAAGATAACCATCAGAAACGACCATATATACCAGGTCTGAACTTAGTTGCAGAAATACCACACCCTAAACATGGTAGTGCCATCTTTGTCAAACCAGAAATCCAAGTTGAGAGTGTCCATTGTACATTCAACCACAACATCGAGATAATCTCTCTGGAACTCAGCAATTGTGTAATCACTTCCATCTATAAGCCTCATTCAGAAAGTTTCACCTTTACTCCACCTATAAATTTCAATTCAGAGAAGATATCTGTAGTAATAGGAGATTTCAATAGTCACAGCCACGTGTGGGGATACACACATGAAGATGAGAACGGAGAAGCTGTCCTTTCTTGGGCTGAAAGAAACCACCTCTCTCTCATCCATGACAGCAAACTACCTCCATCCTTCAACTGTGGTAGATGGCAACGAGGATTTAATCCAATTCTCCTCTTCGTAAGCGAGAGTGTAGCACAACAATGTCATAAATCTGTGTGTTTGCCGATCCCTAGAACACAATATAGATCAATAATATGCCAGCTACATCCAGTCATAAGACCACAAGAAACTCGCTTCAGGCGACGATATAACTTTAAAAAAGCTGTTTGGTCAAAGTTTTCCGAATTGTTGGATGTGAAATTTCTGACCATCCCAGCCGTACCTGAGGAATATGAACGTTTTGTTGATGCTGTGAATCTCTGTTCTCGGACATGTATTCCAAGAGGCTGTAGGACTAACTATATTCAAGGGATAACTGCAGAGACAGCAGTATTACTAGATGATTATTACAAATCATAAGACGAAAACCCTTTTAGTGAGGAAACCCCCAACATTGCAGCGTGTATTCTCTCTTCAATCTCTGAGGCAAAGAGAGACCAATGGGAGAAACTGATGGCAGACAGTGCATGAGTAGAAGCAGCCAAGGAGCTTGGAGATTATTAAGACATCTAAATAATGATCGTTCTCAAACAAGTACACATGCAAAGGTCAAAGCTGATGAAATTACTCACCATCTCATTGAAAATGGAATATCTACTAGTTCCATCAAGACTAGTCAGAAGACACTAGAGAGGAAACCTGATCCAGAAACCAGTATTCTTCATCAACCTTTTACTCAGGCTGAGCTTGATCATGTACTGAGCAAAACCAAGAATGGTAAAGCGGCTGGCCTTGATGACTTAAGAGTTGAGCAAATTAAGAATTTCGGTCCAGTCACAAAGCACTGGTTAACAGAGCTAATGAACAAATGCATCCAATCATACAAGATCCCGAAATTATGGAGGAAAGCCAAAGTTATAGCCATTCGTAAGCCAGGTAAGAATCCAAATGACCCAAAGAGCTATCGACCTATTTCGCTCCTTTGTCACCTGTACAAGATCCTTGAGAGACTCATACTCCACAGACTAATGGAGAAATTAGAGGCTATCTATATACCACAGAAAGCTGGCTTCAGAATTGGGAAGAGCTGTACCTCTCAAGTGTTGAGATTAACGCAGCATATCGAAGATGGTTTTGAAAGGAAACAGATCACTGGAGCAGTGTTGATCGACCTTACAGCTGCATATGATACTGTCAACCATAGACGTCTCCTCATGAAACTATACAATGCTACTAATGATTACCAGCTTACCTGCTTCATAAGAAATCTCCTTGAAAATAGAAGATTTTTCGTCGAATTTCAGGGGAAAAGAAGCAGGTGGAGATCACAGAGGAACGGATTACCTCAGGGAAGTGTGCTCTCACCGTCATTGTTCAACATCTACACCAATGACCAGCCGCTACCTGTAGGAACACAAAGCTTTATCTATGCAAATGACTGCGCCATCACCACTCAAGACTCCTGCTTTGACGCTATAAGAGCAGAAACTATCTAATGCACTCACAGAGCTGTCTGCTTACTACAAGGAGAACCAGCTGAGTCCAAACCCCAATAAAACACAGACTTGTGCCTTCTACCTTAAAAATAAAATGGCAAACAGAACCCTAAAAGTCACTTGGGAAGGAACCACATTAGAGCACTGCATCTCACCAAAATAGCTTGGATTTACCCTCGACCGTGCTCTCACTTACCAGAGACACTGCTCGAACACCAAGCAAAAAGTGGCAGCCAGAAATAATATCATAAGGGGCCATATCCCAATACTGTGAGAACCTCTTCCATTGCTCTATGTTACTCTCCTGCGGAATATGCATCCCCAGTATGGTACAAGTCAACCCACGCCAGGAATGTAGATACAGCTCTAAACGATACCTGTCGCATTATTACCGGATGTCTAAATCCTACTCCTTTGGATAAATTGTACAGTCTTGCTGGCATTGCCCCTCCTAATATTCGTCGTGAGATTGCAGCAAAAATTGAGAAGAAGAAGGCGGTAACATCTAAAGCTCACCCTCTGTATGGATACAAGCCAGCTACATCGAGACTCAAATCAAGGAAAAGTTTCCTCAAAATTACCGAAGCTCTTAAGGGGACACCTCAACAATCTCAAATCCATCTATGGCGTGCAAGCTGCAATCGCTCCGAAGAATGGCTGACACCTAGTGAAGAACTACCACCTGGTCATATAGAGAAATGGAGTACCTGGAGATCTCTGAACAGATTACGGGCAGGCGTGACAAGATGTAAAAGTAACCTGCAGAAGTGGGGTTGCGACATCGAGTCCTCAATGTGTGAATGTGGTGTAATCCAGACTATGTCTCATTTGTTGCTGTGCAGCATGTGCCCTCAAACATGCACAGTACAAGATTTGCTTCAGGCGAGAGAAAATGCACTGGATGTCGCTAACTTCTGGGCAAAAGTAGTAAAGACTCTTGTTTGTTTAGTGTGACTTAGCATTGTATTTAATCCAGGAAGAGTTTTAATGTATACATATATATAGTATTAATGCTTCTGATACGAATAAATAAATAAAATAAATACCCTTTGTCTTTTCCAAGGAGTATACTTGAATGTTGGTTGTAGTAGCTGGATGAAATACAACGTGTTATAAGGATATTAAACATGAATATGAAATGCCCTTTGCTAGTGCTAACTCTGTACAAAATTGCATTCAATTCGGTTTCACCGTGTTTGAATTAATATGGTGAATCGATTTGCACACATACATTGGCACTATCTGTAAACTATTGGGTAGATGACCTTGTAGGTCAGTCAAAAGAAGCTTCTCACTAAAGAGTATGCTGTTACAAACTTTGGTAGAGATCAAATGATTAGGCTGGTCGTAATTTGATTTAAGCTTTTAACATTTGGGTGGCCGCCATTCCGTTTCCGTCAAGATGGCAGCGATATAAAACATGACACAGGTGCCCTTTGCTAGTGCTACCTCTGTACCAAATTTTGTTCAATTCGGTTTTACCGTGTTTGAATTGATAGGGGGAATCGATTTGCACACATGCATGGCCGCCATATGCAAACTATTAGATTGATGACCTAGGAGCTTTGTCAAAGAATGCATCTCACATAAAGGTATATTGCTGCAAAATTTAATAGAGCTCAGATGATTAGATTGGTCGTAATTTGATTTAAGCTTTTGACATTTGGGTGGCCGCCATTACGTTGCCGTCAAGATGGCGGTGATATAAATCATGACACTGAGTTGCCTTTCACGAGTGCTACCTCTGTTCCAAATTTCGTTGAATTCGGTTTCATCGTGTTTGAATTGATAGGAGGAATCAATTTGCACACATACATAGCCGCTATCTGCAATCTGTTGGGCTAATGACCTTGTAGTTTGGTCAAAAGATTCTTCAAACATAATGGTATAATGTTACAAAAATTAGTAGAGATCAGGTGATTAGGTTGGTCGTAATTTGACTTAAGCATTGAACATTTGGGTGGCCACCATTACGTTTCCGTCAAGATGACGGCGATATAAAACATGACACTGAGGTGCCCTTTGCTAGTGCAACCTCTGTACCAAATTTCGTACAATTCGGTTTCACCGTGTTCGAATTGATAGGGGGGGGGGGACAGACAGACATTCAGAGTACACACACTCATAGACACACAGACAGACACACAATTTTTCGGCCTGTGTTGATCTCATAAGTCTACTTTCATTTTTTGCAAAAATCGAAAGTAGGCTAAAAATATTCTGTAGTCTAATCGCTGGATGTAGCTACTTGTCACTTAAGTTGGCAGGACTGTCCATGACATGCAAGGTAGATACAAGACTGTAGATGAACAGATCGAGTCTTGAAAGTGGTTTAAATTGTTTATCTGCCAGAGATATTCACAGACAAATTTGGCATTTTAGCTCGTCATGTAAGAAGCTGAAAAGAAAGCCTCCTTACTTTACGCTCGTCCTTGAGGTCGTCTTTCTAGCACTTTCCCCAACATCAGTACCATTTTCGTGACTTCATTTTGTCTTGAAGTACGGAAGACATTTCTAAAGAAAGATTGGTTGTTCTTCTTTATTAGCCTGTCTAAGACGCTCACTTTATCAAGAACCGAAGTGTTGGTTCGATGTACAGTGCAAGTTATTTGCAAGACACGAAGGTTCATCCTCATCCTCTTCAACATGAAGGCTTTGGGTGTATCAGTAGCAGAGGAACACTGTAATACCATTCACACAATCCGTCAATCCACAGACTCCTCTTCGTTGTAGTGAAGCTTCTGAGTACAGTGTATCGCTAGCTGAGTAGCAACTTAATCGCCTGCCAGTGATGCAAGTTGGACATCAATAATGGATTGGTGCAGGCTAGTAATTAACTGGCTATACAGCGACAGGAGTGAGGGGGGTTTGAATGAAAGGCGTCTGGGGAATTGGTAGTCCCCGGACAGCAGGTTCTGCAAATAACTTTGCTGACCCAACTGTGATGAAACGTAAATGAAAAACGAACATGGGAGAGAGAGATACTTCTGCATGCACGCATAAAATAAAGAAGAGAAACGGTCCTGTGGTCATCCACATTGAAAGGCTGGACTTCTCATCCCCTCCTGCACGCAAGCGTAAAATAAAGATTAGAGACTATCCAGTGGCTATCCACATTCAAGGGCTAGGCTTCGCATCCCCTCAGCTGCACACATTAGTTAAAAGATAGAAAATAACTGCTGTTTTAAAATGCCATATTCCATACATTCTCCCTAGCAGAAAGCTAGTATATTACTAAACTTTAAAACATAAAAAATCTTCGTCCACACCTGGGGTTGTTGAAAGGGAAAGAGTTTGAGTTCACCAGTTTTGTTGTTTCAAATGAGTGTGGGTTGTGATGAGCAAACAGCTCTCTCTCTCTGCTTGCTTTAAAAATATCTAGGCCTAGTGAGCCATTGTCTACCCTCGATTCATCGTTATATGCTTGTAATTGAACTGAGAATATACCGCTATTCCAATAAAAGGAATCATAGTGCAGAGGGCAACCACACAAGCGTATGTTTTATTGGTTCTGTTCAGATGCAAAGGATATTGTTCGTTAATTGAAGCGAGACCGCAAAACAAGGGTCTGCGTAATATTTCGCTAGTTTGGTTACATCGCGCTCCAAATTCTTTGTTGCTAAATGATAAAACTGGCTGTTAAAGTAAAACTGAGTTCGGATGCCCATTATAATACAGGATGTTAAAATAAATCTGAGCCTGGATGCCCAGTATCATACAGGGTGTTAAAATAAATAAACCCTCACAACGCAATAAAACTAGGCTATAAAATATTATATAACTTATTGCTAAGAGATGAGAGGGTTAAGAGAGAGACCGCTTTTATAGTTATAGTTCTATTTCTCAAAGCAGTCGGTTCAATATGTACCCTTATTCATATAATTCCCCATTATATATAAGTTTTATTGCAGCCAAACGGTCAAGGAAAAGGAGTTACAGTTGAAATAGAACAATAGAACATAAAGTGAACATTTCCACTAAGTACAATACCGGTCAAAAGTTTAGTACCACATAAGGAAATCATGATATGTCACGTGAAACCTGAACTTGTGGCACTAGAGATCTGCGATGTTTTTACTGAGGTTTTACATCCGATAGAATATATACGTCCTGATTTCGTTCAATTGGGCCAGGTATTGTAGAAGTTATGATGTTTTAACTGTTGGAAGGTCACACCAAAAAATCACCATTTTCAGAGGAATAATGAATTGTATATGCCAACTAGTTGCAGGTAATGCCATCAATTTTCTTTTTTAGACTTCGCATTAGTTGGGGATCATTTTGGTATAAATATACAAATTCCGAAAAAATGCAGGACCTGTTTTTTGCGGGTTTATCCTTATTCAAGCCAGCGCTAAAATGGTCGATTTTCCCTTGTTCTTTTCACGCTTGTCTTGAGGCTTCCTTGCTACCTACTTGCTTCTAACTTGTCGTACCTAGTAGTTGCACTTTCACGAAACAGATGGCATCCAAGCGCAGATTTCTGGCTTGTGGGATTTCGCCGTGAGATTATTTTGATGTCAGCAGTGCATAGTAACATTTTAGCACAGGCTTGAAAAAGTGGTACTAAACTTTTGACCGGTACTGCACATCTGCACTGTCACTCTGAACGGAGTTATTATATAAAATGCGCACAAATGTGCATACAAAAAGACATATTCTGTGTACAATGATTGATATATTTAGATGTAGTCTTTGCTTTAGTCGATGATTGACATAATCCTCTTATGACATTTAGTTAGGTGGTATTTTTCACAATGTTCGTTGCATAGTACGCATACCCATGCATTGTTTGGTTCGTGAAATTTGTCATTTCTGCATATCTTGTGGGGATAGCCGTGCACTGAAAGTCTGGTTAGCTCCGATCGCAGTTCTTAGTTCGCTTTTGCCAATTTCCTGTCGATCTTGGCGTCAGTGGCGTAAAATTCTTCGTTTTCTTGTATCCTTAGCTCTATTAATTGAGAAACTTGCTTCGTGTCTGGTAGGAGCAGTACTGGCTTGGCGAGTAATGCAATGGCAAACTACGCCACCCATCACTTTCCATCTATCTCCGTAAGAGTCAGTCCATTTTAATAAATAAATAAATAAATAAATAAATAAATAAATAAATAATGATCATTCAGAATGTTATAAGGCCATGGAGCTTATCATTCAACCAGGTGAACCTGGGTAGTACTGAAAATGAAAATCCACAGCCTGCTTCCAGTCTCCGACCGGGTCAGGAATGGAATGAATGAAGCCCCCATCTAGCGGCGAGGATATGAACTGTGCCGGCTGCCGAGGCCTCACGCACTCCTCTGGGGCAATGATTAAATGAATGACAGATGAAATGAAATTATAGTGGAGAGTGTTGCTGGAATGAAATTTTGACAGGGAAAACCGGAGTACCCGGAGAAAAACCTGTCTGCCTCCGTTTTGTCCAGCACAGATCTCACATGGAGTGACCGGGATTTGAACCACGGACTCAGTAGTGAGAGGCCGGCGTGCTGCCGCCTAAGCCACGGAGGCTTGGGTAGTACTACTGGTTATAATTTACTGTACATGTGCATTAGTTAAACAAGAATCACTTCTCAATGCAACTGTATATTCCAGTTCTGTTTACACAATCACTGAAGTTGAATCTGGCACACGCTTTGTTTCACAGTTTACACATTCCGTCGATGGTTTGTGGGGTTCCGTTTTCCTGAATAGTTTGTGATGAAAACCGTGCATTGTACTGTATAGTCTTGTTATTGCACTGCGTAGTTTGCTATTTGGCCCTGTTCCAGGGTCGGTTAATCATAGAATCGTTTTCATAGAATTCAGGCCCTATATTTTCTTGTCTATTTCTTCTTAGTTGACTTTCTTGTTATGTACAATAGTTGGCAGTGTTGACCTGGGCGTAAGTCTTCTATATGGAACACTAACATTGTGCTTGCTTCTACACAACGAAATGGATTACAAGAATCCATAAATAAACTGTAAACCAACACCGATAAAATAAGTTCTCCATAATTTCAATAAAATTACGACAAATAATCTTTACGAAAGGAGGAAGAATAGTGAATAAAGACTTCATCTTCCTACAGAATGAACCGTTCAAACAACAGTTCAATCCTTCAGTCATCAAAAATGCTCAATCATCGCTCTCAAAAGCAGTAAACTTATTCTATGCCAAGGTACTTCCTATTTTGACATACATCCAAAACAGAGTCAGATACAGTGATCTGAAGAATATAGTAAATGTAAAAGCAAGATTCATGACAGCAATACAAGGGGTATGCTCCCTCCGAACTAGTACTGTAAATACTGTATCTTCACCCGAGACTTTTCGTACTGGACCTTCCAATATTGGTGATGGTTTGTAAAGATTGATATCTCGGTACATCTCGAAACTCCATGAAGTGTCGATTGTTTGCATCTTCAGTCTTTTGACTGTTTGTTTTGCAGCTCTCCATGATTCCCTGTCCTGAGCTACTCGTTTCATCTCTACCATACCTTACATCCAAGGCAATCTGTTTAACATATTATAACCTTGTTCTACCCCTACGGTTTTTGTCCTCGACACTTTGTTCCAGAACTATGTTTGCTATTCCTGGGTGTCTTAGAATGTGTCCTACCAACCCATCTCTTCTCTTCATTAGCAGTCGTCAAAATCATATCTCCTCTCCAACACGCCTTAATACCTTTTCATTTGTTAATCTAGCTACTCATCTGATCTTAATCATTCTCCTGTAACACCACAATTCAAACGCTTTTATTCTCCTGTTTTCAGATTTTCCAACAGTCCAAGATGCACTTCCATTGAGTGCCACGCTCCAGACAAAGGCTTTCAAAAATTACTTCTTAATGCCTAAAGTATAGGTTAATGGATATCAACAGATTTCCTTTCTGTAGACATACTTTCCTTGCCTGAACCAAAGTACTTTTTATATTCTCTTTGCTTCGTCCATCGCTGGTTATTTTGCTTCCTAAGTAACAGAAACCTGCCAATTTGACGCCCAAAGAGGTTTCTGATTTATTCCAACAGCATTGCATTATTCTTGTTCTATATTAATTGATTGTTTTTATCATGAATTCTTTCCTCAAGACGTTGTCCATACTATTTAACGTACTCTCGATAATACTACATGCCAGGTGTGAAAATTTAATATGCCAATTAATTTTGATTTTCACGTGTTAGTCTCACTTTTAATTTAAAATCATAATAAATACGAAATTCTGTTAAAGAACATAAATTATATTTCTCAAACTAACCAACTCTAGATTATTTAATCTGCTTGGAAGTATTTCAATGATTGTTTACGGCATCGAAAGTGGTCAAAGCCTCTACAAAACTAATTATTTTAAAAATTGCTTCTTAGTTATCACGACACAAGTAACAAATACAAAGAAAGGGAATTGTCTAATTTTGGGCCCTGAAAGATTTATCCAGTTTGTTTAACAACAGCTTCTTTCACAAAGCTGGTGAAATGATTTGAGAAACGTTCAAAAATATTTGAACTGAAGTTCAATTCTTGCTGCTTTTGTAAACTTAACCCTTAGCTATACGCATCTCTTTCACTAACATTCGTACACGCTAGCGGCATTTTATGCCGCAATATATTTTTTCATTCTTTTTCGTAATTTAATGTCTTGCTGAACGGCTAAAATTGATTTGTATGGAGAATTATGCAGAACCTATGAGAATACATTGAAAAAATCTTATCATTATGTATGAAATTCTTATTAATAAAATATATTATTTGGAGGGATGGGCTAAGGACATATTTACTATTCATACTTAATGTAATTAAACATTCTTATAAACATTTATTGGACAACGAAGAAAAAATAATAATTTTAACACACAAAAGAGATATTGAGAATTATTGGATTGAGATTGCCCTTTTTTGAGGCTCATATTACAAGACATTGTACCTGATGCTCAACAAGCTGAAGAAATACACTTGTCAGAATCATGTAGGCCTTTACACTAAGATTCTTGGCTTGGAAAAGGACACTTTCTGCTAATTTACAGTACGAAATAATATACAGTGCCTAAATACACAAAATAACTCTGCACGTTGACTTAAAAATCGATTAGATCGTCTTCATCCAGTGACCCTTCCTGCTCATCAAGTACTTGGAGCAACCTTTCAATCTCCTGTTGTTGACAGCCATGTCGAGACCTATAAACAGAAGGCAAGCGTGCAGACTATGTGCTGACATCGATAATAATGATAGAAGCATCGAAAAAAACAACAAAGGTAACATAATTTAAATACTTACATTATTTCACAACACCAGTTCCAGCCAGTTGTTACACGCTTGCGGTACGGGATGCCGCATTCGCGCACCTCGCACTTTGACAACCTGTCTCAGACTAACTGGTAACCAGACAGGCTCCGAACCTATGCACTCCCCTGCAGCACATGTCGAACAAAGGATATAGCGGGCGATCTCACAGAACTCGTAAGTGTTTACCACGTCAAACAAAATTTTGCAAAAAAAGCGGCACTGAGTGCCGCTTAGCGTGTATCTAAGGGTTAAACAGTTTTTTCGCCATGAAGCACTTGTCTGTCGAGTGACACATATTAAAAAGAGCAAAGGAGTTACAATATTAATTTTATGACTATGCCTGCTATAAGAAATCCCTCAAAATAATTATTCACGCTTGCATCAAGATCCAGGCATCATTATTACCAGAAACCAATTTATAAACCTTCAAACTTTAATCTTAACTAATTTTTCTCATTTGGGATATTTTCTCCTGCTTTGAGTTATCCTTAGTCGTTTCCCCTCACAAACCCCATATTCACTTTTTAAAACTTTTATTTCTTATCAAGAGCATGCTAAATTCAAACAAAAATTGACCTTTGTCAGAGCAGTGAAGCTTCAATTAGCTATGCTTTCGTTACTTTCTATAAAGCGTTTTAGTTTGTCGGGAATTAAAATGAAATAATTGATGGATGTTTAAATTACTGCGGCTTACTTTATAGCTTACACATTGTTTATAGAGAGTATACATATCCAGTATTAATGGGAGATATGCAGAAACGGCAAAATACAGCTCAAAGAAAGGGTAATTTTGAAAATTAGTAAAAATATATGTTTAACAAGAAGTTCCGTGACGAACTAAAGAGCCTACTTTTCTTAAAATGTGAGATTCATGCCAATGATTAATCTATATGGATCTTATCTTGAATAATGACGAAATTAAGTTGGTAATATCGAAATTTTTAATTAGTTCGAAATAGGCTACTTTATACCTGGCATAATGTAGCCTAATAGAGAACTACAGTTGGCAGCCCTGGTGACTTAATATATTCTTAGTTCCATCTCTTAAGGTACAGAATACAAAATTTGGTAGAAGTTCAATGGATAGCATGGACGTTACATACAGTTAAACATTGGATCTAACAGCACGCGTAAAATCATGTTGGCAACAATGACATACATGTATTGGTCAGAAATTATCTGAAATAATATGGTCTATTGTTGTGTCAATTTTGAATGAAATCCATTAGTTAGTATAGAAGTTACATGCATTTTAAAATTGGACCTAACAGCAGGCTTAGAATCATGTTGGGAGCACTGGCGTAGGCCTCTATTAGTTACTCCAAATTAATCTAGAATGCCAGGTACTATACGTGTGAAAAGTTTAGAGCTATTGGCTTGCATACTTTCTGATATATTGATATTAGGGTAACAAAAATAGAGACCATATTAATTAACAGTTGGCAGCCCTGGTTACTCTTAAGAATCGGCATAGTCATATCTGTTATGGTACACATAGCACACACGAAATTTGGTTGAAATCCAAATGATAGTATAGAAGTTACATGTATTTAAATTTGGACCTCTCAGCAGGCTTAGAATCATGTTGGTAGCACTGGCGTATATAAGTTACTCCATATTAATATAGAATGTCAGGTACTATACGTGTGCATAGTTTAAAGCTGTCAGCTTGCGTACTTTCTGATATATGGGTATTTAGATTTTAAAAAATGAGAGCATTTATTAACACTGGCAGCCCTGGTGGCTTTTAAGAATACGCTCAGTCATATATGTTTATGTACACATAGCACATACAAAACTTGGTTGAAATCCAATTGATAGTGTAGAAGTTATAGGCACTTAAATTTTGGACCTATCAGCAGGCTTATAATCATTTTGGCAACACTGCCATGTATGGCCTCTTGGAAATTAAACTGCAATAGTATTATCTATACGTGTGCCAATTTTGCAATAGCTCCCATTCATAACTTCCAAGATATCCAACATGGAGCTCAAATTTTAATTGCGATTTTTCAGCAGTTGGTAGCACTGACATCATTTTCAAATATGGCCGTGAGATATTCAGGTAGAGATCTTTACTCCTACCAAATTTTGTTTTGATTTCTGCAGCCGTTTAGGTGTTGATAGGACACACACACACACACACACACACAGCCAGGCAGACAGACAGAAGGACAGACAGACAGACACACATTTGCCCGATCTCATAAGTCTCCTTTTTCCTCATTTTTGCAAAATGTGAAAAGTAGGCTAAAATCCGATTTTTTTAATCAAACCTATGTTAAAAATTATGAAAATTGGAGAATGAAACCTATGATTAAAATTTTGAAAATTGGATGAAGGAACCTACGATTAAATGTTGAAAATTGGTTAAAAATCTATGTTTAAAAATCGATAATTATATAACCAAACCTATGTTTATCATTTCGTAAAGTGGATAAAATACCAAGTTTATAATTTCGAAAAGTGGACTAAAATAACATATTTAAAATTTTGAAAATTCTATAAAAAGAACCTAGGGGTAAAATTTCGAAAATTGGATAAATAAACTACGCTTAAAATTGTGAAAATTTAAAATTTGCGTATGGTAGGAACGACATGTATGCTTACTCGAAAATTTGTATAATTGTTGTTAAGTATTTGCGACGGACACAATCATTAAATTAATGTTGTTACCTTTGTCGGCTGTTAACTCTGTATCTGAATGGAGCTACATTGAATATATCGCACATCAGGCTGCTGGGTGATATGATCAGGGACATTGTCGCTGCGAGTGACAGGCCAGTAATAGAACAGTCAGCCACCCGAGGCCTTAGTACAACGTTCTGCACCTACGAACTGCAGCTGTTACTCCGAGCTCGATAATGGACTGGGGCAGCAATTGATCTGTGAGGAAGGTGAGGGACACCATTGATTCTCGCAGTGACACAATTACGTTCTACAGTGCTCAAAATTAGTTTTGCATATTGCGATTTAGTGACATGTTTATTAGCCTATTTTCAATTTTGAAACAAGATGCTCAGTAAAGAACATATAGCCTACTTTCTCCTAAATGCATGGGTATTGTTATAACTCTTTGTCATTTTCAAGGAGTATAATTGAATGATGGTTGTAGTAGCTTGTTGAAATACAACGTGCTATACGGATATTAAACATGAATATGAGGTGCACTCTGATAGTGCTACCTCTGGAAAAAAAAATGTAATTCAATTCGGTTTCACCGTGTTTGAATTGATATGGGAAATCGATTTGCACACATACATGGCCGCTATCTACAAACTATTGGGCTGATGACCTTCTAGTTCAGTCAAAAGATGCTTCCCACAAAAAGGTATGTTGTTGAAAAATTTGGTAGAGATCAAATGATTAGGTTGGTCGTAATTTGATTTAAGCTTTTTACATTTGGGTGGCAGCCATTCCGTTTCCGTCAAGATGGCGGCGATATAAAACATAAAGCTGAGGTGCCCTTTACTGATGCTACCTCTTTACCAAATTTCGTTCAATTCGGTTTCACCGTGTTTGAATTGATAGGGGGAATCGATTTGCACACATGCATGACAGCCATATGCAAACTATTGGACTGATGACGTTGTAGCTTGGTCAAAGAACGCTTCTTAAATAAAGGTATGTTGCTGCAAAATTTGGTAGAAATCAGATGATTAGGTTGGTCGTTATTTGATTTAAGCTTTGAACATTTGGGTGGCCACCATTACGTTTCCGTCAAGATGGCGGCAATATAAAACATGACCCTGAGGTGCCTTATGCTAGTGCTATCTCTGTACCAAATTTCGTTCAATGCAGTTTTACCGTGTTTGAAAAGATAGGGGGAATCAATTCGCACACATACATGGCCGCCATCCGCAAATTATTGGGTTGATGACCTTGTAGTTTGGTAAAAAGATTCTTAATACATAAATGTATAATATTACATAATTTGGTATAGATGACATGATTTGATTCAACCTTTGAAAATTTGGGTGGCCGCCATTACGTTTTCGTCAAGATGGCGGCAATATAAAACATGACACTGGAGTGCCCTTTGCTAGTGCTACCTTTGTATCTAATTTCGTTCAATTAGGTTTCACCGTGTTCGAATTGATAGGGGGAATAATTTTGCACACATACAAGGCCGCCATCTGCAATCTATTGGACTGATGACCTTGTAGTTTAGTCAACTGATGCTCGCCATACACACAGATATATATATGTTGTTGCAAAATTTGGTAGGAATCAGATGATTAGGAAAGTCGTAATTTGAATTAAACTTTGAACATTTGGGTGGCCGCCATTACGTTTCCGTCAAGATGGTGGCGATATAAAACACGACACTGAAGTGCTATTTGCTAGTACTACCTCTGCACCAAATTTCGTTCAATTCGGTTTCACCGTGTTTGAATTGATAGGGAGAATCGAATCGCACACATATATGGCCGCCATCCGCAAAGTATTGGGCTGATGGCCTTGTAGTTCAGCCACAATATTCTCCATATATAAGGGTACTAGCAGGTACCCGCGGCTTCACACGCGATCAAGACAATGGGGACGATGCATTATTGCTGATAATTGGTCTACTTTATTACAGCAATCGCGGCTAGAGGTGGGTCCATTTTAAATCTGAATACTGATACATACAGTATATTGATATGAGCAGCAGAGTGGGAATTTAATATAGTTGTGTAAGTCTGCAGGGTTCGATGTTACATTATGCTAACACATTTTAAAATTACGTCTTCTGCTGAGACATAACGATTTTGTTGTCCGGATGCTCGCGAGCACGCCACTTCCAGTTGCCCATGGGAAAGAATGGTTTTGTCTAAATGTACACGTGCTACTTTTAAGTGTGTGTCATTGCGCTTTGTCCAAGAAATTGCGAATATTGTTTGAAGAGGGAACTGCAATCTTGCACACTGGAATGGCAAATCTATCGGAATATGGGGAATTAAAAGTATTCTTCCTTGAGCTATTCTGGATGTAATTTTGCCATACTTATTGATGATTTGTACGTCAACATATCGCTATTAATAGACCTATAGTTAAATATCTCTCACCTTGGCCGCTGATGTACACTACATTAAGCAGTCTCTTCCAGTGTTACATCCCAGGGATTGAAATTCTCCAAAACCACCTTTGCCTCACATGCCTCCCTAAGTAATTAAAATTGCCGATTGTTGTTGTTTGAGTCTTCAGTTTTTTAACAGGTTTGATGCAGCCCTCCAAGTCTCCCTCTCTTGAGCTAATTGTTTCATCTCTACATAGCTACCACACCCTACATCCGAGGCAATCTCTTTAACCCTGGTTTACCCCCACAGTTCTTGTACTCGACCCTCCCATCCATAACTAAGCTTGCTATTCCTGGGTGTCTTAATATGTGTCCTACCCTCCGATTTCTTCTCTTCATTAGCAGTCGCCAGAAACATCTCCCCTCTCCCACTCGTCTTAATACCTCTTCATTTGTTACCCTATCTACCCTTCTGATAATCATTCTCCTGTATCACCACATTTCAAACACTTCAATTCTCCTCTTTTCTGATGCACCATTAGTCCATTAGTCCAACTCAGCAACTTTTCTAGGTTTAGGCCGTGCCTTGTGCGGGGATTCAATGGCCGTGAAAGACAAAATACCAACTTTATTGAAATAAGTTTGCCCAATTCCTCAGAAAGAATAATTAAGAAAAAATAATAATTTAATGTGACAGCCGGTAGAATACGACACATCCGTCTGTGATTATGGGTTGCTGATCATGGTAAAAAACTAAAAAGAGCAGATCAACATTGGCAAACAGAAATATACAGTTAACAAAAAACAAATTTATAAAGAAAATGAAAGCATACCGTGCAAAATAGAAAGCATCTTGACATTGTAAATTAGCGTAAAGATACAAAAGCTCGCTCAATTAGACTCAAAATCACGCTCGAATTCGATCCCAAAAACCACTTCTATAAATAAAATATATCTCATTTTGCGCGTATCAATGCGAGGAGCAATGTTCGTGAAACGAACCCCGCATTTTAAGGCCCTAAAACGAACGGTTTTCGAGATATTGCCAGAAAACTATCCCCGGTCGGTGAAATTTCAGCGGTTGTCTTAGTAACGTTGATCTGTATCTTCGAGGGAACACAGTTATTTGGGAATATCTCCGAAACCGTTCATTTTAGGAACTTACAAAGTGTGTTTCGGGGTCCCTACAGGACCTCCGAGTATTGTTTCTCGTATATGGCGGCTTAAAATGAGCTAAATCCGTCCTTTGTACCGACTGTCCTTGCTCAGTGCCAAAGGGCCGAAAAAAGTCACTTGCAAATTGAATTTTCAAAAACCGTTTCTTAGTGAGCATCTAAATACTCGGATCAACCAACATGCAAAATTTCAGCTTTCTAGGTCTAGTGGTTTGAGCCCTGCGTTGATGAGTCAATTTTGGATTATATATAATAGATGAGACTTTCCAAGTCAATTTGCTCGTAGGAATATGGAATATAGCACAATCTGCACGTATCATTGCGAGGAGCAATGTTCGTAGTTTCCACTTCTATGAAGTGGGAACCGAACCCCGCGTTTTAAGGCCCTATAACGAACGGTTTTCGAGATATTTCCAGAAAACTCTCCCCGGTCTGCGAAATTTCAGCGGTTGTCTTAGTAATGTTGATCTGTTTCTTCGAGAGAACACAGTTATTTGGGAATATCTCCGAAACCGTTCATTTTAGGATTTTAAAAATTGTGTTTTGGGGTCCCTACAGGACCTCCGAGTATTGTTTCTCGTATATGGCGGCTTAAAATGAGCTAAATCCGACCTTTGTACCGACTGCCCTTGCTCAGTGCCAAAGGGCCGAAAACGGTCACTTACAAATTGAATTTTCAAAAACCGTTTCTTAGTGAGCCTCTACATACTCGGATCAACCAACATGCAAAATTTCAGCTCTTTAGGTCTAGTGGTTTGAGCCCTGCGTTGATGAGTAAATTTTGGATGCTCAGTGCCAAAGGGCCGAAAAAAGTCACTTGCAAATTGAATTTTCAAAAACCGTTTCTTAGTGAGCCTCTACATACTCGGATCAACCAACATGCAAAATTTCACCTTTCTAGGTCTAGTGGTTTGAGCCCTGCGTTGATGAGTCTATTAGCCTACTTTCGATTTTTGCAAAAAATGAAAGTAGACTTATGAGATCAACACAGGGCGAAAAAAAGTGTGTCTGTCTGTGTGTGTGTATGTGTGTGTGTGAGTCTGTGTGTGTGTGTGTCTGTGTGTCTGTGTGTGTGTGTGTGTGTGTGTGTGAGTGTGTGTACTCTGAATGTCTGTCCCCCCCTATCAATTCGAACACGGTGAATGCGAATTGAACGAAATTTGGTACAAAGGTAGCACTAGCACAGGACACCTCAGTGTCATGTTTTATATCGCCGCCATCTTTACTAAAACTGAATGGCGGCCACTCAAACGTTCAAAACGTAAAATCAAATAACGACTAACCAAATCATCCGATCTCTACCAAATTTGGTAACAACATACCTTCGTATAGGATGCGTCTTGTGACCAACCTACAAGGTCGTCCGCCATACCATTTCAGGATGCCGGCCGTGCGAATTATGCAAACTTTATAATCCATATCATGGGACCCACCAGTTCCGATTATCGAGCCGAGAATCGTTTTAACTGTTCTAAAGGAAGAGGCACGTTCGAAATTAAAAGTTTATTTTGTAATACTATAGTGCAGACGTGATTTTAAAAAGCTGAGCTGATTTAGTAATAAGACAAGATGGCAGCGGATATCTTGTGCCTGACTTATATTTCACTAATTTGAGTATTGCATGCAATATAGCGTACTGATATAAAATAAATAAACTTTGTATGAAATGCTTTATATATAAATAATATACTCCAGTGATGAAATCGTTTAGTATAAATCACTATTTGCTAACAAGTTCTATGTAAGTCATTTTATATAGAACGATATTCGTTGACAAAATTAGCTCAGTGGTAGAGCGTTAGCCTATCGCTCAAATGCCTATGGTTCAAACCCGATCAGAGCTAGTTTTTTTGCTTGAAATGTTATATGTTTATTGTTTTGTAATGACTCAGATGTTATAAAATTAAGCGTTATATTGTGCATATTATGGTGTAAAATATATATTTAATTAAAACATAATTCGCCAGCAGATTTACTCGAGACATCTAGCTGCCAAAAAGGTAACTGCACGCCGACCAGATTTTATTGAAAAGTTTCTTCTTCTGGCCGCTAGAATGCACTCGCTCTGTTAGGATTATATTGTTAGATATTTCACCACTAGATATCACGACTAGTCTACGTGGGGCTCCATTGATTACTATACCATTTGCATTCTATGCGCATCGAATTTGAAGAATGACAAGATGATACTACGATACATTTTTACTTTCTATTTTAAAGGGTTTGTAACAGCCTATTGTGCGTTATTTGAAAATGTTAATTGAAGTAAAGAACAAAACGATTTCACATAGTATCTGAACTCTACCGTTGGTGCTAGTTCAGGATATTAATTAATACTTCTATTTCAGCCAAATAGCAATCGAAAATATCCACATAGTTGGTATACACACGTCTCTGTAGGGTCATGGAAAGGTTTGTTAATTCAATTAGGGTTGTGAAAGTCATACGCAGCCAGACGTGTAAAGACATGCCTCAACTCAAAGTTGGATGTTGCCCGCGTCAGGCCGATTATGTAATAATAATAATAATAATAATAATAATAATAATAATAATAATAATAATAATAATAATAATAATAATAATAATAATAATAATAATAATAATAATAATAATAATAATGTTATTGGTTTTACGTCCCTTTTAACTACTGTTGCTTTTAGAGACGCCGGGGTGCCAGAATTTTGTCCCGAAGGGGATCTTTAACGTGCCAGTAAATCTACTAACACGGCTCCCTCGCATTTGTGCACCCTCAAATGCCAGCTGACTGCGCCAGGATACGAACCTGAAACATACGGTCCAGCAAGCGAGAACGTTACCGCTGAGCCACGCCGCCAGTCCGGTCGATTATGTCTCCAGATCCATAACATTCTTTAGATACTTCTTATCTTTCTTTCTTCAATGATGGTAGCAGTTTTTATCTAGGTTGTGGCGTTTGGTAGAGGTAAATCGTTTCTAAGGTCTTCAACAAAGAATAGTTCTATTATACTCTTTGATAATAACGAGTTATAACTATACTCATACATTTAGGAGAAAGTAGGCTATATGTTCTTTAATGAACATCTTGTTTTGGATTATATATAATAGATGAGACTTTCCAAGTCGATTTACTCGTAGAAATATGGAATAGAGCTCATTCTGCGCGTATCAATGTGAGGAGCAATGTTCGTAGTTTCCACTTCTATGAAGTGGGAACCGAACTCCGCGTTGTAAGGCCCTATAACGAACGGTTTTCGAGATATTGCCAGAAAACTCTCCCCGGTCTGCGAAATTTCAGCTGTTGCCATAGTAACGTTGATCTGTTTCTTCGAGGGAACACAGTTATTTTGGAATATCTCCGAAACCGTTCATTTTAGGAACTTAAAAGTGTGTTTTGGGGTCCTTATAGGACCTCCGAGTATTGTTTCTCGTATATGGCGGCTTAAAATGAGCTAAATCCGACCTTTGTACCGACTGTCCTTACTCAGTGCCAAAGGGCCGAAAAAGGTCACTTACAATTTGAATTTTCAAAAACCGTTTCTTAGTGAGCCTTTACATACGCGGATCAACCAACATGCAAAATTTCAGCTTTCTAGGTCTAGTGGTTTGAGCCCTGCGTTGATGAGTAAATTTTGGATGCTCAGTGCCAAAGGGCCGAAAAAATCACTTGCAAGTTGAATTTTCAAAAACCGTTCCTTTTTCAGCCTCTACATACTCGGATCAACCAACATGCAAAATTTCCGCTTTCTAGGTGTAGTGGTTTGAGCCCTGCGTTGATGAGTCATTTTTGAATTATATATAATAGATAATGTTGAAAAATTTGATAGAAATCCGATGATTAGTTTGGTCGTAATTTGATTTAATCTTTTAACATTTGGGTGGCTGCCATTACGTTTCCGTCAATATGGCGGCGGTATAAAACATGCCACTGAGGTGCCTTTTGCTAGTTCTACCTCTGTACCAAATTTCGTTCAATTCGGTTTCACCGTGTTCGAATTGATAGGGGGGAGGGGACAGACATTCAGAGTACACACACTCACACACACACTCACACATAGACACACAGACACACACACAGACACACAATTTTTGGCCCTGTGTAGATCTCATAAGTCTACTTTCATTTCTTGCAAAAATCGAAAGTAGGCTAAAATAGGCTTATGAGATCACCTTTTGTCCGTGTGTCTGTGTGTGCGTGTGTGCGTGTGTGTGTGCGTGTGTGAGGTGTGTGTGTGTGTCCCCTAATAACTTCTATACAGCTGGAGTGATTTCAATGAAACTCGGTAAGTTCATACCACTACTCCGGGCGACCCCGACCGTGCCATTCAAATTTTGTTACGTCTCACCAATCCAACATGGCGGCTGTGCGAAATATTTCACCAACATTCAATATCTCCGAAACCATTCCCGATATCACCCTGGATTTTTTACGGTGATAAAGGGAACTATTTGAAGTTCACCTATGTAACTTTTGAAAAACTGGTAACTACAAAACCAACATGGCGCCCACGCGAATTTGCGACATTTAAATAGACGTTTCTTGCTATTTAACCAACCAAACGCAATAAAACTTGGTACAGTATATGTGTATACACATTGTAATGCACCGACATCAAACTTCGTTCAATTGTTTACATAACCACAAGATGGCGAATGTGCGAAATATTTCACCGGCATTCTATATCTCTGAAACTGTTAGCGGTATCACCCTGAAATTTTGTACGGAGATAAAGGGCACTACTGGAAGTTCATCTATAAGACTTACAAAAACCGGTTAATTACAAAACGAACATGGCGGCCAAGAGAATTAAACATTTTAATAGACCTTTCTCGCAATTTAATGTTCCAAACGCAATGAAATCTGGTACAGGAAATGTTTTTACACATTGTAATGCACTGGTATCCAATTTAGTTCAATTGTTTACATAACCTCAAAATGCCGGCTGTGCGTATTTTAAAATTAAGTTTTTATTTCTTGTGTCGTAATCATGCGATCGAAGTGAAAGTTTGAATAATGAAACTACGCAATAATTTTCCTTTAATGATACATGACTCTATGGCCTATACATTTAACAATCCTTCATGGCGACCATCCGAAATATTTAGACGGCTTCGAATATCTACGAATCTATTATAGCAATCAAACTTAATGTTTTATGTTCATAGGGGCTATGAACATAAGTTCACCTATACGTCTTTAAATAACCTGGTGATCACAAATCCAACATGGCGGCGACGCGAAATATAAATATTCACATGGACCTTTCTCGCAATTTAACCATCCTAGTGCAGTGCAACTTGGTACAGTAAATCCTTATACGAATGTTAATCCAATGGCATCTAATTTATTTCAATTGTTTCCATAACCACAAGATGGCAGCTGTGCTAAATTTTAAAATCGCCTTGTTTCTTTTTGTGTCCTTATCATGCGATTGACATTTGAATGCTACACGTACACAATAATCTTCATGTAACAGTACATAACTCTAGGACCTACATATATGAAATCCAATATGGCGACCATCCGAAATATTTAGTCGGTTCTCAATATCTACGAATCCAATACAGCAATCAAACTGAAATTTTGTATGTTGATAGTGGCAGTTAACATAAGTAGGATATATGAAAATAGGCTGTTTAATTCTTCACGGAACTACTTGTTTTTCTATGTGCATTACACACAAAATAGGGCACATACAAAGTAAAACAACACACAATCTGCTGTGCAAAGGAGACAGAAACACGAATGAAATAACAGAAGTGATAATTTGGGACTCGATAAACAAGTCTTTTTCATGTTGGGACAGATCAATATCGTGTATGGTCACCAGGAGCCCTAAGACATGCTTGCAGACGACGAGGCATACTAAGAAAGAACGGATCCAACCTGGCTCGGGCATATTATTCCACTCTCTGATAGCAGCTTAAATCAGTTGCTGAATGTTTTTGGGAGACTGATACGGTGCGAAATTGTTCTCTTAAGATCTTTACATGCATGTTCAATACAGTTCATGTCCACAGAATATGCAAGCCACTCTATTCTACGCATGCCATGCATCTAAAGGAACTGGGTGACTACCTCAGCTTGATGGGCACGAGCATTGTCGCTCACTGTGTTAGTGAATCCTGTAACGACAGATTCAATGATATTGTCTCTGTATACCAGACCAGTCATGTTACCGTGGATAGGAATGAGAGGCGTACGTCCACCAAACATGATCCCACCCTAAAACATGACCGAACCTCCTTGATTTAGGTGGCGTTGTTGTGATGATTCGTGGTTTTTGACTGAATATTAATATGGATAACTTATATAGCCTACTAGCAGTTGGGCCCGGCTTCGCCAGGTGGATTTATTTGTTTTATGGATGATAATGAATACTACTACAGAACTGGCACACGATACTTAAACTAACAGAACACAATATTTTAAAAATATATAGCCTACTCGTATTTGTATGGTGGTGGTGGTTGTAGTGGGGGTGATAAGTAGTACAGTATAATGTACGTAACATTCAGGACATTTACCCGTAATGATAATGACAATAATGAATAGGGAAACGACTATTTACTAACTACAGTACTGACACATGTAATTTACAAACAAATTAACAACAAAAAATAGAAAGAGGAGTAAATGAAACAAAATACACTGCCTAGGGCCTATATCTCATTGGCTGTAAGAAATGTAGAGACCAATAGTGTCGTCCTTTGTCGCATAGCGCCGTAGGAAAATAATCAGAACTCTTTGGAAAACTTCGGCTGTCCCGAGCTACTGAGGTAGCAATAGTATCATTTATCGCCACAAAGCGCTAAACGATAAGTTTCGGAATAAATGAAGGTAAATTTGAAAGCACCAACGCTTATTGCAGCTGTTAACCTCAATGTACTGCACCAACACCATTGCACTTATACAGAGGCATAATATTTTCATGATAACTGTTTAAAGGGGCCTAAGAAATCTTTTTGCACTATTTACTCCCCGTGACTGCCATTTTTAAACAGCGCAAGATGCAACTATTTTCGCAATTCTGCACCAGAACACTGGTAGGGGTGACGTGATGCAGCCTGAACTGCCCGTCAAAAATAGCCTTATTAAAATACTCTTACAGTTACACTACTACGGACATGAATGGTTCTAGGGCCTTAATGCGTGGTTTTCAAGTTCATTTTGTCTGTTATCCTAAATGTAGGGAATGGAGAGTGTTGTCCAAAATATCAAGTGGACAGTGTTACCAACAGGGTTTCAAAGTGTATGTAAAATTTGGTGCAATTAGGAGAAACGGTGTGGATTTGTGATGAAGGGCCTAAATGCAGGGAATGGAGTGGTCTGTCCAAAATTTTAAGTGGACAGTGTCGCCCGCAGGGTTCCAAAGAGCAAGTACAAAAATGTGGTTCAGATCGGTGAAACGATGTAGATTTGTGCCAAAGGACCTAAATGCAGGGAATGGAGTGGTCTGTCCGAAATTTCAAGCAGACAAAGTTACTCGTCGGGTTCCAAAGGGTAAGTATGTAAAATTTGGTTCAGATCTGTGAAACGGTGTATATTTGTGACAAAGGGCCTAAATACAGAGAATGGAGGGGTATGTCCAAAATTTCATGCATACAGTGTTACTCGCAGGGTTCCAAAGGGTATGTATACAAATTGCCGTTCAGATTGGTGAAACGGTGTAGATTTGTGTCAAACGGCCTAAATGCAGGGAATGGAGTGGTCTGTCGGAAATTTCATGTAAACAATGTTACTCGCAGGGTTCCAAAGGGTAAGTATACAACTTTTGGTTCAGATTGGTGGAAGGGTGTGGATTTGTGACAAAGGGCCTAAATGCAGGGAATGGAGTGGTATGTCCGAAATTTCATGTAAACAGTGTTACTCGCAGGGTTCCTAAGTGTAAGTATACAAATTTTGGTTCAGATCGGGGAAAAGGTATAGATTTGAGGCAAAGGGCCTAAATTCAGGGAATAGACTGGTCTGTCATAAATTTCACGTAGACAGTGTTACCATCAGAGTTCCAAAGGGTAAGTATACAAATTTTGGTTCAGATAGCTGAAACGGCGTACGTATCACTAACCATAACGCCAGCGCATGCGGATAGAGCTGTTCGGGAGCGCTTGTTCTTCCGACTTACTGAACAAAAATCATTCTTTAAGGTTACCTGAGAGGTGTAGCCTAATGCTATATAGCCTAAACTATTCCTCTTGAATCTGGCTATCATATACAAAAATAATTTTTCGAATCGGACTGGTGGTTCCAGAGATTAGCGCGTTTAAACACACAAACACACAAACTCTTCAGCTTTATTATATTAAGTATAGATATACGTAGGCACCAGTTTACAAGGTAAGGGCTTGTAAACGTTAAACATAATGCAATCCTGTACGGTGTCCTTTAGTTCGTCGTCCGATTGGAGATGTTTACTCTTGAGATAAACCATTAACAGTGACGTGTAATGTGCGACACTCCGTAGACTACGCAAGTCCATCAGGGACAAACAGCCTGGACTGCTCAGGGAGTTTCTGCTCCATGATTACGCTGGCCCACGCGTCTCTTACGTCACACAAGGTGTATTGGCCACGTTCAAGTGGGAGCAACTTGAGTATCCGCCTTACAGCCCGGACTTGTCGCCCTACGACTTCGATCTGTTTGGTCCGTTTAAAAAAAATCTCAAGGGAAACGTTTCCGATCGGACGAGGAACTAAACGACACCGTACAGGATTGGCTCCTGTCACAACCACAAGACTTCTGGGAACAGGGAATCCTGCGGCTAGTGAAGCAATGGGACACTGTGCACAGGCCTGTGGTGATTAATTTTGAATAACGAATTAATTGTACCCACAGTATCGTTTGTACCTTTTCATTTGAACTCCCCTCGTAGTTTCGGAGACAGTACATTTCATGCGGATTCTATATTCGATTGATTAAAATGTAAGCTCGAGAGTTTTGTACCAGTACATAATTATTATTGTGGTGGTTCATTATAGAAATTGTCAATTCGATCGCTTGAATAGGATTCCAGAAGTAAGAAATAAATGTTCAAAATTTCAAACTACCATCACCTCGAATTTTTGAAAACAATTGAACAACATTAAATGCCAATATATTTAGCTCTAACCAGAAAGTAGAAAAGACTTGGTGTCATTCGAACTTGAAAGTGGAACCATCGATTCACTAGGCTGATGCTCTGGCCATTGAACTATCATTAGCGTTTGTAATAAGTTGCATTGTGTGTGGTTAAGTGTAAGACCTTACGTTTCTACAAAAAGGCATCAAAATAACATAAAATAAATAATAACAATAATGATAATAATATAAAAACTTTACGAGCCTTACAGTAGTCGCATGTGATGTGTAACATCTGACATAGAAGAAACCTCACGTCAAATTGTTGATTCACCGGTATTTTATACTATTATTGGCACAAATAAAGAATACGATATGGATCAACTACATTAATAGACGCGACACCGCTCATAACCTTAAATTCCTTATAAACAGGTCCTCTTCATTCACAGACCAACACGTAATTTCATATGGATTCTGTTAAAATGAGTCATATTGATATGATAAATATCGTTTAAAATGATAATCTGGTAGCAAAAACATCTACCCCGTCCGGGATTCGAACCCGAGATCTCTAGATTCACAGTCATAGGCGCTAACCCCACAGCTATTTCGACTACGCAAATATTGTGCACACGATGGAGACTTATTTCCACATTCCAATAATACTGCATTAAGGAATTAAGTTTCATTTATATTTTGCTTGTTTCGATAATGTTCCTGCGTGAAATTGAGTTTAAAATGCCTTATGAATAGGCCCTCTTGTGAGTAAAGAGAATGTATTCAACAATAGTTCATGAAGGCATGCTCAATTCTCGTATAACCACAACGATTATATTAAATTGATGACTGCATTACCGTTATGTGTGTTAATATTTGAGTAGCCATTGTGCTGAAACATAATATCGGCAATGCCGACTACTTACAATGTTTCATATTAAGGCATTTTACCATTTAAATACTGATACGAAGACTTCGAACATGTACCACGTGCTTTGTTTCAATCACTTGACACCAGAGTTCCCATGAGCGTTTACCGTTCAGTATGTCATATACATTCCACATGGCCGAGAGTACGTCATGGTATCAATTTCCGACACCGCACGGTCATTGTTTCTCTTACCACTGCCAGCTGGATCGATCGATCGAGTTGGCAGTGCGTCTTTCACGTCCGTTCGTTCCACCACTGCCAGCTAGCACACTTCCGTTCGAGCACACTTCCGTTCGATCGATGTGTGCTAGCTGGTGGCACCTCGATCGTTCCGATCCACTTCCGTCCCATTTTTCAAAATCACTCCCACAAAAATATCCAGCAACCGAGTGGAAATATGTTACACACCAATAAATGGGTTGGCATATACTAATGAATTTGGAGTTACAAAATGAATGCAATGAACAACGAACCATCCTTGAACAACAGGAATGAGATCGGGAATTCCTCTCTCAAAGCGCCCTTCATAACGATTTTGGGAACGAAACTAATAAATAAGCAAAATCTCTGCTATTGGGTTGATAAGCCGGATTTCCCTTTGATACCCCAGGGGACAGAGAAAAGAGATTCTAGCCCATGGTAATTTAATTGGCGGCGATAATCACCGGCTTTGCAATCGGTTCTTTTGAAGAGCTCTTCAACTCGTAATATCAATGAATGTACATGCGATATTGATTACCTACTCGGCTATCCCTCTGCGCTTGAAATTACAATCCCATGGTACGATACTCGGAGGATGCAACATAGCATGTTACAATGACAGCACGGCTTATTCATGGCAGATTCCAACTATTGTATTTTTTGAGGCCACACTAATACCAAATCGGGAAGGAAGTGACTGATATTGATCAGGGCATCAGCCTGGTAAGTCGAATATTCCATTTTCAAGTTCGAGTTCGAGTTAAACTGAGTATTATCTGATGTCTGGTTAGAGCTAAATATATTTGCATTTAATGCTGTTCAATTGTTTTCAAAAATTCAAGATGGTGACAGTTTGACATTAAAAATAACTTTTTATTTATCATATACTATTAAAGCGATGGCATTTGATTTGTCATTTGAACATTTAGGTGTCCGCCATTACGTTTTCGTTAAGATGGCAGTGATATACAGCATAACACTGAGATATCCTGGTAGCAAAAACATCTACCCCGTCCAGGATTCGAACCCGAGATCTCTAGATTCACAGTCATAGGCGCTAACCCCACAGCTATTTCGACTACGCAAATATTGTGCACAAGATGGAGACTTATATCCACATTCAATAATACTGCATTAAGGAATTAAGGAATTACCAAAGTTGGTTCAATTCAGTTTCGATATGTTTGAATTGATAGGGGGCGATTAACACACACATCTTGAAATTATTTGGCTGATGACGTTGTCGTTCAGGCGAAATCACTTCCCATACGAAGGTATATTTTTCCAAAATTTAGTAGCGATCAGATGTTTGGTTCAGTCGTAATTTAAGCTTTGAATATTTGGATGGCCGCCATTTTGTTTTGGTTAAGATGGCAACAATACCAAACATAATTCTGAGGTGCCATTTGCTAGTGCTACCTTTGTACCAAATTTGGTTCAATTTGGTTCCGTCATGTTTTAATTGATAGGGGGGACAGACACACGAACTTTTGACACGTGTAGATCTCATAAATCTACTTCAATTTTTTTTGCAAAAATTGAAAGTAGCCTAACAAATCTTCGGGAAAGTTCATAAATCAGCACATTGAACTAAATATTTTGTCACAAAATTCTTTACTGCTTCTTACCTGTATTATAGATAGCGCCTCGTCGTGCGATGGTCTGTTTGAGTTGTCTTGGCCAACGATGAAAGCTTTGGTTTATGTCAGGGCAGGCATTAGTAGTCTATCATTATAACACCTTTTTGCTACATTAAAGTATTATTTTATATTTGTCTAAAATTCTAAAACGAATACAATGCTTGTTGTCAGTTGTCAGTTTCATATTGCTGCCCTATGTATTATTACAATGTAGGTATTATACCGAAAACTATTTAGTCATAGTCAATCACATGTGAATTTTATTCAATAAGCGTGATAATTTTTTAAAATGAATATATGAATATAGACAATTGATAATTTTACGGAATTACTTGTTATAGTTAGACTTTGTTAATAATACAACTAATAACTAGGACACGGATTTTTAGGTAAATAAATATTTTTTATGTAAGTTAAACACATATGTTAAGCAATTTTTCTATAAATACACACATTCCTGTTTCTCACTTATTAGCACATAAAAAGACATAATATTTACATTTTAAATCAGTGTGCTACATCTTTCAGTTTATTGCACTTTTGTTTTGTGTTCAAAGGGGATGAACCTGCGGGCTATCTAATCTTCATGCAGAGCGTATGTCAGCTTGCAACTGTGTTATTCTTAACTTGTCGCCCCGTGCCACTCACTGTGGAAGCCAGGGATACCCTTGTCCACAGCCATATTGCACCAAGAGGCGTTCTGTTCTGCCAACCATGTGAGAAAGCACTCAAGGCTGAACATCGATCTCAAATTACACAACACCTCGAGGGCAAGAAACATATTGCCGCAGTTACGCGCCGTCAGAACAAGTATTTCGCGATAATCGCCGGTCATTTGTGATGGATAGCCTGAAGATGTATCTCGTTGTGTATTGTAACTCTTCAGGAGTCAGTGAGGCATAGCATTAATTGCATTCGAGAGTATTTTGACACATATTTCATGTATTTTTAATAGGTAAAGAATAAATATTTCCCCAATTTTTAGCACCTAAAAATCCGAATCCTACTAATAAAATTAAATATTAAACTATAATATGACACTTTATTCAGTATATACATATTTATACTAGTTCAAAAAATTATAAAATATATTAATACAATTTTGGAATAAGCATGGTCTTATTTAAGACAGGTTTAAGTTTAAAAATAAATTTTGTGTTACTTGTGCCACTTTTCCACCGAGTCCCTCTATTCATCCCTTCTACCAATATCACCGCGGGGTAAATTATTTGGATGAAAGTTGATTGATTGCTTACTATTAGACTGTGGGTTCTAGCTTAGTGAAAGTTGCGAAATTAGTCCAACCCTCCTAATGTTAAGCATATTCATGTGCCATGACCTGTACGAGTAGATTTTAGCGGCATTGAACTAGCAATAAAATAACAATTTTGGCTCTTGTGAAATTATTTGATTTATGAGAAATAAATGCAATATTCCTGATTTTATACAAAATTAACACATTTTATATCTAATAGCTGTGTAGGATCAGCGACAATTCTTGTAATATGTATACGTAGGCAGGCCTAAGTAAACATTAGCTTTCCTTAGGGTGGAGTGTGTTTCAGATTTTAAAATACAAAGAATTTCCTTCGCAGTTCGTGACTAAAGATGTACTAATCCATTATATTTGTCTTTACAATTTCAGTATAAATTTGAGTATTTTGACATGTAAATTTGTACGTAGGAAGTTTAGAAAATAAGATTCGTCATTTTTAGCCTACTTTCGATTTTTGCAAAAAATGAAAGTAGACTTATGAGATCAACACAGGGCGAAAAAAGTGTGTCTGTCTGTGTGTGTGTATGTGTGTGTGTGTGTGAGTCTGTGTGTGTGTGTGTGTGTGTGTATGTGGGTGTGTGAGTCTCTGTGTGTGTGTGTGTGTGTGTGTGTGTGTGTCTGTGTGTGTGTGAGTGTGTGTACTCTGAATGTCTGTCCCCCCCTATCAATTCGAACACGGTGAATGCGAATTGAACGAAATTTGGTACAAAGGTAGCACTAGCAAAGGACACCTCAGTGTCATGTTTTATATCGCCGCCATCTTTACTAAAACTGAATGGCGGCCACTCAAACGTTCAAAACGTAAAATCAAATAACGACTAACCAAATCATCCGATCTCTACCAAATTTGGTAACAACATACCTTCGTATAGGATGCGTCTTGTGACCAAACTACAAGGTCGTCCGCCATACCATTTCAGGATGGCGGCCGTGCGAATTATGCAAACTTTATAATCCATATCATGGGACCCACCAGTTCCGATTATCGAGCCGAGAATCGTTTTAACGGTTCTAAAGGAAGAGGCACGTTCGAAATTAAAAGTTTATTTTTTAATACTATAGTGCAGACGTGATTTTAAAAAGCTGAGCCGATTCAGTAATAAGACAAGATGGCAGCGGATATCTTGTGCCTGACTTATATTTCACTAATTTGAGTATTGCATGCAATATAGCGTACTGATACAAAATAAATAAACTTTGTATGAAATGCTTTATATATAAATAATATACTCCAGTGATGAAATCGTTTAGTATAAATCATTATTTGCTAACAAGTTCTATGTAAGTCATTTTATATAGAACGATATTCGTTGACACAATTAGCTCAGTGGTAGAGCGTTAGCCTATCGCTCAAATGCCTATGGTTCAAACCCGATCAGAGCTAGGTTTTTTGCTTGAAATGTTATATGTTTATTGTTTTGTAATGACTCAGATGTTTTAAAATTAAGTGTTATATTGTGCATATTATGGTGTAAAATATATATTTAATTAAAACATAATTCGCCAGCAGATTTACTCGAGACATCTAGCTGCCAAAAAGGTAACTGCACGCCGACCTACTTATTAACTTCCAGATTTTATTGAAAAGTTTCTTCTTCTGGCCGCTAGAATGCACTCGCTCTGTTAGGATTATATTGTTCGATATTTCACCACTAGATGTCACGACTAGTCTACGTGGGGCTCCATTGATTACTATACCATTGGCATTCTATGCGCATCGAATTTGAAGAATGACAAGATGATACTACGATACATTTTTTTTTTATTTTAAAGGGTTTGTAACAGCCTATTTTGCGTTACTTGAAAATGTTTTATGGATTAAAGAACAAAACGATTTCACATAGTAACTGAATTCAAGCCGTTGGTGTTATTTCAGGTTATTAATTACTACTTTTATTTCAGGCAAATAGTAATCGAAAATATCCACATAGTTTGTATATACACGTCTCTGTAGGGTCATGGAAAGATTTGTTAATTCAATTAGGGTTGTGAAAGCCATGCACAACCAGACGTGTAAAGACATGCCTCAACTCAAAGTTGGATGTTGCCCACGGCAGGTCGTATATGTAATAATAATAATAATAATAATAATAATGTTATTGGTTTTACATCCCTTTTAACTACTGCTGCTTTTAGAGACACCGGGGTGCCGGAATTTTGGCCCGAAGGGGATCTTTAACGTGCCAGTAAATGTACTGACACGGCTCCCTCGCATTTGTGCACCCTCAAATGCCAGCTGACTGCGCCAGGATACGAACCTGCAACCTAGGGCCCAGCAAGCGAGAACGTTACCGCTGAGCCACGCAGCCAGTCCGGTCGATTATGTCTCCAGATCCATAACATTCTTGATATACTTCTTATCTTTCTTTCTTCAATGATGGTAGCAGTTTTTATCTAGGTTGTGGCGTTTGGTAGAGGTAAATCGTTTCTAAGGTCTTCAACAAAGAATAGTTCTATTATACTCTTTGATAATAACAACGAGTTATAACTATACTCATACATTTAGGAGAAAGTAGGCTATATGTTCTTTACTGAACATCTTGTTTTTCTAAGGAACCCTTTATTGCCAAACTAGCATACACCATAGTATCATGAACTACACACTTTGCGCTATTTTTGACATGGTCGCCACCAACATTGAGACACTTGTCGTAGCGTGCAATCAGTTTGAAGAAACCATTCTGGTAAAACTCGATGCCCTGCGATGCAAGGAATTGTCGCACAGCCTGTTCCACAGCATTGGTGTGAAAGGGACGTCCAGAGAGTGCGGCTTTGAATGCAGGGAACGGATGAAAGTTCGACCGATCATTTGATGAGATATGACCGCTTCTGTCTGTAGGCGTTCATGGATGGCTAACACACTAGTCCCACGTGCCCATTCAAACCGGATAACAGAACGCACTTCTATTAGGGGCCACGTTGTCAATACATGTCTGTCTGCCATCGTGAGTTGTACTCGAATGATATCGGGCTCGCTGGTCTGCTGCTCCTCTCACTTCGTCAGCGTTCTGCGCATGCGCCATTTATCCTATGCTGATGCTCCTTCCATCGTTGGACCAGCCACGGGAGTGGATTCTTATGGTGATAGTTTGTGACACCTGGTGTACCATCTGCTCGGGCAATAGAATGACGAAACTTACTTTCGTAACTTCCCTCGTAGATAATATGGCACGCAGTATTATACGAGGCACGTCCAGAAAGTAAGTTCCGTTTGGTAATCAAATTACATTGTGTACAGATACAGAAAAATTATTTATGCACAACATTCTACACCTCTTAAACTACTTTTCCACATAACTGCCGAACTTTTGCAGGCATTTGTCATAGCGTGGCACAAGTTTTTGGAAACCTTCTTCATGGAAGTTTGCCGCCGACCGTAAACGAGAGTGAAGACTCCCCTGTAAGATATCCTACTGTTTGGTCACCACTGCTAGGCAAATTGCGTGCTTACCAGGAGAACTGCGTATGTTTAGGAGTTCTCCTGACCACATACGCAATTTGCCTAACAGTGGTGGCCAAACGGTAGGATATCTTACAGGGGAGTCTTCACTCTCGTTTACGGTCGGCGGCAAACTTCTATGAAGAAGGTTTCCAAAAACTTGTGCCACGCTATGACAAATGCCTGCAAAAGTTCGGCAGTTATGTGGAAAAGTAGTTTAAGAGGTGTAGAATGTTGTGCAATAAATATTTTTTCTGTATCTGTACACAATTTAATTTTATTACCAAACGGAACTTACTTTCTGGACGTGCCTCGTATTATTGAACTATATTAGTTTTGTACGAGCCTCCGTGGCTTAGGCGGCAGCACGCCGGCCTCTCACTGCTGGGTCCGTGGTTCAAATCCCAGTCACTCCGTGTGAGATTTGTGCTGGACAAAGTGGAGGCAGACAGGTTTTTCTCCGCGGTTTTCCCTGTCACAAATTTTATTCCAGCAACACTCTCCACTATTATTTCATTCCATCTGTCATTCATTTAATCATTGCCCCGAGGGAGTGCGACAGGCTTCGGCAGCCTGCAGAGTTCATATCCTCGCCGCTAGATGGGGGCTTCTTTCATTCCACTCTCTGACCCGGTTGGATGACTGTAAACAGGCTGTGGATTTTCATTTTCCATTGGTTTTGTAGTATTGCTACATATTGTAATGTTGTACAAAAATCGTTATTTTTTAACCAGTTTGTAAAAAAATCATAAATCTGAAAATCATTGATGCAAGAGAACACTGGATTTGGAATTCAAAACTTAAAATATTTCATTTCTAAATTGCCAAAACTACAAACTCTACTTATTATTTAACATGAAGCTTTGTCTGCATATGTGCTAACCAAGGCGGAATTCATACCAGCTATTATATATTCTCTTTGCTTGTTATAGACCGTAGTCATAGCTCCAGTTTTGTTTGGAGAATTAAGTCCCATGTCGGATTTAACATTTATAGTGTTGTGTTTCTCGCGAATAGCTCGACTTATCTACCTTTGAGTGGAGAGAGGGTTTTATTATTCAAGATGTAGTCTCTGCACCTCGCTCTTTATACAGAGAGCTACCACCACGCGGAGACTTTTAAAGGACGACACGTCCCACCATTCATGAGACACACTCTTTGCAATTCCTGAAATGAACTACCATTTACAGGGCGAAGCAGAAACTGTGTTGTTTCTCCTCATGACGCCTCATACCCTGCGGTGTAATCATAGGCGTCAAATCTGACACCACAACCGCGATTGGGAGTTGCACCCAGTGCAAATATCGGAGGTTCGATCCTGGCTGACAGCGGCTATCCCCGTGTTTTTACACATTTCTTGCATTGAAGTAAACTGTTTCCTAATGTGTGACAAATGAGATTAATGATGCTGTGGTTGGTTAGTTTCTCTGTTTAGGCCCTGCGACAAAACGGCAATGTAGCCCCGTGTACTTTGGGTGAGTATAGAATCTGTCTGATAACCGGTATTAATTCTGATGGCTGTATTAGTGTGCGTTATCTGTAATTTAAGTAAGTACTGCAGAAGATCAATTGGAAGTAGTTCCTACATTTGCCACCAAATGCTGCAATAAACGACACCTGTGAATTTGGCTACTAGATGCCACCTCAACCAGCACCTTGTGGTGAGCGCTGAAACTTAATACAGCATTAATCAAATCTAACCTTCACAGTTTACCTTCATCATATTATTGTAGATAGTGGAAGGTTCTTTTACATGCTATAAACCTATGACATGGGCCCGCCGGCATTAAGTTACTTCCCCTTCAAAGGAAGGCATACTTATGGATTTCAACGCTCTTAAAACATCCAATGACTTTGACCGGGTTCGAACCCACGATCTTGGTCATGCTACCAACTACGCCACCGAAGCCGCTAAAAATGATACTGTGTCAAATTTAAAATATTCCCCGCAAGCAAATCCTGGGGTAATTACTTCATTCCTCGGTATGCCTTCCTTCGGAGGGGAAGTAAAGCCGGCGCGGCGGTCTCATGTCATAGATTTATAGCATGTAAAAGAACCTTCCACTAATTACACCTGTGTGAAGCTAAATTACAGATCAACATTTGACAAACGCTCTTAAGTTCCTACGTTCGTCGCCAGGAGCCGACTGTGGTGGCCAAGCTTTGACGAGTAGTCGTTGACGGTGGCGTTTGCGGCAAAAGTAGGAACTACTTGAAAAAAAAAACAATGTCTGCAGTCCTTACTTGAATCGAAAACAGAAACACACACTAATGCAGCCACCACAATTAACACCGGTTATATCAGACAGATTCTACACACACCCAAAGTACACGGGGCTACATGACCGCGTTGTCGCAGCCCCGAAACTAAGGAACCAAACAACAATTACTTCATTCGTGAACCTAACATTTACAATTACACACAATACAACAGTCACTATAGAAAGAAAAGCAAACAAACAAAACTAACCCGGTGACACCACAGGCCATGAAGGGCCCTAACATTCCCAGCGACCACTGGACAGCCATTCGGCCTACAAGTTGCTGGGTGACATTATGGTCCCCTTAGCCTTTAATCTTGGTATCCGTCACTGGGGTCAAACATCTACAAGTTACCATATAAATTGAACTCAATCCGAAGTACACAGGGAAGATGAATACGATGTCCCAAGCCTCTAAAACAAATTGAAAATTACAAAAACGTCCACCTGTTTTAGTAAACTTGAAATAAATTGAATTTTTTAAATTGTTTATTCCAACCATATCTTGACACATGTGATAATTAGTTACATTTCCCCGACCCCGTTGGAAAGGACTAATAAGGAATAGGCATATATAGATTATTAATTACATTAATTCCCTAATAATAATAATAATAAAATATCGTATGGCTTCGGGTGCCGGGTGCAAGCTTTGTTATTTGACACCCAAAGGGAAGCTGTCATGTCGAATTTCGATGTTCCTTGAAGCACTATGAAAGTCAAGGAGGTTAGATATCTAAGCTCCATGCACACTATAGCGCTTTCTAGTAGAGAAATGAGGAACTTCCTGTTGGCGGAAACTCCCGAGATTAATTTTGCCATTATGAACACGGCCTACTGAATACAAATGGGTTCTTTGACATGCCAACATCGTATGACATGGTGTCGTAATTTTTGCCGCCTTTCAATAATCACTTACCACGGTCAGGAGCGAACCTGCAAGCTTGGAGTTAGTAGACCGACACGTTGACCACTCACCCACCGTGGCAAGCTAATACCCTAATAGTCTAGTACAAGAAAATTCTGAGATAGTTTACAAAATCAAATATCAAAATTTAAAATATTGATGGTGTATTGGCTTTCACGGTCCGGGCGAGGACACCATGAGCCCGCTGATGAGCCCGCTTGGTGTCCTAGGTGAAACCAACACAAGGCACGGCACAAACCTAGAAGAATTGCTGATTTTTAAAATATTTAGTAAAAAGAAATTCAAAGTTAAACAAAACTTTCAAGTAAATTAACTGGTATAAGATGTATTAATCAAGTAGGAACTAGTTAAGTTGTTGTTTATTCCTTAAGGGGCTTTGCGACACCGTGGTCATGTAGCCCCGTGTATTGGGTGTGTTTGTAAAATTTGTCTGATAACCTGTGTCACTCTGATGTCTGTACGAGTGTGTGTATTTGTAATTGCGGTAGAATTTTGTTAGGAAGTGGCTGTGGCCTTTCAGTTAAATACCATCCCGGCATTTTCCTGGAGTAGAGATGGAGAAACCACGGAAAACCACTTCCAGGATCGCTGAGGTGGGAATCGAACCAACCTCTTTTTAATTTTGCATCGCGAGCCTCAGTGTACCCCGTTCCAGCTCTGGGACCTGAATTACATTTCTTGGGAATGCCATGAATCTAACCTTGGGGTGAGAGCCCAGATAGCCAGTCACTGTGCCACGAGGCAGACCTAAACGAATCAATAACCACAACAACGACAACAGATTTATGTAAAGTAAAAGATTTAAAGTGTTTGATATGCTGGAGGTACCTGACGTAAATCTGTTACTGTGCCTCTAGGGTTACCACAAAAGGCTTCGACTTAAACGGCTTGGTGACCGAATGACGAGGCCTGCATTCCTGATAAGAGTCAATGGCTCACCGACTTGTTTAGAGACCTTTCATTTCCTAGAGAAGAGAGAGATCGAGAGTGAAATCTGAGATAAAGATCTCAGTAGTCTATAATATCTGGAGTCCAGGCAATATTCGTTAATATCGTCTGACGCTGAATATCATTCGGGTATACGTGGATTGGAAATAAAGTGTAGGAAAATATACTGTACTATCATTGCCCGTCACGTCTTCGGTCGAAAACAAAATGTATAAACACTACACATTAAATTTAGCGACGACTCATTGTATCTGTGCCATGATTTAATTGTAATTAATTTTTGAATCAGCCTGCTTTACGATACAGTCAAAAATATATTTCAGGCACCATGCTGAGTTTTCTACTCGCTCTTGACATATGGAACAGTTGTAGGCCGATTTTCTAGAATTGTATCTTCGGTGGCTATTGTTCTAAGCATGAACAAAATAGAAAATATTATTTTGTTCTCACATGAAGTATATTTATAAAATGTAGATTTTGTTGTTTAGAAATCAATACACTCCTTATCACCATAGGCTAACATCAACGATCAGCTACAGAATATTACCACTACCACTGAGTAGCTCTTGCTCCAGATTTCACATTGCCTGTACGTAAAACACCAATAATAAAAGTCTAAATTACAGAAACTTTGTACCTATAGAGAAAGAAAGAAAACTCGAAAAGCCGTTTGCCGTGAAGATTGCGTCACTAAAATTAAGAAAGTATTATACTTTTTGATCTGTTGGTGGGTCTATCAACTTATCTGTGGCAATTTCATATTTTGTATTTTCAAGGATTCAGTTATTGCAATTTGAGTTTCGTTTCGGAAATATATTCGTATTTGTTGAAATAATTCAAGCGCTGCCTGTTCAAATGCCATTTGGTGAAACGACTCGCGTGGCAACAACACTACTTGAAATGGCAAATTTTCTTCCTACGACCATACAGTAGCGCCAGTATATATGCCGTCTAGAAATGAACAATATTGGACAATACACACTATATCATAACAAAAACAAGAAGTTCTGTGACGAACTAAAGAGCCTACTTTTCATAAAATGTATGATTCATATCAATGCTTAATCAATATGGATCAATCTAGAATAATGACGAAATTAAGTTGGTAATATCGAAATTTCTAATTAGTTCGAAATACTGTATAACTGGCATAATGTAGCCTAATATAGAACTACAGTTGGCAACCCTGGTGACTGAATATATTCTTAGTTCCATCTCTTAAGGTACAGAATACAAAATTTGGTTGAAGTCCAATGGATAGCATGGTCGTTACATGCAGTTAAACACTGGATCTAACAGAGCGCGTAAAATCATGTTGGCAACAATGACATACATGTATTGGTCAGAAATAATCTGAAATAATATGATCTATTGTTGTTTCAATTTTGAATGAAATCCATTAGTTAGTATAGAAGTTACATGCATTTTAAAATTGGACCTACCAGAAGGCTTAGAATCATGTTGGCAACACTGGCGTAGGCCTATATTTGTTTCTCCAAATTAATCTAGAATGCCAGGTACTATACGTGTGCAAAGTTTAGAGCTATTGGCTTGCACACTTTCTGATATATTGATATTAGGGTAACAAAAATAGAGACTGTATTTATTAACAGTTGGCAGCCCTGGCTACTCTTAAGAATCGGCACAGTCATATCTGTTATGGTACACATAGCACACACGAAATTTGATTGAAATCCAAATGATAGAATAGAAGTTACAAGTATTTAAAGTTGGACCTCTCAGCAGGCTTAGAATCATGTTGGTAGCACTGACGTATATAAGTTACTCCAAATTAATATAGAATGTCAGTTACTATAAGTGTGCATAGTTTAAAGCTGTCGGCTTGCAAACTTTCTGATATATGGGTATTTGGATAAAAAATGAAGAGCATTTGTTAACAGTTGGCAGCCCTGGAGGCTCTTAAGAATACGCTCAGTCATATCATTTTATGTACACATAGCCCATACGAAATTTGGTTGAAATCCAATTGATAGTGTAGAAGTTATATGCATTTAAAATTTGGACCTATCAGCAGGTTTATAATCATCTTGGCAACACTGCCATGTATAGCCTCATGGAAATTAAACTGCAATACGTGTGCCAATTTCCAAATAGCTCCCATTCATACCATCCATGATATTTAACATAGAGCTCATTTTTCAATTGCGATTTTTCAGCAGTTGGTAGTACTGACATCATTTTCAAATATGGCCGTGAGATATTCAGGTATAGATCTTTACTCCTACCAAATTTTGTTTCGATTGCTGCAGTCGTTTAGGAGTTGATTGGGGGGGGGGGGGGGACAGACAGACAGACAGACAGAAGGACAGACAGACAGACACACATTTGCCCGGATCGAAGTCATAAGTCTACTTTTTCCTCATTGTTGCAAAATGTGAAAAGTAGGCTAATAATTATGCAGACTGAGAGAGTCTACAGACTGCTCAGGCACCTGTTGCAACGTTGAACAAGTTTCCCAATACCTCTCCGAAGAAGGATGCTGATTGTTAGGTTCACTTTCTTGTGTCAAGTATGAACATTAAATTCATTGTACTATAGAAAGGTATATTTCCGTGTGGTTATGTACTTCTACCAGATTTGGGAAAAATACTCATATAATGTATTTTCAATATAAAATTCAAAATACAATATCTGAATCCTTTCATATACAAATAAAACAATTCTGTTTTAAAATAAAATTTGACATTCTGAACATTTTCAGTAAAGTATGCTTGCAAACCATTGACTTGAAAAATCTTAATGGAATGGAAATCATTTCCGCTGGAAGTATTAGGTATTTTCAAATTTTTAACTTACATTTCACATTTTGCAAAAAATTAGGAAAAAGTAGACTTATGACTTCGATCCGGGAAAATGTGTGTCTGTCGGTCTGTCTGTCTGTCCTTCTGTCCGTCTGGCTGTGTGTGTGTGTGTCCCCCCCTATCAACTCCTAAACGGCTGCAGAAATCGAAACCAAATTTAGTATGAGTAAATATGTAGACCGGAATATCTCACGTCCATATTTGAAAATGATGTCAGTGCTACCAACTGCTAAAAAAGGCACTAGAAATTTGAACTCCATGTTGGATATCTTGGAAGGTATGCATGGGAGCTATTCCAAAATTGGCACACATGTAGATAACACTATTTAAGTTTAATTTCCAGGAGGCCATACATGACAGTGTTGCCAAAATAATTGTAAGCCTTCTGATAAGTCCAATTGTTAAATGCCTATAACTACTACACTATCAATTGGATTTCAACCAAATTGTGTATGTAATATGTGTACATAAACAGATATGACTGAGCGTATTCTTAAGAGCCACCAGGACTGCCAACTGTTAATAATTGCTCTCACTATTCTTTAATCCAAATACCAATATATCAGAAGGTATGCGAGCCGACAGCTTTAAACTATGCACACGTATAGTACCTGACATTTCAGATTAATTTTGGAGTAACTTATATACTTCAGTTCTACCAACATGATTCTAAGCCTGCTGATAGGGCCAATTTTTTAATACATGTAACTTCTATACTATCAGTTGGATTTTAATACATGTAACTTCTATACTATCAGTTGGATTTCAACCAAATTTCGTATGTGCTATGTTTAACATAACAGATATGACTATAAGTATTCTTAAGAGCAATCAGGGCTGCCAACTGTTTATAAATACTGTCGATATTTTTTAACCTAATATCAATATATCAGGCAGTATGCAAACCAATAGCCCTGTACTTTGCACACGTATAGCACCTGACATTCTAGATTAATTTGGAATAATTAATATAAGTCAGTGCTGCCAACATGATTCTATGCCTGCTGATAGGTCCAATTTTATAATACATGTAACTTCTATACTAACAAATGGATTTCGTCCAAAATTGGCACAACAAGATATCATAATATTTCATATTAGGCTATTTCTGACCAGCACACGCATGACATTGTTGCCAACATGCTTTTACGCGTTCTGATAGATCCTATGTCTAACTGCATGTAACATCCATTGGACTTCAACCAATTTTTTTATTCTGTACCTTAAGAGATGGAACTAAGAATATATTCAGTCACCAGGGCTGCCAACTGTAATGATCTATTAGGCTACATTATACCAGGTATATGTCGAACTAATTAGACATTTCGATATTACCAACTTAATTTCGTCATTACTCTAGACAGGTTCATATACAGTAGAATAATCTTTGGCATGAAAAGTAGGCTCTTTAGTTCGTCCCGGAACTTCTTGTTTTAATACACAATTTTATATTTTGTATTTTCAAGGATTCAGTTATTGCAATTTGAATTTCGTTTCAAAAATATATTTTGTGATTATTATGCCCTACTCTGACTCCTACATTACAGTATAGTTCATTTTCAATTTCCTTTATGCTTTACACAGGAAAATGAACCTAACGTGAATTGTTCTGTTGGACGGCAAATCCACGTACTTCCTGTTACAAGAGCAACCAAATTTAGCGGAACCATAAAAGACCCCATGACACAGTCTGATGGTTAAAGATGGAATTTCCATACAGAGTGTGTCATAGAAAATATACCGTATCCCCCATTAAAATATTGCGAGACCAAGATAGTGTGGTACTGCAATGGATCTGACTGTTTAGCATTCAGCAGCCGCTCGATCTAGACAGACGTGACCTCATTAACTAGAGTACTGAAGAGAATAATCTTGTCTTTACTAATTCAAACGACTCCCGTATTCAGCACACTGGAGATTTTCTACAGTCAGTGGAGTTTAAATATTTACTGCAACCCTAGATGGAGCAATACTGAAATGGTGACCACTCAACTACATTTTACTTACACTTCGGAAGTTCGGAAGACGACTTGTTTAATCCTTTAGAAAATTGGAATATAATCTAATCGCAGAAATTATTTTAGAACAGCGTTACCAGTCTAGCCTTTTTCCAGTTGGGGCCCACTTTTATAAGTGAAAATAGTCTGATCGAAAGTTTTTTCCTCCTCCTCCTCCTCATCATCATCATCATTTCCCCTTATCCAGCTCCTGCCAGGCACTTTCCTCTTTCCTTCCACAATTCTTCTTCCACGATCTCGTCCCAGTCCAGATTTCTTTTTCTTACGCTGTTCTTCACTCAATCGATCCACCTTGTTCTAGGTCTTCCCCTTGCTCTCTTACCCTTGCATTTGCCTCCAGCATCTGTCTTGGTATTCTATTTTCCTCCATACTCTTTACATGTCCAAACCACCTTAGTTTATTCTACTCAATTCTCTCATTTAGTTTTCCCATCCCAACTTCCTTCCTAACATCTTCATTTCTCACTCTGTCTTTCCTTGTCTTTCCTATCATACTTCTTAGGAATTTAATTTCACTGGCTTGGATTCTACTCTCTTGCCTGCTTGTCGGGGTCCAAGTCTCAGCTGCATAAGTTAATGAAAATGAAAATCCACAGCCTGCTTCCAGTCTCCGACCGGGTCAGGAATGGAATGAAGCCCCCATCTAGCGGCGAGGATATGAACTGTGTCGGCTGCCGAAGCCTGACGCACTCCTCTGGGGCAATGATTAAATGAATGACAGATGAAATGATATGATAGTGGAGAGTGTTGCTGGAATTAAATTGTGACAGGGAAAATCGGAGTACCCGGAGAAAAACCTGTCTGCCTCCGCTTTCTCCAGCACAGATCTCACATGGAGTGACCGGGATTTGAACCACGGACCCAGAGGTGAGAGGCCGGCGTGCTGCCGCCTAAGCCACGGAGGCTTCGCATAAGTTAATATGGGTACATAGTACACATTATATATTACCTCCTTGCTTTTCCTTGGTACTTCCTTATCCTAAACAAGTTTTCTTACACTTTGATAGAATGCATTGCTCTGCTGTACCCTCCTGCCAATCTATGTCCAACCTACCAGTATGCATCAATTCACTTCCTAGGTATTTGAACGTGTCCACAATTTCCAAACTCTGACTTCCAATTTTCACAGTGCCCTTTCCTTGTCTTTCCCCTCTTGCCATCACCATGGTCTTGCTTTTCTCTACCTATATACTGATTTTCAGGCCGTACTTCTGAATATTTTCGTTCAGTGCATCTAGTTGTTTTTGCACTTATTCGGTGTTCCTTCCCCAGACCACAATATCATCTGCAACACAGTAACTTCATTTCTTTATGTTCATATGCTTCCATTGTTTCCTTTACAATTTCATCCATTGCCATTATGAACAAAAGAGGTTACAGCACACTCCCCTGCCTTAGTCCAGTCTTTTTCCTAAACCAATCTGTTTTTCCTCATATTTCCTAATATTCTTTGCGCGGCCTAGCCTACAATGCTTACTCTAATGACATAGTTGTGAATGGGCTTATATCTTGCCACGGTGGGTGAGTGGATAGCGTGACGGTTTACTAACCCCAAGATTGCAGGTTCGCTCCTGGCCGTGCTAAGTAATTTTTGAAAGGCGGCAAAAATACGACACGCATGTCATACGATGTTGGCAAGTCAAAGAACCCATTTGAATTCAGTAGGCCGTGTTCATAATGGCAAAATTAATCTCGGGAGTTTCCGCCAACACAAAGTTCCTGATTTCTCAACTAGAAAGCGCTATAGTGTTCAAGGAGCTTAGATATCTAACCTCCTTAACTTTCATTGTGATCCAAGGAACAACGAAATTTGACATGCAAGCTACCCTCTGGGTGTCAAATTACAAAGCTTGCACCCGGCAACCGAGGTCATACGATATTATTATTATTATTATTATTATTATTATTATTATTATTATTATTATTATTATTATTAATGGGATTATACAAACAACATAAGCATGAACAACCGGCAAGAAGAAGAAGAAGAAGAAGAAGAAGAAGAACAACAACAACAACAACAACAACAACAACAACAACCGGAAAAACCATGATGACAACAACAGCAATAATACCTCAAGCAACTCTAGAACATGTCAGTGTATATTAACAAACAGGCTGGACAGTATTCGTACATAATTCAGAAGAGAACCTTTCAGCTCGACATCGCTATCCCTAATTCACAAAATACAGTGGCCTCTATGCTGATAAAGTCACCAAGTACGTGCCTCTGGCTGAAGAGATCTGACAGATGTGTGACAGGAATTTATAACTATATTGCCTAGCATAATCTCTTGAAGAGGACCAATCTTTATAAGCTGGGGCTGCAGCATAATATGCATTACAGTATGCACAAAGCAGTCATTTTTGAGATGTTCCATAGTTCATTCGTTCCTCAACTGACCAACATAATGAAATCCATTCTTCTTCACGACAATTGTCGTTATTATAACCAATAATATGGTGAACATTAGAATATAATAGTTAATATTATTATTCTTTATTTGTTTCACCCAACTTTGTGGTACATGAAATCAATCACTTTTTATTGTTTTGAGCTTTCCTTTTGGCCCAGTATTGCCTCATCCTTTCTTAGGCAGAGATGTGGATCGTACGCTTTTGTTTGATTTTAACTTGGAACCGTTGTTTCTTATCCTTGGTGATGGTTTTGGCTGTTTTGTCCATTAGCATGGTCACTGTAATTTGGAGTTATACGAGGTCTTTCTCAGAGTTTCCTTAAACCAAAGAGTTTTTTAAAATTACGAAATAATAATAATAATAATAATAATAATAATAAAATGTATGTGGTGTTTGAGTCTTTAGTCTTAAGACTGGTTTAATGCAGCTATCTGTTCCTCCCTAACCTTTTAATTTCTGGTTCATCGCGATCCAAAATTAGGAGCGCTGAATTAATACGAGTTGGTTATCTATCATGACTGAATGCCCTTCTTGATGTCAACCTCGTGAGAGATTAAATGAAGACAAACAAAGCTGCACAAAAAAATTGAAGGAAGTGACCATGGCCTATAAGAAGGCACCGTCCTACATTTACCCTGGAAATCATGGAAATCAATTTTTAGGACAGTTGACTTTGGGGTCGAACCCACTCATATTATATGGAGTTACTGAGCAGCCTGGCTCTATGATCTTTCGCTTTAGCTGTCGCGATTGGCTTATAGCTTCTGAGACACATGAGCTTGAGTTTGTGTAGCTCCTGGGTCCATTAAAGCTGATTATCGTGAGTTATTTCCTTATCTTAGCCGACTCACCAGAGGGTTTGGATGGGTTTTCAATGATATGGAGGAAATAATTTATCATGAAAATTAATAAATGTAGAACAAAATCATTGGAATGCAGCCGAAATAAATCAGACACTCCTCTGAACGTCGAATTGGCAGGTGAAAAGCTAAAGGAAGCAGGTTACTTCCGTTATTTAGCAAGCAAAATAACCAGTAATGGACGAAGCAAAGAGGATATAAAATGTAGGTTAGCACAGACAAGGAAAGCATTTCAACAGAGATATTAAGACGATTGGGAGAGGAGAGATATTTCTGGCGACTGCTAATGAAGAGAAGAGATATGTTAGTAGGACACATACTAAGACACGAAGGAATAGCAAGCTTAGTTATGGAAGGAATGGTCAAGGATAAGAACTGTAGGGGTAGACCAGGGTTAGAATATGTTAAACAGATTGCCTCAGATGTAGGGTATGGTCCGAGGGCAGATCAAAAATAAGTTGCACTTCCCAGTTATGGCCATTTATTACACCACCTATACAACAGTAACAAGCCTATAACGACATACAATGTAACTTCACTTTTCCACATAGTTTCCAAGAGACTCCAAACATTTCTGCGAACGCACAACCAACTTGTCGATGCCGAATGCATAGAAAGTTCCTCCAGCGTTCTGCAAACACTCGGAGACAGCGGCCTTCACCTCCTCATCGGTCTGGGAATGTCGACCACCGTTCTGTCTAATGATCGCATTCACACTGTTGACATTTGCACGGGTCCTGGACGTTGTGGGCCTGCCCTCGCGATATTCGTCCGTGAAATTCGTGCGTCCGGCTTCGAATTGCTGACACCACTTTACGAGCCCTTGCCGGGAAATGGCCCGCTCCCCATACACAGCACTAATTTCACGATGAATGTCCATGCAATTCTTCCTTTTGGTCCATAGGAATCGGATTGTCGCACGCACCTCATAATTGGAGTGAACGTCCAGTCGACGCGCCACTGCATTTGGCCACTATTCACACCATACAAGACGAGACACCACAGCGACCTGCCTAACAGATGTGTGGGCAGTGTCAGTACCCTTTCTCCGCTGTGCCCAAGTTTGCGACACACAGCGCGCTGCTGCAGCGCGTTAGTGGAACTAACTTTTGATCCACCTTCGTAGCTATGTAGAGATGAAACCATTAGCTCAGAACAGTGAAGCATGGAGGGCTGCTTCAAACCAGTCAAAAGACTGAAGATTCAAACAACAACAACAACAACAACATTTCCACACGCTCATTGTATCGCAGCTTGCATGTAAAGGGTTATGTCTGTTCTCTCCGCTTCAATATTACAGACCAAGGACTCTGCCCACTTTCTGAGGACAGAAATCATTTCTCAGATTAATTTTGCCTCGTGGTTTAAGAAACAACAAACTTTAATCAAAACGCTAGCTAGTCTATTAAAGAAGAGAAACTCGTAATTATAACATGCAAGTTATACCCTGGCTACATACTATTTCATTGCGACGTATATTAAATGCGATACCACTCTCGGTAATTGTAAGAGCTACCAGTCTTTACTTGTCCACGGCAGCTTACCAGAAAGATAACACTATGAAGACATCTAGTCTTGTTCTAATTATCCAGTCCCAGTTTGAAATCAAGTCGACTGTATTTTCGAGAAAAATGTTTTAATTTTCAACCACTGGAAAAAATTAAAGTTTCTTTTTTGTCTCTACGCGGTTTTATGGTTTTGTAAATCAACCAGTGCACATGTTGATTGCTGTTTGTTGGTACGTTCTCTTTCGTCTTGCACATAATTATCCCGCTCCACAACCAGCGTCTTATGATGAAGATGCTGCTAATTAAGGCAAATGGAGAAAGAACACGGCGCTCGCTCGCAAGTCTCGTGAATGATGGACGTTTACGTGAATATAAAAGCTTCGAATGACTTTGTAAAATAAAGCAAATCTTTTCAAGGCTGCTAATGAGACTACTTTTATGTATGAATGTTAAAATACAGAGAGGAACCTCCCAGGACAATTTCATTACTGGATATGCATGAGTACTCTAGTAGCGAAAGGGCAGCTTCGGTGGCGTAGTTGATAGCATACTGAGCTTCTATGCCCAAGATCGCGGGTTCAAACCCGACCGAAGTCGTCGGATTTTTAAGAGCGTTAAAAATCCTGCGGTATGCCTTCCTTCGGAGGGGAAGTATAGCCCATGTCATACCGTAGATTTATGGCATGTAAAAGAACCTCCCACTAATTAAAATTGGGTGAAGCTAAATCTGTAGGTTAGATTTGATTAACGCTCTATTATTTCCAACGTTCGCTGCCAGGTGCCGGTTGTAGTGGCATCTAGTAGCCAAGCTCACAGCTAGGTGTCATTGACAATGGGTTGTATGCACCCCATGTGTATAGACTATCCGCCCAGCTCTAGTGTTATACGGGCTGAACGCGACTCAGTTCTGCAGGGGCTATCGTCTTGTTTATTTGTTTAAACACACTTTTTAAACAAATAAATAATTATATTTCCGTTGACTTTTCAAGAAATTCACGAATTTTCCTGTACTATTGAGACGATTTGGAAGATTTTGTTACAAACCACACCTTCTAACTCCCTCTAGTTTAGGAGCTTGAGTTTTGTGAAACATACACCTTAGCGTATTATTTTATACAGGGTGATTCTTATTAACGTTTAAAACTCTCTGTAGCGACGTAGATTGCGTTGAGACGAGCAATTTGATATAGGACACTTAGGGTCGCAAGTGTCCAGAAATACCTTAAAAGTTAACCACAACTGTTAAACATATGACGTCATCAGGTGACGGCTCAGCTCGAGCGGTCAAGCCCATGCAACGCATTTCGTCGTTATTTTGTTAACAATCGACAGCAACATTGATTTTATTAATGAATACAGAGAAAACATGTTAAGTTGCCAGTAATTTAACTAAGTAAAATTGGGTGTAGCTAAATTTGTAGGTTAGATTTGATTAACGCTCTATTAGTTCCAACGTTCGCTGCCAGGTGCTGGTTGTAGTGGCATCTAGCAGCCAAGCTCACAGCTAGGTGTCGTTGACGGTAGCATTTGGTGGCAAAAGTAGTAACTACTTAAAATTGAGCGTTTGAAGTCCTTACCTGAATTACTGATAACACACACTAATACAGCCATCACAATTAACACAGGTTATCAGACACCCATCGTACACGGGGCTACATGACCGCGTTGCCGTAGCCCCTAAACTGAGGAACCAACCACCAATCAATAATATCAAAGAGCTGTGCTCCTTGTGGTTGTTTTATTTAGGTACTTGAACATTGTGGTTATCAGCCCCATGTACTTACCTTTGTGTAGATGTTGTCTTATATCCTATCATGTTGTGGTACGTACAGTGGAATGCAGTGTGATCTTGTAATTGATGCTGAGATTCGTAAGGAGATGATTATTAGCATAAATTATGGACCATCCTGCCGTTTGCCTGGAGTAGAAGAGTAAAAACCTGTCACTGCATAGGCCTGGGTTCGATTCCCGGCTCTACCAAGAAATTCAATTCTGGTCTGATTGCTGGAATGGGGAATGCTTAGCCACGTGAGGCAAAACTGAGAACGGGCGGGTTCGATTTCTACCTCAGGTCTTCAGCCATCCTAGAAGTTTCATTCCGTGGTTTCCCACTACTCCAGGAAAATGCTGGGATGGCACCTAACTTAAGGCCACGGCCACTTCCTACCCAAATAGAACTTCAATTACAAATACGAAGTACGTCCAGAAAGTAAGTTCCGTTTGGTAATAACATTAAATTGTGTACAGATACAGAAAAATTATTTATTGCACAAAATTCTACAACCCTTAAACTACTTTTCCACATAACTGCCGAAATGTTGCAGGCATTTGTCGTAGCGTGGCACGAGTTTTTGTATACCTTCTTCATAGACGTGTGGCGCCTGTGTCTTCAACTAGTTGATCAGATCTGTGATTCATTTTCGGAATGCTAGGAAAGTGAAACCAATTTAAATATATCGGCAAATTTGCGAAGTGTATGGACAAAATGCGATGAGTGATTAAATGGGTCCGACTGTTCAATGAAGGACGTAGTGGGCGTCCATCTTTGGTTACAGAAGAACTGGTTCACGCGTTTGATGACAAGTTCCGGGAAAACGGCAGGTTTACAATTAGTGCTCTCGCTGAAAGCATATGTTTCCACACAGTAGTACAGGTTATAAGACAATTTCTACACACACCCAAGTACACTGGGCTCATGACCACGATGTCGCAAAACCTCTAAGAGAATCAACAACAGCAACGAGAGTAAAAACCAGGGTGAGGCGAAAATTGAACCCAGGACCTCGGAGATGGCAGCCAAGCATTGTACCACTAGGCAGAGGGCTTTGCCACGTAGCACCTTGTAGTTGTGTGTGTATTTGTCAATTGGAGGATAGGATTGGAAAGGAGGTGGCGTGGCGTGGCCTTAAGTTAGGAAACATTACGTTATTTCGAACCTTTCTCTCCTCAGTTTTGCCTCAAGAGACTGAGTGTATCGCTTTCGAGTTCAGCACCAAAATTAACACTTTTTGCAAAGCCGGGAATTGAACCTTAACCTCTGGGGCGACAGAAACAATGCTATCTACGAAGTGGTCTGCACCACTAGGCTGTCTTAAACTTGATAAAAGAATGTAAAGGCAGAGGAACTATTTATTCTTGAGTAAACACCTTCTACACAGCAAAGCCAAGTACGACTAAGCAGACACACAGGGCTTTAATAAAATAAATAACTGGGGTCCAACGGGTGTTAGAAAACTAATTTTAAACCATAAATATTCTAGTAATAATTACACCTACTGTACATTTAAAATCAATTACAAGTTATTCAAAGCCTATGGATTTTGTTGCAGTATATCATACGTGAGAATGATCAGTACGGTAATACGCTAAGGAAAAGTCATATTTTTTTCCTGAGCTCATTTTGACCGAAATCTGAAAAATACGTTTGAATGATGGGTCCATGACGACGTTTAAAAGCAATTTGATGTTGCCTATAAATGCAAATTTCGGCCATTTTTATTGTTTTGGTCATATTTGGTCATATTTTAGTGATATAAGGTCATATTTGGTTATAATTTCAGCATTTTTGTTTAAATTGAGGCGTCGTTAACAAGGTACGTGTTATCTGTGTCGAGTTTCAAACACAGGATTTCTGAATAGTGTAGTGGATATATTTTTCTTCCTTTTCCCGGAACAGGCAGATAGCAGGTTTAGAAGACCTGATTCCAAGAAGGCGCTCCTCTACGGACGTCAATTAGCATTTCCTGTATGTAAGTGATAACCTATCCCAAAAATTCATGTCATATTTCATAGTTTTTAGGTCATATTTCATAGTTTTAGGTCATATTTAGCTTGTGATCAGTATTAGTACGGCTTGTGATTGGTCATAAAGAAGAGAGTATCTAGACATTATTGTTGGTATGAGGATATGGTAGTCCCCAAAGTTTTCAAAAAATTGGAATACATGTTTATAAAGCAAAACTTTAAATCCTCGTGGATAAAGTATAGTTCAATTATTAGCACATTAACATGTTTTCTCTGTATTCATTAATAAGATCAATGTTGCTGTCGATTGTTAACAACATAACGACGAAATGCGTTGCATGGACTTGACCGCTCGAGCTGAGCCGTCACCTGATGACGTCATATGTTTAACAGTTGTGGTTAACTTTTAAGGTATTTCTGGACATTTGCGACCCTAAGTGTCCTATATCAAATTACTCGTCTCAACGCAATCTACGTCGCTACAGAGAGTTTTAAACGTTAATAAGAATCACCCTGTATAAAATAATACGCTAAGGTGTATGTTTCACAAAACTCAAGCTCCTAAACCAGAGGGAGTTAGAAGGTGTGGTTTGTACCAAAATCTTCCAAATCGTCTCAATAGTACGGGAAAATTCGTGAATTTCTTGAAAAGTCAACGGAAATATAATTATTTATTTGTTTAAAAAGTGTGTTTAAACAAATAAACAAGACGATAGCCCCTGCAGAACTGTGTCGCGTTCAGCCCGTATAACACTAGAGCTGGGCGGATGGTCTATACACATTGGGCGCATACAACCCATTGTCCATTGAAAAGAATATTCAGACGGAATTACGCCCAGCAGTGACGAATCGCACTCTGATTAAATAAAGATCGACAATTTGTTTAAAAAGTGTGTTTAAAATAACAATAGTACATTTAAATATTTAGGTGAATGGAATACAGAAAACTGTAACGAAACGAAAGCAATTGAATCGAGGCTTCAGAAAATGGAAACTGCTTTTCAATCAACAAAAAATATTTATAACAAAAAGAGTCTCTCGTGTTTTAAAGAAGCGATTGAAATGTATGTTGGTATAATGAGCACGATTATAATATTCATCTGCTGGGATAATAGTACATTATGCAACGAGCCTATAATGGCAATATTTAAGACACGAGTATGTTTATAAAACGCGCGCATGCGAGTTTTATAATTTCCATACGAGTGTCTTAATTACCATTATAGGCGTGTTGCATACGACGATAATTATTATAACTATTTTATGTTCGAACATAAATATTCATAAATATCTGTCGAGATTTCGCCAGTTTTATGTACTGAACAGAGCTCATGGGACGCACAGAATGCCTTGTATTTGACCATGACCTCCTCGATTGCCCCACTATGACACTAGGCCAGGCAGTGAAATTTAAATTAGAAGGCCTTGGAACTCAGCGCAGATGCGTTGCTATCCTCACCTGATTGGTCAAACAACTGTTTCTTGAGCTTTGATTGGTGGGAGAAACTGTTTCATAATGAAAAATAGTGTTATATTGAGCCTCATTATGATACAGTTTTCTGACATACAGTATAATAGACAGGATCGAACATAAACACATTTATAGAACCCGCGGGTTGTTAATGAACATGCGAAATTTCTCGCACAATTCCCCTAGTTTTAATGATATACTCTACTCGATAAGTCCTAACCTAACGAGGGACGTAAGAATGAAAGAGTCGAAAAGTGCGACACACACATACACGGGCTGATGACACAACATGCACCTTGCCTACGTATAATTGTAGCAATAACATGAAGGTGCACTATGGGAAATCTTTGCCGAAAGACAGGGTCATCAGCCAACTGAATCATTACGGCACGAGCAATATCAGACATTCGAAGTTAATATCTCTCCTTTCTTTCAAGCTGTGTTACACAAGAATTTTCATTAAGGCGGTTATAAATTAACGGGGGGAACTTTGAGAAGTATGTAGCAGTAAATATGTTTTAATTGCAATTAGTGGGACAACTAATTATTCTCCAGTAATGAGGTCGAGGGCGTATACTGCTTGGGATGATCCCAATACTTGCTACTAACTAATTTCCAACATTTACACAAGAATAAGCTTGACAGAATTAATTATATTTCTAGTTGTAAGTTCATTTTAAGGTGTTGGGGCATCTTGATCATCAGCCCCGTGTAGTTGGGTGAGTACTGAACGTGTCTGATGACCTGTATTTATGTGGTGAATGTACTATTGTGTGTAGCTGTGTTATGGACTGGAATGGTGTAGGTACCCAGGGACTTGAAGTAAGGTAGCCTACTATCCGGGCATTTGCTTGGAGGTTGTGTGGACGAAAACGGGGAAAATAGTCTCTGTCAGCGCCGGGATTCAAACTTACAATATTCGGACTTGCTGCAACTCCCCACGTGGTCGTCGTGCACGATTTAACGAAATCAGTTACGCTACCATGAAACAAACAATCAATTAAAAAAGTTCTTATTTAAAAAAAGCTCCAACAGACATATATAGAGGGGCAGATGACCTCGTGGTTCCGCTCCTTAAAACAACAATAACTAAACTAACTAGACATATACAGGACTACTTAGGAATGGTTGTTGTTGCTGAATTATTATATTTTGTTTGCTATTAATGTTATTATTGTTTAACTTCAGGGGCTAGGAAACCGTGTACATTAAGCCCCATGTACTTGGGTCAGTGTTGAATGTTCTGTCTGATAACCTGTGTTATTATGATGGCTGAATTAGTGATTGTATTTGTAATTATTCTAAGGTTTGGAAAAGAAGCTGCCGTGGCCTTAAGTTAGGAACCATCCCGGAATTTGCCTAGCATTTGACTTGCTGCAGCTGCCCGCACGGTCGTGGTGCACGAATTAACGAACTCGCTTACGCCGCGCCGCTATAAAGCAAACAATCAATTGAAGTTCTTACTTTATAAAAGCTCCAACAGACATACACGGGACTATTCAGGAATAGTTGTTGTTGCTGAATTATTATATTATTTTTTTGCTATTAATGCTATTATTGTTTCACTTCAGGGGCTAGGAAACCGCGTATATTAAGCCCCGTGTACTCGGGTGAGTGTTTAATTTTCTGTCTGATATCCAGCCTTATTGTGATGGCTGTATTAGTGATTGTATTCTTAATTATTGTGAGGTTTGGAAAAGAGGCTGCCGTGGCCTTAAGTTAGGATCCATCCCAGAAATTGCCTAGGATTAAAATGGGAAACTATCTCCAGGATGGCTGCGGTGGGAAACAACCCAACTTTTGCCTCACGAAGCTAATGTTAGGTGAAATGCTAAAATGGTGAGTCGACCAAAACTGGTGCCAGAGTGAACACGAAACTACTTTAAGTTCCAGTTAGGAAGACAACCGGATAAGTATCGGCCTGTATCATTACAGTATAACCATAGTTGATTTTGTATATCCACATAATCACCCCAAAAAGACAAACTCCGGTTTTTTATCACCATTTTAGCATTTCACCTAACATTAGATATACTACATTTAGCATACACCGACAGTTGCATTACCAATACTGCAACTAAATAATTGTACATATTGTGAATATTTTTCACCTGTATTCTGATAGATGTTATAGCCTGAGAGTGATGGATCTGATGATGATCGCTTGACGATCGAAACTGGTCATCCTAGTGTATTTATTAATCTCATGTAATTTATTTCAGGATTAGGGCATAACCCAGCTCTTTTTGGGATACATTCGTGTTGACCGACTAAAAAGCAACAAACTTTTGTTCCTTAATTATGTTTGCTTTTCCTGTGTGTCTTAATATGAATCCTACCAACCTATTTCTTCTCTTCATAAGCAGTCATCAGAAACTCCTCTTCCATTCATCGCAATACATCTTCATATGTTACTCTATCTACTTGTCTGATTTTCATCATATCCCTGTAACACCACTTTCCAAATGCTTCTATTCTCCTCTTTTCTGCTGTGCCAACAGTCCAAATTTCACTTCCATAGTGCGCCACGTTCCAGATAATGGCTTTCAAAAATTACTTTATGTTCGACCATGCCGAAATATGAATAACTAGCTGTTACCCGCGGCTTCGCCCGCATTAACATTTGGAATCCCGTTATAACATTAGTTAGCGGCCCTTGAGGAAGCTGCATACCAAATTTCATTCCAATCCGTTCGGTGGTTTCTGAGATTTCGTGATGAATGAATCAGTGAGTGAGTGAGTGAGTGGTATTTGAGCTTTATATAGTAGAAGATAAGCATGGGTCCTAGTGGAAAATAATTCTATCACCTGAAACCAAAAATGCAAGGGACGAAAAAAAACATGAACATATCATGTTGGTTTCGGACCCTAAAAGACGTGAAAAATATAATAAAAGTATTAAAAAGAACTATTTTTTGAAATTTCATTCAAATCAATTTTTATGTCATTCCTGGGACTTAGAAATTTCCGGCCAAAAAGTACAAAATCATTAATAACTCCGTAAGTATTCGTCGTATGATGAAATAGCAAGAGACAAAAAAGATGTAATCTGTTATTGTCTACAACATAGGCCATGTATAATTTTACACTGAGACATATTACGTTCCCTCCCTCCCCCATAATTTCACCCCTCTCCATGGGCCCCTTAAATTGGATTTATGAAAAAACGGTCGAACACCTATTTACTTATTTTTTATGCTGATTTTTTCCCGCTGAGTTCCAAACTCCTGGCCTATGTCGTTTAAGGGATACACGCTCCGTTAGGAATCCTTCAACCCCCACTTTTCACCCCTTTCACCTCATAATATACACCACATCGAAAAACCCTCAGACATATGTCTTCTTATTTTTAATGATGAGTTTATATGCCGAGTATCACATCCCCCAATGAAACCAATCTGGAGATATTGCTATTCAATGAAATGCAGGTCTACCCCCTTAACACCCCTTTAGAACCTGAATATCCAAAAATCCTTTCTTAGTGGGCGTTTGTGGCCCTTGAGGAAGCTGCATACCAAATTTCATTCCAATCCGTTCGGTGGTTTCTGAGATTTCGTGATGAATGAATCAGTCAGTGAGTGAGTGAGTGAGTGGTATTTGAGCTTTATATAGTAGATTACATGCCAGAAAGGTACATCTTAGAGGCTCATTATAATTCGAGTTTCATTATGATACAGGTTCTCCACCAATCACAGCTCAAGATTATCATTACAATACAGCTGTGTGACCAATTAGGAAAGGATAGCATCACACCTGCACTGACGTTCACGGCCTGCTATTTTAAATTTCACTGCGTGGCTAGTGTCATAGTGGGGTATTCAAGGAGGCCGTGGTCGAATACAAGGTATTCCCTGCGTCGCATGTGCTCTGTTAATCAAAAGTAACTGGCGGAATCCCGACAAATATTTATGAATATTTATGTTCGTAGCCTACATAAAATAAGTTATAATATTATTGTCGAACATAAGCAGTCGTATGCAACTCACCCAAGAGTTTTATAAACATCCTCCTGTCTTTATTATTGTCATTATAGGCTTGTTGCATAATGTACTATTCTAATAACTGTTCTTGTTTGAGTCTTCAGTCTTTTGACTGGTTTGATGCAGCTTTCCATGCTCCCTGTCCTGAGCTAATCGTTTCATCTCTATATAGTTACCACACCCTACATCCGAGGCAATCTGTTTAACATATTCTAACCTTGGTCTACCCCTACAGTTCTTGTCCTCGACCCTTCCTTCCATAACTAAGCTTGCTATTCCTGGGTGTCTTAGTATGTGTCCTACCAACCTATCTCTTCTCTTCATTAGCAGTCGCCAGAAACATCTCTCCTCTCCCACTCGTCTTAATACCTCTTCGTTTGTAACCCTATCTACCCATCTGATCTTCATCATTCTCCTGTAACACCACATTTCAAACGCCTCAATTTTCTTCTTTTCTGCTGCACCAATAGTCCAAGTTTCACTTTCATAGAGCGCCACGCTCCAGACAAAGGCTTTCAAAAATGACTTCCTAATACCTAAATCGATATTCGATGTCAACAGATTCCTTTTCTGTAGAAATGCTTTCCTTGCCTGAGCCAACCTACTTTTTATATCCTCTTTGCTTCGTGCATCACTGGTTATTTTGCTTCCTATGTAACAGAAGTCTCCTACTTCCTTCAGCTTTTCACCTGCCAATTTGATGTCCATAGGGGTTTCTGATTTCTTTCGGCTGCATTCCAATATTTTTGTTTTACATTTATTAATTTTCATCATGAATTCTTTCCTCAAGACGGAGTCCATATATATCTATATTTGTTGTTAACAGATTTCTTCCCTGTAGAAATATTTTCTTTGCCTGTGCCAACCTACTGCTTATATCCTCTTTGATTCGTCCCAAGTAGGCTGGTAACTGGTGTCACCAATTGCGATGTAAATTTTCTTTTCCTATTTTCTCCGAAATCACGCACTTATTGCAATACGTATATCGTGTCAGTCGACGCTTCCTGATATGAAGAATCGTATGTTCCCGCCTGCCTTGTTCCACCCTACATGAAGCAGAGCACTTCAACAGGATTAGCTGTTCTCACCACAATACACAGACATATTTCATTTAGTTTAGAACTGGCGTGTCTAGTGAAGAACGTAAAATATAAATGATGTTGTACGAAGTACATGGCAAGCAAGAGATATGTAGCCAGCATCCGGGGCATATCTGTCTTGGTGAGCCTTCTACCCGCATGCCATGTCCGCGAGACTTATTGCCAGACTTCAGGGTAGCACGGTAGCCGTTCTTCCCTGAAATTCACAATGGAGGAAGTGAAATACTAGTCATGACTCAAGCTAGTTTTAATGTAAAGAAAGCTAGAAACTTAAAAGGAAGGTATATTGGCTTTCACGGCCAGTGAATTTAAACTCTCCAGTTTTTCTAGGGTTGTGCCGTGTCTAAAGTGGGGTTTCGCCTAGGACACCAAGCTGACTCTTCAGCGGGGTAGTCGGTAGCATGCTGAACTGCTGTGCCCAAGATAGCGGGTTCAAACCCGGCCGAAGTCGACGGATTTTTTAAGAGCGTTAAAAATCCTTCAGTATGCCTTCCTTCGGAGGGGAAGTAAAGCCGGCGGTCCCATGTCATAGATTTATGGCATGTAAAAGATCCTTTCACAGATTAAACTTGCGTAAAGCAAAATTTGTTAGGTTAGATTTCGTCAGAACGCTCTATCAAAGTTCCAACGTTCACCACTAGGTATCATTGATATCTGATAGCGAAAGTTGGAACTACTTGAAATTGAACGGAACTTGTAGCTCACCCTTTAGGGTGTCCGCTGGAAGCAGCTACAGACTCTGGCGAGCCGAACATGTCCTCGGACACTCCCGGCACTAAAAGCCATACGATAAATAAATAAAAGCGGGGTCTTGGTTTGCCCGCCCGGACCCCCCACAGGAGTAGCAAACTGTGCGCTACCTCCCTTTTTATGAAGCGCACCTGTGCCTCATTACTGCGAGAACTAAAAGCTCAAGCAGCCTTAACCTCCCTATGAAGGCTTCCAAGAAGTTGGTATATTGGCTTTCAAGGCTAGTGAATTTAAACTCTCCAGTTTTTCTCGGGTTGTGCCGTGTCTTAAGTGGGGTTTCGTCTAGGACACCAAGCTGGTTCATCAGCGGAGTCTTGGCGTGCCCGCCCAGACCCCCACAAGAGTAGCGAACTGCGCGCTACATCCCTTTTATGAATCGCACCTGCGCCTCTTTACTGCGAGAACTAAAAGCTCAAGCTGAGTTTAAATTCATTGTCCGTGGAAGTCAATATACCGTACCATCATTTTTTCAAGCCTTGAAAGGGAGGTTATGGCAGCTTGAGCTTTTATTTCTCGCAGTAAAGAGGCGCAGGTGCGTTTTATAAAAGGGGTGGTAGCGCACAGTTCGCTACTCCTTTGGTGGTCTGGGCGGGTACACCAAGAGCCGGCTGATGAGCCAGCTTGGTGTCCTAGGTGAAACCCCACACAAGACACGGCACAAACCTAGAAAAATTGCTGAGTTAGAAGCTTAAATTTTATGTAATTAAATGCACTGCTATGCAAAACCTAAGAACGAGATAGATGAAGCCACATAACATATAAAGAACTCCTTACCAATCTTGTGGCCAGCATGGGAACACGTTGCAGAGCATGCATCGCCATCCGTGGTGATCAAACCCGTTTAAGAACCATGTCCCTTCTTTAGTGATGTCCAAGGGACCATCATGAGTCGCAGGTACTTACGTGTAAAGCATCGTCTCTGCATACAAGTGGCATTTCTGTTTTTCACTTCGAATATTCCTTTTAGTTGCCTTCCGTCCCATACTGTAGCAGGTCTTCCCATGTATGGTTTAAGGTTCAACGAGCTATGTTACTGGCACTGACACAACATGCGACAGTTCGTCCTTAAGTTTTGCACAGCAGTGTACTTTAATCGCTTGGCACCAATTTGGAGTATGGATTAGTAAAGTGGCTTCCCACTAAAAGTTCCAGGTTCAATTTGCGTCTCTGCCGTAAAGAATTCATATTTCCCCCAGCTCAGCTTCACCCATGGACTCTGCGAGGGATCATTCCTCTACCGTCGTAAGGACGGTGTTATAGGAACTGTACACACAGGGAGTTTGAACCTGCTGAAAGGAACCATCCCAGCATGTGCCTAATAGTGGAAATGGGAAATTATGAAAACCATTTTCAGGACAGCCGAGGTGGAATTCAAACCCACGCTCATCCGATGCCAGAAAGGCACGATGTAATGCGTTAGTGCTCTCGGTCACCATGACCGGTGATAAATTACTAGCATAATGGTTAAAATGGCGTGGGATCAGTCTCGTTCTGAGGAGATAAAGTCCAGGATCGGTCAAGCCAGAAATGCATTCAATAAAATGAGGAAAGTGTTCTGTAGCAGAGACCTTAATTTACAACCAAAAATTAGACTTCTGAGATGCTATGTCTTTTCTACCTTGTTCTATGGAGTTGAGACCTGGAACATAAAGAAAAGAGAAATGGACAGATTGGAGGCATTTGAGCTATGGACGTACAGAAGGATACTGAGGCTGAGTTGGAAAGATAAGGTCACCAACGATGAGGTGATGAGGCGGTTGGGAAAGAGAAAGGAAATATTAAATACTGTCAAAATTAGAAAACTGCAGTATCTGGGTCATGTGATGAGAGGACAGAAATATCATCTGCTGCAGCTGGTCATTCAAGGGAAGCTACAAGGCAAATGAAGACCTGGAAGAAGACGCATTTTTTGGATCAATAATCTGAAAACTTGGATCAATTGTTCCACTATTGAGCTGTTTCGTGCTGCATCATCTAAAGCAAGAGTCTCTATGATGGTTGCCAACCTCCTGAGAGGAGATGGCACGTAAAGAAGAAGAAGAAGAAGAAGAAGGAGAAGGACCAATTAAAACGTATGGGATTGAATATAGCTCTTAGCCGTCCTCAAAGAACCCAACAAGCTATGAAATTCCCACCAATATTCGGATGGCTGATTGCAGTGGTTGGTAGTGGGTGATTGTACCGACACATCCCTACGCGAATTTATCCTACAAGAAATCAGTGTTAAAAAGGGCAATAATGCATGAGCTAGCACGCATGGTTCAGTGGTGCACCAACTGAAAGGTCACAAAAATGGCAAGAAAACAAAACATTATTACAGTTATTCTGGATCACCTTATGCCGTCTCCGGGTAGGTATTGAGACTTGGGTCCCTATGATCTTAGGTCTGATTCCCGGATCTGCCAATACATTTATTTCTAATCTGAAAGTTGGAACGGGGTTCACTCAGCCTTGGGAGACATACCTGCAATGAGGTGGGTTCAATTCCCATCTAAGCCTTCCTTGAAGTGATTTTCCATGGTTTCCCACTCATCCTGGCAAATCCTGGGATGGTACATAACGTAAGGTCAATGCAGGCCTGACGAGGAAGGACAAACAGAGTTGGAGCCCTGGGGTCCAAACTTGCTTAGGGGCTCGGAGAGGTTCAAGAGCCCAGAGTTAACAAATTCACTCGCTTTAAGTAACAAACAAATAGGACATTTTCTGAAGGGCTTATATTAAATGTACCTGAATCCAGTGAAGAGACTACATATGTATTATCAAGAGTTCATGGAATGAAGTTAAAAAAACAAAATATATTATTTTCACAGGCAAAGAAATTGCAAAGTTTCTGAAGTTCACATGTCTTTATAGGGCGGGAAATTTGTAGATATAGTGTTAAGAAAATCCTACAGTTGTAGTTGTACTTATTCTTGTGATGACAGCAAACTTTACCGTCTGACACAACGAAACTTTTTATTATTAAAACTGCATATTGAATAAAATGAAAACGTACAGAAACAAAATCTTAATTCCACGGAATTTTGTTTGGAGGGGGACAAGAAATAGAAATCCATCCCCCCCCCCCCTTTTTATTTCCAGGGTATCATGTGATGAACAAAGATAGAGAGGCTCGTAAATACTATTCTGAGGTCCTGTACTCCGTCTCCACAGCCCTAGGCAAGAGAGAGCTCCTTCCCAGTCGTAGGCTTAAATAGAAATACAAACCTACTACAGATACTTCAATAACACAGGTTATCAGACAAATTCTACACACACCCAAGTACATTGGGCTACATAACCACGATGTCAAAAAGCTCCTAAAAATCAACAAAAACAAACAAAACAAGATGTTCAGTAAAGAACATATAGCCTACTTTCTCCTAAATGCTTGGGTATTGTTATAACTCTTTGTCCTTTTCAAGGAGTATAATTGAATGTCGGTTGTAGTAGCTTGATGAAATACAACGTGTTATACGGTTATTAAACATGAATATGAGGTGCCCTTTACTAGTGCTACTTCTGTACCAAATTTCGTTCAATTCGGTTTCACCGTGTTTGCACACATACATGGCCGCCATCCGCAAATTATTGAGGTGATAACCTTGAAGTTTAGTCAAAAGATTCTTCTTACATGAAGGTAAAATTTTGCAAAATTTGGTAGCGATCAGATGATTATGTAGGTCGTAATTTGATTTAAGCTTTTAACATTTGGGTGGCCGCCATTACGTTTTCGTCACGATGGCGGCAATATAAAACATGACACTGAGGTGCCCTTTGCTAATGCTACCTCTGTACCAAATTTCGTTTGATTCGGTTCCACCGTGTTCGAATTCATAGGGGGGGGGGACAGGCATTCAGAGTACACACACACACTCACACACACACCACAGACACACAGACAGATACACAATTTTTGGCCCTGCGTAGATCTCATAAGTCTACTTTCATTTTTTGCAAAAATCGAAAGTAGGCAAAAAATTGTGAGTATGTCATCACTCACTTATCAAACATGTACTTTTGGAGGGTAATGGGGCATATTTGACCTGTAAATATGTTTCTTCTTCTGATTGAAATCCATCCCAGTATTGATCACCAGTGGATCTCATTTATAAAACAAGATGTTCAGCAAAGAACATATAGCCTACTTTCTCCTAAATGTATGGGTATCTTTATGACTCTTTGTCCTCATCCCTAAAACAATCACCCCAACCACAATGTATTGTTTGTTTTCTTTTATATTGATAATAAGCCAGTAAGTGTCAAGATCAATATTATATACTTTATGATGATTGAATAACAAAACTACTAACTTATTGTAATGCATTCACGTCCGTTAATCTCTATATTAAGCCAGCCTGCAAAATTAAGAATCTTCCGCCCCAATCATCTTCCGCCCCAATCACAGTAGGTGGTGCTGCGACCTATCAGTGAATTAATCTTTATCTTGTACGCCTATGCACTGCCATCGTAATGTACTACGATGGCAGTGTTCTATGGGTGTTGAATGAGTAGGCAGTTTAAAGTAGCCAAGAGGGAGGCGATCCAGCTGGCAGTGTTTAAAGGTATTCGGAGCGCGATCGTGGCTAATAGTTGAACTACCAGTATTACAAAATTGCCATACTTCAGGAGGCCAGCTCAGGCATTTACACAGCGTTATGTTTGGAACAATATTACCCACATAACCCACAAGAGGACAGCACCGTACAGAGGCATTAAGAAGGCTGTGGTTAATGACAACGTGTATCTAGTTCTTCTATTCTCCTTTTTCTAATGTCTTCTGATTATGTGCGATGCTGGGACTGTGATTTTATTAATATACGAGTGTATACTTTATCCTCTCCTTTGAGATAAATGACATTTTATTCAGTATCTGTCGGAAAAGCTCGTGCACATCATTTGTAAAAGAATTCAAGAAAAAAAAACTAACTGTAGCAGTATTCGATCCCCAGTCAACTGCGTGTCAGACTAACATGCTAGCCCAGAGCTAACCGTATCCATGACGTCAGGTGTTCTTAACTGACATATTAGATACAAACTGTTGGCAAATAATGACTTTAAATAAACGATTTCTTCACTGCAGTACATCTTCATTAAAGATCATTTCATACAAAGTTTATATTATTGTATCAGTACGGTATATCACATACAACATACTAAAACTACTGAAATATAAGACAGGCACATGAGGACAGCTGCCATCTTGTCGTGTGACACAAACGGCTCAGCTCTTTTAAGCCACTCATACTGTATAATATTATAATATTAAATTATAATAAATAACGGATCACGACCTTCAGGATAGCTTAAACCCCCCTAGGCTCGATAATCGGAATTGGTGGGTCTTAAGCTATTTATTAAAATGGTTGCATAATTCACACGGCCGCCATCCTGAAATGGCATGGCCGATGACCTTGAATTTTGGGTGAAAGACGCGTCCTATATAAAGGTATGTTGTCTCCAAATTTGGTAGAGATCGGATGATTAGTTTAGCCGTAATTTGATTTTACGTTTTGAACATTTGAGTGGCCGCCATTCTGTTTTGGTAAAGATGGCGGCGATATAAAGTATGACACTGAGGTGTCCTTTACTAGTGCTACCTCTGTACCAAATTTCGTTCAATTCGGTTTCACCGTGTTCGAATTGATAGGGGGGGGACAGACATTCAGAGTACACACACTCACACACACACAGACACACACACACACACAGAGACTCACACACACACATACACACACACACACAGACTCACACACACACATACACACACACACAGACAGACACACTTTTTTCGCCCTGTGTTGATCTCATAAGTCTACTTTCATTTTTTGCAAAAATCGAAAGTAGGCTAATTACTACCCATAGACTATATATCAGCTTCCGGTTTACAGCCCAACGATCCCGTACGTCGTAATAATAATTGTTCTCAGGTTATGTTTTTAAAAGTAACTCTATTTTAACATTCATAAATCATTTGTATGAATATGGCATAAAAACGATTCGTTTGTCGACCAGTTAAGTCGTTTTATCTTTTACATGAAGATTAATTTCTTTCCCCATTCTCTATCCATTTGTCTTAAATAATTCAATCGCTGACTCACGTCGTCTCTAAGCCCTTCACTGTTAGCGCTCCAGAAGTTTTTATCTTACATCAAGCAATTTACACTTCTTTGGATGGTGAAGAAGTGTTTGTAAAAAGTAATTTGGCCGTGTGGTGCCATGATTAATGGACTGCCACGAAGTGTAGGGACCACCACCTTCACACTAATTACCCTTGAGCCTGTTGATGTCGCCGTGCATTCTTTTGGCCTGCGTGTCACATTCAACAACACAAGAAGTGAAACAATGACGAACAATGCCTTGTGTGTCTAGAAAGTTTGCACTGTTAAACAAAGCGGATCATACTAATGGGAACGTTCATAAATTTATGGTAATAATAATGTTACTGGTTTTACGTCCCTTTTAAATACTCTGGCTTTTAGAGACACCGGGGTGCCGGAATTTTGCCCCGAAGGGGATCTTTAAATCTATTGACACGACTCCCTCGCATTTGCGCACCCTCAAATGCCAGCTGACTGCGCCGGGACGAACCTGCAACCTTGGGCCCAGCAAGCGAGAACGTTACCGCTGAGCCACGCAGCCAGTAGTATAATACATTTCTAGAATCTGTCAGCGAAACACTATGCACTTATTACTTTTCTTTAGCAATTTATTTAGGTACTAGGGATATCTTGTTCATAAGTCCCGTATACTTGGGTGTATGTTGGACTTGTTTGACAACCTGTGTTACTTGGTGACTGAAGTTGTTGTTGATTCATTCATGGGCATTGCGAAAATTTGGTTATGTAGACCTATCTACTTCGAAGTGGGCGGAATCTCCCTCATTACAACATTTTAATGGCTGTTTTAGTTTGCGTATTTGCAATTCAGGTGAGGATTGAGGAGGCGGAGATCGTGGCCTTAAGTAAGGAACCATCCGGGTATTTACCTGGAGTAGAAGTGGGAAACCACGGAAAATCACTTCCAGGATGGCTGAAGTGGAAATGAACCCCCCCCCACCCTTCTCAGTTTTGCCTCATGAAATTAAGTGCGCCCCGTTACAGCTCTCAGACCAGAATTACATTTCATAGCAGAGCCAATAATCTAACCCGGACCTTCAGGGCTACTGACCAGAATGCTAGCCACTACACCATGAGTTGGTCAAGTACCTGGTGAACCTACCCTTTACCCTATTCTTAGTTACATTAAGGGGCACTGGGACTGAAATTTTAGTGAAACATGTGAAGAATATCGATTTTCAGTTTTTTCCATATTAACACACCCCTATCCCCTGCGGATCAGATAGCAGTGTTTTTTTTAAATCCGAATTCCGCCATTTTTAAAGCCCTAGCGTAGCTTTTAAATATCTGGTGTGCAGTCCTTTAAACGCCCCAGCGCAGTAAGTGTCCTGAAGGTTCTGTGTCTTGGTGCTTCTAGTCACAGAAAGTATGAAAGTCTGCGGTCATCATTGGGGAAGCGAAAGGAAAGTTGACGGAAGGTGAAACTGAAAAAAATGAAGAAGGAGGCTGCAAAACAGAAGAATGAGGGTGTTACCTATGCCGCAGGACAGTTCTAATATCCTTGCACTTTTGGTCTGGCTGCTAACAAATTTCAAACTGGGAAATTCAAGATTGTTTGTAGAAAAAAACTTGGCTATGAAAAAACAATCTTCACACTCAAGAATGCAATTCAACAACGGATCCGTAGGTTTCTTCCAATTGTTATAGTGCAATAGAATAGGCCTATTACCTAAAAGTTACACTATCTTGATTTTTTAACGTGGCTGACCTTTATAAAACTTGAATAATTAGCACAATAAATGTACAAAATAATTAATATCTGAAGAACTTACAATGCTCAAGTTTCCCACAGTGGTTTACAATATCACTATTCATAACCATATACAATTTCAAAGCTGTACCTCAGTTTATTTAGAATTTGAAAATTTCAGTCCCAGTGTCCCTTAACTGCCTTAGTTATTAAGAATGTTTCAAGAAACAGAACAGCGAGGTCCTCTGACCCTCGTAACACAATTAAATTTACAAATTTTGCTATATTATTCTTGAAAAAGCGCACAATGTGCAAAATACAAAACTGAGTAACCTACTGTACATTATTCCAATCCCAATTGGGTAATTGATGTATGTCATTGTCGGCAATGTTTTGCATGATATCGCACTCCCCTGGGGCAATGATGAAATGAATGATAGATAACATGAAATGAAATTATAGTGGAGAGTGGTGCTGGAATGAAATCTGTGACGGGGAAAACCGGAGTACCCGTAGAAAATCCTGTCTGCCTTCGCTTTGTCCAGCACAAATCTCACACGGAGTGACCGGGATTTGAACCATGGACGCAACGATGAGAGGCCGGCGTGCTGCCTCCTAAGCCACGGAGGCTCTTATTGTCAGACATGTGAAGTAAAGGAACATGGCGAGAATGATGTATGGCAAGCCAATAATGGTGTTATAAGGTGTGAAGTTCTCAGGGAATCACTGTCCATAACTCTGCTACTTAACACGAGAATAAGTAGAGTAGAATAGGGGAAACAAAGCATCAGATTGTGAGAAGAACTGAGACAGAGCGAACGTTAGATTAAATGGAAGATACTTTTCCGTTTAATCCAATACAATCCTCCCTGTTCCGTCTAGGTAATCCGATCAACAACCCCAAATCGTGATACACTGGTGCTGTATATAAACACAGCTTACGAGTTTATATCCGTAAGCTTATCTTAGTTTCCAGTGTGAAGCTGCGAGTAGGTTGCCAACCATGAAAGGATAATAATGATAAGAAGTGTAGGCCTGTGTTTCTGGGGCAACATGGTCTGTCGTCTTAAACCGAATGAAACAGATGGTTGGTTCCCCAGTTTAGGGGCTGGACAACGCAGTCGTGTAGCCCCGTGTACTTTGGGTGTGTGTGGAATCTGTCTGATAACCGGTGTTAATTGTGATGGGATTGAAACATAACTTTATAAATGTACAGGTTTTATGAGCAATTTTTAGCCTACTTTCAATTTTTGCAAAAAATGAAAGTAGACTTATGACATCACTACAGGACGAAAAAAGTGTGTCTGTCTGTGTGTGTGTGTGTATGTGTGTGAGTCTGTGTGTGAGTGTGTGTGTGTGTGTGTGTGTACTCTGAATGTCTGTCCCCCCCCCCCCCCTATCAATTCGAACACGGTGAGCGCAAATTGAACGAAATTTGGTACAAAGGTAGCACTAGCAAAGGACACCTCAGTGTCATGTTTTATATCGCCGCCATCTTGACGGAAACGTAATGGCGGCCACACAAATGTTCAAAGCTTAAATCAAATTACGACTAACCTAATCACCCGATCTCTACCAAATTTTGCAACAACATACCTTTATGGAGGGAGCATCCTTTGACAAATCTAATAGGTCATTAGCCTAATAGTTTGCGGATGGCGGCCATCTTTGTGTCAAAATCGATTACCCCTATTAATTCGAACACGGTGAAACCGAATGGAATGAAATTTGGTACAGAGGTAGCACTAGCAAAGGGCACCCCAGTGTCATGTTTTATATCGCCGCCATCTTGACGGAAACGTAATGGCGGCCACACAAATATACAAAGCTTAAATCAAATTACGATTAACCTAATCATCCGATCTCTACCAAATTTTGCATCAACATACCATTATGGAGGGAGCATCCTTTGACCAAACTAATAGGTCATTAGCCTAATATTTTGCGGATGGCGGCCATCTTTGTGTGAAAATCGATTCCCCCTATTAATTCGAACACGGTGAAACCGAATGGAACGAAATTTGGTACAGAGGTAGCACTAGAAAAGGCCACCTCAGTGTCATGTTTTATATCACCGCCATCTTGACGGAAACGTAATCGCGGCCACCCAAATGTTAAAAGCTTAAATCAAATTTCGACCATCCTAATAAATTGATCTCTACCGGATTTTGCAACAACATGCCTTTTTGTGGAAAGCATCTTATGACTGACTACAAGGTCATCAGCCCAATAGTTTGCAAATAGCGGCCATGTATGCGTGCAAATCCATTCCCCAGATCAATTCAAACACGGTGAAACCGAATTGAATGATTTTTTACAGAGGTAGCAGTAGCAAAGGGCACCTCATATTCATGTTTAATATCCCTATAGCACGTTGTATTTCAACAAGCTACTACAACCAACATTCAGTTATACTCCTTGAAAAGGACAAAGAGTTATAACAATACCCAAGCATTTAGGAGAAAGTAGGCTATATGTTCTTTACTGAACATCTTGTTTTCTAGTGAATATCCCTCGAGCAGCATTCACATATTCCAGACAGAGAGGACTAATTTCTGAAAACTGACCTCTCTAGCAAGTTTCAATTAGATGAATTAATAATCTACAGCCTGCATGTGTTGACTAAGAGTAGCAGCTTTACATCGCAAGACCCAGAGTTCTAAACCAGTCTCTGCTAAGTGCATTTTAATCCTGGTATGAAGGTTGGGATTAGGCGCACTCAGGCTTGTGAGTACTAATGAAGCAGTTACTTCAATAGGAAGGGAAGTAATGCTCGATAAGTATTATACTTGTCTTACAATATACAGTAGTTAATTTATCACTTACAGCTCTTGGATTATAGGGCATTAAATTGGAAGTGAATTTTGTCAATATCGCCTCATTTAATATTTTGCAAATCAACATTACCTGACTTTCACGTTAAATAATATTTAGCCAGCAACTATTTACATAAACAAATGCCTCACCCGAGTCACCTAACAACACATAATAATTCATTCATTCATATTCTAAAGGGTAATGCTTTGTCGATGCTACCACACTCTTCTGTCATTGGCGGTTCGTTTCAGTTCCATGTAATTGTCACATCCCATTCTATTCTTGATGTCTTCCAAATACTTCGTCCTAGGCCGTCCTCTTCCTTTTTTTCCCAGCATTTTCCCTTCAAGAGTGTTAACGATGAAAGTGATGTGGCTGGATGACATGCCCAATAAATTTTATGTTTCTCTTTCCCATTTCCATCATTAATCTTCCCTCCTCGTTGACTTCCCTTAAGACTTCCAGGTTGGTTTTTCTTTCCATCCAGCTCGTTCTTGTCATTTTCCGACATATCCTCATTTCAGCAGCTTCAAGTTGATTCTTCTCCAATACCCAAAGTCCAACTTTCACTTCCAAAGAGCAGTGTGCTCCATACAAAGGATTTTCTTACATCTATATTCAATTGTTTGCTGGATAAACTGTTTGTATTAGTCATAAATGCCTGTTTTGCCAATGCAATCCTTCTCTTCACTTCCATAATAATGCAAAAAACAATCTATTACCAAAAAAAATTACAGTCAGTCTTGAAGACTAGATGTTACATCATTTCAAATGACGCATGCTACAAATGCTACACATGTTAGAAAGGCTCAGGAGGGCGAGAATCCATTACCCATTAACTTAGGTTTCCCGCACGGGCACCTCTTTAAGGGTCAACCTGTATTTGAGTCTGACATCTTTTACAACTCTTTAAGGGTCACCCGTTATTTGAATCTGATATCTTGCAAACCTCTTTAAGGGTCACCCTGTATTTGATTGAATCTAACATACTGTACACCTCGTTAAGTGTCACTCTTTAGGAGGCACCCTGTATTCTTATCTGGCATCTTGTATATAACTTTAGAAGTCACCCTGTATTCTTGTGTGACATCTTGTACACCTCTTTAGGAGTCACCCTGTATTCTTGTCTGACATCTTGTGCACCTCTTTAAGAGTCACCTTGTATTCTTATCTGGCATCTTGTAGATCTCGTTAGGAGTCACCCTGTATTCTTATTTGGCATCTTGTACTGTATTTTTGCTCTAACATCCTGCACACCCCTTTAGGAGGCACCCTGTATTCTTACCTGGCATCTTGTATATCTCTTTAGAAGACACCCTGTATTCTTGTGTGACATCTTGTACACCTCTTTAGGAGTCACCCTGTAATCTAGTCTGACATCTTGTGAATCTCTTTAGGAGTCACCCTGTATTCTTCTCTGCCATCTTGTACTCCTCTTTATGAGTCACCCTGTAATCTTGTCTGACATCTTGTGAATCTATTTAGGAGTCACCCTGTATTCTTCTCTGCCATCTTGTACACCTCTTTAAGAGTCACCCTGTAATCTTGTCTGACATCTTGTGAATCTCTTTAGGAGTCACCCTGTATTCTTCTCTGCCATCTTGTACTCCTCTTTATGAGTCACCCTGTAATCTTGTCTGACATCTTGTGAATCTCTTTAGGAGTCACCCTGTATTCTTCTCTGCCATCTTGTACACCTCTTTAAGAGTCACCTCGTATTCTTATCTGGCATCGTGTATATCTCGTTAGGAGTCACCCTGTATTCTTATCTGGCATCTTGCACACCTCTTTAGGAGGTGACTCGACGCCCCATGACTCTTTCAACAGACTCCATTATCCATTAACTTCGGCTTCCCGCGTGGCTGCATAACGTCACGCACTCGCCGTCCATTACCCATTAACTTAGGCTTCCCGCGCGGCTGCATGACGTCACCGTCTCCGTCTCCGTAACGCATAACTTTTGACTCAAGCATAACGATGAAGTCGACAAGATCATTTGAAATGATAGAATATAAGTGGCTAAATTAAACGGAGGTAAGTAATATAGCTTAATGTTTCCTTTACACCAGGGTTTTTAACCTGTGAGGTGTGCCTCCCCTGGGGAGGTGCAACGAGTTTAGTTGGGAGGTGTGGCTGTCCTCTATAATTTTGTAATATTGCTCTTCAGAATTTACATAAGTCTGAACGTAAGACATAAAGTTATAAGAGTCTCTTCTTTATACAAATTATAATTCTGATAGCTTGCCACGGTGGTGAGTGGTTAATGTGTTGGACTACCAACCACAAGCTTGCAGGTTCGCTCCTGGCCGGGATAAGTGATTTTTGAAAGGCGTCAAAAATTACGACACGCATGTTATACGATGTTGGCATGTTAAAAACGCATTTGAATTCGGCAGGCCGTGTTCATAATGGCAAAATTAATCTCGGGAGTTTCTGCCAACTCAAGTTCCTCATTTCTCTACTAGAAAGCGCTATAGTGTTCAAGGAGCTTAGATATCTAACCTCCTTAACTTTCATAGTGCTTCAAGGAACAACGAAATTCGACATGCAAGCTACCCTCTGGGTGCAAATAACAAAGCTTGCACCCGGCACCCGAGCCATACGATATTATTACTATCATTATTATTATTCTTTCTTCGCTTAGGCCAGCTATGGACCACGTCATTTCAACTGCTTACGTCTTTGGGCCTTGATCTTAGCCCAGTGTTCACGCATTCGCTGCCTGTGAAACTCCTTTCTTTCTTCAGACCACTTCTTGCCGGTTTTTAATTTCGCTTTTTCTTGGAATTGGTGGTGTGCTCCAAGCTTTTCATTATTATTATTATTATTATTATTATTTTATTTTTATTATTATTATTATTATTATTATTATTATTATTATCACAATAGATGTAATGAGATAGGTACATAGTTTGAATAGCTACAACAATGAATTTCAAGTCAGAATGCTTAGTATTTCTCTTTGTTGAAAAGCGCAATCTGCATAAGTGTAACAATGCATTTTTACAACGCTTAGTTTTTGAGATATTGTACAGTATAAAGTTACGTGGTCTACCCTGTGTTATGTTTTGTTTGTTGTTGCGTATTTTAGTGGCTGGGTCATCAAGGTCACATAGCCCCGTGTATTTGGGTATGTGTGGAATTTCTGTGATAACCAGTGTTATTGTGATGACTCTACTAATGTGTGTATTTGTAATCTGAGTCAGGATTTGGGAAGGAAGCACCCGTGACCTCATGTTAGATACCATCCCGGCATTTGCCTGGAGTTGACGAGGGAAAACAACGGAAAACCACTTGCAGGATGGCTGACGTACAAATCAAACTCTCCTCTTCTCAGGTGTAGAGTGTACCCCATTCAAGCCCTTAGACCAGAATTAAATTTCTAGACAGTGCCAGGAGTCAAACCCGGGCCACCGTGATGACAACCAAGAATGCAAGCCACTACGCAACAAGGTGGGCAGAATGAGAACGGATGATGATGATAATTGTGGTTATAAGGGGCCTAACATCTAGGTTATCGGCCCCTTATGGTCTGGGTGATTGCGAAAATGACAGTGAAATGGAAACCATAACGACAATTAAGTGAGACCAAAAATACTTACAAAAAGGAACTTAAATTGAAACGAAAGTGGAAATACTTTCAAAAGGGAATTTAGAAGGAAAATACTCACAAAGGGAATAGATTGAAAAATACGCACAAAATGTAGTTTAGGTTCAAAATACGTACAAAATGCAATTGAAATTGAAAATGCTTACAAAATGTATGGTAGATTCAAACTACACATTTGGATTGTCAATACTTACAAAGTGCAATTTATATTGATAATATTTACAAAATGTAATTTAGATTCAAAATACTCACAAAATGCAATTGAGAATCAAAATACCTACAAAATGCCCACCATAAAACAGGCAACTTCGATTGAAAATACTTGCAAAATGCGGTTTAGCTTGAAAATACCTACAAAATGCAATTGAAATCAAAATACTCACGAAAGTGCCACCACCTACATTGAAAGACTTACTAAAAAGCAATTTAGATTGTCAATCCTTACAAAATGCAATTGAGGATGAAAATACTCGCAAAATACAATTTATATAGAAATGACTTACAAAATGCAACTTGGATTGAAAATACCTACAAAATTCAAAGAATTCGCTTAAGGTAATTTAGATACACGGGGAACCAATTAACAAAACAGTGGGGGATCTTACAGAGAAAAGGAAATGAAAGAAAAGAAAACAAGAGGTCTGAACCCTTGAAGGATGAGGGATCAGGAAAGATGAGATAAGGGCCAATTAAGGCGGGAAAGTGAAAGGCTCCCTAGGCCTCGGATACCCTAATGCCATCGGAAGAGAACAAGAGTTGACCAAGACGGAGTGGAGCCTGGCACAAGTAAGTGGAAGGAATGCCGGACTCAGCTGGAGTCCCGTGGTAGCCAACCCACATCCCACTAGATGTGAAACCCTGGGGGGAGAATGAGAACTACATGATAATGCATAACTCACACACAGTCATAAAGAGCGGAAAAGGGAGATGTCCCACGCTGTACTTTATATATTACATGTTGTTTGAGAGGAAGATTCCCCATTACAGGCGCACTTTAGTGTCCTGTAACAATCTTATTGTGATGTGTCGTGGAGCTCTGAGGAGGGCCTGGCTGGATCACGGAGGGCTATGAGAGTCCCCGCAGGCCGAGAGGTGCCCTGAGGCCGCTGGGTGGGCTTGTCGTCCTAAGAACAAGTACGTACTATCGACGCTTGCGCCTTACTCGAGGACTCTGTTCATTTGTCAAGAACAGCGACGCGCTGCGCCGTTCACCCCTGGTCGCCCTAGGGACCAGCCTGGTACATAATGGAGCCTTTGAGGGCAGACCTCTCTTATAAATCACACAGTAGTCCGGTCGTTCTTACACTAGGAGCAATGTTACGCAGAGAAAGAGAAAATACATCCCATCGTCTTCATATTAAGAGTATTATTCTTTGAATAATATACCTTACATTTGTGCAGTTTTAAGTTTTGTTGATTAATTTAGGAGATAGGTACAGATATGAACAAATTATTAGCCTAAACATTCATTTTTGAAATGGCAACCAGTATGAAGTATTTCTCCCCATATTTTTAGATTATTGTCATTGGTGATTATTAACCCCTCGAGTGCTTCGCCCGTCTATAAACGGTGGACAAGAACTGTTTTTGTTTCATATTCCGCATTCGCTCTCGAGTGTCAACTCGATCTCTGGCTTGTTCTGACATCTGTTGGGCATTATGTAGTACTACTTGGGTTTGGATTTTTGCTTCCGGAATAACTAACAGAGCATCTTGTAGACGTCTGTTCTCTACAGCTGGAGTTCATCTGTGATGCAAACAGATATGATGGAATAACAAGCAAATCCTTTACGTTGCGTTATGATTTCGGATCAAAGAATATCATTCTTTGTACTGGAGTCATGTCCATTGCCCAGTAAACCCCTTACTAGCCATGACCAAGAAGCATCCCTTACTAATTTTGTTTTTTAAATGATAATAATAATTATTATTATTATTATCATTACTACTGTTCATGAGAGACAGAGTATATTCTCTTCAGGAAGTCAGAATGTTACAACAGCTCACTCCAAGCCTACAGGCAAAGCATGTATATGCTAAAAGCTTGCTATTATAGACAGAAGCACTCTAAGTGAACATATTCCTATTAGATATTCCTTAGAAGGCCTGAACTGGGAGTTAGTCACAGCAAACATTCCTAACTTTCTAGACTGTCTCCATAATTTCACAAGGAACACATATTTCTGTTCCTTCCTCATAAGAATTCTCAGTATTGAAGTTTCCACAACAACTTGTAAGGCCAAGCTAACCAAGCCCCAACGCTTATGGCCTGATTGGCCATAATCTCTTACCACTAGAGATACACGCCATTGGTGAATCTCTACATGTCACAGCTTTTCCCTCTCCAGAGAAAGTTATAGTTTATATACTGATGCAGAGCTCAAAATCGCTCTCTTCACAACAAATCACTTCGAAGGAGATGTCTCTCTAGGAGACATGCTCTCTTCACAACAAGTAACAACTTCATTACTTTCAACGAGACCCAGTGGTCACTGCTACAGAGCTGTCTCTGTTTAAGACAGACTTTTCATAATTTAAGGCTTCATGTAAAAGTATGGTAATTACTTAGGTGTTGGTAACCAATAAATTAACATCTTCTCAACGTCTTCTATTCGTTTGTAAGTATAACAATATACAGCGCGGTAAAACTTGAGCAGACCTAAATAGTAGATCCTCAAGCAATATTCAAATTAAGTGAGTGTCGATAAGTTCACTCTTCTCCAACTAGACAACTGGCGGGAGATCTAAGAAAAACTGATCTCTGGTAGGGAGTAATAAGTATTACTTGTCTACTGGTTTCATGAAATAATATTATTTTGGACCCCTTACCTGGTGTGGCAATGTTGGAGGTTTTGGCACAAATATTTTAATTTCGATTCGTCTCAAAATGAAAATTAATATAAATGTAGGATTCTGAATTTACCTTTAGATTAATCAAGACCCAAAACCTATGGAAATATTAAGTTCCCCTGATAAATTAAAAATTACCACTACTACAATATTTTTAGCCTACTTTTCACATTTTGCAAAAATGAGGAAAAAGTAGACTTATGAGATCGGGCAAATGTGTGTCTGTCTGTCTGTCTGTCTGTCCTTCTGTCTGTCCTTCTGTCTGTCTGTCTGTCCTTCTGTCTGTCCTTCTGTCTGTCTGTCTGGCTGTCCGTCTGTCTCGCTGTGTGTGTGTCCCCCCCTATCAACTCCTAAACGGCTGGAGCAATCGAAACAAAATTTGGTAGGAGTAAAGATCTATACCTGAATATCTCACGGCCACACTTGAAAATGATGTCAGTGCTACCAACTGCTAAATAATCGCAATTGAAATTTGAGCTCCATGTTGGATATCTTGGAAGGTATGAATGGGAGCTATTTCAAAATTAGCACATGTAAAGATAATAATATTGCAGTTTAATTTCCAGGAGGCCATACATGGCAGTGTTGCCAAAATGATTATAAGCCTGCTGATAGTTCCAATTTTTAAATGCATATAACTTCTACATTATCAATTGGAATTCAACCAAATTTCGTTTGTGCTATGTGTACCATAACAGATATGACTGTGCGTATTCTTAAGAGCAACCAGGGATGCCAACTGTTAATATGTGCTGTCTCTATTTTTGTTACCCTAATATCAATATATCAGAAAGTATGCAAGCCAATAGCTCTAAACTTTGCACATGTATACTACCTGGCATTCTAGATGAATTTGGAGTAACTAATATAGGTCAGTGCTGCCAACATGATTCTAATCCTGCTGATAGGTCCAATTTTAAAATGCATGTAACTTCTAAACCAACTAATGGGTTTCATTCAAAATTGGCACAACAATAGATCATATTATTTCAGATTATTTCTGACCATTACATGCATGACATTGTTGCCAACATGATTTTACGCGCGCTGTTAGATCCAATGATTAACTGCATGTAGCGTCCATGCTATCCATTGGACTCCAACCAAATTTTGTATTCTGTACTTTAAGAGATGGAACTAAGAATATATTCAGTCACCAGGGCTGCCAACTGTAGTGCTCTATTAGGCTACTTTATGCCAGGTATACAGTATTTCGAACTAATTAGAAATTTCGATATTAGCAACTTAATTTCGTTATTATTCTAGATAGATCCATATAGATTAATCATTGGCATGAATCTTAAATTTTAAGAAAAGTAGGCTCTTTAGTTCGTCACGGAACTTCTTGTTTAAAATTCAAACGAATAAACTCAGCACTTAAAAGGTTAACACTTAAGTGCATAAGCCTATTTTTTGAACTGATTTAGATAATCCGGGCCTGTGAGGTCCGGGTATGGACTATAGTGGAAATACTGGTGTGAGATGTGAATATTTCACTTCGTTCATTTAGGTTCTAAAATGGAAATTTAATATCGAAATGTGGAAATAATTGAATTAAATATGCAAATATATACGAAAGTGTGATTTTATCACACAGCATGAAACCATGGTAAAGAACTGCGCTCGTCCCAACCCTCTATGAGTGATGAGATTCAAAACATAACGCCTCTATTTAAGAAAATATATTACTCGAATCAATAAAGGTCGAGAATTTTGGTAGTAGCGAAAACTTGCTACCATGGTTGTTCAAAGACATGGATCATATAAATGTGTGGTAAATTAAAATAAAGCATAATTGTTACTCAACTATTAGCAATAATCTTAGTTAATTGGTTGTATTACTGCTTTTCTCCTTAACTGTGAGAGGAATATTGGGAATCTCACACTAGAGGCCTGAACACGTTTACCATAAATGATTAATAAATCTCGCCCCGGGCCTCAGAGGCTCGGTTTATGCACTCAAGGGTTAAATGGCTATTTCTCGTGTTGTGTAATTCTTGTGGCTGTTAGTTGTAACTCTGCAGTCAGTCAACATAAATTTGCCAAAATGCCTGGGCAGAGTTACAAAAATATACAATTAGCAAACACTCCTGAAACGAGTAGTTCCATGAAGAACTAAACATCCCACTAGTCTCTTCCATTGAATCTCTCCTGCCTATTAAACAGGTTTTTCTTGTGATATACTAAATAGCTTTTGGTGCATGACCTGTGTCTTCACCATCCCTCCCTATATTATTCTGCTAAGGTCCCATTCCAGTTTTGTACCGAAAATAAGGTCCCATTAACACCAACCTACACATATGGGGTACCTACAGATTCAGCATAACCCAATGCGTAAGCGAAACGCCCTCACTTACTCATTAAATGCCTCACAATTAAATATATACCTTAAAATATGTATATTTACAATGAAATAATGAAAGAATGCAACACGGTAACCATGGTAACAGAATCTTACAGGTCCATCTATTTCTGTAAGACGCAATGCAATTCCAATTATTACATTACTGTGAAAGTTTCCAGACGGTTATAAGTTTATCACTGAACCAAATTAAGCTGTAAAATTCATCAATACATACAGTACAATGCGCTTAAGGGGGTCAAGGGGCACTCTAGAATTTTTTCACGCAATTTTCACGTGTGAGTGTGGTACGAAAGGTCTTTTTCACCCGACTATAAAGGGTCTCCGAAAACCACATTTAAAGGCCTTATATTAACAGTGTCTGTGATATTCCCAGAAAACTAACTTCGATCTGATATACCTATGAAGGAATGACAAACCCCTAACCACTGCACCAGTAGCTTAATTGATAGTCTGAGTATTCATACCAAGGATAAATCAGTCATAGCATTCATGATTGAGATTTTGCTAAGTGTATTCTTTACAACTAGAATATTTGTGGGCGAAGTCGCGACGGGTAATGCTAGTCACCATTACAATGAGAAGCTATGTGCTACAATATACCGTATAGCTTTCTTATTGGCGTTGGTTCAGTTCCGGTGGATTATGGCATCCGTGCTGTAAAATTCTAGCGGGATGTCTTCTCTCTTCTCTCTTCTCTATTCTCTCTGATAGATGCGCTTCAGCATTTTTTGAGGATGGAAGCTGTAATTTTGTTCTCATTTCTTCGACGAGGAAGGTTTACCGTGCTAATTCATATGTTAGGCGTGAGTGCGTGTATTTTGAGATGTAAATTAAGGTTCTCAGGATGGTGGCATCAGGTGATAAAGTTAGCAGTGCATGGGGTACCACCATAAAATATGGATAAACATGTCCTACCACGCCCCAAATGAACTCTGCGTGTGCTCGTTATGTGCCCAGTTCTGCTACATGTATCACAACACGCGATGTAAAAAAAAGATACGAGCCTTAAAGTAGTCGCATATGATGTGTAACATCTGACATAGAAGAAACCTCACGTGAAATTGTTGATACACCGGTATTGGCACAAATATTAATCTATTGTAAAAGGGAGTGTTTTACAGATATTGTAGTTTATGATACGGAACTCATTTTATTAGATGATTTGTAGCTTCCACCAGCACTAGCCTAAATAAAGAATAAGATATGGATCAACTAGATTAATAGACGCGACACCGCTCATAACCTTAAATTCCCTATAAACAGGTCCTCTTGATTCACAGACCAACACGTAATTTCATGTGCGATTATGGCAAGGTCTAAACAAGTGTAAATCTATGTTATTCACATTCGTGCGCTTTTCTGTTAATAAAGCTTTCAATATCGGTGAATAAGGCTCCTCCCGCGAGATGGCATATTTCTGTAACGAACCAAGGGAAATCATTTTTAGAAAATTCAAATTCACGGCTTCTTTGTTTTACGAAAGGTAAGCTACAACATTTAGTGCCATTAGATAATGATTGTTTTCATAGCCCATAGTTCGAATCATCTTCTCAATCGCGTGAAATAGATACGAGAAATAAAATAAAATGGGTTTTAAAATTTTGATCTGATACAATCTTGAATTTTTGAAAACTATTGAACATCATTAGATGTCTATACACTAAGCTTCAATGTGCCGAGTTTCACCAGGAAAAGTGTTTGTATGTATGTCTACCCCTTATTATTCCCGTGTTCCAACGGGGTCGGGGATGAGATGCGATGGAAGTCTTTGTGGCGATGGTTTTTACGGCCGGATGCCCTTCCTGACGCCAACCTCATGAGAGAAGTTAATGAGAGATGAAATGAATGATGGTGAATGAAACTGGGCAAGGATGTGGAAGGAAGCGGCCGTGGCCTGTCAGAAGGTACCGTCCCAGCATTTGCCTGGAGTTGAAAATGGGGAAACCACGGAAAACCATTTCAAGGATGGCCGACGGTGGGGCTCGAACCCACGCTTCTTCCGAGTCAGCAGAGAGCTTGGCCCCATGACCTAATGCTGCGCGTTAGCCAGCGTAGCCACTACTGTCGGTACCAGGAAAAGTGTTTAATATTTGAAAATCACTAGGCTCCCATGAAGTGCTTGTGTTTCTCTTGATTTGATAAATCACATGTATGTACTTAATTAACAGTCCTCTAACACCATACAAAATTTCAGTTTGACTCCTTCAATAGTTCCAATAGTTATTGGGAACCGGCGTAAGGTATCGTATGGAAACCATGTTGTATTGTGTTATATACAGTATGTTCTATAGATTGTTATCACAGCAGATGAATATTATAATCGTGTTCATTATACCAACTTACATTTCAAACGCTTCTTTCAAAACCCGAGAAATATATACTTTATTTTGATTATTTCACACAGCCACCTTTTTTGAGTCCTCATACAAATTTAATAATATTAGATACCAATATATTGGGTCTTTTATAAAGATTTACCGTGTTAAGTATTACTGAACTCAGATATCTATTTCTCGAGAAAAATCCATATTAATATTTACATTTTGCCATCATCGCCATGTTGGTTTTGGGCCCGTCAGGTTATTGAAGATTCCAGAGATGAACATAGATTAATAGCCTCTATCAGCAGACAAAAGTTCAGTTTGATTGCTGTAATACATTCGCAGATATTGAGAACTGTCTAAATATTTCGGATGGTTGCCATGTTGGATTGTTCTATATGTAGGCCATAGACATATGTACAATCAGATAAAGATTATAGCGTAGGTTCGTTGTTCAAACGTACACTTCCATCGTATGATTAGGACATATAAAATTTTGTACAGCCGCCATCTTGCTTTTATGAGAGAAATATAATTTCATTAGATGCCAGTAGATAACATTATATATAAAACATGTATCATACTAAGTTTCACTGCGCTCAGTTGATTAAACCTTGATACAATTCTATTTTTATCCTACTTTCGATTTTTGCAAGAAATGAAAGTAGACTTATGAGATCAACACAGGGCGAAAAAAGTGTGTCTGTGTGTGTGTGTGTGTGGGTGTATGTGTGTGTACTCTGAATGTCTGTCCCCCCTATCAATTCGAACACGGTGAACGCGAATTGAACGAAATTTGGTACAAAGGTAGCACTAGCAAAGGACACCTCAGTGTCATGTTTTATATCCCCGCCATCTTCACGGAAACGTAATGGCGGCCACAAAAATGTTCAAAGCTTAAATCAAATTACGACTAACCTGATCATCCGATCTCTACCCAATTTTGCAACAACATACCTCTTTGGGGGAGCATCCTTTGACCAAACTAATAGGTCATCATCCTAATAGTTTGCGGATGGCGGCCATCTTTGTGTGAAAATTGATTCCCCTATTAATTCGAACACGGTGAAACCGAATTGAACGAAATTTGGTACAGAGGTAGTACTAGAAAAGGGCACCTCAGTGCCATGTTTCATATCGCCACCATCTTGACGGAAAAGTAATGGCGGCCAAACAAATATTCAAAGCTTAAATCAAATTACGAATAACCTAATCATCCGATGTCTACCAAATTTGGCAACAACATACCTTTATGGAGGAAGCATATTTTGACCAAATTAATAGGTCATTAGCCTAATAGTTTGAGGATGGTGACCATCTTGGTGTCAAAATCGATTCCCCCATTAATTCAAACACGGTGAAACCGAATGGAACGAAATTTGGTACAGAGGTAGCACTAGCAAAGGCCACCGAATGTTTTATATCGCCGCCATCTTGACAGAAACGTAATGGCGGCCACACAAATGTTCAAAGCTGAAATCAAATTACGACTAACATAATCATTCGATCTCTACCAAATTTTGCAACAACATACCATTATGGAGGGAGCATCCTTTGACCAATCTAATAGGTCATTAACCTAATCGTTTACGGATGGTGGCCATCTTTGTGTCAAAATCGATTCCCCCTATTAATTCGAACACGGTGAAACCGAATGGAACGAAATTTGGTACAGAGGTAGCACTAGCAAAGGGCACCTCAGTGTCATGTTTTATATCGCCGCCATCTTGACGGAAACGTAATGGCGGTCTCACAAATGTTCAAAGCTTAAATCAAATTAAGATTAACCTAATCATCCGATCTCTACCAATTATTACATTACTGTGAAAGTTTCCACACTCACACCTACCTGGCAGTAGGTATAAAATGCACCCGACGTCAGGCTGGGGCGACAGGCCGGTTGGTTTATTCTTTGTCGCAACTAATGGATCATGACAACCACATCTGTATTGGTAAATGCTAGGACGTCCCCAGGAAGCGACGTGCGTCGGCCTCGTCTGACTGCAGTGCATGGACGAGGGCTACTGGTTCAAGAGCGGAATGAGAGTTCACCGCTACGTATTGCTACGTTGAACATCGGAACTCTTACAGGACGAAACCGAGAACTATCAGATATGTTCAAAAGAAGGAAAGTGGACATTGCTTGCATTCAAGAAACTCGTTGGAGAGGACAGAAATCTCGTGAAATAGGAGAGGGATACAAGCTCATCTACCATGGGACAAGCAACCGAAATGGGGTTGCTGTTGTTGTTTGTGCCAACTTAAGGGATCAGGTAGCCGAGGTCAATCGACAGTCAGACCGCCTCATGACTGTCATCATAGATATGCCATCTTGCCGCTTACACATCATTAGTGCTTATGCCCTACAAACTGGCTGTGATGAGAGTGAGAAAGAAAGGTTTTGGCAAGAACTCCAGGATCTTGTCCTTTTGTGCCCAGAGAAGGAGTTCTTACTCGTATGTGGTGACTTAAATGGACATGTTGGTCAAAATAAGAATGGTTATAGTTATCATGGTGGAAATGGCTATGGTAGACGAAATGATGACGGATGCCGAGTCCTTGTGACGCCCCAATTGTGGACAAAATGAGAGAGAAACGGCTCCAATGGTATGGCCATGCCCTGCGTGCAGCGCCTGATACTGTTAATAACTCTGTCCTTCATTTTGAGGTTGAAGGCCTACGCCCCAGAGGACGACCGAAGCAGCGTTGGCAAGACACAATAAATGGTGATTTAAAAATTACCGGCCTAAATCCAGCTGACGCACAAAACCGGACAAAATGGAGGTCAATGACCAAAAAAGCGGACCCTGCACCAGCGGGACAACGCTAGGAAGAAGAAGAAGATCCGATCTCTACCAAATTTTGCAACAACATACCTTTAAGGAGGGAGCATCCTTTGACAAAACTAATAGGTCATTAGCCGAATATTTTGCGGATGGTGGCCATGTATGTGTGAAAATCGATTCCCGCTATCAATTCGAACACGGTGAAACAGAATGGAACGAAATTTGGTACAGAGGTAGCACTAGCAAAGGGCACCTCAGTGTCATGTTTTATATCACCGCCATCTTGACGGAAACGTAATCGCGGCCACCCAAATGTTAAACGCTAAAATGTAATTACGACCAACCTAATAATCTAGTCTCTACCAAATTTTGCAACAACATATCTTTATGTGGGAAGCATATTCTGACCAAACTGCAAGATCATCAGCCCAATAGTTTGCAGATGGTGTCCAAGTATGTGTGCAAATCGATTCCCCCTATCAATTCAAACACGGTGAAACCGAATTGAACGAAATTTGGTACAGAGGTAGCACTAGCAAAGGGCGCCTCATTGTCATGTTTTATATCGCCGCCATCTTGACGGAAAAGGAATGACGGCCACCCAAATGTTAAAAGCTTAAATCAAATTACGATCATCCTAATAATTTGATCTCTACCAGATTTTGCAACATCATGCCTTTTTGTGGAAAGCATCTTATGACTGACTACAAGGTCATCAGCCCAATAGTTTGCAAATAGCGGCCATGTATGTGTGCAAATCCATTCCCCGGATCAATTCAAACACGGTGAAACCGAATTGAATGAAATTTTTTACAGAGGTAGCACTAGCAAACGGAACCTCACATTCATGTTTAATATCCCTATAGCACATTGTGTTTCAACAAGCTACTACAACCAACATTCAATTATACTCCTTGAAAAGGACAAAGAGTTATAACAATACCCATGCATTTAGGAGAAAGTAGGCTATATGTACTTTACTGAACATCTTGTTAAAATTTTAAACTTGCTTGGCCGCCATGTTGGTTTTGTACATGTTTTTAAACATTACATACCTGAACTTTCCTTAGCATTTTCTATCACCACACAAATTGTCAGGGTGATATCAGTTATATTTTCGGAGGCTTGCCACGGTGGGTGAGTGGTTAACGAATCGGACTATCAACTCCAAGCTTGCAGGTTCGCTCCTGGCCATGGTAAGTGATTTTTTGAAAGGCGCAAAAATCACGAAATGCATGTCATATGTTGTTGGCATGTTAATGAACCCATTTTCATTTAGTAGGCCGTGATCATAATGGCAAATTTAATCTCAGTATTTTTCGCCAACACAAAGTTCCTCCATTCTCTACTTGAAAGCGCTCTAGTGTCAAGGAGCTTAGATATCTAACCTCCTTGACTTTCATACCGTTCCAAGGAACGACGAAATTCGACATGCAAGCTTCCCTCTGGGTGCAAATAAAAAAAGCTTGCAGCCAACACCCGAGGCCATACGATATTATTATTATTATTATTATAGTTTCGGAGATATAGAATGCCGGTGAAATATTTCGCGTGGCCGCCATGTTTCATTGATGAAACTGATCAAAATATAAGAGGCACGCTGGGGGTCGGACAAGATAGTTCTATGTCCTTGCAGAGTTTCATTGCAATCGCTCCAGCCGTTTCGATTGAATTAACACACACACGGACAAAAGGTGACCTCATAAGCCTTTTGCTCATATGATAACAATTAGTTCCGTGAAGAACTACAGTATACAGCCTATTTTCATAATACCTACTTATGCTAATTACCACTATCAACATACAGCATTTCAGTTTGATTGCTGTAATAGATTCGTAGATATTGAGAACCGACCAAATATTTCGGATGGACGCCATGTTGGATTTTTATATAAGTAGGTCCTAGGGGTATGTACTGTTACATGAAGATTATTGTGTACGTGTAGCATACAAACTTCAATCGCATGATAAGGACAGAAGAAGTAAAAAAATAATTTAAATTTCGCACAGCTGCCATCTTGTGGTTATGGAAACAATGGAAATAAATTAGATGCCTGTGGATTAACATTCGTATAAGGATTTACTGTACCAAGTTTTATTGTACTCGGATGTTTAAATTGCGAGAAACGTCGATGTGAATATTTATACTTCGCGTCGCCGCCATGTTGGATTTGTGATCACCAGGTTATTGAAAGTCGTATAGGTGAACTTATGTTCATAGCCCCTATGAACATAAAAACAATCAGTTTGATTGCTATAATAGATTCGTAGATATACAGAGCCGTCTTAATATTTCGGATGGTCGCCATGTTGGATTGTTAAATGTATAGGCCATAGAGTCATGTACCATTAAAGGAAAATTATTGCGTAGGTTCATTATTCAAACTTTCACTTCGATCGCATGACGACATCACAAGAAATAAAAACTTAATTTTAAAATTCGCACTGCCGCCATCTTGAGGTTATGTAATCAATTGAACTAAATTAGATACCATTGCATTACAATGAGTATAAAGATTTCCTGTACCAAGTTTCATTGCGTTTGGATCATTAAATCGCGAGAAAGGTCTATTTAAAATTTTCAAATTCGCTTGGCCGCCATGTTCATTTTGTAGTTAACCGGTTTTTGAAAGTCTTATAGATGAACTTATAGTAGTACTCTTTATCTCCGTACAAAATTTCCGGGTGATGCCACTAATAGTTTCAGAGATATAGAATGCCGGTGAAATATTTCGCACCGCCGCCAATTTGAGGTTATGTAAAGAATTGAACGAAGTTAGATATCTGTGCATTACAATGTGTATGAGCGTATATTGTACCAAGTTTTATTGTGTTTGGTTGGTTAAATCGCGAGAAACGTCCATTAAAATTTACAATTTCGCTTGGCCGCCATGTTGGTTTTGTAGCTACCAGGTTTTCAAATGTCACATAGGTGAACTTCTAGTATTTCCCCTTATCACCGTGAAACATTCCAGGGTGATATCGGTAATAATTTCGGAGATATTGAATGCTGGTGAAATATTTCGCACAGCCGCCATGATGGATTGGTAAGATGTAACAAAATTTAAAGGACACGGTCGGGGTCGTCCAAAACAGTCCGATGAACTTACCGAGTTTCATTGAAATCGCTCAAGCCGTTTAGAAGTTATTTGGGGGGGACACACACTCACTATCACACACACACGCGCACACACCGACACGCGGACAAAAGGTGATCTCATAAGCCTATTTTTTTCATAAAATGAAAATAGGCTAAAATAGGCTAAAATATACATGTATTAGTTATGGGCAATTGATCATTGTTTAGTAGTGTTTATAACTTATACATGTATGTTTTTAAGGTGTGTATTTACTTATTATATAATTCATTTCTTAATTTGTTCATTTCCTCATTCATTTACTCATTTATTTAGTTATATATTCATTCATTCTTTTATTTATTTATTTATTTATTTATTTATTTATTTATTTATTTTATATACACATTTTACCTCCACTCTGTCATTGGGCAACGTTTTGTTGACCGCCTGAAGAGTCACGACTAACAGCTTATATTGACAATACTGAAAATCTGGCTTCGAATCGTATTATTTGTACTTCTTGTTTTAGTCAAAAATTCTGTATATTCAGATTGTTTACTTTATTTACATAGATTATCAATATACTACTTCCATTTGCTACACCTGTTTGATCCAGCAATGCTACTTACACATATCTTACTATTTGCGAACGAGGTAATTTTCATGTGTCCAACTCTTGCTCTACCCTAGGCCTACAAGATATTTGGTCTGAATTCTGTGCGTCCTACGGATAGCTCAGCCTAGGAACTAAATTAATTCTTGATTACTGCTTAGAAATTACCCCATAGGATTCCATACGCTAAATCTCGCATTCCCTATAATGTTATTCTGAATGATTACACATCTCAAGTAATAATTGGAATGGCTCACCTGCTCCAATTTCCTGCCTTCTACCATCCTATATCACCATCATTTTAGGTGTACTCCAATTTCTTATATTTCTTTCGTATCTTCCATTTGTTCTTACTTTCCTGTCTTCTCTGTTCTTGATAAATGTACATTCTAGTTTCTAAAATTCCTTACTTTGTCATCTTAAGTAAGACAAGTGAGGTATAAAGTTCAGGCCTCCTAAAGTGATGGCCACGCTCTCAAATCCTGTACCCAATGCTGCAGCAGAATCACATGTACGGTGATAACCAATGGCTGAGCCAGACAGTGATCGGAAAGTAATGGCATGTACATTGTTCATCGGAGACCAAGAACAGTTTTTAAAGAACGAAATAAAATTACTTTTTCTCGCCTCAAAAGAAGAGAAAAATAGGGAGGAAACCTAAGCAAACGAGGTTTCTTTCACTTGAGTCCATAACGAAGGAAAAGGAAGACCATTATATTCCCCGCAGGGTAGACGGCGTTGGACTCGGAGAGTACAGTTATTTGTTGAGTCTGCTTCTTTGAAGTTGAACAATTGTAAAGAGTCGCGAATATAATGACCTATCACAAGCAGGCGTGTTTCAGGAAGGCAGAAAGGAAATGCTGTCAAAGGTGACAAGGATGCTCTCGTGTGAAATATGGAAGTCTGTATTAATAGAAATTCAAAAGTGAACACAACGAAGAACCGTTTTAATAAAGACCTTACTCGAAGATGATGATACCTGAGATCTGCATGTGTCCCTGTTTGGACGTAGCATTCACATTTTACCTGAACAAACACCTCTGAAAATACAGGAAAGACTGGTACTTCTCCTTAACATTTTTACGGCCCGCACCCATCAATTTTCTACAGCAAGAATTGCTGAATAGCCCCTTCATTGCAATTAAAATGTTCAAATTCTTAACAAACTTTAGTTCGTTTCCTCACCTTCTACTTTACAACTAGTATATATATATACGTCACGTGACGATACAAAGCGAGTAGCAGCATGCATCAATCGTCCAACGATGCCAGTCGCATTGCAAACAGTGACATGGAGGCGTCAACCGAAGAGCAAAGAGGTGTTGTTCGGTTTCTGACAGCGGAACGACTAGGGGGAACGGACATTCATCGCCGAATGTCACAAGTGTACGGCGAACACTGCATGTCCCTTGCAAGGGTCAAGGCGTGGCACAAGCGCTACAGGGAAGGACTGGTGTCGTTAGCCGATGATGCCCGGTCTGGGGCACCCCCCTGCATTACCTATGACAACGTCCAGCTGATTGATGCACTCATTACCCAGGACCGCCGTGGGACAGTGAATGCCATAGCCGCCGTGGTCGCTCCACGACAATGCACGACCTCATACGGCCAACACAGTCGCGGCACTCCTGCAGAAATTCAAAGAGGAGGTTCTCGGCCACCCTCCATACAGTCCAGACCTATCTCCCTGTGATTACGCCAGATTTGGTCCCCTGAAAAGGGCTCTGCGGGGCCAACGATTCACCTCGGACGCCGACGTCAAGCTGTACGTGCGAAACTGGTTCACATCGCAGCCCAGGGAATTTTATGAGACAGTCATTCACCGCCTCGTGTCACAGTGGGACAAGTGCCCCAACAGCCAGGGCCAATACTTCTAACATACAGGTACTGGTTTCTGTAATTATGCCTTCGACTCGCTACTTTTTGAACGCACCTTATAGGTCACTGATAATTTAACAAAGAAGTGGGATTTATTAATACAGGAAGAAATGAAAATCACATTTTAAAATTTCGCTCAGCTCCCATCTTGTGGTTATGTAAACAATTGAAATAACTTAGATGCCAGTGGATTAATAGTACATTATGCAACGAGCCTATAATGGCTATAATTAAGACACGAGTATTTTTATAAAACGAGCGTATGCGAGTTTTATAATTTCCATACGAGTGTCTTAATTACCATTATAGGCGAGTTGCATACGACTGTTTATGTTCGACGATAATTATAACTTTATTATATGTTTTAACATAAATATTCATAAATATTTGTTGAGAGTCAGCCACAAGAATTTTGTTATCGGAGAGCGAGCGCGAGACATCTCTCTGTCTTTCAAGATCTCTGAACGACCGACGCATGCGCTCTGTGTGCTTGCAATGCCATATTATGCAGGCCATATGTTTACATCTGCCGTCCCTCAGTAATATTGTCACCGGAGTCGTTTGAAGGCTGTGTAGAAATTAGGATTTATGATATTAAGGTACAGTGCTATTTCTTGTCTCATATTCGCCAGTTTATTTACGCGAAGATATGGACGGTGCGTATTCCATGTCGGTAATTTATTATAGTTCGATGTTGTATGTCCGACATGTTGGATTTTGAGCGCATGCGCGAAGGTATCGTTACCTAATTGGTCAATGAACGAGCTCTGATTGGCTGGAGAAACTGTATCGTAATGAAAAACAGTGTTATAATGACCATCTTCATGATACAGTTTTCTGACACATAATAGTGAGGGTCGAACATAAAATTTGTATTAGCATTTACTGTACCAAGTTTCACTGCTCTCGGATGGTTAAATCGCGAGGAACGTCCATTTAAATATGTATGGTTCACGTCGCCGCCATTATGGATTTATGCTCACCAGTTTATTGAAAGTCCCATAGGTGAACTTATGTTTATAGCCTCTATCAACATACAAAATTTCAATTTGATTGCTGACATAGATTAATATATATTGAGAACCGTCTAAATAAATCGGATGTTCACCATGTTGGATTTGTATATACCTAGGCCATAGAGTTATGTACTATTATATGTCGATTATTGCGCAGGTTCATTATTGAAACGTACACTTCGATCGCATGATTAATACACAAAAAATAAAAACTTCATGTTAAGATTTCACACAGCCGCCATCTTGAGGGTATGTAAACAACTGAACTAAATTAGATGCCAATGCATTACAATGTGTATAACATTTGCTGTACCATGTTTCACTGCGCTCAGATGGTCAAATCGCGAGAAACGTCAATTAAAATGCTTCAAATTCACTTGGCCGCCATGTTCGTTTTGTACTTTAGAGGTTGCTGAAAGTTACATAGTTGAAATTCTTAAGTTTTGCTTTTTATCATAGTACAAAATGTCAGGGTGATATCGGTAATAGTTTCGGAGATATAGAATGCCGGTTAAATATTTCGCACAGCCGCCATCTTGAGGTTATATAAACAATTGAACTAAATTAGATGCCAGTGCATTACAATGTGTATAACATTTGCTGTACCAAGTTTCTCTGCGTGTGGATGGTTGAATCACGAGAAAAGTCTACTTAAAAGTTTCAAATTCGCTTGGCCATGTTCGTTTTGTAGTTAACAGGTTTTTTGAATGTCACTTAGGTGAACGTCTAGTAGCACCTTTTATCACCGTACAAAATTTTAGGGTGATATCAGTTATAGTTTCGGATATATAGAATGCCGGTGAAATGTTTTGAACAGCTGCCATGTTGGTTTGGTGAGACGTAATACATTTTGAAGGGCATGGTCGGGGGCAACCAGATTGCTGCTATGACCTTGCCTAGTATCATTGAAGTCGCTCCAGCCGTTTAGAGTTTATTAGGAGGGGGCACACACACACACGGACAAAACGTGATCTCACAGGGCTACTATTACATAAATGAAAGTAGGCTAAACAACATTGAGAAAGCTATTATTAACAGTTGGAATCCCTGCTGGCTCTTAAGAGTACTGTACCCGAATTTTGGTGTGATGTATGTGCATGTCTGACATTTTGAAGAAGAAAGATTTAGTTTTTGATATTCTGACATTGGAGCAGAATTAAGAACAAGCTATTCTGTGAGCATGAAGTATCGGTCAAAGTCGTGACGTGAGGCTGTTTTACATAATATGGTGTAAAGCCAGGGGAAGTCGGCAACTTGCTCGGCTATGACGCGAGGCTACGTATGTTCAATGCCAGTCAGACTGGTATGATTGCAATCTACTCGAGATTTTTATAACAAGCGCATTTCTATGGTAAGATGTTTATGCAGTGAAATGATGGGGGATTTACACCGTGAGGATTATTGGGACGACATTTCCTATTTGAAATTATACCGAGACAGTCAAGAATTTGTCTGGAAGAATTCGCGCTTTGTGGAGGAGTCGCCATTTTTCAGATCGGGACAAGGAGACAGAGGGTAGCTAGCCCAACTCTCTGTGACGTCATGGCGGAGGGATATGTGATTCACGAAATATTTCTGTCCTGATCTTGTTGACGACCAAGAGATTGGATCGGTAAAGAGAGGCGAGTGTAATATTGCCGGAATTTAACTTATGGACGTGCGGGAGTATTATGCGAATGAGCGAACGTGCGGGCATGTAAACAGAACGTTGTATCATTCGGAAGGAAGTGCTTAAAGGGCTTTTAACGGATATTGTGCCAATAATATTGCGAAGGCATGTGAACGGTGACCGAACAATTTATTCCAGAAATTGTGTATTTCCGGGAAGTGAAAGTGGTCGGACATTTTATCATGCAACTGGGGGACCAGACAACGTCGGTGGACGATGATATGTAATGATATACATGAATAAGCTAACTAATGAACTGATATCGTCAAATTGTGCCGCGATGACTATTTTAAATTGTGCTATAATGAACGTCAACGAACTGGAAGTGGGAGAGATATTGCAAACATATGTTAGAACAAGTATAATGGATTTCTAAATTCACTGAGGGAACGTGGCAGTCGAGATAAAGGAAGGCATTTGACGTAACTTGACTAAGCTTGGGTTGGAGCATAAAGGTCCTGGTCTTATTTAAAATGCAGCAGATAAAATGCAGATGCTTACTACAAGTTATTACGATGGATTTCGAAGATTTATATACAACACGCAGTTGCCAGCAGTCCCATTCTGAGAAGATGAAGGAAGGACGGAGAGTGGAATCAGACCCGGGAACGAAGACGCAAGGAGGCGGCGATGTTCTGGAACGTGGTTCGTTGAGGAACATTTTTTTTTTTTTGTTCTACACGCTGATGTCTGGAGAATTTCCTGGTGTGATTCCGTCAATCTAGGAATATCCAGGAATTGGTGCAACCACAACTTTACTCCTGTCTTCGACATGAAGGAATTTGGATATCTGTATGACAGCAACCCGCGGCTATAAGGTAGAAACAATCCGTATCCGTAGTATTCGAATGTGAGCATGCTGTAAGATTATCTGAAGTAACATTTTCATTATCTGGTTGTAGAATTTGGGTATTTTTATTGGGATGGTAGTTAAATTTTTTCGACATACTTCGATTTTGCTTAAAATTTATATTTACATTTTTACTTGTGGAATTTCAGTTTGGATTGGGATTCGTAATTTCGCTTCGTTCTATTTTTCTTATTTCGAGTGTGATTATATTTAAATGCATTTTTAAGATTTCGAATTTCTATGGTGATATTTGGAATTTTGGTGATGCCTGGTGTTCTTTTTTGAATTTCCTAAATTTTTGGAACCTGCAGTTCGATTTAACTTTGTTGGATTTTCATCGGCTTCTTGGGTGACGATCGCTGTTGTTCGATAGGCTATTTTGAATTTCGAAAGCTGACGCGACTTCAGACGGATATCAGAATTTTTGAAAAATGTGTTCAGGTGGAACATTATGTAAAATTTGGTAACAAGAAATATTTGTTATAAATCCCAGTGGAGATATATATTTTAGGATGTGGATAATTTATTCATGATAATTAAATATTTGTAAACAAGCTGAAATATGATATTAACCAAATTTGAGTTAGAAGAATGTAGTCGAAATTCACTAATGGCATTGTAGATCCATTAATCATTCAGCTGATACTGTTAAATAGGAATCAAACTGCAATATAGTGCCTTATTTCGAGATGATCGTGAAGTGAACAGTGGAGTGAGATCTGTGCATAATTATATCGTATTATTGTGGACGTTGGATCTTTGTCGAAGTTTATTGCGTATTGGGCTGGATTATAAATTTGAATCGTGAGTAGGTTAATGATAGGCTGTATTATGATAGTCCAGCCTGGTTTTGCATTTGTTGCTGTTGTGAGACGTGGCATCGAACTTGTTTAGCTTTGTTCCACGACTTGTGTTATATTTTGAGGTTGATATTGTGCTATTTTTGTCGTCGTTGTGATCTTTATGTTTGTGAGATTCTTGTAATTTGGAAGGTTCAGTCTTCTTTTTTTAGTGATAGTTCGGGATGGCTATCGCGTTAAGTTATTCTCAGTGGAGTTGTGATGTTGATCGGATTCTCGTTTTACTGATTCACTGATCGAAGGTCATGCTTGAAAATAACTCGACTTGAAATTGTCTCAAGCTAAGAGAAATTTATTTAGGTGAGAATTTAGAAAAGAGTAAATTATGGTGTGGACATAGATAGGATCTAGGCTTTACTGCTCAGATTATTAAAGCTGAATTAAGATTATAATAATGATATTGGCATAAATTTGGTGGTCTGATTCAAGGTTTGATTCAAAGCTTAATTTAAAGCTTGATTCCAAGGATTTGTTACTGTAAGGTGATTGGCGACGATGATTGTAAACAGCAAGTTGATATTTTTGAAAATTATTATTATTATTTATTTCGGTATTAATTTTTTTTTTTATAATTTAAAATAGAGTTGGAAGAATTTAAGGAGTCTTGTATAGAGTTCGATGATGTCTTGTGATAGCGAAAGGCCATCGCTAATTTAATTTGATTTTGGGCTAGGTAACATTAAAATATTATTTTGTTTTACTCCATAAATTAGTGTATCGGTCGATTGTAGTCTAATCTACTGATTCAGGTTTATGATTATTGATCTAACTGGCAAGCTAGATTGAATTTGATTTCTATTGAGCGACAAGTAGTAGTTAGGTGTTATTTATTTTATAGTTGTACAAATTTTGAGTAATAAATTAAACAGGCACGTATTTTCATGTTGCTGGTGTTTTGTCTAAATTCGATTCTTTTTATTTTCATCTATTGAGGGTTGTATTGTGCTACAGTAGAGATAGGAATCTTGGGCTCACCATTTACCCAACTCCCGAGTGTTAATAGGGTTTCTCATTCTCCAATTTTCGTGATGTCCTTGTCATTCTGTAGTTTGTCCTGTAGCACAATGTAGAATAACTATACCCTTCCTGATGTTTTTGTCAGTAGTTCTTCGTGGTTTTAGCCGGGTACAACAAGTTGATACGATCCTGGTTTATCTTTTCAAATTTTGACAATCTACATCAGTTCGGGTACAGTACGCATAGTCATATCTGTTGTGGTACACAAACCACATTTGAAATTTGGTTGAAATCCATTTGATAGTATAGAAGTTACCCTCACGATGGTATCCTCACCTTGTCGTGATGTGGGGGCTTGAGAGCCCAAATGATCCTGCGAGCTATGCCGGCGGTAGCGTGAGTTCCTGGTAGGGTCTCCCATGCCAGACAGGTCAAAGGTGATGGGTCAGACAAAGAGGGATACCCTGGTCCTCCAGGTTGGGGGTTGATCATGGGGCTAACAACCCCATATCGAAAAAATAGCCTGTTATGAAACTCCAATACAATAATAGCCGGACTGATGATAATGATAAACGACCTATGCAAGGAAAAGGAAAATGTAAACGGAAAAATGATATGTACATAGTAACATGGAATGTGAGAACATTGAACAAACCTGGAGCGTTGAAGGGCCTTAAGGAAGAGATGGAGAAATATAGTATAGGAGTGGCAGCGATCCAAGAGATCAAATGGAGAGGACATGGTATACTGAGAAGTGATAACCATACAATAATGTATAGTGGGCGCGACAGTGGAAGAATAGGTGGCACAGGTTTCCTCGTGGATAATAGATATGAAACAGCAGTACTGAATTTTAAGCCTGTAAATGAAAGGATATGTACTTTGAGAATGAAGGCACGATTCTTTAATATCACCTTTATATGTGTACTAGCTGAAGTACCCGTGCTTCGCTACGCGTCATAAATAAATTAAAATGTGGAGGTGACAGTTAAAACAGGGGAGAGGTGAGGTGCTGCGCAGAGGGAGATTAAGGATGGAACATTTTGTCCAACTACACTGCTCGGCGTTGGCCGTGTTTTATAGCACAAATTTAGGTTTTACTCGCTAACCGTTGGAGATACCTCTCGGATAGAAAATGTAATTTTAAACCTCGTACATACCATCAAAGTCGCCTCCGTAGCGTAGCAATCAGCATAGTTATCTGCCGCCCCGGAGGTCCTGGGTTCGGTTCCCGGCTCTGCGACGAAATTTGAAAAGTGGTATGAGGACTGGAACGGGGTCTACTCAGCCTCGGGTGTTCCAAATGAGTCGAGGGGGCTCGATTCCCACCTCAGCCATCCTCGAAGTGGTTTTCCATGGTTTCCCACTTCGTCTTCGGGCAAATGCCGGGATGACACCTTCTTCAAGGCCACGGCCGCCTACTTCCCTCTTCCTTGCCCATCCATCCTAACCATCCATTACCTTCCCTCATGAGGCCCCTGTTCGCTTTGCAGGTGAGGCCGCCTGGGCGAGGTGCCAATCCCACCTCACCAGTTGTATCCACTCCGATTAGATGTTCCCAGCTCTAGGACACTGCCCGTAGAGGCGGTAGTGGTGAGTTCCCTCGCTGATTCCGTGGGTTCCATCAACCTGGAGGGTAAACGACTAAGAAGAAGAAGAAAAGAAGAATATACCATCAAAGGTTTGCTATTTCTTTGCGTTCTCTTTTTATTTGAAATGGAAATATGAAAGTTTGAAACCAAAGGGTGTAGTGACGTCACTAAAATGGTCGCCATCTTTAAATAGTGCAAAGTATTGAAATCAAAAGTAGCCTATATGTTAACCAGGTAAATCAGCTACTTCCATGTAAAATTCATGTAAATCGGACCAGTGGTACTTGCGTGATTGAGTAATACACAGACACACACCAATCTTATTTTTAGCATCGCTTCGCTCGCGTCATAGTCGTGTCATATTGTTTTTCAATGAAATGCAGGTTTAACCCCGTTAACACCCCTTTAGAACCTGAATATCCAAACATCCCTCCTTAGTAGACGTTTTCGACACACAACAAACATATCCCCAAAATATCATTCTTCTAACTTTAATAGTTTTGGTTGGTCGATGAGAGTGAACATCCAAAAATCCTTCCTTAGTGGACGTTTTTCTTCCAGAATTTCACCCCTCCCCATAGGCCCCTTAAATAGGATTTATGAAAAAACGGTCCAACACCTATTTATTTTAATTATTTATTTATTCATTTATTTATTTTTAAGCTGACTGATTTCCTCCGAGTTTCAAACTCCTCGCCTATGTCGTCTAAGAGATACACGCTCCGTTAGGAATCTTTTAACCCCCACTTTTCATCCCTTTCACCTCATAATATGCACCACATCGAAAAACCATTAGACATGTGTCAGCTTATTTTTAATGATTAGTATATATGCCAAGTATCACATCCCCAAATGAAACCACTCGTGAGATAAAATGCACGTTTACCCCCTAACACCTCTTTAGAACCTGTATATCCAAAACTCTTTCCTTAGTGGACGTTATCGACATACAACGAACATATCCTCAAAATGTCATGTTTCTAACTTCAATAATTTTGGCTGGGCGATGATGAGTGAGTGAGACAGTCAGGCCATTTTCTTTCATTTATTTTTGAGAATTTCACCCCTCCCCATGAAACCCTTAAATTGGATTTATGAATAAAACGCTGGAAAACCTATTTACTTATTTTAAGCTGATTTTCCCCCTGAGTTTGATGAGTAAGTGAGTCAATAAGTTAGGACACTTTCTTTCATCTTTTTTTCCCCAGAATTTCACCCCTCCCCATGGGCTCCTTAAATTGGATTTATGAAGAAACGGTCGAACACCTATTTACTTATTTTTAAGCTGCTTTTTCCGCTGAATTTCAAACGTATCGCCTATGTTGAATAAGAGATACAGTACATGCTCCGTTAAGAAATCTTCAACCCCCAATTTTCACCCCTTTCACCTCATAATATACACCGTATCGATAAACCATTAGACATATTGTGCCCAAATAGACACAGCAGTCTGGCATCGAACTCGGGTCTTATCAAAGAAGACCAGGCCCATGATTCCGCCCAGAATCGAACCATTGATCTCTGAGGTGGAACAGCTACAGGGAACCCGAAGAGCAATGAGTTATATCTGCACATAATCATAATAGCAGGATTTCACGGCTAGAACGGGAATATCATAGCTTTTTAAGGTGGATAATTGCAAGAAAATGCAGGCCTATGTACGTTATAGAAGCCCGAATTCATGAAAGCAAACCAGCTTGACAGTTGACAAATCGGAGCTAGCGAAGGGGCGTATTTAAGTGACGCCAGGGAACTAATTTTCGTCTGGACCACAGGAACAGCTCAAGATTAATGACTCTGGGATCCACCAGTTCACAAGGCCTCAGAGTAGAGAGGGGGCAGTCGCCCACGGAAATTAATTGATTACAGCCAATTGGAGCATTGAAATGAAATAAAATTTACACCCAGGTGAATATATTCTAGGAAAGATAATTTAGCAGTGTTCTCACGCCTAAATTAAAGCCTACATCTATAAATGAGCCTCTGAACACACTGCTTCTGCTCGGGAGGAAGGTTTTGGAGACCAGAAGAAGAGGAAGTACCAGGATAGCGTCATGACGCCATGTTAGAAGGCAATTAATTGTAATTAATTGGCCGAAGCGATCGCTTGCACGAGAGTGATTTTGGGACCTCCACACCTAGAAAAACGAGGATTATACTTCACTTTGTCTGGAAATGTTTTATTCCAGGAAGGGAGTCGGTCCTGAGTGTCCAGTGGACTATGTTTCACAAGAAAGCTTTATATAGGGGAAAGCTTCACAGGGAAGTTAGTTCGTCTTTAGTCCGTCTTCAGTTCGTCTTCAGTTCGTCTAGACTCAACACGTGAACTCACACGCTGCCAGATCACGCAAGAAAGTGCGCGAATTCATAAAGTATCGACGCTCAAGTATATTTGGAGAACAATGGAAGCACACCATGCAGCTCCACAGTAGTAATTATGCATCGTGTAAGATTTAGTCTACAGCAGATATTTAACCAAGAACATTCGCGAGTATAAATTCAGGACAGCGTAGGGATAATTTAGGATGTTTACAGACAGTGAACATACCAGGAGGTGTTGTCATAGTTAAAAATGACACAGTATTGTCAGGATCACTACAGTTATGGGAGCCTGGAAGGCGTCACAAATAGTCGTGACAGAGGACTGATCAGAATTGCAGTAGAGGTGATATGAACTGTAGGTGACGGGAATCGAACGCACGCACACGCAGGATAGACTTTCACGGAGACCAGCGGTTGTCAGAAGTTAGCTGCATCGCATCTCTGAGGTCAGGCGTTAGTAGGAGTCCAATTAAGGATCCACATGTGAAATAGTGCGGGAATTGTATATAAGTTAAATTACAGTGATTTTTAAAAGTGTTTATGTGTATGGTAAAATAATATGTATTGTGTCAAAGTGAGAAAAGCCACTGATGAAAATATGATTATCATGTGTGAAGTTTATACCATGTGTCGTGTGATAAATATCATGATGGCTTAAACCAAGCATCATGGTAGGTTCGTGGCTGGCGTGCTGGACTAACCCAGCAGAAATGAAAAGTGAGTACAAATTTAATATGTTGATATAATTAAATAGATCACCATACAACGAAGCATCACTCTAAGACTAAGATTTGACAGTCATTTATGTACGAGATTACATCCCTCGTATTTTGGTAAAATATGGCTTGGAGGATGATTTGTTTACGGCCATTTAGGCCTAAGATATTGATGAAAGTAACGGTAACGTTAAATAATAATAATAATAATAATAATAATAATAATAATAATAATAATAATAATAATAATAATATGGGGTCGGTAACAGTAATGAATAAAATAATAGGCATGTCAGGCCTAGAGTACGTGCAAAGTGTGTCATGTCTAACGTAAAAATACTGTATTATTGTAAACAGTAAGAAAGAAACGTAAAATATCGAGATAATGAGAGTTTTTCAGTGTCATTGAATTGTTGAATGAACGTTTAATATGGTAAATTCTACAGGGTTGTATTTGAGAACCATTAAGGTAGTTAATGTAAGCCAGTAAACTTATGCTTGTTTTGGGAGCTACATAAAGCTTTGGCTTAAGAGTAATTGCAGAGAGGACGCGAGAGCTTTAATAATTGAGTCATCTATGAGAAGTATTGTTTGAGCCGCGTACAGCGAGCAAGTAACGTAGAATCAAGAGATTTACGTCAATAAAGTTGCGGGGATTATCCAAACATAGCTTGCGCGTTAGGCGAAAAGTCGGCTAATCTACGAGATAGTATCGCCTTGGAGCATACTTGTTTTATTTGCAGCGAAGTGGGACGGAGACTGTCTGTATCCACCGCTTGCAGAGTTGTTGCCAGCAGGGATAACTGTTCGAGACCCTGTGTGAGCCCATGTATTAATTGATCTGCCCTTAGAGGTGAGACTAATGGTTCGTCGTATAGGAAACACCGATTTCCTTATTATAGGCAGCTGCACCGGTGAGAGAACTTCGATACTCACTTGAGATGCGCGCCAGAAGCCACTAATGTCGCCACAGAACGGCAAAGCTATACATGATCCATCCCCTGCCATGAATATTAATTAGGAGCCGAGTTGAGCCCATTATACTCTAAATGTAGGTGTTAAATAATTAGAATGACTCAATTACTAGGGACAACACTCAGGGTACCTCCAGCATACTGCACCAGTAAACAAACTTGACCTTGTGAGAAGCCAGATGGGGTGGTAGGAGGCCACGAGACCGGCGGCCATCTTTCTCAGTCAGCCGAAACTAATTTATTGTCCGCTTGGAAAGGAGGTCTGGTGACCTGATCCTTTTATTTTAAAAGCGTAGTGGGACACCGATGAATCTCGATATTTCGAAAAGTAATTAAGATATGATTGATGTGATGATGCCAATTGAATTAAATGCTTTATTTCCACACACATACCATGTTGGATCGCTGTGATCGGATAATATTTGGCCCAGTTATTCTCTGAGGAGGAATACTGCACCAAATAAATATAGGCATCTTTGTAAAGTGTATTTTGCCCAGTTTACACTAATTTATGCATACGGGTAGAGTAATTTCAATGACATGACACGTTTGTAACGATAATGTTTTGACCAGACCCAGAAAATCGTTGTATGGTGAAGCTATAAACATTTCTATCCATGTGTATTTTGGAAGGGAAAACGTACCACTTCAGCGTCTCAAATTGATGGGAAAAAGATTACGAGTTGCACGACACAATACTTATTAATTAAGGCATAAGATAATGAATTAATGTTACTGAAAGTAAATGCCCCGTGTAAAACGGATAAATGTTTAATAATTGCAGATTAATGTCATGTAAAGATAAATTGAGATTATTGTGTTGTGATATTCCAGTTTGTGTTAAATTGTGCCACGTGAAGAACTATGGACACTCGCAGATGTCAGAGAGTATCAATAATAGGATGTTATGAATAGACTTGAGTGCGGTGAAGCACTAACTTTAAGGAGAGACTCACAGATAACTTTGATTCTTGTTGTGGGAAGTAAATGTAAACTATTCTTTGTTTGTGTTTTATGTTGTATAGCCATGATTTTCTATCATTAAATGTTATATTTAGGAATATGTTGTTTCTTTCAAGTAGAGTAGTCACCTGACAGACTCAAATCCTGAGCATGTGATCGTATGGTGGGCATGAATGTCCCATACCTCGAAAGACCGTGAGTTACCTGGGATACGAACACATGTTCCATATGATAACGATTGGGTACAATATGTCTGCTTATTTTGAATGATTATTTTATAGGCCGAATATCGTATCCCCAAATGAAACAACTCGTGAGATATTGTTATTCAATGAAATGCAAGTTTAACCCCCTTAACACCCCTTCAGAACATGAATATCCAAAAATCCAACCACAGTGGACTTTTTCGACATACAACGAACATATCCCCAAAATTTCAAGTTTCTAACTGCAATAGGTTTGCTGGGGGATGATGAGTGACTATCCAAATATCCTTCCTTAGTGGACTTCTTTCCCCAGAATTTCACCCCTCCCCATGGGCCCCTTAAATTGGATTTATGAAAAAACGATCGAACACTTATTACTACTTCTTCAGGCTGATTTTTTCCCTGAGATTCATGCTTTTTGCCTCTGTCTTTTAAGAGATACTTGCTCCGTTAGGAGTCCCTCAACCCCCACTTTTCACACATACACCTCATAATATACACCACATCGGAAAACCCTCAGACATGTGTCTTCTTATTCTTAATGATGAGTTTATAAGCCGTGTACCCCATCCCCAAGGTAACCAATCGGGAGATATTGTTATTCAATTAAATGCAAGTCTACCCCCTTAACACCCCTATAGAACCTGAATATCCAAAAATCCTTCCTTAGTGGACGTTTTCGACATACAACGAACATAGCCCCAAAAAGTCATGTTTCTAACTTCAATAATTTTGGCTGGACGATGATGAGTGAGTGAGTAAGTCAGGACATTTTCTTTCATTTATTTTTCAGAATATCACCCCTCTCATGAATCCCTTAAATGGGATTTATGAAAAAAAACGGTCGAGCTCCTATTTATTTATTTATTTATTTATTTATTTTTGAGATGTTCTTCCCCACTGAGTTAGATGAGTGAGTGAGTTAGTTAGGACACTTTCTTTCCTGTTTTCCCCCTAGAATTTCACCCCTCTCCAAGGGCCCCTTAAATTGGATTTATGAAAAAACGGTCGAACACTTACTTACTTACTTATACTTTAAGCTGTTTTTTCCCGCCGAATTTCCAATTCTCGCCTATGTCGTTTAAGAGATACACGCTCCGTTAAAAATCCCTCAACACCAATTTTCACCCCTTTTACATCATAATATACACCACATCGATAACCCTTTAGACATATGTCTGATTATTTTTAATGATTAGTTTATATACCGAATATCACATCCCCAAGGAAACAACTCATGAAATATCGTCATTCAATGAAATGCACGTTTACCCCCTTAACACCTCTTTAAAACCCGAATAAACACAAATCATTCATTAGTAACACGATTGCAGATGAATGTTTTCCAGCGGTTCGAGTCGTTTTGTATCAAGCCTAGAGTGATAGCTGAATCTGTCCACAGCATTGCTTTACTGATGTCACAGGATGTAGCACGGCAGAAGTAACGAAGAAGTCTTGTGCCCACGAGTGCAGCGAGTAATTCCAAACGTGGTAGCGTGACCTTCTTTATAGGGGCCAGTCTAGCTTTGCTACATGCTAACTGAACGGTAGTGGTATCGTGAGCGTGAGATCGAAGGTATACAGCAGCAACATGTGCCCGTTCGGAAGCGTCACAGAATACGTGTAGAGAATAGTTGTCCAAGTCTTTGTTGAGAGCACCTATCCATGGTGGGGTGTGAATGTCCGACACGTATTGAAGATTTGAACACCAAACTAACCACTCGTGCCCAATATCAGAAGGTAAAGTCTTGTGCTATGATATACCTCTGGTCCACGTTTCTTGAAACAACATCTTTCCAATTATTGTCACCGGAGAGAACAGTCCGAGAGGATCGTATAGTCGTGATGTTATCTGAAGAACGTGGCGTTTTGTGGCAGGGTCATCTGGAGACATCTTGTAGTCATCGATAGCTGAAAGATGCAGTGTGTCATGGCCCGTGTTCCAGTTGATTCCCAAGATCTGTGTAACCTCTTGATTGGGTAGATTTTGATTTTGCCACTCGTTTTGCAGTGTGATTGAATTTGTGGCCCACTTCCACATAGGCATGTTGATAATACTCATCAAATCCGTGATCTGAGAGTGTATTGTTTGGAGTTCCTCAACGTCGTTAGTAGATGCCGCAAAATCGTCCATGTACATGTGCTGGTCCACGAGGCTAGCAGCAACTGCGTAGTCATCAATGTGCCTCGTAGCCAATTCTCGCAGGGTAGCTGACAAGAGGAAAGGGCTACTGGTTAGTCCGAAAGGTAATCGGGTGAAGCGGTAGGTGACCACTTCGTCGGTGACGTGGTATTGGCCGTTTTCGTCCTTGATTACTCGAAACCAAAAGAACCGTGTTAGATCCCTGTCGCTGGAGTCAAGTGAGAGCTGCAGAAAGGCTTGCTTTATATCTCCAAGAATAGCATATTGGTACAATCTAAACCGAAGCAGGATACTCAGTACGTCGGGGAAAAGAGTAGGTCCGATTTCTAGGACGTCATTCAGCGATAGAGATCCATTTACATGAGACGAAGCGTCGAATACAATGCGCCACTTAGTTAAGTTCTGTTTCGTCTTCTTGACTGCATGATGTGGTAGATAGTACACAGAAGTTGCTCGGTTGTCTGGGTCCAACATCTCTACTTGGCCTTGGATGATGTAGTCGAGCATTCTTTCGTTGTACATGGCGTTATAGTCACTATTTCGTTGCAGTTTCTTCGTCAAGGCTTGGAATCGTCTCTCAGCGTTAGTGCGGTTATCCGATGCAAAGTCCTGGTTTTTCTTTGGCAAAAAAACTCTCCGTCCATCTTGAATGCAGTGAGATTCATGAAAGTTCTTGTGGATACCGAGATCCTTGGAGCTCATCGTGTGGGATCTTGATTTTTCTTCCTTGATTCCAATTGCTTCAAGGTTCCAGAAGTTACGGACTTGGTGCTCGAGAAGTGAAGGGTCATCCTGCAGTGTTATTTTGTTAACGGTTAGCTGGTTGACGGTGACTCCGGATCTATTGCCACTGAGTACCCATCTGAAAAGTGAAGGAATGAGTACCAAAGACGGATATATGCGAACAGGTTGTGTGTCCTTGATCAACTTCCAGTAGTGATCTCCTCCAACTCGAAGTTCAATTGGGATATCGTGTAAGTCATCCTTAGGGTCAGCTAGTATTAACTTGCGTACTGACTTCAGGGAAGAGACGTCTTGTGGCACTGTAGGGTGCATTGAGTAAGTGTTTGCACTTTCGAGTGCGGTGATGCCTATTGACGCGTTTGTCTGGGTGCCCTGTAACTGGAAACTAACCAGACGACGCTTTTGAGGGATAGTTGTGTCAGATTCGAACGCTGCTATAGATATGTCTCGTTTCGTGACAGTAGGAAGCTTCAATATGTCGACAAGAGACTTGCTTATGAATGTAGACTGGCTGCCTCCATCGAAGATGCAACGTGTCGTTTTACTTAAGCCAGTTGGTCCAACAATTCGAATACGCGCAGTTTGTAAGTGAGTATAGTCAGGAGTCTGAGAGTGGATTTTGTTGACCGAAGTGGAGGTTGCATCATTGCTTGAGCAAATGGAGTAGTGATGGGACTGCTTACATTTTGAACAAGATGTTCTCCCCCGTCTACTGCAATTCTTCGAATTATGCCCACGATTCAGGCATAGGAAACAGCGATTATTCGTCTTTAGCTTCTCAATTCGGTCATGAACAGTTTTCACCGTCCTACAATCTTGGGCCCAGTGGCCTGGTTGGTCGCAAAATGCACAGAATGGTTCTGTTTGCTTCTTTGTTTGCTGCAATGGTTTTTTAAACTTAGCGTTTAATTGAAATGCGGCTGTCGTGGGGACGAGACTGGTTGAAAACACTGGGTCACCTCTGATCTTCTGGGTGACTAGCGCTCCATCGACTTCTTCACCAAGAAATTCCATCAGTTTCAGAATGTCACCTTCCGATATATTATTCCGTTTGGTGTGTATTATCCAGCGTCTACAGATATCTTCAGGGAAGGTTCGGAGCATCTTGGGAGCAAGTTCCCGCCCATATGCGTTTACATCTTCGCCTAGGGCCCGTAATGCCTGGATACGGCGGTTGCATTCAATGTATGTCGTGTTTAGCGATTACGGACAAACAGTGTTGATAGGTCGGATATCTTCTAGATAATCGATATGCGCCTGTATTATCCGATTCCGATCTCCGTATTTGGCCTTTAAAATTTTCTTAGTGTCCTCGTAGGTAGAAGCAGTCACGGCAATTCCGTCAACCAGATGTTTCGGTTCACCTTCGAGATACCCGCATAAAAAGATATGTTTATGTATTGTCGATAGTGACTTGTCTTTGTCAATGGATGCTTCAAATTATTCCCAAAATCTCATCCAGCTTTCGATATTGCCGGAGAATGGTTCCAGTTTCACTGGCGATAATTTAACAGAATGGGTGAACGTTGAAATGGGAGTGATGGGACTCTCGCTTATGGTCATGTTTGAGGTAGCAGAAGAAAGTTTAATTTCTGCCCCTCATGTGGCTTTCTGTAAACCACGTTTTGCTTTATCTATGTATTCTTCGCAACTTTGAATATCGGTGTTGTATTCTGTGTCTGGAAGAAGATCGTGAATTGAGTCATCTAATTGGATTAGCCGAGTTAACGTTTCCTGAAGTCGCTCTCCATAATGCATATAGTCTTCAATACTTGTGTTTTCAGTAAAACTGTCAATGGTGTTTAGAAACCGTGTCACATTGTTTCTCTCTCTTGTTCGACTTCTTTTCAATTTGTGTAGTCGAGCTGCAAGGTCCTCTTGGTTTGCCATAATGAGGGGGCAATAAATCTTAGGATTAGCTGACAGTCAGGTAGCCTCCCGTCTTGGTGTGTAGGAACGTCTTTCAGTGTAGATATTAGTCTCTTTGGGAGAGTGCGTGTTTAGTCAAGACTCCAACGTTGACTAACAGAATGCGCTAGTGGGTTAGTTGAACGTGACAATTTTATAGTTCGGGAAGTAACTGACAGGTGCGCATGCGCTGTGCAGAGGTGCATGCAGTTCCAATGATTGCAGATAGATCACGCTACTAGTTATGTGTCAGTAACGTACTGTACAATTATTGGTATTTCTTGAAGTAATTAAAGTAGATCTCATGCAGGTTATAATCACGTGTACTGGAAAATACTCAGATGAAAGATATTTCTGGTGGCGTTGAGTGAGGATTAGTGGTGTCCTTTTCTCGCTGACAAATAGAAATTGCAGGGTGCAAGCTTAATTGTTTACAATACGGAGTTCCCTGTTACTCCGATAGGTGGCGGATGAGTCACTTCTGGGATCGCATTTAATGAAATATTAGCCTATCTGTAGGTTTCAAAAGTATTTTCCAGCTGATGTAGAGCATGCATTACTAAAAGGATGTCAATTTGTGATGGTTTAACTTATCTGAAGTGGATTAGTTGGCAGTGAGAACTCTCGTAGCGTCTTGTCGTTGATAGCGTGGCGTGTTGTAAGTTGACGTGATGTCTTCTCGGTAGTATATAATGTTCTCGGCGTCAAGTGTCCTTCCGTATTGTAGAAGGCGACAGAGAAGCATTAGCACTGTTCACTAACACTAGTAAATACACGTGTCACTGGCTTTGTACGAGTTTTCGACACCATAATGTGAAGAATGAGTGAAAAGGAGCACAGGGAAACACACGGCTTGCTAACATAACGCCATCTTATTTAACTCCAAAGAACTTATGTACAGATAGGAACACTCTACACTATATACACAAAGTTCAACACACACAAAGATATGTCAGTCCTTCACACGAGATATCCAACATGAAGCTCAAATTGCAAATGCGATATTTATCAGTTGGTAACACCGACGTCATTTTCAAATATGGCCATGAGATATTCAGGTATAAATCTTTACTCATACCAAATATCGTGCAAATGGCTGCAGCCGTTTATGAGACACAGAGACAGGCAGAATGACAGACAGACAGACAGACGGACTGACAGAAATACAGACTGAAAGACAGACAGACACTTATTTGCCCGGATCGATCTCATAAGTCTACTTTATCCTAATTTATTCAAAATGTGAAAAGTCGGCTAAAATACACGTAGACAACCATTTCGATCACTATACAGTGACATTAAAATGAATACACAAAACGCACATTAAAACACGTCATCATCTACTAAATAACACATAGGCATAAAATCTCATATTTAATCAAATTCTTGAAATCATGCATGCTGGCTTGTGAAATAAAGAAACAAACGGTAGAGGACGATTGCTATAAAGTAATTTATGAGATTCCTATTTTTCTTGCTATGGACGTGAACGTACAACAAACCAAGCATAGAGGGTGAAATATTTTAGAAATGTTTAGCAACTGAGTCATGCTTTAAGAATAAACTCATGCTTCGCCTTGTTGAAGTAAATCAGTAATCACACTCCTTTGTACTCCTACCTCACGTATCCCTTGCAGCACGTTCCTATTATTCCACCCCTTCAAAGCTCTCACCACACATAGAGAACGTCTTCACCATTGCAATCTCCTCCACATACAGTACCATTCGTTGTCATAGTAGACTAGTCTTTATCATCCGCGTTAAAAGCGAAATGTGGTAAGATGCGTTCAGCATAAGTAATTCATTATTTACAAGAGAATGAAAGGAGATTTGTACCATACGGTGCCAAAATAAGCAACACTATTAATTTTGTGATTGTCATTTTCAGCAATTTTATTTTCCAAGAAGACAAAATAACGAGAAACTCACGTCAAGTACATATCTGAACTCCCTATATTATTCTGCTAAGGTCCCATTCCGATTTTGTACTGAAAGTACGGTCCTGTTTGCACCAACCTACACATATGGGGTACCTACAGTTTCCGCATAACCCCATGTATGCCCGAAACGCACTCACGTCCTCTTTAAATTCCTCACAATTAAATAAATACCTTAAAAATGTACATTTATAATGGGAGCACGGTAGCCTGGCGACCCTGCCACTAGAACGCAGGGCAGCGTGGTGGCAGCCATCTGGCGGGAGCGCGGCGTACTGCTAGGCGAGCCTGCCGCTAGAGCGCAGGGCAGCGCGGCAGCCATCTTGCGGGAGTGCGGCGTACTGCTAGCTGAGGAGTCTCTCAGCAGTTGGCTCCGGTGTGGTCTCGCCAAGACTTTCTCTAGGCTTCAATCCTTGGCAAAAGTAAAAATTGCTGGGGAAGAAACTCCCAAGCAAACAAAAACCGATGAATTCGTTGTAACATCGAATATTGTCTACAAAGAGGTACTGTGACAAATACGGAACACTGTTCTACACAATTCTTTGTGTTCTTCTCAAGTACGAATGCCGTTTACCAACAATAAATACATTTGTTCAATATTTAAAACTTCGTTCTCCCACATTCTTCCCTACTGCCCCCATAAACCTACATTCACGTTGCAAAAGCTCGCACTAGTCTGATAATAAAGCATTTTAATTTTCAGCAAGTAAAAAAAATATTTTTAAATTTATGTTCAATGTCCAGTTCAGTGTAGACAGAGTTGGTAGCGGCTACTCAAGAACGGAACACACATTGCTCAAATAATCAGCTAATTTCACAACCCACTCTAACCTGACCATTTACTAACCATCATAGATATCGTAACACACTAAGCAAGCGGGATCAATCACCACCAACAATCACAAGAAAATCACCTAACTAACAAATCTTGGCAAATTGCGCTAGTTAATAATAACTGCTGCAACAAAATAAATATATATATATTGTACTGTATTGTAAATATCATCACCCACTTACTTGTTGACGTAGATTTAATTGTCTAAGTGTAAAGGATCTGATGATTATCGCTTGACGATCAAAACTGGTCATCGATGGGGATTTATTCTTGGTTCGCTGAGGCCCCTTGGACCACGTGGTTCCTAATTTTAGCGAGCCCAGTATTCATTCATCTTTGCACTATGGGTTGCTTTACTTTCCTGAGTCCACTTCACTCCCACTGTAGGACGCAGTGTTTTAGTTGTCAATAGCTGGAGAGTGTCGGCATTCTAATTATATCCCTGTTGAATATACCCTTAATATCAATATCGATCAAGATGTTCAGTAAAGAACATATAGCCTACTTTCTCCTAAATGCATGGGTATTGTTATAACTCTTTGTCCTTTTCAAGAAGTATTGAATGTTGGTTAAAGTTGCTTCTTGAAATACAACGTGCTATACGGATATTAAACATGAATATGAGGTGCTACCTCTGTTAAAAATTTCATTAAATTCAGTTTCACCGTGTTTGAATTGATATGGGGAATCGATGTGCACACATACATGACCACTATCTGCAAACTATTGGGCTGATGACCTTGTAGTTCAGTCAAACCATGCTTCCTACAAAAGGGTATGCTGTTGCAAAATTTAGTAGAAATCAAATGATTAGGTTGGTCGTAATTTGATTTAAGCATTTAACATTTGGGTGGCCAATATTCCGTTTCCGTCAAGATGGCGGCGACATAAAACATGACACTGAGGTGCCCTTTGCAAGTGCTACCTCTGTACCACATTTCGTTCAGTTCAGTTTTACCGTGTTTGAATTGATAGGGGGAATCGATTTGCACACATACATGGCCGCCATATACAAGCAATTGGACAGATGACCTTGTAGCTTGGTCAAAGAACATAAAGGTATGTTGTTGTAAAATTTGGTAGAGATCAGATGATTAGATTGGTCGTCATTTGATTTAAGCTTTTTATATTTGGGTGGCCACCATTACGTTTACGTCAAGATGGCGGCAATATAAAACCTGACACTGAGGTGCCCTTTGCTAGTGCTACCTCTGTGCCAAATTTCGTTCAATTAGGTTTCACCGTGTTTGAATTCATAGGGGGAATCAATTTGCACACATACACGGCCGCCATCTGCAAACTATCGAGCTGATGACCTTTTAGGTTAGTCAAAAGACGCTCGCCATATGAATATATGTTGTTTGCAAAATTTGATAGAGATGGGATGAATAGGTTAGTCGTAATTTGATTTAAGCTTTGACCATTTTCGTGGCCGTCATTAGGTTTCCGTCAAGATGGCGGCGATATAAAACATGACACTGAGGTATCTTTGCTAGTGCACCCTCTGTACCAAATTTCGTTTAATTCAGTTTCACCGAGTTTGAATTGATAGGGGGGATCGATTTGCACACATACATGGCCGCCATCAGCAAAGTATTGGGCTGCTGACCTTGTAGTTTGGTCAAACGATTCGTCATACATAAAGGTAGGGATGGGTTGCGAACGGAGTCGCGAAGAGTCGAGACTGCTGCCGCTGGAACCGATACTCTCGACTCCAGTCTCGACTCCACTGATGCACTAACGCCATCTAACATCTGTTTTAGGAACTGCTTGAACATGTATGCCACACAGCGCCAGCAGCAACGTTGTTCGCCATCGCTGCGGCATGTTTACAATACAGCTGACAAAATCTTGCTGCTAGCTTGCCAGTTATACTTTTTTGGTATTGAAATGCATGGCAAGCTATTATAACCTGCAAAACGATTCAATAGAATGATTATACACACATCAAAAAAAGTTTTGCATCACCTCGGTTCCCAGATCTCCGGCATATAGACGTTGACTGTGTATATTGTATCCAAGATACAGTCCCTTTGACTGTTCATAGATGTCACTAAAACTGCTCAAAGATGTAAACAACCATGCATGAGCAGGGCCTATTAGACGGAGGGGGTACGACAGCCGATCAGTTCCAGTCATTCCACCAGGACGAAGGTACGCTGCTCATGTTGTCTGTAGTTCTACCATGCCTAGAAGGTCAATACCGCAGTTCGATCGCGTCCGCATTGTTACTTTGTGTCAAGAAGGGCTCTCAACAAGGGAAGTTTCCAGGCGTCTCAGAGTGAACCAAAGCGATGTTGTTCGGACATGGAGGAGGTACAGAGATACAGGAACTGTCGATGACAGGCCTCGCTCAGGCCGCCCAAGGGCTAATACTGTAGTGGATGACCGCTACTGACGGATTGCCGCTCGGAGGAACCCTGACAGCAATGCCACCATGTTGAATAATGCGTTTCGTTCAGCCACAGGACGTCGTGTTTCAACTCAAACTGTGCGCAATAGGCTGCATGATGCGCAACTTCACTCCCGACGTCCATGGCGAGGTCCAGCTTTGCAACCCCGACACCATGCAGCGCGGTACAGATGGGCCCAACAACATGCTGAATGGACCCCACGGAATTGGCATCACGTTCTCTTCACCGATGAGTGTCGCATATGCCTTCAACCAGACAATCGTCGGAGACGTGTTTGGAGGCACCCTGGTCAGGCTGAACGTCTTAGACACACTGTCCAGCGAGTGCAGCAAGGTGGTGGTTCCCTGATGTTTTGGGGTGGCATTATGTGGGGCCGACGTACGCCACTGGTGGTCATGGAAGGCTCCGAAACGGCTTTACGATACCTGAATGACATCCTCCGACCCATAGTGCACCCATATCGGCAGAATATTGGAGAGGCATTTGTCTTCATGGACGACAATTCTCGACCTCATCGTGCACATCTTGTGAATGCGTTCCTTCAAGATAACGACATCGCTCGACTACAGTGGCCAGCATGTTCGCCAGACATGAACCCTATCGAACATGCCTGGGATATGTTGAAAAGGGCTGTTTATGGACGTCTTGACCCACCAACCACTCTGAGAGATTTACGCCGAATTGTCGTTGAGGAGTGGGACAATTTGGACCATCAGTGTCTTGATGAACTTGTGGATAGTATGCCACGGTGAATACAGGCATGCAACAATGCAAGAGGACGTGCTACTGGTTATTAGAGGTAGTGGTGTGTACTGCAATCTGGACCACAAATGCTGAAAGTCTAGCTGTATGATGGTACAACATGCAATGTGTGGGTCTCATGAGCAATAAAACGAGCTGAAATGTTGTTTGTGTTGATCTCTATTCCCTTTGTATTTAACGGTTCCGGAACTCTTGGAACCGAGGTGATGCAAAACTTTTTTTGATGTGTGTATGCAAAGTCGTTCTTTGTTATGATCTACTGTAGGATTCTACAGTATGAGAATATGCTGCATAGTGATGGGATATTTATTTTGCCGGCAGGATCGTTATATGGAATGTCGAATAACAATTACGAAGTTCTTGGCACTGTGTGTGTATTTTTACTTTCATTACAGGGTGTTTCATTTACGTGTCTCAAATAACAAATGTTGGGTGTTGAATTAATGTAAGATTTGGCCTATGTTATGGTTTGTTAATTGCTTTGTTTAAGATGTGCGCACAGGCCTCTCATATTGTGACGGTCTTGTTATCCATCCACGTTCGTCCCTTGATACCTTGTGTTACGATGAATACAGTAGGATTATTAGCCAGCAAACATAGAAGATTGTTTCGGGTTATCATCGGTAATGTTGTAGGTGTAATTGTTATTGTGTTTATTATGATGATTATTATTTATAACAATAATAGTAATACAACCTGCCTAAAGTGCAATATTACAACAATTTGGTACAATGATTGTAAATAATAATAATAATAATAATAATAATAATGAGAGATTCTGACAAAAAAAGCGACCGTGTGCCCCCCGCAATACTCATCAGGTGAGCTTGGAGTCGCGAGGCTTAATGCGAAGCGACCCCGCAATACTCATCAGGTGAGTTGGAGTCGAGAGTGTTCATGCGAAGCGACCCCGCAATACTCATCAGGTGAGTTGGAGTCGCGAGTCTTCATGCGAAGCGTCCCCGCAATACTCATCAGGTGAGTTGGAGTCGCGAGTCTTCATGCGAAGCGGCCCCGCAATACTCATCAGGTGAGTTGGAGTCGCGAGTCTTCATGCGAAGCGGCCCCGCAATACTCATCAGGTGAGTTGGAGTCGCGAGTCTTCATGCGAAGCGTCCCCGCAATACTCATCAGATGAGCTTGGAGTCGCGAGTGTTCATGCGAAGCGACCCCGCAATACTCATCAGATGAGCTTGTAGTCGCGAGTGTTCATGCGAAGCGGCCCTGCAATACTCATCAGATGAGCTTGGAATCGCGAGTGTTCATGCGAAGCGACCCCGCAATACTCATCACGTGAACTTGTAGTCGCGAGTGTTCATGCGAAGCGGCCCTGCAATACTCATCAGATGAGCTCGGAGTCGCGAGTGTTCATGCGAAGCGACCCCGCAATACTCATCAGATGAGCTTGGAGTCGCGAGTGTTCATGCGAAGCGACCCCGCAATACTCATCAGGTGAGCTTGGAGTCGCGAGTCTTCATGCGAAGCGGCCCCGCAATACTCATCAGGTGAGTTGGAGTCGCGAGTCTTCATGCGAAGCGTCCCCGCAATACTCATCAGATGAGCTTGGAGTCGCAAGTGTTCATGCGAAGCGACCCCGCAATACTCATCAGATGAGCTTGGAGTCGCGAGTGTTCATGCGAAGCGACCCCGCAATACTCATCAGGTGAGTTGGAGTCGCGAGTCTTCATGCGAAGCGGCCCCGCAATACTCATCAGGTGAGTTGGAGTCGCGAGTCTTCATGCGAAGCGTCCCCGCAATACTCATCAGATGAGCTTGGAGTCGCGAGTGTTCATGCGAAGCGACCCCGCAATACTCATCAGATAAGCTTGTAGTCGCGAGTGTTCATGCGAAGCGGCCCCGCAATACTCATCAGATGAGCTTGGAGTCGCGAGTCATCATGCGAAGCCACCCCGCAATACTCATCAGATGAGCTTGGAGTCGCGAGTCTTCATGCGAAGCGGCCCCGCAATACTCATCAGTTGAGTTGGAGTCGAAAGTCTTCATGCGAAGCGGCCCCGCAATACTCATCAGGTGAGTTGGAGTCGCGAGTGTTCATGCGAAGCGGCCTCGCAATACTCATCAGGTGAGCTTGGAGTCGCGAGTGTTCATGCAAAGCCACCCCGCAATACTCATATCATATGAGCTTGGAGTCGCGAGTCTTCATGCGAAGCGTCCCCGCAATACTCATCAGATGAGCTTGGAGTCGCAAGTGTTCATGCGAAGCAACCCCGCAATACTCATCAGATGAGCTTGGAGTCGCGAGTGTCCATGCGAAGCGACCCCGCAATACTCATCAGGTGAGTTGGAGTCGCGAGTCTTCATGCGAAGCGGCCCCGCAATACTCATCAGGTGAGTTGGAGTCGCGAGTCTTCATGCGAAGCGTCCCCGCAATACTCATCAGATGAGCTTGGAGTCGCGAGTGTTCATGCGAAGCGACCCCGCAATACTCATCAGATAAGCTTGTAGTCGCGAGTGTTCATGCGAAGCGGCCCTGCAATACTCATCAGATGAGCTTGGAGTCGCGAGTGTTCATGCGAAGCGACCCCGCAATACTCATCAGGTGAGTTTGTAGTCGCGAGTGTTCATGCGAAGCGGCCCTGCAATACTCATCAGATGAGCTCGGAGTCGCGAATGTTCATGCGAAGCGACCCCGCAATACTCATCAGATGAGCTTGGAGTCGCGAGTGTTCATGCGAAGCGACCCCGCAATACTCATCAGGTGAGCTTGGAGTCGCGAGCCTTCATGCGAAGCGGCCCCGCAATACTCATCAGATGAGTTGGAGTCGCGAGTCTTCATGCGAAGCGACCCCGCAATATTCATCAGGTGAGTTGGAGTCGCGAGTCTTCATGCGAAGCGTCCCCACAATACTCATCAGATGAGCTTGGAGTCGCGAGTGTTCATGCGATGCGGCCCCGCAATACTCAACAGGTCAGCTTGGTGTCGCGAGTGTTCATGCGAAGCGACCCCGTAATACTCATCAGATGAGCTTGGAGTCGCGAGTGTTCATGCGAAGCGACCCCGCAATACTCATCAGATGAGCTTGGAGTCGCGAGTGTTCATGCGAAGCGACCCCGCAATACTCATCAGGTGAGTTGGAGTCGCGAGTCTTCATGCGAAGCGGCCCCGCAATACTCATCAGGTGAGCTTGGGTTCGCGAGTGTTCATGCGAAGCCACCCCGCAATACTCATCATATGAGCTTGGAGTCGCGAGTGTTCATGCGAAGCGACCCCGCAATACTCATCAGATGAGCTTGGAGTCGCGAGTGTTGATGCGAAGCGACCCCGCAATACTCATCAGGTGAGTTGGAGTCGCGAGTCTTCATGCGAAGCGACCCCGCAATACTCATCAGGTGAGTTGGAGTCGCGAGTGTTCATGCGATGCGGCCCCGCAATACTCAACAGGTGAGCTTGGTGTCGCGAGTGTTCATGCGAAGCGACCCCGTAATACTCATCAGATGAGCTTGGAGTCGCGAGTGTTCATGCGAAGCGACCCCGCAATACTCATCAGATGAGCTTGGAGTCGCGAGTGTTCAAGCGAAGCGACCCCGCAATACTCATCAGGTGAGTTGGAGTCGCGAGTCTTCATGCGAAGCGGCCCTGCAATACTCTTCAAGTGAGGTTGGAGTCGCGAGGCTTCATGCGAAGCGACCCCGCAATTCTCATCAGGTGTGTTGGAGTCACGAGTGTTAATGCGAATCGACCCCGCAATACTCAACAGGTGAGCTTGGAGTCGCGAGTGTTCATGCGAAGCGGCCCCGCAATACTCATCAGATGAGCTTGGAGTCGCGAGTCATCATGCGAAGCCACCCCGCAATACTCATCAGGTGAGCTTGGAGTCGCGAGTCTTCATGCGAAGCGGCCCCGCAATACTCATCAGTTGAGTTGGAGTCGAAAGTCTTCATGCGAAGCGGCCCCGCAATACTCATCAGGTGAGTTGGAGTCGCGAGTGTTCATGCGAAGCGGCCCCGCAATACTCATCAGGTGAGCTTGGAGTCGCGAGTGTTCATGCAAAGCCACCCCACAATACTCATCATATGAGCTTGGAGTCGCGAGTCTTCATGCGAAGCGGCCCCGCAGTACTCATCAGGTGAGCTCGGAGTCGCGAGGCGTCATGCGAAGCGACCCCGCAATACTCATCAGGGGAGCTTGGAGTCGCGAGTCTTCTCCAGCCCCCCTGCTATAGTCTATTTAATGGCCAGGGAATTCCTGCCTTGAAATACTACTACAATACAGAGACAGGGGTACATTCACGAAATAGAGAGGCAAATTAATGGAATTGCCAAGGGTCGAAAATTGTCGGCAGCATTTATATAAGGAGTGCGACATACCACCAAATACATGAAATATGTAGCCTACTTACGAATAAATTCGCCATAATATGTATTTATTTATAAAAACGGCAAATATATGTAAATAAATAGAAAATATTTAGTAAAATTAAATATATATAAACACATAACTATCCGGGCCTTACTCATCAGGTTAGCTTGGAATCGCGAGGCTTTATGCGAAGGGACCGTGTGGCCCCGCAATACCCATCACGTGAGCTTGGAGTCGCGAGGCTTCATGCGAAGCGGCCCCGCAATACGCATGAGATTAACGTGGAGTCGCGAGGCTTCATGCGAACCGAGACCGGTGTTCGGAGTCGATCGAGTCGACACTCTCGATTCCAGGCTTCAGTCGCGCCCATCCCTACATAAAGGTATTACATTGCAAAATTTGGTAGAGATCAGATGATTAGGTTGGTCGTAATTTGATTTAAGCTTTTAACATTTGGTTGGCCATCATTATGTTTTCGTCAAGATGGTGTCGATGTAGAACATGACACTGAGGTGTCCTTTTCTAGTGCTACCTCTGTACCAAATTTCGTTCAATTCAGTTTCACTGTGTTTGAATTGATAGGGTGAATCGATTTGCACACATACATGGCCGCCATCTGCAAACTATTGGGCTGATGACCTTGTAGTTTGGTCAAAAGATGCTCGCTATATAAATATGAGTTGTTGCAAAATTTGGTATAGATCGGATGATTAAGTTAGTCATAATTTGATTTTAACTTTGAACACTTGGGTGGCCGCTATTACGTTTCCGGTCAATGCATGTGAGATTTTCGAAGTGAAATGCCATGTCCTGTGGTTCGGATTCCACGTAAAAAGGAGGTCCCGTGGCTCATGATCTCAAGATTAACGGTCACGTTAAACTACAAGCTTCCTTTCCTTTTTATTACGTTTCCATCAAGATGGCAGCGATATAAAACACGACTCTGAGGTGCCCTTAGCTAGTTCTACTTCTGTACAAAATTTCGTTCAATTCGGTTTCACAGTGTTCGAATTGATAGGGGAGGACAGACATTCAGAGTACACACACACACTCAGACACACAGACAGACGCACAATTTTAGGCCCTGTGTAGATCTCATAAGTCTATTTTAATTTTTTGCAAAAATCGAAAGTAGGCTAAAAATTCGAGGTATTTTCGAACAAGTTTCGTCCATTTAGCATTTGTCCCCTTCCTTCTAGAAATGATGTTGAAAATTCTTGAGGTCAGCCTCTTGTATGTATGGATGTACTCTTTATTGTCAGACAGATAGGCTCCACTGGTGACAATATAATAATTAACAATAAAATTTACACGTATAAACAAAACAAAAACATCAAACATGAACAAAAATAGAAATACACTAGTCTGTTATAAATCAACAACCACAATCATACAGACACGCACTCAAACGTCCTATCTCAAGCATTCATTCATTCATAAAATGCATTTGTACAAGAAACATTAAAATAATTATTATGTGACTGTAGAAGACAAGTCTCATCTTTCTAATGACTGTTGTTATGCTCTCGAAATATTGGTTAAACTAATTTATTATTATGCCTGATTCTATATTCACCTCCCTCTTTAATGGGACCCATGATATTCCTCAAGATCATTCATTCCTTCAATTCGAAATTCCTGAGTTCTCCCTTTTTGACCATGTTCAAGCATTCTGAGGCACACAGTCCAGAAGGTCTTACTACGAAGGGAAATGAATTTGGACTTGTAAATGTTCTTACAGAGATGGTAAACTCTCTGCAGTTTGGTACACCTGGCTTTCATGGCTAGATCCTCACTAACTTTCAGGGCTATCCATTCTCCCAGGTTTTTGTAGGCGTTATTCTTCTTATTACTGTATCCCCGAGTGGATTTGAGTTGGGGGCGTCTCTGATGTGTATTTATTAATCTCATGTAAATGTTTTTTCCTAATTAGAAAAACACCCATTACAATTGACTGATGAGGATTACATTTCGATAATTGCAAATGCTAATTTTAGCCCTACTGATCTCAGCGAGATTCCATTTGTAACCCGAGGTAACGCACTTTCAGAAAGATAAGAACCCTTTATAGGTCCTTGGGATTCTATCTTCCCACCATGTATTTATAGAACGGTGTTAGGGTGAGAATCTTCCCACCCCTTTCATTTCAAGCAGTTCCACATGCATCCACAAGCTAGATGCAGAGAAATATTGAAAACCCGTTAATTTGATGTATACTGTCATCAGAAACCAAAGGTGGGAAGCATATATCTCAGTGGTCTCCACAGTGCACGTGCTCGCCAGTTCGGTTGTGTTAAGTGAAAGAAATGCATTGTTTTACAGAAGAAGGTGTTTTTATTGAAGACTAGCAGAAGTACCCATTCTTCGAACGGTCTTTGGTATTAATAGCCAGACGTAATCAATTGAGCTACTGTTGCAATGGTTAGAGGCTTGGAACCTGTTTTTCGACAAAGATAAATGATTAGTTAAAATATGCTCAGAAAAGAAATTTAGCCTACCTAACGTGTACTTCCTGACGTGAAAATAAAATTGAAAACCTCGTAAACGAAACGCAATACACGTCATGTTGCTGTTTGGAGGTATATTAGACCTTCTGTACGACATATCGCACGTTTAAGTTGTGTGAAAAAAATCTATGGTAACCCCTGACCCCCTTAAGCGCATTGATGAATTTTACAGTTTTAGTTGGTTCCGTGATAACCTTATTGCCATTTGCAAGCGTTCACAGAAATTTAATAAATGGAGTGGCATTACTTCCTGCAGAAATAGATGGAAAGTTGGATGTCACCTTTTGAGATGTTTTTGTCATGGCTATTCGCGTGCATTCCTTCATTAGTTTATTAAATGAAATTAGTTTTCTTGGAATATCAGAAACTGTTGGTATTAGAGGCTTAAAATGTAGTTTTCGGGAACCCTTTACGGCTATTTAGGGTCCCCGAGGTTTGTTTCTGACACCAAGGGGCAGAAAATAATCATTGTCTCGTCGTTGAAGGCCGTAGTATAATAATAATAATTATTATTATTATTATAATATAGCAATATAGGGATAGGACCGTAATAGACCTTCCGTACCTCACCCGCACGTGTAAATCGCGCGTAAAAATTCTATAGTACCCCTTGACCCCCTTAAGCGCATTATACCCTATGTATTGATGATTTTTACAGCTTGACTTTGTTCCGTTATGGCCTTATAACCGTTTGCAAACTATCTCAGTAATGTAATAAATGGAATTGTATTGCCTTACAGCAATAGATGGACCTGTGAGTTTCTGTTGCCATGGTTACCGGATTGCATTCTTTCATTATTGAATTAAATGAAATTAGTTTTCTGGGAATATCTCAAAAACGGTTGGTTCAGGCAGTGGCGGCTGGTGTAGAAAATTAGTTGTGTGCTGTAGGCCTAACCCTCCTTCCAATTTTCTTTATATATAAACATATAGAAACTCTCACTCAGTGACGAAAAATGATGTCCATACGTCGCTCCTTCTTGCTGCAGAACTTGTCAATCACCCTGGCATTGAACCCCTCCTTACTGGAGACCATCTTCTTCTCAATGGAGAGCATAGCGACGGCACTTAGTCTTTCTTGTGTCATGGTGTTCCGCAGAAAGGTCTTGATCCTCTTCAGCGATGAAAAACACCTCTCAGGCTCTGAAGTAGTCATGGGTGTTGTTACTAATATCCTCAGAAGCTTGCTTGTTTGGCAGAACGCACCTTGCAGATTACTGGATATTATGAAATGCAGTAGAGGGACTGCCCCACCAATATTCCTAAAATCTGGTCTACAGTACAGAACCGACAGTTCTGTTCTGAGCCTTTTCTTTTCCAGCATGCTATAGGCCTGAACAGTTACACCTAGTTATTTATCTGGAAACGTTTTGGAAAATCGTTCAAAGTTGGTGGAATCTAACAGTTTTGCTGCTTCCAGGTGATCCAAGGTTTGGAAGCGATCGCGGGCTTCTCGTGTTATTCTATCACATACTTCCTTGGCATCAGTACGCCGACATGGTAACTTTCTGCGCTTGTTTCCTGAAGCACACGTTTCTTCAGCAGTACCGGTACTAGCAATGTCTTCTACCGATTCCCTGATGTTGTTGATCACTTGCAAGAAGTGTGACACAGCGGATTTTATCTTCACGGCATCAGCTGTTCTTGACTGCAATTGATTGTACATAATGTCCACATGTGGCATCAATTTATGAAAGAAATGTAGCCAAAATATGAATTCCTCGTCTTCTAAGCTGCGACGAAGCCCGTTTGCCTGCAGGCAAGTTTTATAGGATGGGGTTTTCTCCAGCATTAATAAACACTCCCTTATGGATACCCTTTGCTCGTACACCACATTTACGGTGCGCGACCTGAAATTCCATCTAGTCGCTGGTCCAGTTGGAATTCTTCGAGCTGCCACTGCTTCTAAAGCAGACGTCCGTTGCGGCGACCTTGAGAAGAAAGCAGGGAACGCTGACAGGTGAGCGAAGAACATCCTAGCCGACTGATTCTGCGAAGCTGCATGTTCCATTATTAAATTCAGTTGGTGTGCATAGCAGTGGATGTAATGTGCGTTGGGATAGCAGGCTTTTATCTTTGCTTGCACTCCACCTTTACCACCACTCATTACTGATGCCCCGTCGTAGGTCTGCGCAATAACTTTGTGTGGTGTAGCGTTAGACATGTTGTCCATTACACTTAAAATACATGATGCAAGGGAATCCGCATTCTGACCTTCTGGTTTAAAGAAGCCCCAAAATCGTTCGTATGGAATACCATCTTTCTCATACCGAAATACCAACACTAACTGTGTCTGCTCTGAAACAACTGTAGTTTCATCCGCCATCACACTAACAAAATATGCTTGCTGCATTTCTTCTGCTATCACTTCTCTGCAGGTTTCTAGCATGCAGTCCAACAGCTCGTTCTGGATGGTATTTGAGGTCCCTTTGAAAACTCTATTAGATTCAATGTGCTCCTTTCCTGCACTGTCTATACTGGAAATTAAATCTACTAGGCCCAAGAAAACGCCAGGATTGTCTAAATTATCATTTTCGTCGTGCCCTCTTAAAGCTAATTCAAACGCACCACAAAACTTAACGCAGTCTATAATTCTGGATAGCACATACCTGTTCTTCTCCACTTGTTGATTGTGCTTTTCTTTTTCTTCATGATAAGCACGGCTTAATAGTGTTGCAACATTAACTGTTCCTAAAGCACTTAAATTTAAAGAATTATTGATGTGTTTCTCGCTGTCATTATGCTTCCTCATTAAAGCGTTTAGATGTCCAAGATCTCTAACACCCACTGTTCCCCAAGAATCACTATTGCCAAAACACAAACAAGGGAAACAGAAAAGGGCATTTCTAATTTCGTTTTCATACACTTTTCTATTAAATTTTCTAGTGTATGCAGATTTGTTAGAAGTGGCTTTCTGAGCAATATCTAAGTCCGGGGTAGGTCTACCTAACTTCTTTACCGTAGTTTTTTCTTCAAGAGTTCTGGTTGAAAATGGGGTTTTCAAGAGGCTCTCCACTGAGTTTTTCATATTGCACAAACACGCAAACAAACTCAACACATATACTCATTCCTCATACAAAATTAAATAAGTACTGCACACAATAACACCTGCAATTACAAAATATTCACGAACTCGGAAACACTTGGTCTGACCGCGCAAAAACAGTACTACTCAGTGTTACCAAAAGCATTAAGATGAAACCAGCAACGCCGTAATGCAAAATCACATGTTATTTTATTATAGTGAAATTTATGAACTAGGCATCACAATAATCATATCCTTATTTTGACGGCATAAAAATTATAATTTTGATAGTACATCGATTAACAAAATGTGGCTATAGAATAAGTAGGTTGGGAGTATTGAAAAAGACCTTCTGGCGGGAACAGCTGATGGCTTCCTCTGCTTTTTTCACCCCATTTTCTTTGAGCGATTCCCTCTTAAATCCTACTGCTGAGTCCAGATAGTGCCACTGGCCACGTTCACATTCCGTGTGACCAGTGCTGCCTCTCTGTGGTCGAATGAAGAAACGCTGTGATGACTGGTCTTAGCTATTTTCCCAACAGCACATCCAGAACACAAGGAAAAAGTTGGGCGCGCATGCGCAGAAGACAACATTCACGCTTCCTGCCAATAAACTTGGAAATTCTCGCTGGGCTGTGATCTGCACAGCTAACGCCGTGCACGGAGTGGAGCGCACGCCTAGATACCTCGAACCGTACATGTTATGAACCTCGTAGTGAGGGGAGTAGAAATATTTCCTATTCTTTGCTTGACGTCCTTTTTTTAAAGCGTTGTATTTGTAGATAATAGGCCTACTATTAAAATAATTTATTTTCAAATAAAGCAATGTGCTGCAGCACTTCAGCACATAAGGAGCGGCCGCCCCTGGTTTTAGGGCCTAAAAAGGTGGTTTTCGGGGTCCATTAAGGGCCCCCGAGTTTCATTTCTCACATTGAGGGGCTGAAAATGAGCTTTGTCTCGCCCTTCTACGCCTATTTCAGCAAAGGTTTTAAGGGGGTAGGCCCCCTTTTATTGGAGCTACAGAGAAGAGTTACATCAATGATTAGTGTCGTGCCTCTGAAGGATATCTGTACAACATTTTACGTTTATCCACCCAGCCGTTCTCGAGTTATATGGGAACATACTTGTCCACAGACAAACAGACAGACAGACAGACAGAAACACGTAAATAACGCAAATTTCCGTAGAAATTCAGAAAAAAAGAGACAAACTTTCATTCTTATATATAGAGAGACCGTCATAAAACAGTCTGAAACACGTAAATAACGCAAATTTCCGTAGAAATTCAGAAAAAAAGACAAACTTTCATTCTTATATATAGAGATAAGAGATTTGTAAACGTTGTTATATAACTGAAATACAATGCTAATAATGATTTTGGTCACTTGAGTAAATATACTTCAGCTAGAATGGAAATAATTATCCTGCTCAGGGTGTTTGCCAGAGAATAGAAGATTTCTAAAATTAACTTTCTGTGTTTTAGTAAATACTATTTTGAAATTATTGAATTATATTCGAATATACTAACTTTTAACATTCTAAAGTCACTTTTATATTTCTTGTGCAGTTTTCGGCAAAGATGATATAGGTCACTGACCTTGTGTTGCGTGGGAGAAACGTTTTTTTTATTATAGAGCGTGATCGGTGTTTTTATATATTATATCCTGTTAAATAAACTTCATTATTGAGCGATAAACACAGTATCATCATAATTTGGAGGTGGGAAATTACTACCCCATTGTTCATTTAATGGAAACATACTATCGGGTATGGGCAGTGGGATAATAATTTGCCACCCCATATTTCATAAAATAGAATCCACAACCAAAAAATTGTTGCATATTCCTACTCATCTATCACCCCCAATTTCAAATGAGCAAAAAAAAAAAACTAATATTTTATACCCCCAGTCTTTTGCTCTATAAAGGGATACAATTCCTATAAGTATGGGAGAGATGGCGGAAACGGCGAAGGACAGATCTAAGCGAGGGCAAATAATGAAAATTGGAAAGAAAATATAGTTATGATAACTTTGAACAATCAGAAGTATTGTATATTATCTTGTAGCACGATATCTTCGTTTGTTAGGAAATGTGTTCAATATTTGTATAAATTTCATGTCAGATACAATCTTAAAATTGATATAATTGCTGTCTTGCCTCTTTAAGCTATACGTCCAACCTTAACTATATTAATGTGTTATTTGAACCAGAAAGTATTGAACCTCGCTCAGTTAATTGGAGAACAATCAAACGTTCAAAAGCCTGTACATTGTTTCAAGTAATTGTGAAAAATATTAAATACAAACTTGAGTCTATCCCACTCTAATCATTATCTTTCCCTAAATAAGTTATGTTTAAAAATACTGGCAGTTGAATACAGTATATATTATCACATATTTAGTTTTAATAAAGCTGAATTTGTTGATTCATTTACAAACTCTGCGATATATTGGCCATGTAGCCCCGTGTATTTGGATGTGAGTGTGTTTGTGAAATCTCTCTGATAACCTGAGTAATTTTGGTTGCTCAACTAGCGTGTGTATTTGTAAATTGAGCTTAAATTTGGGTACGAGTTAATGTGATCTTAATATAGGTACTAGTCCAACATTTGCTAGGAGTAGAAGTGGGAAAAACACGGGAAAACCACGTCTAGGATGCCCGATGTGGAAATCTAACCCAATTTCTCCTAGTTCTGTCTCACAAGACTGTATATACCCCGTTTTAGCCAGAAATAAAATTGGCACAGCCATAAATCGAACCGAGACTTTCCCGGTGACAGCCTACAATGTTAGTCACAAGGTGAAACTGTAAGTAATAAAATAATGGTAAGTAATGTAATATAGTGAAATCTTACTGGCTACAAAACAACGGAAGGATCAAATACAATGTTATGAAAACTAATAATGTTTTGTTAAATGTAATTCTTTATTTGTTCTCTCTTTGTACGATATGATGGCTGACTTGCTCGTGTTTAGTTTTGTGTCATGTAATGTACTAAATTACAATCTACTGTATTCTTCAGATATGAAAAGTAAGGATCAGTGTGAGGTTCGATAATGGTTGAGTGGAATTTACAACAAAAGAAAAATTAATTTGGCAATCGGAAGTCAAGGTAATTTGTTCGTAACTGAACTCAATTTAAGAAGTACCTCAACCAAAGTTTGTCAGATCGAAGGATCTGGCAGCAATATTACTCTGGATAACTAGTATACCTCAGTACGACTACCCAAACCACTGCTCAAAAATCACTAACGTAAACGGTTGGGTAATGAAGACATAATTATACATTTCAGATTCCCCAAGTATTTGTCTAAACAAAGCCTCGTAAAGCACATACTACCATGAAAAAACACATTTTTTTAATGTTCAGTATTTCTCCTCTCTACAATGCTTGTCGAAGATAAGATTAAGCTAAGTAAGTAGATGGTCTTTGTCATCACCGGGATTGGAACATTTGCTCTTTGTTGGGCAGCTCCCAATTCTCAAATGCAGTTTAACGTTATATGTATGTTACGCAGTCAGACCAGAGGCTGACTGGATCCTCAAAATATACCGCCGTAGGTTATGTGGGTAGAAAACAAGGCGTTACAATAAAGAGGCAACCCCTATAACACCTTTACTTTGATAGATTTAGGCTATGTCCCTGATGGAATTCCAATCCTAACATATGATAAAAGTTTAGTGCTTTTCAGTCGGTCAACACGAGTGTACCCAAAAGAGCTGGGTTATGCCCTAATCCTGAAATAAAATACATGAGATTAATAAATACAACATCCCTCAAAAACACATTGCATCGACTTCACTCAGCACATAGGAACATGGGGTAGAAAGGATAAAACCAGTTTCGTTGAGATAACATCCCATTTCAGTCGACCACACCTGGTGTAAGATTGAAAACGAAACTGTTCGAAGCTCCAGCGAGGAATACAACCAGATACATGGTAGCTTGTAATATTACAGTATAACAATAGTTGATTTTTACAACCATATAGTTACTCCAAATAGACAAACTCCGGGTTTCTATCACCATTTTAGCATTTTGCCTGATATCATATATAGCCTACTACAATTAGAATACACCGACAGTTGCATTACCAATACTGCAACTAAATAATTGTACATATTGTAAATATTTTCACATGTATTCTCAAACATAGAAGTTATAGCCTAAGTGTAATGGATCTGATGATGATCGCTTGACAATCAAAACTGGTCATCCTAGTGTATTTATTAATCTCATGTAATTTATTTCAGGATTAGGGCATAACCCAGCTCTTTTGGGTGCATTCGTGTTGACCGACTAAAAAGCACTAAACTTTTGTTTACTAAGACAACACTGAAACATGGCTTCAAACCCCACAATCCTAACATGTGAAATACATCAAGTAAGATCCTAACTAACTTCGCCACTTAGTCAGCTAAAGCGTAGTCCTTCCTGTTCTGTTAGGGAGAAGGGTACGATATGAGTAATTTGGGGTGCAATAGAATGTTGAAAACCTCGTTCACGACTCGACACCATGGAGCGCTTGCCTGGCACTTGAGCAGGTTGGAATGCCTTTGATGTTTAACGAGATGAAATATTGGCTTGTGCATTCTACTGGCTCCACCACCGCGGGAGCGTTTATGTTCCACTGCGTTTTTACTATCTGTGTGCAGGTGGCGTGGTTGTAATAATAGTGGAGGAGTGACAACATTTCCCCATGAAATTCCACTAGTTCTAGCGCAGAAAATACGTGGGAAGTAGTAATGGAAATTTGTTGGCCAACGCTGACTTTTTTTGGTTGGATCTCAGCAAGAACAAGCCCAATAAAAAGAGGAATGTGGCAATTGTTGGGAGGAGCGTTCACAGTTGACGTAGTACGGGGTGGTGTGATTTATGCATACGTGACGTCATGGCAGGGAGCCAGAGAGAAGGGAGATAGAGCAGTTTGCACAATGCAAAATTCAGAGGAATACATCAAGTGAAAACAATAATTTTTTACAAGGAATTAAAGTGAAAGAGAGATCATATAAATTAGGGTTTTAAGCGAGAAAAATAGGCCATAATAATTATATTAATTATGGCCATATCATGAGACTCAATGGCGACTTAAGGAATCTTAAAGTGACAATAGTCTGGATTACACAGGTCCATTGATCTCAGAAGTGGCAATATCACACCAATATGCATCGAGGATGGAATGCCATTCAAGCATAAGATCCACAGTTGCGAAGTTACACCTGAAGATCGACTAAGGACATTGGAAAAATTATGAACGGAGGAACGTCGAATTCGACATAGTGAGTTTTGGAAGAACAAGAAAATAACAGCAGTGGATCATAATTTATTTTATGTGATCCTATGGGTCCAAGGAACTTAAATAAATACATCAACAAATAATTAAATCTTCTTATATATAAAAGTGAAAGTCTGTATGTATGTATGTGGGTATGTGGGTGGGTCTGTTCCGTATACAAATCTACACCGTTACACCAATCTCAACCAAATTTTGCATACACATAGTTTAGGGCCCAGAACGAACCGCTGGCTACATGAATTTTCGATAGTCTTTCTCATTCTTCTGATTTCGGCCCTTTTGCACTCAAGCACAGGCAAATCAAATCATAAAATATACTCATGAAGGAATGGCAAGGCAGATAGTTTCCATGACAACATAGCTCAAGTCGAGACACGGCCGACTGGATGCCAGTTGTGCTCTGCACTACCGGTATAGAAAATGAGGATCTTTACTTGAAATCCCGTTAGTTACTCAACTACTCACACAGCACTGTCAACCGAGTTTAGCATAACAAAGACTTGACACCATCTTCTACTATATATTTGTCAAATACCACTCACTCACTCACTCATTCATTCATCACGAAATCTAAGAAACCACCGAACGGATTGGAATGAAATTTGGTATGCAGCTTCCTCAAGGGACGCAAGGATTTTTGCATATTCAGGTTCTAAAGGGGTGTTAAGGGGGTAGACCTGCATTTCATTGAATAGCAATATCTCCCGATTGGTTTCATTGGGGGATGTGATACTCGGCATATAAACTCATCATTAAAAATAAGAAGAATCGTGTCTGAGGGTTTTTCGATGTGGTGTATATTATGAGGTGAAAGGGGTGAAAAGTGGGGATTAAAAGATTCCTAACAGAGCGTGTATCTCTTAAACGACATAGGCGAGGAGTTTGAAACTCAGCGAAAAAAATCAACATAAAAAAGAAGTAAATATGTGTTTGACCGGTTTTTCATAAATTCAATTTATGGGGCCCACGGGGAGGGGTAAAATTCTGGGGGGGGGGGGGGGGACAGGAAAGAAAGTGACCTAACCTGATTGACTGACTGACTCACTCATCAAACTCAGGGGAAAATTAAGTAAGTAAGTAAATAGCTGTTTGACAGTTTTTTTTTCTTAAATCAAATTTAAGGGGTTCATGGGGAGGGGTGAATTTCTGAAAATAGGAAATTGAAAGAAAATGTCCTGACTCACTCATCATCGCCCAGCCAAAATTATTGAAGTTAGAAACATGACAGTTTGGGGATATATTCATTGTTTGTCAAAACCGTCTACTAAGGCTGGATTTTCGGATAATCAGGTTCTAAAGGGGGTCTTAAGGGGGTTAAACATGCATTTCATTGAATAACAATATCTCCCGATTGGTATCATTGGGGGATGTGATACACGGCATATAAACTCATCATTAAAAAAAAAGAAGACACCTGTCTGAGGGTTTTTCGATGTGGTGTATATTATGAGGTGAAAGGGGGTGAAAAGTGGGGATTGAAAGATTCCTAACGGAGCGTGTATCTCTTAAACGATATAGGTGAGGAGTTTGAAACTCAGCGGAAAAAAAATCAGGATAAAAATAAGTAAATATGTGTTTGACAGTTTTTTCATAAATCCAATTTAAGGGTCCCATGGGGAGGGGTGAAATTCTGGGAGGGGGGGGGGGCAGAAAAGAAAGTGTCCTAACTGATTTACCGACTGACTCACTCATCAAACTTAGGGGGGGGAAACTGCTTTAAAGTAAGTAAATAGCTTTTCGACAGTTTTTTGAACAATCAAATATAAGAGGTTCATCGGGAGGGGTGAAATTCTGAAGAAAAAATAAATAAAGAAAATGTCCTGACTCATTCCCTCACTCATCATCGCCCAGCCAAAAATATTGAAGTTGGAAACATGGCAGTTTGGGGATATGTTCGTTGTATGTCAAAACCGTACACTAAGGGAGGATTTTTGGATATTCAGGTTCTAAAGGGGTCTTGAAGGGGTTAAGCCTGCATTTCATTGAATAACAATATCTCACGAGTGGTTTCATTTGTGGATGTGATACTCGGCATATAAACTAATCATTAAAAATAAGCAGACATGTGTCTAAGAGTTTTTCGATGTGGTGTATTATTATGAGGTGAAAGGGGTGAAAATTGGGGGTTGAAGGATTCCTAACGGAGCGTGTAGGCCTATCTCTTAAACGGCATAGGCGAGAAATTTGAAACTCAGCGAAAATATCAGCTTAAAAAGTAAGTAAATCGGTGTTCGTCCGTTTTTTCATAAATTAATTCAAGGGGCCAATGGGGTGGTGTGAAATTCTAGGGGGAAAAAGGAGAGAAAGTGTCCTAACTGACTGACTAACTCACTCATCAAACTCAGGGAAAAAGACAGCTTAAAAAACAAGTTAATAGGTGTTCAAGCGTTTTTTCATCAATCCAATTTACGGGGCCCATGGGGAGGGGCGAGATTCTGGTAAAAATAATTGAAAGAAAATATCCTGTCTGACTCACTCACTCATCACGCCAAACGAAAACTATTCAAGTTGGATACATGAAATTTTGGGAATATGTTCGCTATATGTCGAAAACGTCAACTAAGGAATGATTTTTGTTTATTCGGGTTTTAAAGAGGTGTTAAGGGGGTAAACGTGCATTTCATTGAATAACGATATCTCATGAGTTGTTTCTTTGGGGATGTGTTATTCGGTATATAAACTAATCATTAAAAATAATCAGCCATAGGTCTAAGGGTTTATCGATGTGGTGTATATTATGAGGTGAAAGGGGTGAAAATTGGGTGTTGAAGGATTCTTAACGGAGCGTGTATTTCTGAAACGACATAGGCGAGAAGTTTGAAATTCGACGGGAAAAACAGCTTTAAATACAAGTAAAGAGGTGTTCGACCGTTTTGTCATAAATCCAATTTAAGGGGCCCTTGGAGAGGGGTGAAATTCTGGGGGGGAAAAAAAAACAGGAAAGAAAGTGTCCTAACTGATTGGCTCACTTACTCACTCATCAAACTCAGGGGGAAAACAGCTTTAAATAAGTAAATAGGTGTTCGACCGTTTGTTTTATAAATCCAATTTAAAGGGTTCATGGGGAGGGGTGAAATTATCAAAAATAATTGAAAGAATATGTCCTGACTGACTCACTCACTCATCATCGCCCAGCCAAAATTATTGATGTTAGAAACATGAAATTTTGGGGATATGTTCGTTGTATGTCGAAAACGTCCACTAAGGAAAGAGTTTTGGATATTCAGGTTCTAAAGAGGTGTTAAGGGGTAAATGTGCATTTCATTGAATAACAATATCTCACGAGTGGTTTCATTTAGGGATGTGATACTTGGCATATATTCTAATCATTAAAATAAGCTGACACATGTCTAATGTTTTTTCGATGTAGTGTATATTATAAGGTGAAAGGGATGAAAAGTGGGGTTTGAAAGATTCCTAACGGAGCGTGTATCTCTTAAACGACATAAGCGAGGTGTTTGAAACTCGGAGGAAATCAATCAGCTTAAAAATAAATAAATAAATATATAAATAAATAAATAAATAAATACATAGAATAAATAGGTTTTCGACCGTTTTTTTCATAAATACAATTTAAGGGGCCTATGGGGAGGGGTGAAATTCTGGAAGAAAAACGTCCACTAAGGAAGGATTTTTGGATGTTCACTCTCATCGACCAACCAAAACTATTAAAGTTAGAAGAATGATATTTTGGGGATATGTTTGTTGTGTGTCGAAAATGTCTACTAAGGAGGGATTTTTGGATATTCAGGTTCTAAAGGGGTGTTAACGGGGTTAAACCTGCATTTCATTCAATAACAATATGACACGACTATGACGCGAGCGAAGCGAGGCTAAAAATGAGATGGTGTGTGTGTATTACTCAATCACGCCAGTACCACTGGTCCGATTTACATGAATTTTACATGGAAGTAGCTGATTTACCTGGTTAACATATAGGTTACTTTTGATTTCAATACTTTGTACTATTTAAAGATGGCGACCATTTTAGTGACTTCGCTACACCCTTTGGTTTAAAACTTTCATATTTCCATTTCAAATACAAAGAGAACGCTAAGAAATACCAAACTTTTGATGGCATATACGAGGTTTAAAATTACATTTTCTATCCGAAAGGTATCTCCAACGGTTAGCGAGAAAAACCTAAATTTGTGCTATAAAACACGGTCAACGCCGAGCGGTGTAGTTGGACAAAATGTTCCATCCTTAATATCCCTCTGCACAGCATCTCGCCTATCCCCTGTTTTAACTGTCACATTCACATTTTAATTTATTTATGACGCGTAGCGAAGCACGGGTACTTCAGCTAGTAATAATAATAATTGTAAGGCCCCATCAATCTAGTGTATACTTTTGGGTTCAAGATATGTTTTGGCATCAGAATGTGGCACATTATCATAGTCGTCATCATTGAACAAAGCGTCTTGCTGTAATCTCTCCTTGCTGGAGAACATGGTTCACCAATTCTTCTTTTTCTACAATTCAGAGAAGTAGATGAACTGTTTCATCTTCCTTCAATAATGATAAATAACACAGTTTGTAGAATAAAATAGTCACAGTGATAAGCACAGGGATAAGCACACAACACTAACTAAACAACGTAGCAAAACACATTTACTCATGCGCGTAATAAAGGAGTGCAACTTATGTCGAGTTCAGAGTTTTTTCCTCCTAACAACGATGGTGATTAAAATTTAATTCTTTGTCAATACACCTGAGCAGCGATCTCAAGAGTTCAACATAGGATAAGAGGAGCAATAGCAAAGCCATATTTAAGTTCCTTATAACTTACGAAGGAAAAGACGAATGTGCGGTCGAAAAGGCCGTGCATTGAGTTCTCGAAGGTTAACCTGCTTAACATGTTTTAGCATAGACTCGACCTGGTTACAGGAAATGTTTCATAGTTAGTCGTCGTGGACCGGACGTTTATTATGTTTAATAACAAGCGTCCTCCTGTCGAACTGTCCACTTTTCGCAGACGCGTGTTCACAATACTCCACATATTCTCGATTTGATTGGATTCTGAAGGCCATTCAAGTACATTATTGTTTCCTTCCATGAAGTTCTTGACTGCTTTGTATTGTGACATGGAGCCAGATCATGTTCAAAAGTTCCTTCATTGTGTGCTCATGGGTGCTTCGCCTTGAACAATACAATGTGACTTCACAAAAAACTACACGTTTTCAGTCATTGAAGGTTCAAGATTTATGTATTGTCCGAGCCAACCGATTGGTTTTACGACAGTAGTCGGCAACTGCTTCTTTATTGGCTTTCTTGCCTTCCTTCCAAAATCTATAAAAATCACTTCTGTTAAAGTGTCAATTTCATCCCTAGTAGCCAATAAATCTCTCTGATGATTCTTATCTGTCTTGTTAAGAAGATTTTAACTGTTTCTAACTAGGGTTTTTGTCAAATATAGGAGTTGTAATGATAGAAGCCATATTTCAGTGTTGCCTAATAATCAAGCCAGCAACAGTTTAGCTTTACCGGAATCTAAAATTTGTTCCGAGACATAGATTTGTGTTCTATGATACAGAAACAGCATACACTGTTAGTACACATACAAGTACTAAACTGAGTGGGCATACGATTGTTGCTTATTGTTTGAAAATAGCAACAATAGACAATAAAGAAAGCTTTTCAGTCGATCAACACGAATTGTGCCCAATAACAGTAGGCGGGAAACATATATTTACATACCTTACAAACTAAGACGCTTTTATGTACTAATACCTAAGGTTATGATGAAATACCTAAGGAATTTGTACATAAGAGCGTTTTAGTTTGTAGGGTACGTAAATACTTTTTTCCCGCCTAATATTATTGGGCACAATTCGTGTCGACCGACTGAAAAGCATTCTTTATTATTAAATCTAGGAGTGATTTAACGTTTTGTTCATAACTGCCTTTTAACTTTGGAAACAATGAGGCAGATTTATCATATGCCCTAAAAGTCTTTAGACACTGGATTTCCCCTTACCATCAACAGAGACAGAATTGTCTTCTAGGATACAGAAATAGCATACGCTGTTAGTACACGCACAAGTACTAAACTGAACTACAGTGGACATAAGATTGTTGTTTATTGTTTCAAAATAGCAACAATAGTCAAGCCATCAACAGTCTAGCATTACCGGAATTCAAAATTTGGTCAGATAAAATTTTCTAGAGACTAACATTTACAAACCACTTCATTTCCGTGTGAAATACAAGCTTGTCCCTATTAATTTGCACACCATAGTAGAATGGGGTCCATGTTAAATTAGTGGATAGCTCGCAAACCCGAGGTTGGATTTGGATATGCGACATGTTTTAGGACTTGGTGTGAAGCTCCCTTTCCTATGGATCACTCGTTATATTTTTTGAAAAGAAAAATGAAAATTTTTGTCTTAGAAAGTAGGCGATATTTCCAAAACTAATCATTCAAAAAAGTCATATATAGGCTTAAACGAAAGGTCCTTATGTCCTTTATCGTTAGAACAAACCTTTATATTGTTTACATTTTTTTTTCGAAAAAGTCCATTTTTGAAAGTGGGGCATATTTTGGAAACTACAAATTTTACAAAAAGGTTTGTTTGACATAAACTGATGATCTTTACCCCCTCTGTTGTTGTTGTAGTTTGAGTCTTCCGTCTTTTGACTGATTTGATGCAGCCCTCCATGCTTCCGTGTCCTGAGCTAATCGTTTCATCTCTACATAGTTACCACACTCTACATCCGAGGCAATCTGTTTAACGTATTATAACCTTGGTCTACTCTTACAGTTCTTGTCCTCGACCCTTCATTCCATAACTAATCTTGCTATTCCTGGGTGTCTTACTATGTGTCTTCATTAGCAGTCGCCAGAAACATCTATCCTCTCACACTAGTCTTAATACCTGTTCGTTTGTAACCCTATCTACCCATCTGATCTTCATCATTCTCCTGTAACACCACATTTCAAACGCTTCATTTCTCCTCTTTTCTGCTGCACCAATAGTCCAAATTTTATGCATTGTTTTTAACACTTGCATAATTAAATGTTTGTATGTTTTTTAACCTAGTCAGACATTGCAAAATTAAATTTAGATAATAATAGGTATATAATTTGTACCTAAAAATACTTTCGATATCAGCTGCGGATACTGAAAATACTGTCTTCCAGCCTAGAACGGAAAAATCAGCTGCATTCAAGAATTCACTCATGCACTGCAGGTATTTGACCCGGCCCTTGGTATGCGAGCAGGACGGTTATGACATTTGTTTACGTCATTGGGGATAACCCCTTGCCAACTAATCTATGAAGGTGTAGCTACTGTTGCTGTGATATATTAAAGGCTAGAACTGCAACATACACACATCAAAAAAGTATTGCCTCCTACCCAAATACAAGCCTCAATTACAAATACTAGTACATACATCGCAATGACGCAGGTTAACAATCAGATTCCAACTACCTCCATGTTGCTAAGCCACTAAATGAATGAACAACAGTAATGTTTTGGCAACGCTGGATGACTGTTCTCTTGGTGTCTAGTAAAATGTAAGCCCACACGGTCACGGGTAGGAACGATGTCGCTGCAGGTACAAATTCTGCTGAGAGCAGAGAAAATGAAAAAGTTAAATAAATATAAGGGAATAGCAGGCACATGGAGTTAAAAATGCGAGGTGGTGAAATGCCTGCGCTGCTGGTGCTATATAGCGTAATTACTCTGTAATATAGCCTCACTTTTTAGGACATTTCTCCCCGTTCTCTGGTGCAACTTTCATGTAATTTAATACCAAGATTTTAGAAGCAGAAATGAATATGTGGTAAGTGCGTGTTACCTTAATTACAAGATACGTTTTCCATTATTTTTAAATCCTGAAAAAGAACTTCCCAATTTCTGTTTAACGGTATTTTATTTCCTAAAATCGTAGCCTGTTATTACATTTGCAACATATGAAAATGAAAATCCACAGCCTGCTTCCAGTCTCCGACCGGGTCAGGAATGGAATGAATGAAGCCCCCATCTAGCGGCGAGGATACGGACTGTGCCGGCTGCCGAGGCCTGACGCACTCCTCTGGGACATTTGCAACATATAACTTCCAAAAATATGGTATATTGGTTTTCACGGCCAGTGAAATAAAACTCTGCAATTTTTCTAGGTTTATGCCGTGTCTTGTGTGGGGTTTCACCTAGGATCATTAAGCTGGCTCATCAGCGGACACTTGGTGTCCGTGCCCGGACCCCTACAGGCGTAGCGTACTGTCCACTACCTCCCTTTTTATGAAACACACCTGCGCTTCTTTACTGCAAGAGTTAAAAAAAGAGACAGTCAGTCTGAAAGACTGGACTTTATATCATTTTAAATGCTACAAATGCTGAAAAATGCTAGAAAGGCTGGAGGCTTCCCGCTTCGCTCGAAGCCAAAGACTCTTGACATGTTAGATGATCATGAAACAATCAGAACGCTAGAAAGTTACAAGTCATGAGGGATCTGGGGCGCGCGGTGAAAGGAGGGAGCTGGCTGGATGACGTCACACTCGCCGTGTCGTTGTCGTCTCGTAAATCCAGAGCTCACCAGTGAACTCAGTACACATGCACCAAGCGGTAATATGATGTCACACACCTCAGTGCACTCAGTTACGGCGACGTCACGACGAAGTCGACTAAATCATTTAAAATGATAAAAATAAAAAAACGTTTGGAAGCCTTTATAGGGAGAGGAAAGGCACGCTTCATAATGAACCCTTTATCCACAGGCTGTATAAAGGATTCTAATAAATTATTCATCATCTTTTGATACATTTCTACAGACAGCAGATATGAGAGCCAGACGGAGTTGGGAAATATTGAGAAATCAGTGGCAGAGAGAACACAATGGGTTAAGCTCCTGTGGTATTTAGAAAGTAGCATAAAATTCATGACACATAGGACAGGTGCAACTTTTAGCGCGAAGATAGCTTGGGTACGCACAACATGGCTTGTTACTATGAGAGTTGGCGCCAAGAAGAAAATTGAATGCTACGATGTAATTGGTCAATCTTCATGTTAACCACTCCATGTGGCAGGAATACAAGTAAGAGCGCGCGAAGATCTACAAGAGTCTGAACCAATAATATCAAGACGCCCTGTTTAAGCGGCAACTCGGCGTGGTAACGCACCCTGGTAAATTAACGCGGGAGTTATCTACGGATTAATTCCACGATCGATTCGAGCTAGCTACAGCATAATCGTAACCTCCACATTGCTACGAACTCAATGATACCGATCGCATGCTAGTCTGATAATTATTATGGAATATTTTTCCATAATCCCCCTTCCATACCTACTCTAGCCATTTTCATTTATAAATGGTCCAGGAAGCTTTGAGAGATGACTTTTATTTGATCTTTTGAGGAAGCAAGGCCGTTATTCAGGTGTCTGAGGACACGAGGCACAACTTCATATTTTTCATATATGTGAACATGGAACATTTTCGTCAAGTTATAAGTGTAACTTCAGTGATTTATTTGTAGTCCCAGTACTAGCAGATAGGACCAGTTCATCGAAATAATTCACCAATAGATTGTCAAGGATTTTAGTACTTGATCGGTGAATTTAATAGGAAATATATCGTGTGTGTATCTGACAAACATTATTTTAATTCAGCACGAGATGACGTCTAGGAACGAGGGTGGATCTTGGAACCAGCAGGACATTTGCCAGAAGATGTCGATGACGAGCTAAGCGTTTTAAAGGAGTGATGGCTGCGGATGTTTCCCTGACGCTGTTCTATAGGAATGAGTACAAATGAATTTATTTATTTATTTATTTATTTATTTATTAAATCAGCTATGGTTTTATGGGACGTATTTTTTGTAGATATTTGTTTGCTTGTATGGTAATGTAGATTCTTAGTTCTTGTTTACTGACACCTTAAGTATGGGACAAGCCGAGCGCTTTGTAATTTGTAAATATTGAGATTTTGTTTGGTTCAACTATACGGGGCTATGCGCAGCTCGTGCTCGCATTCGCTTGCGTAAATCGCGGTCAAGCATTATAATTCGGAAGTATGCCTTATAACAAAAAATGGAACTGAATTAATTTGAGATTAAAAATCGAATTTGGAGGGAAAAGATTATTTGATAGCAGAATTTTATGACGGATCAGGATTATTTTGATACTTGCTTTTCTAGCAGATCTGTACGGGATGGCACTTTGCACCCGAGTTTTTGTTGTTTATTTTGTTTAATGTGTCTATGGACGCAAAGGTAGGTTGATCTGTTTTGAGCCGACCCAGTTGGTATGTTTATGAGTGAGTCAGTCCAAGCTTTATGGTGTGTGTGATTTTACGATGTGTTCGCGGGGATATATCATTGAGATTATTCCGGCTTGCTGCATATCGGCCCAGTTCATAACCTCGCGAGGCTGAACTCGTGGTATATATTTGTGTTTTCTTGCCATCCAAGTGGATGAGTGAGATATGTCTGCGTTTCCAGATGGATAACGGGATCAGTGTGGTCTCATATAATTAGCACCAAGCTTGAAGGACAGAGAGTGAGTAGAGGCAGCGATGACTCATACAGGAGGGGTGCGCTCAAATCAGATAACGCGACTTGTCATTAGTAGCAGGCCAGGGTCCTGAATTTCAATTTAAGACGTTGTTTAAAATTCACAAAACCTGATCGGTTATAAAGAGTATTTGATTGATTAAATGGGTGTTGTCCATAGTTGTAAAGTAGCTTCCGAATCATCTGTTTATCTGGCGTTTATAAAAATGTAAATATAATTTTAGCCGTATTTTGTTGTTGTTGCTTGACTTCTTGTGTGTTTATTTTACGCGTTCAATGACCCCGTGTGGCATTAGTATGTGCGAAGCTGTGTTCCCAATTTGTGATGCGAGCTTTTTGGCCTATTTTCGGCATGCTCTTTATCTTTTGTGTGCTTTAGCACCGGCTAGAATCTCATGGAGGTTCTTCATGTTTTTGCATTATAAGATCTTGCATGTGTCAGTAGTAATTATGGTGTGTTAATGAAGGGTGGGTCCCATAGCCGTAGTGTGATTTGAAAGATGCAACTCCGTGAGCAAGATGACTGTTTCAGTTGTAAACGGACTCGCACCAGTACTCATTTTCTTATTAAAGAGCAGTACACCACGCATTATATAACTTCTTGACCAGGAAAAATGGACTTGCATCCATATGTTGTGATGAGCGAGTTCTTACCGCTCAATTTTATGTTATGATTAATCATTTCGTGTGAAGCTGTATTCACATTGTTTTGTTGTGTGGAGCGAGTGCTTACCGCTCAGTAATATATTTATTTTCTTGGGAGAGTAAGTCAGGGGGGACTTCTGTTTATTATTATTTTTATTATGCACATAATTTTCAGTCATTAAATACCTTTTATTCTACTTGTTATTCATTTTTAGCCTACTTTCGATTTTTGCAAAAAATGAAAGTAGACATATGGGATCACTACAGGGCCAAAAATTGTGTGTCTGCCTGTGTGTGTGTATGTGTATGTGTGAGTATGTGTGTGTGTGAGAGAGAGAGAGAGTGTGTGTACTCTGAAAGTCTGTCCCCCCTATCAATTCGAACACGGTAAAACCGAATTGAACGAAATTTGGTACAGAGGTAGCACTGGCAAAGGGCACCTCAGTGCCATGTTTTATATTGCCGCCATGTTTACCAAAACTTAATGGCGGCCACTCAAATGGTCAAAACGTAAAAATGCATTACGACCAAACTAATAATCGGATCTTTACCAAATTTGGTAACAACGTTCCTTCAAATGAGACGCGTCTTGTGCCCAAACTACGAGGTCATCAACCGTACCATTTCACGATGGCGGCCGAATGAATTATGTAAACTTTATAATCCATAACATGGGACCCACCAGTTCCGACTATCGAACCAAGAATCGTTTAATCTGTTCGAAACGACGTGGCCCGTTTGAAATTAAAAGTTTATATTTCAATATTAGAGTCTACAAAGGATTTTAAAAAGCTGAGTCGTCTCGGATATTTGACAAGATGGCAGCTGATCTCTCGTTCGGACTTATATTTTATTAATTTCAGTATGTTGCTTGCAATATAGCCTAGTGGTAACAAATATATGAACTTTCTATGAAATGAACTCGGTTTAAAATATACTCCAGTGAAGAAAACGTTTAGTCCAAGTCATGATTTGCTATAACGTGGTATATATATTGGTTCCTAACGATCAATTAGAGTGTGCAGGATTGGCTGAGTGGTCAGGGCGTTGGTCTTTCAACAGGCTGGCCGTGGTTCAAATCCTGTCAGAGTTGGAATTTTTTGCTTGATTTTTTATATTTATTATTTCTTGAGTACTGAGACGTTATAAAATAAAGCATTATATGGTGCATTTTGAAATGGAAAATATATTTTTAATTAAAACAACATTCACCACCGGAGTGACATCTAAGAGTAATTACTTGAACTATGTTATAGGTAACCACAGCCTTCTAGATGCGAGCTGTGCTCTCTACCGGCCAGTTAGTGAACCCATGTCTACAGTATAATTGAGAAGGTTATTATTTTTGCCGATAGAGGGTACACATCTCCAAGATAAGGTGCGATTTTCAAGGCCAACGAGAATGACTGGCTCTGGTGAGTTTTCGTGACGTCAGCAATGTAGTTCTGTTGCACCACTGCCTGGCCTTCGTTTTACTGCCGGTGTAGTACCTAGTCATCTTGTCTACATCATTGAACCTGTATAAACGTTGGTATTCATTTATCACTTGTCTTCATAGAAGGTATTGATACAAGTCGTTAGTCGGTGGGTAGTGTATTCCGCAGATCTCTTCTATAAACTAATTAATTTATGTTCCGCCCCATGAAACAACAATAAGTTAATGATATCTATACTGTGCTGCAAGATTCTTTGATCTAATTATACTCATGTGCACATAATTTAACTCACAACGAAGGTCGCAGAATCTACAACTCGACTTACTGTAGCCTGCTCGTTGCAGCTATTAAAGACACAACGAACCCTTGAATCCTAGTTCGCGTGGATTTTTATAAGGAGTAACTTCAATAGGCGTTGTTTTGCAAACCTATACAGTATAATTTATCGTGTTTGAAAACACACGGAACATCAAAACTGCGTCCATTTTATGAAGATTGATATAAAATATTGCATTTCAGCGGCTTATGAATTGCTCTCGACTTAAACGTACAAGCACCATCAAGCAGTATCAAGCAGTAACGGTACATTGCCTACGTCACAGAAGGGTTTGGTTTACGCGCCATGGCCTGTCTTTCTCGTTAGCCGTGCGCGATTACAAATTAGCTGTGTAATAGGTATATTGAATATGTTTCTCCCAGTGGTACGTTTAGAGCAACGAAGTTTAATTTATTGTAAGTAGTCGGTGTTAACAAACTGAATACCTACGTTGTTTAGAGTGTTTGCTGATGAAATTGCAAAATGCTGGGGTAAATTATTTGAACGCCACTCCTCAAATCCAGTGTGCCAATTTGCACTTCGAATTGGATGAAATTAGGAGGCGATAAAGACAAAGAGTTATAAATATACCCATACATTTACGAGAAAGTAGGCTATATGTTCTTTCCCGAACATCTTGTTTTATTTCTAATATAGCCTCTGTTATGGACCTTTCTATTCATTAGAGCATATTGTATTTTTTGCGAACTTTGCTGTGAAAAGCAGTCAGGACTGAACACGACCCCGTAGATGAATCTTGAGAAAACAATTCTTTATTGAAGGGTGCAATAAGAAGGGAGGTAGTGCACAGTACAATACTTCTGTGGGATCCAGGCACGGAAACCATGAGCCCGCAGTGAGCTTGGTGATCCTAGGCGAAACCCCACACAAGACACGGGATAATTCTCGACAAATTGCTGAGTTTCAACATATACCTTGCTTTTGATTACAGTATGCGGAAGGGAAATTAGTCCACTAGTAACAAAATATAATGCATTTAGAGGTGTAGTTTTCAAAGGATTTGTTTTAAATTCAATCTTTTCCAGCTTTTATACAGTTGCAATTATTGTGAATCGTATTGTTCCCTAAACTCTGGGTAGATACTTATCATAGACATTGCTCATTCTCAAGCCAGACTATCCCCAGCTCTTGTGGTCTACTTTGGGGACTTGTCACTAAGTGGTTAAACCTCCTGGTAGAGAGGATAAACTAATTGAGTCCGAGGACATTCTGTAAATACCAGTCTGGTGTCCCTCAGGGAAATGTACGTTACTACCGTGTCACGTACAAGTCAGTGTACTCATTGTGTCGTTCAGTTGCTGAAAACTTTGTGTTGCTTAAATTCAATAATAATAATAATAACGGCTGCGGTGGCGTAGTTGGTAGCGTGCTGAACTGCTGTACTGTGTCCAAGCTCGTAGGTTCAAACCCGACCGAAGACGTCGGATTTTTTAACAGCGTTAAAATCCTTCCGTTTGCCTTCTTTCAGAGGGGAAGTAAAGCCGGCGGTCCAATGTCATATTTATGGCATGTAAGAGATCCTTCCACGAACTAAACTTGTGTGAAGCTAAATTTCTAGGTTCTAACGTTCACCACTAGGTGTCAGTGACATCTTTCAGTGAAGGTTGGAACTACTTGAAATTGAACGTAAATTGTAGCCTACCCTATGGGTGTCCACTGGAAGCAGCTACACCCTCTGGCGAGCCGAACATGTCCTCGGACACTCCCGGCACTAAAAGTCATACGCTAAATCATGAAAATAATAAATAAAATATCAATTATAATAACAATAATAATTTTTGAATAATAATAAAAATAATAAAAAAAAGGGATAAAAGTTCATTCGGTGGCAATATACAATGGACTCAAAACACCCATAGTTCAACTACAATTCGAATATGATCGGTTTGTACTGACGCCGCTAAACCTTCCTTTCAGAAGCGGGGCAGTGGAAAGCCTGCGAAGAAATAATAATGATATTACCGTAATAATAATAATAATAATAATAATAATAATAATAAGATAATCATCAAGGAGGCAGTGACTCGGTAGGTCAGCTCGCAACGATGCTCCAGAATTTGTTCATTTTATATGGTTACTAGCAGGTACCCGCGGCTTCGCTCGCGTCATAGTCGTGTCATATTGTTATTCAATGAAATGCAGATTTAACCCCGTTAACACCCCTTTAGAACCTGAATATTCAAAAATCCCTCCTTAGTAGACGTTTCCGACACACAACAAACATATCCCCAAAATATCATTCTTCTAACTTTAATAGTTTTGGTTGGTCGATGAGAATGAATATCCAAAAATCCTACCGTAGTGGACGTTTTCTTCCAGAATTTCTCCCCTCGCGATGGGCCCCTTAAATTGGATTTATTACTCATAATATACACCACATCGAAAAACCATTAGACATGTGTCAGCTTATTTTTAATGATTAGTTTACATGCCAAGTATCACACCCCCAAATGAAACCACTCATGAGATATTTTTATTCACTGAAATGCATGTTTAACCCCTTCACACCCCTTCAGAACCTGAATATCCAAAAATCTTTCCTTAGTGGACGTTTTCGACATACAACGAACATGACCCCAAAATGTCATGTTTCCAACTTCAAATATTTTGGCTGGGCGATGATGAGTGAGTGAGTGAGTGAGTGAGTCAGGACTTTTTCTCCAATTTTTTTTTCAGAATTTCACCCCTCCCTATGAACCCCTTAAATTTGATTTATGGAAAAAAATGTCGAACACTTATTTACTTATTTTTAAGCAGATTTCTTCCCTGAGTTTGAAGAGTGAGTGAGTCAATCAGTTAGGACACCTTCTATCCTGTTCCCCCCCCCGAATATCTCCCCTCCCCATGGGCCCCTTAAATTGGATTTATGAAAAAAAAACGTTCGAATACCTATTTACTTATCTTTTAAGCGGATTTTTTTCCGCTGAGATTCAAACTCCTCGCTCATGTCGTTTAAGTGATACACGCTCCGTTAGGAATTCTTCAACCCCCACTTTTCACCCCTTTCACCTCATAATATACACCACATCGATAAACCCTCAGACACATGTCTTCTTATTTTTAATGATGAGTTTATATGCCGTGTATCACATTCCCCAATGAAACCAATCGGGAGTTATTGTTATTCAATGAAATGCAGGTTTAACCCCTTAAGACCCCTTTAGAACCTGAACATCCGAAAATCCTCCCTTAGTGGACGGTTTTGACATACAATGATCATATCCCCCAAAATTTCATGTTTCTAACTACAATAATTTTGGTTGGGCGATGGTGAGTGAGTCAGGACTTTTTCTTTCAATTTTCTTTTTTTAGAATTTCACCCCTCCCCATGAACCCCTTAAATTGGGTTTATGAAAAAAAACTGTCCAACAGCTATTTACTTATTTTTAAGCAGTTTTGCCCCTGAGTTTGATGAGTGAGTCAGTCAGTCAATCAGTTAGGACACGTTTTCCCTGTTTTTTGCCCCCCAGAAATTCAACCCTCCCCATGGGCCCCTTAAAATGGATTGATGAAAAAACGGTCAAACACCTATTTACTTATTTTTTATTCTGATTTTATTCCGCTGAGTTTCAAACTCCTCGCCTATGTCGTTTAAGAGATACACGCTCCGATAAGAATCCTTCAACCCCCACGTTTCACCCCTTTCAACTCATAATATACACCACATCGAATAACCCTCAGACATATGTCATCTTATTTTTGATGATGAGTTTATATGCCGAGTATCACATCCCTCAATGAAACCAAGCCGGAGATATTGTTATTCAATGAAATGCAGGTGTACCCCCTTAACACCCATTTAGAACCTGAATATCCAAAAATCCTTCCTTAGTGGGCGTTTTTGACTGACAACGAACATATCCATAAAATTTCAGGTTTCTAACTTTAATAGTTTTGGCTGGGCGATGATGAGTCAGTCAGTCAGTCAGTCAGTCAGTCAGTCAGGACACTTGATTTTATATAATAGATTTTGCGCTACTAAGGTTATTTTACAGTTTAGATGTTAATTTTGGATGATTTACTACCGGTATACATGACTTCGGAATGTTTGAGAGTGTTTTTTGATCATATTTGACATAGTTGGTTGGTTCCTTAGTTTAGGGGCTGCGACAACGCGGTCATGTAGCCCCGTGTACTTTGGGTGTGTGTAGAATTTGTCTGATAACCGGTGTTAATTGTGATGACTGTATTAGTGAATATTTGACATATTTGAACAGCATGACATTTTGTTTACCTGGTTGCTTAGAAATAAGAAGGTCTACAACCAGGTTAGGCTATGTAAGTTGTCATAAGTACGTCGCTGTCGCTGTTAGATTTGAACCATATTGAACCCTTATTAATCTGCGATAAATAAGTATTCATGATTTATTATTATTATTACTGCGGCCCAGGCAGTACTTGTGGAAGTTGACAAAGAGGAAGGCAAGTTAGGGTGTTGCAATGATTGCCACAGAAACAGAGCTTGGTAGCTATTCTTGAAGACGGCCGGGTAAGCTGAGTTCAAGGCCAAATTGTGTAACAACTTGCACAAAAATTGGAGTCATGAGGGGATGGTCACGAGTTAGTTGCAACCGACCTACGATTGAATCACCCAATCAGGAGAGACCAAGCCAAAACCACGCGATGGATGGCGTCACTGGTAAAAAGCGCGCGGAATTGATTATCTAAAGAACCGCCGATCCGAAATATCTCCGCATGAGTGCGATGAGACGTTTGAATTAAATGATGAAGATTGACACTAGTCCCATGTGTGTGAGATGAAAACTCTAGAAAAAATTTCTTAATTCACCCCACTCCTCCTCACTCTGTCAGTTTCCAATAAATTGATCGACGAGACGCTGTTTCGAAGACTAACGTTTTGAGCTCCGGTGAGCTAACTTCACGCCAGTTTGCGTAGTGATTTTAAAGCTCTAATATTATTTGAAGACTAACGTTTTGAGCTATGGTGAGCTAACTTCACGCCAGTTTGTATAGTGATTTTAAAGCGCTAATATTATTTGAAGACTAACCTTTTGAGCTCTGGTGAGCTAACTTCACGCCAGTTTGCGTAGTGATTTTTAAAGCTCTAAATTCTTTGAAGGCATTCGGTTTGAGCTCTGGTGAGCTAACTTCACGCCAGTTTGCGTGGTGATTTTAAGCACTTAAATATTATCTTGAAGACAACTATTTTCAGCTCTTAGGGGCAAGACTTGAGTAACATTCCAATTAGCGCTCAACGCGAGCGAAGGTTCACAAGTGCAGTAGAGATTACCGAGCGAGATAACGACTGCAAGACAGTCAGATTTAAAACGTGTATTGTCAAGCCAGTGATGATGGGTTTGAAGTGTATAGTTCATGTAAATTTTTATTGTATTTTTCAAGTGTTGTATTGTGCGTGTGTAAGCGAGAGCTAGGGAAAGTCTTCGTTGATTAATTGCATAGGACAATCGTGGGCGAAATTAGTAACTCACAAGCGATTATACCCAGGCAATTTATAATAACATTGAACTTTTCTGTCGAAGAGACTACACCAAGATGTCCGACGTGTGGTCAGGAGCCGGAGTGATGTCCAACGCTTCTACGAAGACAACGAGGGCTAATTTCCCGTAGGAAAATGGGCCGAGATGGAAGTTATATGTTCTACAAGCTGATACGGTGATGTACAAAAATTGATTATTCAATATGTAGTTAGATAGGGCGGGGGAACTTTGTAAATAGTTCATTTTCTTCTTTTTCTTGTTTTAGATTGTTTTTCTTGCACCGACACTAAATGTTTTAAATGTACGTTGGCGCGTGGCCAAAGTTGTTTGTTGTGTATTATTTTTCTTTGGAGTCATATTTAGTGTACACGGCGCGTGTACGTGATTTTTAGCCTACTTTCGATTTTTGCAAAAAATGAAAGTAGATTTATGAGATCAACACAGGGCGAAAAATTGTGTCTGTCTGTGTGTGTGTATGTGTGTGTGTGAGTCTGTGTGTGTGTGTGTATGTGTGTGTGTGAGTCTGTGTGTGTGTGTGTGTGTGTCTGTGTGTGTGTGAGTGTGTGTACTCTGAATGTCTGTCCCCCCTATCAATTCGAACACGGTGAATGCAAATTGAACGAAATTTGGTACAAAGGTAGCACTAGCAAAGGACACCTCAGTGTCATGTTTTATATCGCCGCCATCTTTACTAAAACTGAATGGCGGCCACTCAAACGTTCAAAACGTAAAATCAAATAACGACTAACCAAATCATCCGATCTCTACCAAATTTGGTAACAACATACCTTCGTATAGGATGCGTCTTGTGACCAAATTACAAGGTCGTCCGCCATACCATTTCAGGATGGCGGCCGTGCGAATTATGCAAACTTTATAATCCATATCATGGGACCCACCAGTTCCGATTATCGAGCCGAGAATCGTTTTAACTGTTCTAAAGGAAGAGGCACGTTCGAAATTAAAAGTTTATTTTGTAATACTATAGTGCAGACGTGATTTTAAAAAGCTGAACTGATTCAGTAATAAGACAAGATGGCAGCGGATATCTTGTGCCGGACTTATATTTCACTAATTTGAGTATTGCATGCAATATAGCGTACTGATAAAAAATAAATAAACTTTGTATGAAATGCTTTATATATAAATAATATACTCCAGTGATGAAATCGTTTAGTATAAATCATTATTTGCTAACAAGTTCTATGTAAGTCATTTTAAATAGAACAATATTCGTTGACACAATTAGCTCAGTGGTAGAGCGTTAGCCTATCGCTCAAATGCCTATGGTTCAAACCCGATCAGAGCTAGGGTTTTTTGCTTGAAATGTTATATGTTTATTGTTTTGTAATGACTCAGATGTTTTAAAATTAAGCGTTATATTGTGCACATTATGGTGTAAAATATATATTTAATTAAAACATAATTCGCCAGCAGATTTACTCGGGACATCTAGCTGCCAAAAAGGTAACTTCCAGATTTTATTGAAAAGTTTCTTCTTCTGGCCGCTAGAATGCACTCGCTCTGTTAGGATTATATTGTTCGATATTTCACCAATAGATGTCACGACTAGTCTACGTGAGGATCCATTGATTACTATACCATTATCATTCTATGCGCATCGAATTTGAAGAATGACAAGATGATACTACGATACATTTTAACTTTTTATTTTAAAGGGTTTGTAACAGCCTATTTTGCGTTACTTGAAAATGTTATTAAGCGTTATATTGTGCACATTATGGTGTAAAATATATATTTAATTAAAACATAATTCGCCAGCAGATTTACTCGAGACATCTAGCTGCCAAAAAGTAACTTCCAGATTTTATTGAAAAGTTTCTTCTTCTGGCCGCTAGAATGCACTCGCTCTGTTAGGGTTATATTATCGAAAATATCCACATAGTTTGTATACACACGTCTCTGTAGGGTCATGGAAAGATTTGTTAATTCAATTAGGGTTGTGAAAGCCATGCACAACCAGACGTGTAAAGACATGCCTCAACTCAAAGTTGGATGTTGCCCACGGCAGGTCGTAATAATAATAATAATGTTATTGGTTTTACATCCCTTTTAACTACTGCTGATTTTAGAGACACCGGAGTGCCGGAAGTTTGGCCCGAAGGGGATCTTTAACGTGCCAGTAAATGTACTGACACGGCTCCCTCGCATTTGTGCACCCTCAAATGCCAGCTGACTGCGCCAGGATACGAACCTGCAACCTAGGGCCCAGCAAGCGAGAACGTTACCGCTGAGCCACGCCGCCAGTCCGGTCGATTATGTCTCCAGATCCATAACATTCTTGATATACTTCTTATCTTTCTTTCTTCAATGATGGTAGCAGTTTTTATCTAGGTTGTGGCGTTTGGTAGAGGTAAATCGTTTCTAAGGTCTTCAACAAAGAATAGTTCTATTATACTCTTTGATAATAACAACGAGTTATAACTATACTCATACATTTAGGAGAAAGTAGGCTATATGTTCTTTAATGAACATCTTGTTATCCATGCGAATGCGAAACCGTTACATTCGATAAGTGGTGCTTTATTAAAGTTCATATTTTTGATAGGAAAGGGAGGTAATTACTGTACGATGTTTGCTGAACAGGTTATTATTCATATTTGGGTTGCCGAGCGCAACAAATTAAGATGTAATTGTAGAACACCTTAGTTCTAATTTCTTTTTTGATTTTTTTTTTGAGTCCTTTTCAGGTTCGATAGTCACAGGCATAGAACGGAGGCGCCAGCAGGTGGAAAATATTTATGTCATTTTATTTCAGGGTCTGTCAAACCCATACGTGTGATTCTTTGTGTGTTATTGTGTCAGGTGTGTGTTTTGATTCTACGTGAAGAGGGGTAGAGGTCCTACCGCCCTCATATTTGTTGTTGTTGTATTTTTTTTATGGAAAGGCAGGGTGCTCCGAGGAGACCACTGTACCTTGTCCATATGCTGATTCTTGGATTTTCTAGGGGAAATGCTGAGATATATTTTGTTCTGACACACACACACGTATTATTGTGCTTTGGGGCACGCTTCTTCGAGACTGGATCCCATGCCTTGGGAGGTCGAGGTTATTTTGACACGTGGGTTGACAAATATGCAGATTTCCCCGAACCGCCTGTTTAGCCTGGTGACTTATTTTGTTAGGCAGTCCTGTTGTCCGACTGGCCCCTTTAAGCTTTCATTTAGCAAAACTGTTCTTTTGTGATGGTTATTTTGAACCATAATTAATTGGGGAGTTCGCCATGTTTGTAACGGATTATTGCATGTCGTATGGATTGAATTTTGTGTTAATAGTGTAAATGTTGGCTTTGAGCCTAGTGATTCGTCTATGACTCAGTTCATGTAAGTTAGTCTGTGACGCCCGTGTGGTGTAGTGGTATTTTACTTGTAAAAATGACGGCGGTCATATGTGTATTTGTTCTGTTGGTCACGTGTTAACTTACTTGTGTTGATTTGTGAGAAGTCCTAATTTTTAGGCAGTATTGTTTTGCTACGGCAGTTTTGATTCCAATTTCATGCGGAAATTATCCGTTGGCTATTTTAAGTATAGGAAGTGTCGGTTTAGTTTTTAAGTGTTGTATAGTTGTTCCCCGCGTCTGTCTAGCTCTAAGTAATGCGGATTCGTCTTCTGAAAGTTTATTCCGGATGATGACGAATCATGCATTCAATTGTACTCATCGTGAAGCATGTAGAACAGCACGCGCGCAAACATTGTCATCATTGTTGATTTTTGGGACACTTGGTCCGAGTAATAATCTCTCCTGAGATTTGGCCTAGTTTTGGCAAATTTAATTTATTCAGTGGGAGTCATTATGGGAGTTTTGTTTGTTAATTCATTTTTGTAAATAGCTGATCTGTCATTACATTCATTTGTTTTAACCCTGGCTTCACTTTTTCCTGCATGTTATTTTGTTATATGTAACCCTGCATGTTAATGAAGCGCTTTAGCAACAACTTACGATATGGACTGTTACACCCCCCGAAACTGAGTCTCATAAGCTTCTTTGCAAGCGTTCAATATGTTGCGTGTTTATAACTTCTTTCATCCAGTCTCTAACTGAATTTGGCACAGATATTGCTGCAAAATAAATTGTTGAATGGAGTTATGCTACATACCACAAGTTGTGCAAATTAAGTGTCGGCTGGTGTGACATCAATGAAACACAGGATCTACGAGTATAAATTTTAACCTTAGTTTACTAGCACAGCTAGTTGCTTTCGCCCCTCCTGTCACAGTGAGTATTTATGCATTTCTATACGGTACTGCTTGCATGTGCTCAACTTTGGTGAATTGCGTAAATATTTAACACGAAGAGGTCGATTAAGATCTGACAGTTCCAATGCAGGTTAAGGATAACTCGTCTCATACTCTTTCGATATCAGCTTCAAAAGCGTCGGCAAAATTTATAAGAAATGATTACTAGACTATTAATCATTTAGGGTAGGTAGGACTCTTAAGCCGTAGTGAAGGCAAACTGCCTAGGGGATGAAAACCCCGAAATCAAACTCATTGCAGCAGCGTCTGTCCCGCAGCGGGCGGCTGCTAACGGCGTCTGTTCCCCATGTTAGGGGCGGTCGAAATCATATCCTGGCCGTAGGTATAAAAGGCACACCATCATCATGATGAGATCAAATAAGAAAAGTGGAAATAAAAGGCCGCTACCCGAGGAGCGTCGGGGCACCCTTGGAGTCATCGCTGGGGGTGACAGCATACAAGCCGGTGGTGATCAGGAGCTGAACAGGCGGGCCCTGATCGGGGAACACCCCGAACATGTTACAGCCGATGTTGATAGTAGCATCCTAACAGCATTCAACGCTACACCTGCTCCTAGTGTTTCTTCTGATACTCAGGAGACCACAAGAGCAGGCAAACCGAGAAAGCGCATGAAATGGACAAATGAAATGAATATGTACATCATGCGATCATATTATCAGATAACGAATATGGAAACTGACACTACTGCATATAGACAGAAGTTGCACGCTGCATTCTGCCAGAAATTCCCTGATATTAATGTTACGGAACAGAGAATAGCAGATCAGTGCCGTGCTATAGTTTTGAAGAAACTTATCCCAGAACATCACCTCAAGCTGCTAATGGTTGACGTAGCTGCCGACAATACTCATACCTCTGTAGACGAATCCATAGATCAGGAGTGTACACGTTTGGTCAATGAACAAAGGCACACCGATCAGATGACAAAGATGTAAGAATATCACCGGAAGCACTCGGAGATCCAGTGCGGAAACAACTCGAGGATGAATTTGGGAAGGCTCTCATAGAATTTGAAGGGACTGATCCAATAGAGCGGCCCATGATCACGAACCAACATTGCTCTAAGAAACTTGCTACCGCTGTTGTAACAATGAACGACATTCTCTCTCAGCATCTGTCCCAGAAATCATATTGTTTCAACCATGTTCAGACTGCAATTTACGCTGGAGCGATAGCTGTGATACGAGTGACAGGAGGTAGATTATGGCGACCTAAATATACGTCAGGTCGACAGAAGAAGATGCCAGCTTGGGTGATACGTTTACGAAAGTCTGTTGATGAACTAAGAGTAAATATCGGAAGAATGCATCAGTATGTTGCAGGCAATAGAAGTAAGAAGGTTGTTCAATGTGTTAAAATGTTGAGCCATACGAAGAGTAAACATGCAAAGTATAATCCTCCGAACTGTAGCCCCCTTGAGATCCTAGACACATTAAAGCAACAACTTGAGGCAAAGACACAGAGATTACGTCGATATAAAGAATCGAACGAACGAAAGCAACAGAACAAGCTATTTGTTACCAATGAGAAACGGTTCTATAGGAATCTTGACGATCCTGGAACTCAAATGGGCAGTTCACCGCAAAAAGAAGAGGTAGAGAATTTCTGGTCATCCCTATGGTCGAATGCTGGAGATTATAACAGCAGCGCTAAATGGATTACGGAGGAGGAGGAGAGAATGTCAGAAATTGACACGATGAGTGACTCTTCGGTATCAACTGAAGATGTGACCCGTGTGGTTAAGGAGACTCAAAATTGGGAAGCGGTAGGACCAGACAACCTCCACAACTTTTGGATCAAACGTTTCACTTGTACTCATGAGCATCTTGCCCGCTGCTACACAGATTTCATCCAAAATCCACAGCTTATCCCCTCTTACTTGATGCGAGGTAAAACATACCTTCTGCCAAAAGGTGATAGAACCAATGATCCTTCCAAATATCGACCTATCACCTGTCTGTGCACCCTGCATAAGATGTTTACATCTTCCATTGCACGTAAGATTTGTGAACACATAAATCTTAATAACATCCTGGCTGAAGAGCAGAAGGGCTGCATGAAGAAGTTTCAAGGTTGCAAAGAGCAACTTGTAATCGATGCAGTTACTATGGAACAAGCAGGAAAGATGATGCGTAACCTCTACATGACCTTTATTGATTACAAGAAAGCTTTTGATTCAGTGCCACATTCCTGGTTAATCCAAATCCTGAAGATATATAAAGTTGATCCTGCCATCATTATCAGTCTGCAACATATGATGTCCCATTGGGGGACCAATTTATTAATGTATAATGGAGACACATGTATGGAATCGGGATTTATTCAAATCAAAAGAGGTATCTTTCAGGGTGACAGCTTGAGCCCTCTATGGTTCTGTTTGGCGCTCAATCCACTATCATCATTGCTGAACAATGCAAAGTCTGGTTTTCCAATTAAGCACCATGGTATAGTCAAATACAAAATTTCTCATTTGATGTATATGGATGACATTAAACCATATGCATCCTCTGAGAAACACATCGACAATCTAATTGCAATTACTGCTTCATTTTCTTCTGATATTGGAATGTCCTTCGGATTAGATAAGTGTCGCACCCTCACCATTCGGCGTGGAAAATTAGAGGCCCGAGCATTTCAACTTGGTGACGGTTGTTTCATAAAGCCTATGGAAGGTAATTTTTTTTTTTTTTTTTTTTTTAGCGTATGGCTTTTAGTGCCGGGAGTGTCCGAGGACATGTTCGGCTCGCCAGTTTTGTAGCTGCTTCGAGACGGACACCCAATGGGTGAGCCACAAGTACCGTTGGGGAGGGAAGGAGGGAAGTTGGAATGTAAGGACGAGGAGTTGGAAGGTAGCGGCTGTGGCCTATAGTTAGGGACCAACCCCGGCATTTGCCTGGAAGGAAGATGGGAAACCACAGAAGACCATCTTCAAGGTTGCCGGCGGGGGGATTCGAACCTCCTCGCCTCCCGGATGTGAGCGACTGCCATCAGTCATGCCGTAACCACCACGGCTAACTCACCCGGTATGGAAGGTAATGAGACCTACAAATACCTTGGTCTCCTGCAATCTAATCGAATTGATCATAAAGGTATTAACGATAGAACCATAGCTATCTACAATCAACGCCTTAACAAGATTTTAAAATCAAAGTTGAATGGAAAGAACACCTTTAAGGCTATTAATACCTATGCTATTCCTGCTCTGACATATACTTTCGGTATTATCAAATGGACGCAGACTGACTTGGAGAACATCCTAATTAGGACACGTACTATCTTAACAAAACTCAGATGTCTCCACCCTAAGTCAGCTGTTGAGCGATTGACAATCCCGCGTCAAAGAGGTGGACGAGGGCTCACGGACATTATCCAATTGCATGCAAGGCAAGTGAGGAACCTTCAGAGATATTTTCTGGGAAGACATGACTCTCCCATACATCAAGCCGCTGTGAAGGCAGATGACAAGTGCACACCGCTGGATCTTCTTCACGTAAGGGATATACAGTTAGCCACTGATGAGGAATGTTCAGCCATCAAGCTTCAGCAGTGGACGCAGAAAGCTCTGCACGGTCGTCATCCGTATGATCTCAACCAGAAACATGTCGACATTGATGCGTCGAACAGTTGGTTGACTCATGCTGACCTATTCACTGAGACTGAAGGATTCATGGTTGCAATCCAGGATCAAGTTGTGGCTACCAAAAACTACCTGAAATATATAGTTAAGGCAAATATTCAGGATGATAAATGCAGAAGATGCCAACTAGAACCGGAAACAATTCAACATATCACAGGAGGCTGCCAAGCAATCTCATGTACTGATTACATGAAAAGGCACAACCAAGTGGCCAAATAATGCACCAACACCTTGCTCAAAAGCATTTATTATCTGATAATATTTTGCCTTACTATCAGTATGTTCCTGACGCCGTTTTGGAAAATCCCAGTCACAAGTTGTTATGGGACCGATCAGTTATTACTGATAAAACCATACCAGCAAACCGACCAGATATCGTTCTTGTAGACAAGGTGGAGAAGAGAACCTTCCTAATTGATATTGCAGTGCCCAATTCCCATAATCTGCAACAAACCTGCTGTGATAAGATCACCAAATATCTGCCTTTGGCTGAGGAAATACGGCAAATGTGGAGACAGGAAAGTGTAGTGGTTCTGCCCATAGTAATTTCTTCTACTGGCATCATCCCCAAATTATTGGCTCGTAATCTACAAATATTGGGAATACATCCTGGTCTACATATCACCATGCAGAAGGCCGTCATCTTGGAGACCTGTTCCATTGTTCGCTCGTTTCTCAATGTGCCACCTTAAGAGAATTAGCCATACCGTCTTGCAAACAAGCCGACGATATGTTGATATGTCCCACTTATGTGGTGAAATGAATGTAGAAATAATAATAATAATAATAATAATAATAATAATAATAATAATAATAATAATAATAATAATAATAATAATAATAATAATTAAGGTTCTGATGTTAAGGAAAAGTCATATTTTTTTCCGGAGCTCATTTTACCCGAAATATGAAAAATAAGTTTGAATGATGGGTCCCTGACCACGTTTAAAGCATTTTGATGTTGCCTATAAATGCATATTTCGGCCATTTTTATTGTTTTGGTCATATGTGGTCATATTTTAGTGATATAAGGTCATATTTGGTTATAATTTCAGCATTTTTGTGTAAATTGAGGCGTCGTTAACAAGGTACGTGTTATCTGCGTCGAGTTTCAAACAAAGGATTTCCGAATAGTGTAGTAGATATATTTTTCTTTCTTTTCCCAGAACAGGCAGATAACAGGTTTAGAAGACCTGATTCCAAGAAGGCGCTCCTCTACGGACGTCTTTTAGCACATCTTTCTGGACAAGCTAGATTGCGACACTGAACGCATGAGGTCACGGAACATGACGATAGTGTGCTTCCATCTTTCACTAGGATGTCACTCCAGTAGTTTTTTTTAGCGTATGGCTTTTAGTGCCGGGAGTGTCCGAGGACATGTTCGGCTCGCCAGTTTTGTAGCTGCTTCGAGATGGACACCCAATGGGTGAGCTACAAGTATTGTTGGGGAGGAATGTTGGATGGGAAGGTCGAGGAGTTGGAAGGTAGCGGCTGTGGCCTATAGTTAGGGACCAACCCCGGCATTTGCCTGGAAGGAAGATGGGAAACCACAGAAGACCATCTTCAAGGTTGCCGGCGGGGGGGGATTCGAACCTCTTCGCCTCCCGGGTGTGAGCGACTGCCAACAGTCATGCCGCAACGACCTCGGCTAACTCACCCGGTACTCCAGTAGATATATTTAGCTCAGAAGCAATTAGCAAACAAGGAAATGCCATGTTATGGCTTTTAGGGAAACCGAGCAAGAACTGCATCTCAAGGTAGCTCTCTGTCAGTTTGTATGATTAAATGTGTCTGGTGTATTATCGCTGATCACGTTTTGGCACTTAAGACGTTTACTGTATGTTAGTGATACTCTACCTACCCCAAAAATTCATGTCATATTTCATAGTTTTATAGGTCATATTTTATAGTTTTCAGGTCATATTTGCTTGCATATTTTGTACTTCTTTAGGTTTTAAACTTCCGAACCCTAGTCATAATAATAATATTAATAAAAATTACTGCTTACAACTGCTTTGACATCAAAGATGCAAACATGCCAGTGTTTCGTGCGGTCCTTTCACGTGCCAGTTAAACTTGTGACATACATTTCAACGAATAAAGCATCCTTAAACACCAACTTGCTTTCCCAAGATTAAAATATTCACGTTATATTTGATATCCCTCTATATTACTTTCCTTTTGAAACATCAGCTTTATATTAATTTGATTAACTGTTTAGTTATTCAACCACTGATTGTGAGGATGGTTATGGGAATCTAATTAAATTGTGGAAACAAATGTTGGCTAGAAATGCAGTAAAATATACTTAGCACAGTATATGATATTGCTATAATTTGGTCGTCTTTCTACCACAACTAAAACCCTTCTATAGGCTATTATGAATTGTCTCAGTTCTTCAATTCCATCCACTTTTCCGATTGTATGCTTATAATGTTGGAAGGGCCACTGGAATAAAAGTAAATGTAGTCGTGTGAATGTTGATGCATCAGTCAAAGGAAATAGTTGTTAAAAAGGAACATTCAATATAATGTGAATTTCTACGAATGGATCTATGAACATTTTGAAGAGAAAAAAAAAAGGAAGAATAAAACTGATTCTGTAAAAATAAAACTTTATAACGTAGTTTTATTTTGCTTAAGTTGGTAGACTAGTTGTTTGTTAATGACGTTTTAACGAAAAACCTAACAAATCTCACTGTATACATTTTTAGTTATTAAACAAAAACATGATCCTAAGTTCTACACGCGTTGTCAATTCATTTTATAGAGACTTGGGTCATTTTGGTCGTGAGCCACATGAAGTTTATGTATGTTCAACTTGTCTGATAACTTGTCTTTATGTGATGACTGTAAATAGTGTGTGTAACTGTTTTATGGACAGGGACGTGGTAGGTGCTCGGGAACTTGAAGCAGAGTACGATCCCAGCATTTGCCTGGAGGAAGTTTGAGAAAATCTGGTGAAAAACCAATCTCAGGACAGCCTCTGTCAGTGTTGGGTTTCGATCCTGTGATCTCCGGACTTGCTGCAGCTGCCCTCGGGGCCGCCGTTGTGCACGATTTAAAGAGCATGGTTACGCTGCGAACGACAAAATTTCGATTAGTGGAACGTGCTGGTAAGGGCGATGCGATGATAGAGAAAACTTTTACCAAACTAAAAAATCCTCTCGGCACGCCGGAAGGCGGAGGTAGATTTCACCGGGCAAACTAGGGGATAGGCTATAATAGGCAAAATATGCAGGTTTTCGTAGGAGGATCAGACCTCATATATTGCGAGAAAGTATTTTACAATTGGAGGTTAGTTAACATTTGTTCGTCTTTCTATACATACTTTTAACATTTTACTGTCTTATGGGGATGGTAACCTTCTTGTCATTTGGGGTTAATTTTTAGCCTACTTTTCACATTTTGCAAAAATGAGGAAAAATAGTCTTATGAGATCGATCCGGGAAAATGTGTGTCTGTCTGTCTGTCCTTCTGTCTGTCTGTCCTTCTGTCTGTCTGTCTGTCTGTCTGGCTGTGTGTGTGTCCCCCCCTATCAACTCCTAAACGGCTGCAGCAATCGAAACCAAATTTAGTATGAGTAAAGATGTGCACCGGAATAGCTCACGTCCATATTTGAAAATGATGTCAGTGCTACCAACTGCTGAAAAAACGCACTAGAAATTTGAGTTCCATGTTGGATATCTTGCAAGGTATGCATGGGAGCTATTCCAAAATTGGCACACATGTAGATAATACTATTTCAGTTTAATTTTCAGGAGGCCAACCATGACAGTGTTGCCAAACTAATTTTAAGCCTTCTGTTAAGTCCAATGTTTAAATGCATATAACTTCTACACTATCAACTGGATTTCAACCAAATTTTGTATGTAATATCTGTACATAATCAGATATGAATGAGCGTGTTCTTAAGAGCCACCAGGGCTGCCAACTGTTAATAATTGCTCTCCCTATTTTTTTAAATCCAAATACCAATATATCAGAAAGTATGCAAGCCAACAGCTTTAAACTATGCACACGTATATTCTGACATTTTAGATTAATTTGGAGTAACTTATGTCAGTTCTACCAACATGATTATAAGCCTGCTGATAGTACCAATTTTTAAATACATGTAACTTCTATACTATCAGTTGGATTTCAACCAAATTTCGAATGTGCAATGTGTACGATAACAGATATGACTATAGGTATTGTTAAGAGCAATCAGGGCTCCCAACTGTCAATAAATGCTGTCTATATTCTATTTACCCTAATATCAATATATCAGAAAGTATGCAAGCCAACAGCTCTATACTTTGCACACGTATAGCACCTGACATTCTAGATTAATTTGGAGTAATTAATACAAGGCGGTGCTGCCAACATGATTCGATGCCTGCTGATATATCCAATTTTAAAATACATGTAACTTCTATACTAACAAATGGATTTCATCCAAAATTGGCACAATAAGATATCATAATAATTCAGATTATTTCTGACCAGCACACGCATGGTATTGTTGGCAACATGCTTTTACGCGTGCTGATAGATCCAGTGTCTAACTGCATGTAACGTCCATTGGACTTCAACCAAATTTTGTATTCTGTACCTTAAGAGGTGGAACTAAGAATATATTCAGTCACCAGGGCTGTCAACTGTAGTGCTCTATTAGGCTACATTATACCAGGTATATTTTGAACTAATTAGATATTTCGATATTACCAACTTAATTTCGTCATTATTCTAGATAGGTTCATATACTGTAGAATAATCATTGGCATGAAAAGTAGGCTGTATAGTTCTTCACGGAACTTCTTGTTATACTTGTGATCACACTGTCCTTATGCAAGGTTTGGAACTAATGTGTAACTATCTAACAGTCTGTTACTTCTTCACGCAAAATTTTATCTCCCGCAGAGATGTTGGTTGGTTCCTCAGTTTAGGGGCTGCGACAAGGTGGTCATGTAACCCCGTGTACATTGGGTGTGTGTAGAATCTGTCTGATAAACGGTGTTATTTGTGATGACTGTATTAGTCTGTAATTCAGGTAAGGTCTGCAGACGGTCAATTTCAAGTAGTAGTACCTAATTTTGTACCAAATACTAACGTCAATGACACCTAGCTGTGAACTTGGCTGCTAGATGACACCGCAACCAGCAACTTGCAACGAAAGTTGTAACTTCCCCTCCGAAGAAAAGCATGCTGACGGATTTTTAGCGCTCTTAGAAAATCCGGCGACTTTGTCCGGCTTTGAACCAGCACCTTGGGCATAGAAGTTCAGCATGCTACCAGTTAGCCGCTTCCCTCATAGTCAGATGAAACAAGAAGTTCCGTGACGAACTAAAGAGCCTACTTTTCTTAAAATTAAGATTCATGCCATAGATTAATCTACAGTATATGAACCTATCTAGAATAATGACGAAATTAAGTGGGTAATATCGAAATGTCTTAATTAGTTCGAAATAAGGTATAGTAGGCATAATGTAGCCTAATAGAGCAATACAGTTGGCAGCTCTGGTGACTGAATATATTCTTACTTCCATCTCCTAAGGTACTGAATACAAAATGTGGTTGAAGTCCAAAGGACGTTACATGGATTTAGACATTGGATCTATTTGTACACGTAAAAGCATGTTGGCAACAATGTCATGCGAGTGCTGGTCAGAAATAATCTGAAATATTATATATTTTTGTGCCAATTTTGGATGAAATCCATTTGTTGGTATAGAAGTTACATGTATTTAAAAATTGGTCCTATCAGCAGGCTTAGAATCATGTTGGTAGAACTGACGTATATAAGTTACTCCAAATTAATGTAAAATGTCGGGTAATTTACGTGTGCATAGTTTAAAGCTGTCGGCTTGCATACTTTCTGATATATTTGGATACAAAATAGAGAGCAATTATTAACAGTTGGCAGCCCTGGTGGCTCTTAAGAATACACTCAGTCATATATGTTTATGTACACATATTACATACAAAATTTGGTTGAAATCCAATTGATAGTGTTGATGTTATATGCATTTAAAAATTGGACTTATCAGAAGGCTTAAAATTATTTTGGCAACGCTGTCATGTATGGCCACCTGGAAATTAAACTGAAATAGTATTATCTACATGTGTGCCAATTTTAGAATAGCTCCCATGTATACCTTCCAAGATATCCAACATGGAGCTCAAATTTCTAGTGCGTTTTTTTAGCAGTTGGTAGCAATGGCATCTTTTTCAAATATGGGCCTGAGATATTCCGGTATACATCTTTACTCATACTAAATTTGATTTCGATTGCTGCAGCCGTTTAGGAGTTGATAGGGGGGGGGACACACACACACACATTCAGACAGACAGAAGGACAGACAGACAGAAGGACATACACATTTTCCCGGATATATCTTATAAGTCTACTTTATCCTCATTTTTGAAAAGTGTGAAAAGTAGGCTAAAAATGAATGTGATCTCGTCAATGGCGTTGTCTTGGCAACCTCAGATAGATCAACCCTTATCAATTTAAAAGCGTTGTTATGGTAACCTCTGATGGCACTTGGCATTTTTAAAAATTCCGAAATCATTTTTCTCATCCCTTGGCGTAATGGTGGGTCATATCAAAAATTCTTTCAGACAAAAGTTTTATTAATTATTAGGGGAATATTTTCCATTTTGTACAGTTTTGATATTGTGCCTATTAAGAGAGATATGATTAATGTTTCCCGAAAAACCCACTTTTTTCCACCCCTTAGGTCAATGGTTGGTGCTATCAAAAAACGTATTGGACATAAATCTTTGGCACTTATCCGACACATATTATGAACTTTGAATGGATTCGATATTTCACGTATTAAGAGAGTTATAGCAAAATTTCACTTTTTCGAAAAAAGCCCCCCATTTTCACCCCCTTCGACCGATTTTGCCCATTAACGAACTCGACCGAGATTTTATAGGGATACATATTATGTAAAAAATTCAAAGTGATTGGTGCAGAATTACGGCAGTTATCGTGTCCACAAGAAACTGATATATATATATATATATATATATATATATATATACATATATATATATAGAGATAGATAGATAGATACATATATACATAAATTATATTTAAACTTTTGAACTGACGGTGGTTTTGGGGTCTGGGGGATGTGAAACGCGAAGATATGTCGAAATTTTCCGGAAGTCGAAACATGGTACCCATTGCAATAGTTAGCTTTCTAATGAAATCTACCTAAAATAGTTATGGAAAATTTCCCATCAGCTTCTCCAACAGGCAGTTCTGCCGCAGACCACACAGTAAAGAATATAGGGACTTACCTCCATCATTGCTTCCCATAGCAATCTTTGAAGCAATCAACCACGCACAACTTGTATCTTTAACAAGAAGTACCGTGACGAACTAACGAGCCTACTTTTCTTAAAATTTAAGATTCATGATTAATCTATATGGATCTATTTAGAATAATGACAAAATTAAGCTGGTACCGACAGTAGTGGCTACGCTGGCTAAAGCGCAGCATTAGGTCATGGAGCCAAGCTCTCTGCTGACTCGGTAGACGCGTGGGTTCGAGCCCCACCGTCGGCCGTCCTTGAAATGGTTTTCCGTGGTTTCCCATTTTCAACACCAGGCAAATGCTGGGACGGTACCTTCTGACAGGCCACGACCCCTTCCTTCCCCATCCTTGCCCAGTTTCATTCACCATCATTCATTTCATCTCTCATTAACTCCTCTCATGAGGTTGGCGTCAGGAAGGGCATCCGGCCGTAAAAACCATCGCCACAAAGACTTCCATCGCATCTCATCCCCGACCCCGTTGGAAAACGGGAATAATAAGGGGTAGACATACACAAAATTAAGCAGGTAATATCGATATTTCTAATTAGTTCGAAATACTGTGTACCTGGCATAATGTAGCCTAATAGAGCACTACAGTTGGCTGCCCTGGTGACTGAATATATTCTTAGTTTCATCTCTTAAGGTACAGTACAAAATTTGGTTGAAGTCCAATGGATAGCATGGACGTTACACGCAGTTAAACATTGAATTTAACAGCGAAAGAAAAATATTGTTGGCAACAATGACATAGGCCTACATGTATTGGTCAGAAATAATCTGAAATAATATGATCTATTGTTGTGCCAAATTTGACTGAAATCCATTAGTTAGTATAGAAGTTGCATGCATTCTAAAATTGAACCTATCAGCAGGCTTAGAATCATGTTGGCAGCACTGACGTATATTAGTTACTCCAAATTAATAATAATAATAATGTTATTGGTTTTACGTCCCTCTTAACTACACTGGCTTTTAGAGACGCCGGGGTGCCGGAATTTTGCCCCGAAGGGGATCTTTAACGTGCCAGTAAATCTACGGACATGGCTCCCTCGCATTTGCGCACCCTCAAATGCCAGCTGACTGCGCCAGGATACGGACCTGCAACCTTGGACCCAGCAAGCGAGAACGTTACCCCTGAGCCACGCAGCCAGCCTACTCCAAATTAATCTAGAATGCCAGGTACTATACGTGTGCAAAGTTTTGAGCTATTGGCTTGCATACTTTGTGATATATTGATATTTGGGTAACAAAAATAGAGACAGTGTTTATTGACAGTTGGCAGCCCTGGTTACTCTTAAGAATCGGCATAGTCATATCTGTTATGGTACACATAGCACACACGAAATGTGGTTGAAACCCAAATGATAGTATAGAAGTTACATGTATTTAAAGTAGGACCTCTCAGTAGGTTTATAATCATGTTGGTAGCACTGACGTACATAAGGTACTCCCAATTAATATAGAATGTCAGGTACTATACGTGTGCATAGTTTAAAGCTGTCGGCTTGCATACTTTCTGATATATGGGTATTTGGATTTTAAAAAATTGAGAGCATTTATTAACAGTTGGCAGCCCTGGTGGCTCTTAAGCATACGCTCAGTCATATCTGTTTATGTACACATAGCACATACGACATTTGGTTCAAATCCAATTGATAGTGTAGAAGTTATATGCATTTAAAATTTGGACCTATCAGCAGGCTTATAATCATTGTGGAAACACTGCCTTGAATGGCCTCCTGGAAGTTAAACTGCAATATTAATATCTATACGTGTGCCAATTTTGGAATAGCTCCCATTCATACCTTCCAGGACCGACAGTAGTGGCTCAGATGGCTAAAGCGCAGCGTTAGGTCATGGTACCAAGCTCTCTGCTGACTCGGTAGACGCGTGGGTTCGAGCCCCACCGTCGGTTGTCCTTGAAATGGTATTCCGTGGTTTCCCATTTTCAACCCCAGGCAAATGCTGGGACGGTACCTTCTGATAGGCCACGGCCGATTCCTTCCACATCCTTGCCCAGTTTCATTCATCTTCATCCATTCCATCTCTCATACCGACGCGCAGGTCGCCCACGGGCGTCGAATAGAAAGACCTGCACTCGGCCTCTCATGAGGCCACACGACAAAAAAAAAATACCTTCCAGGATATCCAACATTAAGCTCAAATTTCAATTGCGATTTTTCAGCAGTTGGTAGCACTGACATCATTTTCATATATGGCCGTGAGATATTCAGGTATACATCGTTACTCCTACCAAATTTTGTTTCTATTCCTGCAGCCGTTTAGGAGTTGATAGGTGGGGACACAAACAGCCAGACAGACAGACAGACAGAAGGACAGACAGACAGACAGACACACATTTGCCCGATGTCATAAGTCGACTTTTTCCTCATTTTTGCAAAATGTGAAAAGTAGGCTAAGAATATGAATAAATTAAGAATCACATATTTCGTACGTTTTGTTATGGATAGGGAAGCTTGAAATTAGTTTTAAGACAGAAGCTTGACAAAGATTGCTAGAAACATAATAATATGTCCAAAACGGCATATTAGCCTACTTTCGATTTTTCAAAAAATGAAAGTAGACTAATGAGATCAACACAGGGCGAAATATTGTGAGTCTGTCTGTGTGTGTGTGTGTGTGTGTGTGTGTGTGAGTGGGAGTACTCTGAATGTCTGTCCCCCGCCTATCAATTTGAACACGGTGAAACCGAATTGAACGAAATTTGGTACAGAGGTTGCACTAGCAAAGGGGAACCTCAGTGTCATGTTTTATATCACCACCATCTTGACGGAAACGTAATGGCGGCCACCCAAATGTTCAAAGCTTAAATCAAATTACGACTAACCTAATCATCTGATCTCTACTAAATTTTGCAACAACACGCCTTTATGTCATAAGCATCTGTTGACCAAACTACAAGGTCATCAGCCCAATAGATTGCAGATAGCGGCCATGTATGTTTGCAAATCGATTCCCCCTATGAATTCAAACATGGTGAAACCGAATTGAACGAAATTTGATACAGAGGTAGTACTCGCAAAAGGCAACTCAGTGTCATGTTTTATATCGCCGCTATCATGACTGAAACGTAGTGGCGGCTACCTAATTGTTAAAAGCTTAAATCAAATTACGACCAACCTAATCATTTTATCTCCACCAAATTTTGTAACAACATACCTTTTTGGGGGAAGCATATTTTGACTGAACTACAAGGTCATCAGACCAATAGTTTGCAGATAGCGGCCATGTATGTGTGCAAATCGATTCCCCCTGTCAATTCAAACACGGTAAAACCGAATTGAACGAAATTTGGTATAGAGGTAGCACTAACAAAGCGCACCTCATATTCATGTTTAATATCCGCATAGCACGTTGTATTTCAACAAGCTGCTACAACCAACATTCAATTATACTCCTTGAAAATGACAAAGAGTTATAACAATACCCATGCATTAGGAGAAAGTAGGCTATAAGTTCTTTACTGAACATCTTGTTTTTGCAATAATAAAAGCAAACTAGGGCTAGTGGTAATAATCGATTAATCGAAATTGAAAAGTATTTTAATTGCTACAAATAACGATTGATGATGATAATGGTTGTTTTGATGGGCATTACATCTAGGTTATATGCCCCTAATGATCTGGGTGATAGCGAAAATGACAATGACATGGAAGCCAGAACGAAAATTAAGTGAGACGGAAAATACTTACAAAAAGGATCTCAGTTTGAAACAACTCACAAAATGTTCTTACAAGAGAGAATTTAGAACGAAAATATTCACAAGGGGAATAGATTGAAAAAAAAAAAGACGCACAAAATGCAGGCTAGGTTCAAAATACTTAAAAAATGCAATTGAAATTGAAAATGCCTACAAAATGCTCGGTAGATTCAAACTAATCATTTGGATTAGCAATACTTACAAAATGCAATTTAGATTGAAAATACTTGACAAAATGTAATTTAGATTCAAAATACCCACAAAATGCAATTGAGAATCACAATAGTTGCAAAAGCCCACCACACAAAATGTAATTTAGATTTAAAATTCTTGCGAAATGCAGTTTTGGATGAAAATACTTACAAAACGCAATTGAAATTCAAAAAACTCACTAAAATACCCTGCACCGACATTGAAAGTCTTACTAAAAAGCAATTTAGATTGCCAATCTTTACAAAATGCAATTGAGGTTGAAAACAATCGCGAAATGCAATTTAGATCGAAAAAACTTACAAAATGCAACGTAGATTAAAAATACCTACAAAATATAGTGTAGATGCAAAAAAAAAACGCTAAACGGAATTTAGATGAACGGGGAGCCAATTAACAAAAACAATGCAGGAATCTTAAAGAGAAAAGGAAATATAATGAAAAGAAAACAAGGGATCTGACCCCTCGAAGAAGGAGGGATCAGGAAAGATGAGACAAGGGACAATTAAGGTGGGAAAGTGAAATACTCCTTAGGCCTCGGATACCCTAATACCATCGGGGTCGGAAAAGAACAAGAGTTGGCCAAGGGAGATCGACAGGAAAGAAGACGGAGAGGAGCCCGGCACAAGTAAGTGGAAGCAACGCCGGACTCAGCTGGGATCCCGTGGTCGCCAACCCACGTCCCACAAGATGTGAGCCCCTGGGGGAACAAATAACGATTAATCTCTTGAGCGTTGATTAATCAGATGATCAAATAATTGACTAATTGTTTTCTCGATTAAACGATTACTTCGCTCCTTTCACTATGCTCTCACAGATGCAAAACAGACAATCAATTAATTTAACATCATATATGCTTAAATAATGTACGAAGGTGGATCAAAAAGTTAGTTGCACTAACGCGCTGAAGCAGCGCGCTATGTGTCGCAAACGTGGGCACAGCGGAGAAAGGGACAGACACTGCCCACACATCTGTTAGGCAGGTCGCTGTGGTGTCTCGTCTTGTATGGTGTGAATAGCGACCAAATGCAATGGCGCGTCGACTGGACGTTCACTCCAAATATGAGGTTCGTGCGACAATCCGATTCCTATGGGCCAAAAGGAAGAATTGCACGGACATACATCGTGAAATTAGTGCTGTGTATGGGGAGCAGGCCATTTCCCGGCAAGGGATCGTAAAGTGGTGCCAGCAATTCGAAGCCGGACGCACGGATATCACGGACGAATATCGCGAGGGCACGCCCGCTACGTCCAGGACCGCTGCAAATGTCAAGAGTGTGACTGCGATCATTAGACAGAACGGTGGTCGACATTCCCAGACCGATGAGGAGGTGCAGGCCGCTGTCTTCGTGTGGTTGCAGAACGCTGGAGGAACTTTCTATGGATCCGGCATTGACAAGTTGGTTGTGCGTTCGCAGAAATGTTTGGAGTCTCTTGGAAACTATGTGGAAAAGTGACGTTACATTGTATGTCGTTATAGGCATGTTGCTGTTATATAGGTGGTGTAATAAATGGCAATAACTGGGAAGTGCAACTTATTTTTTGATCTGCCCTCGTATCTTCTTTGTACAGCCTCCGTGGTGGCAGCACGCCGGCCTCTCACCGTTGGGTCCATGGTTCAAATCCAGGTCTCTCCATGTGAGATTTGTCCTGGACAACGCGGGGGCAGACAGGGTTTTCTGTGGGTACTCCGGTTTTCCCTGACACAATTTCATTCCAGCAACACTATCCACTATCATTTCATTCCATCTGACATTCATTGAATCATTGCCCCAAGGGAGTGAGACAGGCTTCGGCAGCCGGCACAGTTCGTATCCTCGCCGCTAGATGGGGGCTTCATTCATTCCATCCCTGACCTAGTCGGTCAACTGGAAACAGGCTGTGGATTTTCATTTCATTTTCTTTGTGAAAATTAGGCAAGACAAAGCAAAACAAAAATGTTTCTTTATGGTGTTTGAAGCCATGTTTCAGCTGCCACAGTCACCGACCCTTATTTGGTTATTGTTAATATAAAAACTGAAGGACACTTTGTAGATTATATTTCGGCAAAAAGTAACTTTTATAGATTTCTATAGACTACATCATTCCGAAAATTAGCGTAACTCAATTTAAGCAATGACCTCTCATTTAAACTTCTTTGGTTATCCCGTGTCTACTAACGAATGGTTTGGCTGGTTCTTAAGTTTAGGGGCTGCGACAACGCGGTCATGTAGGCCCGTGTACTTTGGACGTGTGTAGAATCTGTCGGATAACCGATGTTAATTGTGATGACTGTATTAGTGTGTGTTATCTGTTTTTTAATTCAAGTAAGGACTGCAGACTTTTGAATTTTTCAAATAGTTCCAACTTTTGCTGCCAAACGCCACCGTCAACGACTACTAGTTCAGAACTTAGCCACCAGACGCCACCACAGTCGGCTCTTGGCAACGAACATAGTAACACAAGAGCGCTGTTTTCATTCTTAACCTATACAATTTAGCTTCACACAGATGTAATTAGTGGAAGGTTCTTTAACATGCCATGAATCTATGACAGGGGACCGCCGGCTTTACTTCCCTTCCGAAGGAAGTCATACTGAGGGATTTTTAACGCTCTTAAAAATCCGACTACTTCGGCCAGATTTGAACCCGCGATCTTGGGCATAGAAGCTCAGCATGCTACCAACTATGCCACCGAAGCCGCCCTACTAATGAATAGGCTATTATTAACGATTCCTCTGTTAGTCAAATAATCGATTGAACAGTCAGTCGATTAATAGATTAATCGTTTTAGATTAACTTGATATCATTCGATTTATCGATTAACTGAATATCGCTTATTGCCCTCTCTATCGCAAACCTAGCCTCAAATCATGGGCCTCTTCTGCATTGTACAATACATAAATATTGGTTGTTTCAATTTACAGACTTTAGGGCAGTCCTCTGTAATCCTTCTTCCATAAGATACTCAGCCAAATTAGCAGCCTCGGTGGCGTAGTCGGTAGCAAGCTGAACTGCTGTGCCCAAGATAGTGGGTTCAAACCCGGCCGAAGTCGTCGGATTTTTAAGAGCGTTAAAAATCCTTCAGTATGCCTCCCTTCGGAGGGGAAGTAAAGCCGGCGGTCCAATGACATAGATTTATGGCATGAATAAGATCCTTCCAGAGACTTAATTTGTTTGGAGCTAAATTTCTAGGTTAGATTTCGTTGGAACGCTCTATCAAAGTTCCAACGTTCACCACTAGGTATCAGTGACATCTGGTAGCGAAAGTTGGAACTACTTGAAATTGAACGGAACGTGTAGATCACCCTCTGGGTGTCCGTTGGCGGCAGCTATAGCCTCTGGCGGGTTGAACATGTCCTCGGACACTAACGGCACTAAAAACCATACGAAAAATAAATAAATCAGCAAACTTGCAACCAATCACCAAGTGACTTAATACAATCAATACACTGAAACAGCCTTTGTCACAGATATGGGCAGATGATCTCGTAGTTCCGCCCCTGAAAACAACTATAACTAACTAACTTTGTCACAGACATAACCGTCAGTAATCCATCAAGATGTTTATTTCATCTCTATAGCTGATGACGAAGTCAAAGTTTCTCCTGCGCGAGATGAATCTCTCGGTCGTCCTCAGCGTTCTAAAGACTTGAATATGCCTTACAAGTATAGAGATTCTCTCCGGCTTCTCGACAGCTGGATTATTAGAGTGTAAACGAAGACTTAATCCCGTTGAAAGCACATCCGGCGCACCTTTCATCTTCTACACACGCATTCGTGTTTCTCTGTTTATTCTTTCTTGTTTTGTTTGTCTTCATTTTTGTTGTCGTCTGCTCTTCATCTTGAATATTAAATGCATTTCTGAGATTGAATGTGGATCACGTAAAACGCCCGTTGATCTGACTGTTGTAAGAAAACCAGTATTGCCAGATTTACTTGTCGACAATACACAAATTCTAAGTTAAAAACCAACACCACTGAACACCTAATTCAGAATTCAGAACGCTATAGCTGAATACATAAGAAAAAGTGCCCGTGGCTGATGTTCGGCACGATACATTCCGATTGTTAACCCTTTAGGAGATTATAATAAACTATTTATTACCTTATGTCAATATTTAGTACATTGAAACTGTACCGATTTCGGTCACATAACCAATATATTTCTTACCATTTCATAATAACTTCGTCACACCTATTTCCGAAGTTCTCTCTATAATACGATGCACGTCCAGAAAGTAAGTTCCGTTTGGTAATAAAATTAAATTGTGTACAGATACAGAAAAATTATTTATTGCACAACATTCTACACCTCTTAAACTACTTTTCCACATAACTGCCGAACTTTTGCAGGCATTTGTCATAGCGTGGCACAAGTTTTTGGATACCTTCTTCACAGAAGTTTGCCACCGACCGTAAACGAGAGTGAAGACTCCCCTGTAAGATATCCTACCATTTGGCCACCACTGTTAGGCAAATTGCGTGCTTACCAGGAGAACTGCATATGTTTAGGAGTTCTCCTGACCACATATGGACATGCCTCGTATATAAGAGGGCAGATCAAAAAATAAGTTGCACTTCCCAGTTATGGCCATTTATTACAGCACCTATACAACAGCAACACGCCTATAACGACATACAATGTAACGTCACTTTTTCACATAGTTTCCAAGAGACTCCAAACATTTCTGCGAACGCACAACCAACTTGTCGATGCGGGATGCATAGAAAGTTCCTCCAGCGTTCTGCAACCACACGGAGACAGCGGTCTTCACCTCCTCATTGGTCTGGAAACGTCGACCACCGAGCTCCGTTTTGAGCTTACCGAACAGATGAAAGTCACATGGCACTAGGTCGGGACTGTAAGGTGGCTGTTGCCAGACCTCCCACTTGAAACGCTGCAGCAATTCGCTCGTTTGGCAGGCCATGTGAGGTGTTGCGTTATCGTGCAACAAAATCACACCGGCGCTCAATTTCCTACGGTGCTTCTCTTTAATCGCTTTACGCAACCGGTGGAACGTTTGACAATACGACGCCGCGTTGATCGTCGTTACTTTCGGCATGAATTCCACGTGCAGCAAACCCTCCATGTCAAAGAACACTGTCGCCATAACGTTATCGGCTGAAGGTTGAACATTGGTCTTCTTTCGTTGTGGTGATGAGGGGTGCACCCATTCCATTGATGTTCTCTTCGTTTCGGGGGTGAAGTGGTGGGCCCACGTTTCATCATCTGTGACGATTTGCCACAGAAACACGTTGTCGTCTGCGGCATAGCGTTGCAAAAATGCCAGGGAGGATTTGAAACGTTGTCCCTTGTGAACATCGGTGAGAAGACGTGGGACCCATCTTTGATACTGCTTTCGATATCCAAGCCTCCAAGGTCCTCGTGAACAATGGAGAACACACTGCCATATGCCATGTTCAACCGCGTCGTGATTTCTCTCAGTTGAATGCGCCGGTTCTGTCTAACGATCGCATTCACACTGTTGGCAATTGCACGGGTCCTGGACGTTGAGGGCCTGCCTTCGCGATATTCGCCCGTGATATCCGTGCGTCCGGCTTCGAATTGCTGACACCACTTTACGATCGCTTGCCAGGAAATGGCCCGCCCCCCATACACAGCACTAATTTCACGGTGAGTGTCCATGCAAACTATCAAGACAACACACTGGGAATATTTTCAGACGTAGTAGTTGAATAATGCTATTGTTATCTGGATGTTTGTGTGTTAGAGCTGTTATAATGGTAGCATACTGACGTTATGTAGTGAAGAACTTAACGAATAAGCATCTACAGTAACAATTGAAAAATATCCACGTGGTGCAACTAACGAAAGCTATGAAATACATCCAGGATGTGTGTGTTGCCTGCCTCTAAGGATCTGGACATAGGGCTAAAGCAGGGTGGATCAGCTTCGTAAGGTAAAACTGAGAAGGAATGAGTTTGATTCCAACTGCTGCTATCCTAGAAGTGATTTTCAGTAGCTTCCAACTTCTACTTCAGGTAAATAATGGGATGATCTCAAACGTAAGACTCCTCAATAACAAATGCGATTTTGTTGTTGATTGACTGAAAAAACATTCTTTTCTTGGGTTACTATGGTAGCCTAATACTGAAAAATGACTTCTAGAATTTCTATATGAGCCAGGGTTGCACAAACTATTTCTTCCTTACAAGGCCAGAGATTTACTGACTGCACCAACCTACCCAACGAAAACAAAATAATTGCAGCAATACCAACAACACCAAAAATAACTATGCCTCACATAACTAGAATCCCTTCTCCATTCAGAGTGCAGTTCTCGCACAATGAACGTTAGCATACGTGTAGCAATAGCGCTATAATGTAACGCTGTGTGCTCCAGTATGTAGAGAATGTGTAATAACGTTATTGTGCAGCAAGATGGCTTATCAACTCATTCGCTACACTGCAGGCAATATCTCATAGAGTAGGAAATGAAACATTGCGTTGCGTAGTTAGAGGAACTAGAACATATTGCTTTGATTTAAAACTTCACAGACGTTATATCATACCATATCATAGCTCCAAGGGGAGGGATCTCAGTGACTAAGTATTTTCTCCTTGAACTGATATTTTATTACTTGGTTATCCTTTGTCATCTCGGTTTACAGGATAGAGCCACGTCGTGTATTGGTGATATAAATGACTTATATCACCGGCCGTGAAAGCCAATATACCATCTTTTTGGAAGCCTTCATAGGGAGGTTAAGGCTGCTTGAGCATTTAGTTCTTGCAGCTAAGTAGTGCAGTTGCACTCTATATAGAGGGAGGTAGCGCGCAGTTCGTTACTCCTGTGGGGGTTCCGGCGGGGACACCAAGAGCCCGCCGATGAGCCTGCTTGGTGTCTTCGACGAAACCCCACACAAGACACGGCACAAACCTAGAAGAATTGCTGAGTTTTAATTCACCGGCCGTGAAAGCCAATATACCATCTTTATATCATAGGCTTTCGCGGCCGGTGTCTAGTTTATCATCTAGGCTGACAGGATAGAGATCGGTGATTGTTTCCCGATGTTTCGGCTGTCATTGCAGCAGCCTTAATCATGGGTACGAGTTGGTGTCTGTACTCTGCTCCGTCATGTAAGCCTAGATAATAAACTAGACACAGGCCGCGAAAGCCTATGATCTAAATATTGGTTATTCCTTTTTTCGAGCATTCTTTACGAGAAATTATTAACATTTACTCGGCTGAGTAAGCACTGCAGCCGTTCCTGTGGTCTTGGGGTAGTGCGTCTGCCTCTCATCCAGAGGCCACGGGTTCCATTCTTGGCTCCGCCAGGGATTTTAGAAATTCATGTGAGGGCTGGAACGGGGTACACTCAATCTTGGAGGAAAATTGAGTAGCTATCTAATAGTCTCCTTGTCAAGAAAATCAAGATTAATGGCCAAGGGGACACGACGCACAGACCACGCGTCACCACGCAATCTGTAGGCACAATGGCTGGGCAGCGGTCACTTCGTATGCCAAGGTACTTTATGGGCAGTGGTGCCATCAAGGCAGTGATTTTTAGCCTACTTTTTATATTTTGCAAAAATGAAGAAAAAGTAGACTTATGAGATCGATCCCGGAAAATGTGTGTCTGTCTGTCTGTCTGTCTGTACTTCTGTCTGTCTGGCTGTGTGTGTGTGTGTCCCTGGTGTATTCTTTGAATACACGGTACGTGAGAATCTAATTTTTAATGCTCTTTGCATGTTCATTCCTTCCTCTTTGTCAAACACCAACAGTGATCTTCTATTTTCTCTGTGGTGATCACTTCGCTTATATCTTTTATGAGTCTGTTCTAGATATATATCTTCTATGACCCACTTAGCGTCATCTCGCAGCGAATCTCTGAAGCTCCTCAATTCTTCCTGGTGCAAGAGGATTTACTTATCCATCTGGCCACCAGATCTTGTTACCATCGCCAGCTATTTTCTCCGTGAGCAAGAGAACTACGTCTACTTTTTTACTCACCATGCTGTGCTAGTATCATCTGTTATCAACTCTTTGAAGACCGGCTCAGCAAGAGAAGATCAATTTTTTGTTGTAATGTTGGCTATGTTTATATGTTCTCCTTTTGTCTCCTACCCCCACTCTTCCCCTTCCTTGGACCCTCCGTGCTCTGCTGAGTGGGTCTCACTTGTGCGCTGGCCGTCGACTCAGTTATGGCTCAACTCGAGCCAGTCTCCTCAAACCAAGAGGCAAACTCTACTTTCTACGCCATGTTGGCTTATTAAATATTGTCAAGGGGAACTTCACCTTCAACATGCAACCAAGATAAGTACAGACTTAAGGTTTTACCTCATCTTCATCAATTTTATCTACATACTTTTATTGATTATTTTATAGACAGCGTGAGATTACTTGTGGGGCGGTAATCATTCTTCGCGGGATTTTCCATGTTGGGCTTTTGTCAAATCAAACCAATCTTGGTGAAAAGAAGCATTTCTTATGCTTGCTAAATGAGAAATCTTCTCACCACGTGGGATATTATCTAATACCCGCTGTCTATAAATTACAAAGCAAGTTCCTCCGCTGGATTATCTTTGGCCTCATTTTTCTATTAAGATTGTTCTGGAACCTTCCAGATCCTGTACTCTGCGAGTCTTGCCGTCAGGTATTTTTCACTCACTTGTGAAAATACTGTTCAAAATGAGGAATCTTCCTTATAAATTCCTGCAATAGCAAACTTTCGTCCACCTTTGGAATGTTCTATGGCGCATTTAATTGTAATTCCCAACTTTCTCAAGAAATAGACTCTCGCCTACCTAGTGCAACCAGTTATTTTCATCATTGCAATAACTCTCTTTACATAAACTTTCGTGCCTCTACAGCGAACTTTTCATCTATTTAAAAGACTATAGTGATAACTAGTGCTTGTCCCACTTTTCTACCGCGTCGCGATCGTCCGTTTACATTAAATCAGGCCATGAACATTGATCCTAAATCCCAATTATCTTTCCTCAACCTTCTACTAACAAACCATATCAATAAAATTGTAACTATTCTATAAGGTGTCACTCTACGAAGTGCCCTTCCATTTTGCTTGTTTATCATTAATTAATTACTGTATAACTACGTGTTTTATACACGGTTCAAACTTACATTGTTTCTTCCCCGTAATCAGGGAAAACAATACTTTCAACTCTTGAGTGAGTTATTTCTAGGTCTCACGAAATGGAAACTGCCCCATTTGGCTCGTGATTCCTATTTAAAAATAGGAAGTCTAGAACTTTCCCTTTGACTTTCTCTTCAGGTTTCACCGTAAGTGACCTGCACTTTTTTGTATAATTGTTATAAAGTAATTCTGCACAAATATAAGAAGCTGTAGGCACTTCTACCTTATCTTCATGTTTTTCTTATTGTAATTTTTGAAGTTGTCACTTTTTCTAGACTATTCTCTCAGAAATTTCTTAAAGTACACTCCTTGTACTCAATCTAATGTTTAAACTTTATAATTATTTCATTTGTCTTTTTTAAATCTTATAAAGATTTTAGGACACATATAAGGTTTGAAACCTCATAAATTGTCAATTGCCTGGAGCAACCGGCAAATGTTTAATGCTATCTGAGGTCTGTGACCCAAAGTCTGTTAATCAAATTGAAATTACACATTTGTTAAAGTTAGTAACTTCTTTTGAATTGTTAAATAAATTAAATATTTGTTTTTGGATTCATCATTTTTCTAATACTACTGTTAGGCAAGATCCTGGCTTTCCTAACTCTTCCTCAGTTCATGCCATCGTTAATACCGAATAAAGCTTTTACTATTTGTCTTGCCAGACTATCAGCCTTCCCCATAATAGTCTTATGCAAGCCTGGGAGGAAATACACTAAAGCCTTTCTCTGGCAAACCGCCCAAGTTCTAGCTGTGTTTCCCGTCAGCTTTGGCCAAGCTCTTACCCACTTTAGGTATCCGAGAACGGATTTGCGGTGGCAACCGCTTCTAAGTGCATTTAAGGTTAAATTTATAACTTTTGTGGAGCTCTCATCCTATTTCTCTATCCTTTTTCTCCAGTCCGAAACCCACTTCCTTTCCTTAATCATCTTCCCTTGGTGGGTGGGTTATTCCTTAGCCAATAATCTACCCAAAATTTGGTGCCGAAACCCGGGAGAGTCCATTTGTCATTTTTCTGTTTGGCAATACTTTGCAAATTATTAATATCTGCTTTGAATCTTTCAGCTATAACCACATCGTGCAAAGCCTGTGAAGGGGAAAGAGGCCGCTCCTGTCTCCTTTGGTGTGTCCCGTTCTTTCAACTTATTTGCTGCTGCCAGCTTGACAGCATTTCCAAGGTTCCACAGTTTCGTGAGTTACATTTTCATCTATCTTCTTTAACATGGCTCCTACTGATAAGGATAAGGATGAAAAACTTACTTCTAAACGAGCATCCTATAAAGGGCAAATTACCCGTTTTAGAAAGTACATAAAAGAGTTAGATCCCTCAGAAGCTCAATTAGACTTGTTGAAACATCGTGTAAGGGATTTTGAACGTTCTTATGAAAACTATTGTAACATTCAAACTGAAATAGAAACTTGTATGCTCAATCAAACCGAAGATCGAGTCGAAGTAGAAAACCAATATTACGAAGGCATAGGTTCTGCTTTCAAAATAATACGCCAACTCGAAGAGGAGCAGAAAAAGGACGCTTCTGTTCTTGGTTCCCTTCACGAACCACAAACTTCTTTCCGTGATGGTACTCACAAGCCCAAACCAATTTTACCGAAAATTGATTTACCCCATTTTTCTGGAGATGAATCTACTTGGGATTCTTTCTATGAATTATTTTGCTCCCTTGTTCATGACAATGAAGACATTCAAGTCATTTACAAGTTTCATTACTTGAGATCTATCCTCCGAGGTCAAGCTTTAAAGTTAGTCGAAGCACTTCCTCTACGTGCCGAAAATTACCCCATTGCCTTTAACTTATTAAAAGAAAGATATGGAAATTTACGGTTACGTATTCAACGCCATATGAAGGCTCTATTCAACCTACCTGCGTCACAGCACAATGACGTCACCAGTTTGCGCACTCTAGTTGATACTACACAACTTCACGTTAAGGCTTTGTCCCAATTAGTTCAACCCACTGAACACTGGGACACTTTCCTAATACATTTAGTGGTTTCTAAAGTTGATGCTGCTACCCTCAAAGCTTGGGAAATTGAACTTTCTAAAGAAGACTATTCTTACGAGCATCTAGTCACTTTCATAAATGCCAGATGCCAGCTCTTAACCGCTTTAGCTAACCAAAGTGAACCCTCTTCCCCGAGTTCCAAATTTGAATTAATGTCTATCAAACCTAAAAGCGATCGCATAGCGTCTTATACCCAAAAACCCGGGTCCAGCTCATCTAAATGTAAATCAAACACTACTGGTTACTCAACTAGGTCTAGTGAACGTCGTGTTGCTAGCTCTATGGTCTTAAACACTCAAAGCGAACCTCGCAAGAGTTTAAACGAACCTTTAAAGTGCATACTTTGTAAAGATCCCCATGCCCTATACCTCTGTAAGTCCTTTAAAGAAATGTCAGTCGACGACAGAAGAAAATTAGTTTCCCAGAACAAACATTGCTTCTATTGCCTAGCGCCTACTCATTCTGCTTCTAATTGTAAGTCCACAAGACTTTGCTACCATTGTGAAAAGGCTCATCATACTTTGCTACATCGTCATGATCAGGCAAGGTCATCGACAGCATCTACTTCTCCGAAAAATGATAGTGCTAACAGTTCTAATGCTTCGTCGTAAATTCAAAATGCCAAGTCCATTCGCAGTGCTCAAGTATTGTTGTCCACCGTCCAAATCGAAGTTCAGGATAACTTTGGCAACTGGGTCCGTGTAAGCGGTCTTCTAGATTCAGCGGCAACTCATGATTTTGTGTCTAATTCCTTGATTAGAAAACTAGGTCTACCTGTAAGCCCCACTTCTATCAATGTGTCTGGCATCAACAGCTCAAAATCGCAAGCTTTACAATTCTCAAAGCTAACTATAAAAGATACTTGTCATAGAAACAACTTTCTTAAACTTAATTGCCTAATTCTCAATAGCATTGGAGAAGACACTCCAAGTCACTCTGTGGATATTTCAGGGTTAAACATTCCCTCGCATTTAAGGCTAACCGATCCTTCGTTCAACATGCAAAATCCTATTGATATACTCTTTAGTGCCAATGTTTTCTGGAATTGCCTACGTAAACAGGTTCGTAAGTTATCCTCAAACGTGGTCGCCAGAGACACTAATTTTGGATGGATTGTGACAGGTCAACTTCCCCATTATTCTCCCCAACCCGCATCGCAATGTTACTTCTCCCATACTGATCTGGAACAGTTCTGGAGGCTTGAAAGCGTTGATCCTCCTAATGTAACCTCTTCAGAAAATGAATTCTGTGAGCAACTTTTTTTGAACACCACCACTCGTTCTTCTGATGGCCGGTTCGTTGTTCAAATGCCAAGATAACATAATCCTCCAAAACTTATTAATTCTCAGCCCAAAGCTCGAAAAGCTCTCTTTGCTATCGAGAGCAAATTCAAGAAAGAACCTCTTGTTAAACAGCAGTACGCTGATTTCATGGATGAGTATGAAAGCTTGGATCACATGGAAGTTGTTAACAAATCTGAGGATGAATTGCACCTCCCACTTGAAACGGTTTATCTAAATCATCATCCTGTGTGGAAAAACCCCCTTGTAAAAGATAAAATTCGAGTTGTTTTCAATGGTTCGTCACCCGACGTTAATGGCAACAGCCTTAACGACACTCTTTACTCTGGTCCTGCTATTCAATCAGATCTATCTGCTATACTCTTAAACTTTCGATTATTTCCCATAGCTGTCATAGCTGATATAAAACAGATGTACCGTCAAGTTTTAATTCAACCGGAACAACGAGATCTCCAAAGAATCTTGTGGCGTGATGAAATCAGCAAGCCCATTAAGGTATTTCGCTTAAAAACGGTTACTTATGGCTTAAAACCCTCTGCTTTCCTTGCTATTTGATCTCTACACTTGTTAGCCTCACAAGATGGTCATTTATTTAATTCCAAAGCCTCTGAAGCACTAACTACGTCATTCTATGTTGACGATTATTTGCAGTCCTTCCCCACTTTGGAGGAAGCTTCTTTTGTGTCTTTAGAACTTCAGGCATTGCTAAGGAATGGAGGTTTCCCACTTCATAAGTGGAATTCCAACTCCCCTGAGTTCCTCGCCCAGTTTCCCATCGAAGACGTAGACCCTTCTTCTGTCGAAATTTGTGGAAACTCCGAATCTATAAAAACTCTAGGAGTTCACTGGTGCACTAGCACTGACACTCTCATCTATAAAGTTTCGCTCGCAGAAGAGCTTCCTAATACAAAAATACAAATTCTCTCTGAAATTGCAAACATTTTTGATCCTCTTCAATTCCTTGCCCCAGTTATCGTTATAGCCAAACTCTTTATGCAAGAGCTGTGGTCGCTCAAATGTGAATGGGATGACACTGTCCCTCTTTCTTTTCTTAATCGTTGGCTCTCGTTTCGCAGCAATCTGCTGGATCTTTCCCTTATCGAAATCCCGAGGAATTTAATTAGCTCTCATTCTAATGCATCCTTTTTTCTTCATGTGTTCGCGGACAGTTCCGAAAAAGCTTACGGTTGCTGCGCTTATTTAGTTTATCACGGTTCATTATATGGATCTTCAGTTTCCAACCTTGTTTGTGCCAAATCGAAGGTCGCTCCTCTTAAAACTATCACTTTGCCTAGGCTCGAACTGTGCGCTGCACTCATGGCTGCAGAACTTGTCAAGAAATTACGGGAAGTATTAAAAGTCGAATTCTCGCAAATCTATCTCTGGAGCGATTCCATGATCACCCTTTCTTGGATCGCCAAGAACCCCTCTCACTGGCAAACTTTTGTTGCAAACAGGGTTTCCAAAATTCAAACTCTTTCTTCTGGATGTCAATGGAGGCATGTGCCCAGTGCTGATAATCCAGCCGATATTATCTCTCGTGGTTGTTTACCCTCTCAATTGGCAGCTTCTCAATTGTACTGGCATGGGCCCTCGTGGTTAATCGAAGACTCTTCTTCATGGCCTTCTAAGCCTCCAGCTACAAACTCCAACTTGCCTGACGCTAAAGTATCTTTACCTATTGCTTCGTGTCTTGTTTCCAACGCTTGTCATCCCTTGTTGTCCCGCTATTCTTCTTTTCACAAATTAATACGAATTGTCGCCTATCTCCTTAGATGGAAATATCTTGTGGTCGACCAACCTCTTCTTCCTAAATCACACCTTACCAACCATGAATTGAATCTCGCTACCATTAAGGTTTTACAACTGATACAGCAAGAAGCCTTTTCTTCTGAATTGTCTTTACTTTCTTCTAAAAGGGATATTCCCAAATCAAGTCGTCTACGTGCTTTAGCCCCGTTCCTTGATGACCATAGGTTACTCAGGGTAGGTGGAAGGCTCTCCCAATCTTTGCTCTCTGAGGACAAAAAGCATCCCGTTATTTTGCCTTCTAAACATCACGTAACTTCCTTAATTATACGTGACTTTCATTATCGTAATCTGCATGTTGGTACACGCACTCTGCTTTGCCTCTTAAGGGAAAAGTACTGGATTATAAATGGAATTCATGAAGTATCCTCTGTAATTCATAAGTGCATTCCTTGTTTCAAAACGAAACCTAAAATCAATACTCAATTAATGAGCGATCTGCCCTCTTTTCGCTCTTCTCCTATACGCCCATTTGCTTTAACTGGTGTGGACTATATGGGTCCGTTCCAATATCAACGAAATTCTCCTGAAGCTAAACGCAAATTGTTCGGTAAGCTTTATGTTTCTCTCTTTGTTTGCATGGTTACTGGCGCAATCCACTTGGAACTAGTAACGAATGCTTCTACTTCTTACTTTCTATCAGCTGTCTCTCGCTTCACCGCTAGGCGTGGTGTTCCTTCAGAGATGTTCTCTGATAACGCTTCCACTTTTCAGGGCGCAGCTTCCCTGTGGAAGAAAGCTCTCACTTCCTCTCCTGCCATGGAACAAATTTCTAATTTTTCTTATTCAAGGGGTTTCAAATGGCGCTTCATACCTCCCTACGCTCCTTATCACGGTGGTAGGTGAGAATCTTGTGTAAAGCTTACTAAACGTCATTTAAGAAAAGTTTTAGGTAATCGTATTCTGACTTATGAAGAATTCAATTCACTGTCCGTTCTGATTGAAGGTGTTGTTAACCCTCGCCCTTTAACTCCTCTTTCCAATGACCCTGATGACCTGCTTCCACTTACACCTGGTCACTTCCTTATCGGCACTTCTCTTTCTGCTCCTCCTCCTCTTCCCAATTCTTTCAGGGATTCTAATTTACCTATTGTGTGGCGTAAACTTGAAGCCCTCCGCAATTCCTTTTGGAAGAGATGGAACTTGGAATATTTAACTTCTTTGCAACGGAGACAGAAGTGGTTTCTTTCCAGTCCCGACATTAAAGTGGGGGACTTGGTCTTGGTTAGGGATGTTTCACCCCCTCTAGTTTGGACGTCTGGTAGAGTGACCGAGTGTTATCCTGGAAGAGATGGGAGAGTCAGGGTGGCCAAAATCTTGACTACTAATGGTCCGATCACAAGACCACTTTCTCTAATCTCTCCATTACCTTTAAATGTTTAACTGCTTATTTTTTCTCTGTTGGTGTTTTTCCCTCCCAGTATGGTGTATTCTTTGAATACACGGTACGTGAGAATCTAATTTTTAATGCTATTTGCATGTTCATTCCTTTCTCTTTGTCAAACACCAATAGTGATCTTCTATTTTCTCTGTGGTGATCACTTCGCTTATATCTTTTATGAGTCTGTTCTAGATATATATCTTCTATGACCCACTTAGTGTCATCTCGCAGCGAATCTCTGAAGCTCCTCAATTCTTCCTGGTGCAAGAGGATTTACTTATCCATCTGGCCACCAGATCTTGTTACCATCGCCAGCTATTTTCTCCGTGAGCAAGAGAACTACGTCTACTTTTTTACTCACCATGCTGTGCTAGTATCATCTGTTATCAACTCTTTGAAGACCGGCTCAGCAAGAGAAGATCAATTTTTTGTTGTAATGTTGGCTATGTTTATATGTTCTCCTTTTGTCTCCTACCCCCACTCTTCCCCTTCCTTGGACCCTCCGTGCTCTGCTGAGTGGGTCTCACTTGTGCGCTGGCCGTCGACTCAGTTAAGGCTCAACTCGAGCCAGTCTCCTCAAACCAAGAGGCAAACTCTACTTTCTACGCCATGTTGGCATATTAAATATTGTCAAGGGGAACTTCACCTTCAACATGCAACCAAGATAAGTACAGACTTAAGGTTTTACCTCATCTTCATCAATTTTATCTACATACTTTTATTGATTATTTTATAGACAGCGTGAGATTACTTGTGGGGCGGTAATCATTCTTCGCGGGATTTTCCATGTTGGGCTTTTGTCTAATCAAACCAATCTTGGTGTAAAGCAGCATTTCTTATGCTTGATAAATGAGAAATCTTCTCACCACGTGGGATATTATCTAATACCCGCTGTCTATAAATTACAAAGCAAGTTCCTCCGCTGGATTATCTTTGGCCTCATTTTTTCTATTAAGATTGTTCTGGAACCTTCCAGATCCTGTACTCTATCTGCGAGTCTTACCGTCAGGTATTTTTCACTCACTTGTGAAAATACTGTTCAAAATGAGGAATCTTCCTTATAAATTACTGCAATAGCAAACTTTCGTACACCGTTGGAATGTTCTATGGCGCATTTAATTGTAATTCCCAACTTTCTCAAGAAATAGACTCTCGCCTACCTAGTGCAACCAGTTATTTTCATCATTGCAATAACTCTCTTTACATAAACTTTCGTGCCTCTACAGCGAACTTTTCATCTATTTAAAAGACTATAGTGATAACTAGTGCTTGTCCCACTTTTCTACCGCGTCGCGATCGTCCGTTTACATTAAATCAGGCCATGAACATTGATCCTAAATCCCAATTATCTTTCCTCAACCTTCTACTAACAAACCATATCAATAAAATTGTAACTATTCTATAAGGTGTCACTCTACGAAGTGCCCTTCCATTTTGCTTGTTTATCATTAATTAATTACTGTATAACTACGTGTATTATACACGGTTCAAACTTACATTGTTTCTTCCCCGTAATCAGGGAAAACAATACTTTCAACTCTTGAGTGAGTTATTTCTAGGTCTCACGAAATGGAAACTGCCCCATTTGGCTCGTGATTCCTATTTAAAAATAGGAAGTCTAGAACTTTCCCTTTGACTTTCTCTTCAGGTTTCACCGTAAGTGACCTGCACTTTTTTGTATAATTGTTATAAAGTAATTCTGCACAAATATAAGAAGTTGTAGGAACTTCTATCTTATCTTCATGTTTTTCTTATTGTTATTTTTGAAGTTGTCACTTTTTCTAGACTATTCTCTCAGAAATTTCTTAAAGTACACTCCTTGTACTCAATCTAATGTTTAAACTTTATAATTATTTCATTTGTCTTTTTTAAATCTTATAAAGATTTTAGGACACATATAAGGTTTGAAACCTCATAAATTGTCAATTGCCTAGAGCAACCGGCAAATGTTTAATGCTATCTGAGGTCTGTGACCCAAAGTTTGTTAATCAAATTGAAATTACACATTTGTTAAAGTTAGTAACTTCTTTTGAATTGTTAAATAAATTAAATATTTGTTTTTGGATTCATCATTTTTCTAATACTACTGTTAGGCAAGATCCTGGCTTTCCTAACTCTTCCTCAGTTCATGCCATCGTTAATACCGAATAAAGCTTTTACTATTTGTCTTGCCAGACTATCACCCTTCCCCATAATAGTCTTATGCAAGCCTGGGAGGAAATACACTAAAGCCTTTCTCTGGCAAACCGCCCAAGTTCTAGCTGTGTTTCCCGTCAGCTTTGGCCAAGCTCTTACCCACTTTAGGTATCCGAGAACGGATTTGCGGTGGCAACCGCTTCTAAGTGCATTTAAGGTTAAATTTATAACTTTTGTGGAACTCTCATCCTATTTCTCTATCCTTTTTCTCCAGTCCGAAACCCACTTCCTTTCCTTAATCATCTTCCCTTGGTGGGTGGGTTATTCCTTAGCCAATAATCTACCCACCCCCTATCAACTCCTAAACGGCTTCAGCAATTGAAACCAAATTTAGTATGAGTAAAGATGTATACCAGACTATCTTAAGCCCATATTTGCAAATGATGTCAGTGCTACCAACTGCTGAAAAACGCAATAGAAAATTGAGCTCCATGTTGGATATCATGGAAGGTATGCATGGGAGCTATTCCAAAATTGGCACACATAATATAATACTCTTTCAGTTTAATTTCCTGGAGGCCATACATGACAGTGTTGCCAAAATAATTTTAATTTTTCCGATAAGTCCGATTTTTAAATGCATATAATTCCTACACTATTAATTGGATTTCAACCAAATTTTGAATGTAATATGTGTACATAAACTGATATGACTGAGTGTATTCTTAAGAACCACCAGGGATGCCAACTGATAATAATTGCTCTCTCTATTTTCTTCATTCAAATATCAATATATCTGAAAGTATGCAAGCCGACAGCTTTAAACTATGCGCACGTATAGTACCTGACCTTTTAGATTAATTTGGAGTAACTTATATACTTCAGTTCTACCAACATGATTCTAAGCCTGCTGATAGGACCAATTTTTATATACATGTAACTCCTATACTATCAGATGGATTTCAACCTAATTTCGTATGTGCTATGTGTAACATAACAGATATGACTATAAGTATTCTTAAGAACAATCAGGGCTGCCAACTGTTAATAAATGCTGTCTATATTATTTTACCCTAATATCAATGTATCAGAAAGTATGCAAGCCAACAGCTCTCTACTTTGCACACGTATAGCACCTGACACTCTAGATTAATTTGGAGTAATTAATATAAGTCAGTGCTGCCAACATGATTCTATGCTTGATGATAGGTCCAATTTTAAAATACATGTAACTTCTATACTAACAAATGGATTTCGTCCAAAATTGGCACAACAAGATATCATAATATTTCAGATTAGGCTATTTCTAACCAGCACACGCATGAAATTGTTGCCAACATGCTTTTACGCGTGCTGATAGATCCAATGTCTAACTGCATGTAACGTCCATTGGACTTCAACCAAATTTTGTATTCTGTACCTTAAGAGATGGAACTAAGAGTATATTCAGTTACCAGGGCTGCCAACTGTAGTGCTCTATTAGGTTACATTATACCAGGAATATTTCGAACTGATTGGACATTTCTATACTACCAACTTAATTTCGTCATTATTCTAGATAGGTTCATATACTGTAGAATAATCATTGGCGTGAAAAGTAGGCTCTTTAGTTCGTCACGGAACTTCTTGTTTAAAATGTGATCGCAGTGAGGATTAAATCACGGTACACCCATGTGACTGGTGATAAGGAGATTAGGGTTGGAATCCCCGACTTCGATCATATTTTCAAGTCATACTCAGCGGATACGACCACTGCAAGAATAATAATAGTAGTACTAATAATAATTTAGTAAGGCCTCGGGTGCCAGGTGAAAGCTTTGTTATTTTCGGCCAGATGGCAGCTTGCATGTCGAATTTTGTCGTTCCTTTTAGCGCTATGAAAATCAAGGAGGTTAGATATCTAAGCTCCTTGACACTATAGCGCTTTCTAGTAGAGAATGGAGGAACTTTATGTTGGCGGAAAATCCCGAGATTAATTTTGCCATTATGAACACGGCCTACTGAATTCAAATGTATTATTTAACATGCCAACAACCTAAGACATGCGTGTCGTGATTTTTGTTGCCTTTCAAAAATCACTTACCATGGCCAGGAGCGAACCTACAGCCTTGGGATTGGTAGTCCGACACGATAACCACTCACCCACTGTGGCAAGCATAATATTACTGTTATTGGTTTTACGTCCCTTTTAACAACTCTGGCTTTTAGAGACGCCGGGGTGCCGGAATTTTGACCTGAAGTGGATCGTCAACGTGCCAATAAACCTACTGACACGGCCCCCTCACATTTGCGCACCCTCAAATGCCAGCTGACTGCACCAGGATATGAACCTGCAACCTTGGGCCCAGCAAGCACACTGCAAGGAGAGTTATGTTATAAAGCCTTACCTATGTTATAACATGTATGTATTGTGCCCAAATCCACTTGTGCAGATTGGTTATTACAGGCACATATCCTAAGTCCCAGGCGGAAGGTTTGAATAGCGCGCGACATTTGTTCTAGATTGGAATCGATGGAATATGCAGGCAACAGAAACGTTAGTGACTCGTGCCGCGTCATAATCGAGGCTATATTTTTAAATAAATATTTCCCAATTGGATAGAATCTTGCAAGGCATACCATTTTACTGGCACGGGTAAAAGATGAAGAATGAGCCATATCAGAAGAAAATCGGATCAGTGGAAGCCGAGAAATGAGCAGTATAATGATAGAGAACTTTCTCCGCTGTGACGTCAGAGGAGAGCTCTGTACAGTATAAATTACAGGGCCAGCAGCACTCAATACTTCGAAGGTTCGTCTCAGACTCGTAAGAGGAAGGACACCTTGTCAGTAGCAGCAACAGACCAGCAAAGTTGTTCTAACAGCTCAACAGGATGGAGACTACGAGCAGCGGGACCATCGAGTGGAGGAAGCAGCTGAGGACCGGCGAGCCAGACAAGGGTCAGAGCGGGCGCAACCGCGCCCGGAGAGGTAGAGGGCCACGATCGGCAGGCTCCTTGGGTGGGGAGATTTACCTCCACAGGGCCCTCTCCTCAGGTCACGCGGGCACGCCAGCAGGCCCTTGGTGAGAAGACGCCAGCGGCGCAGAAGCCGCCAGCCGTTGAAGAGGCAGGGGTGCCTCACATCCCGGCTGGCGCACTCAACGCTGGAGTAGCTCCCGGCCCGGAGAGCACAGGTAGCTCGGACATAACGCAGGTGTCCCTGCGGTCCGAGTCAACCGACGCCTCCCCTGGGCCCTCTGAGCTAGCCGAGTCCGAGAAGAGTTGGACGCCAGGACAGGCTAGCTCCCCGCGACCGGACAGCAGCAGTAGCCCTGACGCCAGGTTCAGCTGGGCGAGCGATGTGAGCTCGGACACCGTGCATGGGCACCCTGGGGCCACTTCCCCAGGCTCCGAGCGAGCAAGTGGCTATGGTCCCAGCCTCCTGGCTCTGTTTGTCTATTACAGGCCAGGCGTCAACCAGGAAGAAGAAAGGGACGTCATCAGGGCCTACATGGACCAGGCCCATGAAGTCACGACGGGAGGAGCTGAACGTGTCCGCGAGGACATCGAAGCCTACCTCCCCACCGGAGTGCTGATCAGGCCACACAAGGACGTGGTTATCATCTACCTGGCAGCAATCTCCATGATCTGGCAGGTCGCGGTGGTACCAGGCTGTGCACCAGGTGCCTCTCCGCACTTCCTCCGTCACGCGGGGGAGACTCGCCCAGACCTTGGAGCCTGGAGGGCCACCACGACGCAGGTAGAGGTTGGGACCCAGGTGGGCCCCCTGACCTTCTCCGAGACGACGCAGGCGCCTCTTCCAGCATCTGAGGCGGTGCCATTAGCGGGGCAACCCGCGCCCGCCATCCCGGAGGAGCAGCGACCAGAGCCCCAGTTGGGGCCTTTAGCGGGGCAACTCGCGCCCGCCACCACCGCCAGGAAGGGGACACCAGAGACGTCCGGGGCCAACAGGAAGGCCCAAAAACAGCGGAAGGTCAACCGCAGCAGCCCAGAGGACCGTCGCCCGCAGCGCCCCCAGGAGGGGGAGCCAGGACGCCGCGAGGCCACCAGCCGCAGCCAGGGACAGCCGCTACAGCCAGGTAATATGAGGCCCCGCTCAACTCAGCTTTTACAGTGTTTCCTCAGTCGGAGGATCCCAGGGATCCTGCGGCTCTCCAGTCCGTTGTAACCGATGTTCAGGTGGCCACAACCACACCGGCTGCACAGTGCCGCGGGACGCGCCGGTGTGCTCCAACTGCATGGGCGACCATCCGTCATCCCATCGCAGTTGCCCTGACTACAGGTCCATGGCAAGAGCAGAGAGGAAGGTGGCTCGTTCCCATGGACCGCCAACTAGGCCCCTGCTTCGGCAGGCGAGACCCCCCCTCCACTCTCCGGTGACGGAGGCTCGGTACCAGGTACCCCATGGAGATCGGGTAGTGGCGCAGGTTCTCCGGATACTTGTACCATTGCTCGGTAGCGGGCAAGGCCCGCGCTGATCCCAGCAGTGCCGAGTTCTAACGGATTCCCCGGAGACGAACTGGCGAGAAGATGGACATGGATCTGGTGCATGATACATTCTCCTAACTAACATACCTTCTCATTTCCATACCCACATTATCCTTGCATGTGGCATTAACCAAGCCGCCAGGTTTTACGTGTAAGCAATCTTTCCTTTCTGCCTATGCGGTTTTCCCTGGCCCTACAATCTTACCCTTATATATGAGTACATATTTATATGTGCTCATATATAATATATACCAATGTTAATATATGCAAATTATGCCTGGTAGATCGCGACCACGATGGGACAGGCACTAAGTCCTAAAAGACATTCCTTTCTATCCAATCCCCTATGCTTTCTCTTCTACTATCGTAGATTAACTGCATGTCGGAGGCACCAGTAGTAAGGTTGGGTGCCACGCAGGGGGTGCGGGTACTCATTCGCCCCCCCCCCCCACCCCGAAAAAAAACAACAACTCAATACTTGGGAGGTTGTCTCAGACTCGTTAGAGGAAGGACACCTTGCCAGTGGCAGAAACAGACCAGCCTAAGTTGTTCTAACAGCTCACCAGGATGGAGACTACGAACAGCGGGACCATCGAGTGGAGGGAGCAGCAGAGGACCGGCGAGCCAGCCAGGGGCCAGGGCAGGCGCAACCGCACGCGGAGAGGTAGAGGGCCGCGATCGGCAGGCTCCTTGGGTGGGGAGTTAACCACCACTGAGCCCTCTCCTCCGGTCACGCGGGCACGCCAGCAGGCCCTTGGTGAGAAGACGCCAGCAGCGCAGAAGCCGCCAGCCGTTGACGAGGGAGGGGTGCCTCACAGCGCGACTGGCGCACTCATCGCTGGAGCAGCACCCGGCCCGGGGAACATAGGTAGCCCGGACATAACGCAGGTGTTCCTGCGGTCCGAGTCAACCGACGCCTCCCCTGGGCCCTCTGAGCTAGCCGAGTCCGAGAAGAGTCGGACGCCAGGACCGGCTAGCTCCCCGCGACCGGACAGCAGCAGTAGCCCTGACGCCAGGTTCAGCTGGGCGAGTGACGTGAGCTCGGACACCGTGCACGGGCACCCTGGGGCCTCTTCCCCAGGCTCCGAGCAAACATGTGGCTACGACCCCAGTGCCCTGGCTTTGTTTGTATATTACAGGCCAGGCATCAACCAGGAAGAAGAAAGGGAAGTCATCAGGGCCTACATGGACCAGGCCCATGAAGTCACGACGCGAGGAGCTGAACGTGTCCGCGAGGACATCGAAGCCTACCTCCCCACTGGAGTCCTGATCAGGCCACATCAGGACGTCGTCATCATCTACCTGGCAGCAATCTCCAAGATCTGGCAGGTCGCGGTGGTACCAGGCTGTGCGCTAGGTGCCTCTCCGTACATCCTCCCCCACGCGGCGGAGCGCCGCCCAGATTTTGGAACCCAGAAAGACACCACGACGCAGGCAGAGGTTGGGACACAGGTGGGCCCCCTGACCTTCTCCAAGACGACGCAGGCGCCTCATCCAGCACCTCAGGCGGTGCCATTAGCGGGATAACCTGCACCCGCTATCCAGGAGGAGCAGCTACCAGAGCCCCAGGTGGGGCCTTTAGCGAGGCAACTCGCGCCCGCCACCACCGCCAGGAAGGGGACACCAGAGACGGCCGGGGACACCAGGACGGCCCCAAAGCAGCGGAAGAAGACGAAGCGCAGCAGCCCAGAGGACCGTCGCCCGCAGCGTCCCCAGGAGGGGGAGCTAGGACGTCGCGAGGCCACCAGCCGCAGCCAGGCACAGCCGCTCCAGTCAGGTAACATGAGGCCCCGCTCACCTCAGCTTTTACAGTGTTTTCGCTGTCTGAGATGGGGCCACTCCCAGGGATCTTGCGGCTCTCCAGTCCGCTGTAACCGGTGTTCAGGTGCCCATCACCACACCGGCTGCACGGTGCCTGTCTACAGGTCCATGGCGAGAGCAGAGAGGAAGGTGGCTCGTTCCCATGGACCGCCCGCTAGGCCCCTGCTTCGGCAGGCGAGCCCCCCCCCCCTCCTCCACTCTCCGGTGACGGAGGCTTGGTACCAGGAACCCCATGGAGATCGGATAGTGGCGCAGGTTCTTCGGATACTTGTTCCATTGCTCAGTAGCCGGCACGGCCCGCGCTGATCTCAGCAGTGCCGAGTTCTAACGGATTCCCTGGAGACGAACCGGCGAGAAGACGGACATGGATCTGGTGCATGATACCTTCTCCCAACTAACAACAACCTACTCATTTCCATACCAACATTTCCTTGCATGTGGCAAATACCCAAGCCGCCAGGTTTTACGTGTTGGCAATCTTTCCTTTCTGCCTATGCGGTTTTCCCTGGCCCTCAATCTTACCCTTATATATATGTGTACATATTTATATGTGCACATATATAATATATACCTATGTTATTATATGCAAATTATGCCTGGTAAATCGCGACCGCGATCGGACAGGCACTAAGTCCTAAATGACATTCCTTCTATCCAATCCCCTATGCTTTCTCTTCTACTATCGTAGATTAACTGCATGTCGGAGGCACCAGCAGAAAGGTCGGGTGCCACGCGGGGGGGGGGGGGGGGGGTGCGGGTACTCTTTCGCCCCCCCCCCCCCCCCCCGAAAAAACCTCAATACTTCACTTTTTCACAGCGCACGGTCGCTGAGAGTACTTATTCAGTTCCTCGGAGCGCATGGTCGCTAAACTCTTCACTGATAGTTCGCCGAGTGAATTTTTAAACAGTACATGGTAACTGGTAGTACGTTACTTCATACTTTGAAATATTGGACCAAGTAATGGTCGAAGGTGTTAGTATATTTTTCAGACAGTGGAACATAGTCAATTTTTCGAAGGTAACATTTCAAGTGATAGACATTATCATGCAGTCAACACTTGGTAAAATCCAACTGCAGACGGACATATGGTAGACTCAGTCTACACAATCCACTTTCAATTATTTTGGAGTATTTTTACTTCCAACTACCAGAGGCAAGCTTTGTCTTGGTAACAGAAAGGACAACCACGACATCATATCAGTACTTTACTATACCATTCTTGCTTGGTAAGATCACTTAGCCGACATTGGGACCAGCTGTGCATAGCGCTGTCTGGGGAATTCATAACTCCACCCAGAGACAACAAGAACATCAGATCTTTTACCACAGCTGTATAAGATTGTAAGAGTATTGAATTCGTACTGAATGTGTCACTGTTGCGTCTATGTTACGTCTGGTAATTTTACCATGAATCTTATAGATCAAGTCCCTATCAAGATAATAGCTTCAGCTATTAGAGCTTTCAACTTGAACAGTATTCTTCAAGATTATGTCGAGGCAACGAAGAATCTAGCCGTTACGTCTTGCTAGACATATTGCGGGTAGAAAATGGAGGCAGATAGCAGGATTTAGGTACGGGTCAAATGGGACCGAAGAATGGAATAGTCTGGTTCTAACCAGATTTTCATCGTCAACATCTACAAGAATGTAAGCTACATTTGAATTATTCTTATGCTTAGTCATTCGGAATTCTCCATTTCTACAGATTTATCAACACATATTTTTCTTTTGTAATTTGCTGTCGCAAGTTAGGCTTCGAGTCATTGGAGGCCTTGGTCTGGACATTTCCTGTGTTCAGATATTTGGATTCGATGATTTGAATCTATGGACAATTATCATGAGCATTTTAGTTTGATTTTGTCATTCTTCTAATCGCGGTCATCAGCCGTCGGATTTGTAATATTAAAATTTATTTAGGTTGAGGAATGGATATTTTCCTATTTCAGAATTCAAGCATGATCGTTTCTCAAATTGTTTTGTGGAGCTATTTCCAGTTTGGTAATAATAATAATTATTTTCATTTTCTGAAATATTGAAAATAATAATTTTGTAACTTATAATAATCATGTAATGTTATATGGATTTATCACTTGGATATCCGAAACAGTTAACTACTTCGGATCATTGTTTTTCCGAAGGTTAGTGGTTAGACGCACGCCCACATTCTGAAATAACAGAATAATATTGGAAGCATTTAATAAATGCGTTATACTGTCAAATCAGGAGTGCGTCAGGCCTCGGCAGCCGGCACAATCCATATCCTCGCCGCTAGATAGGGGCTTCATTCATTCCATTCCTGACCCGGTCGGAGACTGGAAGCAGGCTGTGGATTTTCATTGTTATACTGTCAAATCATGTAGAGACACAGAAGGTCATCACAATGGGAAGAAAACTGAATGTCTAAATTAGGGTTAGCTAGAGTTTATATAAATAATAAATTATTTGGGTAACGTCATTTTATGAAACGTTTGACCATGAGTAGACACGATATAAAAGTACTAAGATTTAATGTGATGGTGACATTTGTAGTAAACTCATTTGAGAAGCTTACTAGCTTCCTAGTCTTCCATTTTGGATAACAAGCAAGGGCTTGGTTATCATAATAATGTATAACGTGAGGAGAAATGTTGTGTGTGGAAATAGTTGAATTTTGTCATTCAAATTGTGCAATTAAGTCGCAGGAATGAAATCGTCGGTACGTGAAGCATCAACCATTGTTAGGGTTAGATGGCTTTTATAAAATACTAGCTGAAGTACCCGTGCTTCGCCACGCGTCATAAATAAATTAAAATGTGAAGGTGACAGTTAAAACAGGGGATAGGCGAGGTGCTGCGCAGAGGGAGATTAAGGATGGAACATTTTGTCCAACTACACCGCTCGGCGTTGACCGTGTTAATAGCACAAATTTAGGTTTTACTCGCTAACGGTTGGAGATACCTTTCGGATAGAAAATGTAATTTTAAACATCGTATATGCCATCAAAAGTTTGCTATTTCCTAGCGTTCTCTTTTTATTTGAAATGGAAATATGAAAGTTTTAAACCAAAGGGTGTAGTGACGTCACTGAAATGGTCGCCATCTTTAAATAATGCAAAGTATTGAAATCAAAAGTAACCAATATGTTAACCAGGTAAATCAGCTACTTCCATGTAAAATTCATGTAAATCGGACCAGTGGTACTTGCGTGATTGAGTAATACACAGACACACACCATCTCATTTTTAAACTCGCTTCGCTCGCGTCATAGTCGTGTCATATAGTTATTCAATGAAATGCAGGTTTAACCCCGTTAACACCCCTTTAGAACCTGAATATCCAAAAATCCCTCCTTAGTAGACGTTTTCGACACACAACAATCATATCCCCAAAATAACATTCTGCTAATATGTAAAAGTTTGGGTTGGTCGATGAGAGTGAACATCCAAAAATCCTTCCTTAGTGGACGTTTTCTTCCAGAATTTCACCCCTCCCCATAGGCCCCTTAAATTGGATTTATGAAAAAACGGTCGAACACCTATTTATTTTATTTATTTATTTATTTTTAAGCTGATTGATTTCCTCCGAGTTTCAAACTCCTCGCCTATGTCGTTTAAGAGATACACGCTCCGTTAAGAATCCCTCAACCTCCAATTTTCACCCATTTCACCTCATAATATACACCACATCGATAAACCCTTAGATATATGTCTGATTATTTTTAATGATTAGTTTATATACCGAATATCACATCCCCAAAGAAACAACTCATGAGATATCGTTATTCAATGAAATGCACGTTTATCCCCTTAACATCTCTTTAAAACCCGAATAAATAAAAATCATTCCTTAGTTGACGTTATCGACATACAGAGAACATATTCCCAAAATTTCATTTTTGCAACTTTAATAGTTTTCGCTGGGAGTGATGAGTGAGTGAGTCAGACAGGACATTTGCTTTCAATTATTTTTACCAGAATTTCACCCCTCCCCATAGGCCCCTTAAATTGGATTGATGAAAAAACTCTTGAACACCTATTACCTTATTTTTAAGCTGTCTTTTTCCTCCGAGTTTGATGAGTGAGTTAGTCAGTCAGTTAGGACACTTTCTCTCCTTTTTTCCCCCAGAATTTCACCCCACACCATTGGCCCCTTAAATTAATTTATGAAAAAAAAAACGTCGAACACCGATTTACTTATTTATTTAGCTGATGTTTTTCGCTGAGTTTCAAATTTCTCGCCTATGTCGTTTAAGAGATAGGCCTACACGCTCCGTTAGGAATCCTTCAACCCCCACTATTCACCCCTTTCACCTCATAATAATACACCACATCGAAAAACTCTTAGACACATGTCTGCTTATTTTTAATGATTAGTTTATATGCCGAGTATCACATCCACAAACAAAACCACTCGTGAGATATTGTTATTCAATGAAATGCAGGTTTAACCCCCTTAAGACCCCTTTAGAGCCTGAAAATCCAAAAATCCTCCCTAAGTGCACGGTTTTGACATACAACGAACATATCCCCAAAATGCCATGTTTCCAACTTCAATATTTTTGGCTGGGCGATGATGAGTGAGTGATTGAGTCGGGACATTTTCTTTCATTTGTTTTTCTTCAGAATTTCACCCCTCCCGATGAATCCCTTCAATTTGATTGATCAAAAAAACTGTCGAATAGCTATTTACTTTCTTTAATGCAGTTTTTCCCCCTGAGTTTGATGAGTGAGTCAGTCAGTCAAAAAGTTAGGACACTTTCTTTCCTGTTCCCCCCCCCCCCCAGAATTTCACCCCTCCCCATGGGCCCCTTAAATTGGATTTATTGAACCCTTTACCCTATGTTGGTTAAATGATTCTACTATTTTATTTCTTCAATTAATAAATATTTCAACCAGCATCATGAAAGTAGCCAGACAGTGATGAGGAAATTTCAAGCATTTGTTGGAGACAGTAGGGACATACCTGCATCAGTTTAACAAAAGGCTAAGTACTTGAGCTATGAAAAGAAATAGCAGAGCTATGTATCACAGGGACAGGTGTGGCTACCTCAATTTTAGAAGCGACGCGCGGTGAGACATGGTTCTGGTATGTTCATTGTGATATTCGCGCCTAGAAGAAATATGATGCAGTAACGTGAATGGCTGATGAAGAAAATAGACACTCCCAAGACGCCAAGATCTACTAGAAACCGCCAAATTACAGAGAAATGGAGAACCAATGAGAAGAGAATGCCTACTTGCGCGCCAACTCTGGCTGGGGTACGCGGTGGCTAGCATTCACGCGGGAAATCGCCTAGACAAAATCTCTACGATCGATTTTAGGATTAATGGGCATATTCTTCACCTGTGCAATATTACGAGTTCAGTGATATCTATTTCATTCCTGTATCACAATTACTTCGATAAATTTTTACATAAAATCCCCCTCCATCTAGACCCAAGGGCCAGTTCATTTATAAGTGTGTCGAAGAGCCAAGACATGACTTTTATTCTGTGTGTTGAGGACACAAGAGATGACTTTCATTCCGTGTGTCTAGGAGACATGACTTTTATTCCGTGTGTCGAGAACACAGGACTTTGATTCTGTTCGTCTGAAGAGATAGACTTTTATTTCCGTGTCACAAGGACACAAGAGATTCGTTGAAAAGTGTTAAATTCAGTGATAGATAGTCATTGTACTATAGTTATAGGGACAGTAGCGTCGAGAATTCGCCAACGAACAGTGACAGGGAATGTAGTACCTGAACAAGCGAATTTAGTAGTCAGGCATAAAGTGTATATTAACTTAATTTTTGTATCAGCGCAAGGATGACATCAATGAATGCAGAGGAAGTGTGGAATTCTCAACAGTCCGTCCAGATGGCTGCTATGAGATAAAGAGCATCCAGTTGGGGAATGGCATCTGATGTTCTTTGACGGGTGACTACAACACGAGATGAGTACAAATAATATTTTATTATTTATTAAATTAACTTATGGTTTATGGGACATATTTTTGTAAATACTTTGCTTGTGTGATTTAGTGTAGTATATTTAGTTTTGATCTGGCACACTTTTGTTTGGAAGCAGCTCGCACAATTGTAGTTATTGGAAGGTTCTTTTCTTTGTGTTGTGTTAACTAACGTATCTATGTGAACGGCCGTGTTCGCCTAGGTTACGAAGTGCGGTTAAAAACGTCTCTCGGAGATATGTCGTGTTTCAGAAGTAGGACTGAATTAATCTAATTATATAGTAGATTGGAGGGTAATTAAATGTTATTGAAAATTATTATTGATCAGATTCAGTGTGATTATTGCCTTTGGAGCAATGTAATTTGTGACGAAGAGTACTCAGCTCTATCGTAGGTTTTAAATATTGTGTTAAATGTTTGCGAGCTTTAATTCAGCAGACCCATGTGAAAGGCGTTATGTCAGTCCCAGATGTGTGTATTGTGAGTATATTGTTGTGGTATTACAAGCGGGAACTTCAGCAGAGACTGATTTCTGTCAGCTTGGTACCAGATTCATATTATATCCTTGCGAGGACAATTATGGATATGTGATTATTGTCTGACCATATGTTGAGTGGGAGGAGATGTTAGCGGCTGTTGATTCCTTGAGATAACAGTTCAGCGGGTCGGCTATTTATATACACTGGATGGGGGACATGACTGGTATTGTGGAAGGGGTGAGTTGTTGTCACAAGGGCTGACTGAGTTTCGCAAGCAAAGCTCGTTAAAGTGGAGTGCACGTTTGGCTCCCAATTTCTTGAAAATAAATATAAATGTGAGAAACTGATCAATGGTAAAATTGTTTAAATAAATGGGAGTTGCCTACGAAACACGATTACCTTCGGAGCGTTTCATTAACATGCAGTTTTGTTAATATAAAGTAATCTTAACCACTCAGGTTGTTTGTTGTTGTTGGTTTATTCTTTGTTTATTGTACATGTCAGTGACCCGTGAGTCACGTGCGGCGCTGCGTTTCCTTGTTGTTGAGCATCCGGCCATTGGGGCAGCTCATTTGGATAAGTGTGTCACCACACTAATAAGGGTCTCAGAGAGATGCCTGTAAATAGTAGAGTTGTAATATGTGTGTCAGAGTTAGATTTAAGGATTTTTATTAATGTTATGCCCATAGCCATAAAAGTTGATTTTACGAGATGATTGTTCGTGAGCACTGTGGCTGTTAACCCGTTGTGAACGAATGATCATCCAAGTACTCATTCCTCGTGGGTAGTCATCACGCGAACATAAATTCACATGCAAGATAGTGGAACTTGGATCCACATTTTATTAGAAAAGGGGAGATCTGTCTGACTCCTAAAAGTGATAAATATTCCTGTCAGGGGGAAAATTCAGGGAGGATTTTGTTTATTATTGTTTGTTTTATTCTTTTATGCACAAATTAGTTATTAAATCTAGTTATTATCTTACGTTTTGTCTCCTTTCTTTCTTAGTTATAGTTTTCATCCTATAACCCTTGCCTCAGAAAAGCACGTAGTTTGGCGGACGTAAACACCACACTATGAACTGAACGCGACCCCTTGATCTAAGATTCTTGCATAAAACACTGCTATTCTGAAGGGTTCATTATGAAAAAACGGTCAAACATATATTTACATATTTTCTATGCTGATTTTTTTCCGCTGAGTTTCAAATTCCTCGCCTATGTTGTTTAAGAGATACACGCTCCATTAGGAATCTTTCAATCCCTACTTTTCACCCCTTTCACCTCATAATATACACCACATCGAAAAACCCTCAGAAACGTGCCTTCTTACTTTTTAATGATGAGTTTATATGCCGTGTATTACATCCCCCAATGAAACCAATCGGGAGATATTGTTATTCAATGAAATGCAGGTTTAACCCCCTTAAGACCCCTTTAGAACCTGAATATCCGAAAATCCTCCCTTAGTAGATGGTTTTGACATACAATGAACATATCCCTAAACTGTCATGTTTCTAACTTCAATACTTTTGGCTGGGCGATGATGAGTGAGTGAGTGAGTTAGTCAGGACATTTCCTTTCAATTTTCTTTTTTCAGAATTTCACCCCTCCCCATGAACCCCTTAAATTTGATTTATGAAAAAAACTGTCGAACAGCTATTTACTTACCTTAAAGCAGTTTTCCCCCCTGAGTTTGATGAGTGAGTCAGTCAGTCAATCAGTTAGGACACTTTCTTTCCTGTCCCCCCCCCCAGAATTTCACCCCTCCCCATGGGCCCCTTAAATTGGATTTATGAAAAAAACGATCAAACACATATTTACTTACTTTCATGCTGATTTTTTCCGCTGAGTTTCAAACTACTCGCCTATGTCGTTTAAGAGATACACGCTCCGTTAGGAATCTTTCAATCCCCACTTTTCACCCCCTTTCACCTCATAATATACACCACATCGAAAAACCCTCAGACTCGTGTCTTCTTATGATGAGTTTATGTACCGAGTATCACATCCCCCAATGAAACCAATCGGGAGATATTGCTATTCAATGAAATGCAGGTCTACCCCCTTAACACCCCTTTAGAACCTGAATATACAAAAATCCTCTCTTAGTGGGCATTTGTGGCCCTTGTAGAAGCAGCATACCAAATTTCATTCCAATCCGTTCGGTGGTTTCTGAGGTTTCGTGATGAATGAATGAGTGAGTGAGTGAGTGAGTGAGTGGTATTTGACAAATATATAGTAGAAGATAGTGTCAAGTCTTTGTTATGCTAAACTCGGTTGACAGTGCTGTGCGAGTAGGTGAGTAACTAACGGGATTTCAAGTAAAGATCCTCATTTTCTATACCGGCAGTGCAGAGCGCAACTGGCATCCAGACGGCCGTGTCTCGACTTGAGCTATGTTGCCATGGAAACTATCTATCTTGCCATTCCTTCATGAGTATATTTTATGATTTGATTAGCCTGTGTTTGAGTGCAAAAGGGCCGTAATGAGAAGAATGAGAAAGACTATCGAAAATTCATGTAGCCAGCGGTTCCTTCTGGGTCCTAAACTATGTGTATGCAAAATTTGGTTGAGATTGGTGGAACGGTGTAGATTTTTATACGGAACCAACCCACCCACATACATACATACAGACTTTCACTTTTATATATAAGATGTTGGATAAATATGGAAGTTAAATATAATTACGAACCACAATTTCGTCGAATTTGATAACCAATGGTTATTTCATGTGACCATAACAGTTATGTTTCACATTTGATTCTCGTGTTCAACAAATATTTTCCCAGTACTTGTCAACCCGAGTTTATTGTAGATAAACCTTTAACTTCGATGATACCTTACCGTTTGTCAAATACAAAATGTGATCAGGTGACTATTGACACATAAATAGAATGGGCCGGTGCTAAAGTCTATATTGTTATTTAATGAACATCCACTACCATTTCAAGGATATTTGTGATCCTATTGAAGTTATAAATATTATAAAATAAAAGATTTTGTAACGAATAATATTTTCATATTCTGCAGAAGGAAAGAATTACAATTTTGATAATAGTATTTGTTGGTATTTTGATGACAATATTCAGGATAATATTTTCAATTATATGAAAGTTTAATGTTTGGATGATTTAGTTAACCTTTAAAGTAATGTATTGGTTAATTTTTTGAACGATGAATTTTTAGTTGAGTCATGCACTCATAATTGTTATTTTCGGATCGAGAACAGATGATGTAATGCATTTTCTGCTCACCATCGAAGTTCTTCGAATCCATGCTCATAATGCTTAAATATTGTTATTTAATGATGCTCAGATGTCCGACAAATAGATATTTTTGTGTTCATTTCATGGCTATGGTAGGTAATGTACCGATTTTGAATAATGATTTCTGGGAAATGATAGTTTTTCGTTTAAAGAAATGAACTCATAAACAAAGTGATTTTTGACAACAAGTGAAACAGTTAAATATTAATTTTCTTTCAACTAGTGAATGCTAGCCAAGTAGGATTCAGGCTGGACGATTTAATTTGCCCTGAATATCCTACTGTTGTATATAAAAATAATTTGGACAAAGTCAACTGGACTGCTATTGTGGCTTTGGTTCGAATCCAATAGTGTTCATGTGTTGATGATTCTATGTTTTTGTATATAATGTGTATGAATATTCATGCATTCTCAATGCTTTTATGGCATTATTTTAGAGTCAAATTTTAAATTGTGAATAAAATGAGATTATTTTAGGAATTGTGATATTTTCGAAGTCTCCCTTCTATCCTTATTGTTGCATCGAGCCGAAAATCAGTAAATCATTTTTATATCTTGTTTATTGCTGTAACTTTAACACATATGGCGCCCTGAGATGTTTAGATTCTCGTGCTGACTGATATTTGGTGAAATGCATACGTGGTCGTTGGACTTCGGTCTAAACGGGCACAGTATATGTATTCCTTTCAATGCATATTGACATAGGCTATGTGTTTTGTGATAGTATGGTCGCCTCACCCCTATCCTTTCATCATAGAAGAAATGTACACTTAGTTTTACACTTAGTTTTAACAAAGATATTAAATTTGGCTGCTATTAGTTTTATGTTTCACTTTCTTACCATCTTTTATTGCTATTGAATTAATACCTAAGATATGAATCTAGTTTTGCATTATGTGACCAAATATTGAAAATCATGCTTCATTTACTGTTATTGCGACTAGAACTTGTGTATATTTCTTGTTAACATTTTTTATTTTAATTATTTATTATCAATTTTTAATTTTCATTTTTTAATTTTCAATTTTTATTTTGTATTATAATGTATTTTTAGCCTATTTTTAATTTTTTTTAAATAGTCTTAGGAGATCACCTTTTGTTCGTGTGTGTGTGTGTGCGTGTGTGTGTATGTGAGTGTGAGAGGAGTGTGTGTGTGTGTGTGTCCCCTAATAACTTCTAAACGGCTGGAGCGGTTTCAATGAAACTCGGTAAGGTCATAGCACTATTCCGGACGACCCCGACCGTGCTCTTCAAATGTTGTTATGTCTCACCAATCCAACATGGCGGCTGTGCGAAATATTTCACCAGCATTCAATATCTCCGAGACTATTCCCGATATCACCCTGGAATTTTGTACGGTGATAAAGGGAACTACTAAAAGTTCACCTATGTGACTTTTGAAAAACTGGTAACTACAAAACAAACATGGCGGCCACGCGAATTTGCGACTTTTAAATAGACGTTTCTCGCGATTTAACCAACCAAACGCAATATAAAACTTGCTACAGTATATGTTTATAAACATTGTAATGCACCGACATCAAACTTCGTTCAATTGTTTACATAACCACATGAGGCGGATGTGCGAAGTATTTCACCGGCATTCTATATCTCAGAAACTATTAGCGGTATCAACCTGAAATTTTGTACGGTGATAAAGGGCACTACTAGAAGTTCATAACTACAAAACGAACATTGCGGCCAAGCGAATTTGAAATTTTTAAATAGACTTTTCTCACAATTTAATGTTCCAACCGCAATAAAATCTGGTACAGGAAATGTTTATACACATTGTAATACACTGGTATCTAATTTAGTTCAATTGTTTACATAACCTCAAGATAGCGGCAGTGCGAATTTTAAAATTAAGTATTTATTTCTTGTGATGTAGCCAAGCGATCGAAGAGAAAGTTTGAATAATGAACCGACGCAATAATTTTCCTTTAATGGTACATGACTCTATGGCTTATACATTTAACAATCCAACATGGCGACCATCCGAAATATTTACATGGCTCAGAATATCTACGAATCTATTATAGCAATCAAGCTGAATTTTTTTTGTTCATAGGGGCTATGAACTTAAGTTCACCTATAGGACTTTAAATAACCTGATGATCACAAATCCAACATGGTGGCGACGCGAAGTATAAATATTCACATGGACGTTTCTCGCAATTTAACCATCCGAGTGCAGTGAAACTTGGTACAGTAAATCCTTATACGAATGTTAATCCACTGGAATCTAATTTATTTCTATTGTTTTCATAACCACATGATGGCAGCTGTGCGAAATTTTAAAATCTCCTTGTTACTTCTTGTGTCCTAATCATGCGATTGAAGTTTGATTGCTACACGCACACAATAATCTTCATGTAACAGTACATAACTCTAGGACCTACATATATAAAATCCAACATGGCGACCATCCGATATATTTAGTAGGTTCTCAATATCTACGAATCTATTACAGCAATCTAACTGAAATTTTGTATGTAGATAGAGGCAATTAACATAAGTAGGATATATGAAAATAGGCTGTATAGTTCTTCACGGAACTAATTGTTTATTTTGTGTTTTAATAAATGTCCGTGTATTATCAGTGTGTAAACAATTGTTTGCTACTGTAATTGGGGCACTGCCCTCTTGTGGCAATAAATACATAAATAAATAAATAAATCTGAGGTATCTGTGTTACGTATAGAGACTCCAGAACCAAAGGCTCTGAATTCGATTCCTGGCTCTGACCAGATATTTAATACCGTCTGATGTTTGGAACGGGCTACACTCATCCTCATGAGCAGACTGCGGGTTCTTAGTTCGTAAACAGAGCTATCAGATTAGTATCACACGGAGTTGAGATGTTGCACGCCCTAAGAGCTGCCAGCCCGACCAAAACAGACGACGAATCTTGCGATCGGTCTATTATCCACTGTACGTCACATGTGTTCATTGGTACACCCGAAGGTCACAGGAGGAGCTTCCACGTGCCCTATAGTACGGTGCGTTCTAACTTCATTGCACACGTACTAAGATCCCACAGCCTGCTCATGTGGTAAGGATGAGAAATTATGCGTTTGAAATCTACCTTATGTGACCTAGAAGTGGCTTTCTCTGCTTTTCCACTTCTACTCCAGATAAAAGCCAGGATAGTTCCAATATTAAGACCACGGTGGCTTGTTTCTAAATCCTAGCCTAAATTTCAAGCATGACTAAAGCAGGACAATGACACAGGTTATCAGACATTTTCTAAGTATCCTACAAACCAAAAATAAACATAAGTTTAAGTTTCTCCGATTGACTGAAAAAAATATCGTATAATGGTTATACTATTATTTTTATACGTTCTTCAATCAACTCGCATGTCACGCACATATGCACATTCCATGATAAGAAGGTAAGTAGCCGCTTCTCGTTTTGAAATTAGGAACGAGCAAAGGGGAAAATTTATAGGGACCTTTTGTAAACCATTTCAATTTAAATGACATCATACACCCTACTTGAAGCAGCGATCAGGGTTCTTCAAATACTCGCAGAGCTCTTCTCTGTAAATATTGAATCGCATGTCTGTCAGTACGCCCGGCTAATTAAATTTAGCACCAAGTACGTACCTGGAATTTCATTAGACAAGGCCGTGTGCTCATGTTCTATTTATATCCCGAGCCAAGCACTTATACAATCTAATGAATTCTCAATCCCTCGTTCACAACAGCAAATGACCAGGAGTCTTGCAATGCGCTGCTTAATTAAATGTTATTTCAATGAAGATAGAATAAATAATAGTAGCTGAGAAATTCCTAGATAGATAGCGTCTCCATTCTAGAGTATTCCATCCATGGCGTAATCAGGAATATTTGAAATACCATTACGATTATTTATACGCAAGTATTGCACAATAGTCGTTCATTTAATGAGCTTCGTGGATCTCAGAAATTGACTTCGATAAGAAATGAGCATTCTTTGGCATAGTGAGTGATCCTTTATACCATTTCAATATATCTCTGTGAGACCTTTAGGAATAGTTTAATAAAGAATGCCAATTCCTATATAAATAGCCCGAAATTCTGTGCACGTACCCGCCAACGAATAGTCTAGAAATCATAATGGGGGCGATGAAGAGCAATTCATTTAGCCTACGCCCAACTCTTAGGAAAAAAGTAAGCTTTTTAAGATAACTTTGCACCAGTGTGTGTGCTCCTGTAAACGTCCTATTTGTTTATCATTAGTAATAAAACACCAGGAAAGCCTCCGTGACTTATGCGGCAGCGCGCCGGCCTCTCACCGCCGGGTGCATGGTTCAAATCCCGGTCACTCCATGTGAGATTTGTGCTGGACAAAACGGAGGCAGACAGGTTTTTCTCCGGGTACTCCGGTTTTCCCTGTCACAATTTCATTCCAGCAAAACACTCCACCAACATTTCATTTCATCTGTCATTCATTTAATCATTGACCCAGGGGAGTGCGACAGGCTTCGTCAGCCGGCACAGTTCATATCCTCGCCGCTAGATGGGGGCTTCATTCATTCCATTCCCTGACCCGGTCAGTCGACTGGAAGCAGGCTGTGGATTTTCATTTTCAATAAAACACCAGGAAGATCAACTGACAACAAAACACGTAGTTCCGTGCTTTAAATATAATGTAACCAAATCATTTGTAAGGATATCCATTTTGTTAGCCTATTTTCATTTATGAAAAGAATTGGCTTATGAGATCACTTTTTGTCCATGTGTGTGTATGTGTGTGGGTACCCCCGTAATAAAATCTGAACGGCCAAAGCGATTTCAATGAAACTTGGTAAATGCATAGTACTACCTTGCCTGACTTCAACCATGCCTTTCAAATTTTGATACGTTTCACAAAGTCAACATGGCGGCCACGCAAAATGTTTCACTGGCAAACTGTATCTCCGTATTGATGACAGATATCACCCTGAAATGTTGTACAGTGATCAATGGTACTACAAGCTTACCTATGTGACTTTACAACACCTGTTAAGTTACTGTATAAGACGAACAAGGTGCCCAAGCGAAGTTGAAATATTTGAATGATTTTTTCACGCGATTTATCCATTAGAGTGCGGTTGAACTTGGTACAGTAAATGCATTTACACATTTTAATTTACAGGCATCTAATCTAAACCAATACAGTAGTGGCTACGCTGGCTAAAGCGCAGTGTTAAGTCATGGGGCCAAGCTCTCTGCTGACTCGGTAGACGCCTGGGTTCGAGCCCCACCGTCGGCCGTCCTTGAAATGGTTTTCCGTGGTTTCCCCATTTTCAACACCAGGCAAATGCTGGGACGGTACCTTCTGATAGGCCACGGCCACTTCCTTCCACATCCTTCTCCAATTTCATTCACCTTAATCAATTCCATCTCTCATCCCGACGCGCTGGTCGCCCACGGGCGTCGAATAGAAAGACCTGCACTAGGTCTCTGAGGAGACCACACGAAAAAAAAACAACTAAATCAATTGTTTGCGTAACCTCAAGATGGTGGCTGTGCGAAATTTTAGCATTATGTTTTTAATTTTTGTGACCTAACCGTATGATTGAAATGAAAGTTTGAATAATGAACCTATGCAACAATCTTCATCTAATGGTTCATAACTCTATAGCTGACATATACAATAATCCAACATGGCGACCATCCGAAATATTTAGACGGTTCTCAATATCTACGAATCTATTACATTAATCAAACTTAACTTTTGTATGTTGATAAAGGTTATTAATGTAAGTTCACTTATTGACTTTTCAATAACCTGGTGAGTACGGCTGGAGCAATCGAAACCAAATTAGGTAGGAGTAAAGATCTATACCTGAATATCTCACGGCCATATTGGAAAATTATGTCAGTGCTACCAACTGCTGAAAAATCGCAATTGAAATTTGAGCTCTATGGCGGCCAAGCGAATTCAAAACATTTAAATGGAATTTACTTGTGATTTAATCAACCGAGCGCTGATAAGAGGGGACATACATACATATAGACAGACAGACAGCCAGAAGGACAGACACACATTTGTTAGGATCGATCGTATAAGTCTACTTTTTCGTCATTTTTAGCCTACTTTTCACATTTTTCAAAAATGAGGAAAAAGTAGACTTATGAGATCGGGCAAATGTGTGTCTGTCTGTCTGTCCTTCTGTCTGTCCGTCTGTCTGTCTGGCTGTGTGTGTGTCCCCCCCTATCAACTCCTAAACGGCTGGAGCAATCGAAACCAAATTAGGTAGGAGTAAAGATCTATACCTGAATATCTCACGGCCATATTGGAAAATGATGTCAGTGCTACCAACTGCTGAAAAATCGCAATTGAAATTTGAGCTCTATGTTGGATATCTTGGAAGGTATGTATGGGAGCTATCTCAAAACTGGCACACGTATAGAAAATAATATTGCAGTTTAATTTCCAGGAGTCCATCCATGGCAGTGTTGCCAAAATGATTATAAGCCTGCTGATAGCTCCAAATTTAAAATGCATATAACATCTACACTATCAATTGGATTTCAACCACATTTCGTATGTGCTATGTGTACATAAACAGATATGACTGAGCGTATTCTTAAGAGCCACCAGGGCTGCCAACTGTTAATAAATGCTCTCAATTTTTTTAAATCCAAATACCCATATATCAGAAAGTATGCAAGCCGACAGCTTTAAACTATGCACACGTATAGTACCTGACATTCTATATTAATTGGGAGTAACTTATATACGTCAGTGCTTCCAACATGATTCTAAGCCTGCTGAGAGGTCCAACCTTAAATACATGTAACTTCTATACTATAATTTGGATTTCAACCAAATTTCGTATGTGGTATGTGTACTATAACAGATATGACTGTGCGTATTCCTAAGAGCAACCAGGCCAGCCAACTGTTAATAAATGCTGTCTCTATTTTTGTTATCCTAATATCAATATATCAGAAAGTATGCAAGCCAATAGCTTTAAACTTTGCACACATATAGTACCTGGCATTCCAAATTAATTTGGAGTAACTAATATACGTCAGTGCTGCCAACATGATTCTAAGCCTGCTGATAGGTCCAATTTTAAAATGCATGTAACTTCTAGGTCCAATTTTAAAATGCATGTAACTTCTATACTAACTAATGGATTTCATTCAAAATTGACACAACAATAGATCATATTATTTTAGATTATTTCTGACCAATCCATGTATGTCCTTGTTGCCAACATGATTTTACGCGAGCTGTTATATCCAATATTTAACTGCATGTAACGTCCATGCTATCCATTGGATTTCAACCAAATTTTGTATTCTGTACCTTAAGATATGGTACTAAGAATATATTCAGTTACCAGGGCTGCCAACTGTAGTTCTCCATTAGGCTACATTATGCCAGGTATACAGTATTTCGAACTAATTAAAAATTTCGATATTACCAACTTAATTTCGTCATTATATTAGATAGATCCATATAGATTAATCATTGGCATGAATCTTAAATTTTAAGAAAAGTAGGCTCTTTAGTTCGTCACGGAACTTCTTGTTACAAAATGTGAAAAGAGTGGCTAAAAATAAAGCAATTAGTTATTTTATTGGTTTGCTGCAATTGCCTCGGAGCTTTCCATAGGAATCATCACTTGGTCATTAAGAGAAAAGACTGTGTGAAATAATCGGTTATTATGGCTTCTATCAAGATTGGGTATTGGACTCACATCTCAAAGCTTGCAGCTACTCAATGTAGTCATCTCGAGCGTAACGTGAAGCACATAGCTGCACAGTAAGGTTTCAATTTATGAGTTACTGAACACATACATCCTTCAGACTAACACATATCAAATAAACAGTTATTTCGGCAACGGTGTGATTGTGAAAGGAAGATCAAAAGTTGTCATTAATAATTTCATAAAATGCAAGATATTTGGGATGTTAAAATATACAATAACGGTATGTTCGTTGGTGCAGGCCTAAAATCGTAGTTATCAAGTATGTTAATGTGCGTAATTTGTTCAGATCAAAGGATGATATCCAATTAATGGATTTTGGCCATCAATCATTCATTTAGTTCGTAAATATTCAAGAAGAGAGTGAACGCAATGATCATGGTATCTACGGTAATTCCATTCATCATATATTAATATTATAACACTGTCACATTCACAGTATAACTTATTAGACAATTGCAGCATAATTTATATATTTTTCATCGTTACTTATTTCCCGTCCGAGTCCACCACGTGGTACAGTGGCTAGCATTCACGGCTGTCACCCGCGGGGTTCGGATTCAATTCCCGGCTCTGCCCAGAAATTTAATTCTGTTCTGAGGGCTGGAACGACATAGACATAGCCTCATAATGCAGACCACAGAAGAGGTGGATTCCATTCCCATCTCAGAGATCCTAGATAAAGTTTACCGTGGTTACCTACTTCTACTCGACGGATATGACGGAATGGCTCCTAACCTGAGTCCACAGCTGCTTCGTACCCAATACGAACCTTAATTATAAATACACTCACTTATACAGCCATCACAATATCACGAGTTATCGGATAAATTTGACGCACATCCAAAGGCACGGGGGCTATAAGACCATATTGTTCCAATCCCCTAAATGAATCAAGAAAAAAACACAATTTCCCGTACATTTCTTTCTCTCTACATATAGGGGTTTAACCCAACAGTGTATAAAGTTACATATTTTGTTGTTGGTTTTGTTGTTGATAATTGATTTTAGGGGCTTGAGACATCCGGGTCATTAGCCCCGTGTAGTTGTGTGTGGAAGTTGTCTGATATCCTTTATTGATGTGTCGACTGTAGGGATGTGCGCAACTGTATTAGGGAGAAGGGTGAGGTAGGTGCCCTAGAGTTGTAGTAAGGTACTATCCCGGCATTTAGCTGAAGGGAGCTTGGCAAAACCCGGGGATGAACCACACTCAGGATCACCGCTGTCAGCGCTGGGATTCGAAACCGCAGTCTCCGGGCTTGCTGCACTCGCCCTCGCGGCCATGGTGCACGATTTAAGAAGCATGGCTAATCCAAGGAACTAGTTACTTTTCTGTAATTCTTAAATGTAAGTTATACTTGTATACAGTATTTGTAATGGTTAGAAACCCACATGCAGGATGGATAAGGAGATTCTGCGCAGTCATAAACATACGATTCCCAAGGTCAGGAAGCGTCAAAATACGCGAAAAGGTGCGTACTTTAGGAGAAAACAGGAGAAAATATACGTTGAAATCGGCAACACCGCTTGTAATCCTACAACACTGCGCAAATCTGGGAATCGAAAGACACGACGTGAAAATTGATTGTGAGTATAAACATTAACCAATCTGAGAAACGTAAGCAGGGTAACACGTAACAGACAAATGGCCAGCTGGTATCAGGGGGAGTTCACGCAGGCAAGTTCGAGGAGGGGGAAGAAACCCGTCCAATAACATTCCCTTTCCCCTTTATACTTATCCATCACTTTTAGCGTTGTCACCAGTCTTATTACAGTAAACTGCCTTTCACAAACTGACAGCCAAACATGGATTATTGGGAAATCACTTGCCATATGCGGATCCAATCCGGACATCATTTTCTTTGGATGCACAGCATTGAGTAAATTGAAAGTGTAAGACATACGATTGTCGTAATAGACTTGTTTAAGGTGAAATGGAATCGATTAACTTTACAATCTTAATTTTTGGATACTTTGAACACATGAATTGTGCTTGTACAGAAACAAAATATTTAAAACAGAAAAATAAGGGGGATTTTCAATCCAAGAATTTTTTCATCACATTTGTCAATACTAAAAATACTTTTTTTTTGTAAATTACATATCTACGTAAAATTGTTTGAGTGTTTGTAAAACAGCCAAATGAACTGCTCTTCAAAGTTTCTAAGTTCTACATTTTGCATAAGCTGAGAATGTGCTCCCTAAATACAAATAAGTAAATAATAATAATAATAATAATAATAATAATAATAATAATAATAATATATCGGAAGGCCTCGGGTGCCGGGTGCAAGCTTTGTAATTTAACACCCAGAGGGTAGCTTGCATGTTGAATTTCGTTGTTCCTTGAAGCACTATGAAAGTCAAGGAGGTTAGATATCTAAGCTTCTTGAACACTATAGCGCTTTCTAGTAGAGAAATGAGGAACTTTGTGTTGGCGGAAACTCCCTAGATTAATTTTGCCGTTATGAACAAGTCCTACTGAATTCAAATGGGTTCTTTGACATGCTAACATCGTATGACATGGTGTCGTAATTTTTGCTGCCTATCAAAAATCACTTACCACGGCCAGGAGTGAAGCTGCAACCCCAGTTAGTAGACCGACCGACACGTTTACCACTCAACCACCGTGGCAAGCTACAAAAAAGTAAACTTAAGGGAAATCAAAGTTTGAAACATAGGCTACCTATTCCATAGCACACCTCATCTCAGCATTATGAAAAGTTAACATAGTTATATTTAGGGTACATGAATGTGCAATACGTCATTTTGAAGGGGAGATTACAAGGAATAAATATAGATATTTTAAGAATTATTTATTTTTAACCTAAAATCAGATTTCATTGCCAGTTAAAAAATACGCTATTTTCCTGACTTTTGACTTTCTGAACTAAAGAATCGTGTGTTTATGGGTGACTACACAAATTTGGACCACCTTTAAGAAAGACACTAAATGACATACGTAAAAGAGGTTGAGAGTTTATGTCAATGAAATGATTTGCTAATCTTTCCTGCAGATCAACTACATACGATCATGTTAACGCCGAAGACTTAAAAGAGTATTACAATCAATACAGAAACTATAATAACTTTAGTCATTAACATATATAGGAGATTTGCCGTGTTGAAATATTGAAATTGGAAGAAAATATTCCAAAAGTTTCTCGAAGAACCTTGCCTGATATGTCAATAGTTGAAAGTGATATAATAATGTGTGGAAATGTACTTATAGAATTTAGGAATATTCCTCTGTCCGTCATGCCATGGCTGACTGTAGCCATTGTAGCCATTGTATGGAGTTACGGAGACAAAGAGCCTTCTCTTCATATGAGGGCGTAAAGGGTATAAGCTCCAAGAGCAGGATAAAATTATACTATTCTCGATGAATGAGGATGTCCTGAAGGGAGGGAAGGTAGAGAAGGAACACAAATAAGGATGTAGGGACATAGATCCCGCTAACAGTTCCAAAATATAAGTACAACCGCGCACATGTGGTTATCATCAGCGCCCAGTAATCATTGAAGACATAGGTGAAAATTAGAATTATTAGAGCCATTTGAGGTAAAGTGCACCTGAGTCTCTGTGCAAGCATATAGTGTGTGTTTACAAAGTAAGTAACTTTCGATGGAAGTACAGATTTCCTCGAAAGTTTGCATGACTGAAGTTCTCCTTGCACAAACAAGCCTTGAATTAGGAACCATCACGGCGCTAGAGTGAGAAGCTACGTAAACGGTTAACAGTTGGGTTCAAATCAAGCTACCTGCTCAGTTGTTATTTTTAGGCTGAGTGAACTTAGTACAAACATTCCAGTAGGATTGTTATCCTCCTAAGTAGATCTGAGGACTGATGCTAGGTTATTTAAAGGGGGAGCTAATTTTATTTGTAGTTTTTAAACATGTTATCTCAGATGTTCCATGGATACAATATGTGCATTGGTTATTGTGCTGGAAGCTATTTGTTCAGTATTGCTGTAATAAACAAAACGAGAATGCTTTTCAGTCGGTCAACACGATTGTACCCAATTGTAATGGGTGTTATTTCCTAAACCTTAAAAGAATTACACGTGCTTAAGAAATTCACTAATTTATTATATCATTAATTTCTTAATGTCATTTATTAATTCATTAATTTATTAAGCACATGTATTTTTTCTGATTTAGGGAACAACACCCATTACAATTCTGGTACAATCGTGTAGACCGACTGAACAGCATTTAAATTTCATATTAATGGGTTTAAATGAATTTACGAGGAAAATCTCGCAAACGTGAATTCCTGAAAACTTGCACCTTCATATTGCTTTTGATTCCTTTATGGGCTTTGCGACATTTTGACCATGTAAACCCATGTATTTTGGTACGTGAAAAATCTTTTTGATAACCTGTGTTATTGTGTATTAGTGTATGTTTGCTTAAATTATGGATAATTTTGGAAACAAGGTGGCCATGGCCATGGCCTTATGCTAAGTCTATCCCGTCATTTGCTTAAGATAGAAGTGGGACACGATGTAAAATAACGCCTAAAACAGTTCATAAGTGGCTGTGAATAACGCATGCGTCTGAGGGCTCAAATGTTCAAGGTACTTGGACATTGCCTTAATATTTGAAGATACTTCGACGTCAAGACGGTGATACTTGTTCAGTTTGTGAAAGAGCTCGTGAAATATGAAATGTACTGTATTAAACAGTCTTCGAAGATTCATTTCTCCTAAACGTTACGCGAGTGTGGTTGGTACACTGGTTGGTAAAAGACTACAAGAGAACTCAGAGAATGCATCTTGGTGGTCAGGCTTTACAGTAGTTATTTAGTTAGTTATTGAGGTTTCAAGGGGCGGAACTACGAGGTCATCTGCCCCGGCTTTACAGTAGTACGTCAATTCTTTTCATATTCAACTCTTAGGGTACACAACGCACGTACAAAATTTCGAAGTCCAAAAGATAGTATGGGTGTAGTTAAACATTGATTCTATCAGCAACTTAAAATCATGTTGGCAACACTGCTATGTCTGGCTTATTATATATTAATCTAAAATATTATGATCTATATGTGCCAATTTTGGAGGAAATCCATTTGTTAATATGGAATTTACATGCAGTTAAACATTGAACCTACCTGCACGCGTAGATTCATATTGGCCACTCTGTCATACGTACATCAGCTACTCAATGTTAATCTGCAATTTTAGGTACTGTACGTGTGCAAAGTGTAGAGCAGTTGGGCTTCATATTTTCTGATGTATTGAGATTATAATAAATATTATGGAGAACATCTTTCAACAGTTTGCAGCCCTGGTGGCTAAGGAATGTGCATAGTCATAGATAGTACGGTACACAAACGCATCCGACATTTGGAAGAAATCGAATTGATAATATGGAAGTTACTTGCATATAAAGATTTGACCTCTTAGTACGCGTAGAATCATGTTTGCAACACTGTTACTTATAGGTTCCTGAAAATAACCTGAAATATTTTAGCCAGCCTACTTTTCACATTTTGCAAAAATGAGGAAAAAGTAGATTTACGAGATCGATCCGGGCAAATGTATGTCTGTCTGTCTGTGCGTGTGTGTGTCCCTTTCAACTCCTAAACGCCTGCAGCAATCGACACCAAATTTGGTATGAGTAAAGATCTATACCTGAATATCTCAAGCCCATATTTAGAAATGATGTCAGTGCTACCAACTGCTGAAAAAAACAATTGAAATTTGAACTCCATGTTGGATATCATGGAAGGTATTCATGGGAGCTATTCCAAAATAGGCACACATATAGATAATAATATTTCAGTTTAATTTCCAGGAGTCCACACATGGCAGCGTTGCCAAAATGATTTTAAGCCTGCTGATAGGTCCAATATTTAAATGACTATAACTTCTACACTATCAATTGGATTTCAACCACATTTCGTATGTGTACATAAACAGATATGACTGAGAATTCTTAAGGGCCACCAGGGTTGCCAACTGTTAATAAATGCTCTCTCTATTTTCTATCCAAATACTAATATATTAGTATAGCTATTAGCCGATAGATTTAAACTATGCACACGTATAGTACCTGACATTCTAGATTTAATTTGGAGTAACTAATATACGTCAGTGCTGCCAACATGATTCTAAGACTGTTGATAGGTCCAACTTTAAAATACATGTAACGTCTATACTAGCAAATGGATTTCATCCAAAATTGGCACAACAAGACATCATAATATTTCAGATTATTTCTGACCAACACATGCATGACATAGTTGCCAACATGATATTACGCGCGCTGATGGATCCAATGTCCAACTGCATGTAACGTCCATGCTATCCATTGGACTTCAACCTAATTTTTTATTCTGTACCTTATGAGATGGAACTAAATATATATTCAGTCATCAGGGTTGCCAACTGTAGTGCTCTATTAGACTACATTATAACAGGTATATTTAAAACTAATTAGAAATTTCGATATTACCAACTTAATTTCGTCATATTCTATATGGGTACATATAGATTAATCATTGGCGTGAATTTTACATTTTAAGAAAAGTAGGCTCTTTAGTTCGTCACGGAACTTCTTGTTATCTATATGTGTACTGATTTTGGAATAGCTCCCATGCATACTTTCAGTGATATCCAACATAGAGCTCAAACTTTAATTGTGATTTTTGGTCAGTTGGTAGTACTGACATCATTTTCAAATATGGTCGTGAGATGTTCAGGTTACTCATACCAAATTTGGTGAAGATAGCCGCAACCATTAAGAGTTGATAGGGAGTGACACACACAGACAGACAGGCAGGCAGGCAGGACAAAAAGGACTGACAGACAAACACACACAAATTTGCTCGTATTAATCTCATAATTCTTCTTTCTCCTCAATTCTACAAAATGGGAAAAGTAGGCTAAAAATTCCAAGTCGTTTCAAGAGAACCAACCAATTGTGGACTTAATTATTGTATTAATTGATGATTGTACTTTTTTCTAACTGGACGATTTTGTACCTTAAAGTGGAATAACGTGTTTCTTTCTGTTGTTACTTCAATTAAGAGCTGGCGGCAATGTGTCCATCAGCTCCATTTAGTTGGGAATGCGATATGTCTGTATAAAAATGTGTAATCAGACTTAGGGCAGGAGACGTGGTAGGCATGGTCATGCATTAGGCACTATTTCGGTATTTGCCTGGAATAACAGTGGGAAACATCAACAAGTCACGTCTAGGACGGATGATGTGGGAAGTCAACCCCCCTCCCGTTCTCTGAAAGTACCTTGTTTGACCAAAACTATAATTCCTTGCAGACCCGGAAGTACAACCCACGATATTGGGACTCAAGTACCAATAGGTACCCCTAGTAAATTAAAGGTGGCTGGAGTTAACTGGAGCTTTACTGCTATTGCGATAACACCGATACGCCATGTGTTCAATCTGAGCTGTGTATATTGAGCCATTGACTTGACGATATCAATATGCCGATCACTTGATCCTCCAACAAGATGCAATAAACCTAGTTAAATCTGTCGCCTTGAGGTTAATGTGCCACGGGTTACAACTTGAGCATTTCTGGACGTATTGGAAACTATCTATATATATAAAGCACAAAGTTTGTCTGTCTGTCTGTCTGTCTGTCTGTTATGTATACAAATCTACACCGTTTCACCGATCTAAACCAAAATTTGTATACTTACCCTTTGGAACCCTGCGGGTAACCCTGTCAACATTAAGTTTCGGACAGACCACCCCATGCCCTGCATTTAGGCCCTTTTGCACAAATCTACACCGTTTCACCGATCTGAACCAAAAGTTGTATATTTAACCTTTGGAACCCTGCGAGTAACACTGTCCACATGAATTTTCGGACAGACCACCCCATTCCCTGCATTTAGGCCCTTTGGTCCAAATCCACACCGTTTCACCGATCTCAACCAAAATTTGTATATTTACCCTTTGGAACCCTGCGAGTAACACTGACCACTTAAAATTTCGGACAGACCACCCCATTCCCTGCATTTAGGCCCTTTGTTCCAAATCTACACCGTTTCACCGATCAGAACCAAAATTCGTATTCTTACCCTTTGGTGCCCTGCGAGTAACACTGTCTGCTTGAAATTGCGGACAGACCACTCCATTCCCTGCATTTAGGCCCTTTGGCCCAAATCTACACCGTTTCACCGATCTCAACCAAAATTTGTATATTTACCCTATGGAACACTGCGACTAACACTGTCTGCTTGAAATTTCGGACAGACCACGCCATTCCCTGCATTTAGGCCCTTTTTGCACAAATCTACACCGTTTCACAGATCTGAACCAAAATGTGTATACTTACCCTTTGGAACCCTGCGAGTAACACTGTCTGCTTGAAATTTCGGACAGACCACTCCATTCCACGCATTTAGGCCCTTTGGCACAAATCTACATCGTTCACCGATTGAAAACAAAGTGTGTATACTTACCCTTTGGAACACGATGCGTAACACTGTCCACTTGAAATTTCTGACATACCACTCCATTCCCTGCATGTAGCTCAGGAATTTCTCGGGGTTGCCAGCTTCCTAACTCACCAGTCATGAGCCCTTGAGGGTGTACCAGAAGTGGTGGGTCCCCTGCCTCTTTGAGAGCCTTGAGCATATTATGAAAAGGAAAAGAAGGCAGACCCCTCGAAGAATGAGGGTATCAGGAAAGATGAGACAAAGCCAATTAAGGCGGGAAATTGAAAGACTCCCTAGCCCTCGGATATCCTAATACAGTCTGGGTCGGAAGAGAACAAGAGTTGACCAAGGGAGGCCGACAGGAAAGAGAACTGAAATGAGCCCGGCACCAGGAAGTGGAAGCGATGCCAGACTCAGCTGGGGTTCCGTGGTCGCCAACCCACGTCCCACAAGTTGTGAGACCCTGGGGGGGGGGCTCAGTTGTGAGAATAGCTTGCTGATTCATCGCGAGGTGACTTGAGAGTTACTTTCCAGAGCCCGCCGTGTTATCTCCTGCTGTCTATGCTGATGCCAGCACAGGGCCGTTGCGAAACAGTGAGTGATTCCCGGTCAATCTGTATAGGACGGGGAACCCCGAACGTGTGTCATCATATTTCGTCATCATCTGCGATCATTTCAGGTTCGTGCAGCTCGGACCTATATTCTTTGTCTTTGCCGAGCAGTACGCTCTTTCACTAGACGCATCCAGTACAGGCCTAAGCCAGAAAATAAGGTTGAGACTTTGGAAGACATCGAAGCTAGACACCTGAATTACCTATATCAGTTTTAAAATAACACCATGTTCGTTTAGTAGTCATTTTTCATTACCTTATTATTATCATCATAAGTGCAAATGACCTAGATGTTACGCGCATCATACCAATAATCACCGCCGCATAAAGTCTTTCTCGACTGTGATTTTTAAAATATTTATTTTTGGTTGGTTGGTTGGTTCTTAAGTTTAGGGGCTGCGACAACGCGGTCATGTAGCTCCGTGTAATTTGGGTGTGTGTAGAATCTGTCTGATAACCGGTGTTAATTGTGATGACTGTATTAGTGTGTGTTATCTGTTTTTAAATTTAAATACAAACTGCAACTTAGAATTCTTCTAATAGTTCGTACTTTTGCCGCCAAGCGCCACTGTCAACGACTACTAGGCCAAGTTCGGAACTTAGCTACTAGACGCCACTGCAGTCGGCTCTTGGCAACGGACGTAGGCATCTATGAGCGTTGTTTACCTATCAAATTTAGCTTCACACAGGTGTAATTAGTGGAAGGTTCTTTAACATGCCATAAATCTGACATGGGACCGCCGCTTTACTTCCCTTCCGAAGAAAGGCATACTGACTGATTTTAACGCTCTTAAAATATCCGACGACTTCAGCCGGGTTTGAACCCGCTATCTTGGGCATAGAAGCTCAGCATGCTACCAAATACGCCACCGAAGCCGCCATATAGTTATTTTTATTACAGTACATTGTGTACATTATACGTTGAAGTGTCAATTCAATACCGGTAGTAAGTTTCCCTTATCATCCTCATCGTAAGAGCAAATGACCTACAGTAGATGTTACGCCCATTACACCATTAATCACCACACACAATAAGTCTTCCTCGCCTGTGAATTTTGAAATATGTATTTCTATTACGGTAGTTTGTAAGTTTGACGTGTCAATTCAACAGTAGTTTTTATTATCATCCTTATCAAAAGGGCAAATGACCTAGATATTACTCCCTCATTGTCTTTGGGGGCAAATGACTTAGATTTTAAGTCCATGATATTTCTAAGGAGACCTTAAAACATTATCATCATTCCACCGGGCGAAGCCGGGTACTACTGCTAGTAAACTATAAAATAAAACATAAAACTGTCCACGTTATGCACACAACACATTTTATGTCACTTCTTAGACATGTACAGATTATTTCACGAACAGAGTTCCGTTTTACGACGAATCTTTTTAAAGTTCTGCTTAAACCATTTCTTTTACTATACTTTTACGATGCGGTGTAAATCTACAATGTCACAGTTGAAGTGAGTGACACATAAAATCATGGGAAGTAATAACTTCTAGCAGATAGACTGATAAAACTTATCGTCCAAATGATGTATCACAAAATATTTGACGAAATTGCTGCATTGACAGTCATAGGAAAATCAAAATTATTGCACTAGGAACCGTAAGCATTTGGGTTTTGCGGTCAGCAGTATATTAAAATCATATTCCACAGCTGTAATCGATGAATTATCCTCAAAAGTCTCAGTATTAGCTTCAAGCTAGTAGTAAAAGACACATTTACCAATAGAGATGTAAGAACTTCGGAATAAATATAATAGGAAAACTGGCATATTTTCGCAGTCTCGATGCATGTGCATATTGCGGAGCACATACGTTGTAGCCGACTTTATTGGTAGTGTATTTGTGTTTGTAAGAACCTGAACATGGCTGCGTGAATGGTCGGTGGCACCCTTAGCAAAGCTTAATAGTGTAAACCACTTTTTCAGTATTAATACAGTATATTAGGTTGGTTTTGGAGAGGTTAATCTTGAACTTTAAACTTGATGTCAATAATTTTGCTTCTTAATTCCCAACTTGTTCTGAAGTTTGACCCACCCAAGATCGAGTTGCCTTTGTTGCTCGTTTATAAAAATGCGCTTGTGTGCGTAAGATTCAAACATACATCTCCTGTTGTCAAGGAAAAGCAGCTGCTGAGGCTGCAATTTCTGGAACTACGAGCACATTCATGAAATCATAGACGACATTCAGAGCCGTCTATGCGCCAGTGTCTGAACTTGACTAGGAATCACAGAGATGTCATGCGGAGTTGCAAGATACGTGTATGTTCATGATAATGGCGTGTTTTATTAATTCCACCCTTCCTCGCAATGACATGGTCCATAAGATATGTGCCCACTTTGCTGCGTTGCAGATGTGCTCTGGAAAAGGACGTAACTCTTTCGTCATTAATATACTACTAAACGCCTGAATGTACAAGACAAACATCTGATAAGTGTTTCTCCAAATATGTTGTACCTACCGCGTTTGAGCCCACGATCTTGGGCATAGAAACTCAGCATGCTACCGACAACGCCACCGACGCCGCTATCATATGATCACGGAGTGTCATGGATTTTTCTTATTTTTTTGTAAAATTATACCATTTTTAGTAATTAAATGGTTAATTCTGGTTCCGTATTGATGAAACAATTTGTATTAATATTTTGCAAAAGTTCCGCCTAATCAATACCTTTATTGTATAATATATATATGATCACTTAGTGGTCATTGGTACATGTTTCGAGGCCTAATTGTTTTGGCCCCTTCATCAGCCGATATAGATAAAATGTGGTTGGATAGCTTAACACTAATAGACATTCCCTTCATGAACCCTATTATGGTGCACCATAATGAAAGGTGAAAGATGTTAACCCCAATGATACATAAGGAAAGAAAGAAAGAAAGAAAGAAAGAAAGAAAGAAAGAAAGAAAGAAATAGTTGAAATTTGAAAAAACAAAAATGCAATGTGAAAACACGCCAGAATTTCACCCTTTCTTGCTAATCACTGAAATTGTGCACTCTTCATGTAGTCCAAATCTTCTGAAATATGTGTTATTGTAGCCACATATTTCAGAAGATTTGGACTACATGAAGAGTTCACAATTTCAGTGATCAGCAAGAAAGGGTGACATTTTAGGGTGTTTTCACATTGTATTTTTTTTTCTTTCAGATTACCCCCTATTAGTGTTAAGCTATCCAACCACATTTTATCTATATCGGCTGATGAAGGGGCCAAAACAATTAGGCCTCGAAACATGTACCAATGGCCACTAAGTGATCATATATATATTATACAATAAAGGTATTGATTAGGCGGAACTTTTGCAAAATATTAATTCTACAAATTATACCTAGTCAGCCGAGAAATGAACCAACAATCTTGGAGTTATGAGTCGGTTCCTCTACCATTTCTATTTTGAGACGAAGCAGACTTTTCGATTCTACTTCTTTGTCTTTTCTCTATTTACTTTATTGGCGGTATGCCTTTTATTTCCTAATGACGTCACAAATACCTAGTCCCCGAGTCAGGAGAGATTAATATCCCCATCACCTGACCGGGTATCAAACCTGGGACCCTTCGGCCGAAAGCCTACCATGCTAAACAATTAACCACGGAGACAAACATTACTGATCTACCAAGCAAGCCACCTTTATGATGGGGTTTTCCACACTCCCTCCAGGAAAATACAAGGGTTGAACCTTATTTTAAGTCCCGGAGCACCAACCCCATCTTCGATCAAAACAATTACAGCTACACACTCTACTACAGTTACCACAGAATTATAGGTTATCAGACAAATTCAATGTCCACCAAGTATATGGGACTGATGACCAAAGCTGCATCAAGCCCTTACTAGTAATTAACACCAACCATATTTATTTAAAACAAGAATGTCCGTGAAGAACTATACAGACTACTTTTCATGCCAATGATTATTCTACAGTATATGAACCTATCTAGAATAATGACAAAATTAAGTTGGTAATATCGAAATATCTAATTAGTTCAAAATATTCCTGGTATAATGTAACCTAATAGAGCACTACAGTTGGCAGCCCTGGTGACTGAATATATTTTTAGTTCCATCTCTTAAGGTACAGAATACAAAATTTGGTTGAAGTCCAATGGACGTTGCATGCAGTTAATCACTGGATCTATCAGAACGCGTAAAAGTATCTTGCCAACAATACCTTGCGTGTGCTGGTCAGAAATAATCTGAAGTATTATGATATCTTGTTGTGCCAATTTTGGATGAAATCCATTTGTTAGTATAGAAGTTACATGTATTTTAAAATTGGACATATCAGCAGGCATATGATCATATTGGCAGCACTGCCTTGTATTAATTACTCCAAATTAATCTAGAATGTCAGGTGCTATACGTGTGCAAAGTATAGAGCTGTTGGCTTGCATACTTTCTGGTATATTGATATTGTTGTTTGAGTCTTCAGTCTTTTGACTGGTTTGATGCAGCTCTCCATGCCTCCCTGTCCTGAGCCAATCGTTTCATCTCTACATAGCTACCACACCCTACATCCGAGGCTATCTGTTTAACATATTCTAACCTTGGTCTACCCCTACAGTTCTTGTCCTCGACCCTTCCTTCCATAACTAAGCTTGCTATTCCTGGGTGTCTTAGTATGTGTCCTACCAACCTATCTCTTCTCTTCATTAGCAGTCGCCAGAAACATCTCTCCTCTCCCACTCGCCTTAATACCTCTTCGTTTGTAACCCTATCTACCCATCTGATCTTCATCATTCTCCTGTAACACCACATTTCAAATGCTTCAATTCTCCTCTTTTCTGCTGCACCAATAGTCCAAGTTTCACTTCCATAGAGCGCTACGCTCCAGACAAAGGCTTTCAAAAATGACTTCCTAATACCTAAATCTATATTCGATGTCAACAGATTCCTTTTTTGTAGAAAGGCTTTCCTTGCCTGAGCCAACCTACTTTTCATATCCTCTTTGCTTCGTCCATCACTGCTTATTCTGCTTCCTAAGTAACAGAAGTCTCCTACTTCCTTCAGCTTTTCACCTGCCAATTTGATCTCCATAGAGGTTTCTGATTTAATTCGGCTGCATTCCAGTATTTTTGTCTTACATTTATTAATTTTCATCATGAATTCCTTCCATAAGACGGAGTCCATACCATTCAAAAACTCATTTAAATCCTCAGGCTTGTCGGCCAAGATGACGATGTCATCAGCATATCTCAGAGTTGAAATTATTTCTCCTTGAATCTTCACTCCCACTTTACATTTTTCTCCAATTTCCTTCATTGCTTGTTCAATGTAAAGATTGAAAAGTATGGGTGATAAGTTGCAGCCTTGCCTTACACCTTTCTGAATACCAGCTTCTCTCTCATGTCCTTCAGCTCGAATGACTGCTGTCTGGTTTCTGTATAGATTGTATATCACCCTCCTATCCCTGTACTTTATCCCAATAGATTTCAAAATGTCAAACAATTTAGTCCAATCAACGTTATCAAAAGCCTTTTCTAAGTCTACAAATGCCATGAACGTTCTCTTATCTTTCCTTATTCTACCTTCCAAAATCAGCCTAAGACTTAGTACAGCTTCCCTTGTTCCTACATTTCTCCTGAAACCAAACTGGTCTTCACCCAACTCCGTTTCTATCTGGCTTTCAATCCTCTTGTAAATTATTCTAGACAGGATCTTTGAAGCATGAGTAATCAAGCTGATTGTACGGTAATCTTCACATCTGTCAGCTCCCACTTTCTTTGGTATAGGGATGATAACATTCTTCTTGAAATCAGGGGGTACCTCACCTGTCTCATAAATCCTACACACCAAGTGAAATAACCTGATCAGACCTTCATCTCCTATGCAGCGTAGCAACTCAATCGGTATATCATCTATGCCTGGTGCTTTGTTCCTGCCTAAGTCCTCTAATGCTCTGTCAAATTCTGATCTCAATATTAAATCTCCTTTTGCATCCTCATCAATTTCCTCCTCCCTTTCCATTACATGATTCTCAATCTCCTTTCCCTTATACAAGCACTCTATGTAAGCTTTCCATCTCTCAACCTTTTCTTCCCTATCTGTTAGAGGCTATCCATTTGTGTCCTTAATATTACAGCACTTAGTCTTCTTTTCCCCAAAAGTATTCTTAATCCTTGGATAAGCTGTGTCTCCTTTTCCTAATTTCAGACAATTTTCTATATCTGCACATTTCTCTTTCAACCATTCTTCTTTCGCTTCCTTGCACTTCTTGTTAACCTCATTTCTCAGACGTCTGTATTCTGCTTTCCCCTTTTCATCTCTTACATTCTTGTGTTTCCGCCTTTCATCCATCAATTCTAGTATATCCTGAGTGACCCACGGTTTTCTACCTATTCTTTCTTTCCTACCAATGTTTTCTTCTGCGGATTTTGTTATTTCATTCTTCAAAAGTGCCCATTCGTCTGCAATTGAAGTTTGTTTAAGGGTTTTGATTAGTCCTTCCTTTAGGGTAAAAAATATAGACAGCATTTATTAATAGTTGGCAACCCTGATTGCTCTTAACAATACTTATAGTCATATCTGTTATGGTACACATAGCACATACGAAATTTGGTTGAAATCCAACTGATAGTATAGAAGTTACAGGTATTTAAAATTGGTACTATCAGCAGGCTTATAATCATGTTGGTAGAACTGACGTATATAAGTTACTCCAAATTAATCTAAAATGTCAGAATATACGTGTGCATAGTTTGAAGCTGTTGGCTTGCATACTTTCTGGTATATTGGTATTTGGATAAAAACAAATAGAGAGAGCAATTATTAACAGTTGGCAGCCCTGTTGGCTCTTAAGAATACGCTCAGTCATATCTGTTTATGTTCCGATATTACATACAAAATTTGGTTGAAATCCAATTGATAGTGTAGAAGTTATATGCATTTAAACATTGGACCTATCGGAAGGCTTAAAATTATTTTGGCAACACTGTCATTGTTGGCCTCCTGGAAATTAAACTGAAATAGTATTATCTGCATGTGTGCCAATTTTGGAATAGCTCCCATGCATACCTTGCAAGATATCCAACATGGAGCTCAAATTTCTAGTGCGTTTTTTTTCAGCAGTTGGTAGCACTGACATCATTTTCAAATATGGACGTGAGATATTCCGGTGCACATCTTTACTCATACTAAATTTGGTTTTGATTGCTGCAGCCGTTTAGGAGTTGATAGGGGAGGACACACACAGACAGACAGACAGACAGAAGGACAGACAGACAGACACACATTTTCCCGTATCGAACTCATAAGTCTACTTTTTCCTCATTTTTGCAAAATGTGAAAAGTAGGCTAAAAATACAAGGGGGTTATGCAGTGGAGCCATATTCAGTGCTTTAAGCAGAATATGAATTCAGCATCTTTAATGGGTCCATCGCTTTTTGTTAGCTTAAGACTTCTTGTATACACCCTGGGCACAAAGTCCCGTTACCCCTATACATTTCAGGAAATACATTGATTTGTTTAACATTTTCTGTTTCAGACATAATCAAAGGCTGATACTAGTGACTATAGCATTGAAGAACGCATTGTCACAAGCACTTGGGTTCATGAGAGACCAAGAACAGGGGAAACGTTGGAACAGGTGCGTACTAACTTTGAGCATCGATTCGGACGACAGCCTCCTCAAAAGACAACACTTTCACGTTGGGAAAAGAAACTGTTCGCTACAGGCAGCGTGAAGGACAAACCAAGAAGTGGTTGACCATCAACAAGAGAGGAACAATGCCGAGAAGTCCCGGAGTCAGTGGAAAGATCACCAACGAAGTCAACTCGTAAACGATCCGCGGAACTGGGTACACCCCGGTCAACTCTGCGCAAACACATGAAACATGACTTAAAGTTGCACCCATATCGACCAAAGAGTTGTCATTTGAGGAGGCTGTCGTCCGAATCGCTGCTCAAAGTCAGTACGCACCTGTTCCAACGTTTTCCCTGTTCTTGGTCTCTCATGAACCCAAGTGCTTGTGACAATGCATTCTTCAATGCTATAGTCACTAGTATCAGCCATTGATTATATCTGAAACAGAAAATGTCAAAAAAATCAATGTATTTCCTAAAATGTATAGGGGTAACGGGGCTTTGTGCACCCTGTAGTTACATGCCACATGCCTGTGAATTAACATTTTTTTAAAGGGGATCATTTTATAGTTACCTGCTCGCGTCGAGCGGCTCCTTTATCCCGCCAGGCATGTGACTAAGGCGGGTCGGGACGAGCAGGCAGCCTGTCATGTCATCACCCCCAAAGCATTTTACGGAACTTTTTAAAGTTGATGCGTCATACCGGACGGTTCAGTACAGTTTGTGGATCTAATAGAGTGCTAACCTGGACAATGAATGTCGGGATGGGCATGGAATGATTCTACTTTTTCTAATAAATCATCGAATGATTTTAGGCTCATCCTAAAATAAAACATCGTTTTTAGCCTACTTTCAATTTTTGCAAAAAATTAAATTAGAGTTATGAGATCTACACACGGCCAAAAAGTGTGTATGTGTGTGTATGTGTGTGTACTCTGAATGTCTGTCTGTCCCCCCCCCCCCTATCAATTCAAACATGGTGAATCCGAATTGAGCGAAATTTAGTACACAGGTAGCACTAGCAAAGGGGACCTCAGTGTCATGTTCTATATCGCCGCCATCTTTACCAAAACTGAATGGTGGCCACACAAACGTTCAAAACGTTCAAATAACGACTAAACAAATCATCCGATCTCTACCAAATTTGGTAAAAACATACCTTTGAATGAGACGCGTCTTGTGCACAAACTACAAGGTCATCAGTCGTACCATTTCAGGACGTTGGCCGTGTGAATTATGAAAACTTTATAATCCATAAAACGGGACCCAACAGTTCCGATTATCGAACCGAGAATCGTTTAAACTGTTCTAAAGGACGTAGCAAGTTTGAAATTAAAAGTTTAATTGTAATATTATAGTGCAGAAATGACTTTTAAAAAATGAGCCGTCTCAGCTTCCGAGATAAGATGGCAGCTGATATCTTGTGCCTGACCTATATTTCACTAGTTTGAGTATTTCACGCAATATATAAGGTGCGTTCAAAACGTAACGAGCCGGAGGCATAATTACAGAAACCAGTACCTGTATGTTAGAAGTATTGGCCCTCGCTGTTGAGGCACTTGTCCCACTGTGACACGAGGCGGTGAATGGCTGTCTCATAAAATTCCCTGGGGTGCGAAGTGAACCAGTTCCGCACGTACAGCTGGACGTCGGCGTCCGAGGTGAATCGTTGGCCCCGAAGAGCCCTGTTCAGGGGACCAAACAGAGCGAAATCACAGGGAGAGAGGTCTGGACTGTATGGAGGATAGCCGAGAAACTCCCATTTGAATTTCTGCAGGAGTGCCGCGACTGTGTTGGCCGTATGAGGTTGTGCATTGTCGTGGAGCGACCACGGTGGCTATGGCGTTCACTGTCATTCGGCGGTCCTGGTAATGAGTGCATCAACCAGCTGGACATTGTCATCGGTAATGCAAGGGGGTGTCCCAGACCAGGCATAATCGGCTAAAGACACCCGTCCTCGCTAACGACACCCGTCCTTTCCTGAAGCGCTTGTGCCACGCCTTGACCCTTGCAAGGGACATGCAGTGTTCACCGTACACTTGTGACATTCAGCGTTCTTTCACATTGGCCCAGTATTCGCGCATTCTTCTTCGGTGAGCTTTCTTTCATTCTTCGGTCCACTTCTTGCCGGTTTTCAATATAGGTTTTGGCTGAAAACTCCGTATCTCCCCAAGTTTCTTCTTCAAAGAGTCAGGTTCCAAGGTGTCCTCATGTGATATCCTCAGTTCTTGTAGGTATTTTTCACCTCTGTAAACCTCTGTAAACCAGATGACTACGATTCTACAAACACATGCCTCAACTCAAAGTTGGATGTTGCCCACGTCCGGTCAATTATGTCCCCAGATCCATACAATTCTTGAGATATGTCTTCTCTTTCTTTCTTTCTTTCTTTCTTTCTTTCTTTCTTTCTTTCTTCAATGATGGCACAATAGTAGTTTTTTCGAGGTCTGGTGTTTGATAGAGGTAAATAGTTTCTAAGAACTTCAACCAAGAAATGATTCTATTATAATCTTTGATAAAGACAAAGAGTTATAACTATACCCATACATTTAGGAGAAATTAGGCTATAATTAAGAGGCACGTCCAGAAAGTAGGTTACGTTTGGTAAAAAAATTAAATTGTGTACAGATAAAGAAAAATTATTTATTGCACAATATTCTACACTTCTTAAACTACTTTTCCACATAACTGCCGAACTTTTGCAGGCATTTGCCATAGCGTGGCACAAGTTTTTGGATACCTTCTTCATAGAAGTTTGCCGCCGATCGTTAACGAGAGAGAAGACTCCCCTGTAAGATATCCTACCGTTTGGCCACCACTGTTAGTCAAATTGCGTACGTGGTCAGGAGAACTCCTAAACATACGCTGTTCTCCTGGTAAGAACGCAATTTGACTAACAGTGGTGGCCAAACGGCAGGATATCTTACAGGGGAGTCTTCACTCTCGTTTACGATCGGCGGCAAACTTCTATGAAGAAGGTATCCAAAAACAAGATGTTCAGTAAAGAATATATAGCCTACTTTCTCCTAAATGCATGGGTATTGTTATAATTCTTTGTCCTTTTCAAGGAGTATGATTGAATGTTGGTTGTAGTAGCTTATTGAAATACAACGTGCTATAGGGATATGAATATGAGGTGCCCTTTGCTAGTGCTACCTCTGTACCAAATTTCGTTCAATTCGGTTTCACCGTGTTTGAATTGATAGGGGGAATCGATTTGCACACATACTTGGCCACCATCTGCAAACTATTGGGCTGATGTTCTTGCAGTTTGGTCAGAATATGTTTCCCACATAAAGATATGGTGTTGCAAAATTTGGTAGAGACTAGATTATTAGGTTGGTCGTAATTACATTTTAGCTTTTAACATTTGGGTGGCCGCGATTACGTTTCCGTCAAGATAGCGGTGATATAAAACATGACACTGAGGTGCCCTTTGCTAGTGCTACCTCTGTATTAAATTTCGTTCATTCGGTTCCTCCGTGTTCGAAGTAATAGGTGGAATCAATTTTGACATAAAGATGGCCGCCATCCGCTAACTATTAGGTGAATGACCTATTAGATTGGTCAAAGGATGCTCTCTCCATAAAGGTATGTTGTTGAAAAGTTTGGTAGAGATCGGATGGTTATGTTAGACGTAATTTGATTTAAGCTTTAAACATTTGTGTGGCCGCCATTACGTTTCTGTCAGTATGGCGGCGATATTAATCATGACACTGAGATGCCCTTTGCTAGTGCTACCTCTGTACCAAATTTCGTTTCATTCGGTTTCACCGTGTTTGAATTAATAGGGGGAATCGATTCTGACACAAAGATGGCCGCCATCCGCAAACTATTAGGTGAATGACCTATTAGATTGGTCAAAGGATGCTCCCTCCATAAAGGTATGTAGTTGCAAAATTTGGTAGAGATCGGATGATTAGATTAATCGTAATTTGATTTAAGCTTTGAACATTCGTGTGGCCGCCATTATGTTTTAGTCAAGATGGCGGCGATATAAAACATGACACTGAGGTGCCCTTTTCTAGTGCTACCTCTGTACCAAATTTCGTTCCATTCGGTTCTACCGTGTTCGAATTAATAGGGGGAATCAATTTTGACATAAAGATGGCCGCCATCCGCAGACTATTAGGCTAACAACCTATTAGATTGGTCAAAGGATGCTCCCTCCGTAAAGGTATGTTGTTGCAAAGTTTGGTAGAGATCGGATGGTTATGTTAATCGTAATTTAACTTAAGCTTTGAACATTTGTGTGGCCGTCATTACGTTTCTGTCAATATTGCGGCGATATAAAACATGCCACTGAGATGCCCTTTGCTAGTGCTACCTCTGTACCAAATTTCGTTCCATTCGGTTTCACCGTGTTTGAATTAATAGGGAGAATTGATTTTCACACAAAGATGGCCGCGATCCGCAAACTATTAGGCTAATGACCTATTCATTTGGTCAAAGGATGCTTCCTCTATACGGGTATGTTGTTGCAAAATTTGGTAGAGATCGGATGATTAGGTTAATCGTAATTGGATTTAAGCTTTGAACATTTGTGTGGCCGCCATTACGTTTCCGTCAAGATGGCGGCGATATAAAACATGACACTGAGGTGCCTTTTGTTAGTACTACCTCTGTACCAAATTTCGTTCCATTCGGTTGCACCGTGTTCGAATTAATAGGGGGAATCGATTTTCACACAAAGATGGCCGCCATCCGCAAACTATTACGCTGATGACCTATTAGTTTGGTCAAAGGATGCTCCCCCCATAAAGGTATGTTGTTGCAAAAGTTGGTAGAGATCGGATGATTAGGTTAGTCGTAATTTGATTTAAGCTTTGAACATTTGTGTGGCCGCCATTGCGTTTCCGTCAAGGTGGCGGCGATATAAAACATGACACTGAGGTGCCTTTTGTTAGTACTACCTCTGTACCAAATTTCGTTCCATTCGGTTGCACCGTGTTCGAATTAATAGGGGGAATCGATTTTCACACAAAGATGGCCGCCATCCGCAAACTGTTACGCTGATGACCTATTGGTTTGGTCAAAGGATGCTCCCCCCATAAAGGTATGTTGTTGCAAAATTTGGTAGAGATCGGATGATTAGGTTAGTCGTAATTTGATTTAAGCTTTGAACATTTGTGTGGCCTCCATTACGTTTCCGTCAAGATGGCGGTGATATAAAACATGACACTGAGGTGTCCTTTGCTAGTGCTACCTTTGTACCAAATTTTGTTCAATTCGCATTCACCGTGTTCGAATTGATAGGGGGGGGGGCAGACATTCAGAGTACACACACTCACACACAGACACATACACAGACTCACACACACACATTCACACACACACACAGACTCACACACACACATACACACACACAGACAGACACACTTTTTCACCCTGTGTTGATCTCATAAATCTACTTTCATTTTTTGCAAAAATCGAATGTAGGCTAACTTGTGCCACGCTATGACAAATACCTGCAAAAGTTCGGCAGTTATGTGGAAAAGTAGTTTAAGAGGTGTAGGTGTAGGTGCCTCGTATGTTCTTTACTGAACATCTTGTTCTGAATTCTCGCCATTATCTTGTAGAGGCTAGCAGCATTGATCACTTCAGCTGTAAACCCTGGCATAGTACATGTTCGACTGATGCGAAACTATGGTATAAAAGGTCCGTTCCGAAGGCACACGCCGTATGACCAGCTTAGCGTGTGGCAATTTACATGAAACAATTTGAGGAAACCTAAGCAGATGCGTTCTTTTCACCATATCATCATGGAGTGACATCATATGAAGTGACAAGTCAACTAACCGTGTATGTGAGCTGACTTCTCCTTTACCTTTACATCTTGGATGATGGATCAGGTCTCACGGTGCGAAGTAACAGGAAACTAGTAGAGCGTAACAAGCTTGACTACTGATAGGCGCATTCACAACTACACCCCAAGTGGCCTTTGTTTAACTCAAATAAAATACTGATTTTAACCCTAGAACGGTAGCGCTAATTGCAGCGTTATTATCGGTAACGCTTCGCATCAGCGAAAACTACGATTCCAGAAACTGATAATAAATACCACTAACGTCAACTTTTATCATTTTAAATGATCTCGTCGACTTCGTCGTTACGCTGAGGTCTGATGATGATGATGATGATGATAATTGTTGTTTTAAGGGGCCTAACAACGCTGAGGTCTGGCGTTACGTTACGGTGACGAGACGAAATGTACGTAGAATGCACTGAGGTGTGTAACATAGTACGATGTAGCAGCCGAGTACCAAGAAGGCAGTGCGAGAACAGAGTTTCAAGAAGGCAGTGCGAGAACAATCAAGTAGGCAGTGAAGAAACAACATAGAATCTTGAAACTCTGTTCTCGCACTGCCTTCTTGGTACTCGGCTGCTAACATTTAAAATGATATAAAGTCCAGTCTTTCAGACTGACTATCCGTGTCTTTTATTTCACTCTCTGGCTAGCAGAATGGTTAGAGTCTGTTTTTGAATTTTTCTTAGTATTATTTTTATTTCTGTGTTTTTGAAACTCAGCAATTCTTCTAGGTTTTTGGAGCTGGTTTTCACTATTTGTGATTGTTTTCTTTTTGAATATTGACTAATGTTGATTTTGTGATTTTTTGAATTGTTGAGCTTTTATTGATTGTTTTTTGCTTGACTAATTTTGATTTTGTCTTTTTCTAGACTTTAATTAAGGTTATTTCTTTCGTTTTAAACTTTTTGAGCTTTTTTGTGACTGTTTTTGTTTAAGGTTTTATCGATCTTGACTAATATTGATTGTTTCTGTTTAAGGTTTTATCGATCTTGACTAATATTGATTGTTTTTGTTTAAGGTTTTATCGATCTTGACTAATTTTGATTGTTTTTGTTTAAGGTTTTATCGATCTTGACTAATATTGATTGTTTTTGTTTAAGGTTTTATCGATCTTGACTAATTTTGATTGGTTTTGTTTAAGGTTTTATCGATCTTGACTAATTTTGATTGTTTTTGTTTAAGGTTTTATCGATCTTGACTAATATTGATTGTTTTTGTTTAAGGTTTTATCGATCTTGACTAATATTGATTGTTTTTGTTTAAGGTTTTATCGATCTTGACTAATATTGATTGTTTTTGTTTAAGGTTTTATCGATCTTGACTAATATTGATTGTTTTTGTTTAAGGTTTTATCGATCTTGACTAATTTTGATTGTTTTTGTTTAAGGTTTTATCGATCTTGACTAATATTGATTGTTTTTGTTTAAGGTTTTATCGTTCTTGACTAATATTGATTTTTGTGTGTGTGTTTTTTTTATTTTGACTAATTTACTTTGTATTTTAGGATTGCCAAACACTGGTGGGGATTGGAGAAAAGGTAGACGTGGGGAAGACGAACGCTAACATTCTAGGGTTAAATAAAAGAGGTGATAACAAGTATCCGTTTACCGACCATACAGTCCAGAATCGTTATGCCAATCAGGCATATTGCCGAGAGCATTGAGGCACTCATCCTACCAACACACCAGGTTGAAAATTCCCGTGTGGTAAAACACCGTGTTCTGCTGCACGTAGTTGTATGTAAACACCTGCTGTACATCCTCGTCCGACAGGAATCGTTGACCCTTTAAGTTCTTATTAAGGAACCGAAGGCAATGATAATCGCATGGGGAGAGATCAGGACTATAGGGTAGATCCTCGAGTATCTCCCACTTGAGTTAATATATCCAGATCGACCGACGTCTTGTGTCGAAACACGACCAGCACGGAACTTGCGCACCATTCCAAAACGGTGGTTTTCGACAGACAAGCTGCCTCAAACACATTCGTCATTCTTCGATGGAAGTCCACGGTCTTTAATAGTTGTAGATCCACCTCATTCAATAACATACATCTTATCTAGGTTGGCAACACCTCACATAAACACATCGCGATCACTCCCCACAGCACGTAGGGACAGGGGGGGAAGGCAGGGAAAAACCAGTCGTTAAGAGAACCACCGCAGTCAACCGCACAGCGAGTTCAAGTGAGCACGGAAACTGCGAATAGCTGTAGTACGGAAGACAATCAGATAAGTAGTTAGCCTAAAATTTTATAGTTTAACCATAGTTTACAACCATATAATCTCTCTAAAGTACAATCTCCGGATAGCCATCACCATTTAGCATTTCACCTAACATATATACTGCATTTAGCATACACTGACAGTTGCAGTACCAATACTGCAACTAAATAATTGTACATATTGTAAATATTTTCACCTGTATTTCAAACATAGATTTTATAGCCTAAGTGTATTGGATCTGATGATGATCGCTTGACGATCGAAACTGGTCATCCTAGTGTTTTATTAATCTCATGTAATTTATTTCAGGATTAGGGCATAACCCACCTCTTTTGGGTACATTCGTGTTGACCGACTGAAAAGCACTAAACTCTTGTTTACTAAGGCAACACTGAAAATATGGCTTCAAACACCACAACGATGTTTTATACTTTGACAGTCAAGAATAAAATAACAGCACGTTGGTCCTGTTTGATGGCCTGTTTGCCATCTCTTGATGAATGCAGTACATTTGCATGCGCAAGATCACTTGGCTTACCCTGAAAATATTTTGAACAGTCTGACACCAACTGGCATGCCCCCACACAAACTTAAACTTAAGAAAGGTGCTATCATCATGTCATTAAGGAATATTCTACCCTCAAAAGGGGTCTGCAATGGGACAAGGCTGATAGTTAATGGGTTACAACGTACTATCATAGAGGCAACTATTATTGATTCTGATAAGAGAGAAATCGTTTTCATACCCAGGATAACCCTTACCCCTTTGGTACGAACATGCCTTTTAAAATTAAAAGAAGGCAATTCCCAGTACGTTTGGCTTTCTCAATGACAATAAATAAATCTCAGGGTCAGACTTTCGATAAAATCTGCCTTTACCTGACAAAACCCGTCTTTACTCATGGACAGCTTTACGTAGCCCTTTCACGGGTAAGATCGTTTAGCTCGCTATCGGTTGTGTCAACAAGTAACAATATAACCAACTGTGTGTTTAGAGAAATTTTTAATAGATACATTCAAAAAGTATCTTAACAAAGTGCATTATCTTGGAAGACATGTGATTTGGCTTCTTAAATACAACTCTGTACACCTCACTCGAGAACTACTGTATGGGAAAGAAGTCCTGGTTGTATCCCAAATGTCTTCTGTGAAGTTATAATTTTACAGCCTAGTTGGATCTTTCCTTCCTGCACTGGTATCAACATATTAAGTTTGTGAAGTTCCTTTTCGTAAATAAATGTAATGTTACTAATAGCACAGGCCGTTCCTTACATTGCTCTGTTATTGCGTAGATACTCTACGCGTGCTCTACTAGTATATTTTATTTTCTGTGCCACTTCACGAATCCCGAAACCATCAATGTTCATTTCACTGCAACTTTCTTGCAATGCTGCGTCTCTAGCATTTCGATTCTTGTATGCTTCCAAATTTATTTTCCGCAAACATTCCTTTTCGTGGTACAACTCGACATACTTCATCACCTGCACACTACTCATTTTATATACACACATTTTATCATCCCTTCGGCAAGAATACGACTGAAGCGGTCGTGCTTACTTCAACCAGTCGGAGATTTCACGCCCCCCCCCCCCCCCCCTCTCCTTTACGCGGGCGGGAACGACCGCCACTCCCACTACCTTTGGTTCACACGAGGTCGTGTCCACGACCGGCTGGCCGATCAGTAGTGTGCCCTCGCCCGCTTCACGACTCTGTGTGAACCCGCCTTAAGTGTATAGGATCTGATGATGATCGCTTGACAAGTAAGTGTCCTATCAACTTATTATCTCTTCGCTTCATTGGCAGTTGCCAGAAATATCTCGCCTCTCCCACTTGTCTTAATACCGCTTCATTTGTTACTCTACCTACACATCTGATCATCATTCTCCTGTAACACCACATTTCGAATTGCTCCATACTCCTCGTCTTTGTTGCGTTTACAGTCCATGTTTCTCTTATAATCCGTTATTTGGCACTGTTAGAATCGTATCAACAGAATTGAAAAATTTGTGTGGAAGACATAAACTGTTGATCAGAAAATGAAGAAAATAATTGCAATCTTCTCTTCAAGTTTCCCTTTAAATCTGATCACCATGCATTACTCAAATTGTCATGTGATGCCCCTAACTCGTGCCGTTGAGGGTATTACGATATTACATATTATGATCAATGTAGCGCTTTGCCATTCCTATGTTTTGTGCATGCAACAACGTCAAAGGAAACAAAACATGATAGAAACGCGATTGCAAAACATGAATGATAATTCATTCTGTTATGATTGTAAGAAATGTACTGTTTTACGCATCGCATGATAAAAATGGAATTTCCCCTGTCTTTCACAATATGCCCAATTATGATAGAGGCAAATGTATCCCTCCCAAGCATGTAACAAATACAGTTTTGAGGTTTATTTTTCATATATTTGGAATTAGAGCGGAAATTTTGCAACACCTGCTATAGCATTAAAAGTTACCTCGACAGTCATGCAGCAAAAAACACCTGTGCTGAGCAGGTAGTTCGAAGGTAATTCGTGCGCTTGATGTACGTCAGCCATTTCCAACTGACACCCTTTCCTCTCCACACACACACACACAAACAAAGAGAGACACACAGACACACAGTTTCCAGAACAGTAAATTCAATACTATCAAGTATCAACTTTGCCACCATTAATTGTAATTTGTAACACACTGAATTCTGTACTGAAATAAAACGTATATTTAAAAGTTTGGGATGTTATCATCACCCACTCGGTGTACTTCCGTGAGTGTGAGATTTGTCTGTTATCGATGTTTTTGTTGATCACTGTAGCATTGTGTGCAACTGCATTATGGTCTAGGTTTGGTGTAGGTGCGCCATGACTTTAAATAAGGTACACTCCCACTGGTGTTTAGCAAGAGTGAACGCTGTCAGCGGCGGGATTCAACTTAGGATCAGTAATCAGTCACCAGATACCACATACGGTCATGGAGGGACTTTTACAAGCGAGTACCGCGTACGTGAAACTCCCGAGCTTAATGAATTTAAGCACAATTGATGGTCAGATGGATAACATGTCAACGATAGCTAAAATGGCAAAATAACGAACCTGAATGAGTGACTGAGACTTACTCCGATGTTGCAGGGGATTCGCGCTTTGGGTTCTCATTTCCTTTACAACCAATCGCACTGCTACAAGAATCCTACCCATACAAAACATGCCTTCTCACCGTTAGCAGACCACCCGAAGTAATGGCATTCGTTGGAGAGGATAAGAGCTAATGAACAAGTTAAATTAGTGTATTAATTCCGTATTGACTTGTTAAATATATAAATAATGAGTAAATGAATAAATAAATAAATAATAAATAATAATATCTTATGGCCTCGGGTGCCGGGTGCAAGCTTTGTTAATTGACACCCAGAGGGCAGCTTCCATGTTGAATTTCGTCATTCCTTTGAACACTATGAAATTCAAGGAGGTTAGATATCTAAGCTCCTTGACACTATAACGCTTTCTAGTAGAGAATGGAGGAACTTTGAGTTGGCGGAAAATCCCGAGATTGAACACGGCCTACTGAATTCAAATGGGTTCTTTAACATGCCAACAAGGTATGACATCAATGTCGTGATTTTTGTCGCCTTCTAAAAATCACTACCACGGCCAGGAGCGAACCTACAAGCTTGGGGTTGGTAGTCCAACACGTTAACCACTCACCCTCCGTGGCAAGCAATAAGTAAATAATTACATCGCTCCAATTCATTCAATCATTAAATTTATGTATTTATTTATTTATTTATATATTTATTCTCTGTAATGGATACAGTAAAACTTCAGTATAAAACCAAAGTTTAATGGCAGTTGCCAGCTAAGGGATTTAAACATACGATCTTCGAACGTGTGGTCTCTTTGTAATGGTGGCGCGTTGGAACGGGTACAGCCACGTTACTGAGTAGCAAACCAACAATATTATTAGATTATTTAAATCTAAACTTGATATTTTATACGTAGTTCCGTGACGAACTAACCAGCCTAATTTCGTTAAGTTTAAGCCTAGAAGGTTTATTCCTTTGCAGAACGGTACGCTGTACGCCTAGAGATCCCATTGACTGTAACTCCAACCGATATCACTTTTCATCCTCCCCGCACTTTCTGGTCAATATGGGCTGAACGAGCTCTTTCTCATTGTAAATTATTTGTTCTCATTTAGGACAGCCAGGAGCTAGGAGAAAAATCCCGCAAAATGACATCCTGGCTCATCCACTGGGACGCGCTGATCAGAAACAAAATAAACACTAGCGGATGACGATTCTGGCACCATGGGCAGCCATCACGAAGTGAATGTACTGTAGGATAAATAACTCTCAAAAATGATGATCAGATTTTCCCAATATTGACTGCTATTCTATCATCTACTCTAACTTCCAATTGAAAACACTCGTTCAATTTGTATCTAATGGCATGAGCCTTTTGGAAGAAAATGGAACTTTCAAGTTTATAGCTTATGTAGTTTGGAATCAAATCAAATAGAATAACCTTCCATTGCATCAGGTTTACTACTAATGTAGCATTGTAGCAGTCGATACTGACAAAAAGGAAATCTACCAGTACATTATTCTGCAATGTTACATGTAGGTAAATTCTTTTATTTTATTCTAGAGTCTTGAGATATCTCTGTGATCAATACAGTGTACTTGGGTGTGAAGTAAATGTCTCTAATGACCTGAGTCGTTTTGTTACATATAGTAGTAGTAGTGTGTAAATCCAAGACCCAGAATATTCCTTGAATGAATATGGAAACGCTTGAGAATTAAAACCAAACTTGAATACCCGCTGCCAGCTCAAGGATTATACGTGTAGCTCTCAGTGCAATAATGGTGCTTTTTAACGGGTGGGTTAACAAATCGACAATTACTAGTGTAAGTAAATTTAAACTTGACATTTCAAAATATGCTAATAGTGACAAAAGTAAATGAACTTGGCAGGATCTACCATTTTTATTAGCTCTGAGTTCCCGGGATCGAATACCGGCTCTCCCAAGGAATTTAATTTTTATCTGAGGGTTGGAACAGGTACATTCAGCCTCGTGTGGCACAACTGAGGAGCTCGATTCTTATCACAGCCAACTGATAGGTTTTCCACGAGTACCCATTTATACTCAAGGCAAATGCCAGGATGATTTCTATAGGCACAACAATAACATGGATTATCAGACAAATTCTATTTATATGTCTACACACACCAAAACATACATAGGGGACGGAGAATGACCACAATGCCAAAACCCTTAAATGAACAACAACAGAAATAGATTGCATATGGAAATCTGTCTCGAACGTGAGGAATGGCAGAAAAGAATGCTAGCCACTACATCGGAAGTTGGTCACATTCTATTGTGATGTGCTAACTGTATCACAGCTTTAAACCCTTTATTTCACATTATACTTGTTGTTGTTGTTGTTGTTGTTGTTTGAGTTTTCTCTCGTTTGACTGGTTGATGCAGCCCTCCATGCTTCCCAGTCCTGACCTAATCGTTTCATCTCTACATTGCTACCACACACTAGATCCAACGCAATCTCTTTAACATATTCTAACCTTGGTCTACCACTACAATTCTTATCCTCGACCCTTCCTTCCATAACTAACTTTGCTATTCCTGGATGTCTTAGTATGTGTCCTACCAACCTATCTCTTCTCTTCATTAGCAGTCGCCACAAACATCTCTTCACTCCCACTAGTCTTAATACCTCTTCATTAATATCCCTATCTACCCGTATGATCTTCATATTTTTCCTGTAACACCACATTTCAAACGCTTCAATTCTACTCTTTACTCCTGCTCCAACAGCCCAAGTTTCACTTCCATAGAGTGCCACGCTCCAGACAAAGGCTTTCAAAAATGACTTCCTAATACCTAAGTCTATATTCGATGTCAACAGATTCGTTTTCTGGAGAAATAATTTCATTGTCTGTGCTAACCTACTATTTATATCCTGTTTGCCTCGTCCATCACTGGTTATTTTGCTTCCCAAGGATCATGAAAGTACATACAGTACTGTTCATTTTGCCCTGGTATTAGTTCAAAGCCAGCTTCCCTTGGTTGACGTTAATTAATATCACTGTATTTTATAAATTCCGACATAAGGCTACCATTGCATATCATATTTGGTTACATAATTATTTTCTCTAATGGGCACAAGGCTACAATTTCACATTGTATGTGATGTCATGAACTTTCCTCTCAGGCCTACCATTGAGTAATGAGATTATTGCGCACTCTATTTTAGAAGCTAAATTGTATTACAGGTCAAGAGTGCATTCCGTCCGATGGAAGGGTTATTGTCCTTCTATAATTTCATGACAAATTCTCTGAATGGATTTTTTTTCTCGTTTTCAAATTGAACTTTGATAATTTGACAAGTACAGTACAGGGAAGCGAGTGGAAGCTATGTAGATTAAAGTTGATATGTCAATAAAGGGGCGCTCTCGCATCGTGCTGAACTGTCTTCACTTCAGAGAGCGCTAACTCACGGCGTAATCGTGAACGTTGAACGATCACCACGAAAAGACATGGAAGGTTTTAATTATGGCGTTGTGTAGTTGAATGTTCAGGGGCTGTCCGCCTCTTTACGCAGTGGCTAGTACTCTTGGCTGTCACCATGGAGATTCGGGTTCGATTCCCAGCTCTGCCAAGAATATTAGTACTGATCTGACGGCTGGAACGGGGTACACTCAGCGCTGTGCGGCAAGACGCGAGTGCTATTCTTACCGCAACCATCCTGGAAGTGGTTTTCCGTGGTTTCTCACTTCAACTCAAGTGAATGCCAGGATGGTTCCTAAATTAAGGCCACGGCCTACCTCCTTCCCAATCCTCCGCTGAATTACAACTGCATACACTAGGACACCATCCCAATAACACAGGTTATGAGATAATTTCCACACGCATGCAAGTGCACGGGGTACCTCACCACGATGTTACAAAGCCCCTCGATGAAGCAACAACAACAATAAAATCGTCAGAGCCTTTGCGATATCGTGGTGATGTAGCCCCGTGTACTTGGGTGCATGCAGAATTTGTCTGATAACCTGTACTAGTGTGTGTATTTGTAATTGATGTAGGATTTGGGTAGGAAACGGACATGACCTTAATTTAGGTACAATCCCAGCATTTGCCTGTAATAGAAATGGGAAAACACGGAAAGCCACTTCGGGATGGTTGCAGTAAGAATCAAATCCGCCTCTCGTCATTTTTGCTTCACGAGCCTGAGTGTATCCCGTTCCAGCCCTCACACGAAAATTACATTTCTTGGCTGAGCCGGGATTTGAATCGAGGTCTTTGCGGTGACAGCCAAGAATGCTAGCCACTACGCAAAAAGACGGAGCCGGCACTGATAATATCTGGATATTATCCGGAGTGTGGTTTTTCAACCTCCCACCAGGCAAATGTCGCGGGTTAATACATTGTTTCAAGTCATGGGGCACCAATCCCATTCCCGACCCTAATATTTAGTACGTTAAATATTGAGTAGCACTCCCCCCGTAACTCCCGCAAAGGAGCGGTTAGGAATGTGTCGATGTGTGCGTGAAGATAGACTATAGTACTGTATATTGTCATCACGTGATGTTGCTGCGTCCCATAGGTGGACCAATGCAGCAGCATTGGGTCCGGCGTGCGCTGACACTAAAGTCTGTTCGCCGAGTCAAGACAGTGGAAGAAAACACAGCTGTGCGCGTGATTGCAGGGCTGCCCTCGGGGTGCGTAGAGTTGTGCCTGTTGATCGTACGCCGACTTCAGTGCTGTGTATAGTTCACATGTGAAGCTTAAGTTATCGTTTGCATTGTACAGTGTGATTTCTATTTTTATTCGGAGCTATGATTTTATTGCTTATTGTTAGTTTATGTATTTAGTTAAGTAATAATGTAATTCGTTCTAAACTGCATAGTATAGGCAAGAATTGATTTTGATCGTGTGTACGCGGGTTTTATACAGTCGTTGTTACGTTGTAGACGCAATGCCAAGCTGTACTGTATCAGCAGGACCAATGGCACCCGTATTGTCTCCTGCTGTGGGAATATGGGAACTCGATGACTTTATCGAAGAAACTGAAGACCGCATAATTATAAATGTCAACCATGCTAGCAGCAGCAACTGGTCAGACACAGTCTACTGAAATCCGTATCTATCGCAATATACTGTGATACATTACCGTGAGGGTAATGAAATGCTTCGCACTTATTTCATGATTCTACTGTACTGTAGTTTACCATATATTGACAATATTCGTTACTATACAGCAGAAAGAAATAAACTGTATAAAATTAACCTGGGACGCAGTACAGAATTGTATTTTCTACGGCTACGGCATGATAAACTATCACACACACATATGCACGCACGGACAAAAGGTGATCTCATAAACCTATTTTTCATTAAATTAAAATAGGCTAAAAATGTGACCGAAATTGCAATGTCTTCATGACTCCCATGATACGTTATCAATATTTCTGACTGGTTTAATACTATGCACGTAAACTTCAAGTACTCTGGTACGTGGAGAAACGCGCGAAACACAATGCACATGTATCGGACAACCAACGCATTGTATGTACTAACAGTTTGTTTACATTACGTCCGGTGCGCTAGCGATACCAACTTGACTCGGGCAGTCAGGGCAGGCAGCCCAGCCAAGAGAGGCATGCGCCGGCGTTCGGCGCAGCTTAGCTCGCACGATGAGCGTGCATTGGCTGGACACCCCTTATCAAGGAAGAGACTGGGTCCCCAAGGACTTGAATTAAAACAAAATTTTGGCATTTTTCTGAGAATAACCAGAGCGTTGTTCTTTCTCGGGTGCCTAATGCTTTAGTATTATCAGTAATTGACGTCAGAAAAGTTGGATGGCGCAGCCACGCGGCAGAATGTTGAAGCTGTAACATTGTGACTGGTGAGATTTATTTAGATGGTGAAGCATTGACGTCGTGATGGAAACAGAAAGAAATTTGTCAAATTCGAGGAGGTATTGCTCTGTATACGGTTGCAAATCGTATAAAACGGCTACGAAATATCTTCACTACTTTCCTGTACAAATAGTTCAGAGAGAAAGATGGGCTTCGGCGCTGTCAATTGGAAAACGTGTTACATGACGTGTGCAGCCTGCATTTTTGTGAAGACGACTTCTTTCCACCGGTACTGTTGATTATTGATAGTTATTGTCTCTGATTTGTGTTCACATGGATTTAGCTACATCAAAAATACTGATAAACTTATAGCCTATTACTTCTGTGCCGTACAAAGAATGTAATCCGCTCTTCGTAAACTTATTTTAGGGGTTCTTCCGATTGACAATAGCCGAATGGTCAGAAAACTTAAGAAAATGCTGTTCCTAGCCTTAATTTGCCAGAGAATTTATATTCTTGCCTTTGAACAGCAAGTATGTAGGCCATTGAAGTATGATTTGGCTTAAATTGTGTTTTTGGCTATGATCTCCCTACTTTTGAATTTAGTTAATTAAAATGTAAAATCTTAGTTTTAAGTACCGGTTTGGTGACCCATTATCCCAGGCAGGCCGGCAACACCTATACTACTCAAGCAGATAGGTCACTTATCTGCCGTAATTTTGAAGTTATAGTGATGTTAAGTATACATATGCGGTAATGTGCAGGTGACCGGATCGGCCTAGGCTATTATAACTTTAATTAGTTCCCATTTCAGGGTTTTACAGTTTTGAGTGCGAATAGTTGGTTTGAAAGTTGTACAACAGTAAGGAGAGTATGTTTTGTATAGGTTTTAATTGGTATTGTGGTTTATGTCGAGCTGAGGAGTGAATTTGGTTTGGCTTAAAGTGTCGTTTTTGATCTGTTCCGTTTGCTTATAACAAGTTCAAATGGAGACTCCAGCTTTGTTAAATATCTGTATTTTAAATATTTAATTAAATATATTGATAAAGAGGATGTCTCCATTTTAACTTGCCTGTGGCAAGAGATTAATAAATTTATATTCTTGCCTTTGAACTGCAAGTATGTAGGTCAATATTAGCAATACTGAAGTATGATTTGAGCATTCCAAGTAACGCTTCTTTGAACCCAAAACATTCATGAAAATTCAGGGTTGCTGGATTCAATTTCTTATCAGGGAGTCGTCCTTTGTGTTATGTGAGATATATATATTGTGAAATTAATAAAAACATCGATACCGCTAGGCTCCTAAGTACAGGCTTCATATATGTAACAGCAGACAGTAAATTAACTATCTACATGTGGGTAATATTTTCCTGGTAGTAATTAGGCACTGCATTTAAATTGATTATAAAAATATTTCTATCAATGAAAGGAAATATGTAGTATTTTGCCATCATAAATTAGAAGCCATAACAAACGCACACCCAATTACTTCACGTCACTATATCGCCGCCATATTGCAAACAGCTGACCGTAAGCTCCTCCCCCGTTTCGGACGTCAATAGTTTCCACGTTTTGCCATGCTTTTGTTTTATCATTTCAAATGATCTTGCCGACTGCATCGTTATGCTTGAGTCAAAAGTTATGCGTTACGGAGACGGAGACGGTGACGGCATGCAGCCGCGCGGAAGCCTAAGTTAATGGGTAATGGACGGCGAATGCGTGACGTCATGCAGCCACGCCGGAAGCCTAAGTTAATGGTTAATGGAGTCTGTTGAAAGAGTCCTGGGGCGTCGAGCGACCTGGGGCTTGGAGCGAAGCGAAAACAATACAGGGTGAGTCCTAAAGAGGTGTACAAGATGCCAGATAAGAATACAGGGTGACTCCTAAAGAGATATACAAGATGCCATATAAGAATACAAGGTGACTCTTAAAGAGTTGTACAAGATGGTAGAGAAGAATACAGGGTGACTCCTAAAGAGGTGCACAAGATGTCAGACAAGAATACAGGGTGACTCCTAAAGAGGTGTACAAGATGTCACACAAGAATACAGGGTGACTTCTAAAGAGATATACAAGATGCCAGATAAGAATACAGGGTGCCTCCTAAAGAGGTGTGCAGGATGTCAGAGCAAAATACAGGGTGACACTTAACGAGGTGTACAGCAGGGCCCTGCGTAGCTAGTGCCTGTAGTATGTTCTATCCTGCTGCTCCCTTACGGGCAGTCTAAGAAGTAAGCCACAAGCGCATGACGTCATGTCCTTGCCTCTCCCCCACCTGCCGCTCGCTACCTGTGCGAGCGAGCTGTGTATAGTATGGCGTGGTGCCTTGCAAGCCTGGCAAGTGCTTTTAGGGCCGTATGACCTAGCCTCACACTGTCAGCACTGTCTACGCTGGAACTCGTCAGTTCAGGCGCGCATGGCCAGCCCGTCCCGACAGGGCTTCGTAAAGCCGTTCTTATCTTCCCTTCATATTATTATTATTATTATTATTATTATACTATTAATATTAGCAATAAAATGATATTGGGTACTAATAGACTACGTCTCATACTGTTCACGAGTATATTGAAGATGAATTCTCTATTATTGAATGGATTCATTGATAGCAAAATTAGGTCATTTATACTTAGGCATACCCAAACTTGATGAGTGATTTAAAAATGTTGATGTTGGTCCTCTCGCTTATTCGAAACGTACCACAAGCTTTCACTTCTCTTTGAAGCCTATCGTTTTCTCTAAGCGACCTGTTTTGTTATGCCGAAAGTTACTTCACATCTGATGGTGGGGTCCAGCATAAATCTTGTATCCTTCTTATGGCCAATAACAATTATGCCCATTGTATTTTTGCTTCTAACACGAGAAAGACACAAAAACATGGATCGCGTAACATTTCTGAAATGTTACAGCTGCATCTTAGATCTATTTCGGTGATTCCTAATGTTTGTAGTAAATGTATGTCTACCCCTTATTATTCCCGTTTTTTCTACGGGGTCGAGGATGAGATGCGATGGAAGTCTTTGTGGCGGATGATTTTTACGGCCGGATGCCCTTCCTGACACCAACCTCATGAGAGGAGTTAATGAGAGATGAAATGAATGATGGTGAATGAAACTGGGCAAGGATGTGGAAGGAAGCGGCCGTGGCCTGTCAGAAGGTACCGTCCCAGCATTTGCCTGGAGTTGAAAATGGGAAACCACGGAAAACCATTTCAAGGACGACTGACGGTGGGGCTCGAACCCACGCGTCTACCGAGTCAGCAGAGAGCTTGGCCCCATGACCTAACGCAGCGCTTTAGCGAGCGCAGCCACTACTGTCGGTAATGTTTGTAGTAAATCCCCTTCTTAATTATGTTTTTTGAACGTGAGCTAGGGTATCAGGTACTCCACAGAGTTTGCAGTATATAGAGTCTTGGCTACGCCCTTGGAGGCCTCACACAAGAGCATCCTTTGCTTCCACCTATTTGTCCTAGGCTATTCCTTTTCATGTCCACTTCTGGATTAGTCAATCTCCATAAAATATGGTGATTGGATAGTTTCTGTACTTTCGCAATCAACCTGCAATTTCATTTTGTGTTTACCATAGATCCGCTTCAGTCTTAAGTATCGGTTATTTATATTCCCTTGGTTCCTAACTACTGTCATCGCGGCAGGAGATGGCAGTTGAACACGCTGGGACGGGGTGCGGGGGGTCTCGCAGTACGCATGCGCGGTCCACCTATTCCAGATCTAAATATATCGGCTCCCTGCATGCCAATCGTTGTCATCGCAGCACACAACACGCAGCCAGAGAGAGAAGGAATGTGCTGAGTGAGTGAAGCAAGTAATGACTAACTTAATGTTTTTGGAATGCGCGATAAGCAGTGAGCGGGAACACATCTGCAGTTCAAACCCAACTGCCAACTCCTGGCGCGATATCAGTAATTAATCACCGTCTTCATCGTTATCACCATTTTCATCATCATCACCGTCCTGACAACCTCCTTCGTTGTACGAGCACAAATTACGCACTATATCATCATGTCTTCAAGCAATGCATGCTCTCTCTGGTACAGTCTCCCTACATGATGCTTACTATACTTTGGATGTTCATTCACTGAAAATTGCAAAATTAGCTTCGAGGTTTTCCTATGCCCATAACTTAGAATGCAATGAAAATCAAATGTCTTAAATACCATATCTGGATTAACCTACATATGCAATTGGATTAACTCATGAGGGCTACTTGTAGCATTGGCCTTTGAGAATATTTTACGGAAGCTATTCTAACAACTCTACAGTACGGAGTGATGTGCCCTCAATTCGAATTGCAGAATAAGAAAGTATAAAAGAAAACTCGTGCCCACTGGCATGGCGCAAGTCCTGAAATGAGCACCGCTTGGATGACTTACGTATCATCGATGCAATTTCAGTACCCCAAACCGAAATTCAATTTCTTGGCAGGGCAGGGAATCAAACCCGGACCACCGGAGCGACAGCCAAGAATGTTAGCCGCTACACTACAAGGTGGTCTCTTTCATTGTCAGCGCAATCAATTGCACAATACCATGTAATTTCTACACTGGGCGAACTATAATAGTACACAATTCTTCGTATTTTTGGCATTACATAGCCCCTGGTAAGTTAGGAAGACGGTTCACGTACCATAACCCTAAAGTCGAATAGTTCCAAGAACTAACGAACAAAACAGTTTTAGGCACTCCACCGAAAGAAATACAGACAAGCTGGTAGAAAGACAGACAACATATTTTGTAATTTTCAGAGCAAAATAGGCTAATTGTTATATAAGGAATAGCAGCACTCTTGGTCTCCATAGTGTTGAAATCATGAATATTGTCCTAAAACTTGAAGGTTTGAAGGATTTCGTGTCTTCTTGCTTATTTTGCCGTATATATTATGTATAGGTAAATTCCAAGAGGTAATGTTTCAGGTCATGTTGAATATAATAATTCTTTTTTTTATCGTTTACCCTCCAGGGTTGACTTTTCCCACGGACTAATCGAGGGATCCCACCTTTACCGCCACTGGTAGTGTCCTGGAGCTTGGGACTCTGAGTCGGGGATACAACTGGGGAGTGTGACTAGCACGTCGCCCAGGCGGCCTCACCTGCAAAGCAAACAGGGGCTGATGAAGAGATGGGAAGAGTGGGAGGATTAGGCAAGGAAGAGGGAAGGAGGCGGCCGTGGCCTTACGTTAGGTACCACTCCGGTATTTTCCCGAAGACGAAGTGGGAAACCACGGAAAACCACTTCGAGGATGGTTGAGGTGGGAGTCGAACCCCCTCTACTCATTTGGACCACCCGAGGCAGAGTAGACCCCAATCCAGTCCTCATACCACTTTTCAAATTTCGTGGCAGAGCCGGGAATCGAACCGCGGACGTCCTGGGTGGCAGCTAATCATGCTGACCACTACACCACGGAGGCGACTTGAATATAAGAATAAAATACATAAATGACCTTAGATTGCGACGGAATATCTTTCATTTTAAAATCCTGATGAATTTACTAACGCATGTTTCTCGAACTCACATATCCCTGAAGAGCATCAATCTAGTCATTTGATGAATTCAGAATCTTGTTATTGAAATACAGTTTTATAGTCCTAATGTTTTTTGGTTCTACCCATAATTATTCCGGTTGCTATGAGGTAGAGGATGGGGTGAGACAGTTTCCTTGTGGGAATGATTTCACGGATAGATGCCTTCATGACGCCAATCTCATGAGAGGAGTTAATGACAAATTAAATTAATGAGGTAATGTATGGAGTGGCTGTGTGTGGTCTTTCGAGTTTGGAGTAGTCTGACCATGCACGTTAACGTGTTTAGCTACCTCGGCTGGTTTGTGATATTATGTCAACAAATTAAAAATGTATTTTAACTCTCCTGATTCCATACCGGCCCCTGATTCTATTTTAGGACTATTATATCTCGCTGCACCTGCTACATCACCCAAAAAGTATGCAAATTTCTGTATCCTTGCTGCAGATCTGGTTCATGTGCGTCCAAATATCAAGTCTTATATGTCTTCGGTTTCATTCATTAATGTGTGACTCTCCCACTATGCTATTTTTGTCCTCCCCACGTTATGAGCACGGCAGACCACACGCATATGCCACAATGTTGGCTCTAGTGCGCCTAGTGTCCAGGCTCCGCGCTCAGTACTAAACGTACTTCAGTACCCGGTCAAATGGACAGTGCTTGTGCGACTAAGCGCTGCAGTGCTAGTGTGCTAACGTGCTGCACTGCTCAGAAATGGACCGAGTAGGGCTGCGCTCGGCCGGCACGAGTAAATTTCTCGCTAGCACTGCTTCACCTTGCCCATTGCACGGCCCTGGTGTACAGTATCTTAGATTCAATTCAAATACAGCGTGACCCTTAAAGAAGTTTGCAAGATATCAGATTCAAATAATGGGTTACCCTTAAAGAGTTGTAAAATATGTCAGACTCAAATACAGGATGACCCTTAAAGAGGTGCCCGCGCGGGAAGCCTAAGTTAATGGGTAATGAAGTCTGTTGAATGAGCCCTCCTGAGCCTTTCTAACATGTGTAGCATTTGCAGCATGCGTCATTTGAAATGATACACACATCAAAAAAAGTTTTGCATCACCTCGGTTCCCAGATCTCCGGCATATAGACGTTGACTGTGTATATTGTATCCAAGATACAGTCCCTTTGACTGTTCATAGATGTCACTAAAACTGCTCAAAGATGTAAACAACCATGCATGAGCAGGGCCTATTAGACGGAGGGGGTACGACAGCCGATCAGTTCCAGGCATTCCACCAGGACGAAGGTACGCTGCTCATGTTGTCTGTAGTTCTACCATGCCTAGAAGGTCAATACCGCAGTTCGATCGCGTCCGCATTGTTACTTTGTGTCAAGAAGGGCTCTCAACAAGGGAAGTTTCCAGGCGTCTCAGAGTGAACCAAAGCGATGTTGTTCGGACATGGAGGAGGTACAGAGATACAGGAACTGTCGATGACAGGCCTCGCTCAGGCCGCCCAAGGGCTACTACTGTAGTGGATGACCGCTACTTACGGATTGCGGCTCGGAGGAACCCTGACAGCAATGCCACCATGTTGAATAATGCGTTTCGTTCAGCCACAGGACGTCGTGTTTCAACTCAAACTGTGCGCAATAGGCTGCATGATGCGCAACTTCACTCCCGACGTCCATGGCGAGGTCCAGCTTTGCAACCCCGACACCATGCAGCGCGGTACAGATGGGCCCAACAACATGCTGAATGGACCCCACGGAATTGGCATCACGTTCTCTTCACCGATGAGTGTCGCATATGCCTTCAACCAGACAATCGTCGGAGACGTGTTTGGAGGCACCCTGGTCAGGCTGAACGTCTTAGACACACTGTCCAGCGAGTGCAGCAAGGTGGTGGTTCCCTGATGTTTTGGGGTGGCATTATGTGGGGCCGACGTACGCCACTGGTGGTCATGGAAGGCTCCGAAACGGCTTTACGATACCTGAATGACATCCTCCGACCCATAGTGCAACCATATCGGCAGAATATTGGAGAGGCATTTGTCTTCATGGACGACAATTCTCGACCTCATCGTGCACATCTTGTGAATGCGTTCCTTCAAGATAACGACATCGCTCGACTACAGTGGCCAGCATGTTCGCCAGACATGAACCCTATCGAACATGCCTGGGATATGTTGAAAAGGGCTGTTTATGGACGTCTTGACCCACCAACCACTCTGAGAGATTTACGCCGAATTGTCGTTGAGGAGTGGGACAATTTGGACCAACAGTGTCTTGATGAACTTGTGGATAGTATGCCACGGCGAATACAGGCATGCATCAATGCAAGAGGACGTGCTACTGGGTATTAGAGGTAGTGGTGTGTACTGCAATCTGGACCACAAATGCTGAAAGTCTAGCTGTATGATGGTACAACATGCAATGTGTGGGTCTCATGAGCAATAAAACGAGCTGAAATGTTGTTTGTGTTGATCTCTATTCCCTTTGTATTTAACGGTTCCGGAACTCTTGGAACCGAGGTGATGCAAAACTTTTTTTGATGTGTGTATAACGTCTAGTCTTTCAGACTGACTGTAATTTTTTTCTTTCTTTTGGGGGGACAGCAACCATTTGTGGGTTTGATAGTGATTCGTAGAGTTATTTGGATCCGATGATGCTCACTTGACGAGTGAAACATGTCAGTCCTTAGTTATTTTCATAACAAATATAATAATAATAAATTACATGTATTTTTTTCAGATTGTTTTAGCATGTCCCAGTAATTGAGTTTCTATTGTGTTGATTGACTGAAAAGTTGCAAAATCAACACTCAGGATGGCCATTGTTAATGCTTGGATTCGAACCATCGATCTCCGAATTTGCTGCAACTCCCCTTCTCAACCGTGGAGCGCGCATACGCATTGCTATGCCATGTGGTAGAGGAAAAAGCAACGTGATGGATTTTCATCTTTTAATTCACTTTGAATAAACGTGCTTTGTTTGAGATAAATACACCTGTTAGGTATTTACTCTGACTTGGGGTGTAAAATATGACGTCAGCTGACACAATAGAGTGGATATGAGTGAGATGTGTGAAGTTAATTAAATTTGATTGTATTCCCCCATGGTTCATATAAAAGACAATGTAATAAACAGCACGCGCGTGTAATGAGAGGTTTTTGTTTGGATGGTATCTCGATTGCCTCTCCATTATGGTTTACCAATATTGTTTTCATAAAGAAGGCTATTTCCAAACGTGGGATATTATACTGGAGTAGAACAAAGCATTAGTTTAAAACACATTGTACCGAATAATGGTTACTTCATATCTGCAGTCAGTATTTCATTGTGTCTAAGCAGCTAAATGTAACAACCTACGATTAGAGTTAGTTTCAGGTGTGTCTGTCCTCGTAGATTTTTCAGGGAAAATTGAAAATGTCCTCTGAGGGCTACATTATAAGATGCATAACAAGATTATTAGTAGTATTCTTTCTACCTTGTTGCGTAGTGGCTACTATTCTTGGCTGTCACAACGGAGGCCCTGTTTCAATTCCCGGCTCTGTTAAGAAATGCAATTCTGGTCTGAGGGCTGGAGCGAGGTACACTCAGCCTCGTGAGGCTAAACTGAGAAGCACCACTTATACTCCAGGCAAATGCTGGGATGGTACCTATTTTAAGTCCACGGCCTCTTTCTACAAAAATCCGAGCTCAATTACAAATGAACAAACTAGTACAGACATCATAATGATACAGGTTATCAGACACATTTTACACACACCCAAGTACTCGGGGCTACATGACTACCATGACGCAAAGTCCCTAAAAGAATCAACAACAGCATTATTATTCCTTCGAATTCGGCCATCTATGCACCCTGTGAAATAATTACCTCATGATTTTTCTCCTTTCTGCTATGGACCACGATCTTTTATCAATTCACTTAAATTCTGATAATATGGATTTGTATACCTCAATTCAACTTTTGCGGGTCATTAACAATCGAAATTACTAACCCTGGTCATTACTGCACCGACTAAACCGGAATATATGTGCTAAATTATGTAAATATGAAATTTTATTTATTGCTCATGTTTTAACAACGGCAGCCATGTTCGACAGCGCATTAGATGTGTTTAACTGTCACCGAAGTGCACATACCGAGGAGCACACATTGTTGCCAACATGTGGGATACAAAATACACCATACATTTTAAAGATTATTGGTGCGTGACTACCCCACTGTGCGTGACAAATCCACGGGTGTATGTATGGCTAATGCGGCCCGCAGGACCATGCTACCTAACAATTATTGGTCTAGTCAAAAGTCATTCAACAAATTTTACAGCAGTACCGTATGCGTGGGGTTAGCAATACTGTATTTGACGATATTTCACGCGCTTAATGGCGGACATAGCAGGAATTTTGCTATATAAGTCGTGATCTATATAAGGGATGGTGGGTGGATTATTGACTGTGGAAGAGAAAACATCTATTACTTCTTCATTTCCTTATTTATATTTCATCATTGCAAAAGGTATTTTGGTTAATTTCAGTACTTTACGAAATGTTATTGTACAAGGGATGTCTCATTCAGTGTTACTATTATTTCAACCATTTGCATTCTCGAGTTTTAAATCTTTTCCAGGACTTCCGCGATCGTTTTCCTATGAGCTTCATTTCTTTTGTCAGTCAACTTCTTGCCGGTATTCAGTTTATTAGCCTATTTTAAATTTTGAAAAAATAGGCTTATGAGATCACCTTTTGTCCGTGTGCGTGTGTGTGTGTGTGTGTGTGTGTGTGTGTGAGAGAGAGGTGTGTGTGTGTCCCCCTAATAAAATCTAAACGGCTGGAGCGATTTCAGTGAAACTCGGTAAGTTCATAGCACTATTCCGGCAGACCTCGACCGTGCCTTTCAAATTTTGTTACGTCTCACCAATCCAACATGGCGGCTGTGCGAAATATTTCACTAGCATTCAATATCTCCGAAACTATTGCCGATATCGCCCTGAAATTGCGTACGATGATAAAGGGCACTACTAGAAGTTTACCTATGAGACTTTCAAAAACCTGGTGACTACAAAACCAACATGGCGGCCAAGTGAAGTTGAGACTTTTAAATAGACTTTTCTCGCGATTTAACTATCCAAACGTAATGAAACTTGGTACAGCAAATGTTTATACACATTGCAATGCACTGGAGTCTAATTTAGTTCAATTGTTTAGATAACCTCAAAATGGCGGCTGTGCGAAATATATCACTAACATTCTATATCTCCGAAACTATTACAGATATCACCCTGCAATTCTGTACGGTGATAAAGGGTACTGATACAAGTTTACCTATGTATAATTCATAAACCTGTAAGGTACAAAAAGAACATGGCGACCAAGCGAATTTGAAATATTTTAATAGACTTTTCTCGTGAGTTACCTCTCTGAGCGCAGTGAAATGTGGTACAGTAAATGATTATGCAGATTGTAATGTACTGCCATCTAATTTAATTCAATTGTTTACATAACCTCAAGATGGCGGCTGTGCGAAATTTTAAAATTAAGTTTTTATTTCTTGTGTCGTAATCATGCGATCGAAGTGAAAGTTTGAATAATGAACCTAGGCAATAAGTGTCCTTGAATGGTACATAACTCTACGGCCTATACATATAACAATCCTAAATGGCGAGCTTCCAAAATATTTAGACGGTTCTCAATATCTATGAATCTTTTACAGCAACCAAACTGAAATTTTTATGTTCATAGAGACTATGAACATATGTTCACCTATAGGACTTTCAGTAACCTGGTGAGCACGAATCCAACATGGCGGCGACGCGAAGTATAAATATTTAAATGGACGTTTCTCGCGAATTAACTATCCGAGTGCCGTGAAACGTTGCACGTTAAATGCTTACACAAATGTTGATCCACTGGCATCTAATTTATTTCAATTGTTTGCATAATCACAAGATGGCTGCTGTGCATAATTTTAAAATCTCGTTTTTACTTCTTGTTTTCTAATCATGCGACTGAAGTTTGAATACCACACGTACACAATAATCTTAATATAATAGTACAAAAATAAAAATCCAACCTGGCGACCATCTGAAATATTTAGACGGTTCTCAATAACTACGAATCTGTTACAGCGATTAAACTGAAATTTTGTATGTTGATAGAGGCAATTAACATGAGCGTGATATGTGAAAATAGGCTGTATAGCTCTTCACGGAACTACTTGTATTTTCTTGGAATCGCTGGTATTGTCAAAATTTCTTATGAAGTGGAACAGGTTCCTGGATATCTTCAGGTGTGCTCCCTACTTCTAATTCAACCTCGGTGATCCGGGGGTTCCTCGGTTTTCTTGTAGGAAAAATCCTGTTGGTCAGACTCTACGATGTCATGTTGTATGGCCATAGAAACTAATCCTTCTTTTCCAGTTGGTGTATATTAGCCTTTCCGCACACAGATCGGTTCATCGTTATGCCGTCTCTTGTTCTCGCGATTTTCTCTGATTGGAGTTATCTTTCTCTATCCTCTAACTTTTCAATCCGATCTTTCCTGTTCAATACAAGACATTCTGTTGCATACCGAGCTGTTGGGCGAATGACTGAATAGTAATGTCTAAGCTTGGCGTTGATGGACACTGATCGTTTGTTATCCTACTTTCGATTTTTGCAAAAAAGGAAAGTAGACTTATGAGATCTACACAGGGCCAAAGGGTGTGTCTGACTGTGTGTCTATGTGTGTGTGTGTGTGTGTGTGTGTGTACTCTGAATGTCTGTCCCCCCCTATCAATTCGAACACGGTAAAACAGAATTGAACGAAATTTGGTACAGAGTTGGTACAGCAAAGGGCACTCCAGTGTAATGTTTAATATTGCCGCCATCTTGACGAAAACGTAATGGCGGCCACTCAAATGTTAAAAGCTTAAATCAAATTATGACCAACCTAATGATCTGATCTCTACCAAATTTTTCATCAATATACCTTTATGTATAAAGAATATTTTGACCAAACTACAAGGTCATCAGCCCAATACTTTGCGGATGGCGGCCATGTATGTGTGAAAATCAATTCCCCCTATCTTTTCAAACACGGTGAAACCGAATTGAACGAAATTTGGTACAGAGGTAGCACCAGCAAAGGGCACCTCAGTGTCATATTTTGTATCGCCGCCATCTTGACGAAAACGGAATGGCGGCCACCCAAATGTTAAAAGCTTAAATCAAATTACGACCAACCTAATCATTTGATCTCTACCAAATTTTGCAACAACATACCGTTTTGTGGGAAGCATCTTTTGACTGAACTACAAGGACATTAGCCCAATCGTTTGCAGATAGCAGCCATGTATGTGTGCAAATCGATTCCCCATATCGATTCAAACACGGTGACACCGAATTGAATGCAATTTTTTACAGAGGTAGCACTAGTAAAGGGCCCCTCATATTCATGTTTAATATCCGTATAGCACGTTGTATTTCAACAAGCTACTACAAACAACATTCAATTATACTCCTTGAAAAGGAAAAAAAGTTATAACAATACCCATGCATTTAAGAGAAAGTAGGCTATAAGTTCTTTACTGAACATCTTGTTGTAATTATGTCTGGTTACTGTAGCAGCTGAGAACATATACAACTCTGTTCCACAGCTGCTGTGGAACAAAAACTTTCCTCAGGAAGCTAAAATATCACTGTGGAAATCCTACTTACTTCCCATATTGATCTATTGCCAAGACGCTGCTACAATGACTCCCCGGGTCAACAGCCGGATACAAGCAACTGAGATGAAATTTCTAAGATCAAGTATTCAGAAGAGGAGACGAGACAAAATTAGAAATGTGTCAGTCCGCCTAAAGATAGGGCTGAAAGAAGTGAGCTTGACATTCTTGAGGAGTCGAGATTGAAATGGTTCGGTTATCCGACGAGGATGCCCTCTAGTGGAACACCCAAAGCCTATTTCGAAAGGGAGATAATTGGCGAGAGGTAGACCTCTGAATGGGTGGATGAAGCAAGTCCACAGAGACATGGCTAAGAGGAGTACGGAATGGAGGACAGTGGTGGAAGAGGAATGGTGGCAGGACAGAGAGCTATTGAAGGGGCTTGTTCTTCCCACACCAGGCCTGCTGGAGTGGAGAATCGATGATGATGATGATGATGTTGATGATTACTGTATTTGGTGTGCAACTTGTATTTTGTTGATCCTTGATGTGAATGCTTTTTACACAGAGTTGTTTGATCCTATCCCTTCATCTAAGTACTTAAACGTATGTCTGCGTGGTTATCCTCTGTTCGGCAGTTAACATTCCGGTGGTCCACTGGGTGTTATAGTATTAGCATTATCATAATGATTATAATTAGCATTATTATTATTATTATTATTATTAATGAATGAATCAATGAATGAATGCAGTTCTCCCAAAATATATAAGAACACTCACTATGAATATTCTTCATTTTATAAATTAATATTGTATTACTGTGATTGTAGACAATTATGGCAGTGTTACTACATTATTTCTTTCATTTTATCTAAGGAACAAGCATAAGTTATCCATAATTACGTGAGTTATCACATGGTTTTGTCTGCCTGATATAAGAATGTCAGTAATAAGACGTTTGAAGAAGTTGAAGGAAAGCTGGCTTCACCATTGGATACGCTTGGCCTTTACTATGAGGCCAATTATCTAAACCCCAATCCCTTCAAGACCCAAGTTTGCGCATTTCACTTACGGAATAAAGAAGCTCGGAGCGAATGGGATGTCACATGTCAAGGCAAACGACTTCAGCATTATACAACACCTGTATATCTGGGTGTTACCCTTGACCGTACACTGTCCTTCAAGAAACAATGGCATAACACCAGGCTGAAGGACAGTGCAAGGGACAATATTTTGAGGAAGCTCACAGCCATCACCTGGGGAGCTAGTCCTCACGTTCTGAGAACTTCTGCTCTTGCTTTGTGTGTGTCAGCTGCTGAGTAAGCCTCTCCTGTGTGGAGTGCATCTGCGCACATCAAGAAGCTTGACACTGCAGTCAATGAGACTGTCCGAGTTTAAGATGCATGAAGCCAACTCCAGTCGACTAAATAACTCTACCCAATTGTTGGAATAGCTCCTTCCACTGGCAGATGCTGCCGATGCGGAGAGGACGAAGCCGACCAATGATCCCCGTCACCCACTGCATGATCATCAAGCCGTAGTTTGTCGTCTGAAATCCAGATAGAGCTTCATCGCTAGAACTTAACCACTGGAGGGAACACCGGAGTATAACCGCATCACCATATGGAAGAGTAAGCTGCCGCTGAATATTCCAGCAAATGAAGAGCTAGCCCCATGAAACGGTGTTCCCTACCCTGTTTGGAGATCACTCAATCGTCTTAGGGTGGGCGTCCCCCGTTACAAGACCATCATGCAATGATGGGGCATCTTTCCAGATGACGGAGACGTGTCCTGCGAGTGCGGAGCAGCACAAGACCCGGCCCACTTGCTCATATGCCCTCAACTGGAACAACCTTGCACAACGCAAGTCTTGATCGAGGCCAATAATAAGGCTATCGGAGTTGCTACGTTCTAGAAATGTTGACCAGACACGGACATGAATGAATGGCATTAATCATTATCTGGTAATAGGTTGATTGAGCTTAGAATCACGAATTAGCCCAACATATTTCGAAACTGACTCTTTTGAATCCACCTCATCAATACAGACCGAGGGAACATGTCGTATCCCGGTCAATGCGAATTATGACTGTATAGTAAACACTGTTTTATTTACTAGCATCTCTATGTCTAGTTCTCTGTATGTAAGTACAAGAATATCTTATTTTACTTTGACATCGCCCATATGTACATGTTCGCATAGTTAACTAAGATGCAAGTCGAAGTTTCAAGGTTTTATGTACATCTGGTGGTTAGGAGTGCACGTAAAACGGAGATTCCATACTTTATGATCGCGATATTTACGGTGTCGTAAAAATAGAGCTTTTTAGAGACTCACCTTCTTACTCGTATAAAGGATGCACACTATCATCCGTGTAGAGGTTGACATCTAACGGCCATGACTGCTTCGGTTACATTACGTACCTGAAACATAAAAGAATGCACTATGTTGAGATCTATCATGTCGAAAAACATAAATCGATAATTATTTCTAATTATTTCAATTCATTGTAGATGGACCATTTAATAATAAGTCCCGTTTTATGTTTTTCAGTCGGTCAACACGATTGTACCAAATTGTGATGGGTTATCCCCTGTTCCTGAAAAAGGATTTACATGAGTTGCATACGACTGTTTATGTTCGAAGATAATTATTATAACTAATTTGTTGTTGTTGTTGTTGTTTGAGTCTTCAGTCTTTTGACTGGTTTGATGTAGCTCTCCATGCATCCCTGTCCTGAGCTAATCGTTTCATCTCTACATAGCTCCGACACCCTACATCCGACGCAATCTGTTTAACATATTCTAACCTTGGTCTACCCCTACAGTTTTTGTCCTCGACCCTTCCTTCCATAACTAAGCTTGCTATTCCTGGGTGTCTTAGTATGTGTCCTACCAACCTATCTCTTCTCTTCATTAACAGTCGCCAGAAACATCTCTCCTCTCCCACTCGTCTTAATACCTCTTTGTTTGTAACCCTATCTACCCATCTGATCTTCATCATTCTCCTGTAACACCACATTTCAAATGCTTCAATTCTCCTCTTTTCTGCTGCACCAATAGTCCAAGTTTCACTTCCATAGAGCGCCACAAATTTATGTTCGAACATATGTATTAATAAATATCTGTCGAGATTTCGCCAGTTTTATGTACTGAACAGAGTGCATGAGACGTAGAGAATGCCTTGTATTTGACCATGGCCTCCTCGATTACCCTATTATGACACTAGGCCACACAGTGAAATTTAAATTAGAAGGCCATGGAACTCATTGCAGGTGCGATGCTATCCTTATGTAATTGGTCAAACAACTGTTTCTTAAGCTCTGATTGGAGGGAGAAACTGTTCCATAATGAAAACAACAAGTTCAGCGACGAACTAAAGAGCCCACTTTTCTTAAAATTTAAGATTCATGCCAATGATTAATCTATATGGATATTTCTAGAATAATGACGAAATTAAGTTGGTAATATCGACATTTCTAATTAGTTCGAAATACTGTATACCTGGCATAATGTAGCCTAATAGAGAACTACAGTTGGCAGCCCTGGTGACTGAATATATTCTTAGTTCCATTTCTTGGTTGACGTCCAATGGATAGAATGGATGTTACTTGCAGTTAAACATTGGATCTAACAGCGCGTGTAAAATCATGTTGGCAACAATGACATAAATCTATTGGTCAGAAATAATCTGAAATAATATGATCTATTGTAGGGTCAATGTTTAATGAAATCCATTAGTAAGTATAGAAGTTACATGCATTTTAAAATTGGACCTATCAGCAGGCTTAGAATCATGTTGGCAGCTCTGGCGTAGGCCTATATTAGTTACACCAAATTAATCTAGAAAGCCAGGTACTATACGTGTGCAAAGTTTAGAGCTATTGGCTTGCATACTTTCTGATATATTGATATTAGGGTAACAAAAATAGAGACAGCATTTATTAACAGTTGGTAGCCCTCGTTACTCTTAAGAATCGGCATAGTCATATCTGTTATGGTACACATAGCACACACGAAATTTGGTTGAAATCCAAATGATAGTATAGAAGTTACATGTATTTAAATTTGGACCTCTCAGCAGGCTTAGAATCATGTTGGTAGCACTGATGTTTATAAGTTACTCCAAATTATTCTAGAATGTCAGGTACTATACGTGTGCAAAGTATAGAGCTGTTGGCTTGCATACTTTCTGATATATGGGTATTTGGATTTTAAAAAGTGAGAGCATGTATTAACAGTTGGCAGCCCTGGAGGCTCTTAAGAATACGCTCAGTCATATCTGTTTATGTACAGATAGCACATACGAAATTTGGTTGAATTCCAATTGAAAGTGTAGACGTTATATGCATTTAAAAATTGGACGTATCAGCAGGCTTATAATCATTTTGGCAACACTGCCATGTATGGCCTCCTGGAAATTAAACTGCAATATTATTATCTATATGTGTGCCAATTTTGAAATAGCTCCCATTCATACCTTCCAAGATATCCAACATGGAGCTCAAATTTCGATTGCGATTTTTCAGCAGTTGGTAGCACTGACATAATTTTCAAATATGGCCGTGAGATATTCAGGTAATGATCTTTACTCCGACCAAATTTTGTTTCGATTGCTCCAGTCGCTTAGGAGTTGATAGGGGACACACACACACAGCCAGCCAGATAGACAGAAGGACAGACAGACAAATAGACAGACAGAAGGACAGACAGACAGACACACAATTGCCCGATCTCATGTCTACTTTTTCCTCATTTTTGCAAAATGTGAAAAGTAGGCTAAAATAGTGTTTTAATGAGCCTCATTATAGTACAGTTTTCTGACATATAATAGTCAGGGTCGAACATAAATACATGTATTATTCTGATGTAAAAATAATATTTTCAGTATTAGGATATAACCCATCACAATTGGGATCAATCGTGTTGACCGACTGAAAAACAAACATCGTTTACTGAGGCAACACTGAAAAAGGCACCAAACTCCATAATGTAATAAGTTACGTATTCGAATGTATCTGAAAACTGATTGATATATACTTGAATTTGTAAGTTAAATGTCACAATTGAACACATTTTAAAACACGTGGTTATGTGTAAATCTCAGGTGAAAAATCAGAGGAAAAACAAACCATCTTTATCAAGATTCGTTTTTAGATACACACCAGTTATATGCAATAGTTGTTTTTTGGTATTTTTTTCCTTCATTTAAGAGATTGGTCCTCTTGGGCATTAGCCCCGTGTACATAGGTGTAGGTTGAATATTACTGATAACCTGTTTTTGAATGATGACTGTAGAAGTGCGTGTAATTGCATCTATTACGGTCTAAGATTAGGCTAGAATGATTGGTACCCTCACGGCATTTGTCTGGCGAGAGTGTGGGCAATACCGCAGAAAACCACACTCGAAAAGGCCCCTACCGGTTCTAGCCTTCAAACACAGAATCCACTGTCCGCTGTTCCATGCTAACTTTAGAGTGATTTATGCTATCGACGATTTTGTTAGAGTTTGAACTCTGATCATCCATGCTCCTCTAATTGTCATTCTATATAATATTACCAACCATACATCCAAGTGGTGACAAAGATGCACGATCATTGATAATAGAAATAATTAACTTTATAACCAGTGTGTTGATTGGCTGAATATTATACATCAGCAGTTGATTGTCAATACTGAATAAAGGCTCTTCTGAATTTTGATTTTATAAAACCAGTAAGTTAAGAATGTTGAAGAAACAGTGGTGTGTGATCAACACTTGCAAACAAATGCACTGTGCTGTGATTAGGAGGAAAGTTCACCTTTTAGGGTCAAAAGCATTTCATTCTTTTTTAATGAATTAATGGAATGGCTAATCTTTTATCTTTCATTCCGTGAAAACAAAATGAAAATATCTTCAACACTTCCAGAGATCATCATCATCATCATCATCTTCATTTCCTCTTTTCCTGCTGACACTGGGTGGGGGCAAATATGATTCCTCTCCACTTTGCTCTGTCGTTCCACCATTTGTCTTCCGACACGGTTTTCCAATCCAGGTTCCTTTTTCCAATGCTATCCTTCACCGAGTCCACCCAACGCATTCTTGGTCTTCCTCGTCCTCTCTTCCCTGTCATCCGTCGTTCCAGTGCTCGTCTTGGTAGCCTTACTTCATTCATCCGTTTGACATGACCAAACCATCTCAATCTGTTTTGCTCCAAATTGCCATTTAGTTTCTGTACTCTCAGTTCTCTCCGTATATCTTCATTTCTCACTCTGTCTCTCCTCGTTTTCTGGACCATACTTCTCAGGAATCTCATCTCAGCTGCCTGTACTCTGCTCTCATCTCTCTTAGTTATTGTCCAAGTATCTGCTGCATATGTCATTATGGGAACATAGTGTGCTTTGTGCATAACTTCTTTAGCCTTAATTGGTATATCCTTGTTCCATACTAGTCCCCGTACCTGTTGGTAGAAAGCACTCCCAAGTTGTATTCTTATGCTAATTTCCAAATCTAGTTTTCCACTTCCCAAGTATTTGAAGTGTTTCACCAATTCCAATTTCTTATCTCCTACTTTGATTACCCCTTTGCCTTCATTCTTACCTCTACTCATCACCACTGGTTTACTCTTCTCCACATTTATCTTCAATCCCCATTGTTCAATCTTTTCATTTATTACGTCTAACTGTTCTTGTACCTCCATCTCATCCTCGCCCCAGATCCCAACATCGTCTGCAAACAACATTACCTTCATCTTTTCCCTACTATAGTATTTCATAGATGCCTTCATGATGTCATCCATCACCATTAAGAACAATAATGGTGACAACACACTTCCTTGCTTTGGCCCAGTGTCAATTTTAAACCATTCCGGTGTCCCAACTCTAGTCTTCACACTACTGTATCAATCCATGCACATTCCTTTTATCTTGTCTCTCAGTTCCTTGCCTATCCCCCTACTATCTGTTAAGTTTTCCCGAACTTTTGTTCTAGGCCTTTTCTAGATCAATAAAAGTCATTACCATATCCTTTCCATATTCCCAACTCTTTTCAATGTTCTGCCTCAGAATGAAAATGGGTTCCACTATTGACCTGCCCGCTCTAAATCCAAACTGCTCCTCCTCTCTTTGACTTTCTACCTTTACTCTAATTCTTTTTTCTAGGATTCTTTCCATTACTTTGGAAACATGCGAGATTATGGTGATTCCTCTGTAGTTACCACACACCTTCCTGTCCCCTTTCTTGAATATTGGCAATATTATTCCCTGTTTCCAGTCTCCAGGAACTTTTTCTCTCTCCACACACTCCTGAGGAGTCTGTATGTCCACTGCAGTCCCACTGGTCCTGCCACCTTGATAATTTCTATTGCCACTTCGTCGATTCCCACAAATTTCCCCATTTTCATCTTCCTAACTGCCCATTCCACTTCTGCCATAGTAATGTATGGTTCTTCTTTTAGTTTTTCCTGCACCGTTTTAGCTGTTTGCGTAACTTCTCCGCATGCCTGGCGTCTCACATTCAACAACTCGCTGAAATATTTTTTCCATCTGACCGTTATCTCTTCTGGTTTTGTCAATATTTCACCTTCTTTGTTTTTCACGAACCCACTGTTCACCTTTTCATTTCTTCTACTTTTTATAATTCCAAACAGCAATTTCTTTCCACAATTTAAATCCTCCCTTATTTCCTGAGTGAATTTTTCCCAGCTTTTCTTCTTTTCCTCTCTATTACTTTCTTGCAATCTCTGTTTTCTTCTATATACAGTATTTTGCTCTACTTTCTTCAGCCTTTTTTGAATTCCATTCCTTCCAAGTTTTCTTCCTTTTCCCTTGCCGTTTCTTTCACTCTATCATTCCACTATTTTGTCGCCTTTTCCCGTACCTTTCCTGATGTTCTACCACATGTTTTCTCTGCACTGTTTACCAATGCACTCTTGAACTTTTCCCATTCTTGTTCCACATGGGTAATATCCGTCCTTGGTATCTGTTCTTGCAATTCTTTCTCAAACTCTTCTGCAAACTCCTTTTCCTTTAGTCTCCAGACCTTAATCTTTCTTTCCTTTTTTCTGGTAATCTCATAACTTTACCTACATTTAATTTTGCTACTACTGCCCTTCCAGAGATATGCCCTTAATGTTAGTTGCAGTCACTTAAGTTGTCTCTTTAAATTCTAGAATACCGCGCTACAGTAAGTTTGAAGCTCGTTACTCGAAAACTTTATTTTCACACAGCGTTTACATGATAACTCAAACACTATTCAAAATATCTCAATGACATTTCGGATGATTGTGTATCGTACTAATATGAACAACATCAACCAAACTTTTTTTGTGTATCAAGCATACATCCCATTTAAGAGAATATGTATTATACAACAAAAGTAAAAAATACATTCAGAGTGGGAATATAAAAACGTAATCCTGAATATGTGGATCAATTATTTTGGTGTATGTTGTAGCCGTGAATGTTACCAACAGCTTAAATGAACATTCTTATAAATATTTTAAATTGTGGGGGTACTAATCATGTAAACACTATCCAATTGTACAACAAACAGCTGAAAGTTTGGTGGTATAATAATACATGATTGCAAGCATATTATAAAATGTGTTTTGTGCGTAATAACGAGTGAACCGTGTTTAATAATGCTGCAAAGTGTTATTTCTTTGCAACATATAGTTTAAAGATATAATTTTTCTTAACTCAGTAGAACTTGTCATGCGAAGGTTGTACCTTACCTCCTAAGTTCTTTGTAAGGGGAACTATATTATGAATATATGTCAGACATGGAGAAGTTTAAAAACTGTGTTCTAGCTGTGCAGTACGTTTGAACATGGTCGGGTGTGCACAGCGGATATCACACGACTCACAAAGGTGCCTTTAAATTCAGTCAACGAATAAAGTGTGAGAAATATAAACTTACCGTCAGATCGCGACAACCAGCTCGCTCATTCATTTACTCGCTAGTTTCTCTATCGATAATAATATAGTGTGTATAGCGTTCGAGATATACAGTTCATGAGCAGTCTATACTAACTGATATATCGGCAAACTCTCTGCGTTAAGTGTGCAGAAGGAAGATCGAGTTCATAGACAAAAGTTTCTAATAACTAAATCAGCAGCTTTTACTTCGAGACTCGAACGTCCTGCTGGATATCTGAAGCAGAGAATTTTTCGATGCTTGGGGACTTAAGATTGCGTTTCTTCCTTTGGAAACTCTATGATTGTTGGCAGCCCAACTTACTCAACTGTGGGTATATCTTACACCTTGCACATACGGGAGACGTCAAAGAAAAACAAGTATTTCCCTTATGAGCTAAATATCCTATTTTCACATATCCTACCTTCATTAAAATTAGCTTGCCACGATGGGTGAGTGGTTAACGTGTCGGTCTACTGTGCCCATTTAGCAAGAAATATGCCAATCACAGTATACCAGCGTAGCTCAATTCGGGATTTCGGGGCAGCGGTAAGTTCCCCCACTCTGTGACTCACATATTTTGGATTAATTAGAGGATACACTTGCAAAATAACAACAAAATCAATTCCTATTTAAACACATTTAATTAATAAACTTAATGGCGCTACATACATTTAAACAAATTAATTACTGACCCAAATATCAACTGCTTGTTCCAAATGAACAAGGGATCACAAAATAAAATAAACAAATATTGTATTCAAAACCTGTGGTTTCCACATAAACCAATAATTCTTACTTAGTCTCACTTCCATAAAGCACTAACATTAAGTTTACATAACTCCGAGCTCTTTGGCTCCCTGCATTTACATTATTATGGTGTCATTCTTGTACACCTCAAACACTAGCTTTTATATTTTCTTATTTCTCAAAAACAAATATATAATTATATTTAAAATCTATGTTAATTATCTAACTCAATATTTTTGGGCATGTCCACACATTCAGTTGTTATCATCTCTCTTTATTTCACAAATATATTAAAGTAATCAGAAAATCAATTGTGTACTCCAGAGCGTGAAGGTACTTGACACAGTCAAAAAAACTATAGTTACTCCCGAACTCAGTTGCCTTCAATCAACTCGCGGAATCCCACGTCCTTACATTATTACAATAGGGATTGTTATTTATCTCTTATGTCTTAAATAGACCATTATCATATAAGAAACTACGATCTGAACCGGCAAACGAAATATCCCTCTTTAAGGACCTCGGTTCAACGCCCGGGTCGTTTACAACTTTAAACACTCCTGGTGTATTCATTTCTCTTTTCAACAGCTTACGAGACGGTCTCTGTTCCTTCTCGCTTTAAGAAAGCTAGACTTTACTACATGGGGTGCGATTTATGACACGTTAGGGTGGAGGAGACATCCCGTCTGACCCAACATTTAGTAGCTTATTTTCAAGGCTTTCAAAACAAACCTTTCCATTCTATCCAGTTCTGGGGAGACCGGGCTTTATTGTACCGTAACATTCAAACAACTATTCTTTGGTTCACAGACCATTTTCATATCCTTGGCATTTATTAATTATGAGAGGGTCCTCATTGATTGGGAAGATTAAATACACATACGACGACGGAGAATTTCAGGGGCTTTTATCATAAGAAGATCCTGCATTCGAATCTCTTCAGGTGCCTCGGGAACTAATCCCGTACAGAGGACTTATTTCAAAATGCGATTCAGAGTCGGCCGTGGCCCAATGACATACGCTCAATAATACCATATATTAGCTCCCTTTTTAAATACATACACAATGCCTCGTGATACTAATGTCACAAATAGAGGACTTACACAATTATCATTCACTGCAATCAACTACCCTCCATATGTAATGTACCAAGTATTTCACCACTACGCGTTCCTAGCGTGACACTTTAATATTATATTTGCGCTCATTATGCGCTATGCATTATTTTAAGCCGAAATGTCTTCCCAAGAACTGATAAAATCTCTTTAGTAACAATTCATATTATTTTAATTCACATATTAATCTTTCTGTGGTCGATAAATCGCTCCCTGTTTTAAAATATTCCCTTGAACCTCATCTTTTACACATACGTTAAGGCTTAATGTTCTTATGTTCATATCAATTTATTTGATTTTTATTTAACATTTCCATATTTAATTATTATTATTATTATCTTTATTCATTATACAAGCTCAAAAGCTATTTCTTTCATATCTCAACTTTACTTTATTTCAATGTCTTTCATGATAATTAAATGATATTTCGCTTGCTCTTATGACATTTGTTAAATACATTAACCCTTTATTCACATATTTCCTCTACGGGAATTATTCTTTACATAATTATTCATAATTTCTCTATTTATTTATTATTGTTCAGACCGTGTTCTTGATTATTCAGTATTTATTTCTTTAAAACACATCCCTTTCACTCAAAAACTCCGGTGGATCTGTACACAATCAATTTCTGACACCAAAATAAAAATGAATTTTGTACTCACATATTTCCAGATCATCCCATGATCTTAAATCTGGTGCGGTGTTTCATTTTTAGGGCCCACTTTGAACTTTTTACACCATATTGAAGGTATTCATCTTACGTAAAAACACTTTTTGACCTATATCTAGAACACTTAATATTGACGACATTTTTATATACTGGTGTGTCCCTTTTGAACACATAATAACACTAAAAATATTATCTAACACACAATCTTGATTATTTTACACTTCACAATTACTCGATCACTAGGCCGTACTTCTGAGCCTATCACACGTGATCTTCTTAAATTCCCGTTTCCAAGGTTGGAATTTATCCGATGTCGGCTTCCTATTCTGAAGAATGCGAAAGTCCCGAAACATCTACTGTTCCCTGGAGTTCAATTCTGCTATTCCTATCCTGGATAACTGGCTATTTATCTAGCTTGAACGGCTTCTCTGTAGATCTGTCTATTGATCCTAACGAGAGTCTATATGGATCGAGGTCTCCTCTAAGACCTATAGATGCAGCTAGCACTTCTCGATTCTAGTACTATTAGAATTGTTCGCCTGCTTTCTGGAGCTAATTTTTATAGTCTCCTATCCTCTTTATTTGAACTGTTTTAACACTCCTACGTTCGAACCTTATTCTGTTCTTCCTTTTTAGGTTGCTTCAATTTAAATAACAGTTTATCTGTCTGGTACGATACTTCCGTACGTTATGATCTGTTCGTTCGTACATTTAACGACCTATCGCCTTTAAGTCCGACGTTCGCAGCCTGCTCTGATTATATCTTGCGAATTTTCACTTTAACTTGTATACAGTCGGGCCTAAATCCTATAATTAGGATTTTCCTAATACTTCACTACGGCGATACTTTAAAATTTCGTCTTGAATGCTCCTTATGGAGGCAAGCAAGTCGTTACTACTGTGATGCCTGTGGCTATCGGATCTTATTTCGGCGGTGTAAAACAGCGTTTCTCCCCTCAAGGAGTACTGGTAGCTGTTATCGATGTAACGCAGAGTTACGTCCCCTCACGGACTGTCGGAATGATTATTTCTACGTCGTGGAGCAGCACTTCCCCTCACGGAATGCTCGTAGGACTGCATGCGATGTGACACAGTGACGTGCCCTCTGGCTGTCTGAATACTGCATTCAATGCGATGTGACACAGCGTTACGCCCCCTCACGGGCTCTCAGAATAACTGCATTCAATGATGATCGTGACACAGTGACATGCCCGCAGGCTGATGATAACTGCATTCGTTGTGATGTGATACAGCACCTCCCCTCACGGAGTCTGTCGTGAACTGCATGATTGGCTTGGAAACGCCCAAAGCTTTATACTGTTTTACTACAAAAAAATAAGACTCAAGCCTTTTCTGTGGTCAACTTCTAAAATAATGGTTCCACAAATATAAAAATTATACCTTCCGAAAGCTCGTCTTCTCAATGTCTAATGATCTTATTGCACCTAAGAATCGATCGTGCAATTCGGAGATATTAATTAATTTCTCGTCCTCAATTGTGTGGGTGTTGCATTCTTTTTGCTCTCTCCCCTCCACAGAGGCTTAGGTAATTCCCAGATGACGTCGTCTTACGTCGGCAGTTTATTTCTGCACAATTATTACATGGTTTCTCTATACTGAAAAATCTCTCATTCCAAATGATTCACTGTACTGTGCTTGTTTACTCATTATTATGCTCGTAAACGTGTTAATTTTAATTATTCCTCTTATGGCGCGTATGCGACGTTGTCAATTTCCAGCCACGTCAGCTTGAATTCCGGTTCAGGCTTCTCTTTCTATCACGGTGGAAAATTCCACTCAGTTATTAATACTCGTGACCGGCCCTCTCTGCAATGTCGAGTGGGGTGATCTCATCTAAGGAGCATCTGTCCCTAGTCGCTTGCACAATGTTAAGCTATATTCCTGGCTTAAAATCTCTCTCCGTTCCTTTAAGAAACTATACGTTTCTTTCATTTCTTCCTTTAGGACATGGATTCGACCGTCCTGGACCCTATGGCCCATGGGTTCATCTCTCCCCTCCTTAGGTAAATAAATTTTCGAAAATTTTGAGGAAATTTATTTCAATTTAATTTGTATTACTCTATTCGTCGAATCCATCATAACGTCATCCGTATTTACTGTTGTTTTATTTTTTTAAGGTTCCTTCCACTAATTGTGTAGGTTGGGTATACTCAATCTTTACCCTTTCTTTCTCCTTTATTACATTAAAATTTTCCTTTTCAATAAAATCAATTACTTCTTTAAAGTTCCTCTCCTTTCTGGTCTGTGTTTAGGTTGGGTCTTCAAGAGTTCCCATTCATTCATTTATTCCCTAGTGGACGACTCCACTCAGGCCATAAATCTCTTGTCACGTTCAGTGTTTACAACTCTCTCCCCTCGTCTGGCGCACTTCCAAACTCGAGTCACCAGTTGGTTTCCTTTCTTCTTTTCTCAGGTCAGACTACAAATCGGTCTGTTCTTTATTCATTATATTTCTTCAACTTAATGACTTTATGTTAATTATCTTGTGGGTGCAATTAGCTTTACCCGTAATTTACTTCATTACAGTTATCAGACTTCAAGTCTGTTACCCTTCATTCGATTTTTTAAGAGCTCAGTCTGACTTCACCTGACTCTTTCTGGTTCTCTTCCCTTTTCCTCATCTCTCTTTGAGATGGTATTTCAGCACATATTATACTTATTTCTCGTATTCTTTGACGGTTGCAGATATCTTTACCCGTCTGTTCCTATGGGATAATTCTCTTCCTTCACCTCGTATCGAGATGGCATTTTCCAAGAGTATTTTCTTTTTCCTACTCTTCCAATTCTTTAGATTTTCCAAATCTCCTTTCTTTCTCTTCTTTTTATCCTTCCCTTTCTTTTTACGATGCTTCCAGCTGAAATATGCCTGGGCATCCTCTTTCTCCAAGACATCGTTGGTTATTTCACCTCCTTTCCTTGTTTCCATGGGGTATCCATTTCCTGGTACACCAATTATCAACGGCGGTTTTCCTCCTTTTGGCTCTTCTTCAGAGACGTCTCCTCTCATTTTTTCATTGCTCCCAACAATCTCATCCTTTTCCTTTAGGGTTTCCTGGCTCTTATTAGCACTTTCCCTTTCTCTGTTCTTTTGTTGCCAGTTCTGGTATTTAATCAACAATTCAAGGATCTGAGCTTTCAATTTTGGTCCTTCTAATGCCGTTTTATTTTCCTGGTCCTGCATTTCTTTGAAGTTTTCCTTTTCCCTTTCTGTGAAATCGTGAACCTCTGTTTCCATCGATGCCTCGTTGAAATTTTCTATATTTATTTCATTAAATTTTTCTATTTCTTCTGGAATTATCATTTCTGTTTCTTCAACTATCAATTCCTTTAGTATCTCCTGTTCCGAGATTACTTCTTGTTCTTCCAGCTCGACCTTTTCATAAAAATGAGTCTCTTCAATTTGGAGCTCATTTTCATTTTGGCTATCCTCCTTTTCTGGAGTTACGATTTCTTCCTGAATTTCCATTTGTTTCTCTGGAAGGATTTCCAAGTTTTCTTCAATTTCCCCTGGAGTCATGATGATTTCTATTTCTTGCTCCTCTTCTTTAATCTCAACTTTGGGCTGTTCTGGCACCGTGATTTCCTTTTCTTCTTCACCTTCAGCTTGGGCAACTATTTCATTTGCCTGACGATTTTTCTCCAACATGTATTCCTCATATCTCTTCTGAGCATCCTCTAATATCTCTTGATATTCTGGAATTTTGACCTGTCTTTCTTCAGCTAACTCTTGAACGCTGATTATCCCTCGTTCATCATACATACCCAAACCGAACCAGTACATCTTACTCTTTTCCTCTGCCATATAATCTTTCTGTTCCTCAACATACTTTTTTCGGTCGCGCTCTTTGCAAGGGATCTTCCACCATATCTCCTCCCATGCATCTCTCATTTTCCATAATTTCTCCCCTATTTCACTTACTTCATCAACAAATGTAACTATCTGTTCCCACGGAGCTAATTTTATTTTTCCTTCCTTCTCCATACGTTTCGCAAATTCCCTCTTCGTTTCTCTTAAGGACCATTTAACATTAGGAATTTCTTTGCACAATTCCTCTAATTCCTGTTTAGATATCTTATACCAATTTTTACAGGCCCTTTCACGGAGCTCAGATATCTTCTTTATTTCCTCGCAGATACCTTCCCTTTGCTCCTTAATTTTCTCTTCCTCCTTTGAGTCTACATCTCTAAATTTCCAAAGTTCACTCCTCATCTGATAATGCTCGTCTCGTATTGCTACAATTATATCCAAGAATTCTTTTATTTCATCCCATTTCGCCATTTCTACCTTTTCCTGATCCTGAACGTCAGTACTATCGCTCTTTTCCCCTTCGTTTTTGGAGCCTACCGGGACCGACATTACTACATGAGACTTATTCTTATCAATATCCATTACATTTTCCCTTGGAATTGGTTTACAACTTTCCTTTTCCTTTCCGAGCTCTAAAGGCTCAACATTTATTACCCTTTTGTCTGCAGACATGTTACCATCTCTTCGTGTAACTATGTCTCCAGGTGCACGCATGCTTTCTACAGAAACATTTATCATTTCTTTGGTTGGGTACTCTTTCTCACCTGTAGTTTTACCTTTCCCTGGGCTCTCGGCCCTTACATTCTCAGAGAGCCTCCGCCTCTCTTTACTTTCAGCCAGTTGGCTGTCCAACTTATTGTTTATGGCCTCCAAGAGCCGTTGCATCTCTTCCATACTGAGTGCCATCTTATGAGAATACAGTGGGCCACAAATGCCACCACACTAGTACATGCTTGAGAGATGATACTCTGAATCCGTGTGTCCCAATTTCTTTAAAACTTTACTTTGGTACGGGTATTCACTTACAACGTACCCTTTTACTACCTTTATTCAATTTCATAAAACCTTTATGGAAGTATTTAAAATTCAAAATTTCGAAAAACCATTTTTTTTTCAAAAAATGAAAATTTTGATTTTTCGAGAAAACTCGGGTTTTCCCTAGGAAAACTCAGCCCTGCGTACTGGGCGCCAAAATCTATAAGATTTGCTAGGGGGTTTGATATATAATATATTCAGGGCTGCTCGGTATGAGTTTCCAGGGACCCATGCGGTCAGTTAATATTTTACGTTGTAGCTATTCCTATTATTACTTTAATTTTACATGATATGACCGACTTAAGTGTTCCTCTAGTTATTAATCCAGCACAGTATTTATATATCCCCCTGTGCCCATTTAGCAAGAAATATGCCAATCACAGTATACCAGCGTAGCTCAATTCGGGATTTCGGGGCAGCGGTAAGTTCCCCCACTCTGTGACTCACATATTTTGGATTAATTAGAGGATACACTTGCAAAATAACAACAAAATCAATTCCTATTTAAACACATTTAATTAATAAACTTAATGGCGCTACATACATTTAAACAAATTAATTACTGACCCAAATATCAACTGCTTGTTCCAAATGAACAAGGGATCACAAAATAAAATAAACAAATATTGTATTCAAAACCTGTGGTTTCCACATAAACCAATAATTCTTACTTAGTCTCACTTCCATAAAGCACTAACATTAAGTTTACATAACTCCGAGCTCTTTGGCTCCCTGCATTTACATTATTATGGTGTCATTCTTGTACACCTCAAACACTAGCTTTTATATTTTCTTATTTCTCAAAAACAAATATATAATTATATTTAAAATCTATGTTAATTATCTAACTCAATATTTTTGGGCATGTCCACACATTCAGTTGTTATCATCTCTCTTTATTTCACAAATATATTAAAGTAATCAGAAAATCAATTGTGTACTCCAGAGCGTGAAGGTACTTGACACAGTCAAAAAAACTATAGTTACTCCCGAACTCAGTTGCCTTCAATCAACTCGCGGAATCCCACGTCCTTACATTATTACAATAGGGATTGTTATTTATCTCTTATGTCTTAAATAGACCATTATCATATAAGAAACTACGATCTGAACCGGCAAACGAAATATCCCTCTTTAAGGACCTCGGTTCAACGCCCGGGTCGTTTACAACTTTAAACACTCCTGGTGTATTCATTTCTCTTTTCAACAGCTTACGAGACGGTCTCTGTTCCTTCTCGCTTTAAGAAAGCTAGACTTTACTACATGGGGTGCGATTTATGACACGTTAGGGTGGAGGAGACATCCCGTCTGACCCAACATTTAGTAGCTTATTTTCAAGGCTTTCAAAACAAACCTTTCCATTCTATCCAGTTCTGGGGAGACCGGGCTTTATTGTACCGTAACATTCAAACAACTATTCTTTGGTTCACAGACCATTTTCATATCCTTGGCATTTATTAATTATGAGAGGGTCCTCATTGATTGGGAAGATTAAATACACATACGACGACGGAGAATTTCAGGGGCTTTTATCATAAGAAGATCCTGCATTCGAATCTCTTCAGGTGCCTCGGGAACTAATCCCGTACAGAGGACTTATTTCAAAATGCGATTCAGAGTCGGCCGTGGCCCAATGACATACGCTCAATAATACCATATATTAGCTCCCTTTTTAAATACATACACAATGCCTCGTGATACTAATGTCACAAATAGAGGACTTACACAATTATCATTCACTGCAATCAACTACCCTCCATAAGTAATGTACCAAGTATTTCACCACTACGCGTTCCTAGCGTGACACTTTAATATTATATTTGCGCTCATTATGCGCTATGCATTATTTTAAGCCGAAATGTCTTCCCAAGAACTGATAAAATCTCTTTAGTAACAATTCATATTATTTTAATTCACATATTAATCTTTCTGTGGTCGATAAATCGCTCCCTGTTTTAAAATATTCCCTTGAACCTCATCTTTTACACATACGTTAAGGCTTAATGTTCTTATGTTCATATCAATTTATTTGATTTTTATTTAACATTTCCATATTTAATTATTATTATTATTATCTTTATTCATTATACAAGCTCAAAAGCTATTTCTTTCATATCTCAACTTTACTTTATTTCAATGTCTTTCATGATAATTAAATGATATTTCGCTTGCTCTTATGACATTTGTTAAATACATTAACCCTTTATTCACATATTTCCTCTACGGGAATTATTCTTTACATAATTATTCATAATTTCTCTATTTATTTATTATTGTTCAGACCGTGTTCTTGATTATTCAGTATTTATTTCTTTAAAACACATCCTTTTCACTCAAAAACTCCGGTGGATCTGTACACAATCAATTTCTGACACCAAAATAAAAATGAATTTTGTACTCACATATTTCCAGATCATCCCATGATCTTAAATCTGGTGCGGTGTTTCATTTTTAGGGCCCACTTTGAACTTTTTACACCATATTGAAGGTATTCATCTTACGTAAAAACACTTTTTGACCTATATCTAGAACACTTAATATTGACGACATTTTTATATACTGGTGTGTCCCTTTTGAACACATAATAACACTAAAAATATTATCTAACACACAATCTTGATTATTTTACACTTCACAATTACTCGATCACTAGGCCGTACTTCTGAGCCTATCACACGTGATCTTCTTAAATTCCCGTTTCCAAGGTTGGAATTTATCCGATGTCGGCTTCCTATTCTGAAGAATGCGAAAGTCCCGAAACATCTACTGTTCCCTGGAGTTCAATTCTGCTATTCCTATCCTGGATAACTGGCTATTTATCTAGCTTGAACGGCTTCTCTGTAGATCTGTCTATTGATCCTAACGAGAGTCTATATGGATCGAGGTCTCCTCTAAGACCTATAGATGCAGCTAGCACTTCTCGATTCTAGTACTATTAGAATTGTTCGCCTGCTTTCTGGAGCTAATTTTTATAGTCTCCTATCCTCTTTATTTGAACTGTTTTAACACTCCTACGTTCGAACCTTATTCTGTTCTTCCTTTTTAGGTTGCTTCAATTTAAATAACAGTTTATCTGTCTGGTACGATACTTCCGTACGTTATGATCTGTTCGTTCGTACATTTAACGACCTATCGCCTTTAAGTCCGACGTTCGCAGCCTGCTCTGATTATATCTTGCGAATTTTCACTTTAACTTGTATACAGTCGGGCCTAAATCCTATAATTAGGATTTTCCTAATACTTCACTACGGCGATACTTTAAAATTTCGTCTTGAATGCTCCTTATGGAGGCAAGCAAGTCGTTACTACTGTGATGCCTGTGGCTATCGGATCTTATTTCGGCGGTGTAAAACAGCGTTTCTCCCCTCAAGGAGTACTGGTAGCTGTTATCGATGTAACGCAGAGTTACGTCCCCTCACGGACTGTCGGAATGATTATTTCTACGTCGTGGAGCAGCACTTCCCCTCACGGAATGCTCGTAGGACTGCATGCGATGTGACACAGTGACGTGCCCTCTGGCTGTCTGAATACTGCATTCAATGCGATGTGACACAGCGTTACGCCCCCTCACGGGCTCTCAGAATAACTGCATTCAATGATGATCGTGACACAGTGACATGCCCGCAGGCTGATGATAACTGCATTCGTTGTGATGTGATACAGCACCTCCCCTCACGGAGTCTGTCGTGAACTGCATGATTGGCTTGGAAACGCCCGAAGCTTTATACTGTTTTACTACAAAAAAATAAGACTCAAGCCTTTTCTGTGGTCAACTTCTAAAATAATGGTTCCACAAATATAAAAATTATACCTTCCGAAAGCTCGTCTTCTCAATGTCTAATGATCTTATTGCACCTAAGAATCGATCGTGCAATTCGGAGATATTAATTAATTTCTCGTCCTCAATTGTGTGGGTGTTGCATTCTTTTTGCTCTCTCCCCTCCACAGAGGCTTAGGTAATTCCCAGATGACGTCGTCTTACGTCGGCAGTTTATTTCTGCACAATTATTACATGGTTTCTCTATACTGAAAAATCTCTCATTCCAAATGATTCACTGTACTGTGCTTGTTTACTCATTATTATGCTCGTAAACGTGTTAATTTTAATTATTCCTCTTATGGCGCGTATGCGACGTTGTCAATTTCCAGCCACGTCAGCTTGAATTCCGATTCAGGCTTCTCTTTCTATCACGGTGGAAAATTCCACTCAGTTATTAATACTCGTGACCGGCCCTCTCTGCAATGTCGAGTGGGGTGATCTCATCTAAGGAGCATCTGTCCCTAGTCGCTTGCACAATGTTAAGCTATATTCCTGGCTTAAAATCTCTCTCCGTTCCTTTAAGAAACTATACGTTTCTTTCATTTCTTCCTTTAGGACATGGATTCGACCGTCCTGGACCCTATGGCCCATGGGTTCACTACTAACCCCAAGCTTGCAGGTTCGCTCCTGGCTGTGGTAAGTGAATTTTGAAAGATGGCAAAAATTACGACACGCATGTCATACGATGTTGGCATGTCAAAGAACCTATTTTAATTCAGTAGGCCGTGTTCATAATGGAAAAATTAATCTCGGGAATTTCTGCCAATACAACGTTCCTGATTTCTCTACTAGAAAGCGCTATAGTGTTCAAGGAGCTTAGATATCTAACCTTCTTGACTTTCATAATGCTACAAGGAACAACGAAATTCGACATGCAAGCTACCCTCTGGGGATCAAATAACAACGTTTGCACCCGGCACCCGAGGCCATACGATAGTATTATTATTATTATTATTATTATTAAAATTCTCCCGTATATAAAAAGGATTTTCCACGTATTGTACTAAATAGCTTTTGGGTTTTGGTAGAAAAACATTCATTTTTGAACAAAGAAAGACGAGAAGTAATGATTTCAATGAATCAAGTCAACGAAAAACCTGGCGTCCGTGCGCCTTTAAGCTTAAAAATATCTATATACTATGAGTGTAAGAATTGTTCAGCATGAACAGTTCTACAAAAATGTCCATTCAGAGGAAACTTAAATTACTAGCTTCGAAGTGAGTTTACGATCTAGCAAGCGAGCATATCACTCCATTCTCAGACAGCATCAAACTGTAGAGTGGTGTCGAGTTAAGGCTTCAGAGAGAAGTATATGTGTTAGGAGTTTCGCTATTCACCTCGGATTTTCTGAATTGTGTCTGGGATCGTGCGCCTTTTAAGCTTACACTTGGTATGACGTTAAAGATACCTGGCGAAGCCGGGTTGGATTGGTAGTTAATCAATAAATTCAAATTCAATATAGGCCTAATGTGTCCACATGAACGAAATTGGCACCAATTATTTGGAACACCTTGTGTATAAAGTATAATGCTCTGGCGTGGGACACGTACACATCTCCTTGCATGTTGAGGCACGGTAGTCCCTTGCGCCTCGCGGCCATGTTCTCTATTCCCACACCGTCGCTCCACAGAATGTATAATACGCTCACAACTCCCCTGCCGCAGCAGTTCCAGAGCCAACTGCAGTGCAGCTGTGAGAATTCCGATCAGGAATGTACTTTTGATACGGGAAGAATTCAGGAATAACAGGACTATTTCCGCTGTGGAGTACAATTGAAGACCCCACGGAAAGAAGGGCGTAGGTCATTTTTTTTCGGTGGCCAGCCATCGTCACTAAAGATCAGTTGAAATTAATCTATACTAATATAATAAAGCTGAAGAGTTTGTGTGTTTGTTTGTGTGTTTAAAGGCGCTAATCTCTGGAACTACCAGTCGGATTCGAAAATTCTTTTTTTATATGATAGCCTGATTCAAGAGCAATAGTTTAGGCTATGTTAAATTTCAGACAGACCACTCCATTCCCTGCATTTAGGCCCTTTGGCACAAATCTACACCGTTTTACCGATCTGAACCAAAATGTGTATACTTACCCTTTTGAACCCTGCGAGTAACACAGTCTGCAGGACATTTACGACAGACCAGTCCATTCTCTGCATTTAAGCCCTTTGGCACAAATCCACACCGTTTCACCGATCTGAACCAAAAAAAAATCCTCTCGGCACGCCGGAAGGCGGAGGTAGATTTCACCGGGCAAACTAGGGGATTGGCTATAATAGGCAAAATATGCAGGTTTTCGTAGGAGGATCAGACCGCATTGATTGCAAGAAAGTATTTTACATTTGGAGGTTAAAAATCAACTTTTTTTCGTTTTTGTATGCATATTTTTATCATTTTATTGTCTTATGGGGATGGTAACCTTCTTGTCATTCGGGGTTCATTTTTATACTTCTGATCACACTGTCCTTATGCAAGGTTTGGAACTGATGTGTAACTATCAGACAGTCTGTTACTTCTTCTCGCAAAATTTTATCTCCCGCAGAGATTTTTTTTGGTTCCTCAGTTTAGGGGCTGCGACAACGTGGTCATGTAACCCCGGGTGTGTAGAATCTGATAAACGGTGTTAATTGTGATGACTGTTTTAGTCTGTAATTCAGGTAAGGTCTGCAGACGGTCAATTTTAAGTAGTAGTTCCTAATTTTGTACCATATCCTAACGTGAACGACACCTAGCTGTGAACTTGGCTACTAGATGCCACCGCAACCAGCAACTTGCAACGAACGTTGGAACTTCTCCTCCAAAGGAAAGCATGCTGAGGGTTTTTTAGCGCTCTTAGAAAATCCGACGACTTTGGCCGGCTTTGAACCAGCGACCTTGGGCATATAAGTTCAGCATGCTACCAGTTAGCCGCTTCCCACAGTCAGATGGAAAAATGAATGTGATCTCGTGCAATGGCGTTGTCTTGGCAACCTCTGATAGCTCATCCCTCATCAATTTAGAAGCGTTGTCACGGTAACCTCTGATGGCACTTGGCATGTTCTTTAATTCCGAAATCATTTTTCTCTTCCCTTGGCGTAATGGTAGGTCAGATCAAAAATGCTTTCAGACAAAGTTTTAGGTAATTATTAGGGGAATATTTTCCATTATGTACGGGTTTGATATTGTGCCTATTAAGAGAGATATGATTAATGTTTCCCGAAAAAAAACACTTTTTTCCACCCCTTTGGTCAATGGTTGGTGCTATCAAAAAACCTATTTGACATAAATTTTTGGCACTTATCCGACAAATATTATGAACTTTGAATTGATTCGATATTTCACGTATTAAGAGAGTTATAGCGACATTTCACTTTTTCGAAAAAAAGCCCCCCCCCCATTTCCCCCCCCCCCCCTTTAACCGATTTTGCCCATTAACGAACTCAACCGATTTTTTAAGGGGTTACATATTATGTAAAACATTAAAGTCATTGGTGCAAAATTACGGCAGTTATCGTGTCCACAAAAAACTGATATATATGCATATATATACACACACATATATATAAACTTTTGAACTGACGGTGGTTTGGGGTCTGGGGGATGTGAAACGCGAAGATATGTCGAAATTTTCCGGAAGTCGAAACATGGCACCCATTGCAATAGTTAGCTTTCTGATGAAATCTACCTAAAATAGGCTACAGAATTTAAAATACTACCATCAACGACACCTAGCTGTGAACTTGGCCACTAGATGCCACCGGAACCATCAACTCGCAACGAACGTTGGAACTTCCCCTCCGAAGGAAAGCATACTCAGGGTTTTTTGGCGCTCTTAGTAAATCCGACGACTTCAGCCGGGTTTGAACCCGCGACCTTGGGCATAGAAGTTCAGCATGCTACCAGTTCCGATACCGAAGTCGCTTCCCACAGACATATGAAAACAGAATGCGATCTCGTGCAGTGGCGTTGTCATAGCAACTGCTGATGGCTCAACCCGTATCAATTAAAAGTAAAGTTGTCATGGCAACCACTCTTGGCACTTGGAATTTTCTTATAATTTAAATCATTTTGCTCCCTCCGTGGCGTAATGGTGGGTCATATCGAAAATTCTTTCAGACAAAAGTTTTAGGTAATTATTGGAGGAATATTGTCCATTTTGTACGGTTTTGATATTGTGCCTATTAAGAGAGATATGATTAATGTTTCCCGAAAAACCCACTTTTTTCCACCCCTTTGGTCAATGGTTGGTGCTATCAAAAAACTTATTTGACATAAATTTTTGGCACTTATCCGACACATACTATGAACTTTGAATGGATTAGATATTTCACGTATTAAGAGAGTTATAGCGAAATTTCACTTTTTAGAAAAAAGCCCCCCATTTTCACCCCCTTCGACCGATTTTGCCCATTAACGAACTCGACCGAGATTTTATAGGGATACATGTTATGTAAAAAATTCAAAGTGATTAGTACAAAATTACGGCAGTTATCGTGTCCACAAGAAACTGATATATATATACATAAATTATATATAAACTATTGAACTGACGGTGGTTTTGGGGTCTGGGGGATGTGAAACGCGAAGATATGTCGAAATTTTCCGGAAGTCGAAACATGGTACCCATTGCAATAGTTAGCTTTCTAATGAAATCTACCTAATTTGTATACACACCCTTTGGAACACTGCGGGTAACACTGTCCACTTTAAATTTCAGACAGACCACTCCATTCCCTGCATTTAGGCCCTTTGACACAAATCTGTGTCAGTGCTGTAGTTAGTAAATAGCTGTTTCCCTATTCATTATCACCATTATTATCATTAGGGGAATATGACCTAAATGTACTGTACTGCTTATCACCCTCACTACAACCACCACCTCCACCACCACCACAAAAAGTTATATATTAAAATAATCTGGTAGTTTAAGTATCATGTGCCAGTTCTGTAGTAGTATTCATTATCATCCATAACACAAATAAATCCACCGGGTTAAGCCGGGCACTACTGCTTGTTCCAAATAAATCGGAATGTCACCGAGATACAGAGGTTTTTATTCATAGAGGAAACGGAAAGAACGTCCCATATCCTATCATTTTTTTCATAACTTAACTTTAGTTGTTATTGGTTTTACATGTACCTCCTTTATAAGGAAAAAGTTTGGCAAAAAATCTATATTTTATAACTTCAATTGGGGTGTCTTACGTATTTCTTTTTAGTGTTGAAAGTTTAAATTCGCTCTCCTAGAAAATGTACAGAATGTAACTTACCCTGTTTTTCCAGTGGAGCCTTCAATTGTAGCCCTCCCCCTCTGCTGATGTCCAGGCTCAACTCTCAACTGGATGCCACTTTCAAGCCTTGGGCTCTGATTTAATGATTCAATGGTGCCCCGATGGAGTGTATCACATGACGGTAATTTGGAACATTTCTTTATCATTGTACAATTCCTGTAAGCGCATATTGGCAATCTAGGCCGCGACACTGAGCACATCGACATAGGGAACGAGGCCACCCAAGGGTGCTATTGACGTAAACATGTGTAACACGACTGGGGTGTTGAAAACAACCAACTAAACTATACTTATTTCATCACTAAGGGTCATTCACACAAACTCTTTACCAACGATTAGTTAGTTAATTCCTATTTAACACAAATACGAGAGTTAATGCATTTCACGAGGACATTCAGGAGTTGAGTGGTCAGATTTGGCCATTTAACGCAATTCCTCGTCAGTGGTAAGTTACCGAGCGTTTCAGTTTGATGAAATGCTCGTGCAAAGATAAATAGCCTTTAATGATGAGTTAAGTGATAATTGACGTCGGTGAAAACGGCCCAAAGCATGACAGTTCTCTACTTGTCAAATCCCGTGTAAGTGTATCTGTTGTTTCCGGTATTATAGTAGAATATAATACGGGATACTATCTTAACAGTAGGTAACTGTTAATGTACACGCTATGGACTGACTCAATGTTGACCAAATTTTGTATGAACAAGGAACACACTATTAACGCAAAACATTCAAAATAATAACTATTTCAGTGATGAAAACCGGACTGAATTGGCAGAACTACACAAAGAGTAGCACTTTAAAATATCGTTAAATATATGTCTTTTCAAGTAATTTTGAATTTTTGTGATTTTTTTGGATTTTGTTATATTTTTTATTTTAGATTTTGAACTGTTTTCAATTAATTTTGACCAATTGTGATTATCATTTGTCATTTTATTTTTATTTTTGCTGATTTGTTTCCCTTTTCTAAGACTTTCTGAGCTCCATTTGACTAATTGATTTTTAAGTTTTTTGGTTTTTGAGTACGGTAATTATTATTATTATTATTATTATTATTATTATTGAAGTATAACATCTTTCCTCTCGTTGCTGGATATTTTTTGTGGGAGTGATTTTGGAAAAGGGACGGAAATGTGTAAGAGGAAACAATGAGCGCGTGCGGTGGCGGTGATTTGTACCACGACTGTCGGCCAACATACAGCCCTATGTGGAATGTATATCGCATACGGTTTACATCAAGGTTTGGAGGCCCCATTAAAGATATTCTTACAATAAATCATCTTCAAGTTGTCGTTCTTTGATGTGAAAATATTCATTATATCATATTTGCTGAAAACAAATATGATTTATTAAATCTTCGTACTTTTGCTGTGGAATGTATATCGCACACGGTTCACTTCAAGGTTTGGAGGCCCCATTAAAGATATTCCTACAATAAATCATTGGTACCACGACTTACCTCGCGCATGCGCACCGATCAGGATTTGGCACTGGAGTTTTACAAGTAGTTATTTCAATGACCAAGAGAGTTAACTGTTAACAAGGGATTTGCGCTCCCGGCAGACACAAGTCACCCGGACGAGACTTGCATTATCGCTGAGCCATCAACATTTCATAGCATGAGCAGAAATAATAGTAATAGGAACTTACCGATGGTAATAACACGAAGGAATCCTATATGGTTTTGTGGGAGTGATTTTGGAAAAGGGACGGAAATGTGCAACAGGAAACATTGAGCGCGCGCCGTGGCGGAGATTGGTACCACGACGTACCTTGCGCATGCGCGCCGGTCAGGATTTGGCACTGGGGATTTCTACAATTTTACATTTCTTCTTAGCTAGGGGTGTCCTAGGACTCGGGATGACACCCCGCGTTTTTCTATAGCCCCCTTAATTGAACCAAAGGCCCCAAAACTAATAGGTCATCGGCTTTTTAATATCTCGCGAACCAATAATGCTAGGGACTTGTATGAGGTGTCCTAGGAGTCGGGGTGACGACCTACGTTTTTCTATCCCCCTCTTAATTTAACCAACGGGCCCAAAACTAAAGTGTCATCGGCTTTTTAATATTTCGCGAACCAATAATGCTAGGGAATTGTATGAGGTGCTCTAGGAGTCGGAGTGACGCCCCCCGTTTTTCTATCCGGACTTGCTGCGTGGCTCAGCGGTAACGTTCGCGCTTGCTGGGCCCTAGGTTGCAGGTTCGTACCTGGGGCAGTCAGCTGGCATTTGAGGGTGCACAAATGCGAGGGAGCCGTATCAGAAGATTTACTGGCACGTTATAGATACCCTTCGGGGCAAAACTCCGGCACCCCGGCGTCTCTAAAAGCCACAGTAGTTAAAAGGGACGTAAAACCAATAACATTATTATTGTTTTTCTATCCCCCTCTTAATTTAACCAAAGGACCCAAAACTAATAGGTCATCGTTTTTTAATATTTCGCAAACCAATAATGCTAGGGACTTTTATGAGGTGTTGTAAGACTCGGGGTGACGACCCTTTTTTCATGATTTTGTGATTTGCAGAGATGGGTAAATCCAGAGCAGAATATATGCGAAATTATCGACAAAAGAAACGTGAGAAAAAATAAAAAACTGGAGGAGTCAGTCGAAAAAAATTCACTTCACATATATTTCATCTAAATTTCACAGTAGGATGACATGTCAGATGTTACACATCATATGCGACTACTTTAAGGCTCGTATCTCTATTATTATTATTATTATTATTATTATTATTTCTACATTCATTTCACCACAGAAGTGGGACATATCAACATATCGTCGGCTTGTTTGCAAGACGGTATGGCTAATTCTCTTAAGGTGGCACATTGAGAAACGAGCGAACAATGGAACAGGTCTCCAAGATGACGGCCTTCTGCATGGTGATATGTAGACCAGGATGTATTCCCAATATTTGTAGATTACGAGCCAATAATTTGGGGATGATGCCGGTAGAAGAAATTACTATGGGCAGAACCACTACACTTTCCTGTCTCCACATTTGCCGTATTTCCTCAGCCAAGGGCAGATATTTGGTGATCTTATCACAGCAGGTTTGCTGCAGATTATGGGAATTGGGCACTGCAATATCAATTAGGATGGTATTATGAGCCTACTTTCGATTTTTTAAAAAAATGAAAGTAGACTTATGAGATCAACACAGGGCGAAAAAAGTGTGTCTGTCTGTGTGTGTGTATGTGTGTGTGTGTATATGTGTGTGTGTGAGTCTGTGTGTGTGTGTCTGTGTGTGAGTGTGTGTACTCTGAATGTCTGTCCCCCCCTATCAATTCGAACACGGTGAATGCGAATTGAACGAAATTTGGTACAAAAGTAGCACTAGCAAAGGACACCTCAGTGTCATGTTTTATATCGCCGCCATCTTGACGGAAACGTAATGGCGGCCACACAAATGTTCAAAGCTTAAATCAAATTACGACTAACCTAATCATCCGATCTCTACCAAATTTTGCAACAACATACCTTTATGGGGGGAGCATCCTTTGACCAAACTAATAGGTCATCAACGTAATAGTTTGCGGATGGCGGCCATCTTTGTGTGAAAATGGATTCCCCCTATTAATTCGAACACGGTGCAACCGAATGGAACGAAATTTGGTACAGAGGTAGTACTAACAAAAGGTACCTCAGTGTCATGTTTTATATCGCCGCCATCATGACGGAAACGTAATGGCGGCCACACAAATGTTCAAAGCTTAAATCAAATTACGACTAACCTAATCATCCGATCTCTACCAAATTTTGTAACAACATACCTTTATGCGGGTAGCATCCTTTGACCAAACTAATAGGTCATCAACGTAATAGTTTGCGGATGGCGGCCATCTTTGTGTGAAAATCGATTCCCCCTATTAATTCGAACACGGTGCAACCGAATGGAACGAAATTTGGTACAGAGGTAGTACTAACAAAAGGCACCTCAGTGTCATGTTTTGTATCACCGCCATCATGACGGAAACGTAATGGCGGCCACACAAATGTTCAAAGCTTAAATCAAATTACGATTAACCTAATCATCCGATCTCTACCAAACTTTGCAACAACATACCCTTATAGAGGAAGCATCATTTGACCAAATGAATAGGTCATTAGCCTAACAGTTTGCGGATGGCGGCCATCTTTGTGTGAAAATCAATTCCCCCTATTAATTCAAACACGGTGAAACCAAATGGAAAGAAATTTGGTACAGAGGTAGCACTAGCAAAGGGCACCTCAGTGTCATGTTTTATATCGCCGCCATATTGACAGAAACGTAATGGCGGCCACACAAATGTTCAAAGCTTAAGTTAAATTACGACTAATATAACCATCCGATCTCTACCAAACGTTGCAACAACATACGTTTATGGAGGGCTCCTTTGACCAATCTAATAGGTTATTAGCCTAATAGTTTGCGGATGGCGGCCATCTTTATGTCAAAATTGATTCCCCCTATTAATTCGAACACGGTGGAACCGAATGGAACGAAATTTGGTACAAAGGTAGCACTAGCAAAGGGCACCTCAGTGTCATGTTTTATATCGCCGCCATCTTGACTGAAACGTAATGGCGGGCACACGAATGTTCAAAGCTTAAATCAAATTACGATTAACCTAATCATCCGATCTCTACCAAATTTTGCAACTACATACCTTTATGGAGGGAGCATCCTTTGACCAATCTAATAGGTCATTCGCCTAATAGTTTGCGTATGGCGGCCATCTTTGTGTGAAAATCGATTCCCCCTATTAATTCAAACACGGTACAACCGAATGGAACGAAATTTGGTACAGAGGTAGTACTAACAAAAGGCACCTCAGTGTCATGGTTTATATCGCCGCCATCTTGACGGAAAAGTAATGGCGGCCACACAAATGTTCATAGCTTAAATCAAATTACGATTAACCTAATCATCCGAACTCTACCAAATTTTGCAAAAACATACCCTTATAGAGGAAGCATCCTTTGACCAAATGAATAGGTCAATAACCTAATAGTTTGCGGATGGCGGCCATCTTTGTGTGGAAACCAATTCCGCCTATTAATTCAAACAGGGTGAAACCGAATGGAACGAAATTTGGTACAGAGGTATCACTAGCAAAGGGCATCTCAGTGTCATGTTTTATATCGCCGCCATATTGACAGAAACGTAATGGCGGCCACACAAATGTTCAAAGCTTAAGTTAAATTACGACTAACATAACCATCCGATCACTACCAAACTTTGCAACAACATAAAGCTTATGGAGGGAGCATCCTTTGACCAATCTAATAGGTCATTAGCCTAATAGTTTGCGGATGTCGGCCATCTTTATGTCAAAATTGATTCCCCCTGTTAATTCGAACACGGTGCAACCGAATGGAACGAAATTTGGTACAGAGGTAGTACTAACAAAAGGCACCTCAGTGTCATGTTTTATATCGCCGCCATCATGACGGAAACGTAATGGCGGCCACACAAATGTTCAAAGCTTAAATCAAATTACGACTAACCTAATCATCCGATCTCTACCAAATTTTGCAACAACATACCTTTATGCGGGTAGCATCCTTTGACCAAACTAATAGGTCATCAACGTAATAGTTTGCGGATGGCGGCCATCTTTGTGTGAAAATTGATTCCCCCTATTAATTCGAACACGGTGCAACCGAATGGAACGAAATTTGGTACAGAGGTAGTACTAACAAAAGGCACCTCAGTGTCATGTTTTGTATCACCGCCATCATGACGGAAACGTAATGGCGGCCACACAAATGTTCAAAGCTTAAATCAAATTACGATTAACCTAATCATCCGATCTCTACCAAACTTTGCAACAACATACCCTTATAGAGGAAGCATCATTTGACCAAATGAATAGGTCATTAGCCTAATAGTTTGCGGATGGCGGCCATCTTTGTGTCAGAATCGATTCCCCCTATTAATTCAAACACGGTGAAACCGAATGGAACGAAATTTGGTACTAGCAAAGGGCACCTCAGTGTCATGTTTTATATCACCGCTTTCATGACGGAAACGTAATCGCGGCCACCCAAATGTTAAAAGCTAAAATGTAATTACGACCAACCTAATAATCTAGTCTCTACCAAATTTTACAACACCATATCTTGATGTGGGAAACATATTCTGACCAAACTGCAAGAACATCAGCCCAATAGTTTGCGGATGGTGGCCATCTTCATGTCAAAATTGATTCCTCCTATTAATTCGAACACGGTGAAACCGAATTGAACGAAATTTGGTACAGAGGTAGCAGTAGCAAAGGGCACCTCATATTCATGTTTAATGTCCCTATAGCACGTTGTATTTCAACAAGCTACTACAACCAACATTCAATCATACTCCTTGAAAAGGACAAAGAGTTATAACAATACCCATGCATTTAGGAGAAAGTAGGCTATATTTTCTTTACTGAACATCTTGTTATTATTATTATTATTATTGCATTTTGTGCTTTATTTGACTAATTGTGACTGTTTGAGGTATTATGGATTATTATTAATTATGAATTTATATCAATTATGTTTGTGGACAGTAAATGTGTACACTTGTGTACATGTCTGCACATGGGTATCACAAAAAAGGTGTCCTACATGGTTATTGATTATTGTTAATTTTTTCAGTAAATTAGTAGATTAAAACACTGTAACTGACGACCATTCCATAATCGGACCAGAGTTACTGCATCAGTGTGTACAAACTCATAAAAGGTGCTCAACATGCCGGCCCCAACCTCGATACAAACATGGCAACAACGCAGGAGACACTGTATGACAGCGCTACCTTCCGGATGATATAGAAACCCCAAACACAGCATTGGTCGTCTACAATCAGTGTTTCCCAATCTTTTTTGTGATTGTACCACTTTAAGAGAAGAAAATCTCTCTCGTACCACCTAATGGTTGGGAGATATAGTAACTATATCCCCACCACCACCACCACCACCACCACCACCAGCGCCAAAAGATGGATTGCAAATTGTGTTTTTTATAAAAAAAAAAGTGTGTCCACTTGTTTTATTATTTATTACAATGAGTATTCAATTCAAACATTCAGAAATGACGCTGTACAAATAATATTAATAAAAAACTCTTAATAATCTCTATATACTGTATATAAAAATGAAAGTTTGCCTGTTTTTTCTGAATTTCCACGGAAATTTGCGATATTTGCGCGTTTTAGGCTGTTTTATGACGGAAGCGCGCAAAAATAAAATTTTTGTCTGTCTGTATGTCTGTGTGTCTGTGGACAACTTCTAAGAGTCCTTATAACTTGAGAACGGCTGGGTGGATCAACGTAAAATTTGATACAGATATCCATCAGAGGCACCACACTAATCATTGATGTAACTCTTCTCTGTACCTCTCATAAAAAGGGCCCTACCCCCTTAAAATACATGCTGAAATAGGCGTAGTAGGGTGAAACAAAGCTCATTTTCAGCCCCTCAATGTGAGAAACGAAACTCGGGGGCCCTAATGGGACCCCGAAAACCACATTTTAAGGCCCTAAAACCAACAGTTTTTGAGATATTCCCAGAAAACTAAGTTCACTAAATAAATTAATGAAAGAATGCATGGCGATAACCATGGCAACTGAATCTCAGAGGTCCATCTATTTCTGTAAGACGCAATGCAATTCCATTTATTACATTACTGTGAAGGTTTGCAAACGGCTATAAGGTTATAATGGATCCAAATTAAGCTGAAATATTCATTAATACATACAATGCGCTTAAGGGGTCAAGGGGTACACTAGAATTTTTTCACGCGATTTACACGTGCGGGTGTGGTACGGAAGGTCTATTATATCCCTTCTCTATTATATAAAAATGAATGTTTGTCTAATTTTTCGGCTTTTCAACGAAAATTTGACATATTTGCCCGTTTCAGACTGTTTTGTGACGGATGCACGCAAAAATATATTTTTGTCTGTCTGTCTGTGGACAATTTTTTGTGTCCTTATAACTCGAGAACGGCTGGGTGGATTAACGTAAAATTTGATACAGATACCCATCAGAGGCACGGCACTAATCATTGATGTAACTCTTCTCCGTACCTCTCATAAAAGGGGGTCTACCCCCTTAAAATACATGCTGAAATAAGCGTGAGACAAAGCTCATTTTCAGCCCCTCAATGTGAGAAACGAAACTCGGGGGCCCTAAAAGGACCCCGAAAACCACATTTTAAGGCCCTAAAACCAACAGTTTTTGAGATATTCCCAAAAAACTAATTTCACTTAATAAATTAATGAAGGAATGCATGCCGGTAACAATGGCAACCGAATCTCAGAGGTCCATCTATTTCTGTAAGATGCAATACAATTGCATTTATTACATTACTGTGAAGGTTTGCAAACGGCAATAAGGTTATAACGGATCCAAATTAAGCTGAAATATTCATCAATACATATAATGCGCTTAAGGGGTCAAGGGGTAATCTAGAAGTTTTTAACGCGATTTACACGTGCGGGTATGATCCGGAAGGTCTATTATATCCCTATCCCTATTTTGTTATATTATTATTATTATTATTATTATTAGTATTATTCTTTTAATTATTATCATTATTATGGCGTACAACGAAGAGACAAAGCTCATTTTCAAACCCTTGGGGTCAGAAACAAAACTCGGGGCCCCTCAAGAGCCGTAAAGGGTCCCCGAAAACAATATTTTAAGGCTCTAAACCCAACAGTTTCTTAGATATTCCCAGAAAACTAATTTCATTTAATAAACTAAAGAAGGAATGCAAGCCACTAACCATAACAACAGTATCTCAAGAGGTGTCATCCAACTTTCCATCTATTTCTGGAATAAGTAATGCCACTCCATTTATTACATTTCTGTGAAAGGTTGCAAATGGAGTACCCTAGATTATTTCACACGACTTACACGTGCGATATGTCGTACAGAAGGTCTATTATATCTCCAAACATCAACATTATTTTCAAAAATTCCTGAATAGAAATAGTAGACTGTTTTTTTTTTTGTTGCTGATTTTAGGAATTTGGGCCATTGGAGGCTAAAAACACTGAATTTTCATGCACCACAAGCCTTTATAATTTATAAAAGGGGTCTTCCTGTAGTTGGGCACTTGACACAACGGTTAGGGCCAGTTCGTATGTGACGTGTATTGCGATTCTTCTACGAAGATTTCAATTTTATTTTCACGCCAGGAAGAACACGTTAGGTAAATTTAGTTTGAGAGCACATTTTAAATAATAATTTTTCTTTACCAACAAACAGGTTCCAAGCCCCTAAACATTGCAACAGTAGCTCAATTGATAACACCTGGTTATTAATACCGAAGACCGTTCGAAGAATGGGTACTTCTGCTAGTTAAACATAAAAACCAAAGTTCAACTAACAACATCAATGTGAAGGGTGAGCTTGAAAAATAGTAGCCAACTTAGGAATGTCTGGTTTAAGATTGCTGAGTCTCAAACGAAGATTGTTCTCCCCTGTAAGGAGCCTCTTCCTGTATTTATTCTTGAGATAAACAAGTGAAGAAAATGCCGTCTCACACAAGTGCAAAGTACAGTGGAACTTGGAAAATTCGAACCTCAAGAGACCAGTAAAAAAAATCGAATTATCCAAAAATTCTAATTAAGAAAGTTCTTTGAAAAGGGTAGAGAAAATACAGTATATTGTATTACGTTTACATAATGATTTAATTTCAACAAAGCAGATTAACAGACAACGGTACCTTATAAAGACTGGATCGTGAATAACTTCAAAAGTTTCAAATGAAAAATAAAACCAAAATGTACTTTTCACCTATTTAACAACTGTATTAATCCAGCAACCTAGTTTTAACGACAGTAGTAATCCAGCAATCTAGTTAAGTCTCAGAGAAATCTACTCTTTTTCAAAATAGTTTGAGATTTTTACCTGATTCTTACAATTAAGTCTCTCAACCATCACAAAGAATCTAACAAATTTAAGGAACGGAAAACAGAACCACTTACGTCATTTCTACTAAAACAAACGCCTAAGTTCTGTGATGTGGTTTGTTGCTTGGGCTGCACTCGGAACAGTTTTTTTCGGGAACTGACCCAACTGTTTGGCTTCCGAACGGCTTTTTACACTAAAAACTTCGAATTATCCAAAATTTAATTCGAATTAACCACGATTTTTTAGCATTGATTGTATATAAAATGCTAGAGACCAAGAGAGAAATTCGAATTAAAGAAGATTTCGAATTATAGAAGTTCGAATTAGCCACGTTCCACTGTAGTGAAAGGCAGTAAAAATCTAACTGCTTTGTCCGCTAAGTCTGCATAGTCTGCACGCCTCTCAACCCAAAAGTTCACATGGGCCATTATTGAAAAAGTTTGTCTTAGTTCTGAATCACAATTCAATTCATAAAACTGCTCCTTATCTTTGGCCTTTAAGTCCTCCGGCAATTTATCAATGTTTTTATATTTTTAAATTTTGATATTTTTTGTAACGTATCTAATTTTTTAAAATATTTTTCGTAACATCACCGCGTACCAGTGCCTTGTTGTTTTATGGGGCCTAACATCTTGGTTATCGGCCCCTAATGGTTTGGGTGATAGTGAAAGATGAGATGAGAATGAAAACTATAACTAATACTAACTACAAAACTTACAAACTAGAAGAAGAAATCGTAAACAAATAAAGGATAAGGCAAATATAGGACAGGAACAAAAGAAACGCCCTCAACCCTCGAATAATAAGGATTAAAGGACTGGGAAGGAAGGAGAGCCACGAAAGGCAGGTTGGAAAGGGGGAAAGAGGAGAGGGCTCGCCCCAAGGTCAGAGGAAAAAGTGAAAAAATGGACCTAGCCCAGAAATCCCTCGGGGTCGCAAACTCCCAAACTCACCAGCCGTGAGCCCTTGAGGGTGTAGCACTATCCAGGGTGCACCAAAAGTGGTAGGGCTACATACACCCTGCCTCCTTGAGGGCCTTATGCTGAAGGCAGGAGATAACATGAAAAGAAAAAGAAGGCTGACCCCTCGCAGAATGAGGGTATCAGGAAAGATGAGGAAAGGCGAGAAAGTGAATGACTCCCTAGGCCTCGGATACCCTAATACCGTCGGTGTCAGAAGAGAACAAGAGTTCACCAAGAGAGGTCGACAGGAAAGAAGACGGAGAGGAGCCCGGCACAAGTAAGTGAAAGCAATGCCGGACTCAGCTGGGGTCACGTGGTTGCCACGTCCCACTAGCTGTCAGCCCCTGGGGGGAACTGTCAATAAGCAATACACAAAACTAACTACTCACGACGCCGCATTCGTGTTACACATGTTTACGTCTGTAGCACCTTTGGGTGTCATTGAAGACCTAATCTTCCCTATGAGTTCAGTGTGGCGGCTCCGATTGCCGGTATCCGTTTGACACGTTCTCACTGAGATATCCTGTAAATTATCTGGCTGCAGAAGTTCGGATATCACAGATTTGAATTCCTGCTCTGACAGTGACTGTTCTAAGTGAAGTTTACCCCCTGATTTTCTACACTCCCGCTAGACAATTGTCGAGATAGTACCTTACTTCAAGACCCGGGGTATCTAACTCATCTCATCTGTGTCTCTATTACAGTTACGCACACTAGTCGAGTCATAACATAATTACAGGTTGTCAGACAAGTTCAACACACACCCAAAGATACAGGGCTGATGAATAAGATTTCCCACTGCCCTAAAATGAATTACCTAAAGCAACACTGATTTTCATGGTGACACTGAAACCCCATCTCACTGAGTTCACTTTAGATTTCAAGCTATTGAAGGAATTCCACGTAGCCCAACTCTCTTAGTGGCTAGGTGGTAATTATTCAACTACTGTCTTGTGTCCAGGGATTTTTTAAATCACTGTTATCTGTAGTTTTATTCCTAACTTTTGGACTGATTCAATTGGTTTCCTAGATATATGTTATCACTAGGGCCTGGAAGTTGATGACATGTCATATTTTCACTAAGCTCTCTAAAACAATGCTGAAGTACATAGAAACTCCGGACGGGCCACCCAGTCTTCAAATATGTCATTTTTAATAGCCTACTTTCGATTTTCTGCTAAAAATGAAAGTAGACTTATGAGATCAACACAAGGCGAAAAAAGGTGTGTCTGTCTTTGTGTGTGTATGTGTGTGAGTCTATGTGTGTGTGTACTCTGAATGTCTGTCCCCCCTATCAATTCTACCAAATTTTGCAACAACATACCTTTATGGAGGGAGCATCCTTTGACCAAACTAATAGGTCATTAGCCTAATATTTTGCGGATGGTGGCCATCTTTGTGTGAAAATCGATTCCCCCTATCAATTCGAACACGGTGAAAACGAATGGAACGAAATTTGGTACAGTGGTAGCACTATCAAAGGGCACCTCAGTATCATGTTTTATATCACCGCCATCTTGACGGAAACGGAATGACGGCCACACAAATGTTAAAAGCTTAAATCAAATTACGACCATCCTAATAATTTGATCTCTACCAGATTTTGCAACAACATGCCTTTTTGTGGAAAGCATCTTAAGACTGACTACAAGGTCATGAGCCCAATAGTTTGCAAATAGCGGCCATGTATGTGTGCAAATCCATTTTCCATATCAATTCAAACACGCTGAAACCGAATTGAATGGTATTTTTTACAGAGGTAGCACTAGCAAATGGCACCTCATATTCATGTTTAATATCCCTATAGCACGTTGTATTTCAACAAGCTACTACAACCAACATTCAATCATACTCCTTGAAAAGGACAAAGACTTATAACAATAACCATGCATTTAGGAGAAAGTAGGCTATATGTTCTTTACTGAACATCTTTTTTGCATATTTTTGCATTATTTTCCATTTTAAGAGCATTTTTTAAAGTTGGTAGATTTTTTGGTCATATTTTAGAGAAATTGGCCATTTGAGGTATTTTTTTCCAATTTAGTCATGTCTCAGCTTTATATTGAAATAAAATATTTCGGTATTGCTATTAGTAGGAAAATATATATCTTGGATGCAGAAGAACTGTAGATACCAGAGCATTACAATGTGTATAAACATTTCCTGTACCAGATTTCATTGCGTTTGGAACACTAAATCGTGAGAAAGGTCTATTTATATTATATTCAAATTCGCTTGGTCGCCATATTCGTGTTGTAGTTAACCGGTTTTTGAAAGTCTTATAGATGAACTTCCAGTAGCGCCCTTTATCTCCGTACAAAATTTCAGGATGATACCTCTAATAGTTTCAGAGATATAGAATACCGGTGAAATATTTCGCACATCCGCTATCTTGTGGTTATGTAAACAATTGAACGAAGTTAGATGTCGGTGCATTACAATGAGTATAAACATATACTGTACCAAGTTTTATTGCGTTTGGTTGGTTAAATCGCGAGAAACGTCTATTTAAAATTCGCAAATTCGCGTGGCCGCCATGTTGGTTTTGTAGTTACCAGTCACATAGGTGAACTTCTAGTGGTTTCCTTTATCACCGTAATAAATCCCAGGGTGATATCGGGAATAGTTTCGGAGATATTGAATGCTGGTGAAATATTACGCACAACCGTCATGTTGGATTGGTGAGACGTAACAAAATTTGAAGGGCACGGTCGTGGTCGCCCGGGATAGTGCTATGAACTTACCGAGTTTCACTGAAATCGCCCAGCCGTTTAAAAGGTATTAGGGGGGGGGGGGAGACACACACACACACGCACACACACACGGACAAAAGGTGATCTCATAAGCCTATTTTTTTAAATTGAAAATAGGCTAAAAATATACACACTAATACAGTCATCACAATAATTCAGGTAATCAGACAAAATTCCACACGGGACTATATGACCACGATGTCTCAAGGCCCTTAAATCAATCAACAACACTGCTTTATTAGTTGGAATATAAAGACGCTACCCAATATGAATCTAACATATGTAAACAATGACTAAGGATGCTATTACGTTGCGTTGATTACATTGATTACAGTCCATATATTTATAAGTAGGGAACATTTATACGCATACGGAACAGATCAAAAGCAGAAGACCAATTAATTTGGACGTAAACAATCCTATTTCTGGATACTTACACGAAATCATTTATTTTGCTCGTAAAATTCACGAGACTTTCAGAAAGGATCACCAGTTAGTCATTACTCTGCGAACCATTTGTTTGTTGTAAGCTTAGCAAATACAAACAAAAGCTTTTAATTAAACGAAATGGAAAACAGAATCTGGTGGCAAACAACCTCTATGGAATATGTCACATCGGTAACAATCCAGCCTCTGTGCACAGTGTAGCCTAAACTCTGCAGATTGCTAAATGTTGCCTTGGTTGATTGGTTCCTCAGTTTAGGGGCTGCGACAACGCGGTCATGTAGCCCCCTGTACTCTGGGTGTGTGTAAGATCTGTCTGATAACCGGTGTTAATTGTGATGACTGTATTAGTATGTGTTATCTGTTTTTAATTCAAGTGATGAGTGCGAACATTTGATTTTTCAAGTACAGTAGACTCTCGAAAATCCGGACCAATGTGGCGGACGGCCGATCCGGATTCCGAAAAATCCGGATTTCCCGGAGACAGAGTGACGTCGGTCGCGGCAGTGGTTTGCGTGCCGCGATCGCCGCCACCCCGTGCCGATATGTGTACTTTATTGTTACTCGCATAAAACAGTTCTGAACTGCAATTAACTGAACACAGGGGTAGAAAAAATAGATGGTTAATAGTATTGAACAACTTTAATAAGACTTAAGAATTTACATTACAGTACTACAGTATGCAAAATAAATGAAAATAAATCATCAGAAACAGTGCCGCACAGCCAGTAGAATAGAAAAGACGTCATTCTTGTAATGCGGAATGGTCGCGGAGAAATTGAAGGCGCTTAAGCATCACGTTACCTACATTTTACTGATTTTGTATTACAAAAAATATTTTTTGAGCGGTCCGGATTTGCCGGAGTCCGGATTTTTGAGGTCCGGATTTGTGAGAGGCTACTGTAGTTGCAACTTTTGCTACTAAACGCCACCGTGAACAACCAAGTAGTTCTGAACTTTGTTACTAGATGCCACCGCAGTCGGCTTCAGGCGACGACGTTGAAACGAAAGAGCGTTAGTCAAATATAACATATAATTTAGCTTCAGACAGGTGAAATTAGTGGAAGGTTCATTATCATTCAATATATGTATGACACAAGACCGTCGGCTTTACTTCCCCTCCGAAGGAAGGCATACTAAAGGATTTTAACGCTCTTAAAATTCTGACGAATTTGGCCGGGTTTGAACCTGCGATCTTGGGCATAGAGCCGCCTAAATGTTGCCTTATTTTGTGTGTTCACCTCATGGTGTACTGCAGAGGCTAGCATGCTTCGTTTTCACCACTAACGCCCGCCTTCGACTCCCACATCACTCATCTAAAAAGTTGTTTCCTACGTCTACTCCACGTAAATGCTGGACTGGTACCAAATTAAGGCCACGCATATCATGTGTCCAATTTCAAGCCTCAATTAAAATAAAAATATATAAGGCGTGATCAAAAAGTTTTTTGTTTGATGGCCGTACAGTCCAGAAAATTCACGCAACGACGCACCAGGTTGAAGATCCCCGTGTAGTAAAACACGGTGTCCTGTTGCGTGAAGAAGTCCGTTATCACCTCGTCCGACAGGAATCGTTGACACTTACAGGCCTTTCTTTTGAGGTACTGGAGGCGTGATAATCGAATGGGGAGAGATCACTACTATAGGGTGTCTCCCACTTGATTTGGCGTACCTTCTGAGTAACGTCCCTTGCGGTGTGAGGACGTGCTTTATAGTGAAGCAGTAGCACCCCTTGTCGCAGTTTTCCCGAAGTTTCGCTCTAATTGCATGCCGTGATTTCTCTAGTCTTACGCAATACCGTTCCCCAGTGATGGAGACTCTAGGTTCTTTGAAATCATTAACCATTGGACCCGGTAATCAAAGATCAGGGCATGCATCACCTTTCCAGCGGATGGGTGGCTTTTGAACTTCTTGGGACGGTCGATGACACCACTGCATTGTCAACGCTTTCGATTCCCAGTGGTAGCGTTAGCTTTTAACGCCTGCAACAATGCACTCCAGGAACGTGTTGCCTTCAACATTGAAACGCATCCGGTATTGCAAACTAACAGCCATCCGGTGTGCCTCTTGCTCGGCGTTCTACGCCCGGTCTATCCACATTCGTTGCACATACGCTGCAGCTAAGCCTTCATACGGAAACCTTTTTGATCAGCCCTTATACACAATTGTACAGAAATACAATTACACAAATCATCAGCCAGATATAGGTATTTATGACACAAAGAAAGAAAGAAAGAAAGAAAGAAAGAAAGAAAAGAAAGAAAGAAAGAAAGAAAACAAGATGTTCAGTAAAGAACATATAGCCTACTTTCTCCTAAATGCATGGGTATTGTTATAACTCTTTGTCCTTTTCAAGGAGTATAATTGAATGTTGGTTGTAGTAGCTTGTTGAAATACAACGTGCTATAGGGATATTAAACATGAATATGAGGTGCCCTTTGCAAGTGCTACCTCTAATTCGGTTTCACCGTGTTTGAATTGATCTGGGGAATGGATTTGCACACATACATGGCCGCTATTTGCAAACTATTGGGCTGATGACCTTGTAGTCAGTCATAAGATGCTTACCACAAAAAGGCATGTTGTTGCAAAATCCGGTAGAGATCAAATTATTAGGATGGTCGAAATTTGATTTAAGCTTTTAACATTTGGGTGGCCGTCATTCCGTTTCCGTCAAGATGGCGGCGATATAAAACATGACACTGAGGTGCCTTTTGCTAGTGCTACCTCTGTACCAAATTTCGTTCGTGTTTGAATTGATAGGGGGAATCGATTTGCACACATACTTGGCCACCATCTACAAACTATTGGGCTGATGATCTAGCAGTTTGGTCAGAATATGCTTCCCACATAAAGATTTGTTGTTGCAAAATTTGGTAGAGACTAGATTATTAGGTTGGTCGTAATTACATTTTAGCCTTTAACATTTGGGTGGCCGCGATTACGTTTCCGTCAAGATGGCGGTGATATAAAACATGACACTGAGGTGGCCTTTTCTAGTGCTACCTCTGTACCAAATTTCGTTCCATTCGGTTTCACCGTGTTCGAATTAACAGGGGGAATCGATTTTCACACAAAGATGGCCGCCATCCGCAAAATATTAGGCTAATGACCTATTAGTTTGGTCAAAGGATGCTCCCTCCATAATGGTATGTTGATGCAAAATTTGGTAGAGATCGGATGATTAGGTTAATCGTAATTTGATTTAAGCTTTGAATATTTGTGTGGCCGCCATTAAGTTTCCGTCAAGATGACGGCGATATAAAACATGACACTGAGGTGCCCTTTACTAGTGCTTCCTCTGTACCAAATTTAATTCCAATCGATTTCACCGTGTTCGAATTAATAGGGGTAATCTATTTTGACACAAAGATGGCCGCCATCCGCAAACTATTAGGCTAATGACCTATTAGATTTGTCAAAGGATGCTTCCTCTATAAAGGTATGTTGTTGAAAAATTTGGTAGAGATCGGATGATTAGGTTAGTCGTAATTTGATTTAAGCTTTGAACATTTGGGTGGCCGCCATTACGTTTCCGTCAAGATGGCGGCGATTTAAAACATGACACTGGGGTGCCCTTTGCTAGTGCTACCTCTGTACCAAATTTTATTCCATTCGGTTTTACCGTGTTCGAATTAATAGGGGTAATCGATTTTGACACAAAGATGGCCTCCATCCACAAACTATTTGGCTAATGACCAATTATATTTGTCAAAGGATGCTCCCTCCATGAAGGTATGTTGTTGCAAAATTTGGTAGAGATCGGATGATTTGGTTAGTCGTAATTTGATTTAAGCTTTGAACATTTGTGTGGCCGCCATTACCTTTCCGTCAAGATGGCGGCGATATAAAACATGACACTGGGGTGCCATTTGCTAGTACTACCTCTGTACCAAATTTCGTTCCATTCGGTTCCACCGTGTTCGAATTATTAGGGGCAATCGATTTTCACACAAAGATGGCCGCCATCCGCAAACTATTAGGCTGATGACCTGTTAATTTGGTCAAAGGATGCTGCCCCCATAAAGGTATGTTATTGCAAAATTTGGTAGAGATCGGATGATTAGGTTAGTCGTAATTTGATTTAAGCTTTGAACATTTGTGTGGCCGCCATTACGTTTCCGTCAAGATGGCGGCGATATAAAACTTGAGACTGAGGTGTCCTTTGCTAGTGCTACCTTTGTACCAAATTTCGTTCAATTTGCGCTCACCGTGTTCGAATTGATAGGGGGGGGACAGACATTCAGAGTACACACACTAACACACACACACACAGACTCACACACAGAGACAGACACACTTTTTTCGCCCTGTAGTGATCTCATAAGTCTACTTTCATTTTTTGCAAAAATCGAAAGTAGGCTAAAAAGGAAAGAAAGAAAGGAAAGAAGGAAAGAAAAAAAAGAAATGAAAAAAAAGAAAAGAAAAGGAAAGGAAAGGAAAGGAAAGGAAAGGAAAGGAAAGGAAAGGAAAGGAAAGGAAAGGAAAGGAAAGGAAAGGAAAGGAAAGGAAAGGAAAGGAAAGGAAAGAAAAGAAAAGAAAAGAAAAGAAAAGAAAAGAAAAGAAAAGGAAAAGGAAAGGAACGAAAGAAAGAAAGAAAGAAAGAAAGAAAGAAATAACGAAAGTGGAAAGGAGAGTTAGGTTGGTAGGACACACTCTAAGGTACCCAGGAATACAAATTTATGTTTTACTAGTATATTTACTTTGCTTACTGAATTGTATTGAGGAATTTACAAATATTATTTCGTAATGTACTGCCTCTGATGTAAGCCGTCATTCCGAGACGTTAAAAGATCTGTTGAGTGGATAAACTACGTCACTTGAATGTAGCAAATGTACTTCTTATAGCGACTGTGACAAGTTAATCGATATTTCCAGCTGTCATAGAACTCAAGTAGCTCTGATGTACGGAAGAGAGCGCTTTCACAAGATAATTTGCTCGACAATTTAAGGACCTGGAAAGATGAAGCAATTTGTCTCCGTCTGTAGAAAGCAAGCTTCAAATGAACAAGGACTTCGTACATCTCAGGTAATGCACCTCCCCTGTTTTGTCTGCTACCATACACCGTATTCCACAAGTCTGTCTCATTAAGTTGACTCGCTTGCAAATAAGCCGATATAGCCTATTGTGCTCTCAAACTGCCAGCCCCTGTGAGCTGCTCTTCCCTTTTAACTTGTTTACTTCAATGTAGCAGTCACAGGATAGTTGTAGGTTAACGGATGCAGAGATTGAAACCTATTTCTACTCAGAGTATACCAAACGAACTCCGCCATAGCCGGTCCCAAGCCCGGTTGAGAATGGAGGAGGGTGAATAGCTGGTTATTGGACCTCGGTGGCGGCATCAATGCTGAGTAGGTGTCTGATAAATACTGAGAAATGCCCTAGTTGGTAGGCTCTGCCTAGCAATGCAAGCAGCAAATCCTAGCCCGAAAGGGAGGGGTGAGGGCGAGTTTCCGGCGCCTTAAAACGGGATATCCTCAGATAAGGGGGAACAACCCTGACAGAAAAGTCCAGTAGGCACAGATGGTGTGAGGAGGCAGCCCCTTCACTGTGCTAGCTTGCGTAGGGGTGATTACGCACGTAGGGTCGGCTGGAAATTTTCAAATTCAGAAAACAAACGGAAGAGCTAGACGGATGAAAACAGAAAGTGGCTGGTAGCCCCGACGCTGAGAGGCAAAACGGATAGATGATGATGATGATGATGAAGAGGAAGAAGAAGAAGAAGAAGTTTACCAAACGTTTAGTGCCCTAATTAATATATAGCCATAACCTTCGGGGAAGACATAGGGGTTTTTAACATTTATATGTTTTTGGGCTGGAGGTCTATCCACAATTAGCAGCGGACACTTCAACGTGCATATATTGTGCCCATTCAGCATGAAATATGCAAATCACAGTATGCCAGCAATGCTCAAATCGGGATTATCGGGGTTATGGTATGTTCTCCCACTCTGTGACTTACACATTTTGGATTAAATAGAGGATACACTTCCCAAAAAAGAAACAAAACCAATTCCTATTATAAAACATTTAATTACTCAAATATATGGCGCTACAACAAATTAAACAAATAAAATACTGACCCATAATTCTAACTTGTTCAGAGTGAACAAGGAATACATAATAAAACAAAGGTTAAATCATAATAAATGGTTTCTCATAAACCAACAAACTTATATTTCTTTTCACTTCCATATAGTGTCCTTTTAAAATTCAATAAAATCAAGAGCTCCAATAGGCTCGATACTTTTTATATACACTGTATTATTATTTTACAACACATCACTTCCTATTATATGAGTATATCTTATAATCAAAAGAATATATAATTCTTATTAAAGTACTGTTACTCACTAACTTACATTTTTGGGCTTTCACAATGTTCTCATGTTACCATCTCTCTCTCAAGTCAACAATTCACTACAGTGATTGGGAAACATTTGCGTACTCCCGAGCTACCGAAGACTACTTGAACAAGTCAAAAATTAAGATCACTCCCGGAATCTAATTGTCTTCACTGAACTCGTGAATCACTACATTATATAATCATACATTAGGGATTTATCATTATTTGTCTTAAAAGACCATTATCTCATAAGAAAGCAACGATCTGAACTTGCAAGCGGTAATCTTCATCTACAAGAACCTCGGTTCGAAGACCTGGTCGTTAAAACAAACTCTCAACACTCTCGTGTAATATAACTTCAAAATAGACGGCCTACCACAACACATCAATGGCCAGGGTCAGGCCTTGGCCACTTAGCGTGATTTATTGTCACGGAGCAGGAACTTCAAGGTCTCGCCCACCAGAGACGGGCTACCCTTAGCTTTATACAGCTGTTTCTTAAATGCAGTCCTTTGAACAAGCAAGGCTTTCATTCACTTATTTTAACAACATATTTAGGTTCACTAGACCATTCTTATAAACTCGACATTTATTAATTATGAAGTGTCCTCATTGGTGGGTAAGAATAATTCAATAAAACAACAAATATTTAGGGGCTTCAACATAGACGAATCTGGGTTCGATTCATTCAACTGCCTCGGGAACCATATCCCATACTGGAGGACTTATACATTAGCGACTTATAGCAGGCCTCTTTACTTTACACTCGCGCTCATAATACGATAAATAGCACCCTTCTTCAATACCACATACAACGGCCTCGTGATCACATCACTATTTAGAGGACTTACCATAGCTCAATTACCACGACCAACTGCCCCTCATAATTAATTTTACCAAGTATATTTAGGTTCAACGCCTTCCTAGCGTGACAAATTATTTCAATGCGCTACATTGCGCCATTACTTTACTGCCAAGTTGCCTCCAAAGAACTGATAAATTCAAAATCAACATTTGATCTACATCTCAATTTTATATTAATCCTCTCCCGTGACAATAATCGCTTTACCTTAAGAACATGTGTTCACAACATGTATTAATTCTTTTAAAGGAGCTCCAATGCTACTACTTTCATATAATTCATCATAATCTTCATTTATATAATTGTTATTATTATTATTACGCTTGCTTTCACATATTTAAATCATTTATCAATACACTGATATTTTATTTCATACATTTCCCCTAAGGGATTTATTCATTTCACATAATTATTTTATACTTTCTCTATTTTTAATCGTTCAGATCGCGCTATTATTCTGTTATTTGTTATTCAAAAATATCCCTATTCTCTCATTCTCAGGTGGATTGCACGCAAATATTCCCCAACACATAACATAACGAAATGGTTACTCACATGATATTACGGTCATCGACCGAATTCTCCAGCGATGTTTCATTTTGCCCACTCAATGTGTTTTAAGCCATCTTGATTAATCCCATTGCACACAATGACATTTCTTGATACACATACACATTATTTACCTTAAACACTGGTAACATATTGAAAACAATTTTGTATTCTTTTATCATACACAAATAAATTCACTAAAATTATTACACTAAAACAGATTTTTCTATATTTACATTACACTGCTTTTAATCACTGAGGCTTTGATTTTTGCCTTACAAACGTGATTTCTTTCTTCCCCGTTTCCAAGGATGACACTCTTAGACGTCAGCTCCCTAAGCTGGCAAGAAGATGAAAGTCTCGATCAATCTACCCCTCCCTGGAACGGCAATTCTTCAAATCCGGTTTTCTGACTAGCGGCTTCTATTTTTATTAGCTCGAAGTCGTTTCTTTCTAGACACTATTTAATTTGTCTAGCGAAAGTCTGTCCTGTTTACGGCCTCTCGAATACTTTATCGGTGACCTATGAATCCCTAGCATCTACGGCTATTCCTTCAATTCGTAGCTTAGTGCTTTCTACTGTTCGTTTGTCTCCTTGAGACAACGTCTTGGATTAAATTCTCACTTCTTATTATTCTTCGCTCTAGTTCCTATCTTGTGGGTACACTAGGCGTTACTTATTTTGTCCGACCCTGATCGGATTCCTTATCTTTGATAGAAATGTTTGTTTCACTATCGTTGGTACTTCAAAACGTTACAATACTTTTGTCGTTTAAGTGAACTGTTATTTGAAGACCTATCGTCTGTTCTTTAAGTTCGCAGCCTAACTTTGACTGTAATACGGAACTTTCACTATAAAGACTGACGCTTGCTGAACTAAATCCTGTACTAGGATTTTCCTAAGTCTTCACACGGCGATACTATTGATGATACTTCTCGGCCACTCCCATACGGGTTGCACGTCGGTGATACAGCGTATCACGACCTCTCGGGGTCTAGTAAGTACTGCATGATTGGCCTGGCTCTGCCAGGGCTTTTATACAAATCGGCGACAAAAAGATAAAATCCACGTCTTTTTCATAACTAACTTTTGAAGTAATAGTCGCACACTTTTGAAAATTATATCTCTGGAAATCTCGTTTTCTAAACGTAAACTGACTTCTTTGCACATGAAAATCGATCGTACAATTCCGAGATATTAAATAAATTTTGCTCTTCAGATACGTGGGTGTTGAGTTTTATTTTCAATCCCTACCACTTCGGGTCTCGGGGAACTTTTAACTACGTCATGCTGCGTTTGCACTTCTTTCCTGGGCAATTATTATAACATCTTTCTCCACACAAAAATCTCTATTCCAAAATGATTCCCAATGATGTATTTCTGTGGTTAATTATATTCTCGCAAATGGCTTAAATCTAATTATTCCTCTCCTTGCACAACTGCGAGGATGCCATTTTACTGCTGCGTAAGATCAATTTCCGAAACCTCTTCTCGCTTACTTCCAGCGGAAAGTTTTTATCGTTCTATTAATAGTCGTGACCGGCTCCCTATCGGTGCGTCATGCATATCATTTCCTGGCCACCTGGACCCCTATTCTTACACAACATTATACCCGTCCTCTAGCATAAAATCTTCCAAGTTCTACTAAAGACTGTATCTTTCCTCCTTTCTTTTACCAATAAATGATGGATTCGGCGCTTGAACCAACGGTACATGGGTTCAATATATCAAATTATTCATTCTACTGGAAATTGATCCGTATTGTTAAATAATATTCAACCATTAAATAACCAAACACATTTTATCTGCTACAACTAGACCTGCTAATAGGCGATGACCGATTAAAGTTGTATTAATCAATTAATTGATTAGTTGCCACGAGATAAGAAAAGAGGATTACATGAGTGGCCATCGCTAGTGGCACCTTTCAGGGCCAAAAAATTGCAAATTATGTTTAATGATTTAATTGAATGAATAGTCATTTATCTTTCATTTGGTGAAAGGAAGTTGAAGATATTGTAGGGTACCCGAGAGGGTGTCCTCTACAATGTATTGTTTTAGGGGATGAAATAAGAGTAGCTGGGGGGCTGCTCGTAGCTTGGCTGTGAGAGGTGTAAACGTGGACGGGTTCGAGAGCGTATACGCGCTCGTAAGGAGAACTCCTGAATGTACTGCTTAATCGGGTAGTTCGGAGAGGCAATTAAGGGATGAAGGGCGGTTTGACGCTATGAGCTTTGAACAGCAGAGCCGCTGTTCGGAATACTGCCGCGTGAGCAGCGACTGGCTCTAGCTGCTGAGTGATGCACGCAGTGTGACGTCAGCGAGTAACCTGCTACGTGCGCTGTGAAACAATTAGTTAAATGTCTACCTGGCTTCTACCGGAGCAAGGGATGAAGAACAGGATCTTAATAACTAATTAAATAAACTAGAAAGACCAGTTGTTTCTAATATTACTGAGTTTAATATGGGGTACTTCAGACTTGAAGTACTATGCCTTGTTACTATGCCTTGGACCTGGCCTTATGCTAGAATGTAGCTACTGTATGCCGCAGGCTTCTGTACATAGATAAATGTATATTTCGCAGATATATGGGGATGGGGATGCATCCCCCGGATTCAACAATATCTTCAATACTTCCTGAAATATGCCCCTAAATGTAAGTGGATGTCGCCTAAGTTGTCTCTTTAAATTTCCGACTGCCCCACCCTCATAGCGTGTCCCCCACTGCTATGTTTATTCCTTTATTTTCTCGCTTCTTCTCTTGTTTCCATGGAATACACTGAAGTTCTTTTACTCTTTGAGGAACTGAAATTTCGATTTTCTATTGTTTATCTTTGTTTATTTTTACCGCGAGTGCAAATATTGAAATTGTTTTGGTGTGAAAAGAAATACATTTGTGCATGTATAATTGATTGTAAGTGTTGTCGTTACTAGGTGAACGTAAATGGCGAGACGTAAGGTTATAAATATATAGGCCTAAAAAGGTGGGGTTCCATGGAAACAAATACTTAAATATTGGAATCAAAGCACAAGCACATGGTTCTCCTAACCAAGTTCGTAGTAGTGCTTCAGCAAGAAATCTTTCCAGCAACACCAGTTTTAGTATCAGTTGTGCCAGTGATGTAAATAAGTTTTTTAATTTAAATATCATTCTTCATAAACTTGAAGAATGCCTGCGTTGTGTGTGTGGAGGTAATGCCAATAAAGCCAGCAGTTGTGCCAGTGATGTAAATATGTTTTCAAATTTAAATATCATACTTCATAAACTTGAAGAATGCCTGCGTTGTCAGTGTAGAGGTAATGTCAATAAAGCCAATATTCAAAAGTCTTGTTCAGACAGAGTTGCTAAGGAGATGTGTCGGTGGTTACACCCAAAATAATAATGAATTGCTCAACTCCAAAATTTGGAAAATATGTCCAAAATCTGGATTTGCTGAAAAAAACTGTTGAGATTGCAGTTAATGATGCCATAATGACATTCAATGATGGGATGATGGCTAGATTTCAAGTGATGGAGAAGCTAGGGCTAAAGGTTGGGGAATTGTGTATTAAGATGTTTCATGAAGAGGATGACAAACGGGTTCGGTCAGGAAATAAACGTGCACATGAAGCTACAAAAGAAGAAAGAAAATGCAAAAGACGGCTTAGACTAGAAGCAGCAGCAAAACAACCAGAAGGAGGGCTTAGTTTATGCAGCGGGAGCTTTCTGATACAAATTCTACCCTTAGGTAAGATTGAAGCTCGTTTCCCGAAAACTTTATTTTCACTCAGCGTTTACATGATAACTCAAAGACTATTCATGATATCTCAATGAAAATTTGCATTATTGTGCTTTGTACTGATATGAACGACATACAGTAAAACATTTTGTGTATCACTTACACTTCCCACTTTAAAAAGTATTTTTCCAAAATAAAAACCAGTTAAAAATGAAGTTAAATTATAAAAGTAAAAACAAAATGCTCTAAATGTGTATGTTAATAATTTTAGTGAATGTCGTAGCCTAGAATGTTGTCAACAGTTCAAAAGAACATTCTTGTAAAATTTTTAAAATTTGGGGAACTTATCTTGTAAACGCTGTCCAGCCGTCCAAAAAAATTGCTGAAAGTTTGGTGGTAAAATAATGCATGACTGAAAGCATATTACAATATATATTGTGTGAATAATAATGAGTGAACTGTGTTTAATAATACTACCAATTTTTATTTCATTTTAACGGATAGTTTATGATATATATAATACTCGGTGGAAATAGTCATGTGAAAGGTGTACCTCCCCCCTTAGATAAGTTAGGCTTATTTTCGGAATGATGTATAGAAATCTGTAGATATTATTTTCTTCAAAGTGTCCTTCCTTGGTTAACAACAAGTAAATAACAGTCAGTGACAGTAGAAAGCCAAGTATCAATCAAATTGGGAAGGGCTCGAAAAAAACACGAAGAGTTTTCAGCAAAGATTTTGATTGCATGTTCAATGTTTACAATTTAAGAAATATATATTTCTGTTTTACTTTGTTTTAGACCAGTTTTCACAAAAATGTACATTACTTAAATTTACTATAATATTAAATATATGATACAATATATTTTAATTACAGTAATTAAATGTCTATTTTGAATTTGTGAGAAGAGCTAAGAACAACCATTAATCGACAAAACAATTAATTACTGAAACTAATCGATTAAAAGTACCAGAACTAGCTATAACGTGATCTGCATTATAGCATCTATTTGTGTCTGACTCAGATGACTGATACGTCATACTTATTACTAAAGAATAAAATCACATCAATTAATATACATGTTTATCCCACTAGTTTCGGCACTCAATGGTGCCATCTTCAGTGAACACAGAAAACAGTTGAAAATTAACCTAGGGATATAAAGTCCAATAAAACTCTTAATTGCTTATGAAACTGCTGACAGAGACCCTGCGAGTTCTGCGAACATTAATATCAGTAAATATTGAATGGAAGATGGTTTTCAATTTAACAGACAAAGTATTCGTCAAGTGAAGTATTTGTATTGCGCTTTCATCTTAGTTTATTTCAGGAAATTGTTTAGCATTTATTTATACTCAAGGACAATTCTTTGATATAGGACTACAAAATTCTATAAATTCGACAATCGCAGAAAGTCTGTACAGGATGACGTGCTCATTAGCGTTCAGTCAGGTGGTTGCAAGTGCTTGGGCTAGTTGCAAGAGAGTGCTTAGTTACACTTGTGCAACGACCGTGTCTGATCTGGACTAATCTCGGGGTAACGCTTGACCGAACTGTATCTTACAGAAAACATCTTGAAAACCTGGGATCTAAGCTGAGATGGCGTAATAATATTCTATTTAAATTATGTGAAACTTCATGGAGTGATTCAGCGGACACACTACGACGTACTGCGCTTGGTCTCGTGTACTCTGCAGCTGAATACTGCTCTTCAGCATGGCTTAACAGTTGCCACGCAAAGAAAGTCGATGTACAACTTAACACCACCATGCGTATCATCTCCGGTACTCTGAAGCCTACTGCAACACACTGGCTGCCAGTCCTGTCTCACATTGCTCCACCAAACCTGCGACGATCAAGAGCCCTTGTTCAAGAATATGATAAGATCATGTCCAATCCAACTCTACCCATTCACAGGGATGTTGCTGATCTCCGGAGACAAAGGCTGAAATCCCGTAATCCACCAATGAAAAGAGCTAAGAATCTAATGGGTGCTAGTTTCAATTTAAAAGAGGAATAGAATGAGCAATGGTTTCGTACAGCTCAGGAGTGGCCAAGCCTCTTTAATCCAAACCATGCCCCAACTGGTTTTAGTTTGCCAAGAAGTGGCCATCACTAAAAAGGTTTCGCACTAATTGTGGGGCATTGGTCCAGACCATGCATCACTTAACGGACGAATGCCCTGTGCATGTTTATGGTGGAGACCAGAAAGACCTTGCTGATGTCTCAGTATCCCTAGTGCAAAGGAAAAATAATTTGGATATCCATGTGTAATTGTTCACTACTTAGTACCATGTATTCTTTGCAGGTTTTTGTATAATATTGTATATATTTGTCCATTATGTAAAATTCCATATGCTTAATGGTAATCATCATTGTAAGAAACGGATGGCTGCGTGACGGCCGAAACGCATAATCATTAATGCCCCCCGTTATTAGAGAACAATATTAATAGACTGAGGATTTGAATGAGTTTTTGAATGGTATGGACCCCGTCTTGAGGAAATAATTCATGATGAAAATTAAAAAATGTAAAACAAAAATATTGGAATGCAACCGAAATAAATCAGAAATTTCTATGGACATCAAATTGGCAGGTGAAAAACTGAATGAAGTAGGAGACATCTGTTACTTATGAAGCAAAATAACCAGTGATGGACGATGCAAAGAGGATATAAACAGTTGGTTAGCACAGGCAAGGAAAGCGTTTCTACAGAAAAGGATCTGTTGACATCGAATATCGATTTAGGTATTAGGAAGTCATTTCTGAAGGCCTTTGTCTGGAGCGTGGCGCTCTATGGAAGTGAAACTTGGACTATGGTGCAGCAGAAAAGAGGAGCATTGAAGCGTTCGAAATGTGGTGTTACAGGAGAATGATGAAGATCAGATGGGTAGATAGGGTTACAAACGAAGAGGTATTAAGACTAATGGGAGAGGAGAGATGTTTCTGGCGACTGCTAATGAAGAGAAGAAATAGGTTGGTAGGACACATACTAAGACACCCAGGGATAGCAATCTTAGTTATGGAAGGAAGGGTCGAGGACAAGAAATGTAGGGGTAGACCAAGGTTAGAATATGTTAAACAGATTGCCTCGGATGTATGGTGTGGTAGCTATATAGAGATGAAACGATTAGCTCAGGATTGGGAGGCATGGATAGCTGCATCAACCAGTCAAAAGACTGAAGACTCAAATAACAACAACATGTAAATTTTATTCTGGAATTGTGTGTTATATAATAGAGTGACCCCACCTAATCTTACTGGACAAAAGAGTGTTGAACGACTGAGATAGTATAAATTGATATTTTGGACAGGCAACTCTGAAACAGTGGCTTCAAAACTTCACATGCATAATGCATAAGAACTATTGACTACAAAGTTTGCTATAGCGAAAGGACACTGGGATATCAGTGCAAAATTTCAATTAGGTTACATTAGAAAATGAAGTTCAATCTCCCGTTATTCCTCTGCGATTGGCCGTTAATAACAGATTGATGCAGGGGTAATTTGCTCCTGTGATAGTCGATTGCTGAAAGGCTGGATCAATTGTTTTATAGTTTTGTTGTTAGCTACATTCATCACACTAATGTTGATCAGCTGGAGGGAAAGAATGATCACAAGGGAATCCATGGAGGGTCAACTACTAAATGAAATACGTTCCATCAATAAATCAGGCTTTTGTTGGAGAATAAAGACTGGGAATATTTTTAATCATGGTCGTTGTGTTTGCTGTAGAGCACTACGTGACGCAGTGTCACTCCCAATGTCCCATTAACACGCATGAAAGGGAGGCACGCTGCGACGCTCTGAACTGACAACATACTGCAGCTATCAAAAATACGCTCGAATACTGATATGAACACGCTTCTGCAAGTACTATTTCATGGATTGCATAATAAAGAACAGACAATCGAATTATGGAATGGCACTATAAATGTTGAGCGACAAATTTTGATATATATTCTCTATAAGAAGTATTCACCTTGCTAGAATGGAAATATTAATCACTTCTATTAATCTGTACATAGTCTAAAACCAAGTCCCGGATTCTTGGATGTAACGGGTAATCTCGAGAACCACTAGATAGATTTTGATGCGGTTTTTCACCATTTTGTAAAGGTATTCTCGAGGAAGGTTTCTGTAGAACAACATTCATTTATGTTTAACACAAAAAGTGAAAAAAATGTCCAGCATAACTCAACACATTGCTAGCGTTTCAACCCGGCGTGCCAATTGGGCTATTCAGTTGGTAAAGGCACACCTACCAAGACGCGTAGCAGGTACACACTGAGAAGGCCATGCAAGGTTTATTGTTTTTGGAGTGGAGTTGTTGACTCCCGTGGTGCACGGGCATGCTCGTGACGTGCCTGCATATGTGGCGAGGTGTCTTGCATGGCCTTCTCAGTGTGTAATCTGCTACGGTCTTGGTGAGTGTGCCTTTACCAACTGAAGAGCCCAATTGGCACGCCGGGGCGAAACGCTAGCAATGTGTTGAGTTATGCTGGACATTTTTATCACTTTTGGTGTTAATTATAATTGCTCAACGGACAATACTCATTTTCATTCTCTTTCGAGAACATTTGATTATATTCATTTATGACATAAGGAAACAGAGCAGTAACGATCTCAGATAATCGAGTCGAAGAATAACCTGGCGTCCGTGCGCCTTTTAAGTTTACGCTGGGTAAACCGGTAAATATACCGGACGAAGCCCGGGTGGGTTGCTAGTATTAATATAAACATAGTATGGTATAACATAGGGTAGTATCTAATATAGAAAGCTATATAACAGGCAGGGCCGGATTTAAGAGTATGCCGCCTATGGGCTAAAGTCCATTTGCCGCCCCCTCTATATCTCTTATATAAAAACAAGTGTCCTGACTGACTGACTCATCATCGCCCAGCCAAAACTATTAAAGTTAGAAACATGAAATTTTGGGGGTATGTTCGTTGTAAGTCGAAAACGCCCATTAAGGAAGGATTTTTGGATATTCAGGTTCTAAAGGGGTGTTAAGGGGGTACACCGGCATTTCATTGAATAACAATATCTCTGGATTGGTTTCATTGAGGGATGTGATACTCGGCATATAAACTCATCATTAAAAATAAGAAGACACGTGTCTGAGGGTTTTTCGATGTGGTGTATATTATGAGGTGAAAGGGGTGAAAAGTGGGGGTTGAAGGCTTCTTAACGGAGCGTGTATCTCTTAAACAACATAGGCGAGGTGCTTGAAACACATCGAAAAAAAATCAGATTAAAAAATAAGTAAATAGGTTTTTGACCGTTTTTTCGTAAATCCAATTTAAGGGGCCCATGGGGAGGGGTGAAATTCTGGGGGGGGGGGGGAAACAGGAAAGAATGTGTCCTAACTGATTGACTGACAGACTCACTCAACAAACTCAGAGGGAAAAAACTGCTTAAAAATAAGTAAATAGGTGTTCGACAGTTTTATTTCATAAACCCAATTAAAGGGGTTCGTGGGGAGGGGTGAAATTCTTAAAAAAGGAAATTGAAAGAAAAAGTCCTGACTCACTCACCATCTCCCAGCCAAAATTATTGAAGTTAGAAACATGAAATTTTGGGGATGTGATCATTGTATGTCAAAACCGTCCACTAAGGGAGGATTTTCGGATATTCAGGTTCTAAAGGGGTCTTAAGGGGGTTAAACCTGCATTTCATTCAATATCAATAACTCCCGATTGGTTTCATTGGGAGATGTGATACTCGGCATATAAACTCATCATTAAAAATAAGAAGACATGTGTCTGAGGGTTCTTCGATGTGGTGTATATTATGAGGTGAAAGGGGTGAAAAGTGGGTGAAGGATTCGTAACGGAGCGTGTATCCCTTAAACGACATAGGCCAGGAGTTTGGAACTCAGCGGGAAAAAATCAGCATAAAAAATAAGTAAATAGGTGTTTGACCGTTTTTTCATAAATTAAGGGGCCCATGGGGAGGGGTGAAATTATGGGGGGGACGTAATATGTCTGAGTGTAAAATTATACATGGCCTATGTTGTAGAAAATAACACATTACATCTTTTTGGTCTCTTGCTATTTCATCATACGACGAATAATTACGGAGTTATTAATGATTTTGTACTTTTTGGCCGGAATTTTCCAAGTCCCAGGAATGACATAAAAATTGATTCGAATGAAATTTCAAAAAAGATTTTTTTTATACTTTTATTATATTTCTCTCGTCTTTTAGGGTCCGAAACCAACATGATATTTTGATTTTTTTTCGTCCCATGCATTTTTGGTTTCAGGTGATAGAATTATTTTCCACTAGGACCCATGATTATCTTCTTCTACTATATAAAGCTTAAATACCACTCACTCACTCACTGACTGACTGATTCATTCATCACGAAATCTCAGAAACCACCGAACGGATTGGAATGAAATTAGGTATGCAGCTTCCTCGAGGGCCGCAAACGCCCACTAATAAAGGATTTTTGGATATGCAGGTTCTAAAGGGGTGTTAAGGGGGTAGAGCTGCATTTCATTCACTAGCAATATCTCCCGATTGGTTTCATTGGGGGATGGGATACTTGGCATATAAACTCATAATTAAAAATAAGAAGACATGTGTCTCAGGGTTTTTCGATGTGGTGTATATTATGAGGTGAAAGGGGTGAAAAGTGGGTGTTGAAGGATTCCTAACGGAGCGTGTATCCCTTAAACGACATAGGCCAGGAGTTTGGAACTCAGCGGGAAAAAAATCAGCATAAAAAATAAGTAAATAGGTGTTTGTAAATTAAGGGGCCCATGGGGAGGGGTGACATTCTGGGGGGGGGACGTAATATGTCTGAGTGTAAAATTATTCATGGCCTATGTTGTAGACAATAACACATTACATCTTTTTGGTCTCTTGCTATTTCATCATACGACGAATAATTACGGAGTTATTAATGATTTTGTACTTTTTGGTCGGAATTTTCTAAGTCCCAGGAATGACATAAAAATTGATTCGAATGAAATTTCAAAAAATTGCTTTTTTAAATACCGGTACTTTTATTATATTTTTCACGTCTTTTAGGTTCCGAAACCAACATGATATTTTGATGTTGTTTTTTTTTCGTCTCATGCATTTCTGGTTTCAAGTGATAGAATTATTTTCCACTACGACCGATGCTTATCTATTTATATAACTAATGTTATAACGGGATTCCAAATGTTATTGCGGGCGAAGCCGCGGGTAACAGCTAGTAGTTCATATTTGCTTAATACATTTGTTTTTACAACAAGGGGATAAAGTTCATTGGCGTTTTCAACTTTTTTAAACATAAGTTCATTTAGTTTATATAAAACAACAATTTTAATGCTTTACATAATAAATTATTTAATGAAATTAGTTATCTACTTGTTTTTTTTACTTCTTCTAAGATTCGTTAAAAATGAAATGGGTTTCGAACTTCATTAATTAATTTGTTCTTGGAGATAAGTGATCACTATTTTGCACATATTTTTTATATTTTAATACTAACTAGTTGAAACCCGTCAAAACATGACGGACAATGACAAAAATATTTACTGAAGAAGCTTCTTATATAAGTTACATTCTTTGTACGATTACTTCTTAGCACTATTGCAACTTTAAGGGCGTCAAAAGTTAGCACTCTCAACATTGCAACATAATGCTAGTCATGACTGAAAACGTGATGAGGTAAATAGCCCAATACGTTCTAGAGATTTTCCTTGAGCTTTATTGATTGTGATAAGGTATGCCGAGCGAATAGGAAATTGTTGCCTATTAAAATACAATGTACTGTACCTGCAAGTGTTTTATCGGAAGGTTTTAAATCAAGTCGTAAGATTTGAGCTCTCTGCCCAATATTACTGCACCTATTATATCCGAATCCAAGCAATTTCTTACATATTTCTTACAATTAATATGTTTCCATATAGGAGTCCTTGGGAAACGTTCAGATTTTTAAGGAGCATAACTATGGCTCAAACGTTCGGAGTATGTGGAGGCGAATCCCATAATTCCAAGGAATTGAAGAATTCTATAGTAGGGATATAAAGTAGCTGGCTTTCATCTTCAGTATCTAATCTGTTAACGCTGATGTATGTGTTTGAACTACTGTATATAAGTTCAATGACTTTTAAATTAATATCATTACATTCTTGCAGCCTGTCAAATATTTTATTTTCCAGCAGATCAATTTTACCCTCACAACAGTAAAGACCAAAGTAACCACGCGTAGATATTACGCAAGAGAAATGCAATGTAGAACAATGTTTACATTTGATCGTCATAGACCTTACAGTGCACTGTACTGCATAATATCTGGAATTGTTCTTGAAATGGCCTATTTATATTGAATTTTAAATGTGGCTTCGTATTATTCGATAACACAATAGTGTCATGCATCCACGGAGCCGCTAAATATTAAATGTCAAATAATACTTCCATTGCCGAAATCAACAGCGTAGTTAGACTCAGTACTCTAAACAAATAATCATTGTCTTATTCAATGAAGTTCAACATGACCCGTCCAGACACTTTCATACTCAAGTTGGTTGCTGAGGAGAATGCGATGAGACTGATCGCCTATAATAAAATCCTTATAGTTGTTCCTGCCAGCGATTTTTTTTGTAATAGCTTGAAAACGCAGCTCAGAATAAACTCTTCATTTTGATACAAACAGTACGAAACTGCTCTAAATAAGCAATTTCCATCACTTGTTATAGGTTATGGCAGTACATTTTGCTGGGAAACATAGAATCACTTCGCCAACTACTGGAATGAGCATAGGCCTATACTCAATACTCACTTCGGCAGTCACCCTAAAGGAGGCAGTTTTAGAATTCTATCACCCGTGCATGTCCAAAATCGTATTAACACATGGAAGCCCACCTATTCTTGGCTATCGCCCCGGAGACCCGGGTTACATTTCCTTCCCTGCCAAGAATTGTAATTCTGGTCTAAGGGCAAAAACGGGGCACACTCAGTCTCTTGAAGTATAACTAAGAAGAGGGAGGTTCGATTCTCACCTCAACAATCTTGGATGTGGTTTTCCGTAGTTTCCCACTTCCACTCAAGGCAAATACCGGGACGGTTCCTAGGCCTCGGCCGTCTCCTTGCCATTCCCCTCCTTAATTACAAATACACACTTTAATGCAGACATCGCAATAACACAGGTCAACAGAGACAATTTTAAACATACACACCAAAGTACACGGGGCTGAGTGACCACGATGTCGGAGCCCTTCAAACGAATTATGTTTCCCAAGTGTCTCTCATGGCGAAAGTAATTGTGGACACGCGCGAGTGCCTGGAAAACTACTTTTTTCTTTAATAGTTTAAGAGTATATCGACATTGTATAATTATAACTTTTAGTCTAGGACGCTACCAACTTGACCACCGAAGCATTGGGAAGGAATTGCAATATTAAGGTACATAAATAACGTACACATTCAACTGTCAGTTAATGTTCTTCAACATTTCCCTTCTTTTATAACTCTATTTCAGTATACATATCGTGGAAACATCATAGAAAATATTCCCCTCCTTTATAATTCTCATAAATAACTATCACCTGAAAACACGCCATGTCTGATGTATTAAATATATCGATGCAATGGTGCTGCAGTCTGTTGTCGGTTATTGGAACTATATGGGCGAGGTACTGCCATATGTTGTCAGTTACTGGAACTGATTGCAGATATTGGGGACACCAGTAAGCTCCATAGCTCTTTCGATCACATGCTGTAATGCAATGGTAAAACGGAAATAAAATGTATTGATGTGGAATGTAAAAATATGTATCTATAACTTAAAGCAAACAGCATGAAATCGCTAGCGGATTGTAGATAGAATGCATAAGCTAATTGTTGTATATGGGCGAATAACATTATGTGCAAGTTAATTTCATGAAATTAAATACTCATAATTGTTGAATTAAAGAAAACAATAGTGATAGCACATTAAAATAAGGCTATTTTCGCTATCGTTTTACCCTCCAGGGTTGGATTTTCCTACGGACTAAGCGAGAGATCGCACCTCTACCGCCTCTGAGGGCAGTGTCCTGGAGCTTGAGACTCTGAGTCAGGGATACAACTGGGATGTGTGACCAGCACTACGCCCAGGCGGCCTCACCTGCAAAGCGAACAGGGGGCATGATGAAGGGATGGGAAGAGTGGGACGGTTAGGCAAGGAAGTGGGAAGGAGGCGACCGTGGCCTTACAGTGGGAACCATCCCGGCATTTGCCCGAAGATGAAGTGGGAAACCACGGAAAACCACTTCCAGGATGGCTGAGATGGGATTCGAACCCCCTCTACTCATTTGGGCCACCCGAGGCAGAGTAGACCTCGTTCCAGTCCTCATTCCTCTTTTCAAATTTCGTGGCAGAGCCGTGAATCGAACCCAGGACCTCCGGGGCGGCATGAAAATCGGTCCAGTGGGGAGTTGTTGGCGATTCACAAAGGAAAAGGCCTTGTGTTTTAAATATATAGATGACAAAGGAGAATCCGATACTTAACGCGAATTATAGAAGTAAAATATGTTTCGACAATGTAATAGCAATCGTAAGAAGGAAGAAAACGGAAATTTAAAAAAATATATCCGAAGTGGGATTCGAACCCACTCGACCATGCTTAGCACAATTTACTGAACTGGTACTATAGCCGCGCGGCCATCCAGACAAATGTCTTTTCAATGCAATATCAAGGTACCTAACCACCATACACACTCAACCTGCAGTTTAACTCTCTGAATACTTTGCTTATTTTATAATTCTATTTCAATGTATATTCTAAATACATAATTAACAATATTGGAGACCCTGTTTAATTCTCATACACAAAGATCTCAGTTAGACGCGGCGGGAACCAAGCGCCATTTTCCTCGTTGAAAAGAGTCTTTGTGCGCAAGCGCGGGAGCGGCAAATATTAATGTTTTCTTTAATAATTTGTAAATATACCCTAACATATTTTCCTTTTAAAGACGCTCTGCTCGACAATGTAATATCAATCGTAAGAAGGAAGAAAACGGAAATAAAAAAATATGACCAAAGTGGGATTCGAACCCCCTCGACCATGCGTAAATCGAATAATACTGGACTGGAACTTTAGCCACATGGCCATCCAGACATCTGTTCATGTTAACAATATCAAGGTACCTAATCACCATACACACTCAACCTGCAGTTTAACTCTCTCAATACTTCGCTTATTTTATAATTCTATTTCAATGTATATTCTAAATACATAATTAACAATATTGGAGACCCTGTTTAATTCTCATACACAAAGATCTCAGTTAGACTCGGCGGGAGCCAAGCGCCATTTTCCTCGTTGAAAAGAGTCTTTGTGCGCAAGCGCGGGAGCGGCAAATATTAATGTTTTCTTTAATAATTTGTAAATATACCCTAACATATTTTCCTTTTAAAGACGCTCTGCTCGACAATGTAATATCAATCGTAAGAAGGAAGAAAACGGAAATACAAAAATATGACCAAGGTGGGATTCGAACCCCCTCGACCATGCGTAAATCGAATAATACTGGACTGGAACTTTAAACACACGGCCATCCAGACATCTGTTCATGGTAACAATATCAAGGTACCTAATCACCATACACACTCAACCTGCAGTTTAACTCTCTCAATACTTCGCTTATTTTATAATTCTATTTCAATGTATATTCTAAATACATAATTAACAATATTGGAGACCCTGTTTAATTCTCATACACAAAGATCTCAGTTAGACTCGGCGGGAACCAAGCGCCATTTTCCTCGTTGAAAAGAGTCTTTGTGCGCAAGCGCGGGAGCGGCAAATATTAATGTTTTCTTTAATAATTTAAAAATATACCCTAACATATATTTTCCTTTTAAAGACACTCTGCAAATCTACATGTCAAGAGCTCTCGTTAGAATGCATTACGAAGTAAATCGGTTCTGTCGTTCTCTCAATCTCGCGGTAACAAAAATCACCTTAGTGTTTTAAATATATAGATACTATCTTTTTCGTAATTGAAGATCTGTGTTCAATTTTAATTAAGTTTTCCTACACGGTGAAATGGAATTACACAAAATATAGTTAATTACTGGTTTATTTGTTGAAAAATATACAAACTTCTCTAAAACAACTCACCCCAATTAATCTTTATCTTAAAATTTACATAGATCTCTTAATGGCAAACTCGTTAATAGTGTACTCATATGAAAGTGTATTTGTTGTATTTGTGAATTTGTATTATGTTATAGTTTTAGAAAGTAGGCTATGTAGAAGGACTAAACATAATTTTAAGTACGGTAACATGTATTCTTAAATTCGTACGGAAAATATTATTAACGTCTGAAATACTTCATTTTAGCTTTTGAATAAATTGCCAAACTGCCGCCCCTGAAAATTTCCCGCTCTAGGCTGCAGCCTACTTAGCCTAGTTAGAAATACGGCCCTGATAGCAGGCCTAATTATAATATGTGAAAATGATTGATAATGATGACGGTGATGAAAATGGTGATGATGAGGACGACAATGATGGGGGCCAATAGCGAGGTCATCTGCCCTTGTAACACAGATAAATATACACATTTTGAAGGAGTTACCCAAACACAATTGCCTACTGGCCACGCCTGGGTTGATTCCGCAAGCTCAAAATGTGTTCATCAGGTGGGCTATATCAAAGCTTCAATGCTTTGTCAGTGACTGTTAGTTATTCGCTTTATATTATTTTATGAACATATAAAATGCTATGCTGGAAGTTTTCCTTGAAGGAGATACTTAAACGTGCCAGTAAATCTACAAACCCAGAAGAAAATATTTCCTCTCCCAAATGTATATACTCCCAAGAATTCACATCGCATTAATGGCATTTGTTGATTACTAGGGTAGCATTTAGACATTCTGCCATCCAGGGCTATTAACAATTCACTGCCCCGTTAACTAATCAATTTATTGAAATGCAGTTAGTGAAACAGGCAGCATAACTTCAAAATGTTCTCATAAAGCTTAAAATTACGTAAAATATAAGGTTAGTTCATTTTTAAACTGATTATTATTGACACCGCATGGACGGCCAGGGTGGATGGGCCTACTTACCTGTATTTAGACGTCCGCCTCGCTTCCACAGCAACAAAATCACCTCCAGATGACATGTCCCAACAGAAGAGCACCAAAAGGGGTGGAAGGAAAGTGGAGAAGGGGAACGCACAGGCTATTCTACAGACACCCCCCAATAACCGACAGAACTGCTGCCGACGAAATAATGCCACAACAGCTGCTTAAAAATAAAAATAAAAATTTAATGTTAAAATTTAAAGGAACACCTCCACCAGAAACAGAACATGCTTGCTTGCAAAGCAAAAAAAGGACAAGAATTAAATTGAAATTAAAATGTTATAAAGCCCAAAGATTAAAATAAAAATTACAGGCATAATTAAATGAGAAAGGGCTTGATAGTTTACAAGGGAATGCAATACCGATCCGACATGCGGAGATCCAGGCCACGATGAAACGAGAAATAACAATTAAATTAACAAAATAAAATTGGATTAGAAAATAAATTCATAATTTGCATGACGGAGAAAAGCACAGGAACATTTACCAAAAACACAAAGTTAAACCAACAAGATAACATTTAAAAAAATATTAAGCTAACACCACAACACGTTTGAGTTTCGTGGTCGGCGCCAAGAGACTGACCTCGAGACCAGAATGCATCTCGGCAAAACAAAAAACAAACATGGCCACAAAAAACAGGAGACCGCATGTCAAATCGAAACTACGGCAAACAATTAGCAAACTAAATTTTAAACTCAGCAGAAAGAAAGAACGGAGGAAAACAATTACGCTAAACACTATTAATATGAGGGCGGATCCACGGATCGTAAATCAGATAAATAATATGCCAATCCCAAGATTGCCAAAAGAAAATAAATAATAATTTAAAACGTCAAATAAACTTAGAAATGTGTCTCCAGAAGGTACAAAAAACAATAACAAAATTAATATATATATGGAAACATTATTAAAACATTTAAAAAAATTAGGCCTACCAGGAAAAACAAAACACAAGATCAAACATTCATACAAGGCCAATATTGGAGCTCCCAAAATAAAATAATTAAATATATAAAATAATAACGTACCTTAAAACTTCACAGTGAAGACACAATAAAAATAAAATAATTCACACACAAACCAAATAACATAATACGGCACTATATTGCCTGAAACTGGCCCACCCAGCACATGCTTCGTTTTGGTCACAAGCACAGGTCTGCATCGAGATGCGATTACATTTCACACGTCCTCTTCACGGCGAAACGATGAAATTCAAAGCCTGAAGAGCACAGGCAATTTCCAAGTAGAATTGGCATTCATATTTGTAAAAGCTGGGGGCCAAGGGCCCCCCCAGCCCACGAAGAGATACTCTGTCACACCAGCAGTTAAGTTGCTTCTTAGACGACAGACAATGGACTCCACAAGATGGCGGAGAATCCCGCGTCAGATACCGAACTGCATTCATGTAAATATTTATCGTCCAATCAAGGCTTGACACATCAATCAACAATGTCATTATTAAGTAAATAATTTGGCGGTATCATGAATACACAGGCATTTGTTTCATGACGTAGAATATAATTGCCTTCAATTATGCCAGGAATAGGAAGAGTTTTAAGGCACAACCAACACTCTCTATCGGAGAAGAAGGAACTACTTGAAGGAACCCCGAAGTCCGACAGCAGCTGCTATCTCGTGTTCACAAACGGAATCAAGTCACCAGGCGGTCGATTCAAAATGTCATGGAACACCAGAATACAGGGAAGAGGGATTTTAAAAACATTGGGACGGGCATTGCACGTAACAATTATAATTGTCTATTATATAGCTTTGGGGCTATTAGTAGGCCTGTTTGCCATCTCTTGATGAATGCAGTAGATTTGCATTTGTCTATTGGCACAGGCTAGAGTAAAATGTGGATTTTCACCGATGTCTCAGTCTCAGTCATAGCTGTGATTATATGGAAGCTACTGAGGCATGGGTGGTGCTTAGTAATTACATTCAGGGCACAGCCAGTGCCTGTGGATGCTGTGAAAGTTCTACTGATAGGGTTAGTACTGTTGTTCTGACTCAGTGAGGAAAGCAATGGCAAACTACCCCCACTCCTCTTCTTGGCTAGTACGCTTCAATATAGCGCTGTCTTGGATTTATGTGGGTATGTACCCACATAATCTAACGGTGCTACCTATTGAGGATCCAACCAGTCTTCGGGATGACGACCTAACAGACAGGGGCCATTAGGTCAAGTGGAAAATTTAAATCCCGACGTTTCGAAACAACTGCTTGTCCCTTTATCAAGGTTTATAATCAAGGAAGGAATGAGTGAACAATGGCATGTAGCCTCCATAGATAAAAGGTAGGCTTAAATATAGAAAGCCATGTCGAAACAAATAGTTACTCCATGAACTGAGACCAAGAGGAAGTTCGTAATTAGATAGGGTAGCCATGATCTACTTCAGGGATAACCATCGCCTCTTTTAAAGTTCTATTAGAGGTGATGGTTATCCCTGAAGTAGATAATGGCTACCGTCTATAGATTCATTACGAACTTCATCTTGGTCTCAGGTGGTTGGATGCCAGTAGGTGAAGAACTACCACCCGGACACAAGGAAAGCTGGTTGGTGTGGAAATCCCCGAACAGGTTACGATCAAGAGTTGGAAGATCCCGAGATAATCTGAGGAGATGGGGCCCCAGTACATGTGACACTTCTTGCGAATGTGGACAAACCACAAAACACATGTTTCATTGGCCTCTGTGCCCTTCATCTTGTGCAGAGGAAGATCTCCTGCTAGCAACGCCGAGCGCCTTGGATGTTGCTCAGTATTGGGCACGTGCTATATTGACAATATTACACTTATATGTATAGCAAGTGTGCATTTGTATGTTTCCGACACGAGAAATAAATAAATGGAGTAACAATTTGTTCCGGCATGGCTTGCTATGTTATACCTTTTATCAATGCAGGCTACATGGCATTGTTTACTCATTCCTTCGTTAATAAAAAAAAATACAGTCAGTCTGAAGGACTAGACGTTATATCATTTCAAATGACGCATGCTACAAATGTTACACATGTTAGAAAGGCTCAGGAGGGCTCTTTCAACAGACTCCATTACCCATTAACTTGTAGGCTTCCCGCGCGGGCACCTCGATAAGTGTCACCCTGTAATTTGCTTTGACATCCTGCACACCTCTTTAGGAGGCACCCTGTATTTTTATCTGGAATCTTGTATATCTCTTTAGAAGTCACCCTGTATTCTTGTGTGACATCTTGTACACCTCTTTAGGAGTCACCCTGTATTCTTGTCTGACATCTTGTGCACCTCTTTAGGAGTCACCCTGTATTCTTCTCTGCCATCGTGTACACCTGTTTAAGAGCCATATTGTATTCTTATCTGGCATCTTGTGTATCTCTTTAGGAGCCACCCTGTAATCTTGTCTGACATCTTGTACACCTCTTTAGGGGTCACCCTGTATTCTTCTCTGCCATTTTGTACACCTCTTTAAGAGTCACCTTGTATTCTTATCTGGCATCTTGTATATCTCTTTAGGAGTCACCCTGTATTGTTATCTGGTATCTTGTACTGTATTTTGCTCTGACATCCTGCACACATGTTTAGGAGGCACCCTGTATTCTTAAATGGCATCTTGTATATCTCTTTAGAAGTCACCCTGTGTTCTTGAGTTCGCTTCGCTCAAAGCCCCAGGTCGCTCGACGCCGCAGGACTCTTTCATCAGATTCCAATAACCATTAGCTTCTGCTTCCCGCGTGGCTGCATGACGTCACGCACTCAGTTCCCGCGCGGCTGCATGACGTCACTTCCCGCATGGCTGCATGACGCCACTTCCGTCTCCGTCTCCGTAACGCATAACGTAGGACCCAAGCATAACGACGAAGTCGACAAGATCATTTGAAATGATAAAATACCTTCATAAAAGGACAATCAGTTGTCTCGAAACGTCGGTATTTGAAATTTCCACCCGACCTAATTGTCCCAAAACTATATAAATGGATATAATTTGTTGAGAAAGTTTACGTAACAGTATTATTATTGGTATATTGGCTTTCACGGCCAGTGAATTAAAACTCAGCAATCTTTCTAGATTTATACCGTGTCTTGTGTGAAATTTCGCCTAGGCGTGGAACAGTGAGATCACCTGCTCCATTAAAAACTGAATAGAGACTAGACTATTTGTTTCACAATATTGTATGTTATGAATGTTACGTTCCTTTAACTACTGCACCTAATAGAGATGACGGGTTGACTATTATTTTCGGTTTTATGTTTAGCAAACATCCATGCAAGTATTATGTACAGTACTCTATACATCACTGAATGTTGTTATATTCCAGTGTCTTGGGACTTGAACTTCGGGTGGTTAATTCCCCTGGCTCAGGTATTGGGTATTTGTAATGTCATCACTAGGGCTCGGATTCGAGCATATTTGCATATTTTTCTCCTGAATAGTACACATTGAAGGAAGCCTTTCGGTGGTACTTTCACCTCTCTGGGACCAACAGAATCGAAAATTATCAAGCATATAAATGCATAAAACAGCGGTTTTCATAATAGAAGCATATAAATGCATATTCTTGTGGTTTTCGTCCAAATAGTTTGTTTTCCTTCGAATTCTTCCACCCGCCCCCCTCCCCGAATTTGGGCCCTGACCATCCTTAAGGTTCGAAAAAAGAAATAATTATTGAAAAACCTATCTGGGGCGAATAATAAAACCGCAGGTTTTAACATTTAGTAAGGTCGTTCTCGTCATTGAAACATTTATTGACCGATTTAAGAAAATCAATAAAAACTGAAAACGTAGAAAAAATTCTTGTTGTACAGACCAATGCCATATCTACTCCATGGACTCGCCTAGTTTTGAACATTTTGTAAATGAACTTTTAAACTGTAACTTTTATAAGAAAACTTCTGTTCTTTTTACTTGAAACTTGAATGCGAGTATATCGCAGTGTATCATACATACAATTAGAAAATAAAGCCCGTATATAAAAATATGTTATTGGTTTTTTCGTTTCACTTTCCCTTCTATAGTTTTAACGGTATTTTTCCAGCATATTCTGCATATTTAACCGCATATAATGTTTTTTTCCGAGCACATCTATCGATCATATAATGTTTTTTCGAGCATATCTATTGAGCATAAAACACATGGTTTTGGAGCATATCTGGAGATTTTTTCGAGCATATCGATCCGAGCCCTAGTCATCACCATTCATTTTATCATCATCATCATCAACAGGATGCGCAAGTCGCCTATGGGTGTTAATTGGAAAGGCCTGCACCGGACCTCTCTGTACGCAATATTTACGTATTTAATGATGTATTTATTGTTGCTCTTTAATGAGAAAGAAACCATGCACTATTTCATAATTATCTCTTCTTCTTCTTCTTAGTCGTTTACCCTCCAGGTTGGTACAACCCACGGACTCAGCGAGGGAACTCACCACTACCGCCTCTACGGCCAGTGTCCTAGAGCTGGGAACATCTAATCGGAGTGGATACAACTGGTGAGGTGTGATTGGCACCTCGCCCAGGCGGCCTCACCTGCAAAGCGAACAGGGGCCTCAGGAGGGAAGGTAAGGGATGATCAGGATGGATAGGCAAGGAAGAGGGAAGGAGGCGGCCGTGGCCTTGAGGAAGGTACCATCACGGCATTTGCCCGAAGACGAAGTGGGAAACCACGGAAAACCACTTCGAGGAGGGCTGAGGTGAGAATCGAACCCTCTCTACTCATTTTGAACACCCGAGGCTGAGTAGACCCCGTTCCAGTCCTCATACCAATTTTCAAATTTCGTGGTAGAGCCGGGAATCGAACCCAGGACCTCCGGGGCGGCAGCTAACCATGCTGACCGCTATGCTACGGAGGCGACCATATTTCATAATTATTACATTTGAATTGCAGCCAATGCCTATAGCGAGGTATTTAAATTGAACGCCCGTAGTTCCTACTTTGGCTACCAGAAATGCTACTCTCACTGACACCTAGCTGCGAACTTTGGAACTTGATAGAGCGTTTCTATCCCAAATAACCTAAAAATTTAGCTACACACTTCCAATTGTAGACGTAGGGTATTTTACATGCCATACATCTATGATATGGACCCGCCGGTTTTACTTCCCCTCCGAAAGAAGACATCCTGAAGGATTTTAGCGCCCTTAAAAATTCGACACTTTCCGTCAGGTTTGAACCCGTGATTTTGAATACAGCACTTCAGCATGCTACCGACTACGCCACCGAAGTCACTATTTCACATTTGAAACTGACAATCGCTCTTTGTTGTACTCCCATGGGCACTTTTTGGCAGTGAGTCTATTCTTTTTTACCGCCAAGTGGGTTCCCAACTTCCAGGGCTTCCCATTTAAAATCTGCTTCCACCTTCCTCAGCCTACGTCCTATGCGTGTCTGATTATCTCATATGCATTCAAACTTTCCAACTACTGGTATTCAATGAACTCCATGAGGTTGGCTTTCACATACTACCTCGTAAGCACTGGAGTCGCAATTTCCAAGATAGCCTACATTGTATACCCATGTAGTAGTGGAAACAAGCATGCTCATATTTCCACATTGGTATAACAGCACGCAATATTTATAGCAGCAGACAGAAGTTCAATGCCAACTAACCTTGAACCACTGATTAAGCGTATGTCACATTTCACACCCTCTTGCAGCAGTAAGGAAAATGAAGACTTGAATAGCTCGAACTCAACGGTCATTTAATACAGCAATACTTGCCCACTACTCTTCGTATCTTTCAATCGTGAACAGTAACAATCCGTCAGTACAATGGGATAGATGCTCCAACGAGAAATACAAGACCCTTGATTCTCGAGAGCGCCACCTCATAGCACGCGTCGCTGCAACAGCACAGTAGTAAGTGACTGTGTTAAGTTAATGTTTAGGAGCTAGGTAAATAGTTACCGGCGGCCGTGGATATTTATATCAAAATATATATTCTAAAACTACCAGTGTGAAAAAGGTTTATATCTCTTAAAAGCTAACAAAGTACATGTATAATCAAGTATTTATTTTATTTCGATTTTAAATATTTTTATTCATCTAAATATATACAGTATTTAGGCAATAATGTTAGTAAAATTGTCATAGGTCAATAATTCTTACATAATTGGCAGTCAGAGCGTTCTGGAAAGAACGCAAACTTGATTCCAAAACTCTCCGCATGGCGCTGCGTGTCTGCCATGTATTTCACAGTTCACGAAACGCTATCTATGAATACGATAGTGTACCTCAGAGCTGGGACGGGTAAATCTGTTCACTGGCACTCACGTTCGTGAGGTAAAACTGAAAGAAGACGTGGGTTCGATTCTTAACTCAGCCATGCTGGAAGTGTTTCTCTATGGTTTCCCACTTCTACTCTAGGCAAATGCCGGAATGGTTCCTAACTCACGACTACAGCCGGCTCCTTCCCAAGCCTCGCCTGTATTATAAATGCAAGCACTAATATAGCCCAATAACACAGGTTATCAGACAAAATTACACACACACGCAAGTAAATGGGGCTAGATGACCACTAAAAATGTTTTTAAATGGTATTGTGTAATATACTGTAGTTGATTAGTCTAGTTTAATTTTGTCTGTTAGGTAGTCAGCCCGAAGGCTGGTTGGATCCTCAGAAAGTACCACCGTTAAGTTATGTGGGTAGATACACTCAAACACCCAAGGCATCGCTATATTGAGGCGTACTAGGCAAGATGAGGAGTGTGGTAGTTTGCCATAGCTTTCCAAACTGAGTCAGAACAGCAGTACTAACCCTATGAGTAGTTCGTCAGTGTATGTGTAGTGTGGATGCTGTCTTTTCTACAATACATAAGTAAATAAGCGGTATTACGCGTAAGTTAACGGCGTTACTTTAGGGAGGAATAATTTACTTGTTTGTGGCTCTATGGAAATATTTTGCATTTATTTTGTGGCATTAAAAAAAATATGTGTGATTATTTCTATGTTGGCTATGGAATTGTTACCGGTACGTAAGAACTCCCTTTCATTTCTAGTAATTTAATTAAGTATTGCTCTATTGTTTCACTTACAGGTAATGTACCCTGTACCAATATCGGGGAACATTTACTCAGACACATTTTGCATTAAATGAAATGTGCAACATTGGAAATAATGGCTGCACTCTACACGACGCCGCAACCACCATTTCGAAACACAGTAAAAATAAATAACTTTGACCAATTGCATGTTGCCGAGTGTCGCGTAGTCCAAACTGACGTCTGCAAAAATACGTCGGTTCAGGAGAAGTTCGTTTTTCAGCAGTTGGTACGATTGAACTCCGCGGATAATGGCTTACACTGCTTTGTACGCCACATAGAAGCGCCTGCTTTCGGTCGAATACATGAAACGACACGCTTAGGAGCTATGCGAATTCAGGTAACCTTTCGACTGAAAGTAGTCGACTATCTAGTAGATAGTTTCTTCCAACGAATGAATAGTCAGTCGATGGTTAAAAGTAGTCGATAGTCCCATCTCTACCCTCTTCCAACTATCCAAGTTTCAATTTCGGTTTAAAGGCACTTCGTGGTGTAGTTCTTACTGGGGGAATGAAATTTCCTGAACTGTGTCTTGTAAATTCATCAGTTTACGGGTGAAGTAGGATTCATAGCGGCTTCGGTGGCGTAGTCAGTAGCGTGCTTAACTGCTGTGCCCATGGTCGCAGGTTCAGACTTGGCCGAAGTCATCACATTGTTACGGGTTCAGTATGCCTTCCTTAAGAGGTGAAGTAAAGCCGGCGGGTTAAGGGCGCTAAAAATCCCTCAGTATGCTTTCGTTTGGAGGGGAAGTAAACCCAGCGGTCCCTTGTCATAGATATATGGCATGTTAAAGAACCTTCCACTAATTACACCTGTGTGAAGCTAAATTAGGTTATAAATATAAACAACGCTCAGGTTCCTACGTTCGTCGCCAGGAACCGACTGTGGTGGCGTCTAGTAGCCAAGTTCTGAACTAGTATTTGTTGACGATGGCGTTTGGCGGCAAAAGTAGGATCTACTTGAAAAATTCAAAGTCTGCAGTCCTTACTTGAATTAAGAAACAGAAACACACGCCAATACAGTCATCACAATTAACACCCGGCGGCTTCGGTGGCGTGGTCGGTAGCATGCTGAGCTTCTATGCCCAAGATAGCGGGTTCAAACCCGGCCGAAGCCGACGGATTTTTAAGAGCGTTAAAAATCCCTCAGTATGCCTTCCTTCGGAGGGGAAGTAAAGCCGGCGGTCCCATGTCATAGATTTATGGCATGTTAAAGAACCTTCCACTAATTGCACCTGTGTGAAGCTAAATTGGATAGGTTAAGAATGTAAACAACGCTCTTAGGTTTCTACGTTCGTTGCCAAGAGCCGACTGCGGTGTCGTCTTGTATCTAAGTTCTGAACTTGGCCTAGTAGTCGTTGACGGTGGCGCTTGGGGGCAAAAGTAGGAACTATTTGAATAATTCTAAGTTGCAGTACTTAAATTAAAAAGCAGATAACGCACACTAATACAGTCATCACAATTAACACCGGTTATCAGACAGAGTCTACACACACCCAAAGTACACGGGGCTAAATGACCACGTAGTCGCAGCCCCTAAACTGAGGAACCAACCAACCAACAATTAACACCGGTTATCAGACAGATTCTACACACACCCAAAGTACACGGGGCTAAATGACCGCGTTGTCGCAGCCCCTAAACTGAGGAACCAACCAACAAAGCCGGCGGGCCCATGTCTTTGAGTGACGGCATGTAAAAGAACCTACAACTGCAATTGGTGATGTGTAGAAAAAATGTAGGTTGTATTTGGCTGGTTAGGTAACTCTCTATCAAGTTCTTCGCTAGATTAGTGACAGTGGCGTCTGGTAGCCTAGGTTGAAACTACTTGAGTTTGGCATCAGGAAGGGCATGCGGCCGTATAAAATATCAGCCACGTGGTTCATCAAACCTCGTCCCCAACGCCGTTGGAAACGGGATTAACAAGGGGTAGTCACAGCTCGATGAAGGAGGATTCATAACCTCGTTTGCGAAATACTGTTATATTCGCTATTATTGGTTTTCGTAACTTTCAAAAGTAAATAATATTCCCATAGTTCGTTATCTTGAGTGCACAGATAGGAAATTATTTTAGTTGGCCCCCCAGGGGCTCACATCTAGTGGAACGTGGTATGGCGACCACGGGGCCCCAGCTGAGTCTGGCATTGCTTCCACTTACTTGTGCCGGGCTCCTCTCCGTCTTCTTTCCTGTCGAACACACTTGGTCAACTCTTGTTCTCTTACGACCCCGACGGTATTAGGGTATCCGAGGCCTCGGGAGTCTCTTCCTTTCCCGTCTTAATTGGCCCTGTCTCATCTTCTCTGATACCCTCCTTCTGCGAGCCTTCTTTTTCCTTTCTTGTTATCTCCTGCCTTCTGCTCAAGACCCTCAAGGAGGCAGGGTGTATGTAGCCCCACCAATTCTGGTGTACCTTGGATATTGCGACACCCTCAGGGGCTAATGGCTGGTGAGTTCGGGAGTTGGCGACCCCGAGGGATTCCTGAGTTGGGTCCGGTTTGCTCCTTTTGTCCCTTACCTGTCGGAAGGACCATCTCCTCGTTCACTTTCCTATCTGCCTTTTATGGGTCTCTTTCCTTCCAAGTCCCTCAATCCGCATTCTTCGAGGGTTGAGGCCATTTATTTTCCTCCTGTCCTCTATTTGCCTTATTCTCCTTTAGTTTTCCATTTCTTCTTCTAGTTAGTGGTTAGTTTTAGTTATAGTTTACATTTCGTTTCATCTTCACGATCACCCAAACCATTAGGGGCCGATAACCTAGATGTTAGGCCCCTTAAAACAACAATTATCATCATTATCATCATACTTGATTTGTTAGCCTACTTTCGATTTTTGCAAAAAATGAAAGTAGACTTATGAGATCACTACAGGGCGAAAAAAAGTGTGTCTGTCTGTGTGTGTGTATGTGTGTGAGTCTGTGTGTGTGTGTGTGTGTGTGTGAGTGTGTGTACTCTGAATGTGTGTCCCCCCCTATCAATTCGAACACGGTTAAACCGAATTGAACGAAATTTGGTACAGAGGTAGCACTGGCAAGGTGCACCTCAGTGTCATGTTTTATATTGCCGCCATCTTTACCGAAAGGTAATGGCGGCCAATCGAATGGTCAAAACTTAATAATGCATTACGACCAAACTAATCATCGGATCTTTACCAAATTTGGTAACAACCTACCTTCATATGGGATGCGTCTTGTGCCCAAACTACAAGGTCATCAAACGTACTATTTCAGGATGGCGGCCGTGTGAATTATGCAAAATTTATAATCCATAACATGGGACCCACCAGTTCCGATTATCGAACCAAGAATCGTTTAATCTGTTCTAAGCGACGTGGTTCGTTAGAAATTAAAAGTATATATTGTAATATTATAATCTAGAAGTGACTTTAAAAATCTGAATCGTCTCGGCTATTTGACAAGATGGCAGCTGATCTCTCGTTCTGACCTATATTTTACTAATTTCAGTATGTTGCATGCAATATAACCTACTGATAAAAATTATATGAACTTAATATGAAATGAACTCGGTTTGAAATATACTCCAGTGAAGAAATCTTCAGTCCAAGTGATTATTTGCTAATACAGTACGTTATATGTATTTAACCGATAACGCGTGAGTTATGAGTGTACGATTGGCTGTGTGGTTAGAGCTCCCGTCTCTCATGTGGTTGGCCGGGGTACGAATCCTATCAGAGAAGAACTTTTTTGCTTGATTTTTTTATATTTATTGTTTCTTGAGTACTGAGACGTTATAAAATAAAGCGTTATATGGTGCGTTTTGCAATGGAAATTATATATTAAAAAAAAAACGACATTCTCCACCGGAGTGACATCTACCAGCCTTCAGTTGTACTATGCAGAAACTATAGATTCGAGCAGCGCTCTATACCGGCCTGTTAGTGAACCCAGTCTTAACGACTGCTAGGAGTAATAATACAGTAACATTCGTTTATTCCTTGTGCACAGAGGCGTTGTTGATAATCTCAAAACTTGCAATATGGATGATTTGGAGATGGATTATTTTGTTATACCGTGTATTTAAGATTAGCCTATAAATTAACGGGTTGCGAAGTTACTTCACTTAGTCCTATATCATTCGTATACGACACAGAACAACAACGTGACGTCAGTTTCTGATCTGCTCTGATTGGCTATTACATTGCTGCAGTCGGGTAGTTGGCAGTCAAAGATAAAATTCGCGACTGCCAACTGCCAGCTACCAACTGCAACTTCATGTTGTGTATGGTGCCTATAGTTAGAGCCCTGCGCGGATGCGGATATCCGCGGATAAACCCGCGGATATCCGCAACATTTTTCGCCATGCGGATATAGATTGCATGGCTGTGCGGATAGCGGATAAGATGCGGATAATATTTGGAGTAAATTTGCGGATAGTTTTTAGAATACATTCCGAACTTGTTGAATATCGTAGGGAAAGTTGGGTAATTGTGCGCACTTATGTTTTTCGAGTTGGTAGTACAACTAGCATCTCAGTTCCCTGCTACCCTTAAGCTGTCATCGTACCTATCAGATAGGGACAGTCAGCATGATGCCAGTTGGTATGTGATAGCCGTGAGGCTTGCATGAAGAAACTTTACACGTTGCATGTTATTTTCTGTAGCCAGCAAATAAGAAGGTAAGCCTACAGTTGTGATTCAATTATTTAAAATTAAGTGTTGTTTTAAATGCAATTTTTTACAGTGTTTATGCATGTATTTATTTTTCAATATAATAGATTAGTTTACCGGGATTCATTGAGTTACGTTATCAGAGCAGAGTGGGGTAATGGTGCGCAAGTGCATATTTGCGAGGTTTTGAATTATAGTCCACCAAATGTATTTTTGAATTAAATTTGTTTCTGCACATCGAATATAGGATTACTAAGGCTCCCTTATTCATAACAGCAGCTGTGTTAACTATTATGAGACCATCACAAGACCGATTCTTGCTTAAGTGCGCACAATTCCCCCACTAACTTTTACTAGGGCCCGGATGTTCATGCCTTTCATTTCGTTATGTTTTTCCATGACAAATGTAAGATGATGATTTACGCTAATTCCATTCAAATTATGTCATTTAGGATAATCAACACTCCGAACTGAAAAGAGTTGCAATTCTGGCTGTGTAACATTCATTTTAGACATAGCACATGACATGCATGGCCTAAGGGAACCACTTGCTGCTCAAATGTCTAAAAGATAAAGTATACTGTAAAGCAACACATTGAAAATATTATTGTAATGCCAGTAGATTCGGATAACAAACGTGTGGATAACAGTCGTGCGGATGCGGGGCGGATGCGGATAACAGTCGTGCGGATGCGGGGCGGATGCGGATAACAGCCGTGCGGATGCGGGGCGGATGCAGATAACAGCCGTGCGGATGCGGGGCGGATGCGGATAACAGTCGTGCGGATGCGGGGAGGATGCGGATAACAGCCGTGCGGATGCGGGGCGGATGCGGATAACAGCCGTGCGGATGCGGGGCGGATGCAGATAACAGCCGTGCGGATGCGGGGCGGATGCGGATAACAGCCGTGCGGATGTGGGGAGGATGCGGATAACGTTTTGTTTATCCGCGCAGGGCTCTACCTATAGTATACACGGAGTCGATCGCGACTGCCGACCGAGGACTACCAACTACGGACTGCCGACTGCGCATTGTAGATGGGCCTTATTAGGGCAACGAAGTTTCAATTATTGTAAGTAGTCGGTGTTTGGAGTGTTTGCTGATGAAATTGCAAAATGCTGGGGTAAATTATAAACTTTGGTTTGAACGCCACTGTTCAAATCCTGTGTGCCAATTTGCACTTCAAATAGGACGAAATTAGGAGATGATAAGGACAGAGAGTTATAACTATACCCATACATTTAGGAGAAAGTAGGCTATATGTTCTTTCCCGAACATCTTGTTGTATTTTATTTCCAGTTTCCATGCAAAAGTTCTCAACAATATCAAATCACATAACTGACAAGCACACAGCCCTCAGGATCATTGTCCAAGTCCTACCTGCAATAATAGACAAATAGCAAAACCAATGTAATCCTTGATTACGAACCTCTTGCCCAAAAATGCTTAAACAAGAACTAATTCGTAAAAGATATTTGCCAGTTAAAGAATGGGTTGTACAGCCAAACACGAGGCTATGAAGCAATGTGTATTCCTCTGTAGAAGCAGCCCATCAGTGCTGTTAAATTCCACAGAACTTGTCTAAACAGATTCCCGTGTATAGTATACGAGTTGAAGCGTCTGTGCAGAGGTGCCGGCACTATCTGCTTACCACAGCGGAGCATGCCAGAGATAGTTTCAGTCCAACTTTGGAGGGCCGATACGTTGTCGAGAGAGGCTTCACATCTAAGATAAGCCTCACTCGAACTTCATGTTATATTCAAATGCTGCAGGTGGGAGAGCTTTTATCTGACTCGAGACTAGTGTTTCCATATTTACTAGAGGTGCTCTTGAGTTTTATTTTCCACACTGAACGCTGTTTATACATATAACTACATTTTCTCACAGCATCTAATTTTGAAGTATTCACGAATCGCTTTTATCCTTTGCTAATTAACTTACCTTTCTGTAAAACATAACTTTAGTCTGACGTAGGTTTATATAAGGTTCGTTCAAAAAGTAACGAGCCGGAGGCTTAATTACAGAAACCAGTACCTGTATGTTAGAAGTATTGGCCCTGGCTGTTGAGGCACTTGTCCCACTGTGACACGAGGCGGTGAATGGCTGTCTCATAAAATTCCCTGGGCTGCGATGTGAACCAGTTCCGCACGTACAGATGGACGTCTGCGTCCGAGGTGAATCCTTGGCCCCGCACAGCCCTTTTCAGGGGACCAAACATGGCGTAATCACAGGGAGAGAGGTTTGGACTGTATGGAGAGTGGCCGAGAACCTCCCATTTGAAATTCTGCAGGAGTGCCGCGACTGTGTTGGCCTGATGAGGTCGTGCATTGTCGTGGAGCGACCATGGCAGCTATGGCGTTCACTGTCACTCGGTGAGTGCATCAACCAGCTGGACGTTGACATCGGTAATGCAGGGGGGTGCCCCAGACCGGGCATCATCGATTAACGACACCCGTCCTTCTCTGGAGTGCTTGTGCCACGCCTTGACCCTTACAAGGGACATGCAGTGTTCGCCGTACACTTCTGACATTCGGGGATGAATGTCCGTTCCCCCTACTCCTTCCGCTGTCAGAAACCGAACAACACCTCTTTGTTCTTCGGTTGACCCCTCCATGTCACTGTTTGCAATGCGACTGGCAGCGTTGGACGATTGATGCATGCTGCGGCTCGCTTTGTATCGTCACGTGACGTGCACGCGTGCCCTTTAGCGACAGGTTGTGACCTGCCACGCTCTGGTCAGAACCACACCCCGTTACACACGCCACGATTAGCTGATGTAGTCACCGGTATGCGCATTCCAGCCTCTAGCTCGTTTCTTTTTGAACGCACCTTATATTTAACGCCAGTTTTCGCAATATTTCACTATCGCATCAATACTACAGTATATGGCACATGTATACTCTATTACAGTTAGCCACAAGCAAATATAAGACCCGGATTATCGTGATTGTCCAAACAAGACTTAGACTGATGTTCAAAGCCTTTTGAATCGAAAATATTAATAAACAGCAAAAATAGCCCTGGCCGTGAAGTAGGTCTACAGCTCTGGTTTACTCAAACGTTTGACTTTATCTTTCCCACGATTACAATATCTAACTTTTAGTTATACATTTGACTTTCGTATACACACTATCATTGCTTTTATCATCTTATGTGACACCTCTAATATTCCGAATTGGAATTTACAAAATCTTGAAATCTTTCAGAAGTTTGCTTTTGCGCCATATTAATCCAGGGGCTTGTAGCTTTCTAACGGACCATTGTTTAATATCTCATTCCTGAAACTAATTTCCCCACAAATCGTTCACCTTATTAGTATACCCAACAAAGTAGGAGACTTTAATTTTTTTAAATATTGACGATAGATGCAAAAGTAAAATAGATAAAAGCTGAATTCAAAGCAAGGGGAAAGGGACACGGAACAACAACAACAACAAACTGGATGCTAGTGCTTCAAATAAAAGAAGAAGAAGCCCATGGCACTGGCATGTTACAAAAAAAAAACGAAAAAAAAATTACAAATTCTCACTAAAATATTTTATAGATTTTAAATTTCCCATTTTTTCGTTAATTTTCAACATACAAAGCTGACAGATTTATATGTAATTCCTCATTATATGTATGGTGTATTAATCTGGCCGTTTTAAAAAAATAATTTAGTTTAGATTTGCCAGATGAAAATGCTGATTAAAGTGCTCTAAAATTATGCAATTTTAAAAGGAATTCCTGAAAATTCAAAAATACATTTCATTTCTAAATACCTGAGTTAATCCTTTATAGGTCAATGGACTGTATATTTACCACCTAGACTACTAAAATATGTGGGCACTTTATATTTTCAAACATGTTGATTGTTGAATCTTTCAGCTATATAGCAACGATTTTTGATTGTTCATATTTCTGAGAACCAAATAGTAGACCCAAGGTGCTTGAATTTTTATTCTCAAAAATAACATTTTAAATCAAAGAGTGAAACAAGGAAAATATGGCATTAAAATTAAATTTTAAAATAAATAAAATAAGAATAAGCTCATAAAAATTAAAATTATAATATTTTTAATCTTAATTTTTGAATTAAAAAATTTTCATAAAAATTAAAATTGTCAAAATAAATACAAAAATTACAATATAAAAACAAAATTTAAATTAATAATAAAATTACAACTAGGCTAAAATAATTATAATGACATTTCAATAAATACAAAGAAAATATCGGGGCTACATGACTGCGTTGTCGCAGTCCCTAAACTAAGCAGCCAACCAACAAATACAATATCTTCAATCTGCCCTATAAATGGTTAAAAGAATATTAAGATAATTGTAAAAATCATTTCAATATTAATTAATTAATTACATTTAAAATATCAAAATTTAATCTATAAGAACATAAATTAAAAATGAATAGTAGTAATATAAACATTGAAATTAGAGGAACAAAAATAACATTAATAACAATAATAATAATAATAATAATAATAACAATAATTAAAAAAATAAAAAGTAAAAACATATAAAAATAAAAATAAATAGTTTTGCCCTATAAAGGGTTAAAGCAAAATGAGAGTCTTGAAGAACATCCCTGAAAGGATCTATTGGTTCCTGTTAACATTATCTGAGTGAGAGATAAATAAAATATTGGAATTTATCATGGGAAAAAAAAGATATTCCGGAGTCCGTTAATAATCTTCTGCTCACTGAATCAGATGCAAGGTTTCTTCAAATCAATACCTGTGATATTTAATTTTCTTTCTTTGTTTTCTTTCCTATATTGTCACTGGCTCTCACCCCTTTTCTAAACGCTGATTGGAGTCTCGTGAATGCCAAACAACCCTCCACCCACGCCATTGAACGCTTAGTTTAAATCCCGCTGTATATTTTATTCAGAGTATCAAGCAATATTATGCCTGTATAATTCCTTGAGTCTAACATTTCTCCTCGTTTCTTTTATATTAGGCAAATGGTAACATCCTGCCATGCCTTAGCAATTCTAGCTCATTTGAATTCTTGTTGGAAATGCTCACCGATCTTTCAATAATAAACCAATTTTTCCTCAATTCTTCCCAGAATTAATTTGGCATCCCAATAATAGCACCGGATTTTCCTGTTTTACCTTTGGACAATACTTCCCTGATCATGATCACCCTGATTCACACCCGCCTTTTTTGGTAGCCGGTAAATATTTAGATTCCGGTACCAAAAGTCTTATTTTCATTCCCTGTTCTGCCGAATAATTTTAGTTTCAAGGGCTGTACTAAGCCTCGTGAACTAAAATTTCCACCGTAGAAGTGCAAATGCCGAGTACTGTCAAAACTTAAGGTTATGGCCAACTCTATGTCAATCACCAATTACTTCTAGAGTAAGCTCCATAGCACAAATAATCAGTTACACTCACCCCAGAAATTAAAGGGACTTGGTCTTTTCAGAACTCAATGCAAGCGTCACTTCAAAAGATAAACGGTTTGAGATAACCAAATAAGTCCCATGATCCATACATCCACAACACCAGGAAACTCGAGGAAGAAAGCCAGTCGTGTCTGCATCATCTTAGCCTCAACATGGAAGATTCTCTGCTTAACACGAATTACAACTTTCTAGACTCGAGGAAACTAAGATCTAAACTGAAAGGTAGGGAATTTGACCTGTGGTGTCAGTTCAAACAGAAAGGGAAGTGGTAGTCTTTTCTAGGTCTATACACTAGCCAACAGGTGGAATACCACCATAAGGGACAGACTTGTTCGGAGAGGAGGGACGGGACAGAGATAGTTGGTAATGTAACAACAGTGGGAGCCATCCCGTGAAGAATCAACGAGGTTGAATCATTCGATCATGTCCTTGGATTGTGTCATCACTAGGGCTAGAATATTTATGTAAATACATAGGCTATTCTTATCCTTTTCGTATACATAACTAAAATATCCATGAATTAGAACCTTAGCTATCATGATGATGATAATTGTTGTTTTAAGGGGCCTAACATCTAGGTTATCGGCCCATTTATTGTTACGTATTTTACATATTTGATCATAATGACAATATTGGTTAACATATTTTTACTTTCTTAAAGTACATATTCTGTCTCTTACTGAAAAAAAACAGTATATTTCCGCAAATGAAATATACGGTAATTCGAAACAGACAGTATGACAATACAATGTGGGCTTCAATTTGATAATCAATAATAATAATAACGTACGGCCTCGGGTGCCGGGTGCAAGCTTTGTTATTTGACGTCCAAAGGGCAGCTTGCATGTCGAATTTTGTTGTTCTTTGGAACTTTATGAAAGTAAAGGAGGTTAGATATCTAAGCTCCTTGACACTAGAGCGCATTATACTATAGAAAGGAGGAACTTTCGTGTTGGCGGAAAATCCCGAGATTTATTTTGCCATTATGAACACGGCCTACTGAATTCAAATGGGTTCTTTAACATGCCAACATCGTATGACATGCGAGCCGTGATGTTGGTCGCCTTTCAAAGATCACTTACCACGGCGAACTTGCAAGCTTGGGGTTGGTGGTCCGACACGTTAACCACTCAGCTACCGTGAAAATGACATAGGCCTATATCTAAATAATTTGTATTTGTATATTCTTATAAAATTGACTAAAAAAATTCCTTTAGAAAAATATCTTGAGATGGTCAATCTATGAGATGAATAATGGCTCTTTGCAAAGTGGAGCATAGGTTGAAATGGATCGTGTACTGTTCTTGCTCCAATTGAAATTTTGCAGTGATATGGAAATGTTAATTGACCTGTTGTGTCGTAATCTATGGTGATGAAGTTAGATTATGTGATATGTTACTGTATGTGTTGGATTTTATTTGTAATGCTCATGAAATATTTTAAATTAGGAAATGAAGAGTACAATATGCCAGAAAATTAGAGTCTGGAGGTTCAGGCATTTATATTGGTTAACCCTCTCAGTGCCACGCACCGATCAGACCGGTTCTCTCTGCTCGCGCCAAAAGTGCCAAAGCCGATTCAATCGGCGCGCTGTTTATCTTATATTTGTATATTTCTGTAGGCATATGTCCGTGATTATTTCATACTGTTGGAAAGGCGAGGTATCAAGCTTACCTGTGCGGTGTTTACTTTTTTCCTTAGAAGTCCGTTACGCGATAGGTTTGAGTTTGTATTCACGCCCTCTCTTTGCGCTCCCCCAATCACGCGCGTTCCCGCCAAAATTGCGGTGCAGTTGTTTTATTTTTGTTGAAGTTTTCTGCCTACAGAAGTATCTAAGAACTTTATACAGCAGGAAACGTGGTGTTTCTTCGAATATGACTCTTAGGTGTCCTTTATTTAGGCTCAAAACTGATTCTTAAAAAAATGAACAATTATCAGAATAAACTCAATTTAAAAAGTTTTGATACCATATTTACTTTTAAGAACATAATTTATGAAATAATGAGGTATTGGTTATAATACAAAGCAATAATAATGATTCTAATGTTTGAAATGTGGTATTTATGATTTATTTTTTTCGAATAGTCTGCATGACCATTGAAAATGGCTTGGCATTCTTGGCAAGTATTTCAGGAAATGGCTTGGCACTAAGAGGGTAAAATAGGTAGGCAAAAAGGCTCTTAAAATACTTAAAATGGGCAGTAATTTAATTAAAATAGGCATTTGTGTATGTCTCATTCAAATTCGCGAATATAACCATGTAATTGACCACTCAACGATGAAAGTTTCGGCATGGTAAATAAGTCAGTGCGAACACTCGAGTTCCCTTTAACAAGTTCAACAGCAGACTAACAGCTTCTTTTATGTTTGACCGTGTCGACAGAAGTGAGTTTCTTCCTTTCTCTGCATTATCTTATCTTTTCAAAATCAGGAATACCTGCCAATTACGGTGTCTTCCTGATTGCGGTCATTCCAGATTGCGCTCACCTCATTAATAGTCCAGATTGTGGTCACTTTCATTTTAGGGAAGAGCAATCACTTTTCTTGGGAGACCGGTCCGGTTGTAACTCCCCTCTTCTCAATTTTGCTTCACGAGGCTGAGTGTATCCCGATCCTCAGAGCAGAATTACATTTCTTGGCAGAGCTGGGAATCGAACCTAGGCCTCCGCGGTGACAGTCAAGAATGACAGATTTTTCGAGGTAATGAACAGAATGTTTCACGATATACAGTACCTATTATAAAAATAGATATATCGCCCCTCGAATGGGAGAGGAGGGGCAGAAATTAAAAATTATACCTTGTAGACTAAGTATAAAATTTCCCGTTACAACAATTTTGTTGAAAGAGAAGGTCGTTGATTCCGATCCTAAAACGTTTCTAATCTTAAGACTGAAAATGTTATAATCATTGCTTTACGAGGTGCTGTCAGAAGTTTTATGGGGTGTGCTCAGCTGAACTGTATTCTTTGGTTAGGTAGTGAAATTTCAGTTTCCCCTTGTTATCCACAAAACTTGCGGATGGTATGCGTCAGTCGGGAAGAACCAAGAACCAAGGACCGGTCTCCCAAGAAAAGTGATCGCAATCTGGACACTGGAATGTTTATAGTTCTTACCTAAAATGAAAGTGATCGCAATCTGGACTGCTAATGAGGTGAACGCAATCTGGAATGACCGCAATCAGGACACAACCGGCAATTACGCTTGTCACAGCAAAAGAGGTATGAGTAAGGGGGAGAGACGTACTTCCCGCATCTTCTCTCCTTCCTGGTATTTGTTGTGCTCGTGCATTCCTTTCACTAAAGAAGGTTTGGTGTCGTGTCGAAAGCGACCCACCCTTTTGCCATCGTGCCACTAGCGACCCAAGCACTGATGTATCGGTGGAATCTGGGAATTTCTAACACATCTGCCTCTTCTAAAACTCCACTTAGGTTAAGTTAGGTTAGGTTAGGCGCCGTAAAAATTGAAGAGCTTATTTCCAAAGTGACGTAAAACCAAAATTGACGGTTTTTCAGTTTTTTTCTTTCATGAGCAAGTCTATAGGTTCTCTCAACGTATAGCAAAGGTTTTAAGTCGCAATACATCGTATATCCCATATTAACAGAGATCTAAGAACTAAGTTTATTTGCAAAGTGACGTAACTCCAACTTGTATTTATTTCCAATGTGTATTGACCAATCCGATGACTCTCTGGAAATCACGTCATATCACGTGATAAATCAAGGCCATGTCTAACATTGAAGAATATGTAAAGCATAAGTTAATGTTTGTTGTGTTTAAACCATTTAAATGTTCATAAATGCCACTCAAGGCGTATGTAAATGTATGATTTATTTCCAAAAGTCCTAACTCCAACTTACAGGAGACGATTACCACAATTTCCAATGATATGAGATTTTTAAAGCACAGTGTCAGGATGTGCATAGAAATAATGAAATAAATTATCTGAATTTAATTATACGAAGAAACAAAAAAGGCGATTTCTGAAGTTTTGCATTTCATGGATTTACGTCACTTTGGAAATAATATCTTCAATTCTTCTCTCGAACAATGGGTCGCATGGGGCACTGTAAGCTACTAGCAGGATTGCTGCAGCCACGATTTTTACTGGGTCGCAACCAGCACGTAATCGAAGGTTCTGCTATCTAAAGAGCTCAAATGAATGGTTTGAGGAAATAAGCCGTCGAGTGCTTGAAAACAAACGATTAACAGGGAACAAGATTATAAATAGATATTTTTCGTGACGTCAATATGGAATTTAATTTGTGTAACCTTTTTTTTTTATTCGATACTAGCTGACCCGGCAGACGTAGTCCTGCCAATCAAAGAAAGTGTTGGGGTTTTGACTTTGTTAGTTGCAGTGCTTTTGTATTCACAATATGTTCTTCCTTTTTCCGTTAACCACCTCTAAACTATTATAAAAAATAATTTACTATCTCAGATACAATCACGGAAGCGTGATCAACAACTCACGAAAGTTACATCGCAATTAAATGAATGGTATATGAACGCATACGGGACTGCTGAAACGATTAGAGCGCCGTCACCCGTTTGTTGAATATACTCGTACGCTACCTATTGTAAAATGGATTTACTAACTCGAAAACCTTTCCTGGCGTGTACACAACTACTCATCAAAGTTTCATCGCAATCGGATGAATGGCATATGAACGCATACGGGATTTTGTTTAAATGATTCGCGCCGTCACTCATTTGTTGAATCTTCTTGTGCGCCACCCATTGAAAAACGGACTTACTAATTCACGAACCTTCGCAGGACTGTACTCAGCTCTCCAAAGTTTTATCACACTCGGATGAATGGTATATGATCGCATACGGGACTTCATTGAAACGATTCACGCGCTGTCGCTTATTAGTTAAATCTACCCGTTTGCTATCAATTGTAAAATGGATTTACTAAATCAGAAACCTTCCCTGGAGTGTACACAACAACTCACCAAAGTTTCATCTCTATCGGACGATTGTATATGACGCATACGGGTCTTTGTCGAAACACTTCGCGTGTCGTCGCTCATTTGTTGAATCCATTCGTGCGCTACCTATTGTAACATGGATTTACTAAACCAGAAATCTTCCCTGGAGTGTACACAACACTTCCTCCAAGTTTCATCGCTATCGGACGAATAGTATAAGAACGCATACGTGACATTGTTGAAACGCTTTGCGTGTCGTCGCTCATTTGTTGAATCTACACGTGCGCTACCTATTGTTAAGTGGATTTACTAAGCCAGAACCCTTCCCTGAGTGTATACAACATCTCACCCAATTTCATCGCATTGGGGTGAATGGTATATGAACGCATGTGGGACTTAGTTGAAAGAAACGCACGCCATTCTGTTGAAGTTACTCGCGCGCCATCTATTGTTAATTGGATCTATTATGCCTATAACTTTTCCTGGCGTATGCACAACAACTCACCGAATTGTGATTGCAATCGGATGCATTGTATATGAACGCATCACCAACACACATTTGTTTAAACTACTGTTGCGCTATCTATTGTTATTTGGATTAACTATGCCTATAACCATGCCGGAAGTGTGTCAAACAACCCACCAAAATTTGGTCGCAATCGGATGAATTGTAGGCTATATGAATGCATCGCCAACACACATTTGTTTAAAATACTCGCGCGCTGTCCATTGTAAATTGGATTGACTATGCCTATAATGATTTCGGAAGTGTTCCCAACAACTCACCAAAGTTTGATAGCAATCGGATGAATGATATATGAACGCATACGGGACTTGGTTGAAACGATTCGCGTGCCGTCGCTCATTTGTTGAATCTAATTGTGCGATACCTATTGTAAAGGTGATGTACTAAGCCAGAAACCTTCCCTGGTGAGTACAAAACATCTTACCCAAGTTTCATCCCTATCGGACGAATGGTAGGCTATATGAACGCATGCGAGACTTTCTTGAAACGCTTCGCGCGACTTCGCTCATTTGTTGAATCTACTTGTGCGCTACCTATTGAAAAATGGATTTACTAAGCCTAAAACTTTCCCTGTAGTGTACACAACAACTCACCCAAGTTTAGTCGCTATCGGACGAATGGTATATGAACGCATACGGGACTATGATGAAACACTTCGCGCGTCGTCGCTCATTTGTTTAATCTACTTGTGCGATACCTATTGTATAGTGGATTTACTAACCCAGAAAGCTCCCCTGAAGTGTACACAACATCTCACCCAAATTTAGTCGCTATCGGACGAATGGTATATGAACGCATACGGGACTTTGTTGAAACGCTTCGCGCGTCGTCGGTCATTTGTTGAATTTACTTGTGCGCTACCTATTATAACTTGGATTTACCTTGCCTGTAGTGTACACAACCTCTCACCCAAGTTTCATCGCTATCGGACGAATGGTATGTGAACGCATACTGGTCTTTGTTGAAACGCTTCGCACGTCGTCGCTCATTTGTTGAATCTACTTGTGCGATACCTATTGTTAAGTGAATTTACTAAGCCAGAAACCTTCCCTGTAGTGTACACAACATCTCACCCAAGTTCCATCGCTATCAGACGAATGGTATATGAACGCATACGGGACTTTGTTTAAACGCTTCGTGCGTCGTCGCTCATTTGTTGAATCTACTCGTTCGCTACCTATTATAACATGGATTTACTAAGCCAGAAACCTTGCCTGTAGTGTACACAACCTCTCACCCAAGTTTCAACGCAATGGGATGAATGGTATATGAACACATGTGGCACTTTCTTGAAACAAACGCACGCCATTTTGTTGAAGCTACTCGCGCGTCATCTATTGTAAATTGGATTTACTACGCCTACTACTTTTCCGGGACTGTGCACAACAACTCACCAATATTTGATCGCAATCGGACGAATGGCCCAAATTCCCAAAAGCTGCAAAAAAACTATTCCAATTCAGGAATTTTTTAAAATAATGTTGCTGTTTGGAGATATAATAGACCTTCTGTACTACATATCGCATATCACACGTGTAAGTCACGTGTAAAAATTCTAGGGTACCCCTTGACCCCCTTAATCGCATTGTTGAATTTTACAGTCTATATTTGATTCGACGATAACCTTATAGCCATTTGCAAATTTTAACAGAAATTTAATAAATGGAGTGGCATTGCTTCTTACAGAAATAGATGGAAAGTTGGATGTCACCTCTTGTGACACTATTGCCATGGTTACCGGCTTGCGGGGGCGTGGTGGCTCAGCGGTCTAGCTGTATGCCTCTCACCAAGGCGGTCCGGGTTCGATTCCCGGTCAAAGCATGTGAGATTTTCGAAGTGAAATGCCATGTCCTGTGGTTCGGATTCCACGTAAAAAGGAGGTCCCGTGGCTCATAATCACAAGATTCACGGTCACGTAAAACTACAATCTTCCTTTTTTTTGGTTACCGGCTTGCATTACTTCTTTAGTTTCTTCTAGTTCTTCTTCTTCTCCTTTCGGATGGGCCAGCTAAGGACCACGACGTTCAACTTTTCAGCTTGGCGAGGGACTTGATGTTTGCCCAATATTCGCGCATTCTCCTCTCTTTTGTCCAGATGATGCCGGTTTTCTTACAGGGTGGTCTGTCCTGAAAACTCTTCTGTTTAAGTATCTTTCTGAGATGTGATCGGCTTCTAATATCACTTTTCATTAACTTCAGTTCTTGTATATCCTTGTTAACTAATGTTAGCGACGGTGTGACACTCTTTCTCTTCCCCCAGTAGTTGAGAAGCCGGTTTGTTAGTCTTGTTGGGTTCATCCATGAGACATGTCCATAGAAATCCAGACGTCTCTTCCTGGCCACATCTGTGATTTTCTCAGTATATCTATTGTTTTAGATCCCTTAGTTGGGGGGTGGTTAGGGATAAAACACTTGTGTTACTGTGATGATTTGGAAGATAGTTCCTGGGAGATAGTAGCTTCCCGTAGCTGGGAAAGCTTACCAGTGTAGTGTGTTGTTTGGTGTTTAATTGCTAGGGGGTGTCCCTGCAAAGATGCAAGTGTTGATTAGGGGATGGACCTCTAAATGCAGACTACTATACCGGCCTGCCAGCTGGACGGTGTGGGTACTACAATGGGCGTGCTGATGTCAGCGGCTCGACGTTACGTAGTCGGGTCGCGTGCTGGAAACACAATGCAGTCTGACAAAGCAGTTACTGGCTACTATGGTCACGGTCAATCGTGACGAAGATGAGGAAGGGCATGAGGATGTAAAGAGGCGTGTAATTGACAATACAAGTGTAGTTTACTGACCATGTGTTTATTGGTCAGTGAGTGTGAATTTGTAAGTCCCTCTTGGGGGAATGTAAGTAATTATACAAGTAGAGTGTACAAAATTATGAGTGGGTGTTTCACAAAGTAAAGGATTCTGAGCACTTGCTGAGTCTCACCTGATGATGCAACTGGAGCAGATGTCGGCTAGGGCCTTCGGCGACACACACTGTATAACAGATAATGGCTCCATTTAGGACTCCACTTCTTATAGTTCTCGGCGTTGCGTGGTCAGCATTCCGCCGACGTAGCTGCCCCAGTTAGTTGTTGTGTAGATGTTTATGTATGTGTCGCAAGTAGTTGGCTAACCTCCCAAGCTGGGTGGTCGCCTCTTGCTGTGTAAAGGTAATGTTCTGGTCTTATGATGTTGCCAGTTAGGGTGTTTTTAGTGAAAGATGGGGGGTGGGGCGGCTTTCAGGGGGTACAGCCCCCCGGGCCTGTACACTATATAGCTCCTGATTTGGTCTTCTTCTGTTCTCATCTATTTATTAGTTTATAAAATAAAAGAGTGCCATATCCCCTCCAGGGACGTTGGCGACCTGAATAAGAGCCCTTGACTAAGTCAAGGGATTACTAACCAGGCATCCCGAGCCGGAGTTTGCGTGTGGTAGGGTGGCCAGTTCCTTTCCACTCCTCCTCTTACCATAACATCCGGCAAGTTCCCATTTTGCATCACGAGGCTGGGAGACCCCGTACCAGACCATACCAAGACTTTTAAATTCTTGGCAGAGCCGGAGATCGACCCGGTACCTCGGGGGTGACAGCCAACAATGCTAGCCACTGCGCCACGAGGTGGTCCTTATTAGTTTATTAAATGAAATTAGTTTTCTGGGAATATCTCAGAAACGTGGTTTTAGAGCCTTAAAACGTAGTAGCCTCCAAGCCACTGAGGGGCTGAAAATGAGTTATGCTCGTCCTTGTACGCCATAATATAATAATATTCATAATAATAATTTAATAATATAGGGATAGGGATATAATAGTTCTTTAGTACCCTTTGACCCCCTTAAGCGCATTATTTACGTATTGGTGAATTTTACAGCTTAAGTTGATTCCGTGATAACCTTATAGCCGTTTGCGAACGTTCACAGTAATGTAATAAATGGAATGGCATTGCGTCTTACAGAAATAAATGGACTTCTTAGATCGTGTTGCCATGGTTACCGGCTTGCATTCTTTAATCTATACTAGCTGAAGTACCCGTGCTTCGCTACGCGTCATAAATAAATTAAAATGGGAAGGTGACAGTTAAAACAGGGGATAGGCGAGGTGCTGCGCAGAGGGAGATTAAGGATGGAACATTTTGTCCAACTACACCGCTCGGCGTTGACCGTGTTTTATAGCACAAATTTAGGTTTTACGCTAACCGTTGAGATACCTTTCGGATAGAAAATGTAATTTTAAACCTCGTATATTGAACCCGCTGAGCTATGGTTCATGTGATATTTTTTTATGACAGAGCATTTATGAGGGGATGTTGTACTTTTGAACACACCCAGGAAGCCACGTGAAGCTGAGAGATCACGCGATACTTTGAAGTAGCGGTGAATCGCACTTTTGACTTTGGTGTAAACTGCTAATTATTATCTGAGGTCTTATTAATTATTTTTATCTTTCCTACGAGACTCAGAATATTCCATTTCGTCATGCTGCATTATTAAAACATTTTGGAGAATGTTTATTTTTACTTTAGGTAAGGTAATACCCTTGCAGATACGCAAAAAGGAACGTAAGTAGTCGCTCAACGTTTTCGTTTTGACGACCTACTTTCTAGAGACACCCAGTACCGGAGCACTGCGTCTTGAGAATCCACCTTGTGTAGGCGTGGAATTACATTTGTCCTACGAGACGTAGAAGAATATCCGCTGTTTAGCGTTAAAAGTGATTATAAGGTGCCATCGAGCAAGCAAATACTAATATTCACTGTCGATGAAGTCCAGTGAAGTAAATAAGAAGCTTGGGAAATAATTATTGGCAAGTATAGTGTATTGCACAACATTGCTGTGACATCACATATTACCCACGCGTATGTGGAGGGCAGATGCCTAGTGGAAATATACAGGTAATAGTGTTACAATTATCCTGAATAAGTGTGATTATAATTGTATGAGATATTTAAATTGCCAAAGTGGAAATTTCATCTTTGAAACGTCGTATAATTCACGGATGCTGCGTGATACAAAAGTAGCGTCACTAGCACGTGCAGCATTATAAAATAGTATTAGCTCACATGCTAATCCACATCTGCAAGATTAAGGCTGTGTCGTATTTTATAATTGAAGCCTATAATAGTCACGACGGACATTATAATTTTGGAAGTGAGAGGATGAATAATCACGCAACTTATTTCGCTACCCACGTGATTGGACTTTTATTCACCATGGTTGAAGCAGTCACCATGGGCTAATACCATCCCAGTATGGGGGGGTGACGTTTCTACAGGAACCAGCATGATGGTGGAACTTCCAGAACGATGAACGAGAGGGAAGGAGCAAAAATGCCAATTCCAGGCATATCCACGAAGATGTCGACAGGGACAAATCGAACCCTGGTATTTGGGGGAGTCCAGATGGGAATCCTGATGAGGAGGATACCGATCCAGAGAGCCAGAGAGGTTTATGTACAACCCTTGTTGTGGAATAGAGAGCTGAGTGAGAGCTCCTCCATTTCGTGAGTTTTTGACACACCCCTTCTTTGTTCTAGTTTCTGGTGGTATAGTAGTTTTAATGTAGTTTGTGAATCAACCACACTCAGTGTCAGCCATTTTTCTAGGTAGGGATGTAACTAGATTAGTTAGATGTCATTTATTTCAGTTTAGAGTGAGACACCCTTGGGGTCAGACATTTTGGTCAGCCCTGGTGCAGCTTGGTGAACGTCGTGGAACGTCAATGCCTACCTTTTTGCTGAACCTGATCGTAGTCATTTTGAGGCTATTTTGTTCAACCCTACTTGGGGTAATTTTCAAGTCTTTGCTGACTGTAGTTATGGCAATCAGATGCCTTGGTTATTAATTGACTGCATTCTTCGCAGCCATCCTTTGTTACACCCCTGACTGTCGTTAGAACGGTCGTATCATTTAGGTAGTCGACAGTAACTACCAGTTTGTAAATGCATTATATTTCATTTTGAATAAGCTCAGAAGCTATTCTTGGTCATGTTTGAACCTAACGACTAGAAGGAATGTTTCGTTGCCTAGTATCGAACGCGGTTCCCAACGTATCATTAAGCAGATCTAGTGTGTGAATCTGTGCCACATTTATCATATTTTTCTTGTGTCGTGTGAGACACGTTTTTATTTGATGTTCTAGCAACTACTGAGTTGCATTTTTAAAGCAAAGAGCTTCAGTTATTGTAAGTTTACTTTCATTTAGACGTCTTTGGTAGAAAGACGGAAGTGTATTACTATACTCAGATTTATAGCGTGCGTTTGATACACGGACACTGTAGAGATCCGTAACCCATGGTAAGTTTTTTATGAACCGGCCAAGTGCAGGTTTTGTATTGATTAAATCGCCGGCCTTGAATAAACTGGTTATGTAACCCAGTGACCTAGAGCACGCCTGCTTCATTGTGAGACAAAACTACTATAGACGAGGACAGAGTACAATTTGTATTCGCTTTCCCTTTCATTGCTATTTTGCTTATGGAAACCAGTTTCCACTCTTGTATTTGATCACTTGTTTTATGGATCGGTTTTTGTTAGTTTAACGCTCTGTTGCGTGTATTGTCGTATGACAGGTACAGTTATGTAATGTTTTCTATAGGATGGTGAAGTCTACCCTGTTATAGCAGGATGTTATTGTATGCTTTGTCCGGGGATGATCCCGTTGACCAGATGTTATTGGAAGGTAACTGTTGTACAGGCCTATCCCAGAGTTATTGAACGCGAGCTTAGCGCCGCTGGTAACCCGTGTTATTGTGTGTCCGAGTTGTTATACTCGATTATATTCCGACTGTTGAGTCGAGGCTTTTTGGTGGAGAATGATCTCAGTTGGAGACACTCCGTGCCCAGGCTATTGTCAATGTTATTCGCCATAAACCTACGATAAACCTATAAACCGACATTCTAATAATAAAATGCATAATTGTTGTAAAACAAGCCTAACTAACGATTCTTTCTATCTAACTTTGTTTCTTTGCATTCTGGAACTGTTGACATAGCCGTGCAGTTGAAGATAATTTCCTTGTGAGGAAATGACTAGGACAGTTGACATTTTTGTAGCGACCTGAAGCATGTGCGAACCTAGAGTTCGTAGCTTGTGGAGCTCAGGCCATGCGATGTCAGACGTGGTCTCAACTGCGCATTCGTCACCGTAACTATACACATTAGATGACTATGGTTTACAAAGAGTAAACCAAGGTGTAGGTAGGAATTTTTAATAAAACTACTGTGTCTATTTCGTTATTAATTTATGATGTCAAGTGTATTAAACCCTACATGTTACTTTATTGTGTGCTGTCAGCACATAGTTATTAAGCATAATTAAATTGTTTGTTTTTCATGGCTGTACACTTAGCTTTTGGATGTAATTGTTTTCTTTTACGGACGTCATCGCCGTAAATTTTGTTAATTGATAGGACTTAGCTAGTTGAATTAATGTTAAATTTAAATGTCGAAATGGTACCATCCTAACCTAGATTTGTTTTGCTACCCTGTTAAATGTAAATTCAGATATTAGCTTGATCTTGTAACTTGAACTAGGGACTTGCGTCGTGCCATATTCCTAGCGTTGCTGTTGTTGCTTTATCATTGTGAGTTAGATCTTTCGCGAGGGTTTTCAGTAACTTCTCAGGTAGGGGACCTGTTCTTTATCTTAGTTTATTTATTAATTTGCGGACTAGCCGATTATAACCCTCCGAACTAGGCTAGGGGCTTGTGAATTTTAATAAATTTTCACGGTGTTTTACATGAGTCTGGATGTTTATTTTCTCAGTCTAGTTTTAAGGTGAACCTTTCCTCAGGCGGTCTATGACCATCGTCACCATGTACCACGATCCCTGTGGACTACGGACTCTCGTGCCGCTTTAGCCTTTTTGGAAGGTCACCTGATCCTCACGGTCCTTTTTTTATTCGATTTATGTGTCGTTAGTTGAGTCATCGTGGTTGTTGACATCAACTAAACGGTCTCATAAAATGGCGCCCAACTCATGTGCCGACGTTAACGTGGTGACCCTCAGTACCATGTTATTTTTTTTGAGGATCCTAATGTTGATTAATGGTAAATTGACAGGACTGGGACGAACTTGGAAAGTCGTACTGCAGATCAATTGACCGCATGGCATTCATATTTGATAGAAGTCCATGGGGTGAGGCTTTAGTGTTGAATAAATGAAGGATAGGATTTTCTTTGATGATGCCTCATCCTAAGTAAATGTAATACTTTGCTTTGCTCACCGTTGTCTTTGTAAATGTAGAAGCACTTAGTTTGCATACTCCAGCTGTACTCGTGATATTTATATAAATGAAGCAAGCTTTATACCACCAAGTAACTAATCATAGCTGTAAGTTCCAGTAGAAATTGATCCCTCACTTTCTCATATATTTCTTATCTATGGATGAGGAAACTATTCGTCGTGTGTTTGGAGAGATGATGGCAGGTGTGAATGCCAATCTTCAACAGATTACTGCTGACTTAGGTCAGAATACTCAGGCTGTAAATACTGTCAGTTGTCATGTGGACCAGGTTAGACAGGAAGTCAACAATGTCAGTGGTCATGTGGACCAGGTTAGACAGGAAGTCAACAATGTCAGTGGTCATGTGGACCAGGTTAGACAGGAAGTCAACAATGTAAGGCAGGACTTAGAGATTAACACTCAGTCTATGAACAATGTAAGACAGGACTTAGAGATTAACACTCAGTCTATAAACAATGTAAGACAGGACTTAGAGATTAACACTCACTCTGTAAATAATGTTAGGGCTGATTTAACTCAAGTCAGGGCAGACATGGACACATATAGGATCGAAGCGAGAAATGATCTGACGACAGGTTTAGCAGCTGTTAGGGTTGATGTCATACGACACCATCAGGAGGCTAACAAGCGCGTAGATTGCTTAACCGACCAGAAGAATAGAGCTAGGGAGGAGGTGCAAAACCGATTGGAGGAGCACACAGCTCAAATTCAGACAACCTTGAATAAAGTCCAGATAGACATGAGAGCAGATCTGGAACATACCAGGGAAGAATTCGGGACTCGACTAGATCACGTCGAGGGATTTATCGGAAATGTGAAGAAGGACATGGCAACCATGAACGTTGGTTTAATCTTGATGAGAGGAGCTGCCAATGCCGTTAATAACAACGTGAAGACTATCGTTGATGGCATGATGGAGATTAAAGAGGAACTTAACACCAACAGGAGAAACATTTCTGAATTGACGGAAACCGTAGCCAGTCTACGTGAGACAGTTGATGTTCATCATGAGGAACACAAAATTGACCTCATGTTATTGAGAGGTGACCTCAACGAACACGAAGCTACAGTCGAGGCTAAGGTAGCCGAGGTTAGAGACGATGTGGGTAAAATCCAAGAAAATATGTCCAGAGTTGAAGGAGATATCGATTCCTTACAAAAGAGATTTGAGGAAGTCGCGGTGACCGAGAGGTTAGACCTCAGTTATAACCTTAGGACGGCCATACGCGAGGTAGACACAAACCTCAAGGGAAAGGTTGACAGGATCGAGCTGCAATTGAACGGCTTAGGCAACAAAGTCGCAGCCAGAACCATCCCAGGTCTTGAAGTAATAGAAAGACGCCTGGACAGACTCGAGACGACTCCAAGAGAGAGACACGTACACCCACAGATGGGAGAATCTCAGGAAACGCCTATATCTCAATCAGGAGGAATGATGCCTACCCATTTCCAACCCAGCGCGCCTATGGAACCGCAACCGTCACAATTCACTAATTTAGCGCAAGGTCAGACCTTGAACTTTAACGCTCACCCGTTTCAACCAGCATCTAATCGAATTAGTCATGAGACTAACACTCCTACGCAGAGTTACATGAAAAATACTTTCAGACCCGCGAATACGCAGGGAAATGTCACCATAATTCGTTCAAGAGAGGAGCAACCAGCTCGCTTCTCGGGAACTGGGAGCGGTGTTACTCCAGTGGAATTCCTAGCAAATGTCGAAAGCTACTTACGTGATACTATGGTAACTCCAGAGAGAGAACTAAGAGTTATAGAGCGACTGCTTGAGGGACAAGCCGGTACCTGGTTCAGAGCATTCCGATACTCATTCACAGGCTACCAAGACTTTAAGGAAGCGTTATTAAGAACATATTGGTCGAGCGACATCCAGCAGAGCATCCGAGCTGAGATGTACACTCGAAGGTACAGTTCCAATACACCTACACGTTATGCGAATTACTTCGCAATACAGCTCGCGAAGCTCCGTTGTCTTCAGCCTCCATTGTCCGAACAAGATTTGGTGAACACAATTGTTTGGCAGTACCCTGCGGATGTACAACGTGTGTTAATCGCTGCAGGGGCATCCACTTTCCAGCAGTGTGACCAGATACTGCGAAGGTTGGACGCTAACACAGAACAGTTTCCTACACACCGTCAGCAGAAGGCTGATAGGCGCGAGGATAGACATATGAATCTGACGACTGTTGATAAAGTGAGCCAGACGCCACAACAAACACAAACCACAGAGGATTCTGGGCGACGTGATAACAATTACAGTTATAACAGGAGAGAATGGAATAACACTCCGTATACTCGAAATCAACATGATGACCGGCGAAGTCATTGGGACCGGCGATTCGACCGAAGGACGGACGACAACCGACGTCATGAAAACAACCGCCGAGGGAATGAAGGGAGAAATCAGCAACACGGACGTATCCGTAGAGACTATCGATATAGTGGGGGTTACGACAGAAATCGAGACCCTAGATACCAGCCAGACAGGGATTGGAAAGGAAGAGCGCGGGAGAGCCGTGAGTACCTCCAACAATTGAGAGAATTGCAGATCCAAGAAGAGGGAGAACGGAACCCTACTTCGAGGGAAAATAGACATTCGGCGCAGGAGACGGAGCAGAACCAGCCCAGTACTTCTCGCCATGACAGAAAAAAAAACTCCGAAAAATCAATAGATTCTTGTTTGGTTGAGCACCGAGTAACTGCCTCTATATTACTCTGGGAGCCAATCCAAGAAGACTTGTTGGACGAACGACGAACGACGAACCACAATTATGAATTAACACGTCTACCCAAGATTGTAGCCACCTTGAATGAAGTCAGTGTAGTCATACTCATCGATACTGGAGCGATGATTAGTGTAATTTCCGCCGATTGCCATGCCAGACTTAGAGCAAACTCTGAGGTGACGGAGTTGCCCATTTCAGCTATAAGAGTCAGAGGTGTCATACCTGACCGCGTTGTAACGTGCAAAATCCAGATTTTGTGTACTGTGAAGATTTCGAGCCACGTGTACTTGCACGAATTTCTCGTAATGAAGGGCCTGCATCATGATGCCATTTTAGGCGCAGACTTCATTAGAAAATATGATGGAATCATTGACATGGGACGGAATACGGTAGAGTTTGAGCCGAACGAACCCATTTAGATGAGCCTAATTGAAGAAGAACCGGAATTCCTATCCGAAGTAGACGTAGTCGAAGCATTAAAGGGCAAGGAAATTGAGGCGACACTAGATGCCGACGAAGAGGCAGAATCGTTATCATCACCTACACATGAGGATCTTGAGGCAATACTGAACGAATACCGAGATATATTCGACGCCACACCTGGTGAGATATTAGACTACGAGTATGATCTTGTATTACTGGACGATTCCCCATTCCAGAAAAGGATCTATCCGATTGCCGAGAAACATCTCGAAGAAGCTGCTAAGAAGATCCATGAGATGGAAGCAGCAGGTACAATCAAGAAATCACCGACTCCTTTCTTGAATCCCATAATACCTGTGGTTAAGGTAGATGGAAGCTTGAGACTTTGTCTTGATGCCAGAGCCTTGAATGAACGCCTAGCTCCTGAGCACGACAGACCGCCCAAGATTAGGGACATTCTCAGGAAGTTCAAAGGAAAAAGGATATTTTCATCATTAGACTTGGTTCAGTCTTATTACCATATCAGATTATCTGAGCATACTCAGAAATATACTGGATTCTTGTTTGATCAGACTACTTATGTATTCCAAAAACTACCATTTGGATTGAAAAATGCCGGAGCCGCATTAATCAGAGCACTTGATGCCAAGCTGACTCATGAAGTGAAGCAGAAAGTAATATGTTATGTGGATGACATAATCATAGCTGCGGGAACAGAAGAAGAGCATTTAAAGACATTGTGCCTTGTTTTTGAGAATCTCCGACAGGCAAATTTTAAGGTCAAGTTTGACAAGTGTCGATTTTTTCAGGAAGAAGTGAAATTCGTAGGACACATAATCAATGGAGAAGGATATAGACCGAATCCGGCAAAGATTAGAACTGTTGCTGCATTTCCAACACCAACCCGTGTGAAACACGTGAGACAATTCTTAGGAATTCTCCAATTCTTTGCTGCTCATTGTGAGAAGTATTCCGAAACTGTTGCACCACTGCAAGGATTATTGAAAAAGAACTGCAGGTGGAACTGGAATGATGAATGCGAGATAGCTTTCAGGAGAGCTAAACAGATGCTTGTGGACTCAATTCAGTTAGAATATCCAGATTACTCTCGGAACTTTATTCTAGAAACTGATGCATCTGCCATTGGTATAGGAGCCATTTTACTGCAGGAAGATGATGAGAAGAAACGTCATTACATCGCTTTCTTAAGCCGACGTTTAAGGGCACATGAATCTCACTACTTCACGACCGAGATAGAAGCACTTGCAATTGTTTACGCACTTGAATACTGGCAGAAACTTATGTTAGGTCAGAGGATTATTGTGAGAACCGATCACCATGCGTTGACCTTCATCTTGAGAACAAGACTGGCAAGCGACAGGATCACACGTTGGACGCTGTTTCTCCAACAGTTCGATTTGGAAATAGTTTATCGACCAGGCAGAGAGAATGTGTTGGCCGACATCCTCAGCCGGAATCCTGAAGCTACTGTTAATGCCATAGACATCGAGGGAGAATGCGAGGAACACCTTCGCCGATTTCGTCATTTACCTGAAGGACAGCGACGTGAGGAGGAACTCAGACACATTATCCGTTTCCTAGAACGAAGAATGGATCCACAGGATGATCATTATGCAAGGATTGCTGCTGTTGCAGATGATTATTTGATTTATCATCGTGTCTTATACAAGTTTGTAGACGAGGACCACACTCAACTGCGTGCAGTTATTCCTAGGAGATACCAAGAATCTGTTATTCTTATGGTACATTTATCCATTGGACATGGTGGAACAGACAAAACCATTGCAACTATCAAGGAGTCTTTCTAATGGAAAGGGTTAGGAGCCACCGTTAGACAGTGTTTACGTGCTTGCGACGCATGCCAGCGGAACAAATACACGTCACACTTGCTGAAGGAACAACCTAGACCAATACTACCAACTCAACCTAGAGAGTTGTATGCACAGGACCTGTATGGCCCAATACCTAAGGCTCGTCGTGGGAATCGATACATCGTTGTAACGGTGGATGTGTTCACGAAATATACGATGCTTCATCCGATTCAAAAAGCTACTGCACATCAGATTATTCAGAGGATTAGACGTCAAGTGATACCGGAGGCAGGAAAGCCACAATTCTTGTTGACTGATCACGGATCACAGTACACCTCAGCAGAATTTGCCAATGCCATGAATGAGCTTGAAATAGGTCATGTTTTATCATCTATTCGACATCCAGAGAGCAACCCAGCAGAATGCGTGATGTCTATTATCGCAAAATTCTGTCGATTATATTGTCAAGAAGAACACTGGCGATGGACTGAAGTCCTTGTTATTATGGCAAAATGTATTAATTCAACAGTACATGAAAGCACTGGTCAAATACCTATGGTCTTGCATTTGAACCAGATGCCGCTGAGAATATGGGATCGTGTGATTGTAAATCCACCTTGTTTACAACCATCACATGCCAGCAGACTTTTAGCTGCAAGAGAGACTATGGACAGACAAGCTGCCAAGCGCTTGAGAAGAACTAGACGCCAGAGGTTTAGAGAACCACTAGTAGAAGGAGACCTTATCCTTATAAGGAGACCCGGAATTTCTAGTCCTATAGACCGCATATATGGGAAATTTCTATCCTTGTATTATGGCCCTAGTCGTATCCGACAGCCTTTAAACAATGGAAGTTATGTGATAGAAGACATTAGGACAGGAGAACGCATTGGAACCTTTAATGCAGCCAATCTAAAAAATATCACTCTTGAATGAATTTCAAAGCAAATAAAAATGTTATCCCAACATTTTATTTGAAACGACAGAGAGGCAGATGAACCCGCTGAGCTATGGTTCATGTGATATTTTTTTATGACAGAGCATTTATGAGGGGATGTTGTACTTTTGAACACACCCAGGAAGCCACGTGAAGCTGAGAGATCACGCGATACTTTGAAGTAGCGGTGAATCGCACTTTTGACTTTGGTGTAAACTGCTAATTATTATCTGAGGTCTTATTAATTATTTTTATCTTTCCTACGAGACTCAGAATATTCCATTTCGTCATGCTGCATTATTAAAACATTTTGGAGAATGTTTATTTTTACTTTAGGTAAGGTAATACCCTTGCAGATACGCAAAAAGGAACGTAAGTAGTCGCTCAACGTTTTCGTTTTGACGACCTACTTTCTAGAGACACCCAGTACCGGAGCACTGCGTCTTGAGAATCCACCTTGTGTAGGCGTGGAATTACATTTGTCCTACGAGACGTAGAAGAATATCCGCTGTTTAGCGTTAAAAGTGATTATAAGGTGCCATCGAGCAAGCAAATACTAATATTCACTGTCGATGAAGTCCAGTGAAGTAAATAAGAAGCTTGGGAAATAATTATTGGCAAGTATAGTGTATTGCACAACATTGCTGTGACATCACATATTACCCACGCGTATGTGGAGGGCAGATGCCTAGTGGAAATATACAGGTAATAGTGTTACAATTATCCTGAATAAGTGTGATTATAATTGTATGAGATATTTAAATTGCCAAAGTGGAAATTTCATCTTTGAAACGTCGTATAATTCACGGATGCTGCGTGATACAAAAGTAGCGTCACTAGCACGTGCAGCATTATAAAATAGTATTAGCTCACATGCTAATCCACATCTGCAAGATTAAGGCTGTGTCGTATTTTATAATTGAAGCCTATAATAGTCACGACGGACATTATAATTTTGGAAGTGAGAGGATGAATAATCACGCAACTTATTTCGCTACCCACGTGATTGGACTTTTATTCACCATGGTTGAAGCAGTCACCATGGACTAATACCATCCCAGTATGGGGGGGTGACGTTTCTACAGGAACCAGCATGATGGTGGAACTTCCAGAACGATGAACGAGAGGGAAGGAGCCAAAATGCCATTTCCAGGCATATCCACGAAGATGTCGACAGGGACAAATCGAACCCTGGTCTTTGGGGGAGTCCAGATGGGAATCCTGATGAGGAGGATACCGATCCAGAGAGCCAGAGAGGTTTATGTACAACCCTTGTTGTGGAATAGAGAGCTGAGTGAGAGCTCCTCCATTTCGTGAGTTTTTGACACACCCCTTCTTTGTTCTAGTTTCTGGTGGTATAGTAGTTTTAATGTAGTTTGTGAATCAACCACACTCAGTATCAGCCATTTTTCTAGGTAGGGATGTAACTAGATTAGTTAGATGTCATTTATTTCAGTTTAGAGTGAGACACCCTTGGGGTCAGACATTTTGGTCAGCCCTGGTGCAGCTTGGTGAACGTCGTGGAACGTCAATGCCTACCTTTTTGCTGAACCTGATCGTAGTCATTTTGAGGCTATTTTGTTCAACCCTACTTGGGGTAATTTTCAAGTCTTTGCTGACTGTAGTTATGGCAATCAGATGCCTTGGTTATTAATTGACTGCATTCTTCGCAGCCATCCTTTGTTACACCCCTGACTGTCGTTAGAACGGTCGTATCATTTAGGTAGTCGACAGTAACTACCAGTTTGTAAATGCATTATATTTCATTTTGAATAAGCTCAGAAGCTATTCTTGGTCATGTTTGAACCTAACGACTAGAAGGAATGTTTCGTTGCCTAGTATCGAACGCGGTTCCCAACGTATCATTAAGCAGATCTAGTGTGTGAATCTGTGCCACATTTATCATATTTTTCTTGTGTCGTGTGAGACACGTTTTTATTTGATGTTCTAGCAACTACTGAGTTGCATTTTTAAAGCAAAGAGCTTCAGTTATTGTAAGTTTACTTTCATTTAGACGTCTTTGGTAGAAAGACGGAAGTGTATTACTATACTCAGATTTATAGCGTGCGTTTGATACACGGACTCTGTAGAGATCCGTAACCCATGGTAAGTTTTTTATGAACCGGCCAAGTGCAGGTTTTGTATTGATTAAATCGCCGGCCTTGAATAAACTGGTTATGTAACCCAGTGACCTAGAGCACGCCTGCTTCATTGTGAGACAAAACTACTATAGACGAGGACAGAGTACAATTTGTATTCGCTTTTCCTTTCATTGCTATTTTGCTTATGGAAACCAGTTTCCACTCTTGTATTTGATCACTTGTTTTATGGATCGGTTTTTGTTAGTTTAACGCTCTGTTGCGTGTATTGTCGTATGACAGGTACAGTTATGTAATGTTTTCTATAGGATGGTGAAGTCTACCCTGTTATAGCAGGATGTTATTGTATGCTTTGTCCGGGGATGATCCCGTTGACCAGATGTTATTGGAAGGTAACTGTTGTACAGGCCTATCCCAGAGTTATTGAACGCGAGCTTAGCGCCGCTGGTAACCCGTGTTATTGTGTGTCCGAGTTGTTATACTCGTTGATTATATTCCGACTGTTGAGTCGAGGCTTTTTGGTGGAGAATGATCTCAGTTGGAGACACTCCGTGCCCAGGCTATTGTCAATGTTATTCGCCATAAACCTACGATAAACCTATAAACCGACATTCTAATAATAAAATGCATAATTGTTGTAAAACAAGCCTAACTAACGATTCTTTCTATCTAACTTTGTTCTTTGCATTCTGGAACTGTTGACATAGCCGTGCAGTTGAAGATAATTTCCTTGTGAGGAAATGACTAGGACAGTTGACATTTTTGTAGCGACCTGAAGCATGTGCGAACCTAGAGTTCGTAGCTTGTGAAGCTCAGGCCATGCGATGTCAGACGTGGTCTCAACTGCGCATTCGTCACCGTAACTATACACATTAGATGACTATGGTTTACAAAGAGTAAACCAAGGTGTAGGTAGGAATTTTTAATAAAACTACTGTGTCTATTTCGTTATTAATTTATGATGTCAAGTGTATTAAACCCTACATGTTACTTTATTGTGTGCTGTCAGCACATAGTTATTAAGCATAATTAAATTGTTTGTTTTTCATGGCTGTACACTTAGCTTTTGGATGTAATTGTTTTCTTTTACGGACGTCATCGCCGTAAATTTTGTTAATTGATAGGACTTAGCTAGTTGAATTAATGTTAAATTTAAATGTCGAAATGGTACCATCCTAACCTAGATTTGTTTTGCTACCCTGTTAAATGTAAATTCAGATATTAGCTTGATCTTGTAACTTGAACTAGGGACTTGCGTCGTGCCATATTCCTAGCGTTGCTGTTGTTGCTTTATCATTGTGAGTTAGATCTTTCGCGAGGGTTTTCAGTAACTTCTCAGGTAGGGGACCTGTTCTTTATCTTAGTTTATTTATTAATTTGCGGACTAGCCGATTATAACCCTCCGAACTAGGCTAGGGGCTTGTGAATTTTAATAAATTTTCACGGTGTTTTACATGAGTCTGGATGTTTATTTTCTCAGTCTAGTTTTAAGGTGAACCTTTCCTCAGGCGGTCTATGACCATCGTCACCATGTACCACGATCCCTGTGGACTACGGACTCTCGTGCCGCTTTAGCCTTTTTGGAAGGTCACCTAATCCTCACGGTACTTTTTTTATTCGATTTATGTGTCGTTAGTTGAGTCATCGTGGTTGTTGACATCAACTAAACGGTCACAATATGCCATCAAAAGTTTGCTATTTCTTAGCGTACTCTTTTTATTTGAATTGGAAATATGAAAGTTTGAAACCAAAGGGTGTAGTGACGTCACTAAAATGGTCGCCATCTTTAAATAGTGCAAAGTATTGAAATGAAACGTAACCTATATGTTAACCAGGTAAATCAGCTACTTCCATGTAAAATTCATGTAAATCGGACCAGTGGTACTTGCGTGATTGAGTAATATACAGACACACACCATCTCATTTTTAGCCTCGCTTCGCTCGCGTCATAGCCGTGTCATATTGTTATTCAATGAAATGCAGGTTTAACCCCGTTAACACCCCTTTAGAACCTGAATACCCAAAAATCCCTCCTTAGTAGACGTTTTCGACACACAACAAACATATCCCCAAAATATCATTCTTCTAACTTTAATAGTTTTAGTTGGTCGATGAGAGTGAACATCCAAAAATCCTTCCTTAGTAGACGTTTTTCTTCCAGAATTTCACCCCTCCCCATAGGCCCCTTAAATTGCATTTATGAAAAAACGGCCGAACACCTATTTATTTTATTTATTTATTTATTTATTTATTTATTTATTTATTTATTTATTTATTTATTTATTTATTTATTTATTTATTTATTTATTTTTAAGCTGATTGATTTCCTCCGAGTTTCAAACTCCTCGCCTATGTCGTTTAAGAGATACACGCTCCGTTAGGAATCTTTCAACCCCCACTTTTCATCCCTTTCACCTCATAATATACACTACATCGAAAAACCATTAGGCATGTGTCAGCTTATTTTTAATGATTAGTATATGTGCCAAGTATCACATACCCATATGAAACCTCTCGCGAGATATTGTTATTCAATGAAATGCACGTTTACCCCCTTAACACCTCTTTAGAACCTGAATATCCAAAACTCTTTCCTTAGTGGACGTTTTCGATATACAACGAACATATCCCCAAAATTTCATGTTTCTAACTTCAATAATTTCGGCTGGGCGATGATGAGTGAGTGAGTCAGTCAGGACATTTTCTTTCATTTACTTTTGATAATTTCACCACTCCCCATGAACCCCTTAAATTGGATTTATGAAACAAACGGTCGAACACCTATTTACTTATTTAAAGTTGTTTTCCCCCTGAGTTTTATGAGTAAGTAAGTGAGTCAATCAGTTAGGACATTTCCTTTCCTATTTTTCCCCCAGAATTTCACCCCTCTCCAAGGGCCCCTTAAATTGGATTTATGAAAAAACGGTCGAACACCTATTTACTTGTATTTCAAGCTGTTTTTTCCCGCCGAATTACAAACTTCTCGCCTATGTCTTTTCAGAGATACATGCTCCGTTAAGAATCCCTCAACCCCCAATTTTCACCCCTTTCACCTCATAATATACACCACATCGATAAACCCTTAGACATATGTCTGATTATTAGCCTACTTTTCACATTTTGCAAAAATGAGGAAAAAGTAGACTTATGAGATCGATCCGGGAAAATATGTGTCTGTCTGTCTGTCTGTCTGGCTGTGTGTGTGTCCCCCCCCCCTATCAACTCCTAAACGGCTGCAGCAATCGAAACAAAATTTGGTAGGAGTAAAGATCTACACCTGAATATCTCACGACCATATTTGAAAATGATGTCAGTGCTACCAACTGCTAAAAAATCGCAATTGAAATTTGAGCTCCATGTTGGATATCTTGGAAAGTATGAATGGGAGCTATTTCAAAATTGGAACACGTACAGATCATAATATTTCAGTTTAATTTCCAGGAGGCCAAACATGGCAGTGTTGCCAAAATGATTATAAGCCTCCTGATAGGTCCAATTTTTAAATGCATATAACTTCTACACTATCAATTGGAATTCAACCAAATTTCGTATGTTGTATGAGTACATAACCAGATATGACTGAGCGTATTCTTAAGACCTACCAGGGCTGCCAACTGTTAATAAATGCTCCTAATTTATTTTATCCAAATACCAATATATCAGAAAGTACGCAAGCCGACAGCTTTAAACTATGCACACGCATAGTACCTGACATTCTATATTAATTTGGAGTAACTTATATACGTCAGTGCTACCAACATGATTCTAAGCCTGCTGACAAGTCCAACTTTAAATACATGCAACTTCCATACTATCATTTGGATTTCAACCAAATTTCGTATGTGTTATGTGTACCATAACAGATATGACTATGCGTATTCTAAGGAGCAACCAGGGCTGCCAACTGTTAATATGTGCTGTCCCTATTTTTGTTACCCTAATATCAATATATCAGAAAGTATGCAAGCCAATAGCTCTAAACTTTGCACACGTATAGTACCTGGCATTCTAGACGAATTTGGAGTAACTAATATACGTCAGTGCTGCCAACATGATTCTAAGCCTGCTGATAGGTCCAATTTTAAAATGCATGTAACTTCTATACTAACTAATGGATTTCATTCAAAATTGGCACAACAATAGATCATATTATTTCAGATTATTTCTGACCAATACATGCATGACATTGTTGCCAACATGATTTTACGCGCGCTGTTAGATCCAATGTTTCACTGCATGTAACGTCCATGCGATTCATTGGACTTCAATCAAATTTTGTATTTTGTACCTTAAGAGATGGAACTAAGAATATATTCAGTCATCAGGGCTGCCAACTGTAGTGCTCTATTAGGATACATTATGCGAGGTATACAGTATTTCGAACTAATTGGAAATTTCGATATTAGCAACTTAATTTCGTCATTATTCTAGATAGGTTCATATTCTGTAGAATAATCATTGGCATGAAAAGTAGGCTGTATAGTTCTTAACGGAACTTCTTGTTTTTAATGATAAGTTTATATACCGAATATCACATCCCCAAAGAAACAACTCATGAGATATCATTATTCAATGAAATGCACGTTTACTCCCTTAACACCTCTTTAAAACCCGAATAAACAAAAATCATTCCTTAGTTGACGTATTCGATATACAGCGAATATATTCCCAAAATTTCATGTTTCCAACTTTAATAGTTTTCGCTGGGCGTGATGAGTGAGTGAGTCAGACAGGACATTTTCTTTCAATTATTTTTACCAGAATTTCACCCCTCCCCATGGGCCCTTTAAATTGGATTGATGAAAAAACGCTTGAACAACTATTAACTTATTTTTAGCCTACTTTTCACATTTTGCAAAAATGAGGAAAAAGTAGACTTATGAGATCGATCCGGGGAAATGTCTGTCTGTCTGTCTGTCTGTCCTTCGGTCTGCCTGTCTGACTGTGTGTGTCCCCCCCCCCCCCCCTATCAACTCCTAAACGGCTGCAGCAATCAAAACCAAATTTAGTATGAGTAAAGATGTGCACCGGAATATCTCACGTCCATATTTGAAAATGATGTCAGTGCTACCAACTGCTGAAAAAACGCACTAGAAATTTGAGCTCCATGTTGGATATCTTGCAAGGTATGCATGGGAGCTATTCCAAAATTGGCACACGTGTAGATAAGACTATTTCAGTTTAATTTCCAAGAGGCCAATCATGACAGTGTTGCCAAAATAATTTTAAGCCTTCTGATAAGTCCAATGTCTAAATGCATATAACTTCTACACTATCAATTGGATTTCAACCAAATTTTGTATGTAATATCTGTACATAAACAGATATGACTGAGCGTATTCTTAAGAGCCACCAGGGCTGCCAACTGTTAATAATAGCTATCTCTATTTTTTTATCCAAATACCAATATATCAGAAAGTATGCAAGCCAACAGCTTTAACCTATGCACACGTATATTCTGACATTTTAGATTAATTTGGCGTAACTTATATACGTCAGTTCTACCAACATGATTATAACCATGCTGATAGTACCAATTTTTAAATACATGTAACTTCTATACTATCAGTTGGATTTCAACCAAATTTCGTATGTGCTATGCGTACCATAACAGATATGACTATAAGTATTGTTAAGTGCAATCAGGGCTGCCAACTGTTAATAAATGCTGTCTATATTTTTTACCCTAATATAAGTATATCAGAAAATATGCAAGCCAACAGCTCTATACTTTGCACACGTATAGCACCTGACATGATAGATTAATTTGGAGTAATTAATATAAGGCAGTGCTGCCAACATGATTCTATGCCTGCTGATATGTCCAATTTTAAAATACATGTAACTTCTATACTAACAAATGGATTTCATCCAAAATTGGCACAACAAGATATCATAATATTTCACATTATTTCTGACCAGCACACGCATGACATTGTTGGCAACATGCTTTTACGCGTGCTGACACATCCAGTGTCTAACTGCATGTAACGTCCATTGGACTTCAACCAAATTTTGTATTCTGTATGGTACCTTAAGAGATGGAACTAAGAATATATTCAGTCACCAGGGCTGCCAACAGTAGTGCTCTAATAGGCTACATTATACAAGGTAAATTTTGAACTAATTAGATATTTCGATATTACCAACTTACTTTCGTCATTATTCTAGATAGGTTCATATTCTGTAGAATAATCATGAAAAGTAGGCTGTATAGTTTTTCACGGAAATTCTTGTGTGAGCTGTCTTTTTCCCCTGAGTTTGATGAGTGAGTGAGTTAGTCAATCAGTTAGGACACTTTCTCTCCTTTTTCCCCCCAGAATTTCACCCCACCCCATTGGCCCCTTAAATTAATTTATGAAAAAAACAGTCGAACACCGATTTACTTACTTTTTTAAGCTGATTTTTTTTCGCTGAGTTTCAAATTTCTCGCCTATGTCGTTTAAGAGATAGGTCTACACGCTCCGTTAGGAATCCTTCAACCCCCACTTTTCACCCCTTTCACCTCATAATAATACACCACATCGAAAAACCCTTAGACACATGTCTCCTTATTTTTAATGATTAGTTTATATGCCGAGTATCATATCCACAAATGAAACCACTCGTGAGATATTGTTATTCAATGAAATGCAGATTTAACCCCCTTAAGACCCCTTTAGAACATGAATATCCAAGATACCTCCCTTAGTGTACGGTTTTGACATACAACGAACATATCCCCGAAATGCCATGTTTCCAACTTCAATATTTTTGGCTGGGCGATGATGAGTGAGTGAATGAGTCAGGACATTTTCTTTCAATTTTTTTTCTTCAGAATTTCACCCCTCCCGATGAACACCTTCAATTTGATTGAAATAAAAAAGCAATTTACTTACTTTAAAGCAGTTTTCCCCCTGAGTTTTATGAGTGAGTCAGTCAGTCAATCAGTTAGGACACTTTCTTTCCTGTTTCCCTCAGAAATTTACACCTCCCCATGGGCCCCTTAAATTGGATTTATAAAAAAACGGTCAAACACATATTTACTTATTTTTATGCTGATTTTTTTTCCGCTGAGTTTCAAACTCCCCACCTATATCGTTTAAGAGATACACGCTCCGTTAGGAATCTTTCAATCCCCACTTTTCACAATTTTCACCTCATAAACACATCGAAAAACCCTCAGACACGTGTCTTGTTACTTTTTAATGATGAGTTTATATGCCATGTATCACATCGCCCAATGAAACCAATCGGGAGATATTGCTATTCAATGAAATGCAGGTCTACCCCCTTAACACCTCTTTAGAACCTGAATATCCAAAAATCCTCTCTTAGTGGGCATTTGCGGCCCTTGAGGAAGCTGCATACCAGATTTCATTCCAATCCGTTCGGTGGTTTCTGAGATTTCGTGATGAATCAATGAATGAGTGAGTGAGTGGTATTTGACAAATATATAGTAGAAAGAAGATAGTGTCAAGTCCTTGTTATGCTAAACTCGGTTGACAGTGCTGTGTGAGTAGGTGAGCAACTAACGGGATTTCAAGTAAAGATCCTCATTTTCTATACCGGTAGTGCAGACGCAATTGGCATCTAGTCGGCCGTGTCTCGACTTGAGCTATGTTGCCATGGAAACTATCTGCCTTGCCATTCCTTAATGAGTATATTTTATGATTTGATTAGCCTGTGCTTGAGTGCAAAAGGGCCGAAATCAGAAGAATGAGAAAGACTATCAAACATTCATGTAGCCAGCGGTTCCTTCTGGGTCCTAAACTATGTGTATGCAAAATATGGTTGAGATTGGTGGAACGGTGTAGATTTGTATACGGAACCAACCCACATACATACATACATACATACATACAGACTTTCACTTTTATATATTAGAAGATATATGAAAGAAAGTCGTGTTAGTTACACTATTTATAACTCAAGAACGGTAGAACCGATTTGGCTGAAAATTGGTGTGGAGGTAGCTTAGAACCAGGAGACGGACATAGGTTACTTTTTATCCCGTGACGTGACATAAAACGTCAAAGAGAATGCAAGTCACTAAAAACGTAACGCAAATGACAGCTACGGCAAGTCGTTTCCAGGCAACAGTAGCTCTTGACGATACACGGCCGACTGGATGCGAGTAGCACTCTCCACTACCGGTATAGAAGATGAGGGTCTTAACATGAAATCCCGTTAGTTATTCAAAGTAATTTGTATACGGGTAGTAAATCCAATTTTCAATAGATGGCGCGTGTAGCTACAACAAAAAGGCGTGCGTTTGTTTCAAGAATGTCCCACATGCGTTCATATACCATTCATCCCTTTGCGATGAAACTTGGGAGAGATGTTCTGTACACTTCAGGTAAGGTTTCTGGTTGAGTAAATCCACTTAACAATGATAGCGCACGAGTAGATGCAACAAATGAGCGACGACGGGCGAAGCGTTTCAACAAAGTCCTGTATGCGTTCACATACCATTCGTCCGATAGCGATGAAACTTGGGTGAGAGGTTGTGTACACTACAGGCAAGGGGTCTGGCTTAGTAAATCCATGTTATAATAGGTAGCGCACGAGTAGATTCAACAAATGAGCGACGACGCGCGAAGCGTTTCAAAAAAGTCCCGTATGCGTTCATAAACTATTCGTCTGATAGCGATGAAACATGGGTGAGATGTTGTGTACACTTCAGGGAAGGTTTCTGGCTTAGTAAATCCACTTTACAATAGGTATCGCACAAGTACATTCAACAAATGAGCGACGGCACGCGAATCGTTTATACAAAGTCCCGTATGCGTTCATATACCATTTATCCGATTGCTATGAAACTTTGGTGAATTGTTGTGCACCCTCCTGGAAAGGTTTCTGACTTAGTAAATCCTTCTTACAATAGGTAGCGCACGAGTAGATTCAAGAAATGTGTAACGGCGTGCGTATCGTTTTAAAAATGTTCCGTATGCGTTCATATAGGCCTACTATTCATGCGATTGCAATGAAATTTGGTGAAATGTTGTTTCCACTCCCGCTAAGATTTCTGATTTTGTAAATCCATTTTACAATTGGTAGCGCACGAGTAGATTCAACTAATGAGCGACAGCGCGTGAATCGTTTCAACCAAGTCCCGTATGCGTTCATATACCATTCATCCGATTGTGATAAAACTTTGGTGAGTTGAGTACAGTCCTGCGAAGGTGTATGAATTAGTAAATCCGTTTTTCAATGGGTGGCGCACAAGTAGATTCAACAAATGAGTAACGGTGCGCGAATCGTTTATACAAAATCCCGTATGCGTTCATATGCCATTCCTTTCATTGCGATGAAACTTGGTGAGTTGTCGAGCACGCTCCCATGATGGTTTTTGAGATAGTAAATCAATTTTACAATAGTTTAGAGGTAGTTAACGGAAAAAAATAATAATTGGGAATCCAAAAGCACTTCAACAAACAAAGTTACAACGCCAACACTTTCTTTGATTGGCATTGCAACGCATGCCGGGTACAGCTAGTCTATATACACACATCAAAAAAAGTTTTGCATCACATCGGTTCCAAGAGTTCCGGAACCGTTAAATACAAAGGGAATAGAGATCAACACAAACAACATTTCAGCTCGTTTTATTGCTCATGAGACCCACACATTGCATGTTGTACCATCATACAGCTAGACTTTCAGCATTTGTGGTCCAGATTGCAGTACACACCACTACCTCTAATACCCAGTAGCACGTCCTCTTGCATTGATGCATGCCTGTATTCGCCGTGGCATACTATCCACAAGTTCATCAAGACACTGTTGGTCCAAATTGTCCCACTCCTCAACGACAATTCGGCGTAAATCTCTCAGAGTGGTTGGTGGGTCAAGACGTCCATAAACAGCCCTTTTCAACATATCCCAGGCATGTTCGATAGGGTTCATGTCTGGCGAACATGCTGGCCACTGTAGTCGAGCGATGTCGTTATCTTGAAGGAACGCATTCACAAGATGAGCACGATGAGGTCGAGAATTGTCGTCCATGAAGACAAATGCCTCTCCAATATTCTGCCGATATGGTTGCACTATGGGTCGGAGGATGTCATTCAGGTATCGTAAAGCCGTTTCGGAGCCTTCCATGACCACCAGTGGCGTACGTCGGCCCCACATAATGCCACCCCAAAACATCAGGGAACCACCACCTTGCTGCACTCGCTGGACAGTGTGTCTAAGACGTTCAGCCTGACCAGGGTGCCTCCAAACACGTCTCCGACGATTGTCTGGTTGAAGGCATATGCGACACTCATCGGTGAAGAGAACGTGATGCCAATTCCGTGGGGTCCATTCAGCATGTTGTTGGGCCCATCTGTACCGCGCTGCATGGTGTCGGGGTTGCAAAGCTGGACCTCGCCATGGACGTCGGGAGTGAAGTTGCGCATCATGCAGCCTATTGCGCACAGTTTGAGTTGAAACACGACGTCCTGTGGCTGAACGAAACGCATTATTCAACATGGTGGCATTGCTGTCAGGGTTCCTCCGAGCGGCAATCCGTAAGTAGCGGTCATCCACTACAGTAGTAGCCCTTGGGCGGCCTGAGCGAGGCCTGTCATCGACAGTTCCTGTATCTCTGTACCTCCTCCATGTCCGAACAACATCGCTTTGGTTCACTCTGAGACGCCTGGAAACTTCCCTTGTTGAGAGCCCTTCTTGACACAAAGTAACAATGCGGACGCGATCGAACTGCGGTATTGACCTTCTAGGCATGGTAGAACTACAGACAACATGAGCAGCGTACCTTCGTCCTGGTGGAATGACTGGAACTGATCGGCTGTCGTACCCCCTCCGTCTAATAGGCCCTGCTCATGCATGGTTGTTTACATCTTTGAGCAGTTTTAGTGACATCTATGAACAGTCAAAGGGACTGTATCTTGGATACAATATACACAGTCAACGTCTATATGCCGGAGATCTGGGAACCGAGGTGATGCAAAACTTTTTTTGATGTGTGTATATAAAAGAAAGTCGTGTTAGTTACACTATTTATAACTCAAGAACGGCTGAACCGATTTGGCTGAAAATTGGTGTGGAGTTAGCTTAGAACCAGGAGACGGACATAAGATATCCCGTGACGTGACAAAAAAAGAGAATACAAGTCACTATAAAACGTAACACAAATGACAGGTAAAATAAACTCATGAAGCAATAGCAAGGCAAGTCGTTTCCAGGCAACAGTGTCTCTTGACGAGAGACAGCCCACTGGATGCGAGTAGCGTTCTCCACTACCGGTATAGAAATCATTAAAATACTTAATTTTTTTATTTGTATTTTTTATAGGCATAGTTAATCCAATTTGCAATACAGAGCACGCGAGTAGTTTAAACAAATGAGTGATGGCGAGGCGTTCATATAGCCTACAATTCATCCGATTGCGACCAAATGTTGGTGGGTTGTTTAGCACACTTCCGGGAACGTTATAGGCATAGTAAACCAATTTACAGTAGATAGCGCGCGAGTAGCTTCAATAAAATGGCGTGCGATTCGTTTCAACAAAGACCCACATGCGTTATATACCATTCATCCCATTGCGATGAAACTTGGGTGAGATGTTACGTACACTTCCGGAAAAGTTTTTGGCGAACTAAGTCCACTTAACAATAGGTAGCCCACGAGTAGATTCAACAAATGAGCGACTACGCACGAAGCGTTTCAACCAAGTCCCGTATGCGTTCATATACTATTCGTCCGATAGCGATGAAACTTGGGTGAGATGTTGTGTACACTTCAGGTAAGTTTTCTGGCGTAGTAAATCCACTTTTCAATAGGTATCGCACAAGTACAGTAGGTTAAACAAATGAGCGATGACGCGCGAAGTGTTCAACTAAGTCCCATATGCGTTCATATACCACTCGTCCGATAGCGATGAAACTTGGGTGAGTTATTGTGTACATTCCAGGGAAGGTTTCAGGCTTAGTAAATCCATTTTACAATAGGTAGCGCACGAGTAGATTCAATAAATGAGCAAAGACACACGAAGCCTTTCAACACAGTACCGTATGCGTTCATATACTATTCTTCCGATAGCGATGAAACTTGGGTGAGATGTTGTGTACACTTCAGGTGAGGTTCCTGGCTCAATAAATCCATTTCTCAATAGGTATCGCGCAAGCAGATTAAACAAATGAGCGAGAAGGAGCGAAGTGTTTCAACTAAGTCCCATATGCGTTTATATACCATTTGTCCGACAGCGATGAAACTTGGGTGAGTTATTGTGTACACTCCAGGGAAGGTTTCAGACTTAGTAAATCCATTTTACAATAGGTAACGCACGAATAGATTCAATAAATGAGCAAAGACGCGCGAAGCGTTTCAACCAAGTCCCGTATACGTTCAAATACCATTCGTCCGATAGCGATGAAACTTGGGTGATATGTTGTGTACACTTCAGGTAAGTTTTCTGGCGTAGTAAATCCACTTTTCAATAGGTATCGCACAAGTACAGTATATTAAACAAATGAGCGACGACGCGCGAAGTGTTCAACAAAGTCCCATTTGCGTTCATATACCATTCTTCCGATAGCGATGAAACTTGGGTGAGTTATTGTGTACACTCCAGGGAAGGTTTCAGGCTTAGTAAATCCATTTTACAATAGGTAGCGCACGAGTAGATTCAACAAATGAGTGAAGACGCGCGAAGCTTTTCAACCAAGTCCCGTATACGTTCAAATACCATTCGTCCGATAGCGATGAAACTTGGGTGAGATGTTGTGTACACGCCTGGAAAGGTGTTCGACTTAGTAAATCTATTTTACAATTGGTAGCGTAGGAGTATATTCAACAAATGGGTGACGGCGCTCGAATGGTTTCAACAAAGACCCGTATGCGTTCATATACAATTCATTTCATTGCGATGAAACTTTGGTGAGATGTTGAGCACGCCCCCATGAATGTTTCTGAGATAGTAAATCAATTTTATAATAGTTTATAGATGGTTAATGTAAGAAGAAAAAAATATTGGGAATCCAAAAGCACTTCAACAAACAAAGTCACATCGCCAACACTTTCTTTGGATGGCATTGCGACGCATGCCGGGTAGAGCTAGTACATTAATAAATGAATTTAGTTTTCTGGGTATATCTCAAAAACTGTTGGTTTTAGGACCTTGAAATGTGGTTTTCGGGGCCCGAGTTTTGTTTCTCACATTGAGATGCTGAAAATGAGCTTTGTCACGTTTTTCTGCGCCCATTTCAGCATGCATTTTAAGGGGCTAGGCCCTCTTTTATGAGAGGTATGGAGAAGAGTTACATCAATGATTACTTTCGTACCTCTGATGGACTTCTGTACCAAATTTTACGTTGATCCACTCAGCCGTTCTCGAGTGATGCGCGGGCAAATTTGTACACGGACAAACAAACAGACAAACAGACAGACAGACAGACAACAATTTTGTTTATCCGCGCAACCGTCATAAACCAGTCTGAAACGCGTTAATAACTTAAAATTCCGTGAAAATTCCGAAAAAACAGACAAACTTTCATTTTATATATAGAGAGAATATATGGAATCTCATTATGTGCTTTTTAGACTACTTTTCACATTTTGCAAAAATGAGGAAAAAGTAGACTTATGAGATCGGGCAAATGTGTGTCTGTCTGTCTGTCCTTCTGTCTGTCTGTCTGTCTGGCTGTCTGGCTGGCAATGTGTGTCCCCCCCCCCCCCAACATCTCCTAAACGGCTGCAGCAATCGATACAAAATTTGGTAGTAGTAAAGAACTATACCTGAGTATCTCACGGCCATATTTGAAAATGATGTCAGTGCTACCAACTGCAATTGAAATTTGAGCTCCATGTTGGATATCTTGGAAGGTATAAATTGGAGCTATTTCAAAATTGGCACACGTATAGATAATACTATTTCAGTCTAATTTCCGGGAGGCCATACATGGCAGTGTTGCCAAAATGATTATGAGAATGCTGATAGGTCCAAATTTTAAATGCATATAACTTCTACACTATCAATTGGATTTCAACCAAATTTCGTATGTGCTATCTGTACATAAACAGATATGCAAGTCGACAGTTTTAAACTATGCACACGTATAGTACCTGACATTCTATACTAATTTGGAGTAACTTATATGCGTCAGTATACATGATGCTAAGCCTACTGAGAGGTCCAAATTTAAATACATGTAACTTCTATACTATCATTTGGATTTCAACCAAATTTTCGCGTGTGCTATGTGTACCGTAACAGATATGACTATGCCGATTCTTAAGAGTAACCAGGGCGGCCAATTGTTAATAAATACTGTCTCTATTTTTGTTACCCTAATATCAATATATCAGAAAGTATGCAAGCCAATAGCTCTAAACTTTGCACACGTATAGTACCTGGCATTCTAGATTAATTTGGAGTAACTAATAAACTTTAGTGCTGCCAACATGATTCTAAGCCTGCTGATAGTTCCAATTTTAAAATGCATGTAAGTTCCATACTAACTAATGGATTTCATTCAAAATTGACACAACAATAGATCATATTATTTCAGATTATTTCTGACCAATACATGTATGTCATTGTTGCCAACATGATCCAATGTTTAACTGCATGTAACGTTCATGCTATCCATAGGATTTCAACCAAATTTTGTATTCTGTACCTTAAGAGATGGAACTAAGAATATATTCAGTCACCAGGGCTGCCAACTGTAGTGCTCTATTAGGCTACTTTATGCCAGGTATACAGTATTTCGAACTAATTAGAAATTTCGATATTACCAACTTAATTTCGCCATTATTCTAGAAAGATCCATATAGATTAATCATTGGCATGAATCTTAAATTTTAAGAAAAGTAGGCTCTTTAGTTCGTCACGGAACTTCTTGTTAAAATGTGTAAATTGCAGAAAAATGCATAACGATCGAAAACTAGTAAACCAGGCATTAAAACTTAAAATAGGCAACGGAAGCCAAAATAAGCAAAATAAAAAACTGTCTCTACTGTCCCCAAATGCACGGAAACATATTTATCTTTATCTGATGCTTTAGAATATACAGGCAGATAAAAAGGCATTTTGCCTAACTTCCGCGCTCTACTGATAATGCACACAATATACACACATCAAAAAAAGTTTTGCATCACCTCGGTTCCAAGAGTTCCGGAACCGTTAAATACAAAGGGAATAGAGATCAACACAAACAACATTTCAGCTCGTTTTATTGCTCATGAGACCCACACATTGCATGTTGTACCATCATACAGCTAGACTTTCAGCATTTGTGGTCCAGATTGCAGTACACACCACTACCTCTAATACCCAGTAGCACGTCCTCTTGCATTGATGCATGCCTGTATTCGCCGTGGCATACTATCCACAAGTTCATCAAGACACTGTTGGTCCAAATTGTCCCACTCCTCAACGACAATTCGGCGTAAATCTCTCAGAGTGGTTGGTGGGTCAAGACGTCCATAAACAGCCCTTTTCAACATATCCCAGGCATGTTCGATAGGGTTCATGTCTGGCGAACATGCTGGCCACTGTAGTCGAGCGATGTCGTTATCTTGAAGGAACGCATTCACAAGATGTGCACGATGAGGTCGAGAATTGTCGTCCATGAAGACAAATGCCTCTCCAATATTCTGCCGATATGGTTGCACTATGGGTCGGAGGATGTCATTCAGGTATCGTAAAGCCGTTTCGGAGCCTTCCATGGCCACCAGTGGCGTACGTCGGCCCCACATAATGCCACCCCAAAACATCAGGGAACCACCACCTTGCTGCACTCGCTGGACAGTGAGTCTAAGACGTTCAGCCTGACCAGGGTGCCTCCAAACACGTCTCCGACGATTGTCTGGTTGAAGGCATATGCGACACTCATCGGTGAAGAGAACGTGATGCCAATTCCGTGGGGTCCATTCAGCATGTTGTTGGGCCCATCTGTACCGCGCTGCATGGTGTCGGGGTTGCAAAGCTGGACCTCGCCATGGACGTCGGGAGTGAAGTTGCGCATCATGCAGCCTATTGCGCACAGTTTGAGTTGAAACACGACGTCCTGTGGCTGAATGAAACGCATTATTCAACATGGTGGCATTGCTGTCAGGGTTCCTCCGAGCGGCAATCCGTAAGTAGCGGTCATCCACTACAGTAGTAGCCCTTGGGCGGCCTGAGCGAGGCCTGTCATCGACAGTTCCTGTATCTCTGTACCTCCTCCATGTCCGAACAACATCGCTTTGGTTCACTCTGAGACGCCTGGAAACTTCCCTTGTTGAGAGCCCTTCTTGACACAAAGTAACAATGCGGACGCGATCGAACTGCGGTATTGACCTTCTAGGCATGGTAGAACTACAGACAACATGAGCAGCGTACCTTCGTCCTGGTGGAATGACTGGAACTGATCGGCTGTCGTACCCCCTCCGTCTAATAGGCCCTGCTCATGCATGGTTGTTTACATCTTTGAGCAGTTTTAGTGACATCTATGAACAGTCAAAGGGACTGTATCTTGGATACAATATACACAGTCAACGTCTATATGCCGGAGATCTGGGAACCGAGGTGATGCAAAACTTTTTTTGATGTGTGTATATGTTATATACTGAAGTACACAGTATCCTTAATCGCCTACCAGATCATCTTCACTCACGAACTCTGCGAAGGATCATTCCTCTAACATCGCAAGGACGGTGCTGAACACACTTCGTCAGCTGATTCAATTGAATCGGATGGAGCTGAAAAGTATTACGTCAGTTTGCACAGCTTTTCAGGAGACAAATAATGACAGAACTGAACTTAAGAAACATATTATATTAGTCATCTATGCTGTGAAGCAACTATGGTTATATTTGTGTTAGCAGAATACCAATTTCAATTTAATAAACAAATTTAAGTTCGACCCTGACTATTATATGTCAGAAATCTGTATCATAATAGTGGTCATTATAATACTATTTTTCCATTATGAAACAGTTTCTCCCACCAATCAGAGCTCAAGAAACAGTTGTTTGACCAATTAGGTGAGGATAGCAACGCATCTGCGCTGAGTTCCAAGGCCTTCTAATTTAAATTTCACTGCGTGGCCTAGTGTCATAGTGGGGTAATCGAGGAGGCCATGGTCAAATTCATGGTATTCTCTGCGTCCCATGCGCTCTTTTCGATACATAAAACTGGTGAAATCTCGACAGATATTTATGAATATTTATGTTCGAACATAAAATAGTTATAATAATTATCGTCGAACATAAACAGTCGTATGCAACTCGCCTATAATGGTAATTAAGACACTCGTATGGGAATTATAAAACTCGAATGCGCTCGTTTTATAAACATACTCGTGTCTTAATTATTGCCATTATAGGCTCGTTGCATAATGTACTATTATGTTCGACCCTGACTATTATATGTCAGAAAACTGTAGTATAATGAGGCTCATTATAACACTATTTTTCATTATGAAACAGTTTCTCCCACCAATCAAAGCTCAAGAAACAGTTGTTTGACCAATTAGATAAGAATACCATCGCACCTGCACTGAGTTCCACGGCCTTCTAATTTAAATTTCACTGCATGGTCTAGTGTCATAGTAGGGTAATCGAGGAGGCCATGGTCAAATACAAGGCATGCTCTGCGTCTCATGCGCTCTGTTCATTACATAAAACTGACGAAATCTCGACAGATATTTATGAACATTTATGTTCGAACATAAAATAGTTATAATAATTATCGTCGAACATAAACAGTCGTATGCAACTCGCCTTTAATGGTAATTAAGACACTCGTATGGTAATTATAAAACTCGCATACGCTCGTTTTATAAACATACTCGTGTCTTAATTATTGCCATTATAGGCTCGTTGTATAATGTACTATTTTGAAATCAATTTTGGAAACGTGACTCTACGCCTTTCAGCTCCATAGTCTGGTTAGTGCGAGAATGAATATTTCATATGATATTTTATTTAAAAATGAATTTGTAACCTAAAAACCAGCTAAACCCTGTACAAATAATAATTTACAATAGCACTGTAACACGCGGGAATCTTGCAGTGCGACCAATATTAAGCACGGAACACGGCGCTGAAAGGCAGCAAGTCATTGACTTCATGATTTTCTCCTCTGATCGCACTGCATGTAGCAGTGGTTTCTGGCTTTAACAGAAGGCCGATTTAATTTTGTCCTATGCCGTTCCAAGGCCCTTGGGTGAATACTTCACAATACTAATTGGTTAACAAATGACGATGATTTTCAGTTCAGGCCGATTCAATTTATTCAATTCAATTCAATTCAATTTATTATTTAACGTATGGCTTTAGTGATACAATATGTACACAGTTTACAAACTATATATTTACATCTAGATTATTTATATAGATAATTGTCTCTGGTGATCCATGAGCGAAATCAGTGACGCTGCCACTGTACGGTACTTTCTTTTAGGACACTTGGTGATGATATGCTCGCTGGTCTGCTTAGGGTCACTACAATCACAGTTAGGTGAAGAAATAATTTTCCATTTGTAATGGAAGTCTGCACAGTTGCCATGACCCGTACGAATCCTATTAAGCGTTGACAATGTTTTCCGAGGAAACTCAAATCCAGGTGGCAGCGATGATCCATTGCGTGGTAAGGTTGATCCAGGCCTAGTATCCTGTCTTCCATGCCATTCTTTAGTTAAGCTAAAGATGGTATTCTCCAAAACTATTGCAGTCCTAGTTGATGGTTTCGAGATCGTAGACGATTCAGGCGAACATCAGTAATGTCACAGTGTATTGGATGTTGTGGTTATCCATTATTTTCTTGAACTCCCTGAGGAGAGCGCTTTTACGTCGAAGATCTGGTGGAGGATAGGTAGACAATGTGTTGGTGTAGACCTTATTGTGCCAGTGATTAGGCACATGGTGGTGTTGAGTTGGGTATCTATGAGGTTAGTGTGAGGGCTATTCAACCAAACTGGGGCACAGTACTCTGCAGCTGAAAACACAAGCCCCAAAGCTGTACATCGAAGTGAAGTTGCCGATGAACCCCAAGTTGTGCCACATAGTTTTTGGACTATATTGTTGCGGGTTCAATTGGAGATGGTGACAGGCCGATCACCCAGGCGATCGCTAACTTGGATCAAATTAAGGAAGGGTCAAAGAAGGAATTAATTACATTTAAAGAAGTTTAGTAATGGCAGCCTTGTAACTAAGGATTCAATAAATAAAATAAATACATTTAAAAACATCACGAATTCCAAGCCTCGAAATGGAACAACAACAGCAACAACTTTATTCACTCCTAGAGAAATCTATTTACAAGATGGCCCTAAATATCGTGCACCAGATATATGTTAGACAATTGGTCATAGTGAGGAATAATTTGAAGAAAAACAGTCGATATCTCGCGCCGGTGTCTTTTGATCAGCTACTGAAAATCAATTTGCGAGAGAATTCAAATGGGCTTTGCAAGGTGATGTTGCCAATTCTGCACATGGCTAAAGATCGGTTTGAGAGTTCCATTAGAAGAAGAGCACATCTTGGCACAACCGGAAGTCGAACCCAGCCACTACACCACGAGCTGGTCGGACATTAAGCCATGCAAACTGTAATTACCGTATGTTGGAAATCTAGTGTTTGGTCCAATAATCTGCACATCTCTGTAGGTAGTAAATAGGTTAATTGTTTTGCTACAAATTACTGTATTTTAGACGGAATTTCTAACGGCACAATGTCTTCATTTAAAATTTCGCTTAACGAATGAATGAAAGAAAACGCTGATGCAAAAGCTTGTGTTGGTGGAATCCCGCCGGCACTTGCTTGTTAGGGCTTGCATTTTAATTTTCATCTTACTGTTAATTGGACTAATTGTCATAATATTAATAATGGTAGTCATTACGGAAGTTTGAAACTTGTTCGAAGGAAGTTTATACCTCTCATTCCCCAGCGCGCTAGGTACGGGAGGAGCGCCGTACAAAGCTTGAAGAGGGGGGGGGGGGGGGGAGAAGAGATTTCGACGTTCGCCCCCCGAGGCAGACTGGTCCCACCAGTGGAGACAGTCGGACCAATAGAATTTGTTCTCCGGGAGAAGTAATGAAACATTCTTTTGGCATGTCTGCAAAATAGACAGGCTTCCAATTAGAACCTATACTAAAATACAGAAGTTAGTTAGTCGTAGCTACCTCTATTTAAGGCGGCTTCGATGGCGTATTTGGTAGCATGCTGAGCTTCTATGTCCAAGAGTGCGGGTTCAAACCTGGCAGAAGTCGTCGGATTTTTATGAGCGTTCAAAATTCATCAGTAAGCCTTCCTTCGGAGGGGATGTAAAGCCGGTCGGCCCATGTCATAGATTTATGGCATGTAAAAGAATCTTCCACTAACTACAATTGTGTGAAGCTAAATGTGTAAGTTAAATTTGATTAACGCTCTATTAAGTTCCAACTTTTGTCGCCAGGTGCCGGTTGCGGAGGCATTTAGTAGCAAAGTTCACAGCTAGGTGTCGTTGTCGGTAGCATTTGGTAGAAAAAGTAGGAATTGATCGTCTGCAGTCCTTGCCTGCTAGGGACAGCTTGGTCAACAGCCCCATGTAGTTGGGTGTCTGATGAATTTGTTTGATAACCTGTATTTATGAGATCACTCGAGTAGTGTGTGAGACTGTATTAGGGTTTTAAACCATACTCATTAATGGCTACGATAGTAAATAGCAGGGCTTTCAAAATTAAATAAGTGTACAATGAATATTTGATATAAAATGTGCGATATCATGCATTTCTTTTTCCCAAATCAGAACACATTTTCATATGTATTTTGAACTTTAAAAAATGTTAATTTTTAACATTTATTTTTGCTCCCAAACAACCCATACCTCACTAACTTTGATCTAATTCATGCACAATTTTTCATAATAATAATAATAACGTTATTTGTTTAACGTCCCTTGGCCCCGAAGGGGATCTTTAACTTGGCAGTAAATATACTGACATGGCTTCTCGCATTCGCGCACCCTCGAATGCCAGCTGACTGCGCCAGGATTCGATCCTGCAACCTTGGCCACATGAATCGAGAACGTTACTGCTGAGCCACATAGCACAATTTTTCGGGGGCTGACCACAAACTCCCTTCTAGACTGGGAGTATTCCATACTCCATACTCCATATTCCATACGCCCCAGTCCTAGTTGACCTGAAATACTGCAGTTTGTATGTATGTCTACCCCTTATTATTCCCTTTTTCCTACGGGGTCGGGGATAAGATGCGATGGAAGACTTTGTGGTGGATGGTTTCTACGGCCGGATGCCCTTCCTGACGCCAACCTCACGAGAGGAGTTAATGAGAGATAATAATAATAATATCGACTGGCCTCGGGTGCCGGGTGCAAGCTTTGTTAATTGACACCCTGAGGCCAGCTTGCATGTCGAATTTCGTCGTTCCTTTGAACGCTATGAAAGTCTAGGAGGTTAGATATCTAAGCTCCTTGACACTACAGCGCTTTCTAGTAGAGAATGGAGGAACTTTGTGTTGGCGGAAAATCCCGAGATTAATTTTGCCATTGAACTCGGCCTACTGAATTCAAATGGGATCTTTAACATGCCAACAACGTATGACATCCATGTCGTGATTTTTGTCGCCTTTCAAAAATCACTTACCACTGCCAGAGGCGAACCTGCAAGCTTGGGGTTGGTAGTCCGACACGTTAACCACTCACCCACCGTGGCAAGCTAATGAGGGTTGAAATGAATGATGGTGAATGAAACTAGGCTAGGATGTGGAAGGAAGCAGCCGCGGCCTGTCGGAAGGTACTGTCCCAGCATTTGCCTGGAGTTGTAAATGGGGAAACCACGGAAAACCATTTCAAGGACGGCCAATGGTAGGGCTCGAACCCACCCGTCTACCGGGTCAGCAGAGAGCTTGGCCCCATGACATAACGCTGTGCTTTAGAGAGCGTAGCCACGACTGTCGGTTCCAGAAATACTGCAGTGCTTGTCTCTATTTCATTCCTTTCCAGCAGCATCATTCTCTCTTTACATACAATATCAAATATTATTCTACGATGCTATTCAAAAAAAGGGTAGCGGTTGTGTTCGGCAATTGGGACCGGCTTGTTAAGGCGAGAGCGTTCTTTGTGTATGTGGAGTAACAATGGCGGTCGTTCCAGTCTCTGCGCTCCCAACTGCTGTATAATGTACGCTATAAACAATAATAAGTGCGGCGTCCTTCGCACTTCTTGTACGGCGCTAGTTTCTCCCGCTTGGAATGACCGTACGTACTCACTACTTCTACGAGGGGCATATAGAAAATAAGCTTCCCAATTTCCAAAAAAAAAAAGAGAGAGAAGATAGTTACATAAAAAAGACACAGTCAGTCTGAGAGACTAGACTTTATATAATTTCAAATGACGCATGCTACAAATGCTATGTTAGAGAGGCTCAGGAGGGCTTCTTGCTTCGCTCGAAGCCCCCTGGACTCTTTCAACCGACTCCATTACCCATTAACTTAGGCTTCCCTTGCACTCTGCTGCATGACGTCACGCACTCGCCGTCTCCGTTCGCATAACGCCAGACCCCAGGAGTAAACTCAGACTCGGTGCATATGCACTGAACAACATGATGACGTCATACACGCCGTAACCGTGACGCATAACGGTAGACCTAAGCATATCGATGAAGTCGACAAGATCATTTGAAATGATAAAATGTCTTCAATAGAGATCTTTTCCGCAAAAAGATGCTGACTAATCCGAGATGAGACACCAAGACCCAAAAGTACACAAGGTACCACCTGGACATCGGAGCGCAAGATGGCCCACCCACAGAGAATGAGGGAATGCTGGGCCCAGAGGAAAGCGAAGAGTATTGCCAAGTGTAGCAAGACTTAACGTGGTCCTAGATGGCCTCAACGAATTATATATAGCCTATAAAATGTCTTGAGGTGCAAGAAAAGGTCTAGAGGTGCTGGGAGCAAGATGAGGGCAGTACAGTGGATGACCAAACAGCTCTCAGTCAAACTTCTGCAGAACTGTTGCTGTCCTGGACTTGTGTGGAGCTAAATTTCTAGGTTAGATTTCGTTGAAACGCTCTGACAAAGATCCAACCTTCACTTCTAGATGTCTGCGACATCTGGTAGTGAAAGTTTGAACTAATTGAAATTGAACGGAACTTGTAGCTCACCCCATGCGTGTCCGCTTGAAGCAGCTACAGACTCTGGCGAGCCGAACTTGTCCTCGAACACTCCCAGCACTAAAAGACATACGCTAAATAAATAAATAAATAAATAAATCCCAGCGATTTCCCAGTTTCCTTACACCCAAAAAAAGTGACAGTCAGTCTGATAGACTAGACTTTGTATCATTTTAAATGCTACAAATGCTGAAAAATGCTAGATAGGCTGGAGGATTCTCGCTTCGCTCGAAGCCAAAGACTTTTGACATGTTATAAAATTATCTGCATAATACTTATCTTGCTTATCTTGTTTCAAATTACTCGCGAACGGCAAGTGCAAACCAAGGGCAAAGCAAGGTGAAGCGCGCGGGATGACGTCCCGCTCACCAGAGCGAGCGGTGACGTGCCCCTTCCATCCAGTCTAAAAACACTTATAGTGGGCGATGTATTGAAGATAGAGATATGCTCTCACGGACTTTTTTGTAGAACTTTTTATGCTGACCAATTCTTACGCTCATAGCATATTGATATTTTGAACGGTTTGCCCAGCGTAAGCTTAAGAAGCGCACGGACGCCAAGTTTGTTTTCGACTTTTTCACTTAAATCGTTACTGCTTGGCTTCCTTTGATCATACATAAATTATTTTCTACAGAATCTTTCCTCGAGGTATCTTTTACAGAATGGTGAAAACCGCATCAAAATCCATCCAGTGGTTCTCGAGATTACCCGTGACATCCAAGAATCGGGGATTTTTGTCTTATACTAACGAAGTAGAGATTGTCGGGGAATACATGCACCAAGCGGTACTATGACGTCACACATCTCAGTGCATCTGGGTGCATTTCGTCCCGTCACCGTAATGTAACGCCAGACCCCAGCGTAACGATGAAGTCGACAAGATCATTTAAAATGATAAAAATTCCTGGCCTCCGGTCAGCATTTTCACACTAACAAAGAGCTGAAGACGAATATCACTCGCTGGTCCCATTCGCAGGCGCAGACTTGTATGACACAGTACTACAAAAGTTGATACCACAAGTGTCTCAATTCGTTTGGTGCCTATGTCGAATAATACCTGACACTTTGCTGTTCCTGTTGCCAATAAAGTTTTGCATATAACTATGTTCTGTTTTCTTAAAATAGGGAAGCTTACTTTCTGGATGCACCTCGAACAATGCATTGTTTCCTTAGAGCCATGGGCACCCCGCAGAATTCGGTCCTGTCACTAGGTGGTGACGAGATGTACTCCCTCCTTCGCAAATTTCGTTTTATTTCTTAAATGCCTCGTGATATTCATTGTTTGGCTGCTCTGAAACCTTTGGGTACATTATCTTTATGGCATAAATGAGAAGACTGGTTGGTTGGTTGGTTCCTTAGTTTAGGGGCTGCGACAACGCGGTCATGTAGCCCCAATGAGAAGACTAGGTTTTCTTAGTTCATAGTTTTTGACACATAGAACTCGATTTTCTTTGTGAATCGTCTTCATAATGTTCATTTCTTAAAAACAGGTAAAACTAGTTGTATCACCGTGTATTGGCAGAAATTACAATCAAGCAGTTCATTAAAATGGTAATGCTAACCAAGTTTGCCGATTTTCTAAATAACTGGAGATATTTTCAAATAATCCCAAATTACTAAGTTAAATAAAATCGTGGAATTATCTCGACATCTAAATCAGTTAACTATCAGTACCGGTAACTTCAATTTATGAAATAAACTGGTGTGACAATGAACAATCGAAATTTCAGGGATTGGAGGGGGGGGGGGCAGTCACGGCCCCTCCATGCCCCTCCCTGCGGACGCCCATCCTTCGAGCCACTTTCTGTTGTGCTGAGGTAGGTATTGAAAAGATCGTGGGTTGGATTCCTGACTCTGTTAAGAAATGTAATTCTAGTCTCAGTATTGATAAGAGATACACTCAGCCTCGTTAATATCTCGCAGCCCAGTGCCTAGCAGTCACGGCTGTCACCCTTTAGGACCGGGTTCGATTCTCAGCTCTAACAAGAAAATCGATTCTGATCTGAAGGCAGGAACGGAGGACACTTCAGCCTCATAAGGGAAATGGAGGAGAGGTGGGTTCGATTCCCACCTCAGACATCCTAGAAGTCATTTACCAATTTTCTATGCGTCTATTCCAGGCAAATGCTTGGATTAAAACTCAGCATTTTTTCTAGGTTTATGCCGTGTTCTGTGCCCGGGTTTCGCCTAGGAACACCAACATAGCCACATCAGTGGGGTCATAGTGTCCATGAAGAGCCTATCTTGGTTTTCTTAGGTGAAACCACTGCACAAGACACGACATAAACCTAGAAAAATTGATGAGTTTAAATTCCTTGGACGTGAAAGCCAATATACCAAACGCTAGGGTATTTCAGAATTTTAGAGCTGTGATGGACTTCTTCCCAGCCTGGCTACAATTAAAATACATACTCTAACGCGGCTAGCGTTGTTGGCAACCGCCCTGGAGGTCCGGTTTCGATCCCTAGCTCCGCCAAGAAATTTAATTCTCGTCTGAGAGCAGGAATGGGGTACGCTCAGCCATGTGAGGAAAAACTGGGAAGAGGTGGGTTAGATTCCCACTTCAGCCAACCTCGAAGTGGTTTCCCACTTCTACTCCAGGTGAATGGTGGGCTGGTTCCTAACTTACGGCCACGACCACCTCACTCGCAATCCTCACTTGAATTGCACACACTAATACAGCCATTACAATAACTCAGGTTATCAGTGAGAGTTACACACACACGATGACTAAAGACCAAGCCCCTGAATTGAAACAACAACATAATTCAATGCGGTAAGCGCCACAAGGTAAATATATTAATATTTTAAATTCCAGGCACACAGACATCGCATGTACACAATCATGCTTTCCCCTACATTAGGGCCTAAGCTTGTATGAGGCAAGATAGTCCCATTCATTCTACGAGTTTGGTTGGTCGGTCCCTTAGTTTAGGGGCTGCGACAACGCGGTCATGTAGCGCCTTGTACTTTGGGTGTGTGTAGAATCTGTCTGATAACCGGTGTTAATTGTGATGGCTGTATTACTGTGTGTTATATGTTGTAACTAGCAACCTGACCCGGCTTAGCCCGGGAACAGTTATGAATGCATTACGTGATAAGTGCTTTTTTTCCCATGTCAATGAACAACGACCAATCTCCGTTTTACGTCTCGGCATGATGTGTTAAAATCACTGACTGGTCTATTAATTATATTATCATCGAGTTGCATGTGCACCAACTTCTTATCAGACGTAATTTAAGAATGATGAGGTGCATGAAACACAAATCCCCCTTCCATTCAATCTTAACTTGACTGTGAATTTTGCGGAACGAAAAGTTCACAGGCGAAATGAAGAAAAGCCGAGTTGCACTTCCAGGGAAACTCCAAACACAACCACCCTTCTCAAAAGTCTTAACTCAACACGACTCAACGGTTTGCTGCTGGCTGTATCTTGGGCAATAGGTTCGCCCACTAGCTAGGCTGTAACAGGGATGATAGACTCGCCCTTAGCTAGCTCTTAAACTGTCGCCTCAGTAGTTGAATGGATATGGTTGGATGAAATTAAAACGTAAAAACACTTATAGTGGGCGACGTATTGAAGATAGACATATGGTCTCGCGGACTTTTTTGTAGAACTTTTCATGCTGAAAAATGCTTACACTTATATATTTTTAACGGTTTGCCGAGCGTAAGCTTACAAAGCGCTCGGACGCTAAGTTTTCTTTAGACTTTTCCACTGAAATCGTTACAGCTCGGCTTCCTTTTATCATAAATAAATTATTTTCTACAGAAATTATCCTCGAGATATCCTTTACAGAATGGTGAGAACCGCATCAAAATCCATCCAGTGGTTCTCGAGTTAACCCATAACATCCAAGAATCGGGGACTTCGTTTTATACTACGTAAGTAGAGATTTAAGTAAGGACAGCAGACAATAATTTCAAATAGACCTAGTTCTTACTTTTGCTACCAAATGCTGCCGTCCACGACACTTTGCGGTGAACGTTGGAACTAATAGCGGTTTATCAAATCCAACCTAAAAGTTTTGGCTTCACACAAGTGTAGATAGTGGAAGGTTCTTTTTCATGCCATAAATCTATGACATGGGACCGCCGGCTTTACTTCCCCTCCGAAGGAAGGCATACTGAGGGATTTTTAACGCTTTTAACAATACGATGACTTCGGCTGGATATGAACCTGCAACCTTGGGCGTAGAAGCTCAGCATGCTACCAACTACACTACCGAAGCCGCATTCTACGAGTTTACTATGATGTTTGAGAGTATACTTCATTACTTTTAAGCTCATCAACAATACTATGTAATATTTTATCCAGTGCGGCTCTTACCGCTGGCAAACGATCTCAACCAGCAAGAGTGAAGGACCACGTTACGTAGACCGTGCTTGTTTGGTGACTCTTGAGCGGCCAAGCACGCAGAGAACTCAACGTCACAACCAGCCAATGTGCAGGCCAATGTTCTAACTGTCCGACAACATTATTTCGTAGTCCATTGGAGCACACTCGTATTCCACAATGAAGTGCGACCACGTGGCTAAGTGCTCTGCACCCTAGACTTTGACCTCCAGGGGCTCTGTTTCGACTTTCAGTCAAGCTGTAGGATTGTAACCTCTTACAGTTAGTTCCCCTGGCTTCAAGACTGAATGTTTGTGAGAACTTCATTTCAAGGGAGTAAGTTTTTCTATTTTACGTGACTGTTAACCCTGCGGAGAAGAGCCACAAGACTTTTTTTAAATGTGAAATCCGAACCAGTGGGGGGGGGGGGTAAAACAACATGGATCTACCTATATCAATATTTTATTCCATACACGTATCCAGTAGTAAATGCTTCAGCCAACGGCATGGCCTTCTCAGCTAATAAGATATAAACATTGAGGAAAGACAGACTGCGGTCATATTACATTAAGAGAGAATAAGTAAACACTAAAAATTATTTATAATTATAGAAATATATATGTGATATTGATTGTATTAGCAAAATGAAAAATAAAAATATTTCAAACGCGATTTAAGAAAACTTATTTCAGCTTAACCGAACTGTGGTTAATCATAACCTAAATTAAATTATGCAAACTATGTATGTATGTCTACCCCTTATTATTCCCGTTTTCCAACGGGGTCGGGGATGAGATGCGATGGAAGTCTTTGTGGCGATGGCTTTTACGGCCGGATGCCCTTCCTGACGCCAACCTCATGAGAGGAGTTAATGAGAGATGAAATGAATGATGGTGAATGGAATTGGGCAAGGATGTGGAAGGAAGCGGCCGTGGCCTGTCAGAAGGTACCGTCCCAGCATTTGCCTGGTGTTGAAAATGGGGAAACCACGGAAAACCATTTCAAGGACAGCCGACGGTGGGGCTCGAACCCACGCGTCTACCGAGTCAGCAGAGAGCTTGGCCCCATGACCTAATGCTGCGCTTTAGCCAGCGTAGCCACTACTGTCGGTTAAATTATGCAAACTATGATCTTTCCAAATTTGAGCCTCCATGGCTTAGGTGGCAGCAAGCCGGCCTCTCACCACCGGGTCTGTGGTTCAAATCCCAGTCACTCCATGTGAGATTTGAGCTGGTCAAAACGGATGCAGACAGCTTTTTCTCCGGGTACTCCGGTTTTCCCTGTCACAAATTTCATTCCAGCAACGCTGTCCACTGTCATTTCATTTCATCTTTCATTCATTTAATCATTGCCCCAGAGGAGTGCAAGAGGCTACAGCAGCCAGCACAGTTCATATCCTCGCCGCTAGATGGGGCCTTCATTCATTCCATTCCCTGACCTGGTCGGTCGACTGGAGGCAGGCTGTAGATAGTCATGTTCTTTCCAATTTCATCAAATACATATTATAAGAAAAATAGACACAAGTGTGTGTACGTAAGATTTACAAAATTTCTCTCTTCTTTCAAATAAAAGGCTTCTAAGAAAATGAGTTGTCAAAATGTGCATTCACCTTTTATAAAAGTTCTAAGAAATAATAGATTTGTTTTCTTTGTATTAAAAGTATTGTTTGAGACACATATAATATACCCCTATTCGTAATTACGTACTTGCAATCTTCTCAGTTTGGCCTCACGATGATGAGGAACGGTGTTGAGCAGCAGGGCTGCCAAAATGTGTTTACGGATCAGATAAATGGTTCAATTCGGTATTAAATCGTGGCATCACAGTGTATACATGTCTTAACAATTAATAACGTGAAAGCAATAATTATTAGAGTGGTATAAACTAATGGAACAAAGTTGAAAATGTGACATAAATATATATAAAAATAACCGCTGGCACTACAGCCCATGAAGGGCCTAGGCCTACCAATCGACCGCTGCCCAGCCATTTGGCCTGCAGTTATTGGGGTGACGCGTGATCAGCGCATCGGTTCCCCTCGGCCGTTAATCATGGTTTTCGTGATCGGGGTGCTACCTCACTGTCAGACAGCTACTCAATTGTCCTCACGAGGCTGAGTGGACCCCGTTCCAGCCCTCACGTCAGTTTCTAAAATCCCTGACGGAGCCGGGAAACGAACCCGGGGCCTCCGGGTGAGAGGCAGCCGCGCTACCCCAACACCACGGGGCTGGCCATAAATATATATTGTTTAACAAAATAATTGTATGTATTATTGAACAGATGTGTTATACACACATCCTTGAAACAGATCTGATAATGTTTGATTGACGAGCAGAACGTGTTATTCAATAACATCCATCTTTCGAGGAGGGTATACCCATGAAAGATGTGAATGACCCACAAAACACTTCTTGGACAAGGTTGTGTATGACAGCTTCCATCCCTGGTATTCTATAGGAGATTAAATGGTTAATGGGATGAATATCGTTGTTGTTGTTGTTGTTGATGTTATTGTTGATTAATTGAGGGTATTGACGTCATAATAGTCATGTACCAGTAACGGACGTAATGTGTCATTAGGCATATTTACTGATATTCCATGTATAGTTGATTGATGCTCAGTTTTAAAATGTGGCTAAGAGCTCACCTATCTTTTAATTTTAGCCTATTTTCAATTTTGAAAAAATAGTCTTATGAGATCACCTTTTGTCCGTGTGTGTGTGTGTGTGTGAGAGAGGTGTGTGTGTGTGTGTGTGTGTGGGTGTCCCCCTAATAACTTCTAAACGGCTGGAGCGATTTCAGTGAAACTCGGTAAGTTCATAGCACTATTTCGGACGACCCCGACCGTGCCTTTCAAATTTTGTTACGTCTCACCAATCCAACATGGCGGCTGTGCGAAACATTTCACCAGCATTCAATATCTCCGAAACTATTCCCGATATCACCCTGGAATATTTTACGGTGATAAAGAGAACTACTAGAATTTCACCGATGTGACTTTTGAAAAACTGGTAACTACAAAACCAACATGGCGGCCACGCGAATTTGCGACTTCTAATTGACGTTTCTCGCGATTTAACCAACCAAACGCAATAACACTTGGTACCGTATATGTTTATGCACATTGTAATGCACCGACATCTACCTCAGTTCAATTGTTTATATAACCACAAGATGGCGGCTGTGCGAAATATTTAACCGGCATTCTATATCTCTGAAACTATTAGCGGTATCGCCCTGAAATTTTGTCCGGAGATAAGGGTACTACTGAAAGTTCATCTATAAGACTTTCAAAAACCGGTTAACTACAAAACGAACATGGCGGCCAAGCGAATTTGAAAATTTCAATAGACATTTCTCGCGATTTAATGTTCCAAACGCAATGAAATCTGATACAGGAAATGTTTATATACATTGTAAAGCACTGGTATCTAATTTAGTTCAATTGTTTATATAACCTCAAGATGGCGGCTGTGCGAATTTTAAAATTAACTTTTTATTTCTTGTGTCGTAAGCATGCGATCGAAGTGAAAGTTTGAATAATGAAGCTATGCAGTAATTTTCCTTTAATGGTACATAACTCTATGGCCTATACATATAACAATCCAAAATGGCGAGCATCCGAAATATTTTTACGGTTCTCAATATCTACGAATCTTTTACAGCAATCAAACTGAAATTTTATATGTTCATAGAGGATATGAACATAAGTTTACCTGTAGGACTTTCAGTAACCTGGTGAGCACAAATCCAACATGGCGGCGACGCGAAATATACATATTTAAGTGGACGTTTCTCGCGGTTTAACCATCTGAGTGCAGTGAAACTTTGAACGTTATTTGCTTATACAAATGTTAATCCACTGGCATCTAATTCATTTTAATTTGTTTTCATAACCACAAGATGGCAGCTGTGCGAATTGTAAATTCTCGTTTTTATTTCTTGTGTTTTAATCATGCGATTGAAGTTTGAATAACACACGTACACAATAATCTTCATGTATTAGTACATAATTAAAAATCCAACGTGGCGACCATCTGAAATATTTAGACGGTTCTCAATATCTACGAATCTATCACAGCAATCAAACTGAAATTTTGTATGTAGATAGAGGCAATTAACATGAGTAGGATATATGAAAATAGGCTGTATAGTTCTTCACGGAACAACTTGTTTTTTTTATTTCACCTACCGCCACAATTCCTAAGTTCAGTTGGCCTAGAGACGCAAGGAACTACTTTTATGACTTTTTTTTTTTTATCAGCCTACAGTGACAGAGTTACGCGAGTGTAATATGGAAGTGGTGGCTCGCGGTACATGCCACTCAAAAAGCCTGATTAGAGAGGATCAATACAATCCGTGTCCTCTCTCATTGTCCATGAGGAGATTCAGTAAAACACGTATCATTTTGCGACAGATCTCCACAGCCAGCAAGGATATGGGAGGATACCGATCTGGTTATATTGCTGTGCTGAAACACCGATCTGTTCGATCAAGTACTGAATATACAGCAGGTGAGTTTGAAAACCATTAATAGACTGTTCGTTAAATAGTCCTGTGAGGGTTCTTCATTTATAATCGTAGCAAACACTATAATATTTGATGGTATATTGGCTATCACGGCCAGTGAATTAAAACTAAATATCTTTTCTAGGTTTGTGCCGTGTCCTGTGAGGGGTTTCGCCAAGGACACCAAGCTGGCTCATCAGCGGGCTCTTGGTGTCCCCACCCGGACCCCCACAGGAGTAGCGAACTGTGCGCTACCTCCCTTTTATGAAGCGCACCTGCGCCTCTATACTGCGAGAACTAAAATCTGAAACAGCTATAACCTCTTTATTGAAGGCTTCCAAAAAGATGGTATAATGGCTTTCACGGCCAGTGAATTACAAATCAGCATTTTTTTCTAGAAGATGAGCTAGCTTGGTGTCCTAGGCGAAACCCCACACAAGACAAGGCACAAACCGAGAAACATTGCTGAGTTTTAACTAGAATATTAGATTTCTCAAGGCCAGAAACTCACTCGTTGACCAATTATAAGACTACAACAAAATAGGTTGCGATGTCGTTAATAGAATAACAAGTTTCTTCAATTCATTGTACAGGGTCATCAATTTAAGTCTCGCATCCGATACCGATCACGGTGCGGCAAGCTCTCGCGCTGACACACGCTCGCTGGCCGGTAAAAAGTGCGCGACTTCTCCCCACTACTTCGCGTCAACATGCAGTCATTTAATAGCAATTTCTAGTGAAAATAATTATCTACAAACATACCTTGTTTTACAATAAACGTTCAAAGTGTTGTCCGTCAGCTCGCAAGCAAGCCTGGCACCTCGTAAACAAGTTTCTAGACACACGGCGAATTTCTTCCTGGGTGATGTTCGTTATGACTTGGCGAATATTTTCTTTTAACTCCTCACTTGTGTGAGGATTGTTTGCATATTCCTTTCCTTTCAGCATTCCCCAGAGGTAATAATCACATGGATTTAAATCGGGTGATCTGGCGGGATAATTAACTATACGGTCATTGAAAACTTCCCGTATTGCTGCCAAGGAGTGATTAGCTAGTGTGCGCCGTTGCATTATCTTGCATGAAGCAACCATTGTTCTTTTCTTCGTCCGTGAGTTCATGAAAGAACGGCCTTATGATTAGGTCAATGTAACGGTTAGAATTAATTGTTTCGTGGAAAAATATAGGTCCTATAATTCTGCGAGAAGTTATCGCACACCACACTCCAACTTTCACATCATGAATCGGCCGGACATGCAACCGATGTGGATTTTCAGCGCCCCAGTAGCGATTGTTTTGGCTGTTCACAAAACCACTTAAGTGAAACCAAGCCTCGTCACTAAAAAAATAAAATTTCAGGGTCTACATATCCATCGTGAACTGACTGCAGCAGCCAGTTGCAATACCGAATCCTCGCACCACCATCAGGCTCTCTTAATTTGTGGGCAGCTGTGAGTTTGTATGGTTTGGCTTTCAACAACTTCGTCGCATTACGAGCAGAAGAACACGACACATTAGTCTGCGCAGCGAGACGTGATAAAGATTTCGACGGGCTTCTTTCCAAGATAACTCCTATTTCATCAAGCTTTTCCTCTGTTAAAACAGTCCGTCTCCTACGTCTCTTCTTGTTGTGAACGGACCCGGTGAAGCGGAACTTTTATACAGTATCGCGTATCGTGCGCGTATGTGGAGGACGGATACCAGGATATTTCCGAATGAATCGAAAACGGCACTCTCTAACAGATGAATACTTCGCATAAGAAAGCACAATGAATACACGTTGTTCTAAAGAAAACATCACTTCGCATAACAAAGCACAATGAATACACGTTGTTGTATAGAAAACATCACTTTAAGGCAACACATAAACTGTAAAATTGCCCCGAGACTGCACTGTATGTTAGGTCAAATCAACTAGCACTTCACAAGCTTGAATACGCCGGAGATACTGACAGCTTATTGCAACATTGCCGATCGCAGCGCACGTGTTCATTGCGGGGAGAACGCCAAGGCCACCTTGACCGGCCTAGCGGCCGCATCTGCCACGACCACCTTCGCCGGCCTAGCGGCGCGTACATGCGGGAAATAAAATGATGACCCGGTATAATTATTGACATCGGCTACTTTCAGTGGCTGAGATACCTTTGCACAGTTACCGGCAGTTAGCTATGCACTTCTGCATCCCACTCCCCCGGTATACACAGGTGAGCAAATTATTAGAATCAAATAAAAAATTAAAACCAGTCACAATTTTTTATTGAGAATGATTTCTTTGACCAACTGCTGGCATCTTTCTTGCCCTACTTAGTAATGTTTTCTCCCCCGTGGACTTACGCACATTTTCATAAGAAATCGCGTCTGTAAACTTTTAGAATAGGGGCTTTCGAGGGTTACCTGAGCCGGTCCCGTGGTGTTGGGGTAGCGCGCCTGCCTCTCACCCGGATGCACCGGGTTCGAGTCCTGGCTCCGTCAGGGATTTTAGAAATTGACGTGGGGGCATGGAACGGGGTGCACTCAGCCTCGTGAGGACAATTGAGTAGCTGTCCGACAGTTACGCAGCGCCCCGATCACGAAAACCAAGATTAACGGCCAAGGGGACCTGATGCGTTGATCACGCTTCACCCCAATATCTGCACACCAAATGGTTGGGCAGCGGTGGTTTGGTAGACCTAGGCCCTTCACGGGCTGTAGTGCCAGGGGTCCGTTTTCCATTTTGCATTGAATTTGGAATGTACCCTCTAAGTGAGGTGATTTCAATCCATGGTAGCTTGCCTCGGTGGGTGAGTGGTCTACGTGTCGGTCTACTAACCCCAAGGTTGCAGGTTCGCTCCTGGCCGTGGTAAGTGATTTCTGAAATGCGGGAAAAATTATGGCACCATGTCATACGATGTTGGCATGTCAAAGAACCCATTTGAATTTAGTAGGCCGTGTTCATAATGGCAAAATTAATCTCGGGAGTTTCCGCCAACACTAAGTTTCTCATTTCTCTACTAGAAAGTGCTATAATGTTCAAAGGGCTTAGATATCTAACCTCCTTGACTTTCATAGTGCTTCAAGGAACAACGAAATTCGACATGCAAACTACCATTTGGGTGTCAAATAAAGCTTGCACCCAACACCCGAGGCCATACGATATTATTATTATAATCCATGGTTCGTGAATCTTTGAATAGTTCAAGTGCGAATCATCAGTAAAAAGACCCCAAATCACTCTGCTCTAAATGCACACGAAATGTAGAGCAAACCAAACGTTAGGCAATTTGCATTAGCAAGGCTCATGTCTTAGTGGAAATTCTAAAAAATATTTTACTTTGAGTTTCTTAAATGAAAATATAATAATTAAGAATCTTGGCTAAACATTCGAAATAAATTTAGCGTCTTGCGAACACAGGCTATTTAGTGCATTAAGCCGTTGTGACCGTACGTTCTCTCCTTATCGGGGTAGTGGTTGATTATACTCACAAGGGATATTTTATTTTAACAACAGGACAGACATATAGTACATATACCTGATATATCTGATGGACATTCCTCTATTAACCGTTAATTACTCAGATCACCATCAATTAAAACATACATAAAGGAACCAGCACCTCACCATAGGAACACAGGTATTAATTTAATTCATTAATAATTATCTCCAGACAGCTTTTTCTTTATCTATAAGCATTCCACTTTTATAATCCAAACCTAACATATTTCTTTTTCTCATCTAACCATCTCAACAGATACTAACATGGCTTCCTACAATCTCCAAAGATAAAACGGACAGATACTCTAATACAAAATCCTCCAGTATGGACCCCTATCAAAAATAGTCAAATATATATATAAAAACAAAATATCATAAAAAAGGAAGATATGAAAGAAACTTCATTGGCAAGGCCACCTGCCATGCCACACAGAGATGCAAACAGCACTCTCAGAAATCGCTATTTTCTAACCTAAAAGAACTGAGCTTTGTAACCAATATGTTACACCGTGAAAAGTATAAATTGAATTTTGGGACACTGCCGTCTAGTCGAATAATTTTCACATCCCTGCACAACTGCAGGGTAAAACATTTGCCACGCTGAGCGTGTCTGTGTCTGAGTGTGAGAACCTACTGTCACACGCGTCAATGTTCTCAGTAGGGAAGTATTCACCACGTTCCCCGCACCACTCTATATCCCTCTCATACCACTGACCTCTAAAGGTCAAGTGCACAGCTAAACGCCGCTACCAGTAGTATATGTGAATTATTTTCTGAATGTTCATTTCTTCAAGAACCACAAGATACCGTTGCTGTGTTCTGAGGCAAAGACATTGGCTGGCCTAGGTAATATGCTTTGCCATCGGCACTGAATACTGATTCATTGCGTAAGGTCTTGTATAGTAAACTTGACCTTGACCCTGCCATTCAAAAACATAAGTACGTGTATCCACCTGTACAATACACTAGTCAGACCGAAACTAGAATATGCTAGCATTATATGGAGTCCTAGATGCAAGACATATACCTCAATGATTGAAAACACACAAAAGAAATTTCTAAAATATCTACATTTTAAAAGAACAGCCAACTATCCTCACTTGATACCATACCAGGAACTGCTAATAAATTTTGATGTGGACAGTTTAGAAATACGAAGAAAAATAGATGCTATGAAATTCCTTTTCAAAATTATAAAAAATTCAATTGATGATTCCGAATTCCTCTCTCTCTTAAATTTCCATGTACCACGCATCAATTCTAGGAACAATATCACATTTGAAAATAAAAGAACCAGGACATCTGGCCACAAAAATTCACCGCTGAACAGGCTATGTTATATTTTCAACACTGTTACTCAAAGAAATAATGCCATAGATTTTAGTACTTCCTTGACAGTATTTTTGATGGAATTCCTAACCACTCTCCAGAAATAATGACTCAAACCTTGCGAATTGTAAATCATGAATTCGTACAACTGTGTCATTCTACCTAGCCAACCTTGTATTACACAAGTATTATTTGTACCATACTGTTTTAATTTGTACACCTAGTTATTTTAATTAGTTTTATTTAGTTACTGTTTAGTTTAAGTTAGTATAAGTTGCAAGATAACATACTGTGTAATCTTTATGCCACTGTAATTGGGATGAAAATCCTGTTGTGCGCAAATAAATAAATAAATTGTGCGCAAACGCGACACTGAGCTATCAGTTTACAAACAATCATATCCTATGTAGAATATTTATGTTTCACGAATTCAATCCAGTGTTGGTTGGTTCCTTAGTTTAGGGGCTGCGACAGCGCGGTCATGTAGCCCCGTGTACTTTGGGTGTGTGTAGAATCTGTCTGATAACTGGTGTTAATTGTGATGACTGCTCAGTGTGTGTTACCTGTTTTAATTCAAGTAAGGACTGCAGACAATAATTTCGATTAGTCCCTACTTTTGCTACCAAATGCTACCGTCCACGACACCTAGCTTGCGGACTTGGCTACTAGATGGCATCGCAGTCAGCACCTGACAGCGAACGTTGGTACTAATAGAGCGTAATCAGTTCAACCTACAAATGTTAGCTTCTCACAAGTGTAGTTAATGGAAGGTTCATTTTCATGCCATAAATCTATGAGATGGGACCACCGGCTTTACTTCCCCTCCGTAGGAAGGCACACTGAGGGATTCTTAACGCTCTTAAAAAATCCGACGACTTCGGCCGGGTTTGAACCCGTGATCTTGGACACAGAAGCTCAGCATGCTACCAACTACGCCACAGAAGCCGCCTCAATGCAGTGTACTGCAATAATTCATTATATTAAGGATATTGCGATTTACATAATCCCACCACCAGACTTTGCTCTCCTTAGTGTGTGCGACAACGTATTTTGTTGTTGTTATTGATGATTTTTTTAGGGGCTTTGCGACATATACTTTCGGTTATGTAGCCCCGTGTTCTTGTGTGTGTGTAGAACTTGTCTGATAACCTGCGTCACTGTGATGTCTGTATTAGTGTGTGTGTATTTGTAATTGTGGCATCCGCATATCCTGAGGACTTCTGGACTTGCACTGTGTGTGTCAGCCGCTAAGTATGAGTGGAACGCTTCAGCACATGCTAAGCTGGTTGATACTGCCGTCAACGACACTACACGGATAATCTCGGGATGCCTGAAACCAACACCAGTGCCCAAACTATACCCTATTGTTGGAATAGCCCCACCCAACATCCGGAGGGCCACTGCTGCGAACGCCGAGAGAACAAAGCAGGAGAATGACCATCGACATCCAGTCTATGGTCACCAGGCAGCAAGGTCTCGCCTCAGATCCTGCAAGGGTTTCCTTGCTAGGACTCTGCCGCTGGAGAGAACACCAGAGACAACTCATCTCAACAGATGGAGGAGCTCACTGCCCACAGACATGACACCAAAGGAAGAACAGGCTCCTGGCGCCGACCTACCTTATCCTGTGTGGAGGTCCCTCAACCGCTTAAGAGTGGGTGTCCCTCGATGCAAGACCAACCTGCAAAAATGGGGGATCTTTCCAGCAGACGCAGACACCTCTTGTGAATGCGGAGCTGAACAAGACCCATGCCACCTACCTACTTGTCTGCCCCCTCCTGGACAACCCATGCACAATGGAAGATGTTTTTAGAGGAAGTAACAAGGCCATTGCAGCTGCAGTTTTTTGGAAATGTTGACTGGACACGGAAATGAATGGATGTAATTGAGGCAGGATTTGAGTAGTAAGCGGCTGTGGCCTTAAGTTAGGCATGAAGTGGGGAAACACAGAAAACCACTTCCATGATGGCTGAGGAATAGAACCCACCTCTTCTCAGATTTGCCTCACGAGGTTCAGTGTACCATGTTCCAGCCTTCAGACCAGAAATAAATTGCTTGCCAGAGCCGGGAATCGAACCTTGGCCTCCGCAGAGAGACAAATTATTTTCTTACACCCTGTGTACACCTGGATTTACACGCCAATAATGTAATTGGTCCATTGTTCTGCGCCAGTTTAACTGTGACACAGACATGAAAGAGTAACAGGAGTGAAATTTTAAACACGTGATGTACTGTACTGTATATCTCTAACTGCATGCGTAGGAGAGCAAACATTAGCTAACGCGTCCATTCACATTTGATCCGTGAATTATTCGGCGAGCCAGCTTTATTAATATCCCAGCGTCAGGGAGCACCGGTACACTTCCTCTTCTCCTGTTCCCTGGAGCTCAGGGCAAAATTAAAATGACGTCACAGCACGACGTGCAAACAAAAGAGGTTAGGTTCTGGGGGCCTTGAATACACAGTGGGGGCAAAGGGAACGCAACGGTGGCATAATACACAGGGCTTTAGACGTGTTTAAAACAGAGAGTGTAAAACCCGCATGGTAGGCTATAGAATCATCCTATCACTGTAGTCAAGAGCGTGTTAGCACTTGCTGAATGGGAGGATTCCAAGTAACGATGGTTTAGATGACTGTTCTGCACATTCTAAATACAAACTAATGTTTCTGTATTTTAATCTACCTAGTCAATAGGTCTACTTTATTTATTATTATTTTCGTTTTCAATGCTTTGTCCTTTGCTGTTCCTTCTTCTTCCTCCAGTATACCTACATCATCTCACTATGTTTCTACTTCCTTCCCTCGGACCATCTCGATCCAGTTTTATTTCCCTTCCTCTCTTGGAATCCTTCCATTTTTAGCACTTTTTGCCTAAAAATATCTCTCTATGGTGAATCTTCTTGTCTGATATTGTTTCTTTCCAAATCATTTTTGACTTGACGGAAACGTAATGGCGGCCAGTCAAATATTCAAAGCTTGAATCAAATTACAACTAACCTAATCAGCCGATCTCTACCAAATTGCGTCTTTTGACTGAACTACAAGGTCATCAGCCAAATAGTTTGCAGATGGTGGCCATGTACGTGTGCCAATCGATTCCCCCTATCTATTCAAATACGATGAAACCGAATTGAACGAAATTTGGTACGGAGGTAGCACTAGCAAAGGACACTCCAGTGTCATGTTTTATATCGTCGCCATCTTGACGAAAACGGAATGGCGGCCACCTAAATATTAAAAGCTTAAATCAAATTACGACCAACCTAATCATTTGATCTCTACCAAATTTTTCAACAACATACCTTTTTGTGGGAAGCATCTTTTGACTAAAATAATAAAATTAAAAATAATAATAATAATAATAATATCGTATGGCCTCGGGTGCCTGGTGCAAGCTTTGTTAATTGATTCCCAGAGGGTAGCTTGCATGTAGAATTTCGTCGTTCCTTTGAACGCTATGGAAGTCAAGGAGGTTAGATATCTAAACTCCTTGACACTACAGCGCTTTCAAGTAGAGAATGGAGGAACTTTGTGTTGGCGGAAAATCGCGAGATTAATTTTGCCATTGAATACGGCCTACTGAATTCAAATGGGTTCTTTAACATGCCAACAACGTAGGACATGAGTGTCGTGATTTTTGTCGCCTTTCAAAAACTTACCATGGCCAGGAGCGAACCTGCAATCTTGGGGTTGGTAGTCCGACACTATAACCTCTCACCCACCGTGGCACTGAACTACAAGGTCATCAACCCAATAGTTTGTAGATAGCGGCCATGTATGTGTGCAAATCGATTCCCCATATCAATTCAAACACGGTGAAACCGAATTGAATGATTTTTTTTACAGAGGTAGCACTAGCTAAGGGCACCTCATATTCATGATTAATATCCGTATAGCACGTTGTACTTCAACAAGCTACTACAACCAACATTCAATTATACTCCTTGAAAAGGACAAAGAGTTATAACAATACCCATGCATTTAGGAGAAAGTAGGCTATATGTTCCTTACTGAATATCTTGTTTTTTGTCGTGTGGCCTCCTGAGAGGCTGAGTGCAGCTCTTTCTAGTCGACGCCCACGGGTGACCTGCGCGTCGGAATGAGAGATGGAATGGATGAAGATGAATGAAACTGGGCAAGGATGTGGAAGGAAGCGGCCGTGGCCAGTCAGAAGGTACCGTCCCGGTATTTGCTAGGTGTTGAAAATGGGGAAACGACGGAAAACCATTTCAAGGACGGCCGACGGTGGGGATCGAACCCACGCATCTACCGAGTCAGCAGAGAGCTTGGCTCCATGACCTAACGCTGCGCTTTAGCGAGCGTAACCACTGCTGTCGATTACTATAATAATACAAACCACACCATGCTGTGACCAGAATTTATAGGACTTTGGCATAATTGGCGGATGTAACAGTCCCATGAGATCAGTTCCTAAGGTGTTACTGCGAACATTTCATTCCACATAGTTGGCATTTGCAGTTGTCATCTGGTGTGTGGTGGCCTTTAGTCGTGCAGATCTTCCAGTGAAAGCTGTGGATGCCGAATCTTGTGTAGACATGTCTAAGCTCGAAGTTTGAACCTTTCCTCGTGTCTGTCTGTAGTGTTTCCATGGAGTGGATATCTACTGGAATCTGGCATGCTTTTTCTCTTTTCTCTTCGAGAACGAAGGTGGAGACAGGTGTGTCCTGTAGGTTGGAGGTGGATTTGATGTCGTCCAAGAAGAATGATTCGTTGGCTATTATATATAGACCCTACTATTCTCAATTTGGAGATATGGATGATTTTTTTCATGGCTTTAAATTTTCAAGTTTCCTCGTGTTGGGTATGCTAAGCTATTTCCATATTAGTTGTAAAAATATTCCATTTAAAAAAGGTTTAAGCTTACAAATTAACGAAAGTTGTGTACAATAAGAAGTCTGTAAGTATGATAACAGAACTAAGGTACTATAACACCGATTAAGGCAAAAGTGGTTTACGCTGCTCAGACCTAGGATTTAGCAAGCGGAGGATTGCTGGAACAACTGGAAAAGAAAGAAAGAAAGAAAGAAAGAAAGAAAGAAAGATCGTTCCTCAAAAATATTCTTGGATTTAGATATGTGGATGGACAACGGAGATTGACACCTTACAGCAAGTTATACAAAGAAAGTAAGGGCATTATACAGTAGAGTCGATGATGAAGAAGAGATGAATAATTCTATGTACACTCCCTTCGCATGAATCAAGGAAGACTGACACGAAAACTACTTACATATATTGAAGGGAATTAAGATAGTTCCCATGTCGTTTCTGGAGATACATACTAATATTGAGAGAATGGGCATCAATCAGAAACATGTTCAAGACAGGAACCACTTGCGTCAATTAGTTTCAGAGGTTTCCAAGGAGTATGTGAAAGAAATCTTCAAATATGGTCTGCTCAGAGGGAAGAAGGAAGGAGATGAACAACCCGATGAAGCTGTATTGTAAAAAGATTGGCCCAGATCGAACAGAAGGTGAAATTTAAATATTATGATAATTAGTACACGTCGTTCTGCTGCTTCTATATCGTCTTTGGCATCCAGTGCATGTGCTAGTGCTCCTGTGTTCACGATATTTCTGTCGAGAATTCAAGAAATATTGGCCTTTGTCATAGCGATTATTTTTTCTTAACTTAGGTGTATTCCGAACGACTCTTGTATGTTATTTTTCTCTTTCTTGTTTGTTTGTGCATGATACGAGAATCAGAACGTCGCTTAGAAAGAAGTGAGGTTTACTTCCCCCAGAGAAACGTCTTCCCAGGACTAGCAACGAGCATTATAAATATGTAAAGGCAGAACAGCCACAAAGTACATCAGGTAAGGTCGGTAAAATATTCAGCATGGATCTCATTGCAGAACCTAACGTAATGAAAATTGAAATATAATATTCATCTAAAGAGAAACTACCGCTACAAAGGGAGTGTTAAAGCTGACAGTTGAATGGAGGAATGCTTTAGCGATAATGGCAGTGTCATGACAGTGCAAGCAACGATTGTGATGCGAGCTATTAGCAGAAATCATTTGATGAAAATCCACAGCCTGCTTCCAGTCTCCGACCGGGTCAGGAATGGAATGAATGAAGCCCCCATCTAGCGGCGAGGAGATGAACTGTGCCGGCTGCCGAGGCCTGACGCACTTCTCTGGGGGCAATGATTAAATGAATGACAGATGAAATGAAATGTTGATGCTGGAATGAAATTTTGACAGGGAAAACCGGAGTACCCGGAGAAAAACCTGTCTGCCTCCGTTTTGTCCAGCACAGATCTCACATGGAGTGACCGGGATTTGAACCACGGACCCAGCGGTGAGAGGCCGGCGTGCTGCCGACTAAGCCACGGAGGCTTAATAGCAGAAATCATTTGCTATTGTTGTTAATTCATTTGAGGTGCAGGAGACACTTTGGTTATCAGCCCCATGTAGTTCGGTTTGTGCTGAAGTTGTCTGATAACCTGTATTCATGTGATAACTGTACTGCTCGGGTCTAAGCTGCGTGAATCTGAGAGGAATGTGGATCGCGGACTATGAGAAGTGGTGTTGACGAGTGATGAGGTTTCATGGTCTGGGCATAGTACAGAACCAAATTGGCTACATTGGTTGGAGACTCACTCACGCATTCGTAACACCACAGTGGTTTGAGCAATGGCCCTATGTTAGCAGTATTGGAATAGAAAGGAATACCAGATATCATGGCGGGCAGTTGACAGACCCTTCTCTGCTCCTTCCCTTCACCCCGCAAGTTCACAGAGCTTGGACCCGGGCAGTAGTAGTGCGAGTAACTGTATTAGGTCAATGATAAGGTAGGTACCCCGGGACTTTAAGTAAGGTACTATCGCGGCATTTTCCTTTAGGGAGTGTGAAAAAAAACGGAGAAAACTCACACTCAGGAGAGCCGCTGTCAGCACCGGGATTTGAACCTGTGATATCCAGTCTTTCTGCAGGTGCCCGTGCGGCCGTGGTGCACGATTTAACGAGCACGGCTACGCTGCGGGGCGATAGATAATTACCATTTGAGTAATGTATATTCTCCTTTGGTATGTACAGTACAATTATAAATTGTCCAATCATTTTATTTTAGTTGGAGTTCACTCTTCGTTTTTTAGCCTATTTTCCATTTTTGCAAACAAAGAAAGTAGACTTATGAGATATACACACGCTAATAGTTGTCCGTCAATCTGTGTGAGTGTGTGAGCGTGTGTGAGTGTGTGTGTGATTTTGAATATAGTACTAGCAAAGGACACCTCAGTGTCATGTTTTATATCACCGCCATCATGACGGAAACGAAATGGCGGCCACCCAAATGTTCAAAGCTTAAATCAAATTACGACTAATCTAATCATCTGATCTCTACTAAATTTTGCAACAATATACCTTCATGTCAGAAGCGTCCTTTGCCCAAAACACAAGGTCATCATCCAAATAGTTTGAAGACGGTGGCCGTGTATGTGTGCAAATCGATACACTTATCAATTCAACCACGACGAAACCAAATAAATCCAACCTTGGTACAGAGGTAGCACAAGCATCGGACAACTCAGTGTCGTGTTGTATATCACCGCCATCATAACGGAACAGAAATGGTGTCCACCCAAATGTTCTGAGCTTAAATCAAATTACGACTAACCTGATCATCCGATCTCTACTAAATTGTTCAACAACATACCGTAAAGAGGGAAGCGACTTTTGCCCAAACAACAAGGTCATCAGCCAAATTGTTTCAGGATGGTAGATGAATGAATCCTGTGAGTATTATAGCCTAACCGTAACTGATAATTGGTATTCTGCCCGAAGGCAGGTCCGTGCCTCCGAAGAGGATATCCTCAGCCGGAGTTTACGTGCGGTAGGGTGGTCAGGGCCTATCCGCTCTTCCTTTCTTTACCATCAGCGCGTGATCCCACTTAACCGGCATTCTATCCAAGGTATAACCACGCCCAATGTTTCTTATCTGCGGAGTTCTCATGGGATCCGCTGTTTCAACTTGGCCAGGCCATTGGCGTCAACCGTAACTTACGATTCAACAAGGCCTGGCCTCAACAGATCAGCTTATCGTACATAGGGTGGCTTAAACTGTTCTCAGGAAGGTGACCGGTGGGATATTAGCATTATAATATAATAGAATATGTAACCGTAGAAATGACAAAGTGGTCAGGCTCTCTGTGCCATATCGCGCAGGCCGTGCCGTCCCGTTGGGTCAAAATGGAGGCTACTATTTGCTCGCTAGTTCATATTTCAGTAACTTCGTAAGATTATATCCTTTCAGGAATGTACTGAACAAAATTAAACGTATTTAGTATCAAATGGTTTATAAAAACGGCAGAAGACGCTAATGAAATCGTTGATTGCAAGACAAAATATTATGCAGTTATACTAAACCATTTTTAACCAATTAACAGTGTAGGACATGCATGGCGTAATGGTAGTGAACTGGAATCATATTCTAGAGGTTCGTGGATCAAATCCCAGTAAGTTCATTTTATTAACTTTTTTTTTGTATTTATTGATTTATAACTACTCACTCGTTATAATGTTAAGCATACATAGTGTGTATTTGCAATCGAAAATATTATATATACTTATAACACCACATATTTCAACACTCGACTACAGCGATTAATATTCGTTGTCCTTGATCCGCGGTAGAGTCTATTATTGTAGTTGTTTTTGATGTTGATTCTTTAGGGGCTTTGATGCATCATGGCCTTGTATCCCCGTGTACTTGGGTGCGTATACACGTTGTCTGATAACCTGTGTCACTGTGATGTCTGTAAGTTTACAAGTGTGTGTGTACTTTTATACGAGGAACGTTTTGGGTAGGAAGCTGTTGTTGTTTCATTTGAGATGCAGGGACATCATGGTCATTTAGCCTTGTGTACTTGGGTGAGTGTTGAATTTTGTCTGATAACCTGTGTCATTGTGATGGCTGTATTAGTGTATACATAAGTTAGGTGAGGATTCCATCAATCAACGTAATATCCGCATAGCATGTTATATTTCAACAAGCTAGTACAACCAACATTCAATTATACTCTATGAAAAATACAAAGAGTTATAACTATACTCATACACTTATGAGAAAGTAGGCAATATGTTCTTTACTGAACAACTTGTTATATATAGGGATGTAGCCTACTTATAACACAACATATTTCAACACTCGACTACAGCGATTGAAATCGTTGCCCTTGATCCACGGTAGAGCCTATTGTTGTTGTTGATTTTGTTGAAGATTCTTTAGGGGCTTTGGGGCAACATGGCCTTCGTGCTCCAATTCATGCCAATAAAATAACAATTGTTGTTATTGATCAGAATAGAATTTGATTAATCGGATAACGTGTACTTGAGTGCGTGTAGAAGTTGTCTGATAACCTGTGTCACTGTGATGTGTGTAGGCTTACCAGTGTGTGTACTTTTATACGAGGAAGGATTTGGTTAGGAAGCTGCTGTTGTTATTGATTAATTTGGGATGCATGGACATCATGGTCATTTAGCCCCGTGTACTTGTGTGAGAGTTGAATATTGTCTGATAACCTGTGTTATTTTGATGGCTGTATTAGTGTGTGTATATATAATTCAGGTGAGGATTCAATCAATATACAGGATGTTTCAGAAATACTTTTACAAACTTTGGGGATTGGTTCCTTACACCAAAACAAGAAAAAAGTTCATATACACATATGTCCCAAAATCCTTCGTTTTTGATTTATTAATGAACGAACATTGTACAGTGACACATTGACAGCCTGTTTAGAAGTGTTTAACACATTAACTCATATCAAAAAAGGTTCCTGAAACCGACATATGGAAAAACTGTCAGATGCACAGGTGTTCCAGACAGGCTCGCCATCAGCACCAGTTTAGGATTAATGTGTGGGCTGGCATTGTAGGTCCATACGTTCTACCAGCACGCCTTACAGGTGCTGTTTCCAGAGACTTTATCCAGAACACCCTTTCAGACTTCCTGCATGACACTGTGCCCCTGCAAATACGACAACGTATGTGGTGGATGCATGTTGGGGCTCCTGCACACTTTAGTCACCTTGTTCGCACTGCACTGACGGAGATCTTACAGGACAGATGGTTGGGCAGAGGAGGACCCGTTCCATGGCTTGCACGGTCCGTTAGACTTTTATCTGTGGTGTCAGGAACCTTTTTGGATATGAGTTCATGTGTTAAACACTTCCAAACAGGCTGTCAATTAATGTGGCACTGTACAATGTTCTTTCATTAATAAAGCGAAAACGAATGATTTTGGGACATAGCCTATGTGTATATGAAATTTTATTCTTGTTTTGGTGTAAGGAACTGATCCCCAAAGTTTGTAAAAGTATTTCTGAAACACCCTGTATAATATCCGTATAACACGTTGTATTTCAACAAGTTACTACAACCAACATTCAATTATTCTCCTTGAAAAGGAAAACGAATTATAACTATACCCATGCATTTAGGAGAAAGTAGGCTATTATGTTCTTTACTGAACATCTTGTTAGTTGTTATGGCTGCCATTAATACAGTTGTGAAAGTTTGTTTTCTCAAAGTTATCATGCGGAATTCAGCCATGAGCTGCAAGTCCACGTCATTAGGTCAGTCAGATATTCCAGTCGCCAAAGTCAAGCACTGCGTTAAAGTGCATAGTTCGCCTCATAGCACAAATCGCATACTGCCCAATACGTATAAATCACACGAAGATAAATGTCCACAAGGTCTCTTATATTACTCACTCTTTAATTCATTCGAAGGTAGGTTATGTGCACTTCGTAACCATCATAAAAATCTTGTGAATCCCAAATACAGTACAACAGGCATCAATATTCTGCTCCTTAAAACAAAGCACCGTCAAAATATCAATAATTTTGAAAGTTATATGTCACGCCGTATGTTCCGAGATACCAAGATGAAATATCAGGCGCTAGCAGTGCCCATGTTTGTCTGTTTATATTCTGAATTTCTGTTAATTTTAAGTAAATAGTGAGGGAATAAGTTAGTATTAATTGAAGGCGCGGATCACATATCCCAGTGAACATAATTACAGACACACACTTAACACCCAATACCATACAGCATTCTTCATACACGGAAGTATGGCTGATGGCCATGACGTCATTATTTAAAAAAATCTTTACAGGCCTTACAGTAGTCGCATATGATGTGTAACATCTGACATTGAAGAAACCTCACGTGAAATTGTTGATACACCGGTATTTTATAATATTATTGGCACTAATATTAATCTATTTTAAAAGGGAGTGTTTTACAGATTGTAGTTTATAATATAGAACTCATTTTATTAGATGGTTTGAAGCTACCACCAGCACTAGCCTAAATAAAGAATACGATATGGATCAACTAGATTAATAGACGCGACACCTCTCATAACCTTAAATTCCTTATAAATAGGCCAACTTGTGAGTAAATGCAATGTTCACAGCAGTAGATCATGAAAGGCTTGCCCAGTTCCCCGACCTCTCGATTCACAGACCAACACGTAATTTTCATATGGATTCTGTTAAAATGAGTCATATTGATATGATAAGCAGCAGAATATCAAGAAGGCAGTGCGAGAACAATCAAGAAGAGTGTGCGAGAGTGGAAATATCTAGTAGGCAGTGAAGAAAAAAAACAGAGTCTTGGAATTGTTATGTATTATTAGTGTATAAATAAAAAAGGATTTTTGTGTGTTGATGAATGTCCAGGAGAGATACGATCCAGCTGGCGCACACTTCCGTCCCATTTCTCAAAATCACTCCCACAAAAATATCCAGCTACCGAGTGGAAAGATGTTACACATCAATAATAACTTCACTTATACGGTAAAATAATTGATTTTCAGTCAGTTAGTTGCTCTCCAAGTGACGTTAAAACTATATTATTTGAAAGCATATTAATCCTTCTTGGTAGTATTGTTGAGCGTCAACATCACCGATATAATGCTACTGGTCATGTCTAATACGAGGTTTCGCATGAGTAAACTCATTGATTTTGATGTTAAGATTTTTAATCTCTGAATGCTTCCTTTGCCATTCGCATGCGTCCTTAACATTTTTCACACAAGGAACGTCCTGTGTAATTGTTTAACCTAAGTAAGTTTTGGGACTTTGGACTTATCTGTGCGTTCGGTGCTCTCTATAGTCCGAAAATGAGCAACCGAGAAGAAACCATTGTCATTGCCTCTACCCTGACGTGAGTCAGAGTTTGACACAACTGGAGGTTGAGAAAGGCACGGAGGGCTATAGATGGACATCACTTGTTGCGCCACGAACGTGGTTAGCAGGAAATCCAATTCATAAGTCATTCCACTGCCATTTAAATTAAATCAATCTCTCACTCGAGAATAATTTGTCCATTGCAAATGCCTCGCTGAATCTAACATTAGAAATTTGATTTACACTGTTGTATGCTAATGTCCATCTGATGTAATGCTTCATACTTAGTAATTTGCTGCTTAAGTGTGCATTTCTATTCACATTCCAAGGGATCTATGACTAGAAGTAAAACGAATGTTGTGGTCGGGTAACCGTTTTTGTATGACATATTAGTCCATCATTTCCTACCAAAGGTTATTAAAAAAATAACAAGAAGTTCCGTGAAGAACTATACAGCCTACTTTTCATGCCAATGATTATTCTACAGTATATGAACCTATCTAGAATAATGACGAAATTAAGTTGGTAATATCAAAATATCTAATTAGTTCAAAATATACCTGTTATAATGTAGCCTAATAGAGCACTACAGTTGGCAGCCCTGGTGACTGAATATATTCTTAGTTCCACCTCTTAATGTACAGAATACAAAATTTGGTTGAAGTCCAATGGACGTTACATGCAGTTAGACACTGGATCTATCAGCACGCGTAAAAGCATGTTGCCAACAATACCATGCGTGTGCTGGTCAGAAATAATCTGAATTATTATGATATCTTGTTGTGCCAATTTTGGATGAAATCCATTTGTTAGTATAGAAGTTACATGTATTTTAAAATTGGACATATCAGCAGGCATAGAATCATGTTGGCAGCACTGCCTTGTATTAATTACTCCAAATTAATCTAGAATGTCAGGTGCTATACGTGTCCAAAGTATAGAGCTGTTGGCTTGCATACTTTCTGATATATTGATATTAGGGTAAAAAGAATATAGACAGCATTTATTAACAGTTGGCAGCCCTGATTGCTCTTAACAATACTTATAGTCATATCTGTTATGGTACACATAGCACATACGAAATTTGGTTGAAATCCAACTGATAGTATAGAAGTTACATGTATTTAAAAATTGGTACTATCAGCAGGCTTATAATCATGTTGGTAGAACTGACGTATATAAGTTACTCCAAATTAATCTAAAATGTCAGAATATATGTGTGCATAGTTTAAAGCTGCTGGCTTGCATACTTTCTGATATATTGGTATTTGGATTTTTAAAAAAATAGAGAGAGCAATTATTAACAGTTGGCAGCCCTGGTGGCTCTTAAGAATATGTTCAGTCATATCTGTTTATGTACAGATATTACATACAAAATTTGGTTGAAATCCAATTGATAGTGTAGAAGTTATATGCATTTAAACATTGGACCTATCAGAGGGCTTAAAATTATTTTGGCAACACTGTCATGGTTAGCCTCCTGGAAATTAAACTGAAATAGTATTATCTACATGTGTGCCAATGTTGGAATAGCTCCCATGCATACCTTGCAAGATATCCAACATGGAGCTCAAATTTCTAGTGCGTTTATTCAGCAGTTGGTAGCACTGACATCATTTTCAAATATGGACGTGAGCTATTCCGGTGCACATCTTTACTCATACTAAATTTGGTTTTGATTGCTGCAGCCGTTTAGGAGTTGATAGGGGGACACACACACACAGCCAGCCAGCCAGACAGACAGACAGACAGACAGACAGACAGACAGACACGCATTTTCCCGGATCGATCTCATAAGTCTACTTTTTTCCTAATTTTTGCAAAATGTGAAAAGTAGGCTAAAAATAAAACTTTACGAGCCTTACAGTAGTCGCATATGATGTGTAACATCTGACATAGAAGAAACCTCACATGAAATTGTTGATACACCGGTATTGTATGTCTCCCCCTTATTATTCCCGTTTTCCTACGGGGTCTGGGATGAGATGCGATGGAAGTATATGTGGCAGATGGGTTTTACGGCCGGATGCCCTTTCTGACGCAACCTCACGAGAGGAGTTAATGAGAGATGAAATGAACGATGGTGAAAGAAACTGGTTAAGGATGTAGAAGGGAGTGACCGTGGCCTGTCAGAAAGTACCGTCCCAGCATTTTCTTGGGGTTGAAAATGGGGGAAACCACGGAAAACCATTTCAAGGACGGCAAATTGTTGATACACCGGTATTTTATACTATTTTTGCACAAATATTAATCTATTGTAAAAGGGAGTGTTTTACAGATAGTCTATTGAAGTTTATCATACGGAACTCATTTTATTAGAGGTTTCGTAGCTTCCACCAATACTAGACTAAATAAAGAATACGATATGGATCAACTAGATTAATAGACGCGACACCGCCCATAACCTTAAATTCCCTATAAATAGGCCAACTTGCGAGTGCAAGTAAATGCAATATGCATAGCAGTAGATCACGAAAGGCTTGCGCAGTTCCCGGACCTCTTGATTCACAGACCAACACGTAATTTCATATGGATTCTGTTAAATTGAGTCATATTGATATGATGAATATAGTTTAAAACGATAACCTGTCCGGGATTCGAACCCAAGACCTCTATATTCACAGTCAATGACGCTAACCCCACGGCTATTTCGACCAGACGAATATTAGGTACAAGATGACGACTTATTTTCACGTACCAATAATACTGCATCACGGAATTAAGTTTCATTTATATTTTGCTTGTTTCGATAATGTCCCTGCGTGAAATTGAGTTTAAAATGCCTTATGAATAGGCCCTCTTGTGAGTAAAGAGAATGTATCAGCAATAGTTCATGAAGGCTTGCTCAGTTCTCGTATAAACACAACGATTATATTATATTGATGACTACATTACCGTTATGTTTGAATAGCCATTGTGCAGAAACATAACACCGGCAATGCCGACTACTTACAATGTTTGATATTGGAGCGTTTTATCATTTAAATACTGATACGAAGATTTCGAACATGTGTGATGTGCTTTGTTTCAATCACTTGACACCAGAGTTCGCATGAGCGTTTACCGTCAGAATGAAAGTGTTCAGCAATGCGATCCAGCTGGCAGTGCGTCTTACACACATCCGTTCGATCCACCACTGCCAGATGGATCGTCTGATCCACTTCCGTCCCATTTTTCAAAATCACTCCCACAAATATCCAGCATCTGAGTGGAAATATATTACACATCAATAAAAAAAAAGAGAGGAGCACGCTGTCCCTACTCCTCGATTTTCTCTAGTCCGTGTCACCTTAAATAAGATGCTAACAATTTAGCCATAACATTTGTCTCTCACCACTACAAACCTGGTGATTTATAGTGAAATTGTATACTGTTGTGTTGAATCAAGGTAGCATTCAATGTTGCCAACGAATGTTTCAAAAGCATCGTGCTTTCAGACCACTTGAAATAAAATGCGTATACGTTAATAATTTTAAATTGGTAACAAGTTGATCCGCATTGACTAATGGTGTAATGAGCCTTGCCAATACTGTGAAATGATGTACAATAAACGCACATGTTTCGATGTGACAATTATATCTTTATCTGCGTTGATAGTTTAATAGTTTAACATGATACAGTGAAATGGGTATTCTTAAAACAAATGATTTAAAATCAAATTTATTTTAACATTTATTTATTTTTAGTCGTTTTACCCTCTAGGTTGGTGGCTCCCACGGATTCAGCGAGGGAACTCACCACTACCGCCGCTACGGACAGTGTCCTGGAGCTTGGAACATCTTGTCGGCTTGGATACAACTGGGGAGGTGTGATCAGCACTTCGCCCAGGCAGCACACCTGCAAAGTGAACAGGGGCCTCATGAGGGATGGGAAGGGAGGGGGAGATTGGGATGGATAGGCTAGGAAGATGGAAGGAGGCGGCCGTGGCCTTAGAGTAGGAACCATCCCTGCATTTGCCCGAAGACGAAGTGGGAAACCATTTTGGTTCGAGAACATGAATTGGTTGGGAAATAATAAATTTATTATTTATACAATGAAACTGCCTTTTTTTTAACTTTATAAATAGAAAAATGAAAATCCACAGACTGCTTCCAGTCGACCGACCGGGTCAGGGAATGGAATGAATGAAGCTCCCATCTAGCGGCGAGGATATTGACTGTGCCAGCTGCCGAAGCCTGTTACACTCCCCTGGGGCAATGATTAAATGCATGACAGATGAAATTAAATGACAGTGGAGAGTGTTGCTGGAATGAAATTGTGACAGGGAAAACCGGAATACCCGGAGAAAAACCTGTCTGCTTCCGCTTTGTCCAGCACAAATCTCACATGGAGTGACCGGGATTTGAACCACGGACCCAGCGGTGAGAGGCTAGCGTGCTGCCACGTAAGTCACGGAGGCTTAAACTATATAAATATAAATGTTTTAATTAATTTTCTTAAATAATAAAAAAATTAAATTTAAATAAAGCGGAAAACCACTTCGAGGATGGCTGAGGTGGGAATCGAACCCCCTCTAATCATTTCGATCACCCGAGGCTGGTAGACCCCGTTCCAGTCCTCATACCACTTTTCAAATTTCTTGACAGAGCCGGGAATCGAACCCAGGACCTCCGGGGCTGCAGCTAACCATGCCGACCGCTACGCTACGGAGGAAAAGTTCACATACAAATTAAATTTTACACACTAGAAAGAAGTTGTTACCGGTACTAAATATGAAGTTTCGAATAATACTGGTGAAATGAAAAATTGAAACATTTTTAGAAAAGTACATAACGAAACTGCCCAAGTCACACTCTTTTAATTTGGTTTATACCGGGTGAGTTAGCCGTGGTCAATACGGCGTGGCTGCAGGCAGTCGCTCATATCCGGGAGGCGAGAAGGTTCGATTCCCCCGCCGGCAACCTTGAAGATGGTCTTCTGTGGTTTCCCATCTTCCTTCCAGGCAAATGCCAGGTTTGGTCCTTAACTATAGGCCACAGCCGCAACCTTCCAACTCCTCGTCCCTACATTCAATTTTCCTCCCCAGACAACACTCCACACGCGCCAAAGTCTGGCGAGCCGAACATGTTTTCGGCCACTCCCGGCACTAAAAGCCATATGCTAAAAAACCCACTGATAGTCAGTCTGAAACACTAGACTTTATATCATTTTAAATGCTACAAATTCTACAAATGCTGCGTGGAATCAAAGTCCGTTTGCAAATATATATATATATATATATATATATTTAAAAAAAAACAAGTTAGTGCAAACCAGGGTCAAAGGAGGTAGCTAGCTGGATGACGTCACGCTCACCGGAGCGCACGGAAAAAAGACGAAGCTCAAGCAGTACTATGACGTCACACACCTCTGTGCATTCTCGGTACATTTCGTCCCGTCACCAGACCCCAGCGAAGTCGCCATTTTCATTTAAAATGATAACAAGAAGTTCCGTGAAGAACTATACAGCCTACATTCCATGCCAATGATTATTCTACAGTATATGAACCTATCTAGAAAAATGACGAAATTAAGTTGGTAATATCGAAATGTCTAATTAGTTCGAAATATACCTGGTATAATGTAGCCTAATAGAGCATTACAGTTGGCAGCCCTGGTGACTGAATATATGCTTAGTTCCATATTTAAGGTACAGAATAAAAAAATTGGTTGAAGTCCAATGGACGTTACATGCAGTTAGGCATTGGATCTATCAGCACGCGTAAGAGCATGTTGGCAACAATATCATGCGTGAGCTGGTCAGAAATAATCTGAAATATTATGATATCTTGTTGTGCAAATTTTGGACGAAATCCATTTGTTAGTATAGAAGTTCCATGAATTTTAAAATTGGACCTATCAGCAGGCATAGAATCATGTTGGCAGCAATGACTTATACTGCATTAATTACTCCAAATTTATCTAGAATGTCAGGTGCTATACGTGTGCAAATTATAGGGCTGTTGGCTTGCATACTTCCTGATATATTGATATTAGGTAAAAAATATAGACAGCATTTATTAACAGTTGGCAGCCCTGATTTCTCTTAAGAATACTTATAGTCATATCTGTCATGTTACACATAGCACATAAGAAATTTGGTTGAAATCCAACTGATAGTATAGAAGTTACATGTATTTAAAAATTGACCCTATCAGCAGGCTTAGAATCATGTTGGTAGAACTGAAGTATATAAGTAACTCCAAAATTAATCTAAAATGTCAGGTACTATACGTGTGCATAATTTAAAGCTGTCGGCTTTCATACTTTGTGATATATTGGTATTTGGATAAAAGAATAGAGAGAGCAATTATTAACAGTTGGCAGCCCTGGTGGCTCTTAACAATACGCTCAGTCATATCTGTTTATGTACACATATTACATACAAAATTTGTTTAAAATCCAATTGAAAGTGTAGAAGTTATAGGCATTTAAAATTGGATTTATCGGAAGGCTTAAAATTATTTTGGCAACACTGTCATGTATGGCCTCCTGGAAATTAAACTGAAATAGTGTTATTTACATGTGGGCCAATTTTGGAATAGCTCCCTTGCATACCTTCCAAGATATCCAACATGGAGCTCAAATTTCTAGTGCGTTTTTTCAGCAGTTGGTAGCACTGACATTATTTTGAAATATGGACCTGAGATATTCCGGTATACATCTTAACAGACAGACACACATTTTCCCGGATCGATCTCATAAGTCTACTTTTTCCTCATTTTTGCAAAATGTGAACAGTAGGCTAAAAATGGTTTATGAAGGGGGAACATCCGGCTTATGGAGCCAAAACAATAACGATTTTAATATCATAAAATGTGCCTATCATGAATTTTGTACAACAATTATATAAATTTCCTAGGAATCACATACATTTTGTTATTAGAAGCAAAGTATTATATTTTCAAAATTCAATATTAACTATTTTTATCCACCCTTTAAAATTTGGTTCTTGATTTGCGGTAGCTTTCTCCTTTCCCCCATATTTCCGGTGTTTAAAGGATTTTTTGGAATTTTGTTTTTGAAAGTGGGTGTTAATCCTTCAGCTACAAAATGAAACTCACTCGAATCTTTCTGGCTTTAATTAGTCTTTCTATGAATCGTTAAACATATGTTTTAAGTTTGCTCAGAATAAAAATTAAATAATAGCGCTTAATTAATAGTTAATGTGGAAATGTGTGAGATTTATTTTGTAACTGAATGTTTAAACATCCACATTTTGCAAAAATGAGGAAAAAGTAGACTTATGAGATCGGGCAAATATGTACATGTCTGTCTGTCTGTCTGTCCTTCTGTCTGTCTGTCTGTCTGTCTGTCTGTCCTTCTGTCTGTCTGTTTGTCTGTCTGGCTGTGTGTGTGTGTCCCCCTATCAACTCCTAAACGGCTTCAGCAATCGAAACAAAATTTGGTAGGAGTAAAGATCTATACCTGAATATCTCATGGCCATACTTGAAAATGATGTCAGTGCTACCTACTGCTGAAAAATCGCAATTGAAATTTGAGCTCCATGTTGGATTTCCTGGAAGCTATGAATGGGAGCTATTTCAAAATTGGCACACGTATAGATAATAATATTGCAATTTAATTTTCAGGAGGCCATATATGGCGGTGTTGCCAAATTGATTATAAGCCTGCTGATAGGTCCAAATTTTAAATGCATATAACTTCTACACTATCAATTGAATTTCAACCAAATTTCGTATGTGCTATGTGTACATAAACAGGTATGACCGACCGTATTCTTAAGAGCCACCAGGGCTGACAACTGTCACTAAATGCTCTCAATTTTTTTATCCAAATACCCATATATGAGAAAGCATGCAAGCCGACAGCTTTAAACTATGCACACGTATAGTACCTGACATTCTATATTAATTTGGAGTAACTTATATATGTCAGTGCTACCAACATGATTCTAAGCCTGCTGAGAGGTCCAACTTTAAATACATGTAACTTATATACTATCAAATGGATTTCAACCAAATTTCGTGTGCGTTATATGTACCATAACAGAGATGACTATGGCGATACTTAAGAGTAACCAGGGCTGCCAACTGTTAATAAATACTGTCTCTATTTTTGCTACCCTAATATCAATATATCAGAAAGTGTGCATGCCAATAGCTCTAAACTTTGCACACGTATAGTACCTGGCATTCTAGATTAATTTGGAGTAACTAATATACGTCAGTGCTGCCAACATGATTCTAAGCCTGGTGATAGGTCCAATTTTAAAATGCATGTAACTTCTATACTAACGAATGGATTTCATTCAAAATTGACCCAACAATAGATCATAATATTTCAGATTATTTCTGACCAATATATGTATGTCATTGTTGCCAACATGATTTTACGCGCGCTGTTAGATCCAATGTTTAACTGCTTGTAACGGCCATGTTATCCATTGGACTTCAACCAAATCTTGTATTCTGTACCTTAAGAGATGGAACTAAGAATATATTCAGTCACCAGGGCTGCCAACTGTAGTTCTCTATTAGGCTGCTTTATGCCAGGTATTCAGTATTTCGAACTAATTAGAAATTTCGATATTACTAACTTAATTTCGTCATTATTCTAGATAGATCCATATAGATTACTAATTGGCATCATTGAGGTTAAAACAATCACAAAATGCAATGTAGATCGAAAAGAACGGAGATTGAAAACACCTACAAAATGGAAGGTAGATGAAAAAAAAACTTGGAATTTAGATACACGGGGAGCCAATTAACAAAAACAGCGCAGGAATCTTAAAGAGAAAAGGAAATACATGAAAAGAAAACTAGAGGTGTGACCCCTCGAAGAAGGAGGGATCAGGAAAGATGAGACAAGGCCCAATTAAGGTGGGAAGGTGAAAGACCCCCCAAGCCTCGGATACCCTAATACCGTCGGGGTGAGCCCCTGGGGGATCCTTTGAATCGCTTATAATTGTTGTAATAGATCTATGACAGGCACGGTTATGACATTACAATCGTTAGTGTTTTGGCTTCTTAGGCTCTATGCTCCCCCTTAACGAATTAGTAGAAAATGCCGCTTCCTAACCACACTAAATGTTCGGCCACTGCATCTAAGGTACGCTCTAGAACAGTTTTTTGCCTCTCTTGTAAAATTTGTAGAAAATGTTAAATGAATAGTTTCGAAACTGGACTACTCTACTCTTTTGGGGGTTAAATTAAGGTGACATCGACTAAGTTATATGACAGCGAGGACGCTAAGATACTTGATAACCACTGCCATAGATGTTGGAATTCTTATGTGAACAATGAGTCATTTAGAAAAGGAACTTGTATAAAGAACAACAATACACATGTTACCTTTTTGTGTTTATACCGACCAGGACAGATACGAACGCTAAGCCCCAATAACAAGCAGCCAGGCTGTCTCCAGATTTGGTGGACGCCTGGGTTTGAAACCCATCGTTAGCTGTCTTTGAATGGTTATCTCTAGTTACCGTTAACTCCAGGCAAATGCTGGGATATTGAAATATTAGAAGCCATTTCTCAGTTTTGCCTTAGTAATCTATTGTTAGACGCTTTTCAGTCGGTCAACACGAGTGTGTCCATTAGACTGGGCAGAGTGGGTTCGGTGGCGTAGTTGGTAGCATTCCGAGCTTATATGCCCGAGATCGCGGGTTCAAACCCGACCGAAGTCGTCGGTTTTTTTAAGAGCGTTACATTCCTTCAGTATTCCTTCCTTCGGCGGGGAAGTAAAGCCGGCGGTCCCATGTTATAGATTTATGGCATGTTAAAGAACCTTCCATTAATTACACCTGTGTGAAGCACAATTATAGGTTAGTTTGATAACGCTCTTAGGTTCCAACGTTCGTCGCCAGGAGGCGACTCCGGTGACATCTGGTGAGCAAGTTCTGAACTAGTGGTCGTTGGTGGTGGCGTTTGGAGGCAAAAGTAGGAACTACTTTAAAAAATTCAATGTCTGCAGTCCTTACTTGAGTTGAAAACAGATATTACACACTAATACAGCCATCACAATTAACACCAGTTATCAGACAGATTCTACACACACACACGAAATACATGGGGTTACATGACCACGTTGTCGCAGCCCCTAAACTGAGGAACCAACCAACCAACCAACCAAGACTGGCCAGAGAATTACAACTAATTTTCTAGTGCCTGAAATGTTGTTTGAGTCTTCAGTCTCTAGACTGCTTTGATGCTGATCTCCGTCTCACCCTGTCCTGAGCTAATCGTGTCATTTCCACAAAGGTGTGCAAATGATCAGACTCGACAACAGTTTCCCTAAATAGCATTTATACTTTTCACGGCTCAATGCACTAAATATGTTTACAAGGCGGTGAAATTACTTCCAATGTTTAACCAAGAGTCTTAATTATATTTTCTTTTAGGAAACTAAAAGTAATATTATTTTCTAGAATTTCCACTAACAGAGGAGCCTTGCTACTGCAAAATGCCACACGTTTTGTGTAGATTACTTCACTCTACTTGTCGTGTGAACTTAGAGCAGAGGGTTTTGGAGTCATTTTACTGATGATCCGCTCTTGAACTATTCAAAGAGTTTCAAGGAACAACCATATTCGACATGAAAGCTACCCTCTGGGTGCAAATAACAAAGCTTGCACCCGGCACACGAGGCCATACCATAAAAAATCGCTCTTCATAGGTTCATTGGTATTTATCGTATGGCTTTTAGTACCGGGAGTGTGCGAGGACATGTTCGGTTCGCCAGAGGCTGTAGCTGCTTCAAGAGGGCACCCATAGGGTGAGCTACAAGCTCCGTTCAATTTCATGTAGTTCCAACTTTCGCCACCAGATGTCACTGTACCTTATGGTGAACGTTGGAACTTAGAGCATTCCAACGAAATCTAACCTAGAAATTTAGCTTTGCACAAGTTTAGTCTGTGGAAGGATCTTTTACATGCCATACATCTATGTCATGAAAATCCACAGCCTGCTTCCAGTCTCCGACCGGGCCAGGAATGGAATGAATGAAGCCCTCATCTAGCGGCGAGGATATGAACTGTGCCGGCTGCCGAAGCCTGTCGCACTCCTCTGGGGCAATGATTAAAGGAATGACAGATGAAATGAAATGATAGTGGAGAGTGATGCTGGAATGAAATATTGACAGGGAAAACTGGAGTACCCGGAGAAAAACCTGTCTGCCTCCGTTTTGTCCAGCACAGATCTCACATGGAGTGACCGGGATTTGAACCACGGACCCAGTGGTGAGAGGCCGGCGTGCTGCCGCCTAAGCCACGGAGGCTTCATTCATTCCATTCCTGACCCAGTCGGAGACTGGAAGCAGGCTGTGGATTTTCATTTTCACATCTATGACATGGGACCGCCGGCTTTACTTCCCCTCCGAAGGAAGGCATACTGAAGGATTTTAACGCTCTAACAGATCCGACGACAACGGCCGGGTTTGAACCCGCTATCTTGGGCACAGCAGTTCAGCATGCTACCAACTACGCCAGTTCAGGTGTTAATGAAGGGGTCTGATAGTGTTGCACTCCGTAATATACCTCTATGTTTACATAAAAACAATATTAACACACTGTATATGTCATATTTTCAAACTAAAGTATCCTTGAAAGGATAAACAAATGACAATAAGATTTTAGAATACGCTGTTTACATGTTTGTTCTCCAGGATGTCCCTTTTAAACAGTACATATTTCTTAAAGTCTTTTTCTGGCGATTGAACTTGTTGTGTGGATGGCCAGTTTAGAATTTGAGACCAATATTGCCTCTTCAAGTATGTAGTTGATGAGTTTCCTCAGGTCATCTAACATCGTATGATTAATAGGTACAGTATTTTGTTAGGGTATGCATAAAAGATACAGCATTTGGCAAACATCCTGCTTTACGTAATAGAGTGAAATCTTCAGAAACTACTCCATCTATGAAAGGGAGTGCTGTAACTTGACCAGGATTCTCTGCTGTATATCTGAATTCATTGTAGGTGCCCACTTGGAACGTTACTTTCTCATCATTTGGTACTTTCTTCCCTGAGTTTGGTTTTAAGAGGTAACTTATAATGCATATATGATGGTTTCGAACCAAACGCCTGAATGCGAACTTCAGTTTGTACATGCAGGTGACTTCATATGTCTTTTTTCTTTTCAACTAAAAACGGTTGCGGAAGAGAATGACAGACGCGTGGCTGAAAATAACGCAATATGACGAAAGGTGCAAATGTTACCTTTTCGAAATAAGCGATTCATTTAATTCTACCCTGGGGTCTAGAGCGGGGTACACTCAGCCTCGCGAGATAAAGCTGAGAAAAGGTGGGTTCAATCTTCACCTCAGCCATCCTGGAAGTAGATTTTTTTGGTTTCTCTTTTCTACTCGAGGCAAATGCTGAGATTGTTCCTAACATAAGGCCACGGTAATCTCCTTCCAAATCCTCAACTGAATTACAAATGCACACACACATTAGTACAAACATCACAATAACACATGCCATCACACAAATTCTACACACACCCAAGTACACGGGACTCAATAACGAAGGTGTACAAGCCCCTCAAATGAAACAACAATAACTCACAGCTAGTTTGACGCAGAGAACAGACATTGCCAGATAAACAGATATAAAATGGTTGACTCCCAAATTACCTTACTACTTTTCTAAAAATGTGCCTGTAATTGAATCGTTTATTTCAGAAAGGGGTCAAGTGACAAAATATGACGAAATGAGTTATTTGTAGAAACCCGTTCGGCAGGGGTAGACGAATGTTTTAGTGCAGAAAAGAGTCAAGTTCCGCCTGTTATTACAGTAAGACATGATGTTAAAAACTGCGTTTAGTGCAGAAAGGTGTCAAGGGACGCTGCTTGACTCGTTTCTGTTCTAAGCTGTAGGTAAATTTTGTGGCGCACCTAGGAGGTTGGCCCTGCTTCTTACAGAGCCATATGTATCACGTTCTTCTTCTTTTCAGCTGAGCTGTGCTGTGTTTTAAGTGTGTCAATAGCATTAATTTGAACAATGTCGGACAGCTCAGACGATGAGCCTGTTATAAAAAGAAAACGGGGTGTGAGAAAGGAGGAAACATACAAACGAAATACTATTCGTGAAGCAAGAGTGAAAGGCGCAGGTTATGTTTCTTATTCTGGTGTTCAAGTATCCCCGAAGAAAAAGCCTGAGAACCTCCCATGTAAGTATTCAGCCAAATGTTCTATAAATATTCATGAGAATGTAATAGATGATAATTGGAATTATTTTCACAACCTTGAGAACAAAAATTCACAAGATGCCTACATTCAAACATTGGTGGAGGTTAAGGAGGTTAAACGTAGAAAGAAAGTAGGCGTAGGCTTACATAACCCAAAGCATGAACGTGATAACGATCAAACTTTTAAAAGAAACCACACTTATGTATATAATATAAAGATGAATGGTGTCTACATAATGTTTGTAAGAATGTTTTTATGAAGATACTTGGCATTTCACGTAAAAGGCTGGAAAGGATTTGCCGGTTATTACTTACAAATACAACTCCTAAAGACAAGAGAGGTCAGAACAGGAGTGGCAATGCAGTTCCTGGGAGTGTTTGTGTGCGAATTCATGATCAAATTTCAAAATACGAAGTTAAAGTGACCCACTATGGTGGTAAAGAAAAAAAGTATTTGGATGCTCGTCTTAGTATCACAAAAATGCATGAAATGTTCATCGATGAAAATCCTGACTTGAAAGATGTTGTTAAATACAATTTTTATTACAGATATTTCTTGGAAAACTTTGGTTACTCTTTCGGTCGACCACAGGTTGATGTATGCAGTATGGGCGAAAGTCTTCAAGCTAATCTTAGAGATCCTTGTTTAAATGACAATGCCAAGCGGGTTGCAGTAGCAGAACTGATGATACACAGAAGAAGGGCAAGCAAGTATTACAGTACTATGAAAGAAATGTCAAAAAATGTGTATGAAGATACTGCTGCTCTGTGCTTTGACTTCATGCAAAACCTGCCGCTCCCGAATATTCCGGTCCAAGAAATATTTTACATGCAACAGCTGTGGGTAAACGTGTTTTGTATACACGATTTGAAAAGCAACAAGTCAAAACTGTATGTTTACCACGAGGGAGAGGGCAACAAATCTCCAGATGAAGTGTGTAGTTTCTTGTTGAACTATATAAATACCGAAGTGCCTAACACAGTTAAAAATCTCATCCTGTTCAGTGATGGACCATCAGGTCAAAACAAAAACCATACCGTTGTGAGGTTTTTGATGAACCTATGCGACAGAGGGAGATTTGACACCATTACCCACAACTTCCCAGTGCGAGGTCATTCATTCTCGCCTTGTGACAGAGACTTTGGAGCTATCAAGCGCATTGTCAAGAAAATTGATCGCATTTATATTCCGGAGGAGTATATTGAGATGATACTGAGAGCCAGTAAAAGCAATCGTTTTACGGTTCACATAGTCACCCCTAATGATATACTAAGCTTCAAAAAGTGGAGGCCACAATCATACAAAAAGGCCACGAACTCTGACGAAACCTCTGGCAGAGGTGTTCCCAAGAACCGCAAAGAAATGTTTAAAATTTCTCAATACATGCAGTTCTGTTATAATAAAAATAGTCGTGGAAAAGTGGTGGTTCTGCCATTCATTAACACTGCTATTCATTCAACATTCACTCTGCTGAAAGTAGCTTCTCCCCCCAACTTGCCGACTGAGATGGCGTATCCCTCAGGGAAGGTAAGTGTTTTTACAACAATACAGGCCTTAAGAAAACCTAAAAATATAATACTTCAACCAGAAATTCTTTTACCTATCTCTAGTTTTGGCCTAGGACCTACAAACAGCTTCTGTTTCAGGTTCCCATCAATGTGAAGAAGATAAAAGACCTCACTAACCTCAAAACTTATCTTGTTGGGTATGATGAGTTCTAAAACGATATATTGCAATGGCCTTCTACGGATGCAGAATGTGCAGTGGAGTTAGACGACGAATACATCAGTGCACTACCAACCTGATAATGTATAGATTTGAACTTTGAGACTGATCAGGTTAAAAGAAAGTACCAGTTCCTTTTCAACAGGTTTTGTTTGTTACAATAATGGTTTTCTTGCATTAATAATGTTATCTAATACACATATTAATAAACTGTTTTGCATACAATTCGTTTTCATTACAAAATCGCAAAGCATTTCTCAGTTGTGCTAAAAAAATATCCTTGTTCCACTCTTTATTGCAGAAAGGTGTCAAGTACAAAGTTTTTAAGTTCTGTTTTTACAATATATAAAAAATTTAAAAAAATATGATGTTATTACGTTTATAATACATGTACAAATTTGTGGTAAGTGTTTAAGATCCATGAAAAATTATTTGAATGAGATATGAAGTTTTCTTTGAGTTTCTCAAAATGGCATATTTGTCACTTGACCCCTTTCTGAAATAAACGATTCAAATTGACGTGATGAATTACAAAGAACCATTTCCTATATTTCTGAGGTGGTATTCGATGCTACCTCGTCAGAGTTGTCCCCACGAAGCTTAATACCCTGTTTCAATCTTCAGCAATCACTTTAATTCTTATGAGAGGCGTCATTTGGAGCGAAAACCCTCGAAATTGTAGTCTCAATTATACGTAGATTGAACAATTGTGGCGTTCATCAATGCTAAACTACATTCGTTTACCAATTGATGCTTCTCTCCAGCTTAGTGGCGTGATCGGAGAAAACTAAACTGGCTCAACATGTTCTAAAGGTTCATTATTGGAAATCCATTACTCTGCAGTACTTACGAGATGCCTTACTTAAACTCAAACAAGTTCTGAACTTGTTTTAACTATCTCAGCAAATCGGCGGACGTTAATACCCTAGCTTAAAGTGGAGCTTTCATCATACGTAGCGACTTCGGTGGCATAGTTGATAGCATGCCGAACTGCTGTGCCCAAGATAGCGGGTTCAAACCCGATCGAAATCGTCGGATTTTTAAGAGCGTTAAAAATCCTTCAGTATGCCTTCATTCGGAGGGGAAGTAAAGCCGGCGGTCCCATGACATAGATTTATGGCATGTAAAAGATCCTTCCACAGACTAAACTTGTGTGAAGCTAAATTGTTAGGTTAGTAGTAGGGCTAAGCCGGTCCTGGACAGATTTCAAGGTCATCCATGGTTTCTCGTGGTCACGTGCCCCCCCAGGCGTTCCCTGGGGGGCTTGGGGGGGAGGGGAGGGGGGGAGGGGAAAGGGTGGAAGGTCTGGCTTGGAAGCAGACCCAGTTGTTAGCCGACCTGTGTTGGCCAGCCAACCGACTGAGCTGGCTGGTGTGCATTGCCTATATAGCTTGTGGATGGAAGTGGGGGAGGGGACTGGTTCGGGCGACTGTCGAAGGTAGCCGAATGTGACCGAGTGTAACTTAGAGTAGTAGAACAATGCGATGGCCGGGGCTGTAGGTATCAATCAATAAAGACCTAATAATAATAAATATTCCATTAAGCATGGTTACGAATATGAATAATACGAAATAGTAAATGTCCCCTAGAGATCTATGTATGGTAAAAATGTAGAGGTATATGGACTGTTGTTAACCCATGACGAGCTGTCGTGTGAGGGATTCGAACCCTCGCTTCCTGTTGAGGAAATTCGAGGGGCGCTGTTTGTGAGGCCCCCTGTGTGAATGGGGTATACTTATGTTCGATGCTTGTGAGACCCTGATATAATAACGTGAGAGCAGCTACGCATTCTCACTGGTTGTGGGGCTTCATGGCGACTAGCTACTTGTGGGGGGCGCTGTTTGTGAGGCCACCTGTGTGAATGGGGTATACTTATGTTCGATGCTTGTGAGACCCTGATATAATAACGTGAGAGCAGCTAAGCATTCTCACTGGTTGTGGAGCTCCATGACGACTAGCTACTTGTGGGAGCGCTGTTTGTGAGGCCCCTGTAACATCTCAGTTCGAAAATAATTCATCTCTTAATTTAGAAACTGGAGCATGTTGCTAAATATGGGCACCACACCCTACGCGCAAGCCTCTATATGTAAGGAGTGACCGCGTTTAAGCTGATCATTTGCAAGTGTGGTGTACGCGTACAAGCAACAACGTTTGGTGAGTACTATCAAATATATAACAAAACATATAATGAATTTCGTACAACATCTACATACACTAACTATTTTTACAGTATTTTCAAAGAATGTCCATTAAACTATATTTTATCATATCACACAACTCAATTTGACTACAAACTTAAACATCGCGGTTATCAGTCCTATGTAGGTTAACGCGGTTAAACATCTGTGTTCGGTTATACTATGGACTACATGGTCATCAAGCCTGTATACTGGAGATGTGTATGTGTGTGTTGAATAATCATGGGGAGGAGTGAAGCATCGCGGTTATCAGTCCCATGTAGGTTAACGCGGTTAATCATCTTTGTTCGGTTATACTAAGGACAACATGGTCATCAAACCTGTATACTGGAGATGTGTGTGTGTTGTATGATCATCAATTACACGGCCGAACTTCCCCTGGGTTCTTTGACATGTCGACATTGAATGACATGCGTGTCGTAATTTTTGCCGCCTTTCAAAAATCACTTACCACGGCTAAGAGCTAACCTGCAAGCTTGGGGTTGATAGTCCGACACAATAACCACTCACGCACCGTGGCAAGCTGTTGAATGGGGTATACTTATGTTCGATGCTTGTGAGACCCTGATATAATAACGTGAGAGCAGCTACGCATTCTCACTGGTTGTGGAGCTCCATGACGACTAGCTACTTGTGGGAGCGCTGTTTGTGAGGCCCCTGTAACATCTCAGTTCGAAAATAATTCATCTCTTAATTTAGAAACTGGAGCATGTTGCTAAATATGGGCACCACGCCCTACGCGCAAGCCTCTATATGTAAGGAGTGACCGCGTTTAAGCTGATCATTTGCAAGTGTGGTGTACGCGTACAAGCAACAACGTTTGGTGAGTACTATCAAATATATAACAAAACATATAATGAATTTCGTACAACATCTACATACACTAACTATTTTTACAGTATTTTCAAAGAATGTCCATTAAACTATATTTTATCATATCACACAACTCAATTTGACTACAAACTTAAACATCGCGGTTATCAGTCCTATGTAGGTTAACGCGGTTAATCATCTGTGTTCGGTTATACTATGGACTACATGGTCATCAAGCCTGTATACTGGAGATGTGTATATGTGTGTGTGTTGAATAATCATGGGGAGGAGTGAAGCATCGCGGTTATCAGTCCCATGTAGGTTAACGCGGTTAATCATCTTTGTTCGGTTATACTAAGGACAACATGGTCATCAAACCTGTATACTGGAGATGTGTGTGTGTTGTATGATCATCAATTACACGGCCGAACTTCCCCTGGGTTCTTTGACATGTCGACATTGAATGACATGCGTGTCGTAATTTTTGCCGCCTTTCAAAAATCACTTACCACGGCTAAGAGCTAACCTGCAAGCTTGGGGTTGATAGTCCGACACAATAACCACTCACGCACCGTGGCAAGCTATCAATCAATCAATAATTATCTCATAATAATAAATATTCCATTTAGCAACTACACGACCGAACTCCCCGCCTGTGACATCATCCACGGTCTCAGGACGTGGCGGTCATCTTGCACATTAGCCACTGCTCCAGCTCTGACTGTCCCTCCATAAGAATAACATTGAGTGGTTGCGTGAGGCGGCGGGGTTCTTTGACATGTCGACATTGAATGACATGCGTGTCGTAATTTTTGCCGCCTTTCAAAAATCACTTACCACGGCTAAGAGCTAACCTGCAAGCTTGGGGTTGATAGTCCGACACAATAGCCACTCACGCACCGTGGCAAGCTATCAATCAATCAATAATTATCTCATAATAATAAATATTCCATTTAGCAACTACACGACCGAACTCCCCGCCTGTGACATCATCCACGGTCTCAGGACGTGGCGGTCATCTTGCACATTAGCCACTGCTCCAGCTCTGACTGTCCCTCCATAAGAATAACAGAGAGTAGTTGCGCGAGGCGGCCATCTTGCACATTAGCTCCTGCGATAGCTTCGGTCTATTATACTTACCATCTAAACATCTAGTAAGGAAATAGCAATGTTTGATAATTATATAGGACTTGAAAATAAATAAAACAAAAGGACAATACATACTATTTCTTTATTTACAATATTTGACATACACATAGACATGTTTTGATTCACAGATAATAGCGAACACACATGAAGAACAAAACTGTATTGGTTTACTCATTAAGGGCGTAATGGCCCCATGGCAAGCTTGTGAGGTGATCATTTACCCATGAACGTTTATCATCAAACAAAAGCAACGAGCGTCGCATTTGCTCGACAAGAAACACTTCATGGGTACGGGACGTTAGACGTGCCTGTTTCGCATACTGTTCAGTGGGATTATATAATGCCTCACGATAACGAGCCATACATAACGTTCGTATGACACTAGAGCGGACCCCCTTGGCTCGACTGACATGTCTTGAACTGTCGCAAGTATAGCAGTACATTTTTGAAGCTAGACCTAAAAATTCTGTCATCACATCGACGCCACATTCATCTTTCATGAGCCCCATAACTTTATTGTTTTGAGGTAACAAGCCAAAGATGTTACCATCAGGAAAAGAGGACGTATCGAAATGCTCAGGATGGTCACGCATCACCTGATAAACGTCTGTTGCTTTAACCTGATATATGTAACTATCGGTATCAGTGTAAACAAGATGAACATCCTTAAAATAGCGACGAGCAAACCCATAATGAAAGTCATACATGGTTAATTTTGAAAACTCCAAAATAGTCATCCCTTAATAAATAGGTTTATTGTAAAGAATTTCAACCTTTCCTAATTCGACGGTAGCTAATGTATCAGTAATAATTTTCATGGTTTTAAAATGGGGCTTGGCAACATATTTCCGAGCTCCATACCTACCTTCCCACGAATTAACTAAATGGATGGACCGGTGTTTGCGTACATTTTCAAACGTTTTTCCGTATGCTGCATTATTCATCAATTTAAAAAAATTAATTTCAAAAGGTTGGGTAGCACGCTGCCGATGGTGAGTATTCAGGTCCATGTAAGGCTTCAACCACGCCTTTTGTGTAAACGATACAATACGATGGATCTTACTCAACACGAGTCCATACGTTAAGCATTGTAAAAGCACTTGGATGTGAATCACATACCTTGTTTTAGGAAGAAGCGTTCCCAGTAACTTTGGATGTTTTGAGCTCGAATTTGGAGGAATCCTACGCTCGACACAGAACGGTAAATCAGCGTGATCGTCATGCACATGTGCAGGGTATTGTATATCCACTTCCAGGACAAAGCCAATTTCTTTTTGACGAGCAGCGGTGAACACGTCAAAGCGTTCGATTTCCTCGTTACTGAGCCAAACAAAATCTTTATACGGGAGGGGTTGACTCATAGCATAGCCGTATAAATTATTTATATCGTAGTGTGTTAAATAGGAAATGGGCTGCTGAGCATTATACGTTGACATGTAAGGATGATTGGCATGGACATGTCTCTGAACAAGGGAAACAAATCCTCCACGAATACCCTTTTCAAAAAATAATAACATGTCAATATCTACAAGTAAATCCAACTCGATACCTGTGTACAACAACATGGCATCCCATGATAATCCCGGTGCTGTATAATAGTGACACGGGTCCAGCTTGTAAATCTGTATACACATGCGACGGAATTTCTCAAAAATATCCGTTAATAGCAAGGTATCCACAGTGAGATACAGATCAGCATATTCACCTAGGGTGGTACAACCAAAGGTATCCCACACGTTGCAGGCGTGGATATAATCGGTATCAGTAATGGTAGTATTATGCAACGTGCTAAAAAATGCATCCTGTGGAGGTAAATGCGTTTCGTCCAAGGAAGACCAACTGTTGGTATATTCATAAGGATAAACGCCCTTCCGGATGCAAAGTTTGAATTTAGCATCATCCGAAAAATGGTTTCGTGTAAAGTGCAATTCATCGGGTGAAATGCCCTTGACCAAGGCTTCTAACGAAGAGGCTATAAATCGATAGGAATCGAGAAACCGAAGTGATATACCCTGGTAATGTATAGAAAAGGAAATAAACCGCTCATGATTTTGCGGAATAATGGAAAAATGTTCCTTGTCTAATGTGGCAAACTCACGAATAATAAAGTGGGAGTCAAAATTGGTGAGACCGTGAAAAAAGACGGGTATATACTTTGCTGCACGAAACGTTAAATTACACGTGTTGTGTGCAGCTCCTCGATAGACGCCCGTGTAATGACAATGGTCGCGCACTTTAATGTCGTCAGGTAAAATAGGCTTCTGACAAATATGACACGTTGTTGCCGTATCATGATGTATCATTTCGTCTAGCGTCATCTGTATGGGCTTGGGAATTTGAAGAAGCTGATGGACATGCTCAGCTAACTGTTTCAGTTCCTGTAACAACCACTGAATACAGGTAGGTCCTCGAAACAATTTGAAATAGGATTGACTTGGATCATAGGAACAAACAACTTGAAAGGCCACAGAAAACGGAGTATGTCTTTGAATAGCATCTGTGTATGAGGAAGACGGATTCGGTGGACACCGCTGAATGGGGGTAGTTAGAGTTTCAATGTCTGCATACACAGTATAGGCCACTGGATCCATGCGATGGAAGTTTTTGAATTTCATTTTTGCCTCTTTCGGTTTTGGAAATGTAATTTTAACTGCTGGCTGAGTAGAACAATCCACTGTGTGGCTATCCAGCTTGATCTGCGTTGAAAAGTACTGCAAACACCGTTCACAAATAAATGTTTTATGGTGTCTAGATGAAAGTTGACCTCCAACAAGCTTGGAGAGGTTTTTAATTAAACAATAGTGACTTGTTTGCTCGTTAGAAATGTATAATAAATTTATATGGTGTACCTTCTGCTGCTGCGTACAATAAAGCGGTCCAATAACCGTATTCTTATCAAGACCATAAATCATAAAGGAAAAATGAGGATTAAGACTTTCAAATTTAGCCATAGAGGTAAGTTCCATAGGAAATGAAATAGTTGCAAAGTTGAGCGTGGAGAGTAACCTGTTAAACATGACCGTGTATGAGGATGTTAAACTAACATGACGTTGAACAGGGGCTAGAAATGCAGCCATGCACCACAAAAAGCAATAGTCGTCCTCATTTTGAATGTTGAGAACGGCTTTTCTACGTTGAACAGGAAGAGGAAGTGGAAAATATAGAGAACCTGAATTTAAGGGATCAAAGCAACATACATTGACTTGTAGAAACGGGATGACCTCGAGCGATTTTCCACTTTCACCTTCAAGAAAGGCGTCAAACTTAGACACCAAAGCGTCAACGACATGTTCGTTATACCAAGCTTCCCTGTCATCCGTCCGATAACATGGTCTCATTTTTGTTGTCAAATAAATGGTTTCCCGTTTTTCATCTCCACTGACTTTAAAAAATACAAAGGTACACGCTAATTCTGTGTTCACCTTTAATGCTGTGAAGCGCATAAAAAGAGTGATAAATTGTAATAAAAAAACGGGTAAACATGCTTGTAAAAACAATTTTGGATGTAAAATTTTGTTGACATTGTATATTCGTCCACTGCACAGTCGTGTTTGAAAGCAGTCACGAACATTTTCCCAAACAAGTGGCACCATGAGGTTATTTTCTAATAAACACTTACAATAATAGTCAACTGCTATTTCTCTGGTATTAAATGGTTTTGTTAGAGGTGGAACAGCGAGGCCATCTGCTCATACATGATGTGACAAAGAGTTAAATGTTATCCGCTTCAAAGAGGACTAGGCATGCATTATTGTGCATGCCTAAATAATTCAATACCAAGGGGCGTGAATTTAACGTTGCCAGCGTCTCGTTGGATATGCTGGCAAATCGACTTGGTAGAAACACCATAAACTCTTGGCAGTGACAAAGAAGTCTGGTGCCGAATCGTGTCTCAATTCTCTGCAGACTCTCTACAGGGAACGGCTGGTTAACTGGGAGATCCCTTAGTCTTCTTGTTTCCAACCCAGCCTGGGCCCCTATTTTGTTTAACTGTTGGAGAGCATCCATGTTAACTATAAAAAAGATAGCCCCCATATAGTCTATAATCATCTACTAACTGTTGAATAATGATAAGAAAACACAAAACGTTAACTCACCTTGTACAGAGCAGAACGATGTTCACGCCAAAAGAGACTTGATGCAAGTGAGATTGGGTGCGACCCTTACACCTGTATATATAACAGATTCGTGGGTGTGCTCATCAGTGTGGAAGGGGGTATAATTATAACAAAGTTATTTACTGCAACCCGACCGCTACTATGTATGGGCACCGTGCTCTACAGTGTGGAAGGGGGATATCATTTTAACAAAGTTATTTACTGCAACCCGAACGCTACTATGTATGGGCACCGTGCTCTACAGTGCAGAAGGGGATATAATTATAACAAAGTTATTTACTACAACCCGACCGCTACTATGTATGGGGCACCGTGCTCTACGTGCAACATGGCGACCGAAGGTTACATTACCGTCTTTGGTGACTATGAGATATTGATAGCGCGGAAGTAATTCACCATCTTCACTTAGTAACTGGAGCTGTAAGCGTCCGAAGGACCGCTACTATGTATGGACACCGTGCTCTACGCGCAAGTCCCTATATAAATGGAGTGAAGCCGGTTTGAGCTGATTATTCGCTAGTGTGGTGTGCTAGGAAACAACCAAGAAAGATTTTGCTGCTAAATATATATATTTCTTGTGTGAGTGTTGTGGAATAACTAATTCGTTTTTATCTTTTACTGGTACGCATTCAAGCAACAACGTTTGGTGAGTACTATGGCTAACCAATCTGAAACTTTTAGACAACACTTTTCTGACCCAAGTCACTGGATATATGCAACAAAACATGGTCATCGCAGTCAAATATATAACAAAACATATAATGAATTTCGTACTACATCTACATACACTAACTACTTGAACAGTACCTTCAAAGAATGGCCATTAAACTATATTTTATCACATCACACAACTCGATTTGACTACCAACTTCATTATTCTATGGGGCAAGACACCATCATTTTCCCACGACAATTCAATGAGTTACAGTGTGTGACGTACATTAACGACTATCACATTCCTGACACAAATGACACGTACGAAAATAGTGACGGTGAAATTGACTACATTAATTGTCACAAGTTGTGTTTAAAATGTTTTTTTTATGCTATGGATTAGACCTTGCTATGGAAGATGATGAAGATCCAGATAGTAACAACACTGACGACACGCTTCCCCTCCCTAATAATATTCACAGTCAAAGTTATTTTGTAAAACATACAAATTGGAAGTATCTCTTAGATGACTTGAATGAGGAGGACATATATTGGTGCCATAAATGTACAAAACCTAAATTTGTTACAAGATGTGTATTCCCAGATGGAAGTAAAACGGATATAATATATCCAAACACCAATGATTACTTATATTCTTCATACATTTACTCAGTTGGTCAAGTTACTTTACATCCTACAAACCAACTAACATCTCTCAGAAGTAGATATCATCCCTACTAAAAGGTAAGTTATATTTATTGTATGCCAGATTTACCACAAACCTTCCAAACTCAAATTGCAATAGCTTTTTCTCTAGAATGGAATTTCGTTCCAGTGTAAACAACAACCTCGCGGGAGATGATATAGAAGAAGAGGCAGTAACAACGCCTACGCTTGCCATTAGTTTTACTTCAGTGAGGAGTTCTGCTCATCAAGATACCATCCCCATCGCAACACCATACACATCACAACACCATTCACATCGCAACAACGTAAAATCTTATATATAGCTTTTTGATTACTATGAGTTATTTTAATAAACAAAAAAAGTTTGACTTTTGAGTTTTTGATTTAACTATTGTTTACATGCATGCTACCCCAAGTATGAGTTAGAAAAAACAAACATATATTTTAGTTCATTTCTTTATTGGCATCGTTTGCACATCAACATGTTACCACTTGTTTTACATAAGGTAAGAATAGTGTAGAGTTTATTTTTGCTTTGTTCTTGGTCCTTTCATATGTTTTGTTTGTAAACGTCCACCACTCAACACGAGCTTCCCCTTCATAGCACCTGCTACCACAAGGGCCGCCATTTTTTCTGCAACAGATGCAGAAGGTGACGTCACACGTTCCATAGCCTTTCTCAAAAGTATCTGGTCGGCGACACGTCTTAGTTCAGAGATGTTGTTCTCACGCTTTGATGTTCTGTACGCTAGATCATGTTGCTTGCAAGCTGCGTCTAAAGCATTAATTCCAGGATCACCACGTGCCAGTCGAACGTCTAACTTTGTACCAGGGCCACAGTATTGATAACCAGGTAAGTGCAGCTCAAAGGGTAAAAGATCTATGACTTTGTCAATGAGACCATGATCAGTAGAGATCCGGCATATTTTTTTCAGTCGGTGACGCACATGTTGATTCTTTTTCCGCTGCTGCGGAGGTTGCTTCTTTCTTACCATCACATCCGTGGAATGAAGACGCATAGTCGTTGCATGAGGTTTTATGTCCATGATACAGTTTAATTAACTGACACGTTCTACAATTTTGAACTGATGGCATTTTGGAAATGTACACTTGTTGATGATGTTCATAATCAGTGCACGGTTGAAGTTCACACAACACAGGATCCCGTGTCCAATCACTCGGCACACTATCCCAAATCTCCTTTACAGCATTTGACGCAACATAAAACAAAAACGCTTTAGGTAAAGCATTTAGTTCTTCTAGGGTAAAATTGTTCAGTTTTTTCTTACAAGCGAAATACTTAACAATAGCCCGTTCAATGGGGTTAGATTTTAAGCCTTCAATGGTAGCCATTATACACACAGACACGTCTGTATTAGACATACGTCTCTGTCTCACTGTTCTGGTCTGCATTCATGCACAAGGTTTTACACTCATTTTCCAGGTACCGACATGCATTGCGACTTAGCCAATCAAAGAGTTTCGATACGTGTAGGAGTGTCTTTTTTTGTATACGTTCACCAGGCTCATATAAGGTGTGTAGTGCAGGACATCCCATTTCGTGTAGATCGATGAGTTTACAAGTTGGAGAAACATACTGACGTAACCATTCCTTTTTTCACCTCCTTTTACAAAAATAGTGTTGGCACCGAATAAATAGGCTTTTAATACAAACAGTAGATAGTTATAAGGAATGTTTCCTTGATTCCAGTTCAATCCTAAATGACGTTGCAGCCACTCGGTTTGTCTTCTATCCTCGTCCGACTGCATGTATAAGGGAAACGGTGGTTCAAAAGTGAAAGCACTTACTGTGGGCGTCCACATGGTTGTGCAATCTATAATTGCAACGTCCTTGAAAACAAACTTATTTTCATTGACTTTGAAGCCTTGCATATCGACAATCAATGTTCTAGACATGGTTACTGCTCGCGGATATACACTCCTTTCTTCATCAGTGCTTTCTGCCAACTAATCCATCTCTACCTATAGTCCTACTAGTTAAGAGGTTGGAAAAGGAACTGGGTTTGCTAAAGGGATAAAAACAACATAAAATGGCTTATACTACTTTATTTGCAAAAAGATCAGAACATTGTTTTTCAATCTTTTATCATAGGATTTAGTCCAGGGCTCTACAGCCAAACTTCTATTTATACTCTGGTCACCATATTGGACAGCGGCTGATAATACACTTGCGTCTCGTGAACAATCAGGCAATAGGCTGTTGTTTTTTCTGGAATAACTACAGACGTTTCAAATTCTAACCGGATATCGATAGTTGTTTCCTTCATCGACTCCTCCAAATACGAACAGTCCATCACCACCAGAGGTGCTTTGGTTTTAAAGTCTTGCGGGGATAATAGCGGACATGCTTCTTTCTGATAATAGGAGGACTGAAAGTTTGTAAACATGTCGTAGAGCTTACCATATTTGTTCTTGGTAAAGTTTAAATCCATTCCTTCATAGGGGAAGGTAACTCCGTTCAGGAAGAGTCGTATATTTCGCAATTGGATGTGATCAAATTGTGATGCATCTTTATTCTGTTGATATTTGCGATCTGTTTGAAATCCAACCATGACGTAGAGAGGTCGCTCTGTGTACCGTGAGGTTTTTATAGACCAAGTATGTGTATCAGTGAGTGGTAATACCGGGTACTCATGCAGCTCCCAGCTTCTAAATTGTATGGGTAAAGCTGTATCCTTCTCCACAATCTTGAGCAGACTCAATTTTTTCTGGTCAGAGAGAGTCACGTGCGGTACTTTCCATAGAATTCGTTGCAATAAACTTTTTGAATCTATTGCAGCTCCATCAGCACCCTTCAGCGCATTATAATCGCTCCTATCTCGAACAAGAATCAGATCCTGTCTTGCGTTCACAACGACGCGCTTATGGTCCTCTGCAAAGCCTAATATTAATTTTAGGGGTAAATGACCGGTAAATGTACCATCATCATTAACCATCCAGTCGTTTGTCGAGTCAGGACACCAACCGGCCATACGAAACGCTTTACTCTCCTCACTTCCGTACGAGGGATAAAGTTTCATAGCGCTTGTTATACCAACATTTCGAGTCGTATCCACTTCGATTCCGTTGATGATGTAGCGAACCTCGGAAAACAAAAAGGCCAGCGCATGGTTAGCCAACTTTGACGTTGTCGGAATGGTACCATCTGATTTGGTGAGTTGACCTTCAATCTGGATGTAACTTTCATGGGGTAGGGTGTAGATATCTTGTTGATTAATGGTAATACGAATTTCGTCATTGTTATTTAGACCCTGAGTGTACGGTTGATAGGAATGGTGTTCAATTCTTACAATACCCTCCTGTACTTCGACCGGATTGATCACGTCGAGGATCGAATTCATGACGTACGGTGTAACCCAGTTGTTGTAAGATCTGCTTGTTGACACGTGTTAACCTGTACACGCGTTGAGAACAACTAACACCCACCCTCAATGGTGTTGTTGCTTTATACACTTGTTTCATGCTGGCTTCAGATACAATTTGTAGGTCACAGGTGTATGAGGGTCTAATTCGATGAGACGTTGGTTTCTATTCACTAGTCTCAAGGTAATATTCCTGATGTGGGTCACACTCACAGGGTGATAGAGCACCACCGATGGGTTTTCGCGGATGATATAACCACCAGGTGAAGTAACAATAAAATCATAAAGCGAATGCGAGGGATCTTGATTGGTGTAGACGTCTGTAATAATATTACACGTGACAGATATATGATGATCTTCAATTATTTTCACCGGTTGGTCAGACTTGTGTATCACGTTTGGTACTAACACTTGTGGTGAATAGCCTAGCAATGGACCAATTGAGTCTGGTTGTGCTTTAAAATCAATCCTAACGGAAGAAAGAATACTGCAGCGATGTGTCACGTTGTTGGCTATGAGTTCAAACTTGCGTGTCCCGTCCAGAAATGCTTTTAGACTAAATTCCTTGGTGAGAGTTGTGTAGATGTGATCGTGAATATCATCTACGGTGTAGCTGCCAGACGGTAGAGTTAACACATAGTCATCGTAGTAAAACTTATCATTGACGTCTTCAATTATGTTGCAGATTCTATTATAGCCTTCAAACGAAACAAGTCCCAGCACGTAGGGTCGTTGTCCTAATTCAATTGGAGGATAAAAGTCAACAGTTACTTCGGCTCCTTGTCCGTGCACTGTAAACGCTCTACTTTCTGCCATTATACTGCTCACGTTACCACCTGCGCTGAGTCTTATATAGAAAGGTCAGACATAGGCGACCACAGTGTTGAGTGTTAAAAGTTTGTACTCGTTTCACATTATAGTTTAGTGTTGCACTGCTTCCGAAATAGCGAACAAGCTCTGTCGGCGGAGGAAGGTTTCCAAAACTGTCAAAGTACCACACGGTACAACCATGCTTGACGTAGGCCACGTAATGTGTTCCCGGTCCATGACTGTCATCCAAATTAATAACTGCACTCTCACGCTTCCAAGGTTGAGGAGGTAATTGGTTGCGCATAAATACACCTCTAAAGTGTGCAATTTTCAACTGTTTTGCATATTTTATGACTTCTCCGTGTGTCATGGCTCGCCGGGGCAGTGCATTGATTAAGCGTTTTTTGGCGACATGTAAATGCCAAGTCCTTTTTTATAGGGTGCTAGCTTCATGTTCACACCCTTGCCACGCAGTGCTATAGCTTCCATCGTTTTATTGTGCCTCTCACTTTCCTTCAACTGTTGCTTCGCTTCCTCGACAGCTTTCACCGTTCGCGCTACCGCACTTGCTCCACCAAGAAGTGAACCCAGGGCTGCCAGTCCAGCGAATAGTGCGGGTAAAAATCCGCCACGTTTTGGTACAGGAATAACTCGAGCACGTTTTTTAAAACTTAGTTTACTTTTGGAATTCGCATGCAATCGTGCTGCTCGGAGAGCTTTTTTAATGGCCAACTCGCTATTGGTTTCTCCACGCGAAGCCTGACGTGCCGCATGGAGAATAGCTTTAAAGCCTCCCTTTCTTGACAACGTCTTCCTCTTCTTCACCACATATCTCTGTTTCACCATCGCGACCAAGGAAGAAGACAACCTTACAGTATAAAGGATAGACAACAACTAACGCTCCTCAGGAAGAGAGCCTACAATTATTTAATCGATGGTGGCGGTATATTCGAGTTCTATATACAGCGGAAAATCATTCATTGATTTTCCCACCTCTTTTTCTTCAGACGACAGTTTCAGTTGAAAGGATAATTTGTCCTCGGCTTTCACCGCAAGTTCGATGAGTGATGATATAACACTACCGTTTAATAGTAGCTCTAAATGTTTGAAATCCGGTGTATACTCGATAACACGAATGGCACCATCATACGGTAAACGGTAATTGCTATGCCCCGAACGTAGTATATAGGTGAGGTTACTGGGGTCTTCAACCGGTTGTCGGTTTACAATGTGAACCAAAAATAAGTTTGGCATTGTTTTAATGAAAAGCGATAATCGTTGTTCCAAAAATCGTTTAGTCGTCACGTCATGAGGATGTACAGGATCAGCAACATCGGCTATTCGTTTTCGCTTCATCTGTAGAGCGTTCTCTCTGATTTCCCACACCTTCTCTATTTCAGAGAACAAATACCGTTTTGTACAAGCATCTTGATCATCCTCCGGATCGGCCACGTGTACAAGGCGCGTATTATTCGCTGTATAACCATTTACTGTTAGGAATGGTACAAAACGGCGTAATTCTTTCACCTTGTTATCTACATAATCCTTTCTAGCAGCGTCCGTGTCGTTGGTTGGAAGAGCTAGCTGAGTGATTCGACGTTGGTGTACATCATAGTCTTCCTCTTTTGTTAACACCACAGCATTGGTTAACATATAGGCTTTGGTGCACACATCTTGATTGTTTACGGGGTCTGCAACGCCCATGATACGTTTATTCTGTGCTTCATAGTCTCCCTTGATACGCCGCAAGCGATAATAATCTACATACTTTTTTGAACATGCGTCCGAAGCTAATTGTGGTTCTGTTATATTGGTTAATCGCTTTCCATTAAAGTCGTAATGACCATCCGTTGTGCGTGGCAGTGCATTGGCATCGACATATCGTTTATTAGCCGGATCTGTATCATGTTTTGGATCGTTTATCGAAGCAGATGGCTCATTTCCTCTCTTTGTTTTATGTGTTCTCCCAAAGGCATCCATGGTTACACTAGATCTGAAACAGCCACATGCTTCATGTATATAGAGACCACCTCTTCCCGTTTCACGTTCAGTCGATATGCAGATTATTAAGCAACAACATTCACTTCCGGTGGAGGATTTGGTTTCTCGCCTCTTCTCGACAACGTCCGAACGCCGCCACGGTTCACTCTTCCCGTCTTCCATTCGCTGTCTCATCGCCGGACCATCGGGATGTGGAAAAACCAATCTTCTGCTTACCTTAATCACCTCCTTAAACGGAGTACGATTTCAAAATATCTACATTTTTGCCAAGTCGCTCTATCAGCCTCTTTATGTGTTCTTGCAACAAGTCATGTCGGGTCTTCGCAATAACATGGGTTACTTCACATTCCCCGCGCACGAAGATGTCGTCTCACCGGATCATGTTCGCCCGAATTCGCTCATGATTTTTGATGATGTGTCCACAGAACGACAGGCTATCATTCAAACCTATTTTACCATGGGACGTCATAAATATATTGATTGTTTTTATCTCGCTCAAACCTATTCCCGAATACCCAAACAGCTCATTCGCGACAATGCCAACGTGATTGTTCTCTTCCGGCAGGATGAACGCAACATGCGTCACGTCTACGATGATCACGTGAACCCAGACATGACCTTCCTAGCCTTTACACAGTTGTGTGCCACATGTTGGAATGCTCATCACCACGGTTGCCTCGTTATCGATAAGCAGAGTGATATCAACAACGGACGCTACCGCATGGGGTTTGATCATTTTATACGTATTTAAGGCACTGCATGACTTTTTCAAACGTCATTTATTCAGCTAGCATGGCAACAGCAGGAAGTCAATTAAAGAAACACATTATCCGTGCGCAAAATAATATTCGACGCAAGTTCCGTGAACTGAAACGCACGCATGCTGATAGTGAGCTGTTGATCGCGAAACATTTGAAATCACCTCTGGAAGCCGTGTTAAAGGGAACATCACAGACCAATAAGCCAAATACAGTATCAAAAGGAACACAAACAATCGAGGAGGAAGAACAAGAAGAAGGCGATGAAGAAGCTGAGGATGTTTTTACTTCTGGAACAGAATCACCGCTTCCAGAGTTTCTAAAAACAACAGTCATTGCTCAAACGCCCTCTAGCTCTAGAGAAAAAAAACCTACCCTGTAAGAAATCTTGGCTACACCTGAAAAGTATATGCAGCTGAAAGGTATTCTGGTAGAACATTTTGGACCATTGGTAACGCCCTACCTTGAAGACCTTTTTACTAGAAAAACTGATACGACCTACGGTGTTCGCTATGAAAATAAACGTTTTCGAATTGGTGACTCAGAGATCAAAATAAAAGATAATGTCGTGATTGTTAAAACAGTTCGATATCAATTGACGCCAGGTCTTTTAGAACTTTTATTTGCACGTGTACCTTCCAAGGATGGTTATGACGAAGACGATCTTCAAAAGTATAAGGACATCTTGATGGCTACAAATGGTTTTAGACGTAATTATAAACGTTCTGAATCAATAAATGCAAATAAGGGTTTCAAATATAAGGCCATTATATCCAAATTGTTTCCCACCTATGCAAGTGTCCGCCATGAAAGCTCAGCGTCCGGCGTCCCGTTTAAAACGTTAAAACCTTTCGTTGATTTCGCCTATTGGAACGATCCTAATAAGTTGGTTAAACGTCTACAGCTCCTGCACGCTTCCCAACAGGCTGGCCATACAGGTCATGAAGGTGAAATTGTAGAAATAGAAGAGGAGCTTCATCATGCTGGCATTATTGTATGATGGGTCCACGTGACAATACCCCTTCGCCTATTAAAACAGTGATTGCTCACGAGTTGCATAAACCAGCTCGCCGTATCTATCCACGTCGTCATGTTGTCTCGCGAGGAATTGATGAACTTTGGCAAGCTGATCTCGTGGAAATGATTCCCTATGCTACTAAAAACAATGGCATCAAGTATTTGCTGACTGTCATCGACGTCTATTCCAAAATGGCATTTGTAGAGCCTGTGCGAAATAAAACAGGTACTCTAGTTACTGCAGCCTTTAAACGCATTATTCAAAAAGCTAAACGGCAACCTCGCCTCCTCCAGACAGATCAAGGTAAGGAGTTTTTCAACAAGGAGTTTTCCACCTATCTGCAAAAACTCGGTGTTCATCACTATACCACTTACAGCAATTTGAAAGCGAGTGTGGTAGAACGTTTCAACCGAACGTTAAAAACACATATGTGGCGAGAATTTACAGCCAGAGGGTCCTATCGCTGGCTTCATCTACTGCAGACTCTAGTGTCACGTTACAACGATACCAAACATAGAACTATTGGGTTAAAACCACGTTTGGTCATAAAAAACAGTCCACGGTTGAATCGCCTTCATCATGGCATCAAAACAGCTGACCCACAACGCCATCATTTTCAGGTGGGTGATTATGTACGCATCAGTAAACATAAATCCCTCTTCTCAAAAGGATACACGCCCAACTGGAGCACAGAAATATTCAGCATTCGCCAAGTAAAACGTACCCACCCCGTCACTTATCTACTCCAGGACCATAACCACCAGCCCATCGAAGGAGGATTCTACATCGAAGAACTTCAAAAATCGCAGTATCCCAAGCATTATCTTGTTGAAAAAGTGATTAAAAGACAGGGTAATAAACTCTATGTCAAATGGTTAGGTTTCAATTCCTCTTTTAATTCTTGGATTAATAAATCTGATCTTGTATAATGAGCCTCGTTTTATTTCATCCTCTTAACCTTTCCTTGTCGGGTTGGCCGAGCGGTCTAAGGCGTTCGACTTAAGTTCGAATTTCCTCAACAGGAAGCGAGGGTTCGAATCCCTCACACGACAGCTCGTCATGGGTTAACAACAGTCCATATACCTCTACATTTTTACCATACATAGATCTCTAGGGGACATTTACTATTTCGTATTATTCATATTCGTAACCATGCTTAATGGAATATTTATTATTATTAGGTCTTTATTGATTGATACCTACAGCCCCGGCCATCGCATTGTTCTACTACTCTAAGTTACACTCGGTCACATTCGGCTACCTTCGACAGTCGCCCGAACCAGTCCCCTCCCCCACTTCCATCCACAAGCTATATAGGCAATGCACACCAGCCAGCTCAGTCAGTTGGCTGGCCAACACAGGTCGGCTAACAACTGGGTCTGCTTCCAAGCCAGACCTTCCACCCTTTCCCCTCCCCCCCTCCCCTCCCCCCCAAGCCCCCCAGGGAACGCCTGGGGGGGCACGTGACCACGAGAAACCATGGATGACCTTGAAATCTGTCCAGGACCGGCTTAGCCCTACTACTTAGGTTAGATTTCGTCGGAACGCTCTATCAAAGTTCCAACGTTCATCACTAGGTATCATTGATATCTGGTAGCAAAAGTTGGAACTACTTGAAATTGAACGGAACTTGTAACTCACCCTAAGGGTGTCCGCTGGAAGCACATACAAACTCAGGCGAGTCGAATATGTCCTCGGACACTCACGGCACTAAAAGCCATACGATAAATAAATAAATTCATCATATGTGAAGTAAAGTCAGCAGAATCCACAAACGTATTTACTTTTTTCTTTATAGACGGCTGGTTGTGAGTTGCAGAAGTAACATGTTTGCCTCCTGTACACAAGGAAGTGGGATCGAACCTCTGCGCGGTCAGTTGGCCTTGTTAGGTTGCTTAAATGCGAAAGACTCGAGTTGCTAGTTTTACTGGGACGTTCAGGAACTGCTCAAGGGAATATATTCCGCACATGAGCGTCTCTGAATCCACAATAGCTAAAAGGGAGGTAATATCCATAACGTTATTATCCCTCCCTATATTATTCTGCTAAGGTCCCATTCCAGTTTTGTACCGAAAATAAGGTCCCATTAACACCAACCTACACATATGGGGTACCTACAGGTTCAGCATAACCCAATGCGTAAGCGAAACGCACTCACTTACTATTTAAATGCCTCACAATTAAATAAATACCTTAAAACATGTATATTTATAATGAAAGAATGCAACACGGTAACCATGGTAACAGAATTTCACAGGTACATCTATTTCTGTAAGACGCAATGCAATTCCAATTATTACATTACTGTGATAGTTTCCAGATGGTTATAAGGTTATCACTGAACCAAATTAAACTGTAAAATTCATCAATACATACAGTATAATGAGCTTAAGGGGGTCAAGGGGCACTCTAGATTTTTTTCACGTGTGAGTGTGGTACGAAAGGTATTTTTCACCCGACTATAAAGGGTCTCCAAAAACCACATTTAAAGGCCCTTAAATTAACAGTGTCTGTGATATTCCCAGAAAACTAACTTCGCTCTAATATACCTACGAAGGAATGACAAACCCCTAACCACTGCACCAGTTGCTGAATTGATAAAGTTTGATTATTCATACCAAGATTAAATCAGTCATAGCATTCATGATTGAAATTTTGCTAATTGTACTCTTTACAACTAGAATATTCGCGGGTGAAACCGCGACGGGTAATGCTAGTTATTAGTATTATTGTTATTAATTTTTATATGTAGAGAGAGAAATGTTCAATCTACTAATTAATCTGCGAAATAAACCCCATTGATAGCAGTCTATAGTGTGAGAGCGTGTAATAATTTTAAATAATAAGGTGCAAACATTGGTTCAAGTAACTTATGTATCGCGATACGTACGCGTCTAAGGTAATTTTTTAGTGTAGTGCTTACTACAATATTAACAAAATTAGCAATATTAACAATAAAAGAAATTTCATAAATATCAAAATAATCATTAAAACATTATAAACAAGTAGTTCCGTGAAGAACTATACAGCCTATTTTCATATATCCTACTAATGGTAATTTCAGTTTGAAGGTTGTGATTGATTCGTAGATATTGAGAACCGTCTAAATATTTCAGATGGTAGCCAGGTTCGATTTTGATTTATTTACTATTACATGAAGATTATTGTGTACGTGTGGCATTCAAACTTCAATCGCATGATTAGCACACAAGAAGTAAATACGAGATTTAAAAATTTCGCACAGCTGCCATCTCGTGGTTATGAAAACAATTGAAATAAATTAAATATGCCAGTGGATTAACATTTGTATAAGCATTTAACGTGCAAAGTTTCCCTGTACTCGGATGGTTAAATCGCGATAAACGTCCATTTATTCGCGTCGCCGCCATGTTGGACTTGTGATCACCAGGTTACTGAAAGTCCTGTAGGTGAACTTACGTTCATAGCTTCTATGAACATAAAAAAGTTCAGTTCAATTGCTGTAAAATATTCGTAGATAATGAGAACTGTCTAAATATTTCGGATGCTCGCCATTTTGGATTGATATATGTATAGGCCATAGAATTATATATCATTAAAGGAAAATTATTGCTTAGGTTCATTATTCAAACTTTCACTTCGATCGCATGATTACGACACAAGAAATAAAAACTTAATTTTAAAATTTCACACAGCCGCCATCTTGAGGTGATGTAAACAATTGAACTAAATTAGATGCCAGTGCATTAAAAATGTACAATCATTTACTGTACCACATTTCACCTCGCTCAGAAAGTTAAATCTCGAGGAAAGTCTATTAAAATGTTTCAACATCGCTTGGCCGCAGAATTTGTACTTTACAGGTTAATGAAAATGACATATGTTAACATGTACCAGTGCCCTTTATCACCGTACAAAATTTCAAGGTGATATCTGTAAGAGTTTCGGAGATATAGAATGCCAGTGAAATATTTCGCACAGGTTTGAGGTTATGTAAACAATTGAACTAAATTAGACGCCAGTGCATTACAATGGGTATAAACATTTGCTGTACCAAGTTTAATTACATTTGGATGGTTAAATCGCGAGAAAAGTCAACCGAAAGTCTCAAATTCGCTTGACCGCCATGTTGGTTTTGTAGTTACCAGGTTTTTGAAAGTCTCATAGATGAACTTCTAGTAGTGTCCTTTATCACCGAACGCAATTCCAGGGTGATATCGGTAATACAGTAGTTTCAGAGATACTGAATGCTGGTGAAATATTTTGCACAGCCGCCATGTTGGATTTGTGAGACACAATAAAATTTGAAGAGCACGGTCGGGGTCTGCCAGAATGGTGGTATGATCTTACCGAGTTTCATTGAAATCGCTCCAGCCGTTTAGACGTTATTAGAGGGAGGGGCGGGCACACACACCATCACAGACACGCACACACACATGGACAAAAGGTGATCTCATAAGCCTATTTTTTTTTCATAAAATGAAAATAGGCTAAAATAAATAATAAATAAATAATAAAAAAAAATTAATTATAAATAATTCATAGTTAATAATAAATAAATAATACCGGCAGTGGTGGCTACGCTCGCTAAAGCGCAGCGTTAGGTCATGGGGCCAAGCTCTCTGCTGACTCAGTAGACGCATGGGTTCGAGCCCTGCCATCGGCCGTCCTTGAAATGGTTTTCGTCGTTTCCCATTTTCAACTCCAGGCAAATGCTGGGACAGTACCTTCTGACAGCCACGGCAGCCTCCTTCCACATCCTTGCTCAGTTTCATTCACCATCATTCATTTAATCTCTCATTAACTCCTCTCATCAGGTTGGTGTCAGGAAGAGCATCTGGCCGTAAAAACATCCGCCACAAAGTCTGCCATCGCACCTTATCCCCGACCTCGTTGGAAAACGAGAATAATAATGGGTGGACATACAATAAGAAATAAATAATAATTTTAAAAAGCCCGCTATTTAAGAGTTCGGTTGCGCGCAGCGGCCATCTTGCGTATTAGCCCCTGTGCTAGCTATGACTCTCTCTCTATACAACCAGCATAAGGCCGGTTGCGAGCGGCGGCCATCTTGCGTATTAGCCCCTGCGCCAGGGCCGGTCTTTTATCCCTACTTGCGTCATTAGTCTACATGCCAATGCAGTAACATGTGTTCAAGAGAGAGGTGGTGAGTTACGATTGTTCATAAATTACTTTAAGTTTTACAATTTAATTGAAAAGTTGCACTGCACTCTTCTAAAGCCATGGTGAGAAAGCCATTGATCATTAACAGTTTGGAAGACAGTCTGGGCGTTATCATAGGTCGCTAATAGGTTTGACGGCTGTTTGGCCGTACATAATTGCTTGTACTACAAGTATGGGGGTCTGGGGCTAATCCCAAGACTAGAATTGTGTTAGTATGTGAAGCCTTGTTGCAATAGTTAGCTTTCTAAAGAAATCTACCTAACAGCACCAACCTGACAGTCCATGTGCTAATGACACAGGCACCTTACTTCCTGTAACACTTGAACGTATGATACTTTTCAAAACATGGCGCAATACACAGTGGTTGATTTCCTGGGCAATTGCCACAAAAGTAAGATGTTAACTTACGTCGGCACGCCCCTTTCCCTTTCTTTGTGCACTGATGGAACACACTGTACAATTGAGTTTGTATTTCTTGTCCTCGAATTGTTTTCGAAAGCGCCTCCCTGTTTGTCAGGCCGCCTGTTTAGGAGATGAGTGTTTTCTTCCCCTTTTGTGAGGTACCTGACGAGCATAATTTTCTGGGAGGCTTTGAATAATATCCTTCCGAAACATTCTGTGAGATATGTAGGCCTATATTACCATGATATAATTAATCTTGAAAGCACCCCTAGCAGCATAAATCACGAGTTTCACTAAAATGTCACATAAAATAACATCCAAGTACAATAATGGTTTACATACAACACAGCTTAACTGCGAGTTAGCTGCTTGACCCACTACATTAAATTCTGAAGTTTCTAATAGTACCACTAGATGGCAGCACATTGCAGATTAGTACAATGACAGCCTTTCACCTATTTGACATCAGAAGAACGTTGTATCAAGCGGTTATAAAATTCTGCGGCTGTGGATTAAATTCGAATACGGCAGCGGACGGAGTATGATTGCCATTCGACTACAGTCGAACATGACAGCATAGGGGTTAAAGAAGAAAAACGGATTGAAGAGTTTACAACTAATAAAATAAAATAAAATAAAATTGATATCCTTACAATAATGTGATTAAATTAAAATGAGCGTTCAATATATATATATTAACGTTTTCAAGCACTTAAATTATGCTATTTCTAAACAGGACTTGCGATGGATTGTGGTGAAATTGTAAAACCGATTTAGGTACGGTAGTTGAGAATTCTACCATCGATATTTTCTTAAGGCATATTTACTATCGCACATGTTGGTTGAATTATTTACAGTAGATGTAGACTAACTGGTAAAATAACAAGTATTTCCGTGAAGAACTATACAGCCTATTTTCATATATTAGCCTATGTTAATTGCCTCAATCAACATACACAATTTCAGTTTGAATGCTGTAATAGATTCATAGATATTGAGAGCCGTCTAACTATTTCGGATAGCCACCATGTTGGATTTTTATATATGTAGGCCATAGAGTTATGTACTGTTACATGAAGATTATTGCGTACGTGTAGGCTACTATTCGAACTTGAATCGCATGATTAGGACACAAGAAATAAAAACAATAAAATTTCGCCCAGCCGCCATCTTGTTGTTGTATAAACAACTGAAATGAATTAGAAGTCTGTAAAATTTGTATAAGCATTTATCGTACCATGTTTTACTGCGCTCGTGTGGTTAAATTACGAGAATCGTCCATTTAATTAATTAAATTTCGCGTCGCCGCCATGTTGGATTTGTGGTCACCATATTATTGAAAGTTTCATAGGTGAACTTATGATCATAGCCTTTATCAACACACAAAATTTCAGTTTGATTGCCGTCATAGATTAGTAGATACTGATAACCGACTAAATATTTCGGATGGTCGCCATGTTGGATTTTTATATATGTAGGGCATAGAGTTATGAACTATTAAATGACGATTATTGCGTAGGTTCATTATTCAAACGTTGACTTCGATCACATAATTAGGACACAATAAATAAAAACTTAATTTTAAAATTACCATTGCAATTTTGATTTTAATAGGGGGACACACCCAGACACATACACACACACGCACACAGACAGACACACGGAAAAAAGTGATCTCATAAGCCTATATTTTTTCATAAATAACAAGTAGTTCCGTGAAGAACTAAAGCCTATTTTCATACAACTTACTTATGTTAATTGCCACTATCAACATACAAAATTTAAGTTTGATTTCTGTAATAGAATCGTAGATATTGAGAACCTACTAAATATTTCGGATGGTCGCCATGTTGGATTTGTATATATGTAGGTCTTAAGAGTTATGTACTGTTACATGAAGATTATTGTGTACGTTGAGCCATTTTTATGATATATATAAGTTACTCCTTTGTGCCATTTTTATCTGACGTGATCAATGCACGCCTTTGTGAAACCTTGGCTGTGAAGCTATTAATAGCCCTCTGATGTCTTAATACCATATATGGACATATCTGCATCTTGTCCCCTTATTGGCCAGTGATTTATATATTGGAAGGGGTCGTGACCAATCAAATTTTACCACGCAGTTACCTTTGTGTTGCGTCGTCATTTGCTTTGTTTCGAGGCATTTATTTCTTGCAGCCAAGTAGGCTAGTCGTATTCCCATATTCTTGGGGAAGTGCCCGCGTTCAAGGTGAAACCATGGCGAGGTGTCTGTATGTCGTAATCTATATTGCTTTACTGTAGTTCAGTTTCATATTTCGGCAATTTAAAACTCTTATTCTGTGTTATTTTCTTTTGGTCGCGTGTACTTGCCCCCTCCCGATATTTTCCCTCCGTCCTTTGTGTGCGTGTAATTGCTGGTGAGTTTTTGTTTTGTATGGTAGTGTTATTTTCATTTATTTTGATAACGTAGTTTTTGTACTTTAAGGGTTGAAAGTTATGTATGTGGGCTGTCTTCGATTTACTCTCAAGTGCGTGACGGTGGGTTTGCCTACCTTGTAGGGGGCACCTTTGAGTCTGTCATTCAGAGTGTATCTTATCGTAGAACAACATAACGGGATTGCAGATTATTTTTCTTGCTTCCCGTAATGCTTTGTTCTTTATCTAAAGAGTTCACAAAAGGAGGTCTCACCATTGCTATTTGCTGGTGACCTAACCTGTGATATTCTTGTGTCTGTGAATGCCCATATTTTGCGCATCACATATTTTCGTCGTCTTTGTGTGCCCTTATCTCCTACGCATACTTTCAATTTTTAAAGTATATATTTGGCTTTGCCGATAATTTAATGTAATTTTTCCTTTTGTCTAATTTCCTATTTTTCTCGTAACTCACTCGTTCTTGCATGTGCCTCCGCGTCTTTCTTCCTCACTCCTCCCCTCCCTCTCACCCCTCTCCACTCCGTTCTGAACCATTGTACCCCCTCCTATTTTGTTCATCCCTTTTGACACGCTTTGTCTAAATTTTGAGAACGTATCTTGACTTCGTTGAGTGTAGTCGTTTCTGAGTTTTGTCTTTTTATTTAATTGCGACATACTTACATTTAGTCATCGTTTCATCTTGCCTTGAACACGTTACCTTAACTTATCTTATTTTATTTCATTTTAATATAATTTAATTTAGTATATTTTCGATTGTCTTCCTAATTTGTATTTTTTCTTGCGGTAAACTAATTTTGTGGTTTATTTGTTGGTCATTTCTCTTCTTGCTTTTAATATCTCTGGGATCGTTGTGCATTGTAGTTGTTATTTTAATACATTTTATCTTTGCCTAAGTATCTCTGCTTTTGCGTCACGTCTTATTTTAATTTTAGTAACCTTCTTCGAGTTTTGTCTGGTTTTTGCTATATTTCGGTTTGTCGGTCTTATTAGCGTACTTGTGACGTTAATACGACCTACACGGCCTCTGATTTAAATTTGTTCATCTTTGGATTTTACCGTAGTTTAATTTTATTTAGCTTTCCCCCTTCCTTTTGGGGATTGCTTTCTGGTTTGCCTTTTAAAATTTGGGCCCAGCGAAAGCCAAACAAGACTGCGATCTCCCCGTTTTTCTTTCTTCTATTTTATTTTATTTTATTTTATATTTCTTCGGGGATAGGGGAAGAGCTTCAGCTACGTTTTCACTGAAGTCTGCTGCGTACGTAAGTATATGTTTATTTCTATTACTTCATCTAAGTTGCGTACAAATGGATTTCAGAGCGTGGTTTTGAGACAAAATCACCTTTCTAATTTAACAATTTTTTTTCAGCTGTTCGTTCCTGAGACTTCGAGCTGAATTGCATTGTGAAACGTTTCCATCCTTTTCGTACCGATAGTATAATGTTGTCTTTCTGAGGTTTAAGGTGCTGAGAATTTCATGAAAGAAGAGATAGGTCTGGTATGGTCTATCAACATTTGAAAAACACACAGCCGCAAACCGTATGTTTCGTGTGAGGACGACGACTTGGTGCCCGTGAGTAAATTACCACGTGGGAAAGCAACATCTTACGGTAATGTGATGTGCACTTATTTATTTCTTCTCGTAATACTGTTTAGCTACCTTTTATATTTTTGAAGTAGTTTGAAATTAGTAGTTTTTGTAGTCCTTTTTCTTATCTCGTTGGTGTGTACCGTGCTGTGTTTTTATATTTTCGTTATGGATAAATCTATTAAGCAGGAAGTTCGTTTACCGTCCTTTAATTTTGAGTCGTTGACTGCACCTATTTCTTCAAGTAAGGCTATTCCAGAACCCCAGTTTTTTAGTGTACTGAAAGACTTACTTATGTTTGACCCGTTATCTAGTGGCTACTTTTCTAATCCAACCAGTGTTGGTCATTCTGACAACGTCGCATCCGTTGTGAGCAAGTGGAATCTTACTTTTTCCGGGGAAGATAACACATCTTCAGTTTTTTGGTTCATTCAGAGGATTGAGGAACTGTGTCAGTGCCATGACATAAGTCCCGATAAGATAGTTCGTTGCCTACCAATTTTACTTTCTGGTAAAGCGTTGCAGTGGTACAGGGTGTCACCATTCCATTACACTTCATGGAACGAATTTGTGTGCAACATAAAAGCCCGTTTCACTCCCCAAGATTTCGCGTATGCTTTGAAACAGGAAATCTACGCTCGAACTCAAGGCCCCTCCGAGAAGATTGACGATTATGTCACGGCTGTACGCCTCCTCACAGCCAATTTGCCTCAGCCATTCCACCCACAGGAACTTTTCGAAATTATTTATAGGAATTTAAATCCTATATATAAGTACTTCATACGTCGCATTTCGGTACGCTGTATTGAGGACATAATTCTACATGGACGCGAATATGAGAACAATTTTCGGTCGAGTTTGAGTTATGTTCCACCCCCTATTTCTCACGAAGTCATGTTTCCTGAACTAGCTTGTGCGACTAGCACAAAACATGCGTTTACTTCTGTGGCCCATCCCGTTATCTCAAACAAGACTGTCTCTTTTAGTCTCCCCTCTCGTCCTGCCATAAATCACGTCCAAAGTGATAGTCACGCTGCCAGCCAAACGCATTCTACCTCCCGTGTCCACAATAATCCTCCAGATACCAAACGAGTCTCCGCAAATATCTTATGTTGGAATTGCAACAATCACGGTCATAACTTCCGTGAATGTGCCGCTAGATCCCGTAAGTTCTGCTACGGTTGTGGGATGTCAGATGTGACTAAATTGACCTGTCCAAATTGTAATTTCAACCAGGAAAACTGTTGAAGTGCTGTCCTGAGTTCGACCCGTCGGGCAGCCCTCAAAGCAGGTATCGCGTTCCTTATCTTTGTTTTGCTTCTGTATCGCAACCTTGGGTCACATTATCTTTTCATCATGTCACAACTCAAGCCATTTTGGATTCTGGAGCCACGGAGAGCTTTATCCTTCGCTCTGTGGCGGAACAAATTCCAGCGCTGCGCATCTGTCCTCACGAGGATGGACGTGAGCGTAAGTTCGTGTCAGCTGGTTCGTCTGCTATCAACGTTACCGGTACTGTTTTATATCATCTCAAGATCCATGGTTTTTCATGGGATCACCAGTTCCACGTAGTTGATAATTTATCCACCCAAGTCCTTTTAGGGACCGATTTCATGCGCAAAACAGGTTTACAATTAGATTTTGTGAGTAATTCCTTTAGCTTTCTGTTTCATTCCAACAAACAATTCCCGTTCGAAGAATGTACCTCTCGTGTTAGTGAAGTTTCCACTGTGCATTCTGTCCAGCTGCCTCTGTCGTTATTTTCGGAAGAGCGTGATGTGCTGAGTGATTTGGTGAACGAATTCTCGGATGTCCTCACAGATAAATTAGGTTCAGCGGTAGGTCACGAATGTCATATCGATCTCACAGACAATGTCCAGGTTCGATCCCCGCCATTTGCATGTTCACCTCCAAAGCTGTTGGCTATGAGAAAATATGTCAAAGAGCTACAAGATAAAGGAGTAGTCGTTCCTTCCAAGTCTGCGTATGGTTCTCCAGCTTTTCTGATTCCCAAGAAAGACTGCGAATATAGATTAGTTGTCGACTACAGTAATCTGAATAAGAAGGTTGTTTTTGACAATTTTCCGTTACCTACACTCGACAGCGCTTTTCAGCATTTTCATGGAACGAACTATTATTCTATTATTGATCTCAATTCCTCATATTATCAAATTCCGTTAGACGCCGAGAGCCGTGATTTTACCGCCTTTTCCACACCTTTTGGGTTATTCAACTTCAATAGATTACCTATGGGTATCGCTGTCGGAGCACAAATTCTTAGTCGTGTGTTAGATGATCTATTAGGTGACTTGAAATTTAAGTTTGTCTTCAATTATTTAGATGACCTTGTTGTTTATAGCAAATCTTTCGAGGAGCACGTAACTCATCTCCGTGAAGTTTTATCTCGCCTCAGAAAAGCGGGACTCACTATCAATCCCGAAAAGACCTCTTTGGCCCGCACACAGATCAAGTTTTTAGGACATGTTCTGACGACTAACGGTATTAGCGTCATGCCTGATAGAGTTGAATGTATTAAGAATCTACCGGTGCCTACCTCTGTGAAAGCTCTACGCCGTGCCATGGGCATGTTTGGGTTTTATTCCAGGTTTATCAGACATTTCTCAGATATTTCGGCTCCATTGAATGCCCTCAAAAAGAAGAACGCTAAATTTATATGGGGTCCAGAGCAAGATAAAGCTTTTAACACTTTAAAAGAGAGTCTTATATCTGCTCCTGTGTTGCAAGCTCCAGATTTCGAGTCAAGGTTCTTCCTCCATTGCGACGCTAGTGATCTAGCTGTGTCAAGCGTTTTAAGTCAACACGTGGACGGGAAGTTTGCGCCTGTAGCTTTTGCTAGTCGCATGCTTAATGAACATGAACGTCGCTATTCCATCTTTGAAAAGGAGTCCCTAGCTGTTGTCTTTGGCTGCGAGAAATTCAGGAGTTTCCTAGAACATCGCCATTTTACTGTCTACACCGATAATGAAGCTCTGAAATGGAGCATGTCGCAAGTAAAGAAACTTGGTCGTATCAATCGGTGGATTTTGAGACTATCGTCGTTCAAGTTCGACATTGTACACGTGAAAGGCAGTGAAAACTCTGTGGCTGATTGTCTCTCGCGCATGTTCGAGGATTCCACTATTTCCGCTCCTAGTCAGATTGTTCCTCCTTCTGTCGAAACTTCACCTCAGGAAATGCCTGAAAATGTGTTTTTATTACAGTTTAGTCCATGGTTCTTCGTGGATATACGTAAGTTTCAGGCAGATGATCTTTATTGTCGTGAACTCCGTGAGAAAATTACCAACAAGGACCCCACTGTGAGTGAATTTTGTGTCCGTAATGATGTAATTGGCCGTCTCCTCCCTGGTTCAAACTCCTTCAGAATTTTCGCCCCTGAGAATGTTCGTAATATGCTCTTAACATACTATCATTCTTCGGCTATAGGCTTACACGTGGGAATGTACCGTACTTTACGCAAAATTGATTCTGAATTCTATTGGCCTACAATCAAACCAGATGTGTTTGATTTTGTAAAAAAATGTCACACCTGTCAACGCTCTAAGCCAGCGCAAAATACGCAGATAGGTTTGCATAGTGCTCATGTTGTTACTCGTCCTAGAGAAAGGTTATTTATTGACATATTCGGTCCTATGACACGTTCTAGGTCTGGTCATCAGGCGATTTTGACAGTGATCGACGGTTTTTCTAAGTTTGTCTGGCTCTTTCCTGTTAAGGACATTTCTGCAAAAGGGACGGTCCATTTATTATGTAAGCATATTTTTGCTATATTTGGCCCGCCCAAGTTCCTTGTTACCGATAATGCTACCATCTTCAAGTCCAAAACTTTCAAATCTATGACCTTCAGTTGGGGCATTAATCATGTGTTATTAGCGCCGTTCAGACCACAAGGCAATCAGGTAGAGAGATTTAATCGTAATCTGAAAGCTTGTCTAACCGCCTTCCATAATGTGGAACAATCCAATTGGGATGTTAACATGCATTATTTTACCTTAGGTTTTAATACCTCGTTTCATTCGTCTATTCAAACCACACCAGCGGAATTGTTTATAGGCCGTAAACTCGTTGATCCCCTGATGCTCCGTTGGAATATCGAGTATTTGTCTATCCCGTCACGAACCATCTCTACTCAAGAGAAATGGGATTCCGCCGTCGCTAGCCTTAAGCGGGCTAGACAGAAGGTCTCAGCACGGTACAACCAGCGTAGAAAACCTGTTCATTTTCAGATAGGAGATAGAGTTTTGGTGCGACTACACCCTATTAGTAATGCAGCTTCCGGCATCTCCAGTAAACTGTGTTTGCGCTGGTCCGAACCAAGGACCATAACCAGGTTCCTGAACAATGTGACTGTGGAGATGATTTCTAATGACGATCCTCAACTAATTTCTGTTTCTCATGTAGCAAATCTTCAGAAATACCATGAATGATGTGGTGTCTGTGTAATTATTTGTTTATCTAGAGTATGTATTTCTTTCAGTGTTTTGACGCGGCGATCCCAGTGTTGATGTTTTTACAGGATCCCTGCCTGTTTATTTAGTTTAGTGTGTCCATGATTGTTTTCAGTATCTCTTAACCGTCCGCGAGTGTTATCGCGCGCTGTTTTCTTTCTCTCTCCCTTAGACCACACCGCATCCAAGTAGTGTAATATCATTTTATCAATGGTTGTGACGACAGAACATTCCATTGGAAATACAGGGTGCTCCACAGATTAAGTTTTATTAACCATTTATACCACAATGTAACTCTTTTGTTTTTTTTTTCTATATTAGGAATATTGGGAGGAAGGAAAATCGCTGCAGCCTTGACGTCAACTGCAGTGGTCCTGGGTTCCCCCTTGTTCATCTTCAGGCCTTTGGATTACAACTTATCGTTATTCTTCGGAAATTTCAAAAACAGAAAAATGTTTTTCTTTGTGAGATAACTCATAACTTATATGTTCATTTTTTTTCTCCCTAGTCAAAATTTGCTGCCAACGTGTTTAGTGAATTGAGTGTTTTGTGTGATAAGGTCGGTACCACCTTCTCTCATGGGACACTGCTTCGCTGGCATTTTAGGCAGCGGATTTTGTATTCGTTGCGTTTTTGCACCTAAATTTCATTTTTCTAGGTTTACTTAGCCAAAATTCCCCTCACTCAGTTAACTGCTTGTGCGTTTGATGTATACTTCAAAGAGATGGACTTGTGCTATACCAAGCCTCTGTGAAAGGCAATGAGTTTGGAACTCTAAAGTGAGCTACTCCGTGTGTTTGTGTCATATGAGACTCTCTCCTTGAGAGCCATTTTATGAATGAAACAAGAGTGCATCTTATACCATACATACAAAAAAAAAATGTTTTGTGTTTGTATTTTGTAAACATTTTTTTTCCAAGGAAGAGGGGGAATTTTGAGCCATTTTTATGAGATATATAAGTTACTCCTTTGTGCCATTATTATCTGACGTGATCAATGCACGCCTTTGTGAAACCTTGGCTGTGAAGCTATTAATAGCCCTCTGATGTCTTAATACCATATATGGACATATCTGCATCTTGTCCCCTTATTGGCCAGTGATTTATATATTGGAAGGGGTCGTGACCAATCAAATTTTACCACGCAGTTACCTTTGTGTTGCGTCGTCATTTGCTTTGTTTCGAGGCATTTATTTCTTGCAGCCAAGTAGGCTAGTCGTATTCCCATATTCTTGGGGAAGTGCCCGCGTTCAAGGTGAAACCATGGCGAGGTGTCTGTATGTCGTAATCTATATTGCTTTACTGTAGTTCAGTTTCATATTTCGGCAATTTAAAACTCTTATTCTGTGTTATTTTCTTTTGGTCGCGTGTACTTGCCCCCTCCCGATATTTTCCCTCCGTCCTTTGTGTGCGTGTAATTGCTGGTGAGTTTTTGTTTTGTATGGTAGTGTTATTTTCATTTATTTTGATAACGTAGTTTTTGTACTTTAAGGGTTGAAAGTTATGTATGTGGGCTGTCTTCGATTTACTCTCAAGTGCGTGACGGTGGGTTTGCCTACCTTGTAGGGGGCACCTTTGAGTCTGTCATTCAGAGTGTATCTTATCGTAGAACAACATAACGGGATTGCAGATTATTTTTCTTGCTTCCCGTAACGCTTTGTTCTTTATCTAAAGAGTTCACAAAAGGAGGTCTCACCATTGCTATTTGCTGGTGACCTAACCTGTGATATTCTTGTGTCTGTGAATGCCCATATTTTGCGCATCACATATTTTCGTCGTCTTTGTGTGCCCTTATCTCCTACGCATACTTTCAATTTTTAAAGTATATATTTGGCTTTGCCGATAATTTAATGTAATTTTTCCTTTTGTCTAATTTCCTATTTTTCTCGTAACTCACTCGTTCTTGCATGTGCCTCCGCGTCTTTCTTCCTCACTCCTCCCCTCCCTCTCACCCCTCTCCACCCCGTTCTGAACCATTGTACCCCCTCCTATTTTGTTCATCCCTTTTGACACGCTTTGTCTAAATTTTGAGAACGTATCTTGACTTCGTTGAGTGTAGTCGTTTCTGAGTTTTGTCTTTTTATTTAATTGCGACATACTTACATTTAGTCATCGTTTCATCTTGCCTTGAACACGTTACCTTAACTTATCTTATTTTATTTCATTTTAATATAATTTAATTTAGTATATTTTCGATTGTCTTCCTAATTTGTATTTTTTCTTGCGGTAAACTATTTTTGTGGTTTATTTGTTGGTCATTTCTCTTCTTGCTTTTAATATCTCTGGGATCGTTGTGCATTGTAGTTGTTATTTTAATACATTTTATCTTTGCCTAAGTATCTCTGCTTTTGCGTCACGTCTTATTTTAATTTTAGTAACCTTCTTCGAGTTTTGTCTGGTTTTTGCTATATTTCGGTTTGTCGGTCTTATTAGCGTACTTGTGACGTTAATACGACCTACACGGCCTCTGATTTAAATTTGTTCATCTTTGGATTTTACCGTAGTTTAATTTTATTTAGCTTTCCCCCTTCCTTTTGGGATTGCTTTCTGGTTTGCCTTTTAAAATTTGGGCCCAGCGAAAGCCAAACAAGACTGCGATCTCCCCGTTTTTCTTTCTTCTATTTTATTTTATTTTATTTTATATTTCTTCGGGGATAGGGGAAGAGCTTCAGCTACGTTTCCACTGAAGTCTGCCGCGTACGTAAGTATATGTTTATTTCTATTACTTCATCTAAGTTGCGTACAACGTGTAGTGTTCAAACTTCAATCGCATGATTGGGACACATGAAGAAAAAATGAAATGTTGACATTTGGCACAGCTGCCATCTTGTGATTATGGAAACAATTGATATAAATTAGATGCCTGTGGATTAACATTTGTATAAGGATTTACTGTACCAAGTTTCACTGCACTCGGATGGTTAAATTGCAAGAAACGTCCATGTGAATATTTATGCTTCGCGTCGCCGCCATGTTGGATTTGTGATCACCATGTTGTTGAAAGTCTTATAGGTGAACCTATGTTTATAGCCCCTATGAACATTAAAAAAATCAGTTTGATTGCTGTAATAGATTCGTAGATATTGAGAACCGTCTAAATATTTCGGATGGTCGCCTTGTTGGATTGTTATATGTAAAGACCATAGAGTCATGCACCATTAAAGGAAAATTATTGCGTAGGTTCATTATTCAAACTTTCACTTCGATCGCATGATTACGACACAAGAAATAAAAACTTAATTTTAATATTCGCAAAGCCGCCATTTGAGGTTATGTAAACCATTGAACGAATTTAGATACCGGTCCATTGCAATGTGTATAAACATTTTCTGTACCAAATTTCATTGCGTTTGGATCTTTAAATAGCGAGAAAAGTCTATTTAAAACTTTCAAATTCACTTGTGCGCCATGTTCCTTTTGTAGTTAACCGGTTTTTGAAAGTCTCATAGATGAACTTCCAGTAGTTCCCTATATCTCCGCACAAAATATCAGGGTGATACCGGTAATAGTTTCAAAGATATAGAATGCCGGTGAAATTGAACGAAGTTAGATGTCGGTGCATTACAATGTGTATAAATATATACTGTACCAAGTCTCATTGCGTTTGGTTGGTTAAATCGCAAGAAACGTCTATTTAAACGTTGCAACTTTGCTTGGCAACCATGTTGGTTTTGTAATTACCAGGTATTCAAAAGTCACTTAGGTAAACTTCTAGTAGTTCCCTTTATCACCGTACAAAATTTCAGAGTGATATCGATAATAGTTTCGAGGATATTGAATGCTGGTGAAATATTTCGCACAGCCGCCATGTTGGCTTGGTGAGACGTAACAAAATTTGAAGGGCACGGTCGGAGTCGCCTGGGATAGTGATATGAACTTACCGAGTTTCATTGAAGTCACTCCAGCCGTTTAGTTTTAATTAGGGCTGAATCACACACATAAGCACACATAGACACACGGACGAAAGGTGATCTCATAAGCCTATTTTTTTTCGTATTCATAAGTGAAAATAGGTTAAAAATTTCTTGGCATGCCGGAAGGCGTAGGTAGATTTCATTGGGCAAACTAGGGGATAGGCGAAAATAGGCAGAATATGCAGGTTTTCGTAGAAGGATCAGACCTCATTTATTGCGAGAAAGTATTTTACAATTGGAGCTAAATTAACTTTGTTTTTCGTCTTTCTATGCATATTTTTTAAAGATTTATTGCCCTAACCGGACGGTAACCTTCTTGCCATTTGGGGTCCATTTTTAGCCTATTTTCAATTTTGAAAAAAATAGATTTATGAGATCACCTTTTGTCCGTGAGTGTGTGCGTGTGTGTGTGTGAGAGAGGTGTGTGTTTCCCCCCTAATAACTTCTAAACGGCTGGAGCGATTTCAATGAAACTCGGTAAGTTCATAGCACTATTCCGGGCGACCTCGACCATGCCCTTCAAATTTTGTTACGTCACACTAACCCAACATGGCGGCTGTGTGAAATATTTCACCAGCATTCAATATCTCCGAAACTATTCCCGATATCACCCTAGAATTTTTTACGGTGATAAAGGGAACTACTAGAAGTTCACCTGTGTGACTTTTGAAATACTGGTAAGTACAAAACCAACATGCCGGCCACGCGAATTTGCGACTTTTAATTAGACGTTTCTCCCGATTTCACCAACCAAACGCAATAAAACTCTGTACAATAAATGTTTATACATATTGTAATGCACAGACATGTAACTTAGTTCAATTGTTTACATAACCACAAGATGGCGGATGTGCGAAATATTTCACCAGAATTCTATATCTCTGAAACTATTAGCGGTAGCACCCTGAAATTTTGTACGGAGATAAATGGCACTACTGGAAGTTGATCTATAAGACTTTCAAAAACTGGTTAACAACAAAACGAACATGGCGGCCAAGCGAATATGAAAATTTTAAATAGACCTTTCTCGCGATTTAATGTTCTAAACGCAATGAAATCTGGTACAGGAAATGTTTATACGCATTTTAATGCATTGGTATCTAATTTAGTTCAATTGTTTACATAAACTCAAGATGGCAGCTTTGCGAATTTTAAAATTAAGTTTTTATTTCTTGTGTCTTAATCATGTGATCGATGTGAAAGTTTGAATAATGAACCAACGCAATACTTTTCCTTTAATGGTACATGACTCCATGGCCTATACATTTAACAATCCAACATGACGACCATCCGATATATTTAGACGGCTCTGAATATCTACGAATCTCTTATAGCAATCAAACTGATTTTTTTTATGTTCATAGGGGCCTTGACCTTAAGTTCACCTATAGGACTTTAAATAACCTGGTGATCACAAATCCAACAAGGTGGCGACGCGAAGTATAAATATTCATATGGACGTTTCTCGCAATTTAACCATCCGAGTGCAGTGAAACTTGGTACGGTAAATCCTTATACGGATGTTAATCCACTGGCATCTAATTTATTTCAATTGTTTCCATAACCACAAGATGGCAACTGTGCGAAATTTTCAAATCTCGTTGTTACTTCTTGTGTTCTAATAATGCGATTCAAGTTTGAATGCTACATCTACACAATAATCTTCATGTAACAGTACATAACTCTAGGACCTACATATATAAAATCCAACATGGCGACCATCCGAAATATTTATTCGGGTCTCAATATTTACGTATTTACGAATCTATTACAGCAATCAAACTAAAATTTTGTATGTTGATAGTGGCAGTTAATATATGTAGGATATACGAAAATAGGCTGTATAGTCCTTCACGGAACTACTTGTTATACTTGTGGTCACACTGTCCTTATGCAAGGTTTCAACACTGATGTGTAACTATCTAACCGTCTGTTACTTCTTCATGCAATATTTTATCTCCCGCAGAGATTTTGGTTTGTTCCTGGGTTTAGGAGCTGTGACAACGCGGGCATGTAGCCCCGTGTACTTTGGGTGTGTGTAGAATCGGTCTGATAGCCGGTGTTAATTGTGATAGCTGTATTAATCTTGTAATTCAGGTAATGACTGCCGACGGTCAATTTCAAGTCGTAGTTTCTAATTCTGCTACCAAATACTACCGCCAACAACACCTAGCTGTGAACTTAGCTACTAGATGCCACCGCAACCAGGAACTCGCAAATCACAAATAATCTTATTAATATATGTATTTTTTTTCAGGAGTGTCGTTACATATTTATAACTTGTATTCCACCCATTCATCGGGCACAATAGTATTGACCAACTGAAGAGCTACAAATTAACAATTTTGTATTGGCAACACTGAACAAGTATGGCTTCAAATCTGTACATACCTCAATATCCTGCCTGAGTGTAAGGGAACTGACGATGATCGAAACTAGTAATCCAAGTGAATTCATTAATCTCATGTAATGTTGTAAGGTCTAGGTCTAGGTACCCATTACAATTGTGTACACTCGTGTTGACTGACAGAAGAGCATCTATAAGAATAACATACAGTTTGTTATCCTTTGTAGATGAAATTAATTGTATTGCAAAATGCTCGCACTTAATTAAGCGGAGGCAAGGACTGACGTCAATACAAGTACGAAGAAAGGGACGTAGAAGGAGTAGGGAAAGCGATACTTGAGAAACCGCTTAGTAAAGTGATATCTTAATGAGCAATTTAGTTTTCTTTGTAGATAAAGTGATGGCGCTCGTCTGGGCAAGTGTCGTGTTTAGATGGGCTTTGTTCGCGCTGGTCTATTGACTGCGGCTCCCATTGTTCGGCCCAAGCACCTCCATCGACACTCGCTGCCAGTCACGTACACTGCCAGCTAAGTTCTCCCTTCGTCTTGTCACATCACTAGAGGAGACACGCCACAGAATACGTCTACTTTAATGTGACATGTTAGCCATGTTCCTTATTGACAAAGTATAATAAGTCCTGGAGATTAAAAACCTTAAGCGGCCCATAGTCGGTCGGTATTATTGGTCGAACATCAATTCCCCTCGATTTTCCTTAATTCCACTCGGTCCTCCAAGGGACCCAAAAATGAGTTCCTCAACTCCGCTCAGGCTTTGGCAAGGGGTCGGCGAAGGGGTTATCCCCAATGACGTAAACAAATGTCATAACCCTCCTGCTCGCATACCAAGGGCCGGGTCAAACACCTTCTGAAGCGCATGAGCGAATTCTTGAATGCAGCTGATGTTTCCGTTCTAGGCTGGAAAATAGTATTTTCAGCATCCGCAGCTGATATCGAAAGTATTTTCTCAGGTACAAATTATACACCTAATATTATCTAAATTTAATTTTATAATGTCTGACTAGATTTAAAAAATATACAAATATTTAATTATGCACATGTTAAGAACAATGCATAATATTTGTGGAAAAAAAAGAAAACATGGCAGACTTATTTAAAAGATTATTATGATTAATTTTAAATCACTTGTATTTTCTGCCATATAAGTTATAAAGTGCCAAACACTTGATACCTGATATAACGAATGAGTGGACTTGACATCAGAGCGGTTGACCAATGACACAACAATGTCTTGCGAACACCACCACGCTATCGGTCAAGCTCTTTGAAGTCATTTTTTTTTCTACAAATTTTATGCATTGTTTTAACATGTGCATAATTAAATGTTTTTATGTTTTTTAACCCAGTCAAAGATTGTAAAATTAAATGTAGATAATAATAGGTATATACTTTGTACCTAAAAAATACTTTCGATATCAGCTGCGGATGCTGAAAATACTATTTTCCAGCCTAGAACGGAAACTTCAGCTGCATTCAAGAATTCGCTCATGCGCTGCAGAAGGTGTTTGACCCGGCCCTTGGTATGCGAGCAGGAATGTTATGCCATTTGTTTACGTCATTGGGGATAACCCCTTTGCCGACCCCTTGCCAAAGCCTGAGCGGAGTTGAACTCATTTTTGGGTCCCTTGGAGGACCGAGTGGAATTAAGGAAAATCGAGGGGAATTGATGTTCGACCGAGTGGAATTGATGCCCGCCCATATTATTCTGCAATATTTCGGGTTGTGCAATATAATTGACCGTGTGTAGACGAAATTGAAAGATTGTGCAATATATTGAGTGATTTTCAAAAAGCTGAAAACATATTGTGCAAACGGGAAAATATTGTGTGTCGTCTGTTGGCAGTATTGCACAATATCCCACCAGTTGGTATCCAAAAGTGGTCGAGTTCTGGTCGTCATGGGTGACAGGAATGCAGAAAAACAATTTATTTTAGAATGTATTGAAGTGTATCCTGGCCTTCCGGTTCTTTGGGATGTGAAGTGCAAGGATTACAGTAATCGTGCCAAAAAGGGGGAGCAGTATGATGTGCTCTTTTAGAAAAATACCGCGAACAATACCCAGACACGGACTAACAACATGTGGTGAAAATGAAAATCCACAGCCTGCTTCCAGTCTCCGACCGGGTCAGGAATGGAATGAATGAAGCCCCCATCTAGCGGCGAGGATATGAACTGTGCTGGCTGCCGAGGCCTGACGCACTCCTCTGGGGCAATGATTAAATGAATGACAGATGAAATGAAATGATAGTGGAGAGTGTTGCTGGAATGAAATGTTGACAGGGAAAACCGGAGTACCCGGAGAAAAACCTGTCTGCCTCCGTTTTGTCCAGCACAGATCTCACATGGAGTGACCGGGATTTGAACCACGGACCCAGCGGTGAGAGGCTGCCGCCTAAGCCACGGAGGCTTACTAACAACATGTGGTAAAAACTATAAATTCTTTGCGCACCAACTTCCGCAAAGAATTGAAACGTATTCGCGATGCTGAGGAGTAACCAATGCAAGACGTGCATCGAATATTTCTCCGTCCATCCGTAAAAAGTTGCGAAAATCATTAGGTTCAATGATTCTCAGTTAATTGAGTAACGTTTCGTGGGTATAATTCTCCCGATCAATAAACCACAGTTTGGCCCATTCCCTTCCTTTCCTTCCTGATTTCTTTTTCGCACCTACGCCCTCAGCAATTAACACACAACACAGTTCAGTATCCAACGTCATCAACATGAAACTCTGGCGGAGACTGATTTTGCCGTTGTGTGGAAGTTGCACAATATACTGCCATTGAGGTTGTACATCTGTGCTCGTGTTTGCGCAAAATATTGCACAACCTTCAATATTGCCTTCACACGATTCAATTATTACGCACGCAAAATTATTGCACAATATTATTGAACGTCTAGGGGTAATCGTCAAAATATTGTGCAATCTATATTGTACAATAATAATGACCGTCTATGGGCCGAATGATGATGTCTTCAAAAGTAAAATATTCCGGAATAGCCCCTTATTTGGATCCCCGGAAGGTACATGGAATGTGAGATCTTTGAAGAAATGTGGCAAGTTGGAAAATGTGAAGAATGAAATTAAACGACTAGAAATAGATGTGTTAGGACTGAGTGAGGTAAGGTGGCCAGATAATGGAGATTTATGGAGCGGAGAATTCAGAGTTTTATACTCTGGATGCTCAGACGGAACAGGAGGCGTTGCATTTATATTGTCGAAGAAAATAAGACAGAGAGTGACATGTATATGGGGATATAATGAAAGAATGTTTCTCATCAAGTTAAATACAGAATCTAGAGATACAGTTCTAATTCAATTGTACATGCCCACCTCTGCGTGCACAGATGATGAATTGGAGGAAGTGTATGAGCAATTGGAGGAAATGCTGCTGAAGGTCAACGATGAGGAAAATCTCATTATCATGGGAGATATGAATGCAGTGGTTGGAGAAGGCAGAGAAGATACCACGGTAGGGAATTTTGGTTTGGGATCCAGAAACGAAAGAGGAGATAGACTCATTGGATTCTGTCGGTCACTCAATTGTAATCACAAATACGTTATTTAGTCAACCAAAGAGAAGAAGATACACATGGACAATGCCAGGAAATGGAAATAGATATCAACTAGATTATATACTAGTTAGAGAACGATATCGAAATCAAGTAAAACTAAGCAAAATCTACTCTGGAGCTGATGTCGACTCTGATCATAACCTTGTACTGATGACGAGCCAACTAAAACTCAAAAAGGAAAAGATAGAAAGACCCTCACCAAAATGGAACTTGAGTAAAGCAATGAAAAACGCCGAAGCAATTAAAAAGTTCAAGGAAGTAACTGATGACAAGATTGATCCTGAGGGACTGAGGGGACATAATATCCAAGAAAAGTGGGAAGAAATCAAGGGGTAAATAGTTGATAGTTGATGCAGCAGAAAAGTGTTTTGGAAAAGAAGAAAGAAGAATTTACAAGCCTTGAATTACACCACACATTTTGGAATTAATGACCGAGCGCCAAATGGCCAAAAGGAGAGGTCACCATGACGACTACAAGAAGATAAGAAATACAATTAACCGAGTAACCAAAACGGCTAGAAAACATTGGATTGAAGCGAAATGCAAAGAGATAGATGAAAACATGACTGAAGGAAATACCGAGCAAGCTTTCTCGGAAGTTGGTAGACAATTCCAAAGGAAAACAAAGCCCTTGAGTACAATAAAAGAAAACAATGGAAATGTGATAATAGAAGAGGATAAGATAGCTACACATGGAAAGAATATGTAGAAGACCTATATGAAGGTCAATTAGATGACGATGTATTAGAGAAAGACACTGATATTGAACAAGGTGTTCTGGGACCCTATATACTTAGGGAGGAATTTCATAAAGCTTTGAAACTTTTAAAACTAAGGAAATCACCCGGAATAGACTCAATCCCAGGCGAAATCCTACAAACACTGGGTGATAAGGCAAAAAGTCTCTGTATCAACTTGTAAATGACATGTATACTACAGGAGAAATACCAGGAGATTTTGAGAAAACTGTACTGATACCCATTGCAAAAAGTAACCATGCACAGAAATGTCAAGATTACAGAACTATAAGCCTGAAAACTCATGCCTCCAAAATACTCAAAAGAATTGTTTACCACCGCACGGAGAAGAGAATTGAAGAAAATCTCTCAGAAGAACAATTCGGGTTCAGAATAAATAGAGGAACGAGGGAGGCAATCCTGAGTCTGAGAACAATTATTGAAAAGGCCATAAGATACAATAGAAACATCCTCATTGCTTTCATTGACATAGAGAAAGCTTTTGATAATGTAAATTGTAACATTATGTTCAAAGCCCTTAAAAGCTTGAACGTGGACTACATAGATCGGAAAATCATTTACCAGTTGTACAAGAACCAGACAGCACTTATTGGAAAGGAACAAATGGCCGCGAAAATAAGAAAAGGAGTAAGACAATGGTGCAGCCTTTCACCTCTGCTCTTCAATGTGTATGTAGAAGAAGCAATAAAATAATTTTCAGCAAGATGCACACATGGGATAATAATAAACGGTGAATTATACCAAACAATACGTTTCGCAGATGAAATTGCCATCATAGCAGATGATGAGAAAGAACTAGAAATTGCATTACATTAATTAAATGATCATCTAAGGGTCAAATGTAAAATGAATATTAACAAACCAAAAACCAAGATAATGAAATGTAGTCGAGATGGTAGACAGAACACTAATGTATGGCTGGAAGGAGAAAGATTGGCTGAAGTAAATCTTGTCAAGTACTTGGGAAGCATTATTACTTCTGATGGGAGATGTGAAAAGGATATTCGCTCTCGATTAGCCCAGGCTAAAGAAGCTTTCAACAAGAAGAGAAGTCTCCTGACATCCAAAGACATATCCCTACAATTCAGAAAGCACTTCATGAAAAGCTACATTTGGAGCATTGCGACCTATGGTTGCGAAACCTGGACACTATTGAAGGCCGACAAGAAACGATTATGTGTAATTGAAATGTGGTGCTGGTGACGAATGCTACGGATACCTTGGACCCTAAGGTTAACTAATGAAGAGGTTCTAAGAAGAGCAGAAGAAACAATCAATCTGACAGAAATAATGGGGAAAAAATTGGATAGGCCACCTACTCCGGCATTCACCATGGTGCATCACACTGCTTGAAGGGAAAATGGAAGGCAAGGCAGGAAGAGGACGACCAAGAGCAGAGTTCTTTGATGATATTGGAGGAAGAAGTCCGTACCTCCTGATCAAACAGTGGGCCCAGGATAGAAGACCTTTGTACGAAGTCATTCATGCTACCCACCAACCGTCAGGTTGAGGAGAGCAAGAAGAAGAAGGGCCGCTTAAAGTCAATATTAATTGATACTTGTTATTGTACAGGCCACATTGTGGCCTCCTTCAGCGCAATTAATTATGTGAAAGAAGGAAGGAAGCTTGTAGTTTAACGTGACCGTTAATCTGTAGATCATAAGCCACGGGACCTCCTTTTTACGTGGAATCCGAACCACAGGACATGGCATTTCACTTCGAAAATCTCACAAGCATTGACCGGGAATAGAACACGGACCGCCTTGGTGAGAGGAATGCAGCTAGACCGCTGAGCCACCACGCCCCTAATAATGTGAATAGACAAGCAAGACTGACAGTATATGAAACATTTTACCATAAAAGAAGGTTGTTCTCAAAACTATTTCTAAAAAATGAATCGCCTAAAAAAAACACACACATGTACTAAAATAAAATTAAATAAAAAAACAGATCTGTTACAAAAAATACAGTAGGCCTATGTTAAATGCGAAAGAAATAAATCTTGATATAAAACCAGCTTGAAGAAGGAACAGTGATGTGGATGTTATATAGACAATAACCAGCTTGAAGCAGGAACAATGATGTGGATGTTATGTAGACAATAACCAGCTTGAAGAAGGAACAGTGGTGTGGATGTTATATAGACAATAACCAGCTTGAAGAAGGAACAGTGATGTGGATGTTATATAGACAATAACCAGCTTGAAGCAGGAACAATGATGTGGATGTTATGTAGACAATAACCAGCATGAAGAAGGAACAGTGATGTGGATGTTATATAGACAATAACCAGGTTGAAGATAGAACAGTGATGTGGATGTTATATAGACAATAACCAGCTTGAAGAAGGAACAGTGATGTGGATGTTATATAGACAATAACCAGCTTGAAGAAGGAACAGTGATGTGGATGTTATGTAGACAATAACCAGCTTGAAGAAGGAACAGTGGTGTGGATGTTATATAGACAATAACCAGCTTGAAGAAGGAACAGTGATGTGGATGTTATATAGACAATAACCAGCTTGAAGAAGGAACAGTGATGTGGATGTTATATAGACAACAACCAGCTTGAAGAAGGAACAGTGATGTGGATGTTATGTAGACAATAACCAGCATGAAGAAGGAACAGTGATGTGGATGTTATATAGACAATAACCAGGTTGAAGATAGAACAGTGATGTGGATGTTATATAGACAATAACCAGCTTGAAGAAGGAACAGTGATGTGGATGTTATATAGACAATAACCAGCTTGAAGAAGGAACAGTGATGTGGATGTTATATGGACAATAACCAGCTTGAAGAAGGAACAGTGATGTGGATGTTATATAGACAACAACCAGCTTGAAGAAGGAGCAGTGATGTGGATGTTATGTAGACAATAACCAGCATGAAGAAGGAACAGTGATGTGGATGTTATATAGACAATAACCAGGTTGAAGATGGAACAGTGATGTGGATGTTATTTAGACAATAACCAGCTTGAAGAAGGAACAGTGATGTGGATGTTATATAGACAATAACCAGCATGAAGAAGGAACAGTGATGTGGATGTTATATAGACAATAACCAGCTTGAAGAAGGAACAGTGATGTGGATGCTATATAGACAATAACCAGCTTGAAGAAGGAACAGTGATGTGGATGTTATATAGACAATAACCAGCTTGAAGAAGGAACAGTGATGCGGATGTTATATAGACAATAACCAGCTTGAAGAAGGAACAGTGGTGTGGATGTTATATAGAAAATAACCAGCTTGAAGAAGGAACAGTTATGTGGATGTTATGTAGACAATAACCAGCTTGAAGAAGGAACAGTGGTGTGGATGTTATATGGACAATAACCAGCTTGAAGAAGGAACAGTGATGTGGATGTTATATAGAAAATAACCAGCTTGAAGAAGGAACAGTGATGTGGATGTTATATAGACAATAACCAGCTTGAAGCAGGAACAATGATGTGGATGTTATATAGACAATAACCAGCTTGAAGAAGGAACAGTGATGTGGATGTTATGTAGAAAAATAACCAGCTTGAAGAAGGAACAGTGGTGTGGATGTTATATAGACAATAACCAGCTTGAAGAAGGAACAGTGATGTGGATTTTATATAGACAATAACCAGCTTGAAGAAGGAACAGTGATGTGGATGTTATATAGACAACAACCAGCTTGAAGAAGGAGCAGTGATGTGGATGTTATGTAGACAATAACCAGCATGAAGAAGGAACAGTGATGTGGATGTTATATAGACAATAACCAGGTTGAAGATGGAACAGTGATGTGGATGTTATTTAGACAATAACCAGCTTGAAGAAGGAACAGTGATGTGGATGTTATATAGACAATAACCAGCTTGAAGAAAGAACAGTGATGTGGATGTTATATGGACAATAACCAGCTTGAAGAAGGAACAGTGATGTGGATGTTATGTAGACAATAACCAGCATGAAGAAGGAACAGTGATGTGGATGTTATATAGACAATAACCAGCTTGAAGACGGAACAGTGATGTGGATGTTATATAGACAATAACCAGCTTGAAGAAGGAACAGTGATGTGGATGTTATATAGACAATAACCAGCTTGAAGAAGGAACAGTGATGTGGATGTTATATAGACAATAACCAGCTTGAAGAAGGAACAGCGGTGTGGATGTTATATAGACAATAACCAGCTTGAAGAAGGAACAGTGATGTGGATGTTATATGGACAATAACCAGCTTGAAGAAGGAACAGTGATGTGGATGATATGTAGACAATAACCAGCATGAAGAAGGATCAGGGATGTGGATGTTATATAGACAATAACCAGCTTGAAGAAGGAACAGTGATGTTGATGTTATGTAGACAATAACTAGCATGAAGAAGGAACAGTTATGTGGATGTTATGTAGACAAATACCAGCTTGAAGAAGGAACAGTGATGTGGATGTTATATAGACAATAACCAGCTTGAAGAAGGAACAGTGGTGTGGATGTTATGTAGACAATAACCAGCTTGAAGACGGAACAGTGGTGTGGATGTTAAGTAGACAATAACTAGCTTGAAGAAGGAACAGTGATGTGGATGTTATATGGACAATAACCAGCTTGAAGAAGGAACAGTGATGTGCATGATATGTAGACAATAACCAGCATGAAGAAGGAACAGTGATGTGGATGTTATATAGACAATAACCAGCTTGAAGAAGGAACAGTGATGTGGATGTTATATAGACAATACCCAGCCTGAATAAGGAACAGTGATGTGGATGTTATGTAGACAAATTCCAGCTTGAAGAAGGAACAGTGATGTGGATGTTATATAGACAATAACCAGCTTGAAGAAGGAATAGTGGTGTGGATGTTATGTAGACAATAACCAGCTTGAAGACGGAACAGTGGTGTGGATGTTAAGTAGACAATAACTAGCTTGAAGAAGGAACAGTGATGTGGATGTTATATAGACAATAACCTGCTTGAAGAAGGAACAGTGATGTGGATGTTATGTGGACAATAACCAGCTTGAAGAAGGAACAGTGATGTGGATGATATGTAGACAATAACCAGCACGAAGAAGGAACAGTGATGTGGATGTTTTATAGACAATAACCAGCTTGAAGAAGGAACAGTGATGTGGATGATATGTAGACAATAACCAGCTTGAAGAAGGAACAGTGATGTGGATGTTATGTAGACAATAACCCGCATGAAGAAGGAACAGTGATGTGGATGTTATGTAGACAATAATCAGCTTGAAGAAGGAACAGTGATGTGGATGTTATATGGACAATAACCAGCTTGAAGAAGGAACAGTGATGTGGATGTTATATAGACAATAACCAGCTTGAAGAAGGAACAGTGATGTGGATGTTATATAGACAATAACCAGCGTGAAGCAGGAACAATGATGTGGATGTTATATAGACAATAACCAGCTTGAAGAAGGAACAGTGATGTGGATGTTATGTAGACAATAACCAGCTTGAAGAAGGAACAGTGGTGTGGATGTTATATAGACAATAATCAGCTTGAAGAAGGAACAGTGATGTGGATGTTATATAGACAACAACCAGATTGAAGAAGGAACAGTGATGTGGATGTTATGTAGACAATAACCAGCATGAAGAAGGAACAGTGATGTGGATGTTATATAGACAATAACCAGCTTGAAGAAGGAACAGTGATGTGGATGTTATATAGACAATAACCAGCTTGAAGAAGGAACAGTGATGTGGATGTTATATGGACAATAACCGGCTTGAAGAAGGAACAGTGATGTGGATGTTATGTAGACAATAACCAGCATGAAGAAGGAACAGTGATGTGGATGTTAAATAGACAATAACCAGCTTGAAGACGGAACAGTGGTGTGGATGTTATATTGACAATAACCAGCTTGAAGAAGGAACAGTGATGTGGATGTTATATAGACAATAACCAGCTTGAAGAAGGAACAGTGATGTGGATGTTATATAGACAATAACCAGCTTGAAGAAGGAACAGTGATGTGGATGTTATATAGACAATAACCAGCTTGAAGAAGGAACAGTGATGTGGATGTTATATAGACAATAACCAGCTTGAAGAAGGAACAGCGGTGTGGATGTTATATAGACAATAACCAGCTTGAAGAAGGAACAGTGATGTTGATGTTATGTAGACAATAACTAGCATGAAGAAGGAACAGTGATGTGGATGTTATATAGACAATAACCAGCTTGTAGAAGGAACAGTGATGTGGATGTTATATAGACAATAACCAGCTTGAAGAAGGAACAGTGATGTGGATGTTATGTAGACAAATACCAGCGTGAAGAAGGAACAGTGATGTGGATGTTATATAGACAATAACCAGCTTGAAGAAGGAACAGTGGTGTGGATGTTATGTAGACAATAACCAGCTTGAAGACGGAACAGTGGTGTGGATGTTAAGTAGACAATAACTAGCTTGAAGAAGGAACAGTGATGTGGATGTTATATAGACAATAACCAGCTTGAAGAAGGAACAGTGATGTGGATGTTATATGGACAATAACCAGCTTGAAGAAGGAACAGTAAGGTGGATGTTATATAGACAAAAACATCACCGTCTCTTCTTCAAGCTGGTTTTATATCAAGATTTATTTCTTTCGCTTTTAACATATTTTTGTAACAGATCTTGTTTTTTTTTTTTTTTAGTTTAGTTTGTGTCACCTAAAATTCTTTTGGTTAGTACTTGCAAAGTGGAAGTGAAGACTCATCTTCAGGCCATCTCCACGCACGATCTTTACGGTGTTGTTGTGGCCCTCAAAGTAGTCCATATTTGCCAAGGTTGAACATCGTCTTAACATGTGGACCAAGGTCTCACTCTATTTGGTGCATATGTGGCACTTATCCCTAACATGTCTCTTTTAAAATGATCCTCCAATAATTCTTCATTGGAATTACTTTTACTTGAATGATTGTGAAGCGAAAGCAAGTGGTTTTTTTTTTTTCAAAACGTTCACATTACTGGAGTCATCCGTGGATTCACACTTTTCAAGACAGTGAGTATGAGAACAATGATGCTTCTGTCGTTTCCATTCATTCATTTACATTTAGGCAAGTGATTCGTCTTACACTTATCTAGGCCAACGTACATGCATATGGATTTCGAAAAGCTGCATGTTCTGTTCAGCAGCTTGTCAACTAGTTATCCATGTTACCCATACGGTGGTTTACCATACATTCTGAACCCCTATGCTTTGCTTTAAAATTATATTATCATTATTTTAAGTCAATCATTATTACTATTCTTAGTATTATTAGTTTTTCTTGCTGTCACTTCGACCTTCTACGGACCAGGCTTTTTTAACTGTCGACTTCCTTGTCTTTGCACCTGGGCTTTAACGTTTGGAGTGGGGAACCTTTTCTAGTATGGCTGATGCTGGAATCGAACCCACCTTTTCGCATAATCTGTTTTGCTACACGAGACTGAGTGTACCCCGTTTCTACGTTCGGACCAGAATCAAATAACTGGGCGAGTTCATATGCTAATCTTGATTTTGTATACTTCGATATCCCCAGGGTAGCCTTCAGGAAGCGCGATTTGACTGTTTCAAGCGTCCTCAAGTCTGCCAGGGATAATTTCTCCCATATGATTTCAAGTCCATATGTGGCGATGGGCGTTATTTTCGCGTCGAATAATGTCATAGCAGTTCCCAAAGAGAGCTTCGTGATTGTTTTGATATCATGGTATTACACTAAAGCCTCCCAATACGTAGCCTGAGACCACATAGAGCTAGTATGGAGAATATAAAAAGTCCGAGTAATTCGAGTAATTCTTCGTTGGAATGACTTTTACTTGAATGATTGTGAAACGAAAGCAAGTGGCATTTTGAAAACGTTCACATTACTGGAGTAATCCGTATATTCACACTTTTCTAGACGGTGTGTAAGAGCTCTATCAAGCTGTTCTATCAAGGGTTTTTCAATTGACGTGAGAGTTTTAACTGGGTGAACTCAACCTCAGGAAGACTAATAAGTAACTATCTGATCTGAGATCTAGTCATCACGTTGACACTCACTGGGCCTCACAGGATGGGGTGGTAGAACGGTCACCATCGGAAATGTTTGGCAAATTATTTATTAAAGATAAATCGCACAATTTGTGCATATTGATGATAACAAACTGTCATTCACAAAACTTCACAATGGATGATCCCCGATTTGCACAAGAAATTACGTGGTATCTACTACATTGCACCCCGGATAATTTACATACGCAGGATTCATCAGGCTCATGAAAGTATTCGGTATTACACAGTTTATGGTGATACCCATGTACCGCCATCGAATTGACAAAGTGTCGCAAGTCTTGATTTGTGTTCATCCATGTCCTAGTCATCATGGCCTCCGTGATGTAAAACTCGAACCAGATTTCGTCCCTTTTCTGTATTATTTCCTGCATTAGGTTTTTCCAGGCGTCTGTGGATGGTAGCCCTCTCTTCACCCGAAGGTCCTCAACGAAGAAGGCCTCCCTGGCGAGTTCATATGCTAATCTTGATTTTGTATACTTCGATATCCCCTGGGTAGCCTTCAGGAAGCGCGATTTGACTGCTTCCAGCGTCCTCAAGTCTGCCAGGGATAATTTCTCCCATATGATTTCAAGTCCATATGTGGTGATGGGCGTTATTTTCGCGTCGAATAATGTCATAGCAGTTCCCAAGGAGAGCTTCGTGATTGTTTTGATATCATATGTGGCTTTGGTAGCGGCTATTGCTCGAGACTTTATGTGAACTCTGTAGGCTCTTGCTGTTGTTTGCATTGTCAATCCTAGATATTTAAATGTATTGACTGAATTAAGGGGAATCGTTCCTAGGTATATCCTGTCTCCTGAAGCCTCTCTGCCTCCTTTCCGAAACGTCTTTTTCACTGTTTTCTCTGTGTTTATTTTCATCTTGTTGTCCTTTGCTCACCTATCTAGATTGTCTAAGGCTTCTTGAACTTCAGTAATGGATATCGAGCCAATGACCATATCATCTGCGTATAATAATATTGTAAGATTTGCTGTTCCTTGCCTAGTTGCCAACACCACATCATATGTCGCAATATTGAACAGGAGGGGTCTGAGTGGGTCTCCTTAATTTGGCAAATTATAACATTTAGTTCCTGTGATTATGTTCTATCTTTGGGCATGAAAATCCACAGCCTGCTTCCAGTCTCCGACAGGGTCTGGAATGAAATGAATGAAGCCCCCATCTAGTGGCGAGGATGTATCTTTGGACATATAATCTTAAATTATCAAGCTACCAGTATGTGAAATGAGAATGGAATTTCACCTAGCCTACTGTATATTCAATATCCGCATTCATTCAAATATTTAATAAACAGCAAACCTTCTCGAGGTTTGACGCCTGTCAGAATGCGTGCGCCAGTTAATAACCTGCCAGGCAGAACATGTCTGTTTGCTAACCTTCCTTGTCACTGCCGAGGCAGGATAGCGGTAATTGATCACTGACTTGCTGCATGGAAAGTCTTTCTTCAAAATATGAGGACTGTTTTATTATGCAGACAGGCATTCATGATGAAGAATCTTCCGAGGAACATTTTACTCCGTTTCGAAGTTAAGAACTTGATGGGTGGTGATACACTCATTCCCATTCGATCTAACAGGACCCCAATCTCACTTCAGAATTTCTCTAACACTCTCCTAATATTATTATCATATTTTTTTATAATCGTTTCGGTCGTCTATGGACCACGTTATTTCAACTGTCTTTTCCCTCGTTCTTTCACATTGGCCCAGTATTGGCGCATTCTTCTTCGGTGAGCTTCCTTTCGTTCTTCGGTCCACTTCTTGCCGGTTTTCAATATAGGTTTTGACTGAAAACTCTGTATCTCTCCAAGTTTCTTCTTCAATGAGTCACGTTCCACTATGTCCTGATGTGATATCCCCAGTTCTTGTAGGTCTTTTTCCACCTCTGTAAACCAGATTCCTTTGGTTTTCTTTCCCACAAAGTAGGCACAGATTCGATTGGACAATCTTCCATAGTTCATTCGTGTTAAATGGCCATAAAAGGAGAGTCTTCTTTTGCGAATGGTGTCCGTTATTTTCTCCACATGTAGATAAAGTTCATCGTTGTGTCGTCTTCTATACTCTCCTCGTTCCTTGACCCGGGCCCAAGATCTTTCTCAGAATCTTCCTCTCTTTGGCTTCGAGTTGTTCTGCCAGGCCTTTCTTATTCATCGCCAGGCATTCTGATGCATATAACGCCTCCGGGCGAATAACGGTAACATAGTGCCTCAGTTTGGCCTTGAAGGACATTGATCATAATTATTGTTATTCTTATTATTATTATTAGGGCATTATCATTATTAGGCAATTATGATTACTACCTAGGTATTATTATACCATCCTTTAGGAAGCCTTTACAGGATGGTGAAAGGCTGCTTGAGCCTTTAGTTCTCGCATGCGCAGGCGCGCTAAGAAAAGAGGTAACACGCAGTTAATAACCCCTTTGGGGGTCTGAGCACGAACACCGAGAGACCGCTGAGGAGTTTATCTTGGTGTTCCTAGGTGCAACCCCACACAAGACACGGCATACATTCTTCTTAAGACACCGTCTCCAAACGAAGTTTGGTGATCCACGTAGCCTGCTCTGACATTGACATTCCAGTATGAAATGCTTCCTCCGATGTACACCGGTGCCACCTTCAAGCATGAATTTCTGCGTCTCCCAACGGATATTTTTCCTTGTATCTTTCCTTCAATAATTAGCTGTAATAATTGGTACCTCTCGTTTCGCATGATGTAACCTAGTTATTGTGTCTTTCTTTGCTTTATAACATGTAGCAGTTCTTTTTGCTTTTTCATCCGATGTAGGACCTCGACATTTGAAATTTTCAATATCCAAGGTATGCGCAGGAGACGACGATATAGATACATTTCAAAGGCATCGATTCGTTTTTTAATAGAAGGATCCATGGTCCAGCATTCGCAACCATATAGAAGAACAGAAAATATGTAACAACGGATCATGTGGATTCGAAACTGTAGACTGAGATCAGATCTTACAGAGAATTTCCGTAAGGTAAGGAATTGTTTCCTGGCCTGTTCAATTCTAGATTTTATTTCTTGTTTGGAGTCACATTGTTCGTTCAATATGGTGCCCAAGTATTTGAAGGAGGACACTTGTTCAACTATAGTATTATTTATTATGAGATTTGCTCTTATTGTCTTTTTAGAGAACACCATCATTTTTGTTTTCAAAGCGTTCACACACAAGCCGAATTCCTACATTTGTGAGTTTTAATTAAACTAATTCTTTACAGAAAATGAAAAACTATCTACAGTAAACGGAAAAGGCAAAAACATAAATGAGAAGATAGAAAGAAAATGTATTATTATTATTTTCACATCGTTATGCAGGTTATGCTCATTGAAGGAGCGCAATTAAATATGTCTTAAAATATCTTCATCTTCTGGCTAAGGCTCTTTCTGCGCTCTCCGTCCAGGTTCTGTTGGACGTTATGTTTGGGTGGTGTGGAATTTGATGATTGTCAACTAGTCCCCTGAATTTAGTCTTGTCTACTTCCATATCACTTGACATGTTTATTTCTCGGAGGTCTTATTCAACTTAAAGCAGTCAGTTGTTCCTAGCGTTTATTGAGAGGTAAGATTTAGAATACTTTCAGTCAGCCTGTGATCATTTATTCTCAGAATAAGCACACACAATTTTAAACCTCTTCTCCTGAATGTGTCCGAGATTTCCTCCAAATGTTGATAAAGCTCCTGGGATTACCTTTTCAAACAAATTATAATTATTATAGGAGCAGATGACCTCGTAGCTCCGCCCCTTAAAACAACAATAACTAACTATTATTGATGTGTAACATCTTTCCACTCGGTTGCTGGATATTTTTGTGGGAGTTATTTTGAAAAATGGGACGGAAGTGGATCGAACGGAAGTGTAAGGCGCACTGCCAATTCGATCGATCGATCCAGCTGGCAGTGGTAAGATCCAGCTGGCAGTGATACGAAAAACAATGAGCGCGCGATGTCGGAAATTGACACCATGACGTACCCTCGGCCATCTGGAATGTATAATATATGACATACTGAACTGTAAACGCTCATGCGAACTCTGGTGTCAAGTGATTGAAACAAAGCACATGGTACATGTTCGAAGTCTTCGTATCAGTACTTAAATGGTAAAATGCCTTAATATCAAACATTATAAGTAGTCGGCATTGCCGGTATTATGTTTCTGCACATTGGCTATTCAATCCACATCACAGTAATGCAGTCATCAATATAATATAATCGTTGTGGTTATACGTGAATTGAGCAAGCCTTCATGAACTATTGCTGAATACATTCTCTTTACTCACAAGAGGGCCTATTCATAAGGCATTTTAAACTCAATCTCACGCAGGAACATTATCGAAACAAGCAAAATATACTGTAAATGAAACTTAATTCCATAATGCAGTATTATTGGAACATGAAAATAAGTCACCATCTTGTGCACAATATTTGCGTAGTCGAAATAGCCACCGGGTTAGCGCCTGTGACTGTGAATTTAGAGATCTCGGGTTCGAATCCCGGACGGGGTAGATATTTTTGCTACCAGATTATTATTTTAAACGATATTTATCATATCAATATGACTCATTTTAACAGAATCCATATGAAATTACGTGTTGGTATGTGAATCAAGAGGACCTGTTTATAAGGAATTTAAGGTTATGAGCGGTGTCACTTCTAATAATCTAGTTGATCCATATGGTATTCTTTATTTAGGCTAGCGCTGGTGGAAGCTACAAATCATTTAATAAATTGAGTTCTGTATTATAAACAACAATATCTGTAAAACACTCCCTTTTACAATAGATTAATATTTGTGCCAATAATAGTATAAATACCGGTGTATCAACAATTTCACGAGAGGTTTCTTCTATGTCAGATGTTACACATCATATGCGACTACTGTAAGGCTCGTAATTTTTTATTGTTATTTCTTTATTTAGGATCGTTTAAACCTCCTATGTGTTAGGATTACACAACTTGCTATACTGTTGATGTTCTTTCTTTTTACGCCAATACTCCTTCGTTCTCTGGCTCGCTCTTGCTCGTTTCTCATCCAATAACACCCTTCTTGTTCTCCTGGGTTTCTTTACGAACAGATCCCTCATCTTCGCAATTTTCCTTCTGAACACTGTTCTGTTTGCGATATTATGATTTATTTTGTCCATGTACTTAAACATTCTCAGCATATTTGCTGGAAAGAAACCATTCACAATCCCAGATATACATCATAAGAAGCAAATAGTTGAATATCTGGGGGACTGCATTCTGCAGTAGCATTAATCTATTCCCTCACACCTTTAGGCTTTGTTACCCAAGAACAACCTCACTATGCCACACGTCGAAAGCATGACTGTCTTCTGCATAATCTTAAAACAGCCTGGGTCTAACTTCAACTCTGTGAGAGATTCCTAGTTGTTAGAATCACGCCAGGGCTGGAGATGATTACAGTATAGGAACTGTCCTGACTTGTGCCATGTGCCATTGCTTCCTGTTCAGTTTTAAAAGCACTCTATATTTCGACAGCTTCAACATGTTTTGTCAGAATGTTATATTATTTATATTATTACTAGCTGAAGTACCCGTGCTTCGCTACGCGTCATAAATAAATTAAAATATGAAGGTGACAGTTAAAACAGGGGATAGGCGAGGTGCTGCGCAGAGGGAGATTAAGGATGGAACATTTTGTCCAACTACTCCGCTCGGGGTTGACCGTGTTTTATAGCACAAATTTAGGTTTTACTCGCTAACGGTTGGAGATACCTTTCGGATAGAAAATGTAATTTTTAACACCGTATATACGCTCTATCAAAGTTCCAACGTTCACCACTAGGTATCATTGATATCTGGTGGCGAAAGTTGGAACTACTTGAAATTAAACGGAACTTGTAGGTCACCCTTTAGGGTATCCGCTGGAAGCAGCTACAGATTCGGGCGAGCCGAACATGTCCTCGGACACTCCCGGCACCAAAAGCCATACGATAAATAAATAATAAACCATCAAAAGTTTGCTATTTCTTAGCCTTCTCTTTGTATTTGAAATGGAAATATGAAAGTTTTAAACCAAAGGGTGTAGTGAAGTCACTAAAATGGTCGCCATCTTTAAATAGTACAAAGTATTGAAATCAAAAGTAACCTATATATTAACCAGGTAAATCAGCTACTTCCATGTAAAATTCATGTAAATCGGACCAGTGGTACTTGCGTGATTGAGTAATACAAAGACGCACATAATCTCATTTTTAGCCTCGCTTCGCTCGCGTCATAGTCGTGTCATATTGTTATTCAATGAAATGCAGGTTTAACCCCATTAACACCCCTTTAGATCCTGAATATCCAAAAATCCCTCCTTGGTAGACGTTTTCGACACACAACAAACATATCCCCAAAATATCATTCTTCTAACTTTAATCGTTTGGGTTGGTCGATGAGAGTGAACATCCAAAAATCCTTCCTTAGGGGACGTTTTCCTTCCAGAATTTCTCCCCTCCCCATAGGCCCCTTAAATTGGATTTATGAAAAAACGGTCGAACACATATTTATTTTATTTATTTATTTATTTATTTTTAAGCTGATTGATTTCCTGCGAGTTTCAAACTCCTCGCCTATGTCGTTTAAGAGATACACGGTCCGTTAGGAATCTTTCAACCCCCACTTTTCATACCTTTCACCTCATAATATACACTACATCGAAAAACCATTAGACATGTGTCAGCTTATTTTTAATGATTAGTATATATGCCAAGTATCACATCCCCAAATGAAACCACTCGTGAGATATTGTTATTCAATGAAATGCACGTTTACCCCCCTTAACACCTATTTAGAACCTGAATATTCAAAACTCTTTCCTTAGTGGACGTTTTCGACATACAACGAACATATCCCCAAAATTTCATGTTTCTAACTTTAATAATTTTGGCTGGGCTGTGATGAGTGAATCAGTCAGTCAGGACATTTCCTTTCATTTATTTTTGATAATTTCACCCCTCCCCATGAACCCCTTAAATTGGATTTATGAAACAAACGGTCGAACACCTATTTACTTATTTAAAGCCGTTTTCCCCCTGAGTTTGATGAGTGAGTAAGTGAGTCAATCACTTAGGACTCTTTCTTTCCTGTTTTTTTCCCCCGGAATTTCACCTCTCTCCAAGGGCCCCTTAAATTGGATTTATGAAAAAAAAACCAGTCGAACACCTATTTACTTGTATTTTAAGCTGTTCTTTTTCCGCCGAATTTCAAACTTCTCGCCTATGTCCTTTAAGAGATACACGCTCCGTCAAGAATCCCTCAACCCCCAATTTTCACCCCTATCACCTTTAATATACACCACATCGATAAACCCTTAGACATATGTCTGATTATTTTTAATGATTAGTTTATATACCGAATATCACATCCCCTAAGAAACAACTCATGACATATCGTTATTCAATGACATGCACGTTTCCCCCTTAACATCTTTTTAAAACCCGAATAAACAAAAATCATTCCTTAGTTGACGTTTTCGACATACAGCGAACATATTCCCAAAATTTCATTTTTCCAACTTTAATAGTTTTCGCTGGGCGTGATGAGTGAGTGAGTCAGACAGGACATTTTCTTTCAATTATTTTTACCAGAATTTCACCCCTCCCCATGTGCCTCTTAAATTGGATTGATGAAAAAACGCTTGAACACCTATTAACTTATTTTCAATGCTGTCTTTTTCCCCTGAGTTTGGTGAGTGAGTGAGTTAGTCAGTTAGGATGCTTTCTCTCCTTTTTTTCCCCAGAATTTCACCCCACTCCATTGGCCCCTTAAATTAATATATGAAAAAACGGTCGAACACCGATTTACTTATCTTTTTAGCTGATGATTTTTCGCTGCGTTTCAAATTTCTCGCCTATGTCGTTTAAGAGATAGGCCTACACGCTCCGTTAGGAATCCTTCAACCCCCACCTTTCACCCCTTTCACCTCATAATAATACACCACATCGAAAAACCCTCAGACACTTGTCTTACTTTTTAATGATGAGTTCATATGCCGTGTATCACATCCCCCAATGAAACCAATCGGGAGATATTGTTATTCAATGAAATGCAGGTTTAACCCCATTAAGACCCCTTTAGAACCTGAATATCCGAAAATCCTCCCTTAGTAGACTGTTTTGAAATACAATGAACATATCCCCAAACTGTCATGTTTCTAACTTCAATAATTTTGGCTGGGCGATGATGAGTGAGTGAGTGAGTCAGGACATTTTCTTTCAATTTTCTTTTTTCAGAATTTCACCCCTCCCCATGAACCCCTGAAATTTGATTTATGAAAAAAAAACTGTCGAACAGCTATTTACTTACTTTAAAGCAGTTTTTCCCCCTGAGTTTGATGAGAGAGTCAGTCAGTCAATCAGTTAGGACACTTTCTTTCCTGTTTCTCCCCCCCCCCCTCCAGAATTTCACCCCTCCCCATGGGCCCCTTAAATTGGATTTATGATAAAACGGTCAAACACATATTTACTTATTTTTATGCTGATTTTTTCCCGCTGAGTTTCAAACTCCTCGCCTATGTCGTTTAAGAGATACACGCTCCGTTAGGAATCTTTCAATCCCCACTTTTCACCTCTTTCACCTCATAATATACACCACATCGAAAAACCCTCCGACTCGTGTCTTCTTATTTTTAATGATGAGTTTATGTGCCGAGTATCACATCCCCCAATGAAACCAATCGGGAGATATTGCTGTTCAATGAAATGCAGGTCTACCCCCTTAACACCCCTTTAGAACCAGAATATCCAAAAATCCTCTCTTAGTGGGCATTTCCGGCCCTTGGGGAAGCTGCATACCAAATTTCATTCCAATCCGTTTGATGGTTTCTGAGATTTCGTGATGAATGAATGAGTGAGTGAGTGGTATTTGACAAATATATAGTAGAAGATAGTGTCAAGTCTTTGTTATGCTAAACTCGGTTGACAGTGCTGTGTGAGAAGTTGAGTAACTAACGTGATTTCAAGTAAAGATCCTCATTTTCTATACCGGTAGTGCAGAGCGCAAATGGCATCCAGTCGGCCGTGTCTCGACTTGAGCTATGTTGCCATGGAAACTATCCGCCTTGCCATTCCTTCATGAGTATATTTTATGATTTGACTAGCAGGTACCCGCGGCTTCGCTCGCGATCAAGACAATGGGGACGATGCATTATTGCTGATAATTGGTTTATTCTATTACAGCAATCGCGGCTACAGGTGGGTAGATTCAAATTTTGAAAATTCTGATACATACAGTATACAGTATAGATATGAGCAGCAAAGTGGAAATTTTATAGAGTTGTGAACACATTTGAAAACTTAATTTTGGTTTTGCCATCTTCAGCTGAGACATAACGATTTTGTTGTCCGGATACTCGCCAGCACGCCACATACAGTTGTCCATGGGAAAAAATGGTTTTGTCTAAACGTACACCTGGAATGGCAAATCTATCTGAATATGGGGAATTAAAAGTATTTTTCCTTAAGCTATTCTGGGTATAATTTTGCCACACTTATTGATGATTTGAACGTCAACATGTCGCTATTAATAGACCTATAGTAAAATATCTCTCACCTTGGTCGCCGATGTACATTATGCAGTCACTTCCAGTGTTACATCCCAGGGATTGAAATTCTCCAACAACCCTTTTGCCTCACATGCCTCTCTAAGTAATTAAAATTCCCGATTGTTGTGGTTTGAGTCTTCAGTTTTTTGACTGGTTTGATGCAGCCCTCCATGCCTCGCTCTCCTGAGCTAATCGTTTCATCTCTACATACCTACCACACCCTACATCCGAGGCAATCTGTATAACCCTGGTCTACCCGTACAGTTCTTGTCCTTGACCCTCCCATCCATAACTAAGCTTGCTATTCCTGGGTGTCTTAATAAGTGTCGTACCAACCTATCTCTTCTCTTCATTAGCAGTCGCCAGAAACATCTCTCCTCTCCCACTCGTCTTAATAGCTCTTCATTTGATAACCTATCTAACCATCTGATCTTCATCATTCTCCCGTAACACCACATTTCAAACGCTTCAATTCTCCCCTTTACTGCAGCACCATTAGTCCAAGTTTCACTTCCTTATAGTGACTCAAAAGCTTTCAAAAATGACATCCTAATACCTAAATGTATATTCGATGTCAAGCGATTCCTTTTTGTGTAGAAATGCTTTCCTTGCCTGAGCCAACCTGCTTTTTATATCATCTTTGCTTCGTCCATTACTGGTTATTTTGCTTCCTAAGTACCGGTAACAGAAGTCTCCTACTTCCCGTAGCGTTTCACCTGCCAATTTGATGTCCATAGAGGTTTCTGATTTATTTCGGCTGCATTCCAATAATTTTGTTTTACATCTATTGATTTTCATCATGAATTCATTCGTCAAGACGGAGTCCATACCATTCAAAAACTCGTTCAAATCTTCTGGCGTATTGGCCAAGATGACGATGTCATCAGCAAATCTCAGAGATGAAATTATTTCTCCTTGAATCTTCACTCCGACTTTAAATTGTTCTCCAATTTCCTGATTATTGTGTTTTTAGAGATCTTTGAAATGCGTTGTCCTCGCACATGGTGTAGATGCATTGTCAAAGGAAAACATTCCATGTTACGAACATGGGCCGCATAACCTGTACCGAAAGCCTATTCTGGACAGCAGTTCCTTGAACTCAGATTTGCCAACATTTTATTGTATCTTTCCATGTGGTATGTCTCTGTACCTCAACATACAGAAGAGTGCTTTAAAAATCATGTCTTGTGTAAATTTTGGAAAATATAGTGAGTGTGGTTTTTGCCGGAGTGGATACTCGCTAGTAGAAATTCTTTTCAGTAAAATAGACTGGTTCAAAATTTGGTAAGTGCACATTGAGGTATATGACGGCGGGATGCCAGTAGAAATTCTTTTCAGTAAAATAGACTGGTTCACAATTTGGTAAGTGCACATTGAGGTATATGACGGCGGGATGCCTTAAGTGTTAAGGAAACGGCAATAGCCGCCTCAGAGCTTCGATGCTATTGAAATTATGACCAGACCGATATTTGTACTTAACTATACGGGATTTGTGAGCCCAGTGTTTATGAAATTGAACGTAGCTATATCGCTACCTTTATTTAATAGCCGCTACTGTAGTGTTTAAAAATTAAAGGTGGTATTAGAAGGCGCTTCCCCTAATTTTTTTTACCCCTGGCACTACAGCCCATGAAGGGCCTAGGCCTACCATGCGACCGCTTCCCAGCCATTTGGCCTGCAGATATTGTGGTGACGCGTGGTCAGTGCATAGTGCCCCGTCGGCCGTTAATCTTGTTCTTCGTGACCGGCGCGCTGCCTCACAGCTACTCAATTGTCCTCACGAATCTGAGTTCAGCCCGTTGCAGCCCTCACGTCAGTGTTTAAAATCTCTGACGGAGCCGGGAATCGAACCTGGGGCCTCCGGATGAGAGGCAGGCGCGCTACCCTGTTCGTATTGTGTTTATATATATCTTGAAAATGATAATAAATGAAATACATCATATAACTCGCGTTATTCCTAGGAAGTAGACTGATGGAAATATGCATCAATTGTATTTTGCTTTTTACGGTTGAGAGACACTTAGAGAACTTGTTCCTGTGACCTTCTTAAAACTAAGTCATGAACTGTAGCTCGACCAACACCGTATTCGTTAGCAACTCTAGTTAACGTTTCGCCCTTTTCAAGCCGCTTTAGGATTTCATGTTTATCTAACAAAGATAGAGTTTTAAGTTTACGTTTTTTCTGCACGGATGCCATCTTCAACACAACACTACTACAGCATAAAAACTGTGCAAGACAACTGTCCTACAATAAGCACCTGAGGGGGGGCGTGGGTGAGTCATAGCTCTTGGCGCCAATGCATTATTTAATTAGACACTAGTCTTGTCGCTGCGTGGGAAACATTGTACAGTATTGGGGACGCATTATCAAATCAACTGTTGAGCTCGTACTCGAATACAAAATGCCGGATTACTGGGAGTGCCGGAGAGCTGAGATGCCGGATTACAGAGGGAGTACTGTACTGTATTATTATTATTATTATTACTAGCGGACCCCTGCGAGAACTCTCGCATAATAATGGGTTGTGTGCGCCCCATGTGTACAGACTTCCTGCCCGTCTCTAGTGCTATGCGGGCTGGACGTGACACAGTTCTGCCAGGAGCTATCGTCTTGTTTATTTGTTTAAAAGCACTTTATAAACAAATAAATATATTTCCATTTACTTTTCAAGACATGCAAGATTTTTCCTGTTCTATTGAGACGATTTGGAAGATTTTGGTACAAACCACAGCTTCTAACTCCCTCTGGTTTAGGAGCTTGAGTTTTGTGAAACATACACCTTAGTGTATTATAGGCTATAATAAGATTATTAACTGGCCCCACAATTTAAGTGTAGCAAGCTTTTCCAATTACCAAAGTCGACCTATGTTTCAATGCGGGCACTGTCTGAGATATTATAACTAACGCGAAGGCTGATATGGTGTGCGCTCAGCCTCGTGAGGACATATGAGTATCCGCGTTATCTGACAGATACTGTGATCGCGATTAAAACAAGTATTTCTGTGTGGTACTAAATAGACAAATTTTCATATATCCCACTGGTCTTTACCATTAAAACTCTCCTGCCCATTAAATGGATTTTCCATGTGATAGGTTGTGAACCAAATTTTATTTAGTACAAGCGTATGCCTTGACCAACCATTGCAGTAAGAAGTTATGTGTTAGAATGTATATTGAACCCTTTTATCCTCTGTTGGATAAATGATTCTATGTTTTATTTCTCCAATTAATAAATATTTCAACCAGCATCATGAAAGTAGCCAGACGGAGATGAGGAAATTTCAAGCATTGGTTGGAGACAGCGGGGACATACCTGAAGCGGATTGACAATAGGCTAAATATTTTAGCTGTGAAAGGAAATAGCATAGCGATGTGTCAGAAGGACAGGTGGGCCGCCTCAAATAGAAGCGACGCGCAGTGAGACATGCTGCCGGTATGTTCATTGTGATATTCGCGCCTAGAAGAAATATGATGCAGTAATGTGAGTGGCTGATGAGCAGGCTGGACACTCCTACGACGCCAAGATCTGCTATGAACCGCCAAATTACAGAAAATGTGAGAACCAATGAGAGAAGAATGCCTAGTTAACGCGGCAGGTCTAGCGTGGGCACGCTCGGCTAGCATTCACGCGGGAAATCGCCTAGACAAAATCTCTACGATCGATTCTAGGATTAATGAGCATATTCTTGACCTGTGCAATGTTACGAGTTCAGTGATATCTATTTCATTCCTGTACCACAATTATTTCGAGACATTTTTGCATAAATTCCCCCCCCCCCATCGAGACCTAGGGCCAGTTCTTTTATAAGTGGCATGAAGAGCCAAAACTTGGACTTTTTATTCTGTTCGTCTACGGACGTGGACTTCTATTCTGTTCGTCTGAGGACGTAGACTATTATTCTGTGCGTCTACGGGCGTAGTCGTCTTATTACTGTGTTCGTGTGCGGACAGAACGACTTCTATTTTGTGTGTCGTGGACACAGGTTGATTATTATTTTGTGTGTCTTGGACACAGAAGTTATTGTAAAGTGTTAAATTCAGTGATAGATAGTCACAGTACTATATTGTAGGGGCAGTATTGTCGATAATTCGCCAACGAACTGTGACAGGGAAAGTAGTACCTGAACAGCGAATTTAGTAGTCAGATATCAAGTGTATAATAATCTAATTTTTGAAGCAGCGCCAGAGATGACACCGACGACTACAGAGGAAGTTTGGAATTCTCAACACTCCGTCCAGATGGCTGAGATGAGATAGAACCATTCAGTTGGGAAATGGCAGCAGACGTTCTTAGACGGGTGACTACGAGAGAGATGAGTACAAAATAATATTCTTTATTATTTGATAAATTAACTTATGGTTTATGGGACATATTTTTGTAAATACATTGCTTGTGTGATTAACGTAGTATACTTAGTTTGGGTCTGACACACTTTTGTATGGAAGCAGCTCGCACGAATGTAGTTAGTGGAAGGTTCTTGTTTTTGTATTGTGTTAACTAACGTAGCTATGTGAACGGCCGTGTTTGCATATGTTACGCAATGCGGTTAAAAACGTCTCTCGGAGATCTGTTGTGTTTCAGAAGTAGGATTGAATTAATGTAATTATACAGTAGATTGGAGGGTAATTAAAATTGTTTAAGATTTATTATTGATCAGATTCAGTGTGACTATTGCCGATTGGAGCAATGTAATTTGTGACGAAGAGTAATCAGCTCTATCGTAGGTTTTAATATTGTGTTAAATGTTTGTGAGCACATATTCAGCAGACCTGTGTGGAAAGCGTCATGTCGGTCCCAGATGTGTGTATGTGTGTATTTTTTGTGGTATTACAAGCGGGAATTTCAGCTGAGACTGATTTCTGTCAGCTTGGTACCCGGTCCATATTGTATCCTTGCGAGGGCAATTGTGGATATGTGATTATGTCTGACCATATGTTGAGTTGGATGAGATTTTTGTTGCTGTTGATTCCGTGAGGTAACGGAACAGCTGGTCGGCTATTTATATACACTGGACTGGGACACGACAGGTATTTGAGGAAAGGGGGGAGATGTTTCACATGGCTGTCTGAACGTGCAAAGCATGGTCATTAGTGAGGAGTGCTCGTTGGCTCCCTAATTACTTGAATTTCAGATAAGAACTGATCAATGGTAAAAATTGCTGAAATAAATGGGAGTTGCCTACGAATCACGATAATCTCCGAAGCGTTACCTTAACATGCAGTTTCGTTCATATAAAGTAATCTTAGGCGGTCAGGCTTTTGTTGTTGTTGGTTTATGCCGGGTTTATTTTCATTTCAGTGACCCGTGAGTCACGTGTAATGCTGTCTTTCCTTGTGTGTATTGAGCAATTGGCCAGTTGGTAGCTCATGTTGTTAAGTGCGTCTTCGCGCTAATGAGGATCTCAGAGAGATTCCTGTAAATAATAGATTTGTAGTGTGTGTGTCAGTCATTAGAGTTTTTAAGGGTTTTTATTAATGTCTTGCCCATATCCATAAACGTTGATTTACGTGATGATTGTTCGTGAGCACCGTGGCTGTTAACCCGTTGTGAACGAACGGTCATCCAAGTACTCATTTTCTCGTAGTTAGTCATCACGCGCACATAAAACTCAAATGCCAGGTAGTGGAACTAGGATCCACAATTTTATTATAAAGGGGGAGATCCGTTTGACTTCTCAAAGTGTTAGATATTCCTGTCAGGGAAAAATTCAGGGAGGATATATTTTTTTATTATTGTGTGTTTATTTTCTTTTATGCACAATTAGTTATTAAATCTTGTTATTATCTTACGTCTTGTCTCCTTACTTTCTTAATTACAGTTTTTATCCTATGACCCTTGCCTCAGTAAAGCATGTTCTTTGGCGGACGTAAACATCACACTATGAACTGAGCGCGACCCCTTGATCGAGATTCTTGCATAAAACACTGCTATTCTGAAGGGTTCAGTATATTTAAATATCGGTGATTATGACCCCTCCCACGAGATGACATCGTTCTGTAACAAAACTGGGGAATTTATTTTTAAACGTTTAAAATTATACGCCAAATCAATGCATAAACATATATATATATATTATATATTGGTATATGTTTCGACCTACATTGGGGTCATCCTCAGCCTAAAAAGAAAATCAATTAAGAAATTAAAACTAAAATAGCATATGTGACTTAAATCTAAATTAAAATGAAAAAATAATGATAACAATTGTAATAAATAAAATATAGTAATAGAATGGATATCCTTACAAATGTAGTATTAATTAAATAAATATAAGATTGGTCTTTTAACAATAATTTTAACAGAGTATTTAGAAAATAAGAACTATTAACGGTGAGTGTAAAAATGTTAAGCTTTAAAAAAATTATCAAAACAAACACAAAATAATTTAGAAAGTCAATAAAATAATTCAGTTCGGCGCTTGAGTTAAATAAGTTGAATCCTCTTCAATACGGAGTTTATTAACAATTTTGAATAGGGGCCAACCAGTGTTAGGATGACATGAATTAACCTCGTTGTATGGAATGGAGAAATTCGGAAATTCGTACAAGAATTTGAGTTGAAATGCCCAATATGGATATGTGGCAATTCTAATAACTGTCCAAAACGTTTAGAAGAAAAAACGGGACTCTTGGAATGGAATTACGGTATGAGATGTTCCTCTTTAAATTTGCCATGCAATATGTATTTTCCGCATTAAAGCAACTGTCGTGTTGAAAATTCTCTCGTAGTATGTAATACATACATTAAGTATTTATCAGATCAATGAAGTAAAGGTGGCATGTCAATTTTAGAAAAGTCAAATGCCTATATTTACGAAAAGTAAGCTACAGGATTTAATGCCACTAGATACTGATTGTTACCATAGACCATCGTACGAATTATCATTTCGGTTGCCTGAATAAGGTACGAGAATTAAACAAGTAGTTCCGTGAAGAACTATAGAGCCTATTTTCATATATCCCACTAATGTTAATTGCCTCTATCAACATACTAAATTTCAGTTTGATTGCTGTAATAGATTCGTAGATATTGAGAACCGTCTAAATATTTCGGATGGTCGCCATGTTGGACTTTTATATGTAGGTCTTAGAGTTATGTACTGTTACATGAAGATTATTGTGTACGTGTAGTACTCAAACTTCAATCACATGATTAGGACACAAGAAGTAAAATAGAGATTGTAAAATTTCGCACAGCTGCCATCTTGTGGTATGGAAACTATTGAAATAAATTAGATGCCAGTGGATTAACATTTGTATAAGGATTTACTGTACCAAGTTTCACTGCACTTGGATGGTTAAATTACGAGAAACGACCATGAGAATATTTATACTTCGCGTCGCCACCATGTTGGATTTGTGATCACCAGGTTATTGAATGTCCTATAGGTGAACTTACGTTCATAACCCCTATGAACGTAAAAAAAATCTGTTTGATTGCTTTAGTAGATTCTAAATATTTCGGATGGTCGCCATGTTGGATTGTTATATGTATAGGCCATAGAGTCATGTACCTTTAAAGGAAAATTATAGCGTAGGTTCATTATTCACACTTTCTCTTCAATCGCATGATTACGACACAAGAAATAAAAACGTAATTTAAAAATTTGCACTGCCGCCATCTTGAGGTTATGTAAACAATTGAAGTAAGTTAGATACCAGTGCATTACAATGTGTATAAACATTTGCTGTACCAAGTTTCATTGCGTTTGGATCATTAAATAGCGAGAAAAGTATATTTAAAACTTTCAACTTCGCTTGGCCGCCATGGTCGTTTTGTAGTTAACCGGTTTTTTAAAGTCTCATATATGAACTTCCAGTAGTGCCCTTTACCTCTGTGCAAAATTTCAGGGTGATACCGGTAACAGTTTCAGAGATATAGAATGCCAGTGAAATATTTCGCACAGCCGCCATATTGAGGTTATGTAAACAATTGAACGAAGTTATATGTCGGTGCATTACAATGTATATAAACATATACTGTACCAAGTTTCATTGTGTTTGGATGGTTAAATCCCGAGAAATTCTATTTAAAATTCTCAACTTTGCTTGGCCGCCATGTTTGTTTTGTAGTTACTAGGTTCTCAAAAGTCACATAAGTGAACTTCTAGTAGTACCCTTGATGACCATACAAAATTCCAGGATGATATCGGTAATTGTTTCGGAGTTATTGAATGCTGGTGAAATGTTTCGCACAGCCGCCATGTTGGATTGGAGAGACGTAACATAATTTGAAGGGCACGGTCGGGGTCGCCCGGAATAGTGCTATTAACTTACCGAGTTTCATTGAAATCGCTCCAGTCGTTTAGATTTTATTAGGGGGACACACACACACACACACACACACACACACGAATCACACACACGCACACACACACGGACAAAAGGTGATCTCATAAGCCTTTTTTTTTTTTTTTCAAAATTGAAAATGGGCTAAAAATAAGGTTTTAAGATTTGGAGCAGATGAGTCTTAAATTTTTGAAGACAATAGAACTTTAGGGCTTAAACGAAGAGTTGCGACAGAGCTGATTTTGGAACATTTAGTGACACGGTCCCTTATTCTTGTTCCTAACCAGGGAAACGCCGGGCTGAAAAACTACTTTTCTCATAAATCACTTACATTGTTTGCCAACTCATATTGGCTGCTCAATTATCTGAAAAAATGCAGTATCGACAGAGACACAGTCTAAAAGTTCCAAGGAGAATTGCTACAGTCCATTTATGAAAAACGAAATAGAGAAACCACATTCATGCACTTAGATTCAGATGTACAGCTAATGCTACATTTGCTTTGAAGTGAAATTTGTCTCATTTGAGCAGTTCATTAACAGGAATATAAGTGCTTAGGTTGAAAGTAAAGTAGAACTTTGAAGTATGAATAAATGGAAAGCGAAAGCAAATGGGAATTACTAAACAGTCGTATTTACAGTCATACAACTCCCTTACTAAGACATTTCTGCCGTCCATCCACTTACCAAACGCCAAAGAAAAGCTAATGTACTAATAATCTAATTACCATTAATTCCAATTATGGTGACACAAAGGGTTAAGAACTGAAGATGCATCTTATACAGGGTATCTTATTTAAAAGTAGTCGGTCGTAGTTTTAATCCAGGTTTATGAAGATCTTTTCAATTGAGATTTTTAATGTGTAGGTTTGTTGTTTGAGTCTTCAGTCTTTTGACTGGTTTGATGTAGCTATTCATGCCTCCATGTCCTGAGCTAATCGTTTGATCTCTACATAGCCACCACACCCTACATCCAAGGCAATCTGTTTAACATATTCTAATCTTGGTCTACCCCTGCAGTTCTTGTCCTTGACCATTCCTTCCATAACTAAGCTTGCTATTCCTGGTTGTCTTAGTGTGTGTCCTACCAACCTATCTCTTCTCTTCATTAGCAGTCGCCAGAAACATCTCTCCTCTCCCATTAGTCTTAATACCTCTTCGTTTGTAACCCTATCTACCTATATGATCTTCATTATTCTCTTGTAACAGCACATTTCAAACGCTTCAATTCTCCTCTTTTCTGCTGCACCAATAGTCCAGGTTTCACTTCCATAGAGCGCCACGCTCCAGACAAAGGCCTTCAAAAATGACTTCCTGATACCTAAATCTATATTCGATGTCAACAGATTACTTTTCTGTAGAAATGCTTTCCTTGCCTGAGCTAACCTACTTTTTATATCATCTTTGCTTCGTCCATTTGTATGTAGTCAGCCCGAATAAAAACTGTTAATCGATCATCTACGTCATGAGACATAAACCTACAGACGAGGTCTTACAATCAAAATAGTATGTGATAAGGCGTCATCAAAACGTTTCACGGCCGCACTGTCCAGAATTGGTTCGCCGTGAGCATTGAGGTTCTCATTCCCCCAACGCACCAGGCTGAAGATCCCCGTGTGGTAAACCACCGTGTCCTTGTGCGTGAAGAAGTCCGTAACCGCGTGCTGCACACATTGCCGGATTTAAGAATATGCCACCTATAGGCTAAAGTCCATTTGCCGCCCCCTCTATGGTACATATTTGATTAATACATTTGTTTTATACAACAAGGGGATAGAGTTCATTGGCGTTTTCAACTTTTTTAAACATACGTTCATTTAGTTTATATAAAACTACAATTTTAATGCTTTACATAATAAATTATATAATGAAATTAGTCAACTGTGTCCTGGAGAAAATAGTAAGAATTTGGAATCAAAAACTGAGGGAAGACAAGATATCACCCATAACACTAGGGAATAAAAACAGAGGTATTGAAATTAACTGTCTAGCATTTGCAGATGATTTTGCCATACTTTCTGAAAATCTGACTGACGCAACAGTGCAAATTAATCTCTTAGAAGAGATAGCCAACAGAACAGGTTTAAGAATTTCTGTAGACAAAACCAAATTTATGACAAATATAAAAAATGCTCCAGAAATCCTAGTCACAGAAATTGGTAAAATTAGGAGGGTAAAGAAATTCAAATATTTGGGAGAAATCATTCAGGAAAATGGTTTAGAAAAATCTGCTGTAGAAGAAAGAGTACACAAGATGGAAAGAGCATATGGTATAACTGGGAACACCTACAACAAAAAATGTTTATCTAGAAACTTGAAAATACAGCACTACAAAACAGTAATCAAACCAGAATGCCTATACGCAAGCGAATGTCTAGCACTGAATTATAAGTTAGATAAATTGTAAGTATTAGAAAGACGAATTGTACGGAAAATATTAGGTCCTTTAAGAATTACAGAATTCTGGAAATTAAGAAGTAATGATGAAATATAACGCAACATTGAAAACATAACAGACACAATAAAAAGAGGCGATTGCTATTTTTTGGACATTTATATAGAATGGAATGAATGACAACAGGTTAACCAAACAGATATTCAAATATCTTTGGAACAAGAAATTAACAACAACTTGGATTCAAGAAGTTAAAAAGGATTTGGAAAGAAACAATATAAGAGAAGAATTTTTTGGAAAAATGTGTTGGGAATGGAAGGGTTCCAAGGAAGGAAGGAATAGAAAAGAGGCTCAAAATGGTCGGAAGAGAGAAAGAAGATGCATAGTTTGAAGATGAAGGAGTCCTGGAGGAAGAAGACGGAGACCTGGAGGAAGAAGAAAGAATACCAAAGGACTAAACATTGAAATTGGCTCGTGGTCCTTAGAAGACCGTAACGGAGAAATAAGAAATTAGTTATATAAATAATTCATGCTTTTGGGCTAATGACGTGTGTATTTTTAATTTAAACCATACGTTTCGGAGAAACCTTGCCTCCTTTTTCAATGGAAATAAACAAAGCATGAATTATTTATATAATAATCCGGGCCGTGAAAGCCTTAATATGCAAAATAAGAAATTAGTTATCTACTTGTTTTTTTTAACTTCTTTTAAGATTCGTTAAAATGGAATGGGTTTCAAGCTTCATTAATTAATTGTTCTTGGAGATCATTAATCACTATTTTACACATCTTTTATATAAAAGTGAAAGTCTGTATGTATGTATGTATGTATGTATGTGGGTTGGTTGGTTCCGTATACAAATCCACACCGTTTCACCAATCTCAACCAAATTTTGCATGCACATAGTTTAGGACACAGAAGGAACCGCTGGCTACATGAATTTTCGATAGCCTTTCTCATTCTTCTGATTTAGGCCCTTTTGCACTCAAGCACAGGCTAATCAAATCATAAACGAATAGTTCCCTGCAGAACTATACAGCCTATTTTCATATATCCTACTTATGTTCATTGCCACTATCAACATACAAAATTTCAGTTTGATTGCTGTAATAGATTCGTAGATATTGTGAACGACTAAATATTTCGGAAGGTCGCCATGTTGGATTTTATATATATAGGTCCTAGAGTAATGTATTGTTACATGAAGATTATTGTGTACGTGTAGCATTCAAACTTCAATCGCATGATTAGGACACGAGAAGTAACGAGGAGATTTTAAAATTTTGCACAGCTGCCATCTTGTGATTATGGAAACAATTGAAACTAATTAGATGCCAGTGGAATATCATTCGTATAAGGATTTACTGTACCAAGTTTCACTGCACTCGGATGGTTAAATTGCGAGAAACGTCCTTGTGAATATTTATACTTCGCGTCACCGCAATGTTGGATTTGTGATCACCAGGTTATTTAAAGTCCTATAGGTGAACTTAAGTTCATATCCCCTATGAACATAAAAAAAATCAGTTTGATTGCTATAATAGATTCGTAGATATTCAGAGCCGTCTGAATAGTTCGGATGGTCGCCATGTTGGATTGCTAAATGTATAGGCCATAGAGTCATGTACCATTAAAGGAAAAATATTGCATAGGTTCATTATTCAAACTTTCACTTCGATCGCATGATTACAACACAAGAAATAAAAACTTAATATTAAAATTCGCAAAGTCGCCATCTTGAGGTTATGTAAACAATTGAACTAAATTAGATACCAGTGCATTACAATGTGTGTAAACATTTCCTCTACCAGATTTCATTGCGTTTGGAAAATTAAATCGCGAGAAAGGACTATTTATAGTTTTCGAATTCGCTTGGCCGCCATGATCGTTTTGTAGTTAACCGGTTTTTGAAAGTCTTATAAATGAATTTCCAGTAGTGCCCTTTATCTCCGTATAAAATTTCAGGGTGATACCGCTAATAGTTTCAGAGATATAGAATGCCGGTGAAATATTTCGCACATCCGCCATCTTGTGGTTATGTAAACAATTGAACAAGGTTAGATGTCGGTGCATTACAATATTTATAAACATATACTGTACCAAGTTTTATTGCGTTTGGTGGTTAAATCGCGAGAAACGTCTATTTAAAAGTCGCGAATTCGCGTGGCCGCCATGTTGGTTTTGTAGTTACCAGTTTTTCAAAAGTCACATAGGTGAGCTTCTAGTAGTTCCCTTTATCACCGTAAAAAATCCAGGGTGATATCGGGAACAGTTTCGGAGCTATTGGATGCTGGTGAAATAATTCACACAGCCGCCATGTTGAATTGGTGAGACGTAACAAAATTTGAAGGGCACGGTCGGGGTTGCCCGGAATAGTGCTGTGCATTTACCGAGTTTCATTGAGATAGCTCTAGCCGTTTAGATTTTATTAGGGACACACACACACACGAATCACACACACACGCACACACACACGGACAAAAGGTGATCTCATAAGCCTATTTTTTTCAAAATTGAAAATAGTCTAAATATACTCATGAAGGAATGTCAAGGCAGATAGCTTCCAAGGCAACATAGCTCAAGTCGAGACACGGCCGACTGGATTCGAGTTGCGCTCTGCACTACTGGTATAGAAAATGAGGATCTTTACTTGAAATCCCGTTAGTTACTCAACTGCTCACACAGCACTGTCAACCGAGTATAGCATAACAAAGACTTGACACAATCTACTAGATATTTGTCAAATACCATTCACTCACTCACACACACATTCATCACGAAATCTCAGAAACCACCCAACGGATTGGAATGGAATGGAATTTAGTATGCAGCTTCCTCAAGGGCCGCAAACGCCCACTAAGAAAGGATTTTTGGATATTCAGGTTCTAAAGGGGTTTTAGGGGGTAGACCTGCATTTCATTGAATAGCATCTCCCGATTGGTTTCATTGGGGGATGTGATACTCGGCATATAAACTCATCATTAAAATAAGAAGACACGTGTCTGAGGGTTTTTCGATGTGGTGTATATTATGAGGTGAAAGGGGTGAAAAGTGGGGGTTGAAAGATTCCTAACGGAGCCTGTATCTCTTAAACGACATAGGCGAGGAGTTTGAAACTCAGCGGAAAAAATCAGCATAAAAATAAGTAAATAGGCGTTTGACCGTTTATTCATAAATCCAATTTAAGGAGCCCATGGGGAGGGGAGGAATTCTGGGTAAAAACAGGAAAGAAAGTGTCCTAATCTATTGACTCACTCGTTCTTCAAACTCAGGGGGAAAAACTGCTAAAAATAAGTATATATGTATTCGACAGTTTTTTTGATAAATCAAATTTAAGGGGTTCATCGGGAGGGGTGAAATTCTGAAGAAGAAAAATTGAAAGAAAAAGTTCTGACTCACTCAATCACTCATCATCGCCCAGCCCAAAATATTGAAGTTGGAAACATGTCATTTTCGGGATATGTTCGGTTTATGTCAAAACCATACACTAAGGGAGGGGTAAAAATTGGGTGTTGAAGGATTCCTAACGAAGCGTGTAGGCCATCTCCTAAACGACATAGGCGAGAAATTTGAAACTCAGCGAAAAAAAATCAGCTTAAAAAATAAGTAATTCGGTGTTCCACCGTTTTTTCATAAATTAATTTAAGGAGCCAATGGGGTGGGGTGATATTCTGGGGGGGGGGGGAAAGGAGAGAAAGTGTCCTAACTGACAAACTCACTCACTCATCAAACTCAGGGGAAAAAGACAGCTTAAAAAATAAATTAATAGGTGTTCAAGCGTTTTTTCATCAATCCAATTTACGGGGCCCATGGGGTAGGGCGAGATTCTGGTAAAAATAATTGAAAGAAAATGTCCTGTCTGACTCAATCACTCATCCCGCCCAGCGAAAACTATTATAGTTAGAAACATGAAATTTTGGGAATATGTTCGCTGTATGTCGAAAACGTCAAATAATGAATGATTTTTGTTATTGGGGTTTTAAAGAGGTGTTAAGGGGTAAACGTGCATTTCATTGAATAACTATATCTCATGAGTTGCTTCTTTGGGGATGTGATATTCGGTATATAAGCTAATCATTAAAATAATCAGACATATGTCTAAGGGTTTATCGATGAGGTGTATATTATGAGGTGAAAGGGGTGAAAATTGGGGGTTGAGGTATTCTTAACGGAGCGTGTATCTCTTAAACGACATAGGCGAGAAGTTTGAAATTCGGCGGGAAAAACAGCTTAAAATATAAGCAAATAGGTGTTCGGCTGTTTTTAGCCTACTTTCGATTTTTGCAAAAAATGAAAGTAGACTTATGAGATCAACACAGGGCGAAAAAAGTGTGTCTGTCTGTGTGTGTGTATGTGTGTGTGTGAGTCTGTGTGTGTGTGTCTGGGTGTGTGTGTGTGTGTGTGAGTGTGTGTACTCTGAATGTCTGTCCCCCCCTATCAATTCGAACACGGTGAATGCGAATTGAACGAAATTTGGTACAAAGGTAGCACTAGCAAAGGACACCTCAGTGTCATGTTTTATATCACCGCCATCTTGACGGAAACGTAATGGCGGCCACACAAATGTTCAAAGCTTAAATCAAATTACGACTAACCTAATCATCCGATCTCTACCAAATTTTGCAACGACATACCTTTATGGGGGGAGCATCCTTTGACCAAACCAATAGGTCATCAGCGTAATAGTTTGCGGATGGCGGCCATCTTTGTGTGAAAATCGATTCCCCCTATTAATTCGAACACGGTGCAACCGAATGGAACGAAATTTGGTACAGAGGTAGTACTAACAAAAGGCACCTCAGTGTCATGTTTTATATCGCAGCCATCTTGACGGAAACGTAATGGTGGCCACACAAATGTTCAAAGCTTAAATCAAATTACGATTAACCTAATCATCCGATCTCTACCAAATTTTGCAACAACATACCTTTATGGGGGGAGCATCCTTTGACCAAACCAATAGGTCATCAGCGTAATAGTTTGCGGATGGCGGCCATCTTTGTGTGAAAATCGATTCCCCCTATTAATTCGAACACGGTGCAACCGAATGGAACGAACTTTGGTACTGAGGTAGTACTAGCAAAGGGCACCTCAGTGTCATGTTTTATATCGCCGCCATCTTGACGGAAACGTAATGGCGGCCACACAAATGTTCAAAGCTTAAATCAAATTACGATTAACCTAATCATCCGATCTCTACCAAATTTTGCAACTACATACCTTTATGGAAGGAGCATCCTTTGACCAATCTAATAGGTCATTCACCTGATAGTTTGCGGATGGCGGCCATCTTTATGTCAAAATTGATTCCCCCTATTAATTCGAACACGGAGGAACCTAATGGAACGAAATTTGGTACAGAGGTAGCACTAGCAAAGGGCACCTCAGTGTCATGTTTTATATCGCCGCCATCTTGACTGAAACGTAATGGCGGCCACACGAATGTTCAAAACTTAAATCAAATTACGATTAACCTAATCATCCGATCTCTACGAAATTTTGCAACTACATACCTTTATGGAGGGAGCATCCTTTGACCAATCTAATAGGTCATTCGCCTAATAGTTTGCGGATGGCGGCCATCTTTGTGTCAGAATCGATTCCCCCTATTAATTCAAACACGCTGAAACCAAATGGAACGAAATTTGGTATAGAGGTAGCACTAGCAAAGGGCACCTCAGTGTCATGTTTTATATCACCGCTATCTTGATGGAAACGTAATCGCGGCCACCCAAATGTTAAAAGCTAAAATGTAATTACGACCAACCTAATAATCTAGTCTCTACCTAATTTTGCAACACCATATCTTTATGTGGGAAACATATTCTGACCAAACTGCAAGAACATCAGCCCAATAGTTTGCAGATGGTGGCCAAGTATGTGTGCAAATCGATTCCCCCTATCAATTCAAACACGGTGAAACCGAATTGAACGAAATTTGGTACAGAGGTAGCACTAGCAAAGGGCACCTCATATTCATGTTTAATATCCCTATAGCACGTTGTATTTCAACAAGCTCCTACAACCAACATTCAATCATACTCCTTGAAAAGGACAAAGAGTTATAACAATACCCATGCATTTAGGAGAAAGTAGGCTATATGTTCTTTACTGAACATCTTGTTTCATACATCCAATTTAAGGGGGCCTTGGAGAGGGGTGAAATTCTGGGGGAAAAAACAGGAAAAAAGTGCCCTAACTCACTCACTCATCAAACTCAGGGGGGAAGAACAGCTCAAAAATAAGTAAATAGGTGTTCGACCGTTTTTTCATAAATCCAATTTAAGGGGTTCATGAGAGGGGTGAAGTTCTGAAAAAAAATTGAAAGAAAATGTCCTGACTTACTCACTCACTCAACATCCCCCAGCTAAAATTATTGAAGTTAGAAACATGACATTAAGGGGATATGTTCGTTGTATGTCGAAAACGGCCACTAAGGAAGGAATTTTGGATATTCAGGTTCTAAAAGGGTGTTAAGGGGGTAGACTTGCATTTAATTGATTAACAATATCTCCCGATTGGTTTCCTTTGGGATGGGATACTAGGCATATAAACTCATCATTAAGAATAAGAAGACACATGTCTGAGGGATTTTCGATGTGGTGTATATTATGAGGTGCATGAGTGAAAAGTGAGCGTTGAAGGATTCCTAACGGAGCAAGTATCTCTTAAAAGACAGAGGCAAAAAGTAAGAATCTCAGGGAGAAAAATCAGATTGAAAAAGTAGTAAATTTGTGTTCGATCGTTTTTTCTTAAATCCAATTTAAGGGGCTCATGGGGTGGGATGAAATTCTGGGGAAAGAAGTCCACTAAGGAAGGATTTTTGGATCTTCACTCATCATCCCCCAGCAAACCTATTGCAGTTAGAAACTTGAAATTTTGGGGATATGTTCGCTGTATGTCGAAAAAGTCCACTAAGGATGGATTTTTGGATATTCATGTTCTGAAGGGGTGTTAAGGGGTTAAACTTGCATTTCATTGAATAACAATATCTCACGACTTGTTTCATTTGGGGATGTGATATTCGGCATATAAACTAAGCATTCAAAATAAGCAGACATATGTCTAAGGGTTTATGGATATGGTGTATATTATGAGGTGAAAGGGGAGAAAATTGGGGGTTGAAGGATTCTTAACGGAGCGTGTACTCTATCTCTTATTCAACATAGGCGATAAGTTTGAAATTCAGCGAAAAAAGCAGCTTAAAAATAAGTAAATAGGTGTTCGACCATTTCTTCAAAAATCAAATTTAAGGGGCCCATAGGGAGGAGTGAAATTCGGAGGGGGAAAAACAGGAAAGAAAGTGTCTTAACTGATTGACTCACTTACTCACTCATCAAACTCAGGGGGAAAACAGCTTTAAATAAGTAAATAGGTGTTCGACCGATTTTTTTTCATAAATCCAATTTTAGGGTTCATGGGGAGGGGTGAAATTCTCACAAATAAATGAAAGAAAATGTCCTGACTGACTCACTCACTCATCATCGCCCAGCCAATGTTATTGAAGTTAGAAACATGAAATTTTGGGGATAAGTTCGTTGTATGTCGAAAACGTCCACTAAGGAAAGAGTTTTGGATATTCAGGTTCTAAATAGGTGGTAAGGGGGTAAACTTGCATTTCATTGAATAACACGATGTTCAGTAAAGAACATATAGCCTACTTTCTCCTAAATGCATGGGTATTCTTATAACTCTTTGTCCTTTTCAAGGAGTATAATTGAATGTTGGTTGTAGTAGCTTGTTGAAATACAACGTGCTATAGGGATATTAAACATGAATATGAGGTGCCCTTTGCTAGTGCTACCTACCTCTGTAAAAAAATTCATTAAATTCGGTTTCACCGTGTTTGAATTGATATGGGGAATGGATTTGCACACATACATGGCCGCTATTTCCAAGCTATTGGGCTGATGACCTTGTAGTCAGTCATAAGATGCTTTCCACAAAAAGGCATGTTGTTGCAAAATCTGGTAGAGATCAAATTATTAGGATGGTTGTAATTTGATTTAAGCTTTTAACATTTGGATGGCCTTCATTCCGTTTCCGTCAAGATGGCGGCGAATTAACACATGACACTGAGGTGCCCTTTGATAGTGCTAACTCTGTACCAAATTTCGTTCAATTCGGTTTCACCGTGTTGAATTGATAGGGGGAATCGATTTGCACACGTACTTGGCCACCATCTGCAAACTATTGGGCTGCTGATCTTGCAGTGTGGTTAGAATATGCTTCCCACATAAAGATATGTTGTTGCAAAATTTGGTATAGACTAGATTATTAGGTTGGTCGTAATTACATTTTATCTTTTAACATTTGAGTGGCCGCGATTACGTTTCCTTCAAGATGGCGGTGATATAAAACATGACACTGAGGTGCCCTTTCCTGGTGCTACCTCTGTACCAAATTTCGTTCCATTCGGTTCCACCGTGTTTGAATTAATAGGAGGAATCGATTTTGACACAAAGATGGCCGCCATCCGCAAACTATTAAGCTAATGACCTATTATGTTGGTCAAAGGATGCTTCCTCCATAAATGTATGTTGTTGCAAAATTTCGTAGAGATCGGATGATTAGGTTAGTCGTAATTTGATTTAAGCTTTGAACATTTGTGTGGCCGCCATTACGTTTGCGTCAAGTTTGCGGCAATATAAAACATGACATTGAGGTGCCTTTTGCTAGTACTACCTTTGCACCAGAGTTCGTTCCATTCGGTTCCACCTAGTTTGAATTAATAGGAGGAATCGATTTTGACACAAAGATGGCCGCCATCCGCAAACTGTTAAGCTAATGACCTATTAATTTGGTCAAAAGATGCTTCCTCCATAGTGGTATGTTGTTGCAAAATTTGGTAGAGATCGGATGATTAGGTTAGTCGTAATTTGATTTAAGCTTTGAACATTTGTGTGGCCACCATTACGTTTCCGTCAAGATGGCGGCGATACAAAACATGACACTGAGGTGCCCTTTGCTAGTACTACCTTTGTACCAAATTTCGTTCAATTTGCGTTCACCGTGTTTGAATTGATAGGGGGGAGGGGGCAGACATTCAGAGTACACACAATCACACACACACACAGACATACATACACACACACAGACAGACACACTTTTTTCGCCCTGTGTTGATCTCATAAGTCTACTTTCATTGTTTGCAAAATTCGAAAGTAGGCTAAAAATATCTCATGAGTGGTTTCATTTGGGGATGAGATACTTGGCATATATACTAATCATTAACAAGATGTTCAGTAAAGAACATATAGCCTACTTTCTCCTAATTGCATGGGTATTGTTATAACTCTTTGTCTTTTTAAAGGAGTATAATTGAATGTTGGTTGTAGTAGCTTGTTGAAATACAACGTGCTATAGGGATATTAAACATGAATATGAGGTGCCCTTTGCTAGTGCTACCTCTGTAAAAAATTCATTCAATTCGGTTTCACCGTGGTTGAATTGATCTGGGGAATGGATTTGCACACATACATGGTCGCTATTTGCAAACTATTGGGCTGATGACCTTGTAGTCAGTCATAAGATGCTTTCCACAAAAAGGCATGTTGTTGCAAAATCTGGTAGAGATCAAATTATTAGGATGGTTGTAATTTGTTTTAAGCTTTTAACATTTGGATGGCCTTCATTCCGTTTCCGTCAAGATGGCGGCGAATTAAAACATGACACTGAGGTGCCCTTTGCTAGTGCTAACTCTGTACCAAATTTCGTTCAATTCGGTTTCACCGTGTTGAATTGATAGGGGGAATCGATTTGCACACGTACTTGGCCACCATCTGCAAACTATTGGGCGGATGATCTTGCAGTTTGGTCAGAATATGCTTCCCACATAAAGATATGTTGTTGCAAAATTTGGTAGAGACTAGATTATTAGGTTGGTCGTAATTACATTTTAGCTTTTAACATTTGGGTGGCCGAGATTACGTTTCCGTCAAGATGGCGGTGATATAAATCATGACACTGTGGTGCCATTTGCTAGTGCTACCTCTATACCAAATTTCGTTCCATTCGGTTTCACCGTGTTTGAATTAATGGGGGGAATCGATTTTGACACAAAGGTGGCCGCCATCAACAAACTATTAGGCTAATGACCTATTAATTTGCTCAAAGGATGCTTCCTACATAAAGGTATGTTGTTGCAAAATTTGGTAGAGATCGGATGATTAGGTTAGTCGTAATTTGATTTAAGCTCTGAACATTTGTGTGGCCGCCATTACGTTTCCGTCAAGATGGTGGCGATACAAAACATGACACTGAGGTGCCCTTTGATAGCGCTACCTCTGTACCAAATTTCGTTCCATTCGGTTTCACCGTGTTCGAATTAATAGGGGGAATCGATTTTGACACAAAGATAGCCGCCATCCGCAAACTATTTGGCTAATGACCTATTAGTTTGGTCATAGGATGCTCCTCCCACAAAGGTATGTTGTTGCAAAATTTGGTAGAGATCGGATGATTAGGTTAGTCGTAATTTGATTTAAGCTTTGAACATTTGTGTGGCCGCCATTACGTTTTCGTCAAGATGGCGGCGATATTAAACATGGCACTGAGGTGTCCTTTGCTAGTGCTACCTTTGTACCAAATTTCGTTCAATTCGCGTTCACCGTGTTCTAATTGATGGGGGGGGGGGGGGGGCAGACAGACATTCAGAGTACACACACTCACACACACACACAGCGTCACACACACACACATACACACACACACACAGACAGACACACTTTTTTTCGCCCTGTGTTGATCTCATAAGTCTACTTTCATTTTTTGCAAAAATCGAAAGTAGGCTAAAAATAAGCTGACACATGTCTAATGGTTTTTCGATGTGGTGTATATTATGAGGTGAAAGGGATGAAAAGTGGGGGTTGAAAGATTCCTAACGGAGCGTGTATCTCTTAAACGACATAGGCGATGAGTTTGATTTTCTCTGAGTTTCAATCAGCTTAAAAATAAATAAATGAATAAATAATTAAAATAAGTAGGTGTTCGACACTTTCTTTCATATATCCAATTTAAGGGGCCTATGAGGAGGGGTGAAATTCTGGAAGAAAAACGTCCACTAAGGAAGGATTTTTGGATGTTCACTCTCATCGACCAATCAAAACTATTCAAGTTAGAAGAAGGGGATATGCTTGTTGTGTGTCGAAAATGTCTACTAAGGGGGGATTTTTGGATATTCAGGTTCTAAAGGGGTGTTAACGGGGTTAAACCTGCATGTCATTGAATAACAATATGACACGACTATGACGCGAGCGAAGCGAGGCTTAAATGAGATGGTGTGTGTCTGTGTATTACTCAATCACGCAAGAACCACTGGTCCGACTTACATGAATTTTACATGGAAGTAGCTGATTTACCTGGTTAACATATAGGCTACTTTTTATTTGAATACTTTGGACGACTTAAAGATTGCGACCATTTTAGTGACGTCACTACACCCTTTGGTTTCAAACTTTCATATTTCCATTTCAAATAAAAAGTGAACGCTAAGAAATAGCAAACTTTTGATGGCATATACGAGGTTTAAAATTACATTTTCTATCCGAAAGGTATCTCCAACGGTTAGCGAGTAAAACCTAAATTTGTGCTATAAAACACGGTCAACGCCGAACGGTGTAGTTGGACAAAATGTTCCATCCTTAATCTCCCTCTGCGCAGCACCTCGCCTATCCCCTGTTTTAACTGTCACCTCCACATTTTAATTTATTTATGACGCGTAGCGAAGCACGGGTACTTCAGCTAGTATTTTTATATTTTAATACTAATACTATCTTTTTCATAATTGAAGAACTGTGTTCAATTTTAATTAAATTGTCCTACACGGTGAAATGAAATTACACAAAATGTAGTTAATTACTGGTTTATTTGTTGAAAAATATACAAACTTCTCTAAAACAACTCACCCCAATTAATCTTTATGTTCAAATTTACATAGATTTCTTAATGGCAAACCCGTTAATAAATTACTCATATGAAAGTGTATTTGTTGTATCTGTGTATTTGTATTATGTTATAGTTTTAGAAAGTAGGCTATGTAGAAGGACTAAAACATATTTTTAAGTAACATATATTCTTAAATTCGTACGGAAAATATTATTAACGTCTGAAATACTTCATTTTAGCTTTTGAATAAGTTGCCAAACTGCCGCCGCTGAAAATATGCCGCTCTAGGCTGCAGCCTACTTAGCGTATTTAGAAATACGGCCCTGGCTGCACATCTTTGTCGACCCTTGAACCCTAACAATACCAGGCTATTTTTCAAGCCATGGGCAATCAACAGGGGGGGGGGGGGAGGGAGTTTGTAACCGCCAGACTAAATTCCTTTAGCGCGATTCGTAATATCTTGTTATCAACATCAACATAGGTTATCTTCTATTTTGAACCCGTAATGAACGTTATATGGCAGAAAAAAAGAACTTCATTATCATCATTATCATCAGTTGCAAACAGACGCAATAGATGAAAAATGAAAAACCACAGCCTGATTCTAGTCTCCGCCAGGAGCAGAATTCAAAGGTATCTGAAGGAAAAAAAGTTACAACGTATTTCAAGACACGTGGGATATATGGCTGACTTTCAGTGTGTTTTTCGCGTGTAAGCTATACCTCTTGTAACCAGAACAAATTATGGTGGTTTTGATAACTTTGTTTTACTTTTGCCCTTTGGAATGACATTCTTTGGTGTCCTTTCCGCTATCATCTCATACACTAACATTGTAAACAGGCCAAGAGGTTCGAAACAACATAGAATGCAACAGCAAATACGCTAGTGCACTCTCTTGATGGAAACCGAACCAAAATGAACAGTGGGTAGTATGACAAGGCACACGAGCTACCAACGGGAGGTGTTCCATGCCTACCAAAAGAAAATTGTTAATAGCCTATCTTATACAAAGGAACTAGCAGAAGTACCCATTCTTCGAACGGTCTTCGGTATTAATACCCAGGTGTTATCAATTGAGCTACTGTTGCAATGTCTAGGAGCTTGAAACCTGTTTCTTGGCAAAGAAAAATGATTAGTTAAAATGTGCTCTCGAACTAAATTTACCTAACGTGTTCTTCCTGGCGTGAAAATAAAATTGAAAACCTCGTAGACGAATCGCAATACACGTCACATACGAACTGACCCTAACCGTTGTGTCAAGTGCCCAACTATAGGAAGACCCCTTTTATAAAGGCTTGTGGTGCATGAAAATTCAGTTTTTTTTAGCCTCCAATGGCCCAAAATTCCTAAAATCAGCAAAAAACTCTACTATTTCAAATCAGGAATTTTTGAAAATAATGTTGCTCTTTGGAGATATAATAGACCTTCTGTACGACATATCGCACGTGTAAGTCGTGTGAAAAAAATCTAGGGTATTCCTTGAACACCTTAAGCGAATTGATGAATTTTACAGTTTTAGTTGGTTCCGTGATAACCTTATAGCCATTTGCAACCTTTCACAGAAATGTAATAAATGGAGTGGCATTACTTATTCCAGAAATAGATGGAAAGTTTGATGCCACCTCTTGAGATACTGTTGTCATGGTTAGGGGGTTTCATTCCTTCTTTAGTTTATTAAATGAAATTAGTTTTCTGGGAATATCTAAGAAACTGTTGGGTTTAGAGCCATAAAATATAGTTTTCGGGGACCCTTTACGGCTCTTGAGGGGCCCCGAGTTTTGTTTCTGACACCAAGGGTTTGAAAATGAGCTTTGTCTCGTCGTTGTACGCCATAATAATGATAATAATTAAACGAATAATAATAATAATAATAATAATAATAATAATAATGATAATAATAATATAACAATATAGGGATAGGGATATAATAGACCTCCCGTACCATACCCGCACGTGTAAATCGCGTTGAAAAATTCTACAGTACCCCTTGACCCCTTTAGCGCATTATATGTATTGGTGAATATTTCAGCTTAATTTGGATCCGTTATTACCTTATTGCCGTTTGCAAACCTTCACAGTAATGTAATAAATGGAATTGCATAGCGTCTTACAGAAATAGATGTACCTCTGAGATTCTGTTGCCATTGTTACCGGCATGCATTCCTGCACTAATTTACTAAGTAAAATTAGTTTTTTGGGAATATCTCAAAAACTCTTGGTTTTAGGGCCTTAAAATGTGGTTTTCGGGGTCCTTTTAGGGCCCCCGAGATTCGTTTCTCACATTGAGGGACTGAAAATGAACTTTGTCTCACCCTTCTACGCTTATTTCAGCATGTATTTTAAGGGGGTAAGCCCCCTGTTATGATAGGTACGGAGAAAAGTTACATCAATGATTATTGCGTGCCTCTGATGGATATCTGTATCAAATTTTACGTTAATCCACCCAGCCGTTCTCGAGTTATAAGGACACAAAAAATAGTCCACATACAGACAGCCAGACAGACTGACAGACAAAACAAATATTTTTGCGCGCATCCGTCACAAAACAGTCTGAAACGGGCAAATATGTCAAATTTCCGTGGAAATGCAGAAAAAACAGACAAACATTCATTTTTATATAATAGAGAAGGGATATAATAGACCTTCCGTACCACACCCGCACTTGTAAATCGCGTGAAAAAATTCTAGAGTACCCCTTGACCCCTTAAGCGCATTGTATGTATTGATGAATGTTTCAGCTTAATTTGGATCCGTTATAACCTTATAGCCGTTTGCAAACCTTCACAATAATGTAATAAATGGAATTGCATTGCGTCTTACAGAAATAGATGGACCTCCGAGATTCAGTTGCCATGGTTACCGGCATGAATTCTTTTATTAATTTATTAAGTGAAATTAGTTTTCTGGGAATATCTCAAAAACTGTTGGTTTTAGGGCCTTAAAATGTGGTTTTCGGTGTCCCTTTAGGGCCTCCGAGTTTCGTATCTCACATTGAGGGGCTGAAAATGAGGTTTGTTTCACCCTTCTACGCCTATTTCAGCATGTATTTTAAGGGGGTAGGGCCCCTTTTATGAGAGGTACGGGGAAGAGTTACATCAATGATTAGTGTCGTGCCTCTGAAGGATATCTGTATCAAATTTTACGTTGATCCACTCAGACGTTCTCGAGTTATAAGGACACAAAAAATTGTCCACAGACAAACAAACAAACAAACAAACAGACAGACAGACAAACATTTTATTTTTGCGCGCATCCATCATCAAACAGTCTGAAACGCGCAAATATCGCAAATTTCCGTGGAAATTCAGAAAAAACAGACAAACTTTCATTTTTATTATTTCAAAGGAATGTCTGTGTGTTCGTCTTTTATGCGTTCATAAACCATTCGTCCGATTGCGATCAAATTTTGGTGAGTTGTTGTAAACACTTCTGGGACGTTTATAGGCATAGTTAATCCATTTCAAAATAGATAGCGCGCGAGTAGTTTAAACAAAGGCGTAATGGCGATGCGTTCATATACAATTCATCCGATTGCGATCAAATTTTGGTGAGTTGTTGTGTACAGCCCCGGAAAAGTTATAGGCGTAGTAAATCCAATTTACAATAGATGACGCGCGAGTAGCTTTAACAAAATGGCGTGCGTTTGTTTCAAGAAAGTCCCACATGCGTTCATATGCCATTCATCCCATTGCGATGAAACTTGGGTGAGATGTTCTGTACACTTCAGGTAAGGTTTCAGGCTTAGTAAATCCAATTAACAATAGGTAGCACACGAGTAGATTCAACAAATGAGCGACGGCGGGCGAAGCGTTTCAAAAAAGTCCTGTATGCGTTCACATACCATTCGTCCGATATCGATGAAAGTTGGGAGAGAGGTTGTGGACACTACAGGCAAAGTTTCTGGCTTAGTAAATCCATGATATAATAGGTTGCGCCCGAGTAGATTCAACAAATGAACGACGAATCGCGAAGCGTTTCAAAAAAGTCCCGTATGCGTTCATATACTATTCGTCTGATAGCGATGAAACGTGGGTGAGATGTTGTGTACACTTCAGGGAAGGTTTCTGACTTAGTAAACCCACTTAACAATAGGTAGCGCACGAGTAGATTCAACAAATGAGCGACGACGGGCAAAGCGTTTCAACATAGTCCCATATGCGTTCATATACCATTCGTCCGATAGCAACTAAACTTAGGTGAGTTGTTGTGTACACATCAGGGAAGGTTTCTGGCTTAGTAAATCCACTTAACAATAGGTAGCGCACGAGTAGATTCAACAAATGAGCGACGACGGGCGAAGCGTTTCAACAAAGTCCTCTATGCGTTCACATACCATTCGTCCGATAGCGATGAAACTTGGGTGAGAGGTTGTGTACACTTCAGGCAAGGTTTCTGGCTTAGCAAATCCACTTTACGATAGGTAGGGCACGAGTAGATTCAACAAATGAGCGACGACGCGCGAAGCGTTTCGGCAAAGTCCCGTATGCGTTCATAGACTATTTGTCTGATAGCGATGAAACTTGGGTGAGATGTTGTGTACACTTCAAGGTATGTTTCTGGGCTAGTAAAAGCACTTTACAATAGGTATCGCACAAGTTGATTAAACATATTGGCGACGACGCGCGAAGTGCTTCAATATAGTCCCGAATGCGTTCATATACCATACGTCCGATAGCGACTAAATTTGGGTGAGTTGTTGTGTACACTCCTGGGAATGTTTCAGGCTTAGTAAGTCCATGTTAAATAGGTAGCGCACAAGTAGATTCAAGAAATGAGCGAAGACGCGCGAAGCGTTTCAACAAAGTCTCGTATGCGTTAATATACCATTCGTCCGAAAGCGATAAAACTTGGGTGAGATGTTGTGTACACTTCAGGGAAGGTTTCTGGCTTAGTACATCCACTTAACAATAGGTATCGCACAAGTAGATCAGCAAATGGTCGACGGCAACGCGAATCGCTTAAACAAAGTCACGTAGCGTTCAAATACCATTCATCCGATTGCTAAGAATCTTTGGTTGGATTGTTGTGCACACGCCAGGCAAGGTTTCTGACTTAGTAAATCCTTTTTACATTAGGTATCGCACGAGTAGATTCAACAAATTAAATAACGGCGCGCGTATCGTTTAAAAAAATCGTATGTGTTCATATACTATTCATGCAATTGCAATGAAATTTAGAGAAATGTTGTTTCCACTCCAGCAAAGATTTCTGATTTAGTAAATCCATTTTACAATTGGTAGCGCACGAGTACATTCAACTAGTGCGACAGCGCGTGAATCGTTCCAACCAAGTCCCGTATGCGTTCATATACCATTCATCCGATTGTGAGAAAACGTTGGTGAGTTGAGTACAGTCCTGCGAAGGTGTATGAATTAGTAAATCCGTTTTTCAATGGGTGGCGCACAGAAGATTCAACAAATGAGTGAAGACGCGTGAATCGTTTAAACAAAATCCCGTATGCGTTCATATGCCATTCAACCGATTGCGATGAAACGTTCATGAGTTGTTGTGTACACGCCAGGGAAGGTTTTCGACTTAGTAAATCCATTTTACAATAGGTAGAGTATGAGTATATTCAACAAATGGGTGACGGCGCTCGAATCTTTTCAACAAAGTCCCGTATGCGTTCATATACCATTTATTTCATTGCGATGAAACTTTGGTGAGTTGTTGAGCACGCTCCCATGATTTTTTTGGAGATAGTAAATCAATTTTACAATAGTTTAGAGGTGGTTAACGGAAAATAAATATTGGGAATCCAAAAGCACTTCAACAAACAAAGTTACAACGCCAACACTTTCTCCGATTGGCATTGCAACGCATGCCGGGTACAGCTAGTCCTGAAATAAATTACATGAGATTAATAAACACACTAGGATGTAATTTATTTCAGGATTAGGGCATAACCCAGCTCTAAATGGGTACATTTGTGTTGACCGACTGAAAGGCACCAAACTTTTGTTTACTTAGGCAACACTGAAAAATGGCTTCAAACCTCACAATGTGTAACTTTTTTGCAAGTTTTTTTCACTGAATTATATTAATACCGAAACTATGACATGTACAGCAACAGTTTTAGGTCATATTGTTCTCCCCTATACGATACACATGTACACTAAATTTCACTTCATTATCCTGAAAACTTTGGCAGTTACTAAGAAAACGGATTTGAAAATCCATAGTTCCGGAAAACGAGCAACAAATTTACCAATGTTTAGGAAAACATCTAAAACTACCCTGCACGTTTTTGGTCATAACTTCAAAAGAATTGCACATATCAAAGAAATGTTTGCAGTGATTTGAAGAGGAAGGATCAATAAATATAGAAAAGAAAATTGAACAAGTAGTTCCGTGAAGAACTGTACAGCCTATTTTCATATATCCTACTTATGTTAATTGCCTCTATCTACATACAAAATTTCAGTTTAATTGCTGTAATAGATTCGTAGATATTGAGAACCGACTAAATATTTAGGATGGTCGCCATGTTGGATTTTATATATGTAGGTCCTCGAGTTATGTATTGTTACATGAAGATTATTGTGTACGTGTAGTGTTCAAACTTCAATCGCATGATTAGGACACAAGAAGTAACAAGGAGATTTTAAAATTTCGCACAGCTGCCATCTTGTGGTTATGGAAACAATTGAAATAAATTAGATGCCAGTGGATTAACATTCGTATAAGGATTTACTGTACGAAGTTTCACTGCACTCGGATGGTTAAATTGCGAGAAACGTCCATGTGAATATTTATACTTCGCGTCGCCGCCATGTTGGATTTGTGATCACTAGGTTATTTAACGTCCTATAGGTGACTTATGTTCATAGTCCCTATGAACATTAAAAAATCAGTTTGATTGCTATAATAAATTCGTAGATATTCAGAGCCGTCTAAATATTTCGGATGGTCACCATGTTGGATTGATAAATGTTTAGAGTCATGTACCATTAAAGGAAAATTATTGCGTAGGTTCATTATTCAAACTTTCACTTTGATCGCATGATTACGACACAAGAAATAAAAACTTAATTTTAAAATTCGCAAAGCCGCCATCTTGAAATTATGTAAACAATTGAACTAAATTAGATACCAGTGCATTACAATGTGTATAAACATTTCCTGTACCAGATTTCATTGCGATTGGAACTTTAAATCGCGAGAAAGGTCTATTTAAAATTTTCAAATTCGCTTGGCCGCCATGTTCGTTTTGTAGTTGACCGGTTTTTGAAAGTCTTTTAGATGAACTTCCAGTAGTGCCCTTTATCTCTGTACAAAATTTCAGGATGATACCGCTAATAGTTTCGGAGCTATAGAATGCCAGTGAAATATTTCGCACATCCGCCATCTTGTTGTTATGTAAACATTTGAACCAAGTTAGATGTCGGTGCATTACACTGTGTATAAAAATATACTGTACCAAGTTTTATTGCGTTTGGTTGGTTAAATCGCGAGAAACGTCTATTTAAAAGACGCAAATTAGCGTGGCCGCCATGTTGGTTTTGAAGTTACCAGTTTTACAAAAGTCACATAGGTGAACTTCTAGTAGTTTCCCTATCACCGTGAAAAATTCCAGGGTGATATCGGGAATAGTTTCGGAGATATTGAATACTGGTGAAATATTTCGCACAGCCGCCATGTTGGATTGGTGAGACGTAACAAAATTTGAAGGGCGCGGTCGGGGTGGTCCGTAATAGTGCTATGAACTTATCGAGTTTCATTGAAATCGCTCCAACCGTTTAGAAGTTATTAGGGGGACACACACCTCTCAAACACACACAGACAAACGGGCAAAAGGTGATTTCTTAAGCCTATTTTTTCAAAGTTGAAAATAGGCTAAAAATGACAAATTTTGATCCTTAAAGGTGTAGGTCCCCCATTAAAGCAGCGAAGGCGTGATAATCGCATGGGGAGAGATCAGGACTTCAGGGCGAATCCTTGCTGTATGGGGACGTTTGTTATCATGAAGCAGCACCCTATGCCGCTGTTTTCCCGGACGTTTCACCTTAATTACACGCCGTAATTTCTCCAATGTTACGCAGTGCCATTCCCCAACGATGGAGACGCCAGGTTCCTTGAAATCAATAAGCAATGGCTACCGGTAATCAAAGGACAGGCCGAGCATCACTTCTCCAGCGGACGGTTGGCTCCCAAACTTCTTGCGACGAGTGGAAGATAGATGGCACCACTGCGTCGTCGAAGCTTTCGATTCCCGTCCTCAGTAGTGGCACCAGCATTCGTCATCTGTAACAATGCACTTCAGGAAAGTGTTGCTTTCAACATTGAAACGCATCAAGTACTGCAGGCAAACAGCTATTTTGTGTGATGTTTGTTCACCATTCAACGCCCGGGATATCGCTGTAGCAACGCCCCCAAACGGAATCATTTTGATCTCCCCTTATATTTTATGCTGTGCAGAATCAGCAGATTTTTAACATTCTTTGAAGGTATATGTAAAATGAAAGAAAAAAAAATCCACAGCCTGCTTCCAGTCTCCGACCGGGTCAGGAATGGAATGAATGAAGCCCCTATCTAGCGGCGAGGATATGAACTGTGCCGGCTGCCGAGACCTGACGCACTCCTCTGGGGCAATGATTAAATGAATGACAGATGAAATGAAATGATAGTGGAGAGTGTTGCTGGAATGAAATTTTGACAGGGAAAACCGGAGTACCCGGAGAAAAACCTGTCTGCCTCCGTTCTGTCCAGCACAGATCTCACATGGAGTGACCGGGATTTGAACCACGGACTCAGCGGTGAGAGGCCGGCGTGCTGCCGCCTGAGCCACGGAGGCTCATATGTAAAATGAACCTCTGAAATATGCCCATTCTAAGCAAAGTATACGATTAGAAGTAACAATCTCTCTCTTAAGTTAACAGTCCTGGGGCAGGTTTGCAGCAACTCGCCAATCTTCTCTATTCTCCACCATCCTCTTTAATTCAGGATATGATTTTGTGTTCGTGTCTGTCATTAACTGTGTGATGTATGCAAGTGTTGGTCTTCCTCTTGTGTTTTTCCCGTCTAACATCCCTTTGAGGACTCTTGCTAGCAGGCTATTATGTCTGAGAATATGTCCCAACATATTTGTTCTTCTTGTTTTCAGACTCTTCATAAAGCTTCTACTTTCTCCTGCTCTTCTGAATACCTCTTAATTTGTCATATGTTGTATCCAATTGATCTTAAGCATTCTTCTCCAGCACCAAGCCTCAAATGCCATCCACATCCTCTCATTTGATTTCACTATTACAAATCAAGGGTGCATATCCACTATTAATCTGTTGAAGATAAACCCCGAGCCGAGTTCATATTTCTGACATAAAATCTATATATATAAAGCACAAAGTTTGTCTGTCTGTCTGTCTGTCTGTCTGTCTGTCTGTTATGTATACAAATCTACACCGTTTCACCGATCTGAACCAAAATTTGTATACTTACCCTTTGGAACCCTGCGGGTAACCCTGTCAACATTAAATTTCGGACAGACCACCCCATGCCCTGCATTTAGGCCCTTTTGCACAAATCTACACCGTTTCACCGATCTGAACCAAAAGTTGTATATTTAACCTTTGGAACACTGCGAGTAACACTGTCCACTTGAAATTTCGGACAGACCACCCCATTCCCTGCATTTAGGCCCTTTGGTCCAAATCCACACCGTTTCACCGATCTCAACAAAAATTTGTATATTTACCCTTTGGAAACCTGCGAGTAACACTGACCACTTAAAATTTCGGAGAGACCACCCCATTCCCTGCATTTAGGCCCTTTGGTCCAAATCTACACCGTTTCACCGATCAGAACCAAAATTCGTATTCTTACCCTTTGGTGCCCTGCGAGTAACACTGTCTGCTTGAAATTTCGGACAGACCACGCCATTCCCTGCATTTAGGCCCTTTTTGCACAAATCTACACCGTTTCACCGATCTGAACCAAAATGTGTATACTTACCCTTTGGAACCCTGCGAGTAACACTGTCTGCTTGAAATTGTGGACAGACCACTCCATTCCCTGCATTTAGGCCCTTTGGCCCAAATCTACACCGTTCCACCGATCTCAACCAAAATTTGTATATTTACCCTTTGGAACACTGCGACTAACACTGTCTGCTTGAAATTGGCGAGAGGCTACTCCATCCCCTGCATTTAGGCCCTTTGGCACAAATCTACACCGTTTCACCGATCTGAACCAAACTTTGTATACTTACCCTTTGGAACCCTGCGAGTAACACTGTCCACTTAAAATTTCGGACATACCACCCCATTCCCTGCATTTAGGCACTTTGGCACAAATCTACGCCGTTTCACCGATAAGAACCAATATTCGGAAACTTACCCTTTGGTACCCAGCGAGTAACACTGTCTGCTTGAAATTGCGGACAGACCACTCCATTCCCTGCATAGGCCCTTTGTCCCAAATCTACACCGTTTCACCGATCTCAACCAAAATTTGTATATTTACCCTTTGGAACACTGCGACTAACACTGTCTGCTTGAAATTGCGGCGAGGCCACTCCATCCCTTGCATTTAGGCTGTTTGGCATAAATCTACACCGTTTCACCGATCTGACCCCAATTTTATATACTTACCCGTAGAACCCAACAAGTAACACAGTTCACTTTAAATTTCGGACAGACCACACTATTCCCTGCTTTTTGGCCCTTTGGCAGAAAACTACACCGTTTCACCGATCTCAACCAGATTTTACATAATTACCCTTTGGAACTCGACGAGTAACACTGTCCACTCGAAATTTCGGATAGACCACTCCATTTCCCGCATTAAGGCCCTTTGGTACAAATCTACATCGTTCACCGATCGAAAACAAAGTGTGTATACTTACTTACCCTTTGGAACCCGATGCGTAACACTGTCCACTTGAAATTTCTGACATAGGCCTACCATTCCATTCCCTGCATGTAGCTCAGGAATTCCTCGGGGTTGCCAGCTTCCTAACTCACCAGTCATGAGCCCTTGAGGGTGTACCAGAAGTGGTGGGTCTACACACACCCTGCCTCTTTGAGGGCATTGAGCAGAAGACAGGAGATATTATGAAAAGGAAAAGAAGGCAGACCCCTCGAAGAATGAGGGTATCAGGAAAGATGAGACAAAGCCAATTAAGGCGGGAAATTGAAAGACTTCCTAGCCCTCGGATACCCTAATACAGTCTGGGTCGGAAGAGAACAAGAGTTGACCAAGGGAGGCCGACAGGAATGAGAACTGAAATGAGCCCGGCACCAGGAAGTAGAAGCGATGCCAGACTCAGCTGGGGTTCCGTGGTCGCCAACCCACGTTCCACAAGTTGTGAGACCCTGGGGGGGGGGTCAGTTGTGAGAATAGCTTGCTGATTCATCGCGAGGTGACTTGAGTGTACTTTCCAGAGCCCGCCGTGTTATCTCCTGCTGTCTATGCTGATGCCAGCACAGGGCCGTTGCGAAACAGTGAGTGATTCCCGGTCAATCTGTATAGGACGGGGAACCCCGAACGTGTGTCATCATATTTCGTCATCATCTGCGATCATCTCAGGTTCGTGCAGCTTGGACCTATATTCTTTGTCTTTGCCGAGCAGTACGCTCTTTCACTAGACGCATCCAGTACAGGCCTAAGCCAGAAAATAAGGTTGAGACTTTGGAAGACATCGAAGCTAGACACCTGAATTACCTATATCAGTTTTAAAATAACACCATGTTCGTTTAGTAGTCATTTTTTCATTACCTTATTATTATCATCATAAGTGCAAATGACCTAGATGTTACGCGCATCATACCAATAATCACCGCCGCATAAAGTCTTTCTCGGCTGTGATTTTTAAAATATTTATTTTTGGTTGGTTGGTTCTTAAGTTTAGGGGCTGCGACAACGCGGTCATGTAGCCCCGTGTACTTTGGGTGTGTGTAGAATCTGTCTGATAACCGGTGTTAATTGTGATGACTGTATTAGTGTGTGTTATCTGTTTTTTAATTTAAGTACAAACTGCAACTTAGAATTCTTCAAATAGTTCGTACTTTTGCCGCCAAGCGCCACCGTCAACGACTACTAGGCCAAGTTCGGAACTTAGCTACTAGACGCCACTGCAGTCGGCTCTTGGCAACGGACGTAGACATCAATGCGCGTTGTTTACCTATCCAATTTAGCTTCACACAGCTGTAATTAGTGGAAGGTTCTTTAACATGCCATAAATCTGACATGGGACCGCCGGCTTTACTTCCCCTCCGAAGAAAGGCATACTGACGGATTTTTAACGCTCTTAAAATATCCGACGGCTTCGGCCGGGTTTGAACCCGCTATCTTGGGCATAGAAGCTAAGCATGCTACCAAATACGCCACCGAAGCCGCCATATAGTTATTTTTATTACAGTACATTGTGTAGCCTACATTATACGTTGAAGTGTCAATCCAATACCGGTAGTAGTTTCCCTTATCATCCTCATCATAAGAGCAAATGACCTACAGTAGATGTTACGCCCATTACACCATTAATCACCACACACAATAAGTCTTCCTCGCCTGTGAATTTTGAAATATGTATTTCTATTACGGTAGTTTGTAAGTTTGACGTGTCAATTCAACAGTAGTTTTTATTATCATCCTTATCAAAAGGGCAAATGACCTAGATATTACTCCCTCATTGTCTTAGGGGGCAAATGACTTAGATTTTAAGTCCATTATATTTCTAAGGAGACCTTAAAACATTATCATCATTCCACCGGGCGAAGCCGGGTACTACTGCTAGTATACAATAAAAGCAGAGAACATTCTAAATGCACTAACAACTTTTCTTAACCTTAGCCTCAAGTAACGGATTATCGTACCGTCAGAAGGAGCCGCTCTTTTCTTATTATAATTCTAGTTCAAGTTTGGAGTAATTTGAAGCAGGTTGGACTTAACATGTTATTCATGAAATAATTTTGCTTTTCACAGTCTGTTAAAAAAGAGACATAACACACATTTCAGAAAACCTTTGCGCTTGGGTATATTCTGAAAGCACATTGATTTTCAATTGAGGAAACAACCACGGTCCATTCTTTAACTCTTATCTAATAAAATAAAACAACAAAGCCAACCCCTGGCACTATACAGCCCATGAAGGGCTAAGGCCGACCAAGCGACCCCTCTCCAGCCATTTGGCCTTCAGATATTGGGGTGACGCGTGATCAGCTCATCGGGTCCCCTCGCCCGTTAATCTTGGTTTTCGTGATCCGGGTGCTACCTCACAGCTACTCAATTGTCCTCACGAGGCTGAGTGCACCACGTTCCAACCCTCACGTCAGTTTTAAAATCCCTGACAGAGCCGGAAATCGAACCCGGGGCCTCCAGGTGAGAGGCAGGCACGCTACCCCAACACCACGGGGCCGGCACTCTTATCTAATTGGAAATTTTATTCTGATTCCCAAACAGTCAGCGTTTTATGTTTCCAATAATCACCAATTCATAATAAATGTAATTCCTATTACAAACATTTGTTCAAAAAAATATTAACACAACATTTTAATTTAACCAAATGTATTAGGATACGAAAGGAAACCCTCTCGGTACGCCGGTAGGCAGACGTACATTTCACCGGGCAAAGACAGACTTAAAACAAAATTTGATTTCATGAAGTGGCATTGTCATGGCAACGTTTGGTTATTTCTTCATCAACTTGGCATCTTCGTATGATTTCGAAAATATTTTTCAAATCCCTTGGCGTAAGGGAGGGTAATATCTACCTTCAGATTATTGGGTAATTATCAGAGGAATATTGACCATTTTTAGCCTATTTTCAATTTTGAAAAAAAAAATTAGGCTTATGAGATCACCTTTTGTCCGTGTGTGTGTGCGTGTGTGTGTGTGTGTGAGAGAGAGAGAGAGGTGTGTGTCCCCCTAATAACTTGTAAACGGCTGGAGCGATTTCAATGACACTAAGTAAGTTCATAGCAATATTCCGGACGACCCCGACCGTGCTCTTCAAATTTTGTTACGTCTCACCAATCCATCATGGCGGCTGTGCGAAATATTTCACCAGCATTCAATATCTCCGAAACCATTGCCGATATCACCCTGGATTTTTTTACGGTGATAAAGGGAACTACTAGAAGTTCACCTATGTGACTTTAGAAAAACTGGTAACTACAAAACCAACATGGCGGCCACGCGAATTTGCATCTTTTAAATAGACGTTTCTCGCGATTCAACCAACCAAACGCAATAAAACTTGGTACAGTATATGTTTATACACATTATAATGCACAGACATCTAACTTGGTTCAATAATTGTTTACATAACCACAAGATGGCGGATGTGCGAAATATTTCACCGGCATTCTATATCTCTGAAACTATTAGCGGTATCACCCTGAAATTTTGTACGGAGATATAGGGCACTACTGGAAGTTCATCTATAAGACTTTCAAAAACCGGTTAACTACAAAACGAACATGGCGGCCAAGCGAATTTGAAAATTTTAAATAGACCTTTCTCGCGATTTAATGTTCCAACCGCAATGAAATCTGGTACAGGAAATGTTTATACACATTGTAATGCACTGGTATCTAATTTAGATCAATTGTTTACATAACCTCAAGATTGCGAATTTTAAAATTAAGTTTTTATTTCTTGTGTTGTAATCTAGCGATCGAAGTGAAAGTTTGAATAATGAACCTATGCAATGATTTTCCTTTAATGGCACATGACTCTATGGCCTATACATTTAACAATCCAACATGGCAATCACCGGAAATATTTAGACGGCTCTGAATATCTACGAATCTATTATAGCAATCAAACTGAAATTTTTAATGTTCATAGGGGCTATGAACTTAAGTTCACCTATAGGACTTTAAATAACTTGGTGATCACAAATCCATCATGGCGGCGACGCGAAGTATAAATATTCACATGGACGTTTCTCGCAATTTAACCATCCGAGTGCAGTGAAACTTGGTACAGTAAATCCTTATACGAATGTTAATCCACTGGCATCTAATTTATTTCAATTGTTTCCATAACCACATGATGGCAGCTGTGTGAAATTTTAAAATCTCCTTGTTACTTCTTGTGTCTTAATCATGCGATTGAAGTTTGAATGCTACACGTACACAATAATCTTCATGTAGCAGTACATAACTCTAGGACCTACAAATATAAAATCCAACATGGCGACCATCCGAAATATTAAGTCGGTTCTCAATATGTACGAATCTATTACAGCAATTCATCTGAAATTTTGTATGTAGTAAACCCTTATGATATCATCTGATATAATAATGATTCATATTTTATTTTATTATATTTGAAAGAGGGTGTTCATACACGCAGCAGTGGTTTCGTGTTGAGGAAAAATGTTGCAACTATTTGGAGTTGGACGACAAGGCAAGTATATTTAAACCAAGCTTTTGAGACAAGGAAAAGTGTGCCATAATTCCGGGAACTGAAGAGGTCAACGTCCAATATGCGTGGCTTCAGTTAGTAGGCCATGAGACGGTTGATACCGATTTACGCGGGCAAGAGTAGGGGGACCAGGATCTGACAGGAAGAAGATGCTTGTACGTCATAAATTTGGGAGGAGTCTCCAGGTCAAACTCTCCGAGATATATTTGAACCAACGAATGAAGCTAGGCACGCTTAAGGCCCGCGAAAAACTGGCGTACCTTTGATTTGGCGCAAAATTGAATATTAATAAAACCGATGATCATTTGTGTCTCCGCCGATCAGATTCTTAACCTGCGCAATAAGAGAAGCTCAATGAAATTAGTCGCAAGTCCGTAACTTAAAAACTCCGAATTACTTTTTAAAATTGTCCCCACTACTGTCAATTTGCTGTGTTCTCTATCAATGTAGCCAAGCTGGTGGTTGAACTGACTTTATTTCGATGTGTCGTGGGCGACACTTGCGTTGACGAAATATTAACTTCTAAACTCTGACGAGTTCTTCAAGTATTTAAATGTGTATAATTTGCGTGTGAATGGTAGAAGCTTCAGGCTTACAAATATTTAGGGAAAGTTTTTCTTCGAATAAATTGCTCAGGACTTTGAGTGGATATTATCAGCTCATTTAGCAATTTTAGTAGTAATTGTAGTACTGTGAAATAACTGAACATTTCTATCCTAAGAAAACCAAGATGTCTGGAACGAGGCCAACAGTTGGAAGGATGACCAAGGACACACCAGCGACTATGTCCAAGTCCGGTTAAATAACTGCTGGGTTATGAGTGGCGACGTGAGCTGAGATGTTTTGGCGGAGGAATAAGTACCACATTGATTATTCAATTTTAGTCGTAGTTTGATAAGCTGGGGAAATGTAAATAATTTTCTTGCATTTTTTTTATTGTAGTTTGATTTTTTTTATTCGGTTACCGACATTCGATTATAATGTCGTGCGTGACTATTTATTTTTTGTTCTGATTTAATTGATTGTACTGTAACTTGTAAATGTACAATGCGTGTACAGTGTATTATTCATATCGCTTGAGCGGAATTTTATGGTTTGAGCGATAAATGGCGCTTTGGTAGAATAAAACTTAACGGTAAACTTAGAATTTGGGGGGTAACATTTTAACCTTGTGTTTGATAAACAGGCGTTTTTATTGTGAATTGCCTAGAGAAATTTTATTTGCAGGGAACCATAGTTCTCTTTGTAATCTCTAAAACTAAGGAAGTAATGATTTTATGATCTTTGGGAAAGCAATTTAAGTCTTTCCGTGGAATCCTAAATCTGGACGTATTTCAGGTGGAGAGAGTGAGGTGAAGTCATTACCCAGGTGTGCGTTATTTGGTGATGTGTGATGTGTGTCTACATGCGCGGGGAACATCGTGGTAATCAGCCCACGATTCCTGTCTGCAGCAAAATATAATTAACGGCAGTATGAACTCCGAGGAGGCTCCTGGCTGAGATGTGTCTTATAATTCCTGAGAGAATTATTGTGACAAAATAGGTATTTTATACGCTCATGTTTTCAGGAAATACAAGGTACTTCTAGGTTCGAAAGCTGCTGTGAGCAAGCTCCCGATATTATTATGCGACGCACTGGGTGAATGACATAATATGTGACGGACAGATTTAAGATAACACTAATTAGGTTTCAGGCCGGGTTACCGTGTCCTCTTCTCTTAAAGTGAGATGAGCCTGTATTCTATATCTTGATTTAAAGGGTTGCTCGCCATACTCAGACCATAATTTTCATGCATTAAGTTGAAGTGATATTTATTTGTGTGTTATAATTAAATGCCATTTGGGCATAGTGTTGTTCTTGTTTTTTTAAATTCCATTTGGATTGTTGTGGTCATTGTAATTATTAGAATGACATTCGGTCATGTCCTCGTGTAATTTGTTGTAGTCACGTACGCTTGTGTTGATTTTACCAAGACCCGCTGGGCAATTAGACGTGTTTTGGCACGTTGTCAAGATCTCGTGTGGAGATCGTTTTGTATGATATAAGGGTAGTGGGTGTCAGATAATTATTAAGTGTCTTGGCGTGTGTTCCCTAAGCTTATCTAATTTACGCAGAATTGCGGATTCGTTGCTTGACGGGAAACCACATGGTAACGAATCTCGTAATCGTACTTATTTCCTTCATTTAGTCAAAACATCGTCACGCGTGCACAAGTATAGATTTGAAGTAGACGTAGTGTTTCAAACGTCTTTTTTATTAATAATCTCTCCTGAGATATTTATTTTAAATGTTAAACTGTGGATATTTGAATGCCACTTGATTGATGCAGACACAACTTAGGATTTGCAGTTGTGATCTATTTAGAAGTGTGGGAGTAAATTCGAGATGATGTTTTTGTTGATTGTTATTTGCTTTGGATATTAAACTTGTTATTTAGTATACTGGTTTACCTCCTTTCTTTAATTATTGTATTTGCCCTATGTATCCTTGTAATCTTGAGAAGAAAAATGTAACTGCACGGCTATCATGGACCGAAACATTACCCGAAATTGAGTCTCGATACGCTTCTTCTACAAGGGTTCAGTAGATAGCGGCAATTAACATAAGTAGGATATATGAAAATAGGCTGTATAGTTCTTCACGGAACTACTTGTTAAGTGTTTTGATATTGTGCCTAGATTTATGGCATGTAAGAGAACCTACCACAACAATTGTTATTGTGTACACAATTTGTAGGTTATATTTGGTTATAGACGCTCTATCAATGTCCAACGTTCGCCACTAGGTGTCCGTGACAGTGGCATCTGGTAGCTAGTGTTGGAAGTACTTAAAATTGAACTTGCTGGGAGCCTACGGGCGTTCAATTATAATATCCTGCTGTGACCATTGGCTGCAATTCTTATACCGTATAATAATAGTGTGCCTATTAGGGAAGGAATTATTTTCTTTCTCTCAAATCTCCATTTTTTCCACCCCTTTGGTCAATGGTTGGTGCCAATCAAAAAACTTTGCTAATTTTTGACACTTATTCGAAGAATACACTATACTCTGTATTTCAAAAGAATGAACGTGAAGGAAATGGCGGGAGCATGGAACAGCTGACCGCCGCGGGCTCCTATTGGCTGGATTGTGACAACTAATACCATATGTTGCCAGCTTATTGTCATTCATTCAGTCGCCTGTTAACTGTGTCGTAGTTTGTTTCATTGCCATCGTTTCGCTTACTTTAAGCATCGAGTCAATAAGTTGTAAATAGTACCGCAGGAAGAACGTGGGAAAATGCTAGAAATACAACTGGAGACCGCGCGCGCCAACCTGTAACGGCCGGCTATCGTTCATTTCGACATCAAACTATTTTCATGGTTAGCCTTGTTTGTTCAATTCAAATTTAAATATACTTAATTTAGAATACATGCGTGACACACAAAATAGGCTATGTACATTTAGTCTTAATATTTACGTATCCAGTTATGTTTCATTACATACCGTAGTGTTCAAATTAACGTTTGTCATTCAATAACCTACAAATCGACAATGTAAAATCGCTGCAATAATATCGCCACAGAACAGCTTGTTTGTGTGCTTGGTGCTGAATACTTTACCTTAACATTACGTATGTGGAGGCTATTATTAACCGTACAGAGTCGCGATACAGTGAGTGAGTGTGCTTGGTATTGTCATGATATTACTTCTGCGTTCTGGGTTAACTGCTGTAAACTGTGAACGACCTTCACCCGAACTCTTGTTTCATCTTGAAGGATATAATCATTGCATGGTGAGTGTTGATATATTCATCATCATCATATTACTTTGTGTTGTATTTTGTATTATATTTGTATAGCTGTCGAGTGTTTGGCCTCTTTCTCGTATTTATTGAATAACGGTGACTAAGGTAGCATAGCTTCCGTGTGTTATTTATTCATTTTATACCGTATTTCTCTATTTGAATGTCCTCGGCGTTGACTCAGGATCAACATTTGCATTATATTGCGCATAATAGTAGCGAAATAATATCCGAAGAGTAGCCCTGTGTATTATTCGAATCAGCTGTTCTACATCAACAATAAAAACTTGGCAACACTGCTCAGCTGCTCCAAGCTCCCGCCATTTCCTTCACGTTCATTCTTTTGAAATACAGAGTATAGTACGAACTTTGAATGGATTCGATATATTATTACAAAGAAAATAGCCTCCGTGGCTTAGGCGGCAGCACGCCGGCCTCTCACCGCTGAGTCCGTGGTTCAAATCCCGGTCACTCCATGTGAGATCTGTGCTGGACAAAACGGAGGCAGACAGGTTTTTCTCCGGGTACACCGGTTTTCCCTGTCAACATTTCATTCCAGCAACACTCTCCACTATCATTTCATTTCATCTGTCATTCATTTAATCATTGCCCCAGAGGAGTGCGTCAGGCCTCGGCAGCCGGCACAGTTCATATCCTCGCCGCTAGATGGGGGCTTCATTCATTCCATTCCTGACCCGGTCGGAGACTGGAAGCAGGTTGTGGATTTTCATTTCATTACAAAGAAAATATTTGATGTAGCAAACAGCTCAAGCAGGGAAACTAATTGGTATCATGAAATAGAGAAAGACAGGTGGGGATCGACAGGCAAATGATTGGAGACGGAGGAGAATTCAGAAATAAAATTAAGAATACAAAATTAAAAACAAATGAAAATAAGAAGACGGGGACATTGTGGACGGAACAACGGAAACAGGAGCACAGGCCAAGGAAGAAGAGATTTTGGGAAGAGAAGAGGAAGATAGGAGAGAAGTGAAAATTGTGTCGTCTAAGTTCAAACACTGTCCATAAGGGCAAAAATGATATAATAGCAATACAAACTTTTGAATTAACGATTGTTTTGGCGTCGGGGGTATATGAAACGTGAAGATGTGTCGAAATTTTCGGGATGTCGCAACATGGTTCCCGTTCCAATAGTTAGTTTTCTCATGAAATCTACCTAACAAGAAGTTCCGTAACGAACTAAAGAGCCTATTTTTCTTAAAATTAACATTCATGCCAATGATTAATCTACAGTATATGAACCTATCTAGAATAATGACGAAATTAAGTTGGTAATATCGAAATGTTTAATTAGTTAAAAATATACCTGGTATAATGTAGCCTAATAGAGCAATACAGTTGGCAGCCCAGCTGACTGAATATATTCTTAATTCCATCTCTTAAGGTACAGAATACAGAATTTGGTTGAAGACCAATGGACGTTACATGCAGTTAGACATTGGATCTATCAGCACGCGTAAAAGCATGTTGGCAACAATGTCATTCGTGTGCTGGTCAGAAATAATCTGAAATATTATGATATCTTATTGTGCCAATTTTGGATGAAATACATTTGTTAGTATAGGAGTTACATGTATTTTAAAATTGGACATATCAGCAGGCATAGAATCATGTTGGCAGCACTGACTTATATGAATTACTGCAAATTAATCTAAAATGTCAGGTACTATACGTGTGCATAATTTAATGTTGTCGGCTTGCATACTTTCTGATATATTGGTATTTGGATAAAAATAAAGAGAGCAATTATTAATAGTTGGCAGCCCTGGTGGCTCTTAAGAATACGCTCCGTCATATGTGTTTATGCACACGTATTACATACAAAATTTGGTTGAAATCCAATTGATAGTGTAGAAGTTATATGCATTTAAAAATTTGACCTATCAGAAGGCTTAAAATTATTTTGGCAACACTGTCATGTACGGCCTACTGTAAATTAAACTGAAAGGGTATTATCTACATGTGTGCCAATTTTGGAATAGATCCCATGCATACCTTCCAGGATATCCAACATGGAGCTCAAATTTCTAGTGCGTTTTATCAGCAGTTGGTAGCGCTGACATCATTTTCAAATATGGGCTTGAGATATTTCGGTATACATCTTAACTCATACTAAATTTGGTTCCGATTGCTGCAGTCGTTTAGGTGTTGATATGGGGGGGGGGGGGCACACACAGACAGACAGACACACATTTTCCCGGATCGATCTCATAAGTCTACTTTTGCAAAATGTGAAAAGTAGGCTAAAAATACCGTATTATAATATATGGATATTATGTATCCCTCTCTTGCGCTGTTATGTTTAAGGAGACAACATGCTCCATCGTTAGCTTTGCAGCTCTGTTCGCTATCGCACAGGGCTTCTTAGACAAGTACAGTCGGTCTACTCGTATGATAGGAGCAGCCACGCAGATGTATAATAAAATATTATCTCAGTTAAATTATGTCAATCGGGTTTCTAAAGTGGTATCTTCAGCCGGCATTTAGATAAGCTTACTTGACTTAACTCGTCTATAGATGCCAAATGGCCACACTGAAGGTTCGAACCAGTGCTGTCGTTCATTTTTATGGGTCTGGTGAAGCATCCCTGGTGCACGCGCGTAAATAATAGTTCTCTGCGACAATAACCAGAGAACGTGGCACGTGGAACGGCGTGGTATTGAGACGTATGGATCCCCGGGGAATGCTCTCTCCTGATGCTAGCTATATTGGCATCACTCTGTCATCTGGGATTTGCTTCCATTTTACTGTTTCACTTGCTCTTTCTGCATCAAAGCATCATCCGATTTTCTTTTGTGCATGTGTCCATCATGATGAAATACAGTACAAGTCTAAAAGTTGAACCTCTTGAATTGGTTTCCTTTATATTACACGTAACTCCTGTCGATAATTATTGTACAGTTAGTTGTAATAATGTGAAGTACGAAAGCAGGATATCGCAACTCTACTTATGAATAGTGAAATATCCTTGTTAAAATACTCAGGATGGCCACTGTCAGCACTTACAGTAGTTCTATTCAGCAGCTTGTGACCTAGAGCTTTACTTTTAAACGAACTTCCAGTTACAGTTGTTTCACCATTTACACATGTTTTCGGCGTCATGCAGAGTCAAGGAATATGAGTGAAAGGAAAGTTTGACGATGATTCTTATGGTAATGGTAATTAATGTTGTTGTTCAAAGGAGCGAAACAGCGAGGTCATCAATCCCGAAGCAAAGGTAACGTATATGAGTCATTAGGCACTCACCTTAAGACTTCGTGAAATGCAGATTTTCAATAGGCTCCTTTCAGAATGTGGCACGAATGGATTACGATTAATCATTCCTGCCATTATTTCTGAACGTACCTGAAACACACAGAGTAACATACAATATGAAACATGAATATTAGACAACGAGGATAATTATTAACACATTTGTATTTGGTGGTACACTTAGGTGCTAAGGGCATCTTTCCTATCCATCCCGTTGTGTTGTCTAAGCGTGTGTGTGTGCATAGCACAATCGGTAGAAGCACTGAGCTTCTAACTGTAGCCCACCCGGGTAGTGGATTTAAGAAACAAATCTACAACTTTCGAAAACGCAAATAGCCCTGGGGTTCACTCTGCCTACACCAGAAATGAGTACCAGGGTAATTCCTGGGAACAAAGACGTCTGGGCGTGGTGGTGACAACTCCATCACATCTAGTGCTAGCCTCTACCTTCCACTACTCCCAAGGCATCCATGGCCTGTACGAAGTTGGCTTTTCTTTTTATAGAACAAGAAATTCAAACTCAGAACTCAATATCCACTAGTTGTAGTCATTTTTGGCAAGAGACATGAAAAATAAATTAGATTTTATATCTTTTTATGGTACTAGTGCAGGCCCTGTCTTAAAACTAAGCTTTCATCCTTCCCCAAGATAATTCACGGCAACAGATCTCCAGAACTAAAACAAGATGTTCAGTAAAGAACATATAGCCTACTTTCTCCTAATTGCATGGGTATTGTTATAACTCTTTGTCTTTTTAAAGGAGTATAATTGAATGTTGGTTGTAGTAGCTTGTTGAAATACAACGTGCTATAGGGATATTAAACATGAATATGAGGTGCCCTTTGCTAGTGCTACCTCTGTAAAAAATTCATTCAATTCGGTTTCACCGTGGTTGAATTGATCTGGGGAATGGATTTGCACACATACATGGTCGCTATTTGCAAACTATTGGGCTGATGACCTTGTAGTCAGTCATAAGATGCTTTCCACATAAAGGCATGTTGTTGCAAAATCCGGTAGAGATCAAATTATTAGGATGGTCGAAATTTGATTTAAGCTTTTAACATTTGGGTGGCCGTCATTCCGTTTCCGTCAAGATGGCGGCGATATAAAACATGACACTGAGGTGCCTTTTGCTAGTGCTACCTCTGTAACAAATTTCGTTCAATTCGGTTTCACCGTGTTTGAATTGATAGAGGGAATCGATTTGCACACATACTTGGCCACCATCTGCAAACTATTGGGCTGATGATCTAGCAGTTTGGTCAGAATATGCTTCCCATATAAAGATTTGTTGTTGCAAAATTTGGTAGAGACTAGATTATTAGGTTGGTCGTAATTACATTTTAGCCTTTAACATTTGGGTGGCCGCGATTACGTTTCCGTCAAGATGGCGGTGATATAAAACATGACACTGAGGTGGCCTTTTCTAGTGCTACCCCTGTACCAAATTTCGTTCCATTCGGTTTCACAGTGATCGAATTAATAGGGGTAATCGATTTTGACACAAAGATGGCCGCCATCCGCAAACTATTAGGCTAATGACCTGTTAGATTTGTCAAAAGATGCTCCCTTCATAAAGGTATGTTGTTGCAAAATTTGGTAGAGATCGGATGATTAGGTTAGTCGTAATTTGATTTAAACTTTGAACATTTGTGTGGCCGCCATTACGTTTCCGTCAAAATGGCGGCGATATAAAACATGACACTGGGGTGCCCTTTCCTAGTACTACCTCTGTACCAAATTTCGTTCCATTCGGTTTCACCGTGTTCGAATTAATAGGGGCAATCGATTTTCACACAAAGATGGCCGCCATCCGCAAACTATTAGGCTGATGACCTATTAGTTTAGTCAAAGGATGCTGCCCCCATATAGGTATGTTGTTGCAAAATTTGGTAGAGATCGGATTATTAAGTTAGTCGTAATATGATTTAAGCTTTGAACATTTGTGTGGCCGCCATTACGTTTCCGTCAAGATGGCGGCGATATAAAACATGACACTGAGGTGTCCTTTGCTAGTGCTACCTCTGTACCAAACTTTGTTCAATTCGGTTTAACCGTGTTCGAATTAATAGGGGTAATCAATGTTGACACAAAGATGGCCGCCATCCGCAAACTATTAGGCTGATGACCTATTAATTTGGTCAAATGATGCTGCCCCCATAGAGGTATGCTGTTGCAAAATTTGGTAGAGATCGGATGATTAGGTTAGTCGTAATTTGATTTAAGCTTTGAACATTTGTGTGGCCGCCATTACGTTTCCGTCAAGATGGCGGCGATATAAAACATGACACTGAGGTGTCCTTTGCTAGTGCTACCTTTGTACCAAATTTCATTCCATTCGGTGTCACCGTGTTCGAATTGATAGGGGGGGGACAGACATTCAGAGTACCACACACTCACACACACACACACACACACACACACACACTCACACACATACACACAGACAGACACACTTTTTTCGCCCTGTAGTGATCTCATGTCTACTTTCATTTTTTGCAAAAATCGAAAGTAGGCTAAAATATGACACCAAAGTTACACAATGAGGTTTTTAACACTAAGGAATCGTGGACTGGTTAATCAACTTACCAGAGGCAGGTCCATTAGAACACAATAAAACATGTTATTAGCCTACTTTCGATTTTTGCAAAAAATGAAAGTAGACTTATGAGATCAACACAGGGCGAAAAAAGTGTGTCTGTCTGTGTGTATGTATGTGTGTGTGTGAGTCTGTGTGTGTGTCTGTGTGTGTGTGTGTCTGTGTGTGTGTGTGTGTGTGTGTACTCTGAATGTCTGTCCCCCCCCTATCAATTCGAACACGGTGAATGCGAATTGAACGAAATTTGGTACAAAGGTAGCACTAGCAAAGGACACCTCAGTGTCATGTTTTATATCGCCGCCATCTTGACGGAAACGTAATGGCGGCCTCACAAATGTTCAAAGCATAAATCAAATTACGACTAACCTAATCATCCGATATCTACCAAATTTTGCAACAACATACCTTTATGGGGGGAGCATCCTTTGACCAAACCAATAGGTCATCAGCGTAATAGTTTACGGATGGCGGCCATCTTTGAGTGAAAATAGATTCCCCCTATTAATTCGAACACAGTGCAACCGAATGGAACGAAATTTGGTACGGAAGTAGTACTAACGAAAGGCACCTCAGTGCCATGTTTTATATCGCCGCCATCTTGACGGAAACGTAATGGCGGCCACACAAATGTTCAAAGCTTAAATCAAATTACGACTAACCTAATCATCCGATCTCTACCAAATTTTGCAACAACATACCTTTATGGGGGGAGCATCCTTTGACCAAACTAATAGGTCATCAGAGTAATAGTTTGCAAATGGCGGCCATCTTTGTGTGAAAATCGATTCCCCCTATTAATTCGAACACGGTGCAACCGAATGGAACGAAATTTGGTACAGAGGTAGTACTAACAAAAGTCACCTCAGTGTCATGTTTTATATCGCCGCCATCTTGACGGAAACGTAATGGCGGCCACACAAATGTTCAAAGCTTAAATCAAATTACGATTAACCTAATCATCCGATCTCTACCAAATTTTGCAACAACATACCCTTGTAGAGGAAGCATCCTTTGACCAAATGCATAGGTCATTAGCCTAATAGTTTGCGAATGGCGGCCATCTTTGTGTGAAAATCAATTCCCCTATTAATTCAAACACGGTGAAACCGAATGGAACGAAATTTGGTACAGAGGTAGCACTAGCAAAGGGCACCTCAGTGTCATGTTTTATATCGCCGCCATATTGACAGAAACGTAATGGTGGCCACACAAATGTTCAAAGCTTAAGTTAAATTACGACTAAGATAACCATCCGATCTCTACCAAACTTTGCAACAACATACCTTTTTGGAGGGAGCATCCTTTGACCGATCTTATAGGTTATTAGCCCAATAGTTTGCGGATGGCGGCCATCTTTATGTCAAAATTGATTCCCCCTATTAATTCGAACACGGAGGAACCTAATGGAACGAAATTTGGTACAGAGGTAGCACTAGCAAAGGGCACCTCAGTGTCATGTTTTATATCGCCGCCGTCTTGACTGAAACGTAATGGCGGCCACACGAATGTTCAAAGCTTAAATCAAATTACGATTAACCTAATCATCCGATCTCAACCAAATTTTGCAACTACATACCTTTATGGAGGGAGCATCCTTTGACCAATCTAATAGGTCATTCGCCTAATAGTTTGCGGATGGCGGCCATCTTTGTGTCAGAATCGATTCCCCCTATTAATTCAAACACGGTGAAACAGAATGGAACGAAATTTGGTACAGAGATAGCACTAGCAAAGGGCATCTCAGTGTCATGATTAATATCGCCGCTATATTGACAGAAACGTAATAGCGGCCACACAAATGTTTAAAGCTTAAATCAAATTACGACTAACATAACCATTCGATCTCTACCAATCTTTGCAACAACATACCTTTATGGAGGGAGCATCCTTTGACCAATCTAATAGGTCATTAGCCTAATAGTTTGCGGATGGCGGCCATCTTTATGTTAAAATTGATTCCCCCTATTAATTCGAACACGGTGGAACCGAATGAACGAAATTTGGTACAGAGGTAGCACTAGCAAGAGGCACCTCAGTGTCATGTTTTATATCACCGCTATCTTGACGGAAACGTAATCGCGGCCACCCAAATGTTAAAAGCTAAAATGTAATTATGACCAACCTAATAATCTAGTCTCTACCAAATTTTGCAACACCTTATCTTTATGTGGGAAACATATTCTGACCAAACTGCAAGAACATCAGCCCAATAGTTTGCAGATGGTGGCCAAGTATGTGTGCAAATCGATTCCCCCTATCAATTCAAACACGGCGAAACCGAATTGAACGAAATTTGGTACAGAGGTAGCACTAGCAAAGGGCACCTCATATTCATGTTTAATATCCCTATAGCACGTTGTATTTCAACAAGCTACTACAACCAACATTCAATCATACTCCTTGAAAAGGACAAAGAGTTATAACAATACCCATGCATTTAGGAGAAAGTAGGCTATATGTTCTTTACTGAACATCTTGTTTTTCTGATTCAGATCAAAGTATTTCTTAATTCATATGATGGGATTGGAACATCTTTGGTCATCAGCCTACGTACTTGGTGGGTGCTGAATTCGTATTATAACCTGTGCTTTTGTGGTGAGTGTAATACTGTGTGTATCTGTACAGTATTTATTAGAATTAGGGATAGAGTAGGTGCATCAGAACTTAAAATAACGTTATCTCCCGTCATTTACCTGGAGTGAGTATAGACATTTCGGGCGAACACCACACTCAGGATACCCGATATCGGCACCAGGATTCGAACCTCGGATCAGCTGACTTGCTGTTGACCCCCATCGCAGTGGTGGTTAGTGATTTAACGCGCACGGCTAGGTCACAAGGTAATAAAGAAAATATTTTTTCAAAGGATGTTTCACCCGAAAAAAATGCACGAAAATAATAAAAAAAATATTGAGATCATTGCTATATGATTGTAAATTAATGCACTCTGGAGTGAAATATTGTGTCCATGCATCGAAAATTATTTGTTTATACAAAGCAATGCGGTGTTATGTCGAGGACAGCATGACAAAACGCTAATATTAAAGTCGGATTTGATTAAAAGCACTATATTAAAATCATGAACCAATTGCATATTTGTACAAGTGGACATACATTCATTAGCTGCGTGCCAGGAGAAGTCAGTTTGGCACGCTTGAATGGGGAGCAGGGGTTCGGCTTGTAACTGTTCAACCCACCTTGGGCGAAATAAATTAATGTAACTTTTATAATATTCCTCAATCTCAACAAACTTAATGATTGTTTCGGAATGGTGGGGGTTATGCACAGTGACGGAGTCGATGCCAACGATATACATTCACGCTTAACAGCTTTGCGACATCGTGGACATTTAGTTAATAATAATAATGTTAATGGTTTTACGTCCCTTTTAACTACTGTGGCTTTTAGAGACGCCGGGGTGCCGGAATTTTGCCCAGAAGGGGATCTTTAACATGCCAGTAAATCTATAAGGTGCGTTCAAAAAGTAACGAGCCGGAGGCTGGAATGCGCAAACCGGTGACGACATCGGCTAATCGTGGCGTGTGTAACGAGGTGTGGTTCCGACCAGTGCGTGGAAGGTCACAGCCCGTCGCTAGAAGGCACGCGTGCACGTCACGTGACGATACAAAGCGAGCAGCAGTATGCATCAATCGTCCAACGCTGCCAGTCGCATTGCAAACAGTGACATGGAGGCGTCAACCGAAGAGCAAAGAGGTGTTGGTCCGTTTCTGACAGCGGAAGGAGTAGGGGTAACGGACATTCATCGCTGAATGTCACAAGTGTACGCCGAACACTGCATGTCCCTTGCAACGGTCAAGGCGTGGCACAAGCGCTTCAGGGAAGGATGAGTGTCGTTAGCCGATGATGCCTGGTCTAGGGCAGCCCCCTGTATTACAGATGACAACGTCCAGCTGGTTGATGCACTCATTACCCAGGACCGCCGAGTAACAGTGAACGCCACAGCCGCCGTGGTCGCTCCACGACAATGCACGGCCTCGTACGGCCAACACAGTCGCGGCACCCCCCCCCCCCCCCCCAGAAATTCAAATGGGAGGTTCTCGGCCACCCTCCATACAGTCCAGACCTATCTCCCTGTGATTACGCCAGGGTTGGTCTCCTGAAAAGGGCTCTGCGGGGCCAACGATTCACCTCGGACGCCGACGTCCAGCTATACGTGCGGAACTGGTTCACATTGCAGCCCAGGGAATTTTATGAGACAGCCATTCACCGCCTCGTGTCGCAGTGGGACAAGTGTCTCAACAGCCAGGGCCACTACTTCTAACATACAGGTAATGGTTTCTGTAATTATGCCTCTGGCTCGTTACTTTTTGAACACTCCTTATACTAACACGGCTCCCTCGCATTTGCGCACCCTCAAATGCCACCTGACTGTGCCAGGATACGAACCTTTAACCTAGGGACCAGCAGACGAGAACGTTACCGCTGAGCCACGCAGTCAGTCCAATGTGGACATTTAGCCTCGTATACTTGGGTATACGTACTCTTTATGTGATAACCTATGTTATTGTGATGTCTGTAGCCGATATGTTCCTGTAATTCAGGTGAGGTTTGGGAAGGAGGTGTCAATGACCCCAAGTTACGTACTATCCCGGCATTAGCCTGGAGTGGAAGTGGGAAACCACAGAAGACGCCTTCCAGAACGGCTGAGATGGGAATCGAACCCAACTCTTCTCAGTTTTATGATTTCAAATGAACTTGTCGACTTCGTCGTTATGCTTTGGGTCTAACGATACGCGGGACGGAGACGGTTGCGTTACGGAAACGGAGACTGTGACGTCATGCAGCCGCGCGGGAAGCCTAAGCTAATGGGTAAAAGGACGGCGAGTGCGTGACGTCATGCAGCCACGCGGGAAGCCTAAGTTAATGGTTAATGGAGTCTGTTGAGAGAGTCCTGGGGCGTCGAGCGACCTGAGACTTCGAGCGAAGTGAAAAGAATACAGGGTGACTCCCAAGGAGGTGTACAAGATGCCAGATAAGAATATAGGGTGACTCCTAAAGAGATATTCAAGTCGCCAGATAAGAATACAGGGTGACTCTTAGAGGTGTACAAGATGGCAGAGAAGAATACAGGGTGACTCCTAAAGAGGTGCACAAAATGTCAGACAAGAATACAGGGTGACTCCTAAAGAGGCGTACAAGATGTCACACAAGAATACAGGGTGACTTCTAAAGAGATATACAAGATGCCAGATAAGAATACAGGGTGCCTCCTAAAGATGTGTGCAGGATGTCAGAGCAAAATACAGTGTGACACTTAGCGAGGTGTACAGTATGTTAGATTCAATCAAATACAGGGTGACCCTTAAAGAGGTTTGCAAGATATCAGATTCAAATAATGGGTGACCCTTAAAGAGTTGAAAAAGATGTCAGACTCAAATACAGGGTGACCCTTAAAGAGGTGCCCGCGCGGGAAGCCCTCCTGAGCCTTTCTAACATGTGTAGCATTTGTAGCATGCGGCATTTGAACTGATATAACGTCTAGTCTTTCAGACTAACTGTAATTTTTTTCCTCACGATTTCTGAGTGTACGCCATTCTAGCTCTCAGACCAGAATTAAATGTCTTGGCAGAGCCGGGAATCCAACCCGGGCCTCCGTGGTGAGAGCCAAGAATGCTAGCTACTACGCAATGAAGGAGAGGTGAGATGTATTGTTTGAAAATATATTACTTCACGAAGAATATGGTGTAGATGTCTCTACAGGTGGGACGTGTACATCTCAGAATTCTGACTTGTATTATTGGTCTGAACATATCGCAGAGACGACAAGGAGATCCAGGGTGAACTGGATAATTAATTAAAAAGTTACAAAATTCGGAGCTAAAAAACAGGGGGATGGAGTAAAGGCAAACAAAATGTAATATGGAAGCAAGCGGTATGGAGTGATTAATTCTGCACGCGGTTAAAGTAAATAAGTCCCCACCCCTACTTCTTTCTAGTAAGCGCAAACAAGTAAAGGAAATGGGAGACGATGATGAAGATGGAACAATAAAAGGCGAAGAACGAACGAACAAGAAAAGACGAAGAGACAAGAAGATGAGAAAATTTAATTCAAACCAAACACAGTAGGGAGGGACACTGTGTTATTCGCTAAAGTGATTATATGTGAGGGAATCCTTTTTTCACGCTGTCACCTGACATTACACTTAAGCCATTAATATAAAACAAGTGGCAAGACATGTTTGCCATTGAACCGTGTTAAAACAAACCTATTTTTATTAAGGCATGGGATCTTCTTGTTTAGTTTAGCGACATGCAATGAACGTTACAGAAATGTGTAATTTGAATGAGAAGCACAAACAAATTCAATTTGATTCACCAGAATATTACGCCCAGATAGGATAAGTGTTGGAATATACCTATATACCTGACAAATTATTTTAAAGAGTCAGCCTCGTTTTGCAGTGGCTAGCATTCATAGCCATCACCACGTAGGCCCGGGTTCGTTTCTCGGCTCTGCCAAAGAATTTAATTCTGAGCTGAGGGCTGGAACGGAGTACACTCAGCCTCGTCAGGCAAAACTGAGAAGAGGCTGGTTCGATTCCTACCTCAGCCATCCTGGAAGTGGGTTTACATGGTTTTTGACTTCTACTCCAGGCAAATGCCGGGTTTCTACCAACCTTAAGGCCACGGCCGCTTCCTACTCAAATCCTACCTCAATTACAAATACATACACTAGTACACACACTGTCACATCACAGTGGCACAGATCATCACACAGATTCTACACACGCTCAAGTACACGGAGCTAAAGGACGACGATGTCGCAAAGACCCTACAAGAATCAACAAAATATATAAGGTGCGTTCAAAAAGTAACGAGCTGGAAGCTGTAATACGCAAACCGGTGACGACATCGGCTAATCGTGGCGTGTGTAACGAGGTGTGGTTCCGACCAGAGCGTGGAATGTCACAGCCCATCGCTAGAGGGACGATACAAAGCGAGCAGCAGCATGCATCAATCGTCCAACCAAGACCAAGAAAGTAGGCCATTCGACATGCTTCCTGGTGTGGTTGAAGACTGTGGGGCACCCATTGGGCACACACTTTCCGCAAGTGCAGTCGTTCCTTCATGATGGTGTGCACGCTTCCGACGCTCAATCTGACCACGGCGGCTATGGCGTTCACTGTCACTCGGCGATCTTGGGTAATGAGTGCATCAACCAGCTGGACGTTGTCATCGGTAATGCAGTGGGGTGCCCCAGACCGGGCATCATCGGCTAACGACACCCGTCCTTCCCTGAAGCGCTTGTGCCACGCCTTGACCCTTCTAAGGGACATGCAGTGTTCGCCGTACACTTGTGACATTCGGCGATGAATCCTTCCGCTGTCAGAAACCGAACAACACCTCTTTGCTCTTCGTTTGACGCCTGCATGTCACTGTTTGCAATGCGACTGGCAGCGTTGGACGATTGATGCATGCTGCTGCTCGCTTTGTATCGTCATGTGACGTACACGCGTGCCCTCTAGCAACGGGCTGTGACCTTCCACGCTCTGGTCGGAACCACACCTCGTTACACACGTCACGATTAGGCAATGTCGTCACCGGTTTGCGCATTAAGCCTCCGGCTCGTTACTTTTTGAACGCACCTTATATTTTAAAGAAACTAGCTGAATGTACGAGTCCTTGATTTGGCTTTAACTAGAGGTTTTATTGGAGGTTCCAACTCGTAAACTTTGTGAAACTAATTTTATATACTGTAGGATACATGCTTCCTCTGCTTACAAGCCCGATGAAATACAAGCTTCACAACTATTATAACAAAATAAGTTTGAAGTAAGGAAAATAGGTAACAAGATCTATAATACAAAAATCCAACAGAGTATATTTACTGTAGTTCCAAGTAAAACAATGGTCAAAAGACATGAATAAAAACATGTTTGCCCCATTCCATATTAACGAAGTTTAATATTACTGGTTCTTTTGCTTCCTATGTAACAGCAGTCACCTACTTCATTTAGCTCTTCACCTGCCAATTCGACATCCATAAAGATTCCTGATTTCTTTCGACTCTATTCCAATATCTTGGTTTTACAATTATTAATTTTCATTACGAATTCTTTACTCAATACAGAATTCATACCATTTAAAAACTCATTTAAGTCCTCTGGTGTGTCGGCTAAGATGACGATGTCATCAGCAAATCTCTGAGTTGAAATTATTTCTCCTTCAATCTTTACTCCGGCGGCTTCGGTGGCGTAGTTGGTAGCATGCTGAGCTTCTATGCCCAAGAACGCGGGTTCAAACCCGGCCGAAGCCGTCGGATTTTTTAAGAACGTTAAAAATCCCTCAGTATTCCTTCCTTCGGAGGGGAAGTAAAGCCGGCGGTCCCATGTTATAGATTTATGGCATGTTAAAGAACTTTCCACTAATTACACCTGTGTGAAACTAAATTGTATAGGTTAAGAATGTAAACAACGCTCTTAGGTTGCTACGTTCGTTGCCAAGAGCCGACTGCGGTGGCGTCTAGTAGCTAAGTTCTGAACTAGGACTAGTAGTCATTGACGGTGGCGTTTGGCAGCAAAAGTAGGAACTATTTGAAAAATTCAAAGTTGCAGTCCATACTTGAATTTTAAAAAAAACAGATACACACACTAATACAGTCATCACCATTAACACCGGTTATCAGACAGATTCTACACACAAAGTACACGGGGCTACATGACCGCGATGTCGCAGCCCCTAAACTAAGGAACAAAACAACCAAAAAATCTTTACTCGTACTTTGAATTTTTCTCTAATGTCCTTCATTGCTTGTTCATCATCATCATGATGATCATCAAATAAAGAGTGTTTCTAAATTCCTATTACAAACTTTGTGGGATTGTTGTGGGGACCAAGGCGGTTAATTTCAGCATAGGAACTTACCGTACCATCTTCATGCCACCCGCAAATTATTACCACAGCACACGTTCACTGCTCCCACTTTTTCCGCGGTCTGACCGACTCCTGCTACGTGTCGTCTGGGTCCAATTACAGGTGGGGCTCGATGTGACGACCACTGACGTCATCACAGACACGGTACCTCCGTACTATGTTCTGGTGCACACGATCACCAATCCCTGGTCCTCCAACATCCGTCACAGCCATGACCACCGCCAGTAGGTCTTCCTCGGATTCCACAGGGGTCTCGTAAATCAAGGTTCTCATGTGACCCCACATGTAGCAGTCTAGCAGTGTCAAGTCTGGTGAACGTGTAGGCCAAGCATTCAGGCCATCACTGTTGCCCAAGTATGAGGTGCAGATTATCTCGGATCGCAAGTGAAAAATGAGGTGTTGCGCCAACGTGCTGGAACCACATGTTTAGACGCACATGCAGTGGCACATCGTCTAAAAACTCATACAGTACGTCTTCAAGGAATATCAAGTACGCGGCACACATCCATTCAGGAACCCTACTCAAACTTTCACACAGCATCGTTGCTGAAACCCTGGAGGCGTGCAGCATACGGGTTTTCATCAGCCCACACATGACTGTTGCACGTATTGAAATCCCTTCCCTGGTAAACTTTGCATCAGTGAAAATGATCCGCCGTGGGAAGTGGGGTTCATCCTCATAACGTTCAAGAACCATCTGCAGAAGTGGGCTCTTGATGCAAAATCCCGTGGCTGCATTGCCTGTACCCTCTGTGGATGGTACGGGCGTAGTTGCTACTCATGCAGAACACGCCACACAGTTGTATGATCCACATTCAGTAACCTTGCTATGTTTCTGATACTCTGATACTCGTAGTCTCCTCCTCTTCCACTGCGTGGAGTACAGCCTCTTCAAACTCGGGTGTGTGGTGCTGCCTTGGAGCACCACCGTCGTCTCTGTGGGCGGTCAATCTATTCGTCTCCGAGGCTCGCTGGTACACCTTAGCAAAGAGGGCGTGCGAAGGTGTCCGGCGGTGTGGGAAAAAAAGGAAGTTTGTAGTTTTACGTGACCGTGAATCTTGTGATTATGATCCACGGGACCTCCTCTTTACGTGGAATCCGAACCACATGGCATGGCATTTCACTTCGAAAATCTCACATGCATTAACTGGGAATCGAATCCAGTCCATCTTGGTGAGAGGCCAACAGCTTAACCGCTGCGCCACCACGCCCGTTGTGTGGAAAACGCTTCCCATACAACTGACGGGCAGCGCTCCCATTGCACCGCGCTTCGTCGTACAATATCAACATGTCGGCGTATTCCGCAAACGTCTACGCCATATTCAACAGCAACACACTACCAATGAACTTAATACGTAGAGCTTACTGCTGTGTAGTAAAGAATTACTGCTGTACTGTAGCATAAACGAAGGTCACACGCCCAACAGCAGGTACAACACGTCTCCGTGCGGATCACACACTCAACTGATTGGCATGGAAAGTCAACAAACCTGTAGGGGATAGGCTATGGGACATCAGATGATCGTTCAATGACGTACTCAAGCATGGCCGGCTATAAAGAAGGCCGCGGCGAGTGAAAATTGGCAACCTCGCCGTGAATGGCCAGTTTTGCTCTGCCTAGCCCACTGAGTCGCATGGAAAATGTGTAACGCGCTCGTGTTTTCTTCAAAGTACTCTATCTAAATGAAATGATACCATTAATTAATACTGTATAGTGGCTAGCTACAATGCCAAAGACTTGTATTGTGCCGAATTGTAAGTCTAATTATCGTTCATTCATAATAACTGAAGGATTTGTGACAGTGTTTGGGTTTCCTAAAAATCCACAATTGAAAGCCATATGGGAACGTGCTATTCCTCGAACCAATTAGGTACCAACGAAATATTCCTTCGTATGTATTAAACACTTTCTTCCTGAAGACGTAAGTTATGTTGAAAAGTACAAAGATGGTGATGGGAATAATAAGGAACTCACACGGAAGAGGCCTGTATTGTTACCTCGTGCGGTTCCAAAGATATTCCCAAACTTACCATCGTATTTGAGTAAGTGCTCCTACAAGGTAAAGAAATCTCCAGAAGAAAGAAGAGAAGGAGAAAAAGGAACGGAAAATTCTGCAGAGGAATGTGAGAAGACCCTTGCTGAGGGAGCCAACAAAATTACGCCGCGGCCATCCGTATAGCCGGACATGACTCAAGTCAGTGGCGCGACGAGTTTTGAATGTATGTTGTGGTGGTGTTGTGCGGGTAGTGGAAAGACGGTACGTTTCCGGATACAAGTTCCCATGCTAAACTTAATCATCTTTTTTCCCTCTGCAAGCCCTCAAAGTCTGTAATGGGAATATAGAAACACCCTGTATAAAAACGCTAAGGTTTATGATTCACAAAACTCAAGCTCTTAAACCAGAGAGAATTAGATGGTGCGGTTCGTGCCGAATACAAATGGTTCTAATAGTATAACAAGTATTTCTTTATTATCGTTTAAAATCAACGGAAATATATTCATTTCCGACAAATAAACAAGATTATAGCCCCTGCCGGAGCTGAGTCGCCTCAAGCCCGCATAACAGTAAAGCCGGACGGGTGGTTTAACACATACGAGATTACTGGCACAGCCCCTCGAGTATATACTACATTGATAAGCCTCACAAATCCAAATTAAATGAACCGTAACAAAATAATATATTAAAATTTTCTATTAATCCCCAAGAATATGCATAGCTTTCGAATAGAAACAATGGTGATTTATTGAAACGTGCCCGGTTAGCTGACGGGTGCAATGGTATGGTTCTCACCTGCTGTACCCAAGTTGCAGGATCAAATTCCAGTGCCATCAGTTAACAATTCTAGGTGATCAATTACGAGGGAGCCGTTTTGGAATATATATCAGCACGTTAAAGATCCCCTTCAGGGCAAAATTTCGATACCTCGGAAGAGTCGCAATAGTTAATAGAGTCTTAAAATCTATAAAATTACTAACATGAACATGCCGGCTGGCGAGACCTGTCGCACTCAAATGACATTGTTGCTGTTGTTGTTACATTTGAGGGACTCGTGGGCATTTAGCCTCGTTTACTTGGGTCTGTGTAGAATTTGTCTGATGTGTTATTGAGGTACCTGTAGTGATGTGTATATTTGTAATTCACGTGAGGATTGGCAAGGAGGTGGCCGTGACTGTAACTTAGGAGCACCCTAGCATTTACCTGAAGTAGAAGTGGGAAACCACGGAAAAACATTTCCAGGATTCTAAACCACCTCTTCTCAGTTTTGACTCAGTGCACCCCGTTCCAGTCCTCAAAATATAATTAAATTTCTTGTCAGAGCAAGGAGTTGAACCCGGACCTCTGTGGCGACAGCCAAGCATACTAGCAACTACACTTATTAAATCGACAAGAGAGCGTGACTAAAATATATCCATTTCCTTCTAACCCAGAAAATGTTTGAGGTATTAACAGAGGTTTGAACGTTTAGAAACAAAACATTAAGTGACATTTTAAAAGACCTTGGAAGATAATGTGACCAATAAGAAGTTTGTGTGTTTAATTTTAAGGAATAAATATTTATAGCATTTAGGAAATTTTTAAAATTGTTGGCATGCTTATATTAAACTATCAATATTTTATCTTTCAGTCGGTCAACACGAAAATCGTTCCAATCACTGGAATATTTTTAAAACAATCTGAAATAATTTCCATGTGATTAATATTTGAGGGCCTAGTGCAAAACTCACATTCTCCACTTTTGTTCGAAATTGAGTTAGCATGGCATTCTTATTCTTCGTTCCAAACTACACACGACTATTTTAGTGCTGAAAAGCCAAACTCACAATATCCAGTGGTTTTCAAATGCCAACAACTCAATTTAGATGCAAAACTAGCATTCTCCACACTGTTTAGTTGCAAAGAGCACATGTTCCCTGTTGGCCAATCACAAGACAGCTTCTGGTCATGTGACTTTCTACAGCTGCAAGCCAATATTATTATTGTCTGTTCAACTCGTAACCTCTACGTAATAAATAAATAATATAAGTGTATTCCAACAATGCAATTGGTTTCATTTGTCTAAATTTTTCCCAAACTTGGCCAACTTGTCTATTGTTATGTCTGAAGTAATTTATTTTGTTTAGTGTCAAAAGTAACATTGTTCAGACACAAAACTCACAGTCTCCAATGTTTGGAAGCAAAAGACACATTCTCCTAAATTAAAACCTATTTTTCAGATAAATTAATATAAATAATGAAACATTGTTTCTACAAAAAGGCGTAATTAAGTATAGCCTGCAACAAAAGCAAAGTTTCTTAGAGATTCCATTAGATACATACATTTAAGAAGTTTTTTTTCTTGGTTCCTGTAAAATTAGAAAAAGTGGAGAACGTGAGTTTTTCATCTAGACCCCTCACTTATATAATCGGACAATTAAAGAAGAATATGACATGTTTTATCTTTTTTGCTTACATTTAAACATAAGTGAAATCCTAAGGAGTAGAAGATTTATCTATCGATCACATGTCATGATGTCATACTAAACAGCTCCGGTTCGATAGTGCACACAGATTATTATGCTCAATTGAACTAATATGCCACCACGTCATCGCTGACCTGTGTTTCGCCGGAGCACAATTTGATAACGTAATGATCCTGAATGGAATATTGTGCTGACGTGCATCATGCGTAGTAATGGCATGGAACCATGATTCGATATTACTAATACCAAGAATTAAGTGGACATTACGTATTGATTAATTGAATTATTATATAACTGTGTGTACTTCCACGATATTGTTATTAATTAAATTACCACCCGGGTGCGTTTCTAGGCATCATAATAGGAAGTGAGTGTACTACCACAAAAAGTACATAATAATAAACAGGTGGAAAATGACCGAGTGAATTAGAATTTCCCCCCGTTACTTTCTTCCATGCTATCGTGTTTAGGCCTATGTACTTTATGTTGTTGTTGACTATTTTAGGAGCCTTGAAACAGTAGGTCATATAACTCCGTGTACTTGAGTATGTGTAAAATTTGTCTGATAACCTGTATTATGTTTTACTTGTAGTGATAGGGGCCATTTTTCAGGGTTACCTAATTCTATTAATGAAACTCAGCAATTTTTCTAGGTTTGTGCCGTGTCTTGTGTGGGGTTTCGCCTAGGACACCAAGCAGGCTCATCAGCGGGCTCTTGGTGTCCCCGCCCGGACCCCCACAGGAGCAGTGAGCTGCGCGCTACCTCCCTTTATATGAAGCGCACCTGCGCCTCTTTACTGAAATGAAAATCCACAGCCTGCTTCCAGTCTCCGATCGGGTCAGGAACGGATTGAATGAAGCCCCCATCTGGCGGCGTGGATATGAACTGTGCCGGCTGCCGAGGCCTGACGCACTCCTCTGGGGAAATGATGAAATGAATGACAGATGAAACGAAATGATAGTGGAGAGTGTTGCTGGAATGAAATTTTGACAGGGAAAACCGGAGTACCCGGAGAAAAACCTGTCTGCCTCCGCTTTGTCCAGCACAGATCTCACATGGAGTGACCGGGATTTGAACCACGGACCCAGCGGTGAGAGGCCGGCGTGCTGCCGCCTAAGCCACGGAGGCTTACGCGCCTCTTTACTACGGGAACTAAATGCTCAAGCAGCCATAACCTCCCTATGAAGGCCAATATACCATCTGTTATAGAAAGTTTTTCAGTAGGCCTACACAATGTGTGCCAAATTACACAAATTGTTTGGAATTCCATTAGGCGGGAAACAAGTATTTTCATACCCTACAAACTAACTCGTTTTTTATGTTTTTAAGTAGGTATTGGTACATAAACACGTGGTAGTTTGTAGGGTATGAAAATACTTGTTTCCCGCCTAATGGAATTTGGCACACATTGTGCTGACCGACTGAAAATCTTTCTTTAATACTTACTTACTGGTCGGTGATACAGACCAAGTAGATACTTGCCCTCCTTGATCACCTGGCTCCATTCATATCGGTCTTGAGATTTTCACCTCCAGCATTTAACACCCAGATTTCTCAAATCCTCTTTTCTTTTCCTCTTTTCATTCACCCATCACGTTGTCCTATAATTACTGTGCTGGTTTCTGGCATTATCTGTACATGCTCAGCCCACCGTTTCTCCCCTGCTTAATTTTCACCAAAATATCTGGCTGACTAAATATTCCCTGTCCTTATTCTCCATCCATCCTGATCTCTTACTGCTCCAAAGCTTGCCAGGTAGGTGAATGTTTAACGTGTCGGATTACCAACACCAAGCTTGCAGGTTCGCCCCTGGCCGTGGTAAGTGATTTTTGAAAGGCGACAAAAATCACGACATGGATGACATACGTTGTTGGCAAGTTAAAGAACCCATTTGAATTCAGTAGACACTGTTCAATGGCAAAATTAATCTCGGGATTTTCCGCCAACAAAGTTCCTCCATTCTCTACTAGAAAGCGCTGTGGTGTGAAGGAGATTAGATATCTAACCTCCTTAATTTCATATCGTTCAAAGGAACGATGAAATTCGACATGCAAGCTGCCCTCTGGGTGTCAATTAACAAATAGAATAATAATAATGTTATTGGTTTTACGTCCCATTTAACTACACTGGCTTTAGAGACGCCGGGGTGCCGGAATTTTGCCCCGAAGGGGATCTTTAACGTGCCAGTAAATGTACTGACACGGCTCCCTCGCATTTGCGCACCCTCAATTAACAAAGCTTGCACCCGACAACCGAGGCCATACGATATTATTATTATTATTTCTGCTCCAAATATCTTTCTCAAGATCTTCCTTTCCCACCGTAACAGCTAATTTTCTTCTCTGGTGGTTATCACCCAGCATGCTGAGCCATACATAACTATAGGTCGTATTACTGTTGTGTATATTTTTAGCTTCGAATTCTTGCTAACATTCCTGGATTTGAATATATTATGCAAGGCGTAAATGCATCGGTTCTCACTTGTTATCCTTCCCTGGATTTTCACCGATGTCTTATTGTCTCCTGTTATTATAGATCCTAGATATTTGAATGCTTCTACTTTTTGATACTTATTTCCATGCAATATTAAAATGAATTCTCTTCTTGCTCCCTCAGCATCTCCCATCTTCATTCCTCTACTAGTGCGTGTATTTATAATTGAGGTAGAATGTTGGTAGGAAGTGGCCGTAGTCTTAAGTAAGGCACCATCCTCGAATTTGCCTGGAGTAGAAGTGGGTAACCAGAGAAAACCACTTCCAAGATGGCTGAGGTAGGAATCGAACCCGCTTCTCCTCGGTTTTCCATCACGAGGCTGAGTGTACCACTTTCTAGCCGTCAGACCAGAATTGAATTTCTTGTCAGAGCCAGGAATCAAACCCGGGCCTCCGCGGTGACAGCCAAGAATGCTAGCCACTACGCAACGAGGCGGACTTACGTGCTTTATGCTGGCACTCCTGCTGTCCTAGATGAGATTTTGACGCTACCGGTTTTCCGTGGGTGTTTCTTTTCAGTGACCTTTAGCCTGCTGTCTAGTCACTTGCACATAGTCAGTTCTCTAACTACTCGCCAAATGACCTCTATTCTGTAAATGAAATCGTCGGTTAAAGTTTATACCACGATACGTACGAGTGGTAAATATTAGTGTAGTTTATGACGTCACAGATGGTGTCAGGACGTTGATATTTGATGTCATGCCTTTAAATGCCGCCATATTACTCAGCTATATGAGGTTTCAATCAGTGCGTCGTTACATGCAGATGCAGTCACATCGCTCATTTTCTGCAACAGTGATATAACTCAAAATACGATGATTGTGGGAAACTGCATTAGAAGATTTACAGGCAGTAAACTGTGGATTATTTAAATAATGTCAAGGTTTTGACGCCATATTAAATTGGAGATTCCTTACTTAGCTTCAGTTGAGTGTAACAGACAATAATGGAATTGGAAAGTATGAGTGTGTTTGATATAATTGCAATATTTTCGGAAACTGGCACAACAAATTGTGTAGTCTCACGTTGCCAAGAAGAACAATAGAGTAGTGTCGATTCAATCAATCGATAATGAGTAGTTTCCATCACTACATTGAGGCAAAAGCTGAATAAATACAGGTTTCTAGTTATGTCACTGTTGTAGCAAATGAGCGAAATGTGTTCAAGTGTGAAGTTACGAATGTTCATAAATTATTTTTGGTAGTTCAATTGATTTAAAAATTGCACTATAATCTTCTAAAGCCATTGCACTGTCGCACATTTTGTGCGTGAACATCGCATAATGCAGAAGAGAAATGAATACTCGGACACGAGTACCTTCCAACGACGAATTTCACGTTTATTAGCCACGGGACTTTCTGTTTATGTGGAATCCGAATTACCGGACTTGAAAATTCACCTTGAAAAATCCCACCTGCTTAAACAGGATTCGAAAATCGTCCACCTTGGTGTCGATTGTTGTATGTTGAAACCTTTCCAAAAGCATTGTAAAATATGTGCATGAGTAGGGTACAAAATGAAGTGGAATGAGCAAATCCAAGATCGTTTTATTAATCCTTAATTCATTGTGCAACCACCATAAATATATAGTTATTGTTGTGGTATTTGATTTGCTAAGAGGTTTGAATGGCTACTTGGAGCAGTAGTTACGTTCTTGCCTGCTGTGTCTAAAGCCCGATGCACACTAGCGGTGAAAGGACGGTATGATGCGGCGTACGTGACGCTGCGTCTCCACGCCCGGCGATTCCGACGTAGCGTAGAAGTGATGCGCGTCATTCAGCCTCGTACACAGAATTTAGACTAGCTATTCATCCAGTAGAAATGTTGGCTGTCACTTAAAGGGAAGTGCAATCATTATACGTATAAATATTTATAGGGAACTCTTATTATTGATGAAGGAATGGAAACTCGTATGCCAATGTTTATTGTTATTATTATTATTATTCTTATTATCTCGCTAAGAGCTTTTCAAATCTCACCGATTGCTAGGAGATAGCAAGATGATTACAACGTGAAAATTAATTATTGTAGTCGGGGCACGAAACATCCCACAATTCAGGATAATAATTCACTTCCTCAACAAACAATTCTGCATCTATTTCAATGTCCATGCTGCCCAGCGTGTATAACTGACGCACGTGTGCATGAACAAACAGTCAACAATGTACTGCCACGACGCTGCAAATCAGCGTCGATTCCGCGTTCTAGCAGGAACCGCAACTCGAAATAATGACGCTGCGTCACCGCTGTTGGGCATTGCCTGACGCTGCGTCACTGGAGTCGCACGTGCATTGTACTAATAGTTTTAAACAATGCATTTCTGAAACCGCGCTTCAAACTAACGCCGCGTCAGAGCGTCCTTCAACCGCTAGTGTGAATCAGGCCGAAGATTGCAGGATAGAATCCTAGCGCGGTCAGTTTGCATTTGACGGTGCGCATGCGCGAGGGATCTGTGAAAGTACATGATGATGATGATAATTGTTGTTTAAGTGGCCTAAAATCTAGGTTATCGGCCCCTAATGGTTTGAGTGATGGTGAAAGATGACATGAGAATGAAAATTATAACTAATACTATCTACAGACTTACAGTGCATACTACATTAGAAGAAGAAATGGTAAACAAATAAAGGGCAGGAAGAGGAAATGGAAAACAAAAATAAGAATAAGGGAAACAAAAGGCAGGAGAAAAGGAAATGCCCTCAAGCCTCTAAGAATGAGAAATAAGGCACTTGGAAGAAAGGAGAGCCGGGAAAGGCAGATAGAAAAGGTAAAGAGGAGAGGGACCGCCCCAAAGGCAATGGAGGAAGGAGATAACCGAACCCAGCTCAGGAAGCCCTTGAGGTCACGAACGCCTGAACTCACTAGACGTGAGCCTTTGAGGGTGTAGCGCTATCGAGGGTGCACCAGAAGTGGTGGGGCTACACACACCCTGCCTCCTTAAGGGCCTTGAACAGAAGGCAGGAGATATGACCCCTCGTAGAATGAGGGCTCAGAAAAGATGAAACAAGGGCCCATTAAAGCGGGAAAGTAAAAGACTCCCTAGGCCTCGGATACTCTAATACCATCGGGGTCGGAAAAGAACAAGAGTTGACCAAGGGAGGTCGATAGGAAAGATGACAGAGAGGAGCTCGGCACAAGTAAGTGGAATTAATGCCAAACTCAGCTGGGGGCCCCGTGGTCGCCAATCCACGTCACACTAGTCGTGAGCCCCTGGGGAATGTGTAAGTACAGATTATTACTGGCACGTTAAAGATTCCCTTCAAGGCCATATTCCGGCACTTCGGAGTCTCTAAAAGCCTCAGTAGTTAAAAATGACTGATACCAATAACATTGTTGAGTGGTTTCCGACATCATGATCATTAGTCTCTCGTACTTGGGTGAATGTAGCATATGTGTTATTGTCGTGCCTGCCGTAGTTGCGTATTTGCAATTGAGAGTTGTATTCGGAAGGAGTGGACCGTATTCTTAACAACCATATCAGCATTTACCCGGAGTAAAAGCAGGAAACTACTGACAATCGCCTCAAGATGGTCGAGGTGGGAGTTGAATCCACCTACAGTGAAACCACTTTAAAACACCACCCCTATTAAAAGACCACCCCTCTTAAAGACCGATTTTTCTTGAAACCGATTTAAAATCTCATAAGGTCAATGTATTTGTTACCTCTATTTAAGGACCATCCCTCTCCCCGACCAAAGACCAGGCATTTTCTCAGTCTGACCTCTTTCAAAAGACCACTTCTCGTCTACCTTCCCATTGGAGATGGTGATGAGGGTGATGATGTAAACAATGGTTCTGTTGGCAGAGAACTGCATCAGCACACAATGTCATTAGAAAATGTGTTATGTAATGTATTAAAAATACAAAAAACGGCTCTCCTAGAAGATTGTTCGAACCCAGAACAAATTAATGGACTTTCGAAGTCACTCAGAGGTATTGTAGAAAGTGAAACAGAGATCAAATTAAATCAAATCAGATTAAATGACAGAGCTCAGAAAATATCTAATTGTAATTAATTTGTACTAAATGTGAATCAATGCAGATGAATTGTAAACAGTTATGTGTTCCAGCTGTACTTTATTAATAATGCAGTATAACATTATTTTTAATGCCCACCTCTATTAAGAGACCACCCCTCTAAAAGACCAGTTTTCCATGGAACCGTCACTGGTCTCTTAATAGAGGTTTCACCGTATTTTCATTCCTACCTCATCACGCTAAGTGAACCCCGTTCCAGCCTTCAGAACAGAATTAAATGTGTTGATATGTTGTTTCATTTGAGGGACCCGGGCATCTTGGTCATTCAGCCCTGTAGAATTTGTCTGATAACCTGTGCTATAATGGTGTCTGTAATAGTGTGTGCATTGGTAATTCTGATGAGGATTGGGAAGGATGCGGCTGTGGTCATAAGTTAGGAACCATCCCAGTATTTGCCAGGAGCAGATATTAAAAAGGATGGAAATCCAGTTTGAAGATGGCAATCGAAACCTTCGCTCCGTCAGTTTTGCCTCACGGGTTGAGTATACCCCATTCCAGCGCACAGACCAGAATTACATTTCTTGGCAGAAGCGGGAATCGAACCTCGACCTCAGGGACGACAGACAGGATTGCTAACCTCTACACTACGAAGTGGTCACTAAAAGTACAGCTTGCCACGGTGGGTGAGTGGTTATCGTGTCAGACTGCCAACCCCAAGCTTGCAGGTTCGCTCCTTGACATGGTAAGTGATTTTTGAAAGGCGACAAAAATCACGACACGCATGTTATACCTTGTTGGCATGTTAAAGAACCCATTGGAATTCAGTAGGCCGTGTTCATAATGGCAAAATTAATCTCTGGATTTTCCGCCAACACAATAGTTCTTCCTTTCTCTACTAGAAAGCGCTATAGTGTCAAGGAGCTTAGATATCTAACATCCTTGAATTTCATAGCGCTCCAAGGAACAACAACATTCGCATGCATGCTGCCCTCTGGGTGTCAAATAACAAAGCTTGCACCCGAGACCATACGATAATAAAAAATAACTATAAGTATAGACTTTCTATAAACGCGCATCAATATTTTCAAGGGATAAATGAAAAAACAATTTGATCGCCGTTGTCTTGCGCAGAATTGCCGAACATAAACACGAGGGAATGGCCAGCGGTCGCGGCAATGTTGTTAGTGGGAACGTGCCCAGAATGCTCGCAAGAAACATGCTTGTTTAAGTTAGTGATGAACTCTGTTAATTGCTCCGGCTCACAACTCCCTGAGGCTTAAAAACGAGTTATCTTACTTGCTTTGCCCAGGGAATACAAACAATTACACAGAATTCCTAATTTCCTCATTACCCGTCCCTTATGACTCAAACAAGGCAAAAACACTATAGAGTGTGTGAAAGTAGTTACATGCACAGATACACAGTATGGAGACATCGTTGTAAGTTAGAGGGAGTAGATTTCTGTGAAGAGTTTCCTACTTATGATCCCGAGATTGCTGGTATAATTCCTGGATGAGGAAACCTGATTTTTGAACAGCGGAATAAATTCAAGACACTCTGAGTCGAACGATATTGAATTGGAAATACAGGTTTCGTATTAGATTTGATTACATATAATCCAGACAGAGTTCCAGTTTCTCTGCCAGATAAGAGTGTAAGCGGAATGTCGAAATTAAATCAGCTAAATGGCTCGACATCGAAGTATGAACACTAGGAAACTGAGGCCATAAGTTTTATTTTTTTTTACATTCTAATCGAGCATCTACGGACTGCATATTAACAATCAATTTCATTTGTGCCTGAATCTCGTTCTTGACTGGCCTTCACATCCCCCTAGTATTTCTCAAGTCTATCGATCAGTGTCTTCTTTCGTGCTTCTGGAAGAGTCCTCTCCGTATCCTGGGCTTGGGTTCCACTTTAAACCCTGATAGTATGTAATAATTACGCGAAATTCAAATTTTTCACGAATTTTATTTTCTGGAATACCAATTTACATCAGGTATTTCTCACATTCTTGGAACCATATGCATTTGGTTGCCTTTGGCTTTGTGTAATTCCAGATTTTCTTAGTCAGTCGGTCACGAGACTTACGGAAGATGTGCCCGTAGAATAGCAATCCTTTCTTTTCTTTTTGATGGACGTAATTATTGGTTCTATCTTAGTGGTTAACTCTTCATTGTATCTCATCCGTTGACTAAGAACTTCCGTAATATCCTTCGTTCTCGTTTTAATAATTTATCAATTTCGTCCTTGTATATACAGTCTCTGAAGTATACAGACCTTCTGCTTTAAGAACAGTACTATCGTGCTAAAGCTTGGCACCTATACTCAACGCCTTATTCTTATAGGGGTTTTCCGTCAGATGGAATACCTAGTCTATTTTTCAGATCCCTTCATTGATGGCCTCTTGCTATAGTCCATTATTTCCATACGAGTAGTAATAGTGTCGATAGGGAATACCATTTGGTCACTTTCGTGACATTATACGTTTGTGTATATGTTTTCTTCTTCGCGACAGCCCTGTTTTACTGTTCACTTTTTCTCTCTCCCGAAAACTTCCAAACAAGTTAATATGTTAAATACTTTATTGTATTATAATTAATTTATTAATTTAATTAATTTATATATAATTATATAAGCTTCGTTTTTCTAAGATCTTACCTCAGGCGTTCCAGTGCTCACATTCTCAGCCATCCTCACCCTCGGCACACAAATCATTTACTAATGTGCTTATGGGCCTGCTGCTTGCCGGTGTTGGCTGACGTCAGCATGACCTTCATTCAGCCAATGGCAGGACTCTGTGGTCAGGTGGCCTTCTTGTTCGAGATGGTTCTATCGCCCCCGTATAAAAGACGCTGCCTGTTGGAGTTCTACATCACTTCTGATCACCAATTCTCTTCGGATCACTTCGCACGCTGCCACACCTCATGGCACTATTGTCAGTCGCTACGTCACCTCACTACTACGTTACGAGGCCTTCACGCTGAACTCATCGCTCCAGATGGCTGGATTGTTTACAAACCGCAGTACTCTACAAGTCACACCAAAGATAGTATTACCGGTATACTTCACGGCAACAGCAGTTTGCCTGGCTGCTAACGAGTTTCATTCTTTTACTGAGTCATCGCCTAGACACTACAGGTGTCATCCCTTTCAAGAAAGGAAAAGAAGCAATGAACGTTCATATTCACGGAATATGCATCTTGAGGCCATGAACGCCTCCTGCGGGAGAAATTGTAAAGGACTTCTTAAACAACATTATGCTAGCTGAGATTTTATGGAGCTGGCTCTTCAGTTTGGAAGATAAGTTCAAGTTCAAGCTAAACTTGTTATTTCAATAAACATATTTATACCTTGTTACCGTATCTAAACTTGCGTTTTCTGGTGATGTACTTTTATGCCCACTATACCGCACCGCTTCAGTCTATTTTCTGTTCCACAGTAGCTATTTTGGTCAGGCTTACGCCTGATTCGTTCTCCCTTTATGGTAAAGATTAGGGCAGATCTTTTCTCCACCATTCGGTAAATACCGAGGTTCGCATTGTATGAATGGCTTAATCAATTAACTTCGAATCATGTTTTTTGCCAGCAAACATAATAAGTTGTGAAACATTACATTAGTCAATCTACAGTCGTTCTTTTTTTCCCTTCCTTTCTAATTTATTCATTCTTTCTCTCCTTCCCTGAAATATTATTGTCAACCTGGGATAGAACCGCCATAGTTATTTTGTCTACTTCCATCAATGCTGCATGTCGGAGTTGATCCAAGGATTGGACACGCGTCTACAGCTCTACAATGGAATACTCGAGAAAGACATATTTTCATGTGATCTCCGCCACGTCTCTCATTGTTAGCAGAAGCCATTTATGTAAGTCTATATTATTGCTTTCGTTACTTTAGCTCTTATAGATCTCTAATCGTCACCTGTTCAACATCTCTTGACGAATGCAGAAATCTTGCATTTTACTCTTGGCACAGGCTAGAGAATATTGTGGATATTCACCGATGTCTCAGTCTCATTCACGGCTGTGAGTACATAGAAGCTACTGAAGTATGATTGGTGCGAATGATTCCACTTAAAGGGTCAGTACTTCTGCGCTGACTCAGTGAGGAAAGTAGTGACAAGCTACGTCACTCTTTACCTTGCCGGGTACGCCTCATTATAGTACTTCCTTGAGTTTATGTGGGTTTCTACCAAAATAGAATTCGGCAGTATTTCTCGAGGATTCAACTGGCCTCCAGGCTGACTACATAACAGAGAGACAGGTCAATAATCACAGCTTTTGGTTTTAAAATGGTGACCATAGCCTACATGATTTCAAATCCGATAAATAACTGATTCGTGTAAATTTTGAAATCAGCATGTCCTTGGTGTAGTGCTTCGAATGTTTGATTTGTTCCACAAGGTGGTGAAAATGGTGGAGTTACAGCGTGCTTCCATCACCAGGGCGATAGTGTTTGTTATCAAGGGAGTATTTAGTGAAGCACTAAACGAATGAGCCGCCTTTCTCATACTGATAATATTGTATCATATCGTCATATCTACTTGAATGTATATCATTTATTTTTTCTTGCATTGTAAAGCTTCTCTCAAGGAATTACGCCCGCCCCAATGACTTCGAGGAGAAACCTCAACTTCATGCGGAAGCTGATTGAACGAACTTGAAGAGAAGTTTAAGTGACCGCATCTGGAGGGAACTTGTAAAGACACGACATAGAAAGACGATCTCCAGTTGGCATTGTGTGAACTGAGGCGCGAGTGTCCATTGTGCGTAGTTTTACAGTCTGCTCCAACTGAATCCTGGTTGTTGTTGATTCACGTAGGGGCTTTACGACATCGTGGTCATGTAGCCCGTGTGGTTGGATGTGAGTGTATAGCCTGTATCATTGTGATGGCTGTACTAGTGTGGATTTGTAAATGAGGCTAGGGTAGGCAGTGTGTCCGTCTGTCCACCTGGGATGGACAGGCGATCACCTGCGAGGTATGTCAGTGCCGGGATTAGAATTGCCAATGTCATTACTTCCAATTAGAGCCTCCGTGGCTTAGGTGGCAGCACAACGGCCTCTCACCGCTGGGTTCGTGGTTCAAATCCCGGTCACTCCATGTGAGATTTGTGCTGGACAAAGCGGAGGCAGAAAGGTTTTTCTCCGGGTACTCCGGTTTTCCCTGTCACAATTTCATTCCAGCAACACTCTCCACTATCATTTCATTTCATCTGTCATTCATTTAATCATTGCCCCAGGGGAGTGCGACAGGCTTCGGCAGCCGGCACAGTTCAAACCCTTGCCGCTAGATGGGGGTGTCATTCATTCCATTCCCTGACCCGGTTGGTCGACTGGAAGCAGGCTGTGGATTTTCATTTCATTACTTCCAATTGCAGTCACGGAGCATGACTCAACGCGCCTGGCCAAGCTACTGCTACTGCTCGGGTCTAAGTTCCATGGCATGAGGAGAGATTAAAAATATTATTATTGGGTTTACGTCCCTTTTAACAACTGCGACTTTTATAGACGCCGGGGTGCCGGAATTCAGCCCCGAGGGGGATCTTTAACGTGCCAGTAAATCTTCTGACACGGCTCCCTCACATTTGCGCACCCTCAAATGCCAACCGACTGCGCTGAGACTCGATCCGGCTAACTTGGGATCAGCAGGTGAGAACGTTACCAGTCAGTAGAGAATACAATGGCCTGCCCTGTTATCTGGAATTCCTGTCTTGTCCAATACAGCTTACATAGGGCCTTTGCCTAAACCAGTGTGTTATTGCATATGATTGAGTACCGGTAATCAAACAGTTGTTTCCCTAACATTCCCGTGAGTGGTGGACGTAGTTTTCAGGACACAAATAAAATTCGGTTCAAAATTAACCTGAAGCAAGAAGGTAAACTAAATGCTGGAGATATAATTATTACATTATCAGATGATTCAGCAATGAGATGTATGGTCGAAGGAACTTCGGGATTAATCTCTCAACCCACTAAATAGAAGAAAAAAATTATGTGCATAATGAAGTCCGCCAATTAATTCCTCTAGTTGTTGAGAAATGTGATAATGAAGGTAGAGCAAATTTTTGCTACTAAGATAGCAGCAGATTACTGCAATAAATCAGAATATTTTATAAAGAACATTCGCAAAGAATCCCTAAATGCCAGAGAACGCGTTTCGAAGGGGAAGTAAAGTCGGCTCATAGCAGGTAAAAGAACCTTCAACTAACTACAATTGTGTGATGCTAAATTTGTAGGTTAGATTTGATTAACGCTCTATAAGTTCCAACGTTGGCTGCCAGGTGCCGGTTGCGGTGGTAGCCAAGTTCACAGGTAGGTGTCGTTGACAATAGCATTTGGTAGCAAAAGTAGGAACTACTTGAAATTGATCGTCTGCAGTCCTTACCTCAATTACAGATAACACACTAATACAGCCTTCACAATTAACACAGATTATCAGCCAGATTCTACACACACACAAAGTACACGGGACTACATGACCGCATTGTCGCAACCCCTAAACTGAGGAACCAACCAATCTCTCTACTCCGAGAAAGAAAAAGTAAACTATTGTCGATTCGGTGAAAGAAAGTAGTGCCATAATAATAATAAACTCCAAACAGCGCCCTCGGAGAATTTCAGAGAGACCACGTAGCGATAACTACAAAAAAAAAAACCACCAGAGAAGTTATGAATACGAACGAGAAAAGTTTTATTCGAATCTGATCATAATCTACTGCAAATCAAGGCGACGTTTATAAAAAACAGACAAATTAAGAGAACAATCAGAATTTTCAGAACAGACCCAGAGTACTTACAATTAAACAAGAAAGAAATAACAGAAGGACTTAAGAAAATTGAGAGTAACATCTGGACCGACATGTCCGAAAAAATGAAAGAACTGATAAAAATGGGGCAACCCCCGAGGAAAAGGAAGCACGTGACATGTGATAGAGCCATAGAGGATAGAATACAAGCCTGGAAAATATTTAACAGACGAAAAATGGGAAGAATTCAACAAGATACGAAAACACGTACTAACCTAACCCCGTGGCACTACAGCCCTTGAAGGGCCTAGGCCTACCAAGCGACCGCTGCCCAGCCAATTGGCCTACAGATATTGGGGTGACGCGTGGTCAGCGCGTCGGGTCCCCTCGGCCGTTAATCTTGGTTTTCGTGACCGGGGCACTGCCTCACCGTCAGACAGCTACTCAATTGTCCTCACGAGGCTGAGTGCACCCCGTTCCAGCCCTCACGTCAGTTTTAAAATCCCTGACGGAGTCGGGGATCGAACCCGGGGCCTCCGGGTGAGAGGCAGGCGCGCTACCCCAACACCACGGGGCCGGCTATACGAAAACACTCGTCGAGAATAATCCGCAGAGAAAATAGAAACAACAGTCTGAAGGAGATAGAAGTAATATCATAGAAATAAAGACGGTCAACCTACTGAAAGGATCTGTTACCCCCGTTCTCTTATGACTAGTTGGTAGAGTGTAGAATATTGAGCTTTGGATTGGTCTTTTGTTAGAGTTCGTCAAAATGCTCCAATAATCCTGCACAAGATGAACACAGTGGATATAGTAAAGTGAGCGGTTGGTTTACATGGGATATTGATGTCTTGTTCGAACATTACCCAACCGTGTTCATACTTGACTACTCCATTCAAAGTTCCGCCAACAAAACAGAACAGAACTGTGCAACGCAAAGTGGAGCACAACAGAGTCGGTTGAGGCATGCACAATTGTTCCTCCAAGTTGGGCTTGCTCGGGAGTTTCAATCCATTGCTTCTGGCAGAATAATATTCCACTGTAACAACAGCCATGAAAAGATTCCTTTTAAAATGTCGGTATGTTCCGTAATCTCATTCCATGAAATGAACTCGTGTGTTCTTTGTTATTGTTATTGATGTGTAACATCTTTCCACTCGGTGGCTGGATATTTTTGTAGCAGTGATTTTCAAAAATGGGACGGAAGTGGATCGGAACGATCGAGGTGGCACCAGCTGGCACACTTCCGTTCGATCGAACGGAAGGGTGCTAGCTGGCAGTGGTGGTTCGAACGGAAGTGTAAGACGCACTGCCGACTCGATCGATCCATCTGGCAGTGGTAAGGGAAACAATGAGCGCGCGGTGTAGGAAATTGATACCATGACGTACTCTCGGCCATGTGGAATGTATATGACATACTGAACGGTAAACGCTCATACGAACTCTGGTGTCAAGTGATTGAAACAAAGCACATGGTACATGTTCGAAGTCTTCGTATCAGTATTTAAATAGTAAAATGCCTTAATATCAAACATTGTAAGTAGTCGGCATTGCCGGTATTATGTTTCTGCACAATGGCTATTCAAATATTAACCCACATAACGGTAATGCAGTCATCAATATAATATAATTGTTGTGGTTATACGCGAATTGAGCAAGCCTTCATGAACTATTGCTGAATACATTCTCTTTACTCACAATAGGGCCTGTTTATAAGGCATTTTAAACTCAATTTCACGCAGGAACATTATGGAAACAAGCAAAATATAAATGAAACTTAATTCCGTTATGCAGTATTATTGGAACGTGGAAATAAGTCTCCACCTTGTGCACAATATTTGCGTAGTCGAAATAGCCGTGGAGTTAGCGCCTATGACTGTGAATCAAGAGATCCCGGGTTCGAATCCCGGACGGAGTAGATATTTTTGCTAACAGATTATCAATGTAAACTATATTTATCATATCAATATGACTCATTTTAACAGAATCTATATGAAATTACGTGTTGGTCTGTGAATCAAGAGGTCCTGTTTATAAGGAATTTAAGGTTATGAGCGGTGAAGCGTCTATTAATCTAGTTGATCCATATCGTATTCTCTATTTAGGCTAATGTTGGTGGAAGCTACAAATCATCTAATAAAATGAGTTCCGTATTATAAACTACAATATCTGTAAAACACTCCCTTTTACAATAGATTAATATTTGTGATAATAATATTATAAAATACCGGTGTATCAACAAGTTCACGTGAGGATTCTTCTATGTCAGATGTTACACATCATATGCGACTACTGTAAGGCTCGTAATTTTTTTTATCGTACTATTCATAATAATTTATTTATTCTTTATCAGACTTGCTGATGACTTCGTTATACTTGCAGACTCCGAAAAATAAATGAATAAAATGCTGCAAGTCCTATCAGACACACTTAAACTATGGATATTAAAAGTGAACAAACGGTAAACGAAAGTAATGGTAGTTCGGAAAAATATGGAAGAAATTAAAACCAATATAAAAGTTGATGACTTGAGAATTGAACAAGTGAAACAAATTTTTATCTCGGTAGTATAAACACAGAAGACAATAGATGCTTAATAGAAGTAAAGAGAAGGATTGCATTGGCAAAGAAAAACATTTTATCCAGCAAACATATGCATATAGATGTAAGGAAATCCTTTGAATAATCATTTGTATGAAGTACACTGCTCTATTGAAGTGAATGTTGGACTCTGGGTAAATTGGAAAAGAATCGATTTGAAGCTGCTGAAATGTGGATATGGCGGAAAATGACAAGAACGAGCTGCATGGAAAGAAAAACCAACCTGGAAGTCTTAAGGGAAGTCAAAGAAGAGAGAAGATTATTGAAGGAAATGGGAAAGAGAAAAATAAAATGTATTGGACATGCCCCTTGCAAGGGTCAAGGCGTGGCACAAGCGCTTCAGGGAGTCATTAGCCGATGATGCCCGGTCTGGGGCACCCCCCTGCATTACCGATGACAACGTCCAGCTGGTTGATGCACTCATTACCCAGGACCACCGAGTGACAGTAAACGCCATAACCACCGTGGTCGCTCCACGACTGTGCACGACCTCATATGGCCAACACAGTCGCGGCAGTCCTGCAGAAATTCAAATGGGAGGTTCTCGGTCACTCTCCATACAGTCCAGACCTCTCTCCCTGTGATCACGCCATGTTTGGTCCCCTGGAAAGGGCTCTGCGGGGCCAACGATTCACCTCGGACGCCGACGTCCAGCTGTACGTGCGGAGCTGGTTCACATCGCAACCCAGGGAATTCTATGAGACAGCCATTCACCGCCTCGTGTCACAGTGGGACAAGTGCCTCAACAGCCAGGGCCAATACTTTTAACATACAGGTACTGGTTTCTGTAATTATGCCTCCAGCTCGTTACTTTTTGAACGCACCTTTTAGTTTCGGAGATATAGATTGCCAGTCAAATATTTCTCACAGCCGCCATGTTTAAAAAGTTTGAAGGGCGTGGTCGAAGTCGGACGAAACAGTACTATGACCTTACCGAGTTTCAATGAAAGCGCTCCAGTTGGTTTTTTCGGCGGAGGTCGGGCAAGGCATGATTTACGAATATTAGCGTTGGTAGCGGCTAGCCCAGCGGAAAGAGTACAGAACGGTAATCCCAGGGTCGTGGGGTCGAGTCCCTATGCGGAAACTTTATTTGTCGTTCTTTATTTTCGATTTGTACGTTACTTACACTGCAAATAAATCGAAATAATGCTCAATGTATTGTATGGATTAATATGTGCATAAAAGTGATAAAACGGAAAGGTAAAGGAAAATTTGGGATGGCAAATACATTTTCAAGAGGGATTGTAATTAAGGCGCACACGAGAACGTCGTATATAACAATGGATACATTTATGATAATACAGTTGATTTATCCAAGTCTGACTTTGACCTCGTACTACAGAGAGATGTCACACTCAGGCTGGCCCCTGTTACCACCGGGATTTGAATTTGCTGCAGCGCCCATTGAAGTTATGGTTCAGGACTTAATATTCACGGATTCATCGCGGATAGGTGTAGAAGCAGAGAGGCAGGCAATGCTACAGTTACTGAAAAGTGGAGATCATTAACATCCTCGTTCAGTCACTAGGGCTTCCGATCCAATTTTATTTACTGGATGTCTGTGAGATCCCTTCCGTTTCGATCCGAACTTGTTGGTGCATTATCCCTTCACCTTGCAGTTGAATGTCTGAGAGATCTCTTCCCTTTCGACCCGCACTTGTTAGTGCATCATCTCTTCACCTGTTGTCTTCTGTATTTTGACTGGTTTGATGTAGTTCTCCATGCCTCCCTGCCCTGAGCTAAACGTTTCATCTTTAGATAGCTCACACACTATATTATAACCTTGGTTCACCCGTACCGTTCTTGTCCTCGACCCTTACTTCCTTCACTATCATTGCTATTCCTGGGTGTCTTAGTGTCTTTTTAGTGTCTTCTTTTTACAACTTCACTTGTCGGTGCATCATCTCTTCACCTTGTCGCTGAATCCAATACGATCCACAGTGGCCCGGTGCATCATCTCTTACCCTTGAAGCTGAATGCCTGAAACCCCTCCCCTTTTAATCCACACTTGTAGGTGCATCATCTCTTCACCTTGCTGCTGAATGTCTTGGAGTGCTGACATTTGTAGACAGTCTAACATTTTCATTCATTAAAAAAGTTTTATTTACGAAGCGTCACTCGCATCTCAAGGAATTCTTCAGACTTCACAAAAGTTTAATAATCTCTGTTTATAATGAAAATCTGGGCTATACTCGTACAAGAGACTTATTTCTTCCCATGGCTTCTAAGGACTTAGCATACTAAGAATTAATAAGAACGAGAAATACAACGGATCCGCTGAACAAATACAGAAGCAGTAGCAATGGCCACAATTTCTTAGGAAGAGGGAAGGCATTTGTGTGAGTGCAAATATATATAGTTGAGGGTACAATGTCAAATTCCGATTCGTTTATCTTACTCAAATGAATATCATTTGAGATATTGGTAAAACTTGATGATTATGATGGTGATGATGATAATTGTTGTTTTAAGGGGACTAACATCTAGGTTATCGGCCCCCAATGGTTTGGGTGATAGTGAAAGATGAGATGAGAATGAAAACTATAACTAATACTAACTACTTAGATACTAGAAGAATAAATGGTAAACAAATAAAGGATAAAGCAAATAAAGGACAGGAAGAAAAGAAATGCCCTCAACCCTCGAAGAATGAGGATTGAGGGACTTGGAAGGAAGGAGAACCATGATAGGCAGATAGGAAACGGAAAGAGGCGAGGGCCCACCCCAAAGTCAGTGGAAAAAGGGAAAAAAACGGACCCAGCTCAGGAATCCCTGGACATCGCCAACTCCCGAACTCACCAGCTGTGAGGGCGTAGCAATATCCAGGGTGCACCAGAAGTGGTAGGGCTACATACACCCTGCCATCTTGAGGGCGTAGGTAAAACTTGAATCAGTTCCTCAAAATACAGTGTGCCGTGTTGACAATGTTTCCAAGAACACTCAATGAAATTTATAATCAAAAGAAAATATTAATATACCAGGGAGTCTGTGTGTTTGCCCCCCCCCCCCCCTATCAACTCCTAAACGGCTGCTGCAATCGAAACCAAATTTGGTATGAGTAAAGATCTATACCGGGACATCTCAACGTCATACTTGAAAATGATGTCACTGCTACCAACTGCTGAAAAATCATAATTGAAATTTCAGCTCCTTGTTGGATATCTTGGAATATATACATGGGAACTATTCCAAAATTGGCACATATATAGATAATAATACTTCAGTTTAATTTTCAGGAGGCCATACATGACAGTGTTGCCAAAATGATTCTAAGCCTACTGATAGGTCCAATGTTTAAATGCATATAACTCCTACACTATCAATTGTATTTCAACCAAATTTCGTATGTACTGTGTGTACATAAACTGATATGACTGAGCGTATTCTTAAGAGCCACCAGGGCTGTCAACTGTCAATAAATGCTCTCTCTATTTTTTTTATCCAAATACCAATATATCTGAAAGTATTCGAGCCAACAGCCTTAGCCTTCGTACACGTATAGTGCCTGACATTCTATATTAATTTGGAGCAACTAATGTATGTCAGTGCTACCAACATGATTCTAAGCCTGCTGATAGGACCAATTTTTAAATACTTGTTACTTCTGTACTATCAATTGGATTTCAACCAAATTTCGTGTGTGCTATGTGTACTATAACATATATGACTATGCGTATTCTTAAGAGCAATCAGGGCTGCCAACTGTTAGTAAATGCTGTTTAAATTTTTTACCCTAATATCAATATAGGTTATCAGAAATTATGCAAGCCAACAGCTCTAAACTTTGCGCACGTATAGTACCTGCCATTCTAGATTAATTGGGAGCAACTAATATACGTCAGTGCTACCAACATCATTCTAAGCCTGCTGATAAGTCCAATTTTAAAATACCAGTAACTACTATACTAACAGATGGATTTCATCCAAAATTGGCACAACAATAGATCGGATTATTTCAGATTATTTTGACCAATACATGCATGACATTGTTGGCAACATAACTTTCCGCGCACTGTTAGATCCAATGTTTAACTGCATGTAACGTCCATGCTATCCATTGGACGTCAACCAAATTTTTTATTCTGAGCCTTAAGAGGTGGAACTAAGAATATATTAAGTCTCAAGGGCTGCCAATTGTAGTGCTCTATTGGGCTTTATTAGGCTACATTATGCCAGGTATACAGTAATTCGAACTAATATGAAATGTCTATATTACCAACTTAATGTCATCATTATTCTAGATAGATCCATATAGATTAATCATTGGCGTGAATCTTAAAATTTAATAAAAGTAGGCTCTTTAGTTCGTTACGGAACTTCTTGTTTTGTAGTCAAGTGTATATTTTGAGGTATTTGGATAGCTTGTATTTACATTAATAATAATACATTTATTGCAGCAAACAGCCTCAAGTTACAATAAAATAATAATAGAGTATTAACTCCAAACACTATGTTCTCTCTGCTCGTTCGTTTCTAGTTTCTTCAGTAGAGAATTGTTTTAAATGCAAATTTTGATGTATGCAATTCATGATGTGATATTTTACACACGTAATTCCACACAAACAACTCATGCAATTCCCACAGGACTCATGGTAGGAGTTCGTTACGACATATCTTATAATGGAAGCCATGCACTGCGAACCTGGTATCAAAGTGCCGAAGTTCATAGTTGGCGTCCTTCTAGTCCTCTGTTGCCATGGTATCTGTGCTATAGAATTCGATGTCAATGTCTTTCTCCTTCTTCAGGTGTTCGAGCCTTACTTTCTCGTAAGTAGGCGTTGATGGTCGACAGATACATAGACGTAGGTTTTGTATCAGTATTGTTTCCCTGCACAACTCGTATTATAGTCATGATGGCGAGAATTGTTAACCTACTTTTCACATTTTGCAAAAATGAGGAAAAAGTAGACTTATGAGATCGATCCAGGAATGTGTGTGTCTGTCCTTCTGTCTGTCTGGCTGTGTGTCCCCCCCCCCCCTCCCCCTATCAAATCCTAAACAGCTGCAGCAATCGAAACCGAATTTGGTATGAATAAAGATCCATACCGGAATATCTCAAGCCCATATTTGAAAATGATGTCAGTGCCAACAACTGCTGAAAAAACGAACTAGAAATTTGAGCTCCATGTTGGATATCATGGAAGGTATGCATGGGAGCTCTTTAAAAATCAGCACACACATGTAGATAATACTATTCAGTTTAATTTCCAGGAGGCCATACATGCCAGTGTTGCCAAATAATTTTAAGCCTTCTGATAAGTCCAATTTTTAAATGCATATAACTTCTATTCTATCAATTGGATTTCAACCAAATTTTGAGTGTAATATGTGTACACAAACAGATATAACAGTGTATTCTTAAGAGCCACAAGGGCTGCCATCTGTTAATAATTGCTCTCTCTATTTTTGATCCGTATACCAATATATCAGAAAGTATGCAAGCCGACAGCTTTAAACTATGCACACGTATAGTGCCTGACATTATAGATTAATTTGAGATTAGTTTGGAGTAACTTATATACGTCAGTTCTACCAACATGATTCTAAGCCTGCTGATAGTACCAATTTTTAAATACATGTAAATTCTATACTATCAGTTGGATTTCAACCAAATTTCGTATGTGCTATGTGTAACATAACATATAGGTCTATAAGTATTCTTAAGAGCAAGCAGGGCTGCCAACTGTTAATAAATGCTGTCTATTTTTATTACCCTAATATCAACATATGAGGAAGTATGCAAGCCATCAGCTCTATACTTAGCTCACGTAGGCCTATCGCACCTGACATTCTAGATTAATTTGGAGTAATTAATATAAGTCAATGCTGCCAACATGATTCTATGCCTGCTGATAGGTCCTATTTTAAAGCACATGTAACTTCTCTACTGACAAATGGATTTCATCCAAAATTGGCACAACAAGATATCATAATATTTTAGATTATTTCTGACCAGCACACGCATGACATTGTTGCGAACATGCATTTACGCGTGCTGATAGATCCAATGTCTAACTGCATGTAACATCCATTGGACTTCAACCAAATATTGTTTTCTGTACCTGAAGAGGTAGAACTAAGAATATATTCAGTGACCAAGGCTGCCAATTGTAGTGCTCTATTAGGCTACATTATACCAGGGATATTTCGAACTAATTAGACATTTCGATATTACCAACTTCATTTCGTCATTATTCTAGATAGGTTCATATACTGTAGATTAATCATTGGCATGTATCATAATTTTAAGAAAAGTAGGCTCTTTAGTTCGTTATGGAACTTCTTGTTATTTTCAACAAATATTAATATTAATGCTCCGTAGTAAATAGGACTCTCTTAAGTGTTGACCGATAGAAGAGCACACAGCGTGATGTGGCAACTCTGAGTAATATGGTTTTTAAGTGTTCTAAGACTCATCTTTTCATGCCTCTGACCAAACCGTTACCAGAAGTTGTCAAGCCCCAATGTAATTGTGCCTCTAGGTCGACAGAGTTGAGGTACTTCTCGAGGTAAGAGAGTATAGAGGATTCAATGATTTCGTATTTCTCTCATTGCTCCTCACCCAATTGGTGCTCACTCGTTTTCATTCTGGTGGTCGGGCCGATAATGAAGCAATTTTCAGAGCCAGCTGGGATAGAATCCATTTCAATATGCATTCACTATTCACTGCCAAGGCATCGATCTCTTCTGGTCATTGATGGTCATTAGCCCCATGCTGAGTTAATCAATCCCTTCCCAGCTACCTGGTAAGAATGTAAACCTTGGTGGAGACGAAACTAGAACCCGAAACTGTTCTGGACAGAAGTCTCATTTCTTACTCGCATATCTCAACGGTGGTTACAGATAAAATAACACTATCACAGTTGCTGTGCGCTATGTGACTTACAACATGTAAATAATAAAATGACAAAGGACCACGACACCTCATTTCATGCATAAAGGTGGCCAATATGGCCAAATATTCTGGACTTCGGAAGCAGAATTTGTTCAAAGATCAAATTCAGCCTTTGTTGAAATTGTTTCGTGTCATTCTTCCTGCTCAAATCAACAGAGGTAGCCATATTACTAGAATAAGGTAACATTACCGTGAAGACCTTCCAAATGAAATAATGTAGCCTATTCTAAAAGGTCTAATATTTTCAGCCTATTTTCAATTTAGAAAAAATAGGCTTATGAGATCACATTTCGTCCGTGTGTGTGTGTGTGTGTGTGTGTATGAGGAGAGTGTGTGTGGCTAATAACTTCTAAACGACTGTAGCGATTTCAATGAAACTCAGTAAGTTCATAGCACTATTCCGGATGACCCCGACCGTGCCCTTCCTATTTTGTTTCGTCTCACCAATCCAGCATGGCGGCTGTGCGAAATATTTCACCAGCATTCAATATCTCCGAAACTATTCCCGATATGACCCTGGAATTTTTTACGGTGATAAAGGAAACCACTAGAAGTTCACTTATGTGACTTTTGAAAAACTGGTAACTACAAAACCAACAGGGCGGTCACTTAAATTTGCGACTTTAAATAAACGTTTCTCGCGATTTAACCAACCAAACGCAATAAAACTTGGTACAGTATATGTTTACACGTATGGTAATGCACCGACATCTATCTTGGTTCAATTGTTTACATAACCACAAGATGGCGGATGTGCGAAATATTTCACCGGCATTCTATATCTCTGAAACTATTGGCGGTATCACCCTGAAATTTTGTACGGAGATGAAGGGTACTACTGAAAGTTTATCTATAAGACTTTCAAAAACCGGTTAACAACAAAACGAACGTGGCGGCCAAGTGAATATGATCATTTTAAATTGACCTTTCTCGTGATTTAATGTTCCAAGCGCAACGATATCTGGTACAGGAAATGTTTATACACATTGCAATACACTGGTATCTAATTTCAATCAATTGTTTACATAACCTCAAGATGGTGGCTGTGCGAATTTTAAAATTAAGTTTTTATCATGCGATCGATGTGAAAGTTTGAATAATGAACTTACGCAATAATTTTCCTTTAATGGTACATGACTCTATGGCCTATACATTTAACAATCCAACATGGCGACCATCCAAAATATTTAGACGGCTTTGAATATCTACGAATCTATTATAGCATTCAAACTGAATTTTTATATTTATAGGGGCTATGAACTTAAGTTCACCCATAGGACTTTAAATAACCTGGTGATCAAAAATCCTACATGGCGGCGATGCGAAGTGTAAATATTCACATGGACGTTTCTCGCAATTTAACCATCCGAGTGCAGTGAAACTTGGTACAGTAAATCCTTATACGAATGTTAATCTACTGGCATCTAATATATTTCAATTGTTTCCATAACCACAAGATGGCAGCTGTGCGAAATTTTAAAATCTCCTTGTTACTTCTTGTGTCCTAATCATGCGATTGAAGTTTGAATGCTACATGTACACAATAATCATCATATAACAGTACGTAACTCTAGGACCTACATATATAAATCCAACATGGCGACCATCCGAAATATTTAGTCCGTTCTCAATATCTACGAATCTGTTACAGCAATCAAACTGAAATATTGTATGATGATTAGGGCAATTAACATAAGTAGGATATATGAAAATAGGCTGTATAGTTCTTCACGGAACTGCTTGTTTAATTTTACTTTTGTTAAAGTATAACATAATATATATGTTAGGTATACTTACAGCAGGTCTTCCCATTTACCAAAAAGTTCAAAAAAATTGATATATTAAGAAATGCGATAATGTCGCCAAACATATTATTTGCATGTTACGCCATTGAGTTATAAATATTTAATTGCAATGTATGTTGTGTGTAATTAAGCATTTGTTGATTTTAACTCCTTTCTGGGCAATGACATATGACTAATGTTTGATTAACAATATTTGTTAAACAGATTGCATCGGATGTAGGGCGTGGTAGCTATGTAGAAATGAAACGATTAGCTGAGGACAGGAATGCATAGTGGGTGCATCAAACCAGTCAAAGTCAAAAGACTGAAGACTCTAACAACAACAGGAATATCACAATCACCATTATCATTATTAAAACAATATTGAGGATATTTAAACAAATTTGAAAGTGATTGGGAAAATATTTTTATTTCTAATAATTTGGTCACATCTGTAGCGAAGGGAGGAATGTATGGCAGTGAAGCCGGGAACCATGCAAGTATCTCACACCTTCCTTTGACTAAAGCGCTAATTTCAAAAGTTAGTGCCTTGATTTCCAAACGAGTTATTCTTATTTCTTTTTTATTATACTCATTTTCATTGTATACCTAATGTAGGCAATGTTGGTGATCTTCGTTTCACGCACAATAAAACTTGCTGCAGGATCTAAGTTTCAAGCGTATAAAGCAGGGAAAATATTTCTTTTGCTGATATGGTGAAGGGTCAAAGGTGAAACGAGACAAGACTGATGCATTTAAGCTGACATGTTTATAGTAAACACAAACCTGTCACAAACCAACGCATAACAATAACTCACTGAACGCAAAACATTCACAAACATCCACAATGACGAATTCAGAGTGTGCTTACTAATTATAATACCGTGTTGAGTAAATAAACTTCTCTGAATATAATTATTAAATAACCTTCATTCACATGCAACTTTACCCTGTACAAATAATTTCAATTCAATTTCAATCCTATCACTGTCCAAAAGACATTTATTCTAATGTACGTTAGTCTCATGTAGAGGCATGGTAAATACATTTATTCTAATGTACGTTAGTCTCATGTAGAGGCATGGTAAATACATTTATTCTAATGCACGTTAGTCTCATGTAGAGGCATGGTAAATACATTTATTCTAATGTACGTTAGTCTCATGTAGAGGCATGGTAAATACATTTATTCTAATGTACGTTAGTCTCATGTAGAGGCATGGTAAATACATTTATTCTAATGTACGTTAGTCTCATGTAGAGGCATGGTAAACACATTTATTCTAATGTACGTTAGTCTCATGTAGAGGCATGGTAAATACATTTATTCTAATGTACGTTAGTCTCATGTAGAGGCATGGTAAATACATTTATTCTAATGTACGTTAGTCTCATGTAGAGGCATGGTAAATACTTTTATTCTAATGTACGTTAGTCTCATGTAGAGGCATGGTAAATACATTTATTCTAATGCACGTTAGTCTCATGTAGAGGCATGGTAAATACATTTATTCTAATGTACGTTAGTCTCATGTAGAGGCATGGTAAATACATTTATTCTAATGTACGTTAGTCTCATGTAGAGGCATGGTAAATACATTTATTCTAATGTACGTTAGTCTCATGTAGAGGCATGGTAAATACATTTATTCTAATGCACGTTAGTCTCATGTAGAGGCATGGTAAATACATTTATTCTAATGTACGTTAGTCTCATGTAGAGGCATGGTAAATACATTTATTCTAATGTACGTTAGTCTCATGTAGAGGCATGGTAAATACATTTATTCTAATGTACGTTAGTCTCATGTAGAGGCATGGTAAATACATTCATTCTAATGTACGTTAGTCTCATGTAGAGGCATGGTAAATACATTTATTCTAATGTACGTTAGTCTCATGTAGAGGCATGGTAAATACATTTATTCTAATGTACGTTAGTCTCATGTAGAGGCATGGTAAATACATTTATTCTAATGTACGTTAGTCTCATGTAGAGGCATGGTAAATACATTTATTCTAATGCACGTTAGTCTCATGTAGAGGCATGGTAAATACATTTATTCTAATGTACGTTAGTCTCATGTAGAGGCATGGTAAATACATTTATTCTAATGTACGTTAGTCTCATGTAGAGGCATGGTAAATACATTTATTCTAATGTACGTTAGTCTCATGTAGAGGCATGGTAAATACATTTATTCTAATGTACGTTAGTCTCATGTAGAGGCATGGTAAATACATTTATTCTAATGTACGTTAGTCTCATGTAGAGGCATGGTAAATACATTTATTCTAATGTACGTTAGTCTCATGTGGAGGCATGGTAAATACATTTATTCTAATGCACGTTAGTCTCATGTAGAGGCATGGTAAATACATTTATTCTAATGTACGTTAGTCTCATGTAGAGGCATGGTAAATACATTTATTCTAATGTACGTTAGTCTCATGTAGAGGCATGGTAAATACATTTATTCTAATGTACGTTAGTCTCATGTAGAGGCATGGTAAATACATTTATTCTAATGTACGTTAGTCTCATGTAGAGGCATGGTAAATACATTTATTCTAATGTACGTTAGTCTCATGTAGAGGCATGATAAATACATTTATTCTAATGTACGTTAGTCTCATGTAGAGGCATGATAAATACATTTATTCTAATGTACGTTAGTCTCATGTAGAGGCATGGTAAATACATTTATTCTAATGTACGTTAGTCTCATGTAGAGGCATGGTAAATACATTTATTCTAATGTACGTTAGTCTCATGTAGAGGCATGGTAAATACATTTATTCTAATGTACGTTAGTCTCATGTAGAGGCATGGTAAATACATTTATTCTAATGTACGTTAGTCTCATGTAGAGGCATGGTAAATACATTTATTCTAATGCACGTTAGTCTCATGTAGAGGCATGGTAAATACATTTATTCTAATGTACGTTAGTCTCATGTAGAGGCATGGTAAATACATTTATTCTAATGTACGTTAGTCTCATGTAGAGGCATGGTAAATACATTTATTCTAATGTACGTTAGTCTCATGTAGAGGCATGGTAAATACATTTATTCTAATGTACGTTAGTCTCATGTAGAGGCATGGTAAATACATTTATTCTAATGTACGTTAGTCTTATGTAGAGGCATGGTAAATACATTTATTCTAATGTACGTTAGTCTCGTGTAGAGGCATGGTAAATACATTTATTCTAATGTACGTTAGTCTCATGTAGAGGCATGATAAATACATTTATTCTAATGTACGTTAGTCTCATGTAGAGGCATGATAAATACATTTATTCTAATGTACGTTAGTCTCATGTAGAGGCATGGTAAATACATTTATTCTAATGTACGTTAGTCTCATGTAGAGGCATGGTAAATACATTTATTCTAATGTACGTTAGTCTCATGCAGAGGCATGGTAAATACATTTTTTCCGAATTTATCAATTTGTCTCAAATTTTAAACATATAATTTGTTAGTAATATTAAATATAGTTATCAAGCCGCCGTGGCTTAGGCGGCAGTACGCCGGCCTCTCACCGCTGGGTCCGTGGTTCAAATCCCGGTCACTCCATATGAGATCTGTGCTGGACAAATGGGGGCAGACAGGTTTTTCTCCGGGTACTCCGGTTTTCCCTGTCAAAATTTCATTCCAGCAACACTCTCCACTATCATTTCATTTCATCTGTAATTCATTTAATCATTGCCCCAGAGGAGTGCGTCAGGCCTCGGCAGCCGGCACAGTTCATATCCTCGCCGCTAGATCGGGGTTCATTCATTCCATTCCTGACCCGGTCGGAGACTGGAAGCAGGCTGTGGATTTTCATTATTTCATTAAATATAGTTACAAACTTACATCTCAATTAATTCAACAGTTTTCGGGGGAAATATCTTTTATCTATATATTTAAAACACTAAGGCGATTTTTGTTACATCGAGAATGAGATAACGTCTTAACCGATTGACTTCGTAATGCATTCTAACGAGAGCTCTTGGCATGTAGATTTGCAGAGTGTCTTTAAAATAAACAAATATGATACAGAATATTTTTAAATCAATAAACAAAAATTCAGAAATCTTGCCTATCACGCATGCGCACAATCGCCCTTGCCTCATGACAGTCATGGCGGTTACAAGTCCACCGCGTTTTAATTTCATAGTTATGTATAAGAATTACAGTATAATGGAAGGGAACATTGTTTATGATATTTCCATAATATACATTGGAATATAATTATACCAGATAGAAAATGTTGAAAAACGTAAACTGACATCAAATTTTGAGTGTGCATGAGGTTTAACAAACTTAATATTGCGTAAAATAAATCAGTGTTTCGGTAGCTCAGGTGGCAGCACGATAGTCTCTGAATTTATGCATCGCCCATTGTGAGGGGTTCGAATCCCCCCTCCGGCATGTTTTTTTTTTATTTCCGTATTTTGCTTTTTTGCAATTGCTATTATATTGTCAAAACATATTTAACTTTTGGCATTGCCGTAAACTAAGGAATTCTGCGTTCCCATCTCAATTTAAAACGCTATGGTAATTTCATTGAGACGCTTTATAAGTTCCAACATTAGACAGATTACATTTGCAATAACGGTAGGCTATATATCTTTATTGCTACATAAGTTTTGGCATATTGTTGCACATGGGATAACTGTTAAGCCGACTGTGAATCAAGGATTGTACGAATTCCAACACATTAGAATCCACCCGCCTGGGCGACTAATTACTTCCGAGTGTCTTCAAATCGCGCCATGTGCTACGGTACTCATTTGGTTTTCCTCAGTTCTTTCTTTGCCTTATAAACATACAAGGCATGTCCAAAATGTTGTTACATGAAACTCCCCTAATGAACTGTGCCTTTAGCAGTTATACGACAATAATATACAGTAGGCCTACGTTGACATTCTGATATTACAAATGTAGGCCTATTTTTGATTCCATTGTTTTCCAAATTAACTTCTATGTTTCAGTAGCAGATGCCGCTGCAGTCGAATGTTGGAACCGCCATTTGTATTGTGTTTCCGATCTTTCTGTTATATAGTCTTCGGTGGTCTGTTATAATCTTTGGTGGTCAGTCCAGGTCAGTCGTTGTCTGTCGAGAATACATATCGCTGCTTCTACGAATTGTTAAACCTTTCATTTTAAATACGGTACCATAACTATGGCATACTAGAAATTGACTACGCAGAATGACTGGGCCGGTTTGTCTCGATAATTCATTGCCAGCTTTAAGAGTGGGTTTCCCTATGTAAATACGACCTTTGACACGCACAGGAAATATAATTATAAAACTGACTCCATTATTAAGGTGACTGGCGAAGTGGTTCTATGCTCCTCTTCATAATTTACTGTCATGGATATCCGAAGAATTGTACCGATAAGAGGTGACGGAAATTGCTTATTTAGAGCAGTTTCGTACTGTTTATATCGAAACGAAGACCGTCATAGTGAGTTGCGTTTGCAAACTGTTACAAAAATTGTTGCTGACTGGAATATTTATAAGGATTTTATTATTGGCGATGAGTCTTACCGCCTTCCCCTCAACAACCAACTTGAGTATGAAAATCTTATGTCTGTGAACTGTGAATATGCTGGTCATGTTGGACTCCATTGTATAAGCTAATTGTTTAATGATTATTTGTTTATAGTGCATAACAATGAGACTAACCAAGTTGTAGGTTATGGCAATGGAAGTGTTATTTGTCATTTATTGTTTAGCGGCTCCGTTGATGCAGGACATTTAATTTGGGGATACATCCTACTGTAAATAGACGCATTCGACGAAAACGAACATTAACCGGTCGTGTGGAAACTACAAATAGACGCAAAACAATGAGAAATCGGAGAAAAGGCGAAACCATTTTTAATATACAATATAAATCTGCCATTTCAGAAACAATACCAGATATTATGCCGTACAGTGTTGGGTCCTTGACGAACGAATGTAAATATTGTTCTGCATTGTTCTTCTCTTGCGAAAAAAAACTACGCTTGGTTACTTAGGCCTTTGCTGTTGCAATGGTAAAATTGATCTGCCGGAATATAAAATACAGGCTTAAACCATTTTTCACTGGAAATGATACCGAAAGTAGTGGCTACGCTGACTAAAGCACAGTGTTAGGTCATGGGGCCAAGCTCTCTGCTGACTCGGTAGACGCGTGGGTTCGAGCCCCACCGTCGGCCGTCCTTGAAATGGTTTTCCGTGGTTTCCCATTTTCAACACCAAGCAAATGCTGGGACGGTACCTTCTGACAGGCCACGGCCGCTTCCTTCCGCATCCTTGCCCAGTTTCATTCGCCTTCATCCATTCCATCTCTCATCCCGACGCGCAGGTCGCCCACGGGCGTCGACTAGAAAGACCTGCACTCGGCCTCTCAGGAGGTCACACGAAAAAAAAAAATGGAAATGATGATACCTCAAGGAACTTCAGAGAGAATATTCGGCAGTACAACTATTCTATGTCCTTCGTTTCCTTTGGTGCCAATGTTACCGTACCACCTGAACACGGTCCATATTGTTATAAAATTTCAGGAATTCTACATCATAGCATTTCTTCCATATATTCCAAAAATATAAGCGACAGTTGTTACGGCCAGTTTTATATATTAGACTGCTCAGAAGCTAATCAAATCAGACTAGCAAATTGAGCGAATTCTTGCATTAGGGAGGGTACACTTCATATTCTAAATAATATTTTGCAAGAGAATAACCCTTACATTCAACTGTATAAGACAATGCATTCAAAAATATGCAAAGAAAATGAACTGGCTTTAAGAGAAAAACGTCAACCGTTAGATTTGGTCATGCGCTTTTACCATGAACCTCAAGAAGATCCTAGACGTTACAATAACCCAGCCTCCTCAGAGATTGCAGCTATTTTTGTAACACCAGACGGTGCTCCGGCTTCACACCGCCACATAGCCGTATTTTCCAATCAGGGAGTTTAAAAGGAAATTAATGTTGACAGTTTTTGTGATCCATTAACTTACGTTAATCTGGCCTTGCGGAGATATTTCGAGAAGTTTCGTTCTGTTTATATCAAAATGAAGAACATCGCCCTGAGCTGCATTTGCAAACTATTGCAAACATTGTTGCTGGCAAGGATAATTATAAGGATATTATTATTGGCGATCAGCCTCATCGCATTCTCCTCAGCAACCAACTTAGTATGAAAGTATCTGGACGGTGAATACACTGGTCATGTTGATCTTCTTTGTATAAGCCAATTGTTTATTGATTTTATATGATTAGAGTACATAACAATGAGTCTAACCATACTGTTGTTTTTGCAATGGGAGTATTATTTGCCATTTAATATTTAGCTGCTCCATTGATGCAGGGCACTGTAGTGTAATCGAATAAGACGTTAATTTTGGGAGAAATACTACTATAAAACCCCGTTCGACGAAAAGGAACATTGTTCGGTCGTATGTAAACTACAAATTGACGCAATAAAGTGAGAAGTCGGACAAAATACGAAGCCACTTAAAAAATCCAATATAAATATGCCATAAAAATACTCCCATTTTCTTTTAAGAGCCACCAATTTCCAATCGCTTGGCATAATTTATCACAATCAATAAAGATCAAGGGGAAACTCTGGAACGTGTAGGTCACTATTTATCTCATCAAGTTTTCAGTCATGGGCTGTTATATGTTGCAAAGTCGATCTTTCTCTGAAATCATACAAAGAATGCATATAAGAAAATCCTTCCGTAAATATTTTCCCAATGACCGTCATATTTGACGGGTTTCAACTAGTATTATTTTATTTTGAAAGGTCTTTAGAAAATCATCTTCTTATATTTAATTTATTTTAAAGTGTTAAAAAATTGAAGACTGTATCTCAAAATATAGTCAAACAGTTTTGCGTAAGGTATCTTTTGTGGTGACCTTTAAATTCATTTTCAAAATTTTGAATCTTTTTACCGAAAGAATTAAAACATAATTATTTAACAATATTTTCGTTTCTAAATTAACTTATTGACTTTTTAAAAGATACGCAAGAGTGTTAGCACTGTTATTAGACGTTGTCTCTAAAGATTTCATCCGATTTAGGGAATTTGTACTAGGAAAAAGTTAGGCCCATATTTCAATGTTCAATTTCACAAATAAAGATAAACGCAGTCAAAGTTACACAACAAAATCGTCCGCCGATCCTTGCTCTAAAATCTACCTGGGCTGTAGGTTGTAAATTATCCATTTAGCCTATCCATCTCGTCTTGTCAATGATGTCAATTGTGGCCTTTGGGAATTAGAGGTCATAATCCCCATTCTAAGTTAATCCCTTTCCAGCTATCTGATAAGAATATAATGTCTTGGCGGAGAAGTGGCGAGAAGTAAGGTGCATTTAAACAGATAGCCTATCTGGATTGATCGTTTTAAAACTGAAACGGTCTATTCTTCACTATGCACAACAAATTTCAAGTCACCGTGTATGTTTCTGCAGCATAGCTGATGCTTGATCCGAACCCACCTTATTACTTAACTAAGATTCGTGAACAAAGCTTACGACAATGCCAAGTTCATTCATTACTTTTCGTCGGGTTGAGCGGTGCAGTCAATTAAACTTTGGTGTTCAAAATCACAGACAGCGAATTTGTTCTTGGGTCATTTCGATGTCATTGAAAAGAGCTCGTGACAACGTGTCAGTTGATTTACTGGTCCTCATAGGGAGAAATTCTGATACACTAATGTTTATAAAGCAACTGCAGGTAGGAGGTATTATTATTATTATTATTTTTACTATCACCATGTTATCGGGCATTGGGTATAATACACTATTCAATTGCAACTGTTGCAAGAAGGAGTAGAGCTCATTACATTGATAAGTTGATGAACGAATTAACTTTAGAGCAGATCTCTACTGAATTATGCATACTGATGTGCGTATTACGGTGGAAACCCAACTTATCGAGGTTGGCCAGCAGTTATTGTACTTCGGTATGATGCCAGGCAATATTATAACATATTCCTGTCGAATCTCTTCTGCCAGACGCATTTGCATGCTTACTCTCTCAGTAAACAGGCCAGTGGATTTGTTGATTATTATGCGAGTTAGGATTTGCAATGTCGATTAGGATTCCCTTCTGCAGTTTATCAATAAGATTAATATCCGGTATGTTGGCCGATATAGATCTATCTGTGAACAATGAACTGATCCAGATTAACATGTGTGTGTCGTTCTCGCAAATAGAATAAGGAATATATTGGTATTAAGCGCTTCTTAGCTAGGTTCAGGTAGGTAGTCATGGCTACTTGGTCATGCCTCCGTAAGTAGATTAAATCATTATTATTATTACGTCAAGTTTTGTGAAAGTTTGTTTTATGGGAAATAATCAAAGCCAGAAGAGTGTTCACTGTTATCAACACGAATTGTGGAATGTCAATTGACACTCACTCAGAACTCCTTTGGACGCGATTGAACCAATTATTTAGAGTTTGTCTCTAAAGATTTCATCCGATTTAGGGAATTTGTACTAGGAAAAAGTTAGGCCCATATTTCAATGTTCAATTTCACAAATAAAGATAAACGCAGTCAAAGTTACACAACAAAATCGTCCGCCGATCCTTGCTCTAAAATCTACCTGGGCTGTAGGTTGTAAATTATCCATTTAGCCTATCCATCTCGTCTTGTCAATGATGTCAATTGTGGCCTTTGGGAATTAGAGGTCATAATCCCCATTCTAAGTTAATCCCTTTCCAGCTATCTGATAAGAATATAATGTCTTGGCGGAGAAGTGGCGAGAAGTAAGGTGCATTTAAACAGATAGCCTATCTGGATTGATCGTTTTAAAACTGAAACGGTCTATTCTTCACTATGCACAACAAATTTCAAGTCACCGTGTATGTTTCTGCAGCATAGCTGATGCTTGATCCGAACCCACCTTATTACTTAACTAAGATTCGTGAACAAAGCTTACGACAATGCCAAGTTCATTCATTACTTTTCGTCGGGTTGAGCGGTGCAGTCAATTAAACTTTGGTGTTCAAAATCACAGACAGCGAATTTGTTCTTGGGTCATTTCGATGTCATTGAAAAGAGCTCGTGACAACGTGTCAGTTGATTTACTGGTCCTCATAGGGAGAAATTCTGATACACTAATGTTTATAAAGCAACTGCAGGTAGGAGGTATTATTATTATTATTATTTTTACTATCACCATGTTATCGGGCATTGGGTATAATACACTATTCAATTGCAACTGTTGCAAGAAGGAGTAGAGCTCATTACATTGATAAGTTGATGAACGAATTAACTTTAGAGCAGATCTCTACTGAATTATGCATACTGATGTGCGTATTACGGTGGAAACCCAACTTATCGAGGTTGGCCAGCAGTTATTGTACTTCGGTATGATGCCAGGCAATATTATAACATATTCCTGTCGAATCTCTTCTGCCAGACGCATTTGCATGCTTACTCTCTCAGTAAACAGGCCAGTGGATTTGTTGATTATTATGCGAGTTAGGATTTGCAATGTCGATTAGGATTCCCTTCTGCAGTTTATCAATAAGATTAATATCCGGTATGTTGGCCGATATAGATCTATCTGTGAACAATGAACTGATCCAGATTAACATGTGTGTGTCGTTCTCGCAAATAGAATAAGGAATATATTGGTATTAAGCGCTTCTTAGCTAGGTTCAGGTAGGTAGTCATGGCTACTTGGTCATGCCTCCGTAAGTAGATTAAATCATTATTATTATTACGTCAAGTTTTGTGAAAGTTTGTTTTATGGGAAATAATCAAAGCCAGAAGAGTGTTCACTGTTATCAACACGAATTGTGGAATGTCAATTGACACTCACTCAGAACTCCTTTGGACGCGATTGAACCAATTATTTAGAGTTCGTTACGAGGACACAAATTATGGTGTTAGACAGATTTTAAAAGTTAGAAATATTGCGAGGTGTTGTCCATACATCGATTTTGTATTTCAATGAAATGTTTTAAATACTATATCCAATAAAGATAACGCTGTAGCCTATATATTTACTAGATGGAATGAAATATAATCCTTGAAATTTTACAAAAGAGTTTTTTTTAATTCCATAAAACTAATATGATTTAATGCCACTCATATTGCTGACTAAATCTGTCTTTCTTTTGTTTGAGTTTCAGAGAAGAAAGTGCATCAGTATTTCAGTCGTAAGTTACCACCGGATAAAATTTCCACATCACGGTGAAACTAATTCTTGATATAACTAAAATGGTGAGCACAACGTATGACTTGGTACACTATACCCAGTATATACTTATGTCCTTAAATTTGACATCATGAAAGAGTTATGTGAATACAGACATGTCTTAAAGCGCAGGATTTGTGGTTTATCTAGTAGACGTGAACTGCTCGTTTAAAAAGATTTAGCGAGGAATCACAATTCAAGTTAGGAGCTGTAAGGATCTGTAATTGGTCTAAGACAACCAGCAGTGTTCTTGGCACTAATTGGTGACTTACGAGGCGTGAGAAGGCTCCAGTTGCGGCCAACAGCCATCCTCGTACTCGACTCTAATTTGCTGAGCAGACAAACGAGCCGGAAAAAGACACTATTCGCTAAGATGACGGAGAAGGATTGAGGATTGTTGAAATTAGCTGTTCTTTTTATGGGGTCAACATACAGGGGTTATTCCTATTGCCAGTTACGAAGAAGTCTCAAGTATAGTGATTAGCTGAATCACACAGAAAATTGCTGTGTACAGAGTATTTTTCAAAACAATAATGCAAGCCAAAATTGATCTGTAAAAAGCACAGGTCGACCCAGAAGACGTCATAGACAAAAGCGTATTTTGACACAAGGTATACAAGTGGGTAGAGACGTCAGAGAAAACAGCACCTACAGCCCAAAGACCAAAGTGGACCGCAGAAAGGAAGAAGGCCTTTAGTGCACTGGAAAAACAGGAAGAACACATATTATCTTATTAAACCGCCTAGTCAAACACTAAAGACTAGTCAAACACTAAAGAAACGTTTAATTATATTATTAATCGTACATGTTTCGGTATTTCATTGATACCTTCCTCAGCGTGTTTGATATTAAAACTAGTTAACAAAGCCAATAAGAAATGGATATCCTTACAAAAATTGTTTTAAATCAAAAATGGAAAAGCTTGCAAATAATTAAATGCTATGTATTAAAAATGATAGTAAAATGATGCTATTAAAATAAGAGATCTACCTTATAAACTGCCTACGTCAATACTCCAATAATTTTGATCGAAAACTGTAGTGACAGAAGATGTCGCTGTCAGAAGGATGTAGGTCAAATTGTCGCCTCAAACGGAACAAAAATGTTGTAATACAGTCCTCCAACCTAAAACATCAGTTGATTCCCAACTTAATGGCCCACTCTGTTGCTTTAGTTGCTTAATGGGTAACTAAAATAACAGAATGGGTCATTAAGTTGGGAATCGACTGATGTTTTAGGTTGGAGGACTGTATTACAACATTTTTGTTCCGTTTGAGGCGACAATTTGACCTACATCATTCTGACAGCGACATCTTCTGTCACTACAGTTTTCGATCAAAATTATTGGAGTATTGACATAGGCAGTTTATAAGGTAGATCTCTTATTTTACTATCATTTTTTAATACATAGCATTTAATTATTTGCAAGCTTTTCCATTTTTTGATTTAAAAGAATTTTTGTAAGGATATCCATTTCTTATTGGCTTTGTTAACTAGTTTTAAGATTTAATATCAATCACGCTGAGGAAGGTATCAATGAAATGCCGAAACATGTACGATTAATAATATAATTAAACGTTTCTTTAGTGTTTGACTGGGTGGTTTGAATAAGATAATACTATCAGTCAACACGGTTATTAATTATTATCATTGCCATAATGGTCAATGCTTACGCATTTTAAGAACACATAGTCATGAATGCTTCGCATGGTCTAATAGGCCTGTAACGTGTGAATTAATAATAATAACATTGACAATAAGAATAAACTACCAAGTATCTCCCCTTGGGTGAGGAGATACCGCAAACGTAGAGACAGGAAAGAGTAGTGGCGCTGCCCGTAGTCATCAGCTTTTCTACAGACATCATACCGAAATCAATAACTAACAGTCCGGAAAATTTGGGAATTCACCCGAGTCTGCATACTAGAATGCAACAGTATTCTGCAGACTGCTCCATAGTTCATTCATTTCTCATTGTACCGCCCTAAAAAAAAGTTACCATAGATGTTTTGAAATAATAATAATAATAATAATAATAATAATAATAATAATAATAATAATAATAATAATAATAAGATCATTACATCCATTATTGCTAACCGAATTCGTGCGCATTGTGAGGAAAACGCCATTCTCGCAGAGGAGCAAAAGGGTTGCAGAAGGAATTCTCAAGGATGTAAGGAACAGCTCACTATTGATGCCGTGGCATTAGAGCAGGCCTGTCGTAGATCACGAAATCTTTATGCCTGCTTCATTGATTACCAAAAAGCTTTCGATTCCGTGCCTCATACATGGCTTATACAGAGCTTGGAGATTTACAAGGTCAACCCTATTATAGTGAACTTCCTGAAGTGCGCAATGGTTTCATGGAGCACTGCCCTCCAACTTACAGTGGGTGGCACTCGTTTAACATCTTCATTAATACCGATTCGCCGAGGAATTTTCCAAGGAGACTCGCTAAGCCCACTCTGGTTTTGTCTGGCATTGAATCCTCTCTCGCAAATCCTGAACAGTAGCAACTACGGATTTAGTATTAAGGGTAATCATGGTGAAGCGTACAGGATGAACCATCTTCTTTACATGGATGACATTAAACTGTATGCATCAACTAAAGTGCACCTACAATATCTTATCTCTATCACTCAGAGCTTTTCTTCAGATATCCATATGCAGTTTGGTTTTGATAAGTGCAGAACACAGACTGTTATTAGAGGCTCGCACTCTGCACAAGGAATACCTGTTGGAGAGGGACAAAGAAGTATTCAGCCGTTGGAGGAAGGCGCATTGTACAAATATCTTGGGTTCGCCCAGAGTACCCGTCTCAGACACGGTGATATCAAGAAGAACATAACTGAGCAGTATACTTCACGGCTTCGCAGTATTCTCTCTTCAAAACTTAGCGCTAAACATATCATTAAGGCAGTTAACACATTTGCAATGCCCGTAGTTACATACTCCTTTGGTATAATCAGGTGGACTCAAACTGAACTGCACGATCTGCAACGAAAAACATCGGTGCTTTTATCACGCCATCGTATGCACCATCCGAAATCAGCAACAGAGCGCCTGACTCTACCTCGGTCTGAAGGTGGTAGAGGACTGATAGACATCATGAACCTTCATACAAAACAAGTGACAACTCTGCGTGCATTTTTCCACAACATAGGAGAAACATCCCCTCTCCATCACACTGTATCTTCAGCTGATGATAATTACACACCGCTCCATCTGTCATCTTTAGATCCACCAGTAAAAGAAATGAAAACTACTGAACACAAGATCGGGAATTGGAAACAGAAGGCGCTTCATGGGAAGTTTCCACACGAGTTGGACCAGCCTCACATCGACAAATTAGCGTCGCACGCATGGCTGACCCACTCGGTCTTCTTTCCGGAAACAGAGGGATTTGTTGTAGCTATCCAAGACCAAGTTGTTGCTACTCGAAGCTATCGGAAATTTATCATAAAAGATCCAGCAACAGAGAGTGAGAAATGTCGCCGCTGTGGCAAATGTAGTGAAACCATTCAACACGTCATATCAGGTTGTTCCCACCTTGCCAACACTGACTACAAACATCGACACGATCAAGTTGCCAACATTATCCACCAGAAACTGGCATTGAAGTACAAACTTCTTCAAAGCTCCGTCCCCTATTGGAAATACATACCATCTGCAGTACTCGAAAATGCCACACACAAGCTCTATTGGGACAGAGGAGTTGTGACAGATGTCGCAGTCAGTAACAACCGGCCAGATATCATAGTCATCAATAAAGTACACAAAGAGGCATTACTGATAGATATCGCATGTCCCAACACTCAAAACATCCAAACAACAGCTGCTACTAAAATATCTAAGTACACAGAGCTGGCAATTGAGGTAAAGCAGATGTGGAAACTTGATTCGGTGACTACCATCCCAATAATTGTATCGTGTACTGGTGTTATACCGAAAACTCTCCATAGCAGTCTATCAATATTGAATCTGCACCCGCAGATATATATTGAACTTCAGAAGGCAGTTCTGTTAAACACATGCCATATTGTTAGGAAGTTCCTTGGTGACAATACACTGGCCGAATACTCAGCAAGGCTTGATGATCCAGATGGGAATTTAGCTCATCCTACAAATGAAGGAGACTCGTGAAGACTGCGGGCACGACCTGGATGTGAAGTCTCTGAACAGTATAATAGAAATTATCTCAGTACAGATGGTTCCTTGCTAAGGCCGAACCAGGCTGTAACAGAAAATGTAGCCGGTATTTGCCGTGATAATGTTGTTAAACAATAAACTATAATAATAATAATAATAATAATAATAATAATAATGGTGAGGGAATAACTTTTAATGTAACTAATGTAGCTTAGGAGACACTAGGACTGAAAGACTCTGAAGACATTAGGTACATTTTAAATCGTAAAAATTGACTTACACCATGCTTCATAATCCACAACATTTATTTAGTTCTTCCAAATACGAAATAGAATATTTCTCTACTCTCATTGACATTTAACAGAAAGGTACACCTTCTCTTCCTTCCTATATTAAACTGGCTCTAGTACTTTGCAATTAATATATATTTCTGCAGAATGTATGGAATAAAATGGGATCCCAGTCGGTAGTGGATAGGAAGTATATATAAAAAAGGGCAAAGCTCTACAGTAAATGGGCATTTGTCCCATTTACCTAAATTATGACGATCGGTAGGCACGTGTATATCTGGAAGTTAGTAAGTGGTTGCTGGAAGCAGGATATTTTTGTTTAACGTTCTATGGAATCAGTTCCTATTGCTAATAAAAGATGTCTCACAGTCAGTGGATGTTCGACGTTGTACGTGGTTATGCACGATGGTTCACCGGCCTATTTTAGTGGCATCTTGTTAAACATCTTTCGTAAATGATATACTAACAGATAGATGGATCGTTAAGGGTTCATTCCACGGCCTGTACATTCACCTGACCTAGATCCCATTCCTATCATTGACAGCATCATCTGTGGGCACAACATTGCAGCCAGATAATCGGAAAGGCACAAGAAGTTACGCTTCTACAGTGAGGGCCTTCTCTGTAGAACGGAACCTGTGAAAGGCCGTGCGGCGGACGGTGCACTGTGTATTGCAGCATATCGAGCAAGGCATTAGCGTTAGCAGCAGCGTAGTGCCCAACTAGTTCAACAAATTTACACTTTTTAACACATTTAATCATCATAATTATGTACAGGAATTTCAGAGTAGTTGCTGGAAATGTTGTCTTACATTTTCTAAATACACGTTGCACTGACTTAGAAACTTTTGGTACACCCGCCATAATTCATTCTGGATGATATTTCGTATCACTGCTGTTATTTCGTTCTCGAGAGACGTCGGTGAACGCGGATTATTTCTGTATATAATTTGTTTGAGGCCACTAGAACCGAGAAGGATAGAGAGGGAAGGTGTAGCGAGTGACGGCGCGGTGCGTGAAGCTGCTTCCTCCTCCACTACGGGACCATGCAGCGAAGTGCTAGCCTCGTTCCGCATAGTCAGCGATCAAGTTTATGCTGTAGTAGCAGTAGTGCCCGGCTTCGTCCGGTGGATTTATTTGTTTTATGGATGATAATTAATACTACAGTGAGTCCGGGAATGTTCTCCGCAGCGCCTACATGCGTCTGCGAGAGCTAGCTACTACAGCAGTTACGTTGGTAGCACGGCTGCCGCTTGCATCATAACAAATAATCAGTAAACTTTGTACTCACCACAGCCGTTCATAACAGATGCTGGAACCATTCACAGTACATCACTCTTTTTCCGTAATCAGTTTGTTTTAATTCATGAACCACGGTCACTTTATAAGGGAACAACAGAAGCTTGTCTCTTACAGCTATATGTGCTGTCGACTTAGAGATTCCAGTTTGTTGAGCTAATTTTTGTGTTGATTTACTTGGACTACGCAGCATTATATCGGAGATTTCATCAAGTTTTTCGTCTGTTAAAAGCGTAGGACTGCCTGTTCCCGGTACATCGTGAACTGAGCCAGTCACACGAAATTTACTTACCAAATCCCGAACGGTATCACGGTTTGTACACTCTGAATTAGGAAACCGCGCCTGAAATCTTAATTTTACATTTTCTGTAAACCGATCGCCTTCGCGAGAAACGTATTCCACAAAAAAAAAAACTCCCTCTTCAGTGGTAAACATTACCGCCTGTTGCACTATTCCACTGAACGCTCGCTTACTGTAATACACACTGAAGACATGCCGGCTCGTTCGCTTATCGCAATTCACACTGACAGCCCACACGGGGAAGTCCCGCTTTGAAGGACACAGTGCAGTGCAGCCAACTAAACTCATGACTCAACCACTCACAGCTGCACGTACCCACTGCGGAGAACATTCTCGGGCGCCCTGTACTGCTGAACTGGCACATGATTCTTAAACCAACAGAAAAACATATTTTAAAAATATAACTTTTTGTGGTGGTTGTGGTAGTTGGGGTGATAAGTAGTACAGTATAATGGATGTAACATTCAGGTAATTTTCCCGTAATGATAATGATAATAATGAATAGAGAAACGGCTATTTACTAACCACAGTACTGACACATGAAATTTACAAACGAATTGAAAAATATGATTAGAAAGAGGAGTAAGTGAAATAATAGACACTGCCTAGGGCCTATATCTCATTGGCTGTTAGAAAAGTAGAGATCAATAGTGCCGTCTTTTGTCGCATAGTGGCGTAGAAAAGAAATCAGAGCACTTTAGAAAACGTCGGTTGTCCCGAGCTCCTGAGGTAGCAATAGTGTCATTAATCGTCACATACCGCTCAAGGATAAGGATCGGAATAAATTAAACTAAATTTGAAAGAACCAACGCTTATTGCAGCTGATATCCTCTGTGTACTGCACCAACACCATCGCACTTATACAGAGGCATAATATTTTCATGATGATATCTGTTTTAAGGGGCCTGAGCATTCATTTTGGCACTAATTATCCCCCGTGACTCCAATGTATACGAAGCTCAAGATGTGACTATTTTCGCAATTCTGCATCAGAACACTGGTAGGGGTGACGTGATGCAGCTCGCATTGCCAGCCAACAATAGACTTATTAAAATATTCTTACAGTTGCACTACTACGGTCATGAATGGCTCTAGGGCCTTAAAACGTGGTTTTCAAGTTCATTTTGTCTGTTGTTCTAAATGTAGGAATGGAGAGAGAGAGTTGTCCAAAATATCCAGTGGACAGTGTTACCCACAGGGATCCAAAGGGTAAGTACTTTAAGTTTGGTTCAGATCAGTGAAACCATGTAGATTTGTGCCAAAGGGCCTAAATGCAGGCAATGGAGTGGTCAATCTGCAGGTTTCCAAAGGTAAGTACACAAATTTTTGTTCTGATTGGTGAATCGGTGTAGTTTCGTACCAAAGGGCCTAACTGCAGAGAATGGAATTGTCTGTCCGAAATTTCATGTAGACAGTGTTACTCGCAGGGTTCCAAATGGTAAGTAGTCTATACAAATTTTGGTTCAGATCTGAGAAATGGTGCAGATTTGTGCCAAAGGGCCTAAATGCAGGGAATGGAGTGGTATGTCCGAAATTTCATGTAGACAGTGTTACTCGCAAAGTTTCAAAGGGTAATTATAGAAATTTTGGTTCAGATCGGTGAAATGGTGTAGATTTGTGCCAAAGGGCCTAAATGTAGGGAATGGAATGGTCTGACCGAAATTTCATGTAGACAGTGTTACTCACAGGTTTCCTAAAGGTAAGCGTACAAATTTTGGTTCAGATAGGTAAAACGGTGTAGATTTCTGCAAAAGGGCCTAAATGCAGGGAATGGAGTGGTATGTCCGAAATTCCATGTAGACAGTGTTACACGCAAGGTTCAAAAGGGTAAGTATACAAATTTTGGTACAGATCGGTGAAACGGTGTAGATTTGTATAAGTAACAGACAAACCAACATTGAGTTTTATATAGATAGATAGATTCCTGCTAAGATTGCTGTTAACTGTATTACCACTAATTACTGCTTTATATGTAAGGCTCAAGCCATTGGGTTTGAAATAAAGAGAACGGTTCATACAAATACAAAGCAAGAAGCTCTAAGTGATATAGGCGTATATTCCATTTAGTAATCTCTGACTTAGCATTCCATGGATGTTAGGGAGTACAGAAATTCGTATAATATATATTCGGGAAATGAAATGCAAACAACATAAATTACGAAATTGTCTACACGATTTCGCCTTTCAAAAATAGTTATACTGCTTTAAAAATTGACTCTTTTTTTTCTCGGGCACTTGCCTTAAACAAGCTCTATAATTAAAACTGAAAGGTCTTGGAGGTTTTGTTTATTTCTTTAAAAGAACTCAGCATATATTTGATATACCTTTTTATTTGTTATCGTGTTCATTAATTATTTTCAACTTTACAAATTAATATCCCAAAACACTTGACAAATTTCACATCAGAAAATTATTGTGTGTAACATACAGAAATTGCATTTAGAAATATTTTGAATGATAGTGTTATCATATGTAAGTCATCTTAAAAAAATATATAGACAGTTAATGCATCACACGTGACCATGAATTGACTGTCCCTTATGATTGTTGACTGGCCCTTAAAGAGTACGAGCTTGTTGTACAGCTGACGAACATATTTTCGATGCATTGCACTATTAGTGTATCTCGCAACATATCCTCAAATTAAATCCCACCATATGTTAGAGAAGTGCTTTAATGTACAAGTAATTGCCGTAACATTCATTTTCTTTCAGATACTAGGATGATAGAATAATAATGGTTGGTTGGTTGGTTCCTTAGTTTAGGGGCTGTGACTACGCGGTCATGTAGCCCCATGTACTTTGGGTGTGTGTAGAATCTGTCTGATAACCGGTGTTAATTGTGATGACTGTATAAGTGTGTGTATCTTTTTAATTCAAATAAGACCGACAGCAGTGGTTACGCTGGCTAAAGCGCAGCGTTAGGTCATGGGACCAGGCTCTCTGCTGACTCGGTGGACGCGAGGGTCCGAGCCCAACCGTCAGCCGTCCATGAAATGGTTTTCCATGGTTTCCCCATTTTCAACACCAGGCAAATGCTGGGACGGTACCTTCTGATAGACCACGGCCGCTTCCTTCCACATCCTTGCCCAATTTCATTCATCTTCATCCATTCCATCTCTCATCCTGACGCGCAGGTCGCCCACGGGCGTCGACTAGAAAGACCTGCACTCTGCCTCATAGGAGGCCACATGACCAAAAAAATCAAGTAAGGACTGCAGACGATCAATTTTCAAGTAGTTACTACTATTGCCGCCAAACGCCACCGTCAACGACCAACTAGGTCAGAAATTAGTTACCAGATACCACCGAGTCCTGACGACGAACGTAGGAACCTAAGAACGTTAGTCAAATGTTTAACCTATATTAATTTAGCTTCACACAGGTGTAATTAGTGGAAGGTTCTTTAACATGCCATAAATCTATGACATGGGACCGCCGGCTTTACTTCCCCTCCGAAGGAAGACATCATTTCCCACTCAATATATTTGGGCACTCTTTTGTTGACCGACTGAAGAGCAATTCTGTTGATATTATATAGACAAAACTGAAAAATGGCTTCTAACATTTCAAATAAAAAGCACCACGACTCACATGGGTGTCGCGATCCTCTGATTAAAGACCACCACCGAGGATGCAATGTGCTGCAGCTGTGGTCACGGCAAGAGGGAGACGCACAGCCATGATTTACAGCAGCAACCACAGCCTCATAAATTCGTCTCGCTGTGTCTTGAATAATAGATCGCTTTATGTTCCGTTATAGGTCTGGTCGTCACTCAGCCATGATCTTCGTGAAACTTGGGGATCTCGTGTCTTCAACTCAACTTCCTAGGCGTGTAATTTGATTTTATTATCAAAAGGTTGTATTCCAGCTCACGGAAGAACATTCTAAAACACTACTGCTATTCACAGACTTGGATTTCCATATTCCTCTTGTTTTATTATTTTCAGTCGCTCTGTTTGTGATAATGATAATTGTTGAATTAAGGGGCCTAACATCCGGATTATTGACCCCTAATAAATTGAGTTATCGTGAAAAATTATAATGTAATGAACAAGTAGTTCCATGAAGAACTATACAGCCTATTTTCATGATATATCCTACTAATGTTAATTACCTCTATCAACATACAAAATTTAAGTTTGATTGTTGTGATAGATTCGTAGATATTGAGAACCGTCTAAATATTTCAGCTGGTATCCAGGTTGGATTTTTATTTAGCCTATGTACTAATACATGAATATTATTGTGTGCGTGTGGTATTCAAACTTCAATCGCATGATTAGGACACAAGAAGTAAAAACGGGATTTTAAAATTTCGCACAGCTGCCATCTTGTGGTTATGAAAACAATTTAAATAAATTAGATACCAGTGGATTGACATTTGTATAAGCATATTATGTGCAATGTTTCACTGCGCTCGGATGATTAAATCGCGAGAAAAGTCTATTTAAATGTTTCAATTATGCTTGGCCGCCATGTTCGTTTTGTACTTGAAGTACTTGAAAGTCACACATGTAAACGTCTCGTAGTGCCCATAATCGCCGTAAGTAATTAGAAATGTTTAGACGGTTCTCAATATCTAAGAATGTATTAAAACAATCAAATTTAAATTTTGAATGTTGATAGAGACAAATAACATAAGTTGGATATATTTATGATAATAGGCTATCTAGTTATTTCACAGAACTACTTGTTTTTAGTTGTAAGGCTGTGGTTAGTTTTTAGTTGTAAGTCTTTAGTTAGATTTTAGTTGTAGTTTTCAGCCTATTTTCATTTTATGAAAAAAAAAAATAGGCTTAGGAGATCACCTTTTGTTCGTGTGTCGGTGTGTGCGTGTGTGATTCGTGTGTGTGTCCCTAATAACTTCTTAACGGCTGGAGAGATGTCAATGAAACTCGGTAAGACCATAGCACCATTTTGGCCGACCCTGACCGTGCCTTTCAAATTTTATTGTGTCTCACCAATCCCATATGGCGGCTGTGCGAAGTATTTCACCAGCATTCAGTATCTCCGATACTATAACCAATATCACCCTGAAATTTTGAACGGTAATAAAGGGCACCGCTATAAGTTTATCTATGCAACTTTCAAAAACCTGCAAAGTAAAAAACGAACATGGCGGCCAAGCGAAGTTGAAACATTTTAATAGACTTTTCTCGTGATTTAACCATCTGAGCGCAGTGAAATGTGGTGCAGTAAATGATTATACATATTGTAATGCACTGGCATCTAATTTAGTTCAATTGTTTACATAACCTCAAGATGGCGTCTGTGAGCAATTTTAAAATTAAGTATTTATTTCTTGTGTACTAATCATCCGATCAAAGTCCACGTTTGAATAATGAACCTGCACAATAATCATCGTCTAATAGTACATAACTGTATGGCCTACACATATAGAAATCCAAATTGGCGACCATCTGAAATATTTAGAAGGTACTCAATATCTACTAGTCAATGGCAGAATTCAAATTGAAAGTTTGTGGGTTGATAATAGCTATAAACATAAGTTCACCTATGGGACTTTCACTAACCTGGTGAGCACAAATCCAATATGCTGGCGACGCAAAATTTAAATAATCTCGTTTGTAATTCTTCTGTCCTAATCTTGCGATTGAGTTCGAATAATACACCTACGCAATAATCTTAATGTAATAGTACACAACTCTATGGCCTACATACATGAAAATCCAACATGATGACCATTCGAAATATCTCAATATCTACGAATATATAGCAGCAATCAAACTGAAGGTTTGTATGTTGATAGAGGCAATTAACATAAGTAGGATATATGAAAAATAGGCTATTTATTTCTTCACGGAACTATTAGTTTTTCATTCAATTGTGTATGTTCAGTAATTTTCTGGCATGTGAAGGATATAATGCATGCACATTTCAATATCTTATGCAGCATGGAGTTCATGTTTGTAATAATGAACTTCAGCCATAGATTTTCTTTTCTATTAAACAGGAAGTATTCACCTAACAATCCGTGGGGGTTTATCCTTCATATAGTATTAAACGACAGACGATGCTTACGGCGCACAGCGTTTAAATAATTTTACGCATATTTTTATTTTATCTTTTTATATAACCACTTGAATACGAATTCCTGTTTTTTCGTGTTGTACCTACTCCCGTAATTCTACTGTTATTTTACCATAAATCTGCCTGCTTTTATAGATTTGATTTTATTACTCACACTGAAGTAATAATACGTTCAAATACAAAAACATTAAACGTTGATATTAAAAACCCTTATTTGTGTAGTTTACTGTGTTTAATATGTTACATTTTGGAATAAAAGCGAATAACATTGATACTTATATTATTTTTAGTGGTTTCATAAATATATAAGAAGCTGAGCTCAAGTTGACTTATTCAAATCGTACTGCTTTCCATATTTGAACCTAGGTTTGGGGAATATGTCCTTGTCATGAAATAGGACTATCATTTTTATTTGTTTTTAGGAGATAGGCATAATGTGTCACGTGTAACGGTGCGGTTACTAAGGTTACTGGAAGTATTTCCAGCGCAGTCAGTTTGTTATGGAGGTTATTTAAATACTAGTGTTCTGTGACAATAGACTGGCAAGTTAAGAGGTCCCTTACGGGCAGAATCCTGGCACCCCTACGGCTTTAAGGCAGTAGCAGGTAGGTATGCATGTATTCTTTATTGTCAGACAGATATAATCCAGCCCCCCCCCCTCCCCCAGGGGCTCACATCTAGTGGGACGTGGGTTGGCGACCACGGGGCCCCAGCTGAGTCCGGCATTGTTTCCACTTACTTGTGCCGGGCCGCTCTCCGTCATCTTTCCTGTCGACCTCTCTTGGTCAACTCTTGTTCTCTTCTGACCCCGAGGTATTAGGGTATCCGAGGCCTAGGGAGTCACTTCCTTTCTCACCTCAATTGGCCCTTGTCTCATCTTTTCTGATACCCTCCTTCTGCCAGGGGTCAGCCTTCTTTTTGTTTTCATGTTATCTCCTGCCTTCTGCACAAGGCCCTCAAGGAGGCAGGGTGTATGTAGTCCCACCACTTCTGGTGCACCCTGGATATTTCTACACCCTCAGGGGCTCACGGCTGGTGGGTTCGGGAGTTGGTGAACCCGAGGGATTCCTGAGCAGGGTCCGGTCTTCCCCCTTTTCCCATTACCTCTGGGGCGGACCCCACTTCTTTCATTTTCCTATCTGCCTTTCATGGCTCTCCTTCTTTCCAAGTTCCTCAATCCGCATTATCCGACTGTTGAGGGCATTTCTTTTCCTCCTGTCTTTTATTTGCCTTATTCTCCTTTTGTTTTCTATTTCTTCTTCTAGTATATAAGTTAGTAGTTAGGTTTAGTTATAGTTTACATTTAATTTTCATCTTCACGATCACCCAAACCATTAGGGGCCGATAATCTAGATGTTAGGCCCTTTAAAACAAAAATTATCATAATCATCAGATTGAATCCACTTGTGACAATATAATAATTAACAATAAAATTTACAAGCATGAACAAATCTAAAACAGCAAACATGAACAAAAATAGAAATACACTATTATACTGTATATCAACAAACACAACCACACAGACATGCACTCAAGCATCCTACTCCAGTATTCATTCATACTATGCCTTTGTACAAGAAACATTAAAATAATTATTACAGAAAATTCAAAACTATCCACAGTAAACGGAAAAAGGTAAAAACATAGATGAAAAGATAGGAAGAAAAGTTCAGAAACTGCAAAACTGACAATACAAAAGTGACATTCGAGGATCTAGAAAACAGCAAAAATAAATTACTTTACTTCAGTCGCTCGTACATTCAATCAAAATAATCAATTAACCATTCAACCACATATTCAATCAATCAACCTATCAAACACAAATAGAAATGAACACCATATATATTGAACCCATGTACCATTGGCTCAAAGGGGTCGAATCCATGTATTTTGGTAAGAGGAAGGAAGGAAATATACAGTCTTCAGAGGAACGTAGAAAGATTTCATGCAGGGATGCTAGCATAACGTTGTGTAAGAAGCTGGACCCAGGTGGCCAGGAAATGAGATCATGCCTGACTCATTGATAAGGAGCCGGTCACGAATATAAATAGAGGGAGTGGAAATTTCCAGGCGTATGAGAGAGAACACGTTTCGGAAATCGCCCTTACCTTGCAGTAAAACGGCAACAGCGCAGCTGTGCCAGAAGTTTAATAATTAAATTTAACCCATTTGCAAGAATAAAAGTAATTAAATAAATAGAGCATTGTGAATCATTTCGGATTAGAGATTTTTGTGTGGAGAAAAAGCTTTTAATAATGGCCCAGAAAAGAAGTGCAAACGTAGCCCTATGTCATTGGGGGTTTACGGAGACCCGAGGAGTGGGGAAATAAAAATCAACTGCAACACCCACACAGCTGAAGACTAAAAATTATTTAATATCTCAGAAATGCACGATCGATTTTCATGTGCAGTGAGGTCATTTTACGTTTAGAAAACGAGCTTTCTGGAGATATAATTTTTATAAAAGTGCGACAATTATTTCAAAAGTTGGTCACGAAAAGGACTAGGATTTTATCTTTTTTTAACTAAATAGTATAAAAGTCCAGACAAAGCCAGACCAATCATGCAGTCTTCGAGCATCCCGTGAGGGGAAACGCTGTATCACATCGTATAAACAGTATCCGACAGCCAGAGGGCGTCGCGGTATCGACAACCAACGTGCACCCGTAAGGAGTGGCCGATAAGTATTACTAAAGTATCGCCGTGTGGAGAATTAGGAAAATCCTAATTACAGGATGTAGTTCCGCCAGTATAAATTTTACAGTGAAAAGTTCAGTAATTACAGTCAGATTAGGCTGCGAACTTAGAGAACAGGCGATCGGTCTTCGAAATACAGTCCAAGTAAACGACCGAAAGTATCGTAGCAGTTTTGAAGTACCGTAAAAGCGAGATGAACATTCTATCAACGTATAAGAACCCGATCAAGGTTGGACAAAAATAAGGTTCGCTCAGGGTTCTGAAAAATAGGAATTCGAGGACAGAATAAGCGGAAAAGAGAAGTAAATTCTAGACATCGTTTCAAGGAAACCAACGAACTATAAAAAGCACTAAGTTACGAGGAGTATTAGTTGCGAGAAATAATAGGTCACCAATAGATTATCTGGGAGACCGTGAATAAGACAGACGTTCACTAGACAACAAATAGGGTCTAGAAAGAAGCAGTTCGAGCAAAATAAAATAATAGCTGATCGTCAGGAAGCCGAATTCGAAGGAGTACTATTCCAGGGAGAAGGTAGATGGTTCGAAACTTTCATATGGGTTAGAGAGGAAGCCGACATTTACGAATTTCACCCTTGGAGACGGGAAGTTAAGAAATCACGTGTGAAAGGTTTAATAAAGCCTTAGTGATTAGAATCTGTGAAGTGTAAATATATAAAAAGTGTGTTAAAGAGTAATATTTTTCAGTGATTTTATTGTGTATTATAAAAGAATACACCAGTGTATTCTAAAATGTTACCAGTGTTTAATATATATATGAGTTGTATGTGTGTCAAGATATGTCAATATATGAAATGAATTTGTGCAAAATGGAGTAATCACAAATAGTGGGCAAAAATGAAACGTCGTTGGAGAGCACGGCATTGGACCGTCTAAGCATGTGAGTAATCATTTTCATTATGTTTTGGTGTTGGGGAAGTGTTTGTGTACAATCCACCGGAGTTTGAGAAATAGGGATGTTTTTGAATAACAAATAACAGAATAAGAGCGCGGTCTGAACAAATAAGAATTGAGAAATTATAAAATAATTATGTGAAATGAATAAATCCTTTAGAGGAAAAGTATGAAGTAAAATATCAGTATATTTGATAAATATTGTAAAAGCAAGCGTAATAATAATAATAATAATGAAAAGTATATAAATAAAGATTAATTTGAATTATATGAAAGAAATAGCTTTTGAGCTTTTGTAAGGAATAAAGACATGATTTGAATACATGTTCTTAAAGTATAGTGATTATCGTCACGGGAGAGGATTAATATTAAAAAAATTGAGAAGTAGATCAAATGTTGACTTTGAATTTATCAGTTCTTTGGAAGACGCTAGGCTTTAAAGTAATGTGTAGCGCATTGTCGCGTATTAAAGTAATTTATCACGCTAGGAAGGCGTTGAATCTAAATATACTTGGCAAGTTAATTTTGAGGGACAGTCGAGTACGGTAATTGAGCTATGTTGTAAGTCCTCCAGTATGGGATTGGGTCCCGAGGCCATGTGTGTTATATTGTATTAAATAATAGGGAGCATATTTGTTGTATTGATGAGCGCAGGTTAGACCGAGGTCACCTTAAACGCTGAATTGTTGTAAGTCCTCCAGCAGGGGATTGGTTCCCGAGGCAGTTGAGAGAGTCGAACCCAGACTCGTATAGTTGTGGAAGCCCCTAACTATCGTCGTTGTATTGAATTATTCTTACCCATCAATGATGACACTTCAAAATTAATAAATGCCAAGGTTATGAAAGGGGTCTATGAACTTATAAAATGTTGTTAAAAATGAATGCAAGAAACGCCAGCCAGGTCTATCCAAAGAACTGTGGAAAGGAAATAGCTGTTTAAAAGCCTTCCCTCCCTGGCCATAAATCAAGTCAAGTGTACGGTCAGACCCTTGTGGTAGTAGGGTCGGAGAGAACCGTCTGGAAGATGTAATAATACACCGTGAGTGTTTGGGAGTTGTTAATGACCCGGGATTTGAACCGAGGTCCTTGTAGATGAAAGTACCGCTTGCCAGTTCAGATCGTAGCTTTCTTATGTGATAATGGTCTTTCAAGACAAAAAAATAAAAATCCCTAATGTAATGTTGTATTGATGTAGGATTTCACGAGTTCACTGAGGACAATTAGATTCCGGGAGTAATCATAATTTTGACTTTGTTCAAGTAGTCTTCGGTAACTCTGGAGTACACATGTATTTTCCCGATCACTGTAGTGAATTTGTGAACTTGAGAGAGATGGTAGTGTGGAGAACATTGTTGAATGCCCAGAATTTTTAGTAAAGGAATAACATATACTGTAAAGACGATTATATATTGTTTTAATTATAAGAAACTCATAAAATAAGTATTGAGGTGTGTAAAAGAATGACACCGTTCTTTTTGGAATGTATAGAGCCATTGGAGCTCGTGATTATATTGAACTTTCAAAAGGGATACTTTATGGAAGTGAAAAGAATTATAAATTTGTTGGTTTGAAGGAAACCATTTATTTTACTATAATATTTGTTTGATTTTTATATATTCCTTGTTCACTTTGAACAAGTTTAGAAGGATTTGGTCAATAGTTTATATTTTATTTGTTTGTAGCGCCATAATTTTGGTTAATTAAATGTTTTAACATAGGAGTTGAATTTGTTTTTATTTTGGAAGTGTATCCTCTATTTGATCCAAAATGTGTAAGTCACAGAGTGGGAGAACATACCATAACCCCGAAAATCCCGATTTGAGCATTGCTGGCATACTGAGATTTGCATATTTCTTGCTGGAAGGGCACAGGGGGGACATAGAAGTACTGTGCTTGGATTAATAATTAGAGGAACACTTAAGACGGTCATATCATGTAAAAGTAAAATAATGATAGGAATAGCTACAACATATAATGTTAACTGACCGCATGGGTCCCTGGAAACTCACACCGAGCAGCCCTCGATTAATAAACCCCCTAGCAAACATTTCATGGCGCCCAGTACGCAGGGCTGAGTTTTCCTAGGGAAAACCCGAGTTTTTTTTGAAAAATCAAAATTTTTTTTAATGGTTTTTCGAAATTTTGAATTTTTAAATTTTTCCATAAAGGGTTTGACATTGAATGAGTATATCAAAAGGGTACGTTTTAGTAAACACCCGTACCAAAGTAAAGTTTGAAAATTGGGACACAATGGTTCAGATTACCATCTCTCAAGCATGTACCAGCGATGTGGCATGAGTAGCCCACTGTATTCTAATAAGATAGCATTGAGTGAGGAATTGCAGGGGCTTTTGGAGGCGATAAGAGCCGATAATAATGAAAAGTTGGCGGCTATAAAAGCCGATAATAAGGACAAGTTGGAGGCTATAAACAATAAATTTGAAACGATAGACAATACATTGGGTCTCCAACAGGATGAAAATAAAAAGGAGTTAAAATCCATAAATCAAAAGTTAGGATCTATCGAGGCCGACTGTACAAGAATGAACAATGAACTGAAGGCTGAGATAGATCAAATGAAAATAGAAAATGGAGATAACATTAAAGAACAGTTGAAAGTTGTAAAAGATGAGACGTTAAAGTCTATGAAAGCCGACAGTAAAGCAAATAATGAGGTACTGAAGGCTGAGATAGAAAGCAAATTGAATAGTATAAAAACAGAAAATTCAGATCATTTTTCAGCACAATTTAAGGTTTTAGAAGAAACAATGAATAACAAATTCCAAGGTTTTGACACTGAGTTTGGGAATAAGTTAAATGATTTAAAAGGGGAAATCACAAGTAAAATTGAAAAGGAAAATGGGGCACTTCAGTCAGGATTGCAAGCCCAAATATATATCTTGAAGGAAAGTACGGTAAAATCCCAAGCTAAATGTCAAGAAAACTTAAAAAATTTAGAAGTTAATTTTGTTTCAATAAAAACTAAATTAAATAACATGGAAAAAAACTGTAAAGAGAATGTAAACGGATGTAAAAATGAACTTGTAACCCAGATCCAAGGTGTGCAGAAAAAATTAGAAGATCAGATGAAGTCTAACATGAATCTTTGTGAAAATTCCCGGAAGGAGATAAAAGATAGTCTTGATAGGCTAGAAGGTAGATTTACAGGGGTCGAGAAAAATGTAGGAAACCTCGAGGGAAAAGTCGAGAAAGTCCAGGCAGAAATAACTGATGTTAAGGAGCAAGGTAAGGCCGATGCAAGTAAAAGGGAATTGCAATTTAACAACTTCACGGGACAGGTGGATGAATGGTTGAGGAAGCATGAGGGGGATATGACTACGAAGTTAGGTGAATACGAAGGGAATCTTAAGGATGAAAGCACGCAACGAAAAAGGGATCGTGATGAACAACTCGTAAAAATAGAGAGGATAGATAAAGGGGTTACTGGAATTCAGGAAACTGTAATAGGATTAACAAAACAAATGGGAGACACAAAGGGAGATATAAATAAGGTTATGACTGACATAACAATTATATTCGATGAACAAGGAAGGCCCGAGAGTATATGAACAAGATCCAGGATAAAGTCTATAAAGGACAAAAAGAGATGGAGAAAAAGATAAAGGAAATGCGAGAAGACCTAGATACTAAAGGTGACGTTAAACCAGAAATTATAAAAGAACAGGTCATTGTCATCAAGAAAGAGGTAGAAGAAAACTTAAATGAAATCAGGGATAGTTTCAGGGATGAGAAGTTCCAACTCAAAAAGGATCAAGAAAGAATTCAGAATGAATTAGGATCCCGATTGGAAAGGACTGAACATAAGAACAGTCAAATGGAAATTCAACTCATGGCTAATGAAGAAAGTGCCCGAAGAGAAAGGAAGTTAGAATTTGAGAGTCAGGATGAGTTTCCAAAGACAGGATGGGTAGATCCCCATGAACGAGGCATTAATCACGATAGGGACTTAGGAGGGGAGAGCCCTTATAAGAACCCAGGATATCCGATGGCGATGTCAACCCCGTACATGAACCAAACAAATGGTCAAATAATAAATATCATCAAGTCAAATGAGGACAGACCAGTGAAGTTTACGGGTAACAATATGTCTATTACTCCTAAATACTGGTTAAAGGAAGTCGCAGAGTACTTGAATGAAATGAAGGTTCCTCAGGATCGGAGACTGAGAGCAATTGAGAAGCCGTTGGCAGGTGATTGTCTCACCTGGTTCAGGAGTTTCAGGTACACCTTTGATACGGTGGAAGGTTTTAGAGAAGCTTTTCTGAAACGATATTGGGCAGCAGATGTCCAAGAGAATTTGAGGCTAGATCTGTACTCTAGGAAGTATAGCACAAATGCCCACCTAAGTACTCAGAATTTTTCACCGCTCAGCTGTGTAAATTCCGGGAACTTGACATTGCTCCTGCTGAGAACGACATGTGTGCCGCCATTGCAAGACAACTTCCATATGAGATCCAGAGGTTGATAATCTCATCAAAAGCCAGAAGTGCTGTGGAAGTGGAGAGCGTTTTACGTCAATTAGATATGACGACTTCACACGTTACTCCCAGGCATCCAAGACAGACTGAACAGGTACATATGGCCAGCAGTCAAGAAAATAGAGAGAAACCACCGACCAGAAATCAGTCCACTAGTACTGATACTCAGGGACTGGGTCGAGAATATGGACATCAAGAGCCTAGGGGAATGCAGCCATACTATAGAGGAGGATATCGAGGAAGAAATCCTAGGAATACGGGTTATAGGCAACAAGAGAACAGACCCTATAACAATAACAATCAGAGGCAAGATAACCGAAAGAGATGGGAAAATTATCCCAGAAGGAACGTAAGGCCAGAGGATAGGGACGATGAATATCGGGCCGAAATAGAAGAAAGATATCAGGAAAGTCTTCGTTACATGAATGAACGACCAAACGAACCTGAAAGGCAAAAGGTCCGTTGGAGTGAGGCAATAAAGAACCGAAAATCACCCGACCGACTAGACGGAGCTCAAAGCTTGGAGCTACAAGCTCAATTGAAGAATGAGGGGAAAGAAACCCTCAGGATAAAAAAAACATCAAATTTAAATCATCAAAAGTGGAAACATACCAGGAGCTGGGAGGAGGTAGAGATTGTGAGTTGGATAGCAAGACCAGATGAGCTGATTAACGAGGATGTGGAAGGAATCCCACCTATTTGAAGAGAACTACCTATCATCATGCTAAGGATAGAAGGATTACTGGTCAGGGCATTAATTGATACTGGATCAACTATAAGTTTAATTACGCAAACCCTCTTAAATGAACTGGAAACAAGAGGCCACGTATTGAAAATTCCCACATCAAGTGTGAAGATTAAGGGAATTATTCCTGAAAAATCTTTAACGTGTAAATTTCAGGTATACATTGATTTGATCATGGGTAACGCTGAAATTTCGCAATGCTTTCTGCTGGTAAATCAATTACCGTATAATGTCATATTAGGTATTGATTTTATCCGTGAGAACAAGGTCATCATAGACCTAGCGCAAAACTGCATTAGGATTCAAAGAGAGGATGTGGATGAACAAAATATAAATCTACAGGAACAGGATGTGAAAACAGGAGAACAGGTATGGCATGTGGAAGAAGTAACGGAAGAAGGTTGTAAGGACATAAAAAAGATATTTGAAGTCCTAAATATAGAACTTGAAGATAGTTCGGAAACTGAGTTTTAAACCAACCTGTCAGGAAAAATAGAGGAAGCTAAAGTTAACCTCGAAAATAAGGAACAATTAAAGGAATTACTATTACACTTCAGGGACGTATTTGATTCCAAGCCAGGGAAGATTGAAAATTTTAAATACGCGTTCCAAGTCAATGATTGGGCACCGTTCAGACAAAAACCATACCCGGTTGCGGAAAAACATTACCCACAAACGAAGAAAACACTGCAGGAGATGATGAATGCAGGTGTTATAGAAAAGATGGCGACACCATATGTTAGTCCATTAGTAATTGTGAGTAAACCGGATGGCTCAGTAAGGGTGTGTTTAGATGCCAGGAATTTGAATGCAAAAATCATACCAGAAAATGATTCGGCACCACCCATAAAAGAAATAGTGAGGAAAATTAAAGGCAAGAAGATTTTCACAAATATTGACATGACTTCTTCGTATCATCATCTCGAACTGGAAGAGAAAACCAGTCTTTTAACTGGATTTCAGTTCGACCAACAAACATACTACTTCAGGAGATGTCCGTTTGGCATGAAGACCGCGGGATCTGCCTTAATAAGAGCTCTTGATCGAAACCTGTCAGAGGAAGTGAAAGATTGCACTATCCGTTATGTGGTTGACATTTTGCTTACCTCGGAAAACATTAAGGAACATTTGGAAAAGTTAAAGAAATTATTGGAAGACTTAAGAAAGGCTAACTTTAAGATTAATTTGAAGAAATCAAATTTTTGTCAAAGACAAGTAACATTTTTGGGGCATGTGATTGATAAGGATGGTGTTAAACCAAATCCATGCAAATTAGAATCGATAAGAGATTTTCCTAGGCCTTTGAAAGTGAAAAACGTTCGCCAGTTTTTGGGATTGATTGGATTTTTCTCAGGACAATGCCCATCATACACCAAAACTGTTGCACCACTACAGGACCTTCTGAAGAAGGGGGGCAAGTGGAAATGGACGGAGGAAACAGAAAAAGCATTTATAGAGGCCAAGGAAATGCTCTTAAACTATGTGAAGCTAGGATATCCTGATTTTAATCAGAGATTTATTATACAAACAGATGCATCCCAGATTGGAATAGGGGCAATGCTCTATCAGGAAAACCCGGATAATCCTGATAAGAAAAATTATCTAGCTTTCACAAGTCGGAGACTGAAACCACACGAGAAAAATTATACAATCAGCGAGATCGAACTGTTAGCGATATTGCACGCGCTGCAATATTGGCGAAAGATCGTATATGGGTTTCAAGTCACATTAAGGAAGGATCATAAAGCCTTAACCTTTTTAATGAAGACTGATTTATCCAGTCAAAGGTTGATGCGTTGGGCTTTATATATTCAACAGTTCGACGTAAAGATAGAGTACTGCCCAGGGAAAGAAAATGTAGTTCCAGATTATTTAAGTAGACAGCCAGAGTCCACAGAAGAAGACGTAATGGCTATTGATTTGGAAAACAGGGATCAGCGTACTCTGAATGAGTTAAGAAGCATTGGTCAACGGCAACGTGAGGATCCATGGATGAACATGCTCATATCTTTCCTTGAAGGAAGTTTGATAAGGGGAACACCGGCGTACACGGAAGCTAATAAGATAGCTCAAGATTACACATTTTATAATGGATTGTTATATAAGTTTGTGGACTCTGACCATACACGATTAAGGATCGTTGTACCTGCGATTTTGCAGAGAAAAATGGTATGGTTAGCCCATAGATCGTTCGGACATATGGGAGTCGACAAAACAGTCTCGATGCTGAAAGAAGCATTTGTATGGCCGAGACTGAGAGAGACTGTAAGGGATACGCTAAAGACATGTGATCTATGTCAATGGATTAAACCAAATGTATTTTTGATGAGACAAAAGCCTATACCATTGTTGCCCGAGAGGCCAGATCAAATCATTTCTATTGACAATTTCGAACCTTTGCCAAAGGCTAGGCGAGGAAATCGACACATAATGGTGGCTATGGATGTTTTCACAAAAATGGTTGTCCTTGCTCCCATACAGAAGACTAGTACCAAACAGGTGCTAAAACGACTCAAAGAAAAAGTGATACCGATTCTGGGAAAACCCGAGAATTTGTTGTCGGATCACGGTAGTTGTTTTACAAGTGTAGAGTTCAGACAGGAATTAGAACGACTTGGGATACGTCAGATTTTGTCAAGTATTCGCCATCCTGAGGCAAATCCTGTGGAAAGAGTGATGAGGGTGACGGCCAAGAATTGTAGGATATACTGTGCCGAAGAAAATTGGAAATGGATAGATATCCTGGATATTATCGAATTTTGTATAAACAACACAATCCATGAATCTACGGGATAGATACCAATAACGTTACATCGGAATGAGCAACCAGAGAGATCTTGGAGTCTGGTAATTCCTAGGCCAGCAGACGCTCAGCCGGGAAGAGATGTACGTATTAAAAGAGCCTTTGAGCATCTAAAAGCTCAAGCTGATAGAAGGCAAAGAAGAAACAGGCACAAGAGGTATCATCGACCACTATTAGCAGGGGAAATGGTGTTAGTAAAAAGACCAGCCATTTCGGATCCAGGGAACCGCGTGTACAAGAAGTTCCAGAAAATGTACCACGGACCGTATCAAATAATAAGAGATTTGAGAAATAATGCCTATTGAATTCGGCACTGTGAAACGAATCACGAAGTGACCATGAACTCCGCGAATTTAAAAGTATATTACCCTCCCGAAGACTTCGATGAAGCAAATGAACAAGCCCTGGTTATGGAACAATTTAGAGATGATGAATCCACTTTTGACAGAAACGAGAGTAAGGTAGAAAAAGGAAACAGATCTCAACCATTCGAGTGCGAATGTGAATTGGAGAAACTGTATTGGGAAATAAGAGAAATAATTGATTTGGTTGAAGAAGAAAATTTCAATTTAAGAAAGGAGAATGATGAAATAAAAAAACGGGTAGGGATAGACCACACCCGTGATGAAGAATTATGTTCTGGAAACTTGTAGTCCAGAAAAATAAGAAAAAAAAAGAAAGGGTAGGGACAGAGCATACCCAACCTACAATATTACCGGATATGACTTAAAAGATGGAAAAACCCAAATTATCGTGGGATTTTAAAGGAATAAAGATCAGAAGGTACGGATAAATGTTATGATGGCTTCGACAAGTAATGAAAAATAAGATTTTATGAATAATTGAAATAAATTTCCTCAAAATTTTTCGAAAATTTATTTACCTAAGGAGGGGAGAGACGAACCCATGTACCATTGGCTCAAAGGGGTCGAATCCATGTATTTTGGTAAAAGGAAGGAAGGAAATATACAGTCTTCAGAGGAACGTAGAAAGATTTCATGCAGGGATGCTAGCATAACGTTGTGTAAGAAGCTGGACCCAGGTGGCCAGGAAATGAGATCCTGCCTGACTCATTGATAAGGAGCCGGTCACGAATATAAATAGAGGGAGTGGAAATTTCCAGGCGTATGAGAGAGAACACGTTTCGGAAATCGCCCTAACCTTGCAGTAAAACGGCAACAGCGCAGCTGTGCCAGAAGTTTAATAATTAAATTTAACCCATTTGCAAGAATAAAAGTAATTAAATAAATACAGCATTGTGAATCATTTCGGATTAGAGATTTTTGTGTGGAGAAAAAGCTTTTAATAATGGCCCAGAAAAGAAGTGCAAACGTAGCCCTACGTCATTGGGGGTTTACGGAGACCCGAGGAGTGGGGAAATAAAAATCAACTGCCAACACCCACACAGCTGAAGACTAAAAATTATTTAATATCTCAGAAATGCACGATCGATTTTCATGTACAGTGAGGTCATTTTACGTTTAGAAAACGAGCTTTCTGGAGATATAATTTTTATAAATGTGCGACAATTATTTCAAAAGTTGGTCACGAAAAGGACTAGGATTTTATCTTTTTTTAACTAAGTAGTATAAAAGTCCAGACAAAGCCAGACCAATCAGGCAGTCTTCGAGCATCCCGTGAGGGGAAACGCTGTATCACATCGTATAAACAGTCTCCGACAGCCAGAGGGCGTCGCGGTATCGACAACCAACGTGCACCCGTAAGGAGTGGCCGATAAGTATTACTAAAGTATCGCCGTGTGGAGAATTAGGAAAATCCTAATTACAGGATGTAGTTCCGCCAGTATAAATTTTACAGTGAAAAGTTCAGTAATTACAGTCAGATTAGGCTGCGAACTTAGAGAACAGGCGATCGGTCTTCGAAATACAGTCCAAGTAAACGACCGAAAGTATCGTAGCAGTTTTGAAGTACCGTAAAAGCGAGATGAACATTCTATCAACGTATAAGAACCCGATCAAGGTTGGACAAAAATAAGGTTCGCTCAGGGTTCTGAAAAATAGGAATTCGAGGACAGAATAAGCGGAAAAGAGATGTAAATTCTAGACATCGTTTCAAGGAAACCAACGAACTATAAAAAGCACTAAGTTACGAGGAGTATTAGTTGCGAGAAATAATAGGTCACCGATAGATTATCTGGGAGACCGTGAATAAGACAGACGTTCGCTAGACAACAAATAGGGTCTAGAAAGAAGCAGTTCGAGCTAAATAAAATAATAGCTGATCGTCAGGAAGCCGAATTCGAAGGAGTACTATTCCAGGGAGAAGGTAGATGGTTCGAGACTTTCATATGGGTTAGAGAGGAAGCCGACATTTACGAATTTCACCCTTGGAGACGGGAAGTTAAGAAATCACGTGTGAAAGGTTTAATAAAGCCTTAGTGATTAGAATCTGTGAAGTGTAAATATATAAAAAGTGTGTTAAAGAGTAATATTTTTCAGTGATTTTATTGTGTATTATAAAAGAATACACCAGTGTATTCTAAAATGTTACCAGTGTTTAATATATATATGAGTTGTATGTGTGTCAAGATATGTCAATATATGAAATGAATTTGTGCAAAATGTAGTAATCACAAATAGTGGGCAAAAATGAAACGTCGTTGGAGAGCACGGCATTGGACCGTCTAAGCATGTGAGTAATCATTTTCATTATGTTTTGGTGTTGGGGAAGTGTTTGTGTACAATCCACCGGAGTTTGAGAAATAGTGATGTTTTTGAATAACAAATAACAGAATAAGAGCGTGGTCTGAACAAATAAGAATTGAGAAATTATAAAATAATTATGTGAAATGAATAAATCCTTTAGAGGAAAAGTATGAAGTAAAATATCAGTATATTTGATAAATATTGTAAAAGCAAGCGTAATAATAATAATAATAATGAAAAGTATATAAATAAAGATTAATTTGAATTATATGAAAGAAATAGCTTTTGAGCTTTTGTAAGGAATAAAGACATGATTTGAATACATGTTCTTAAAGTATAGTGATTATCGTCACGGGAGAGGATTAATATAAAAAAAATTGAGAAGTAGATCAAATGTTGACTTTGAATTTATCAGTTCTTTGGAAGACGCTAGGCTTTAAAGTAATGTGTAGCGCATTGTCGCGTATTAAAGTAATTTATCACGCTAGAAAGGCGTTGAATCTAAATATACTTGGCAAGTTAATTTTGAGGGACAGTTGAGTGCGGTAATTGAGCTATGTTGTAAGTCCTCCAGTATGGGATTGGGTCCCGAGGCCATGTGTGTTATATTGTATTAAATAATAGGGAGCATATTTGTTGTATTGATGAGCGCAGGTTAGACCGAGGTCGCCTTAAACGCTGAATTGTTGTAAGTCCTCCAGCAGGGGATTGGTTCCCGAGGCAGTTGAGAGAGTCGAACCCAGACTCGTATAGTTGTGGAAGCCCCTAACTATCGTCGTTGTATTGAATTATTCTTACCCATCAATGATGACACTTCAAAATTAATAAATGCCAAGGTTATGAAAGGGGTCTATGAACTTATAAAATGTTGTTAAAAATGAATGCAAGAAACGCCAGCCAGGTCTATCCAAAGAACTGTGGAAAGGAAATAGCTGTTTAAAAGCATGGAATTAGCGGTCTCGAGACGAGACATAGAGCCTTCCCTCCCTGGCCATAAATCAAGTCAAGTGTACGGTCAGACCCTTGTGGTAGTAGGGTCGGAGAGAACCGTCTGGAAGATGTAATAATACACCGTGAGTGTTTGGGAGTTGTTAATGACCCGGTATTTGAACCGAGGTCCTAGTAGATGAAAGTACCGCTTGCCAGTTCAGATCGTAGCTTTCTTATGTGATAATGGTCTTTTAAGACAAATAAATAAAAATCCCTAATGTAATGTTGTATTGATGTAGGATTTCACGAGTTCACTGAGGACAATTAGATTCCGAGAGTAATCATAATTTTGACTTTGTTCAAGTAGTCTTCGGTAACTCTGGAGTACACAAGTATTTTCCCGATCACTGTAGTGAATTTGTGAACATGAGAGAGATGGTAGTGTGGAGAACATTGTTGAATGCCCAGAATTTTTAGTAAAGGAATAACGTATACTGTAAAGACGATTATATATTGTTTTAATTATAAGAAACTCATAAAATAAGTATTGAGGTGTGTAAAAGAATGACACCGTTCTTATTGGAATGTATAGAGCCATTGGAGCTCGTGATTATATTGAACTTTCAAAAGGGATACTTTATGGAAGTGAAATGAATTATAAATTTGTTGGTTTGAAGGAAACCATTTATTTTAATATAATATTTGTTTGATTTTTATATATTCCTTGTTCACTTTGAACAAGTTTAGAAGGATTTGGTCAATAGTTTATATTTTATTTGTTTGTAGCGCCATAATTTTGGTTAATTAAATGTTTTAACATAGGAGTTGAATTTGTTTTTATTTTGGAAGTGTATCCTCTATTTGATCCAAAATGTGTAAGTCACAGAGTGGGAGAACATACCATAACCCCGAAAATCCCGATTTGAGCATTGCTGGCATACTGAGATTTGCATATTTCTTGCTGGAAGGGCACAATATTACAATATTTTACAGCCCACTTGAGATGTTTCTCATAACAGTTGACAGAGAGTCGAAGAGAACAGCTAATTATAAGAGATGTAAAATCCACAACATCGCAAGATTAACGGTCAAGCTTTCTTCCTACCTTCCTTGGTACTGGAAATATACTATTTCATCATATAAAATGATAGGCTTATGAGATCACCTTGTCTGTGTGTGTGATCAGTGTGCCCCCCAAATAAAATCTAAACAGCCGAAGTGATTTCAATGAAACTCGGTAAGTACATCCTACTACCCCGTCCAACCTCGACGGTGCCTTTCAAATTTATTACGTTTCACCAATCCAACATTGAGGCCGTGCAAAATATTTCCCTGAAATTCTATATCTCCACGATTTCAATGGATCTCAGTAAAACATACTACTACCTGGTCTGATCCCGACCACGACTGCATTTTTAATAGGTTTTACCGATTTTATATTGCCGCCGCGCGAATTATTTCATCAGCATTCTATGTCTCCGAGACTGTTACAGATATCATCCTGAAATTTAGCACCTTGATAAAGAATAGGCCTACAAGGATACGTTTATGTATGTGACTCTTAATGACCTTATGTACGAAATCTCCATGGCAGGCAAGTGAATTAAATATTTAAATTGAATTTTCTGGAGAAATTGGTGAAACGTGGTACGGTGAATGATTATGCACACTTTAATCTACAGTCATCTAATTTTATTCAATTGCTTCCGTAAACAAAAGATAGTAGCTGTGCGCAATTTAAGAATTAAGTTATTTTTTGTGTCCTAATATTGCGAACGAAGTGAAAGATTTTATACTGAACCAACGTAAGGAGCATCATCTACTGGTACATAACTCTATAGCCTATATAGAGAACAATCCAACATCCGAAATAATTTACCGGTTCTCAATATGTACGAATCTATTTCAGCAATCAAACTGAAGTTTTGTATGTTCATAGCGGTCATTAAAATAAGTTAACGTATATGACTTTCAAGAACCTGATGAACTCTAAACCAGCATGGTGGTGACGCATATGAAGGATCCACAGGAAGAACGGGGAATGACAAATATTGTTAAATGTTCAGGAAACGAGTTTTAAAGTCTCATTACTCATATGCACTTATATGTACTCGTCAACATGAAACTTCATTTTCTCACCACCCCTCATTGTTCTTAGCCAGACACAATATTGTTCCTTCAATACGTCGCAAAGAGGCCACCAGATCTCGCTGATATCTCGACTTTATAATTTCAGTGACATTCCTACTTTTCCCGTGGAGCCTTCATATTGTTATGCCCCAGAGGGTTTACACCATCAGGACAAACACCCCCCAAGGGAGATGTGGCTTACGCCACTGAACCCGCATACACCCACAAGTTGGACATCTACAAACACATCTACATCTACTCTACAAGGATGACGCATCTATCACATCATCAAACACCCTCTTCTGTCCCAAAACCACCCCAGCTGGAGATACAATAAAATCCAGAACATCTTCACACAGCAAGCTGGCGACCGCCTAGTACAGGAGGTTGGCCAAGAGCTTGCAACACACACCTACAGTTTACACTAGAAGTATTTGGGACGACAACAGGTGAAGAAATACCGAGTCAGCAATGCCGAAGGACATAAATGAGAGGCCCCAAATGGACTCTGGGTCTGTAGCTGCCAGAGGCCACGCCGGTTTGGTTCCTGATTCTCATCTGGAGGTAAGAGTGCGCTCAGATTCCCAAACACGATAATTGTAATCCCATCACTTTACACCCCAATTGTTACTTTGTTATTAATTACATTGTGGTACACGATCCCATAGCAAAGTGACATCTCACCTTACAATACGGGTCTAATAAACCATTGATCAGTACCTCTACAAATTTGTTATCACTAACTCCACTACACTTGTCTTTACATCCCAACTCCCCACCTGAAGTTCCTAATTGCCCGTGACCGCTAGTTACATAAGTGCTCTGTGCTAACCTTGAAGAGCTCAGGCCGCCAGGCAGTACAGCAAGCTCAGCAGATAGGCTCATAGCACTCACACAATTGTTTGTTCAGCACAGCTATCAGTTCCCTCTCGATCGCGCAACCCTTGAAGGGCGATCACACACATTTAGAGCTAACTCCCATTTCCCCCACATCCCTTCACAGACATCCACACTCGCGGTTTCCGCACATACGTGAAAACTTGCACTTTTTTGGACAGCACCCCTAAATTAAACATTTTACACCCCTTTGTTCGTCCATCTCCCTCGCCCCCGGACAGAACAATATTCAAATCCATTTTTCTTACAAATTTATCATCCTATCGCTGTGAAACCTGACACGGTATATAACCTATGCATACACGGTTTAATGCATTCGCGTTCAAATAAATTCAATTTAATTTTAATTAATGATACATTAAAATGGCGACTGTGCAATTTCTTTTCAAATACGGTTTATATTTCTAGTGCCCTAATCAAGCAATAGAAATGTAGCTTGGTACATTCAACTACCATTATAATATTAATCTTCTGGCATGTAGCCTATATTGTGCAGATTATATAAGAAACAAACCAATCTGGCTCCATGTGATCTATTTGACCGGTTTGCAATATCTACGAAACTCCATTATGGTGTTTGAAGACATTTTTCAGTGTTGCCTTAGTAAACAAAAGTTTGGTGCTTTTCAGTCGGTCAACACGATTGTCCCCAAATGAGATGGGTTATTCCCCATAAAGAAAATTACATGAGATTAAAAAATACACTAGGATGACCAGTTTCGATCGTCAAGCGATCATCATCAGATCCATTACACTTAGGCTATAAAAGCTATGTCTGAAAGTATGGGTAAAAATATTTACATTATGTACAGTAATTTAGTTGCAGTAATAGTAATGCAAATCATCAGTATTTCTTGTGTGTAGTCTATGTGATATTTTGTTGAGATACTGGAAGTGGTGAGTGCAATAAGTGTCCAAGTGAACTGCTCGCAACAGGACCGCGCAAGACACTAACCAGTTAAGTAGCCTGAACAATACAGTACAATCAGAATTTGTGGTCACTGAATCCCGGACAATAGACTTCTATTGAATTTTAAAAAACATGATCAGGAGTGGTTTTACTAAATTTTGTTATCCTTGTTGAGGTATTTACAGTAGGTTTCAGTCCATAGGAAATTAGTAACTGTGTTAATAATTCGCAATTTCTATCAAATTTTAAGAAATCCACATTTACATCCCCACAAATTATTATATCGAAATTTACATTGTTCATGTTATTAAGTAACAAGCCTCCGTGGCTTAGGCGGCAGCACGCCGGCCTCTCACCGCTGAGTCCGTGGTTCAAATCCCGGTCACTCCATGTGACATCTGTGCTGGACAAAATGGAGGCAAACAGGTTTTTCTCCGGGTACTCCGGTTTTCCCTGTCAAAATTTAATTCCTGCAACACTCTCCACTATCATTTCATTTCATCTGTCATTCATTTAATCATTGCCCCAGAGGAGTGCGTCAGGCCTCGGCAGCCGGCACAGTTCATATCCTCGCAGCAAGATAGGGGCTTCATTCATTCCATTCCTGACCCGGTCGGAGACTGGAAGCAGGATGTGGATTTTTTTCATGTTATTAAGTAACAATTATAATTTATCTATAAATAAAGGAAACTTTCCTGACGGAGAACGGTATACGAATACAATTATTAACTTAAACTGCTGTATTTTTACGGCAGAGAATTCAAAATCCTGTTCCATAATTAGATAATCATAAGTTGTTAACTGTTTATGATCTAAATTATTTCTTAAGAAGATAGAAGTACAACAATTATCATCATCATCATCTATTAGACTGTGGTGTGTGAGTGTGTCTGGTAGTAGTTGCATTGTTTGCTAGTTATAGTTCATTGTTTCAGTAGACTGTGATGTGTGAGGGTGCATATGAGTATGCCTGGTGACAGACTGTTTCAGTGGTAGTATTTGTTGTTGGTGGAACTTAAGTTTTCTTCTTCGTTAGTAGAATTTTGGTATTTGATTGTTAGTAGAAGGTTAGTATTTTTGTTAGTAGAATTGCTCTTTACTTATTCTGAAAGGGAGTAGCAGCCTTTCAGAATAAATTAATTCTTTACCAGTCTTATAGACAGTTAAGATATTGATAATATAAGCCAAATAATGGCTACACTGCGTCCTGCTGCACGGCTCAAAGCAACGGGAAACTACAGCCGTAATGCTATTCCCGAGGATATGCACCTCTCTATGCATAATTACATGTGATGATGGCCTCCTCCCTTGTAAAATTTCAATCCGGAGGTAAACTAGTCCCCCGTTCGGATCTCCGGGTGGGGACTACTCGAGAGGGGGTTAACATCACAGAAGTGACAAAGAGGAAATCTGATATTCTACGGATCGGAGCGTGGAATATTAGAAGTCTGCTAGGAAGTGGAAGGTTAGAAAAATTGGAAAGGGAAATGGATAGGTTAAGGTTGGATTTGGTTGGGATTAGTGAAATGCGTTGGCAGGAAGAAAAGGACTTTTGTCAGGAGACTATAGGGTCATTTGCACTAAATCAAACAATGGCCAAGCAGGGGTTGGTCTCATATTGAGTAGGAAACTTGGACAGCGGGTGGAATATTATGAGCAATATAGTGAAAGGATTATTGTAGCAAAAATCAATACAAAACCTACGTGCACCATAGTGGTGCAAGTCTATATGCCTACCAGTCAGGCTGATGATGAGGATGTTGAAAAGGTTTACGAAGAAATAGACGAAATTTTGAGGTATATCAAGGGTGGTGAAAATATTATAGTAATGGGAGATTGGAATGCTGTGGTAAGAAAAGGGAGAGAAGGGAAGATAGTAGGAGATTTCGGATTAGGTGAAAGGAATGATCGAGGAAGCAGGCTGATGGAATTCTGCACCGAGCATGAGTTGGTCATAGCTAACACCTTATTCAATAACCATAATAGAAGAATATACAAATGGATGAGACCAGGAGATACAGGGCGTTACCAAATCGACATCATTATGGTCAAGCAGAGGTTTCGAAACCAGATTTTGGATTGTAAAACATATCCTGGTGCTGACAAACTCTGACCACAATCTGGTTGTAATGAAATGCAGATTAAAGTTGAAGAAACTGAAGAAAAGTCAAAAGCCAAAAAGGTGGGCAATAGACAGACTGAAAGTAAAGGATGTAAACGAAAGATTCAAGAAGAGTATAAAGGAAGGACTAATGAAAAACCCTAAACAAACTTCAATTGCAGACGAATGGGCACTTTTGAAGAATGAAATAACAAAGTCCGCAGAAGAAAACATTGGTACGAAAGAAAGAATAGGTAAAAACCCGTGGATCACTCAGGATATACTAGAATTGATGGATGAAAGGCGGAAACACAAGAATCTAAGAGATGAAAAGGGGAAAGCAGAATACAGACGTCTGAGAAATGAGGTTAACAAGAAGTGCAAGGAAGCGAAAGAAGAATGGTTGAAAGAAAAATGTGCAGGTATAGAAAATTGTCTGAAATTAGGAAAAGTAGACACAGCTTATCGAAGGATTAAGAATACTTTTGGGGAAAAGAAGACCAAGTGCTGTAATATTAAGGACACAAATGGAAAGCCTCTGACAGATAGGGAAGAAAAGGTTGAGAGATGGAAAGCTTACATAGAGTGTTTGTATAAGGGAAAGGAGATTGAGAATCATGTAATGGAAAGGGAGGAGGAAATTGATGAGGATGCGAAAGGAGATTTAATATTGAGATCAGAATTTGATAGAGCTTTGGAAGACTTAAGCAGGAACAAAGCACCAGGCATAGATGATATACCGATTGAGTTGCTACGCTGCATAGGAGATGAAGGTCTGATCAGGTTATTTCACTTGGTGTGTAGGATTTATGAGACAGGTGAGGTACCCCATGATTTCAAGAAGAATGTAATTATCCCTATACCAAAGAAAGTGGGAGCTGATAGATGTGAAGATTACCGTACAATCAGCTTGATTACTCATGCTTCAAAGATCCTGTCTAGAATAATTTACAAGAGGATTGAAAGCCAGATAGAAAGGGAGTTGGGTGAAGACCAGTTTGGTTTCAGGAGAAATTTAGGAACAAGGGAAGCTGTACTAAGTCTTAGGCTGATTTTGTAAGGTAGAATAAGGGCGGATAAGAGAACGATCATGGCATTTGTAGACTTAGAAAAGGCTTTTGATAACGTTGATTGGACTAATTGTTTGACATTTTGAAATCTATTGGAATAAAGTACAAGGATAGGAGGGTAATCTACAATCTATACAGAAACCAGACAGCAGTCATTCGAGCTGAAGGACATGAGAGAGAAGCTGATATTCAGAAAGGTGATAGGCAAGGCTGCAACTTATCACCCATACTTTTCAATCTTTACATTGAACAAACAATGAAGGAAATTAGAGAAAAAATTAAAGTGGGAGTGAAGATTCAAGGAGAAATAATTTCAACTCTGAGATTTGCTGATGACATCGTCATCTTGGCCGACAAGCCTGAGGATTTGAATGAGTTTTTGAATGGTATGGACTCCGTCTTACGGAAAGAATACATGATGAAAATTAATAATTGTAAAACAAAAATACTAGAATGCAGCCGAAATAAATCAGAAACCTCTATGGACATCAAATTGCAGATGAAAAGCTGAAGGAAGTAGGAGACTTCTGTTACTTAGGAAGCAAAATAACCAGTGATGGACGAAGCAAAGAGGATATAAAAAGTAGGTTGGCTCAGGCATGGAAAGCATTTCTACAAAAAAGGAATCTGTTGACATCGAATATAGATTTAGGTATTAGGAAGTCATTTGTGAAAGCCTTTGTCTGGAGCGTAGCGCTCTATGGATGTGAAACTTGGACTATTGGTGCAGCAGAAAAGAGGAGAATTGAGGAATTTGAAATGTGGTGTTACAGGAGAATGATGAAGATCAGATGGGTCGATAGGGTTACAAACGAAGAGGTATTAAGACGAGTGGGAGAGGAGAGATGTTTCTGGCGACTGCTAATGAAGAGAAGAGATAGGTTAGTAGGACACATACTAAGACACCCAGGAATAGCAAGCTTAGTTATGGAAGGAAGGGTCGAGGACAAGAACTGTAGGGGTAGGCCAAGGTTAGAATATGTTAAACAGATTGCCTCGGATGTAGGGTGTGGTAGCTATGTAGAGATGAAACGATTAGCTCAGGACAGGGAGGCATGGAGAGCTGCATCAAACCAGTCAAAAGACTGAAGACTCAAACAACTGAATTGACCATTTACAACAACCACATATTCACTCCAAACAGGCAAATTCCGGAGGTTATTCACCACTTCCATTTATGAATTATACTTGCACAAACATACAGTGTTCAGATTACACAGAGCGTCTTTAGAGGCGTAGTTGGTAGTTAACTGAGCTTCTATGCCCAAGATCGCGGGATCAAACCCGGCCGAAGTCGTCGGATCTTTTGAGAGCGTTAATAGTCTTTCAGTATGCATTTCTTCGGAGGGGAAGTAAAGCTGCTTGGCCCCATGTCATGGATTGAAGGAACGAAGGATGCTTTTAGTTTTACGGGACCGTTAATCATGTGATCATGAGCCACGGGACCTCCTTTTCACGTGGAATCCGAACCATAGGACATGGCATTTCACTTCGAAACCCTCAAATGCATTGATCAGGAATCGAACCCGTTCCACCTTGGTGAGAGGCCAACGGCTGGACCACTGCGCCGCCACGCCACCTATATGGCATAGTTTTATGGCATGTGAAAGAACCTTCAACTAACTACAATTGTGTGAAACTAAATTTGTATGTTAGATTTGTTTAACGCTCTATTATGTAGTTCTATCGTTCAGTGTCAGGTGCCTGTTTCAGTGGCATCTAGTATCCAAGTTCACAGATAGGTGTCGTGGACGGTAGCATTGGTAGCAAAAGGTGGAACTACTTAAATTTGAGCGTCTGCAGTCCTTACCAGAATTACTAATACAGCCATCACAATTAACACTGGCTATTAGACAAATTCTGCACACACCCAAAGTACACGGAGCTACATGACCGCCTTGTCGCAACCCCTAAACCAGTGGTTCTGATGTCATAGAAGTCTGCGGACCACTCAGCCCGAAATTGAATCATATACGGACCCCCCCCCCCCCAATACACCTTATCAGTTGTAACCTTTCCTCAATAAAACTTATTTTTGAGATATTTCAATTCAAAACCTGATATTCGTCGCCGCGAATACATTCAGACAATTCTCATTCAACGCACATCGTTTTCGTAATCCCCACACTTTTCTCCCGCGGATCACTCCCGAGGTACTCGCAGACCGTCGGTTGAGAACCAGTGCCCTAAACTAAGGAACCAACCAACCAATATCAATTATCATCACGACGATGAGTGTACCAGAATTTAATATCTTATCACAGACGGGCATCGAAAGTTGGATCTTTGGAATGGGAGACTAAATATCTCCAAGCCACGAATATGCCTGAGAAATAAACTGAATGTATAATTAAGGAGTAATTTACTAGCTGAGAAACTGAGATAATTTACGTTCCAAGCACTTTTAATCTTGTTAATTTAAACCGCAACACAGAGAGTTCTTTTCAAAGAACATCCGTCAATCCTCTGCCTCCCTTGAAGGATTATACGGGATCAGACATGTCTCTTTCTGCCTCCGCCTTTCAATGTCCACCTCAATTTCAAAGGTGCGGAATGCAATGAATGTTTAAGATAAGCAAATCCCGGAGCAGCGAACAGAACGGAGGAGGGAAATAAAACAGACGCTGTGACCCAATTGTAAATCGAATTACGTGCTGATGAGCTCTTGCACTGGGGCGGAGAACTCGTTACCTTGGCTGTGTTATAAGCAAGTATTTAATTTCCTCCTGTAATGTTTCCCCTTCTCCTTCGTGATCATCCTCAACTGTAATCTGATAAGAAGCTTGAAGAATATTTAATAAATTACAAAGAATTTTGTTCAAACGTCTCTAATTCTTGGTTGGTTGCTTTCTTAGTTTAGGGGCTGCGACAAAGCAATCATGTAGCCCCGTGTACTTTGGGTGTGTGTAGAATCTGTCCGATATCCGGTGTTAATTGTGATGGCTGTATTAGTGCGTGTTATCTGTGATTCACGTAAAAGGACTGCAGACGATTAATTTTTTCAAGTAGTTCCTACTTTTGCCACCAAATGCTACCATCGATGACACCTAGCTGCAGACGCGGCTTCTAAATGCCATCGCAGTCAGCACCTGGTAGCGAACGTTGGAACTTATAGAGCGTTATCGAACTAACCTACAAATTTTTGCTTCCACGAGTGTAATTAGTGGAAGGTTCTTTTTCATGCCTAAATCTATGACATGACACCGCGGCTTTACTACCCCTCTGAAGGAAGGCATACTGAGGGATTTTAACGCTCTTAAAAAGCCGACGAGTTCGGTCGGGTTTGAACCCGCGATCTTGGGCATAGCGTCTCTAATTCTGTGCAACTTAATTGGGATAATTATATGAGGCGTTCCGTAAGAAAAGGGACAGACCTCCCCATGTGCATTTGGAGTTGATCAGTGTGCAAGGGTCGTGCTCGTGAATTGGATAAGGGCGAGGCCACCATTCGGTGCTCCGGACTTGTTAATGCTGCAAGCTGTTTCAAATGCACACTGCATTGCAATACTACGACTATTATTGAAATATGCAACATTAACTACAAATATGGGTAAGCCTCCGTCGCTTAGGCGGCAGCACGCCGGCCTCTCACCGCTGGGTCTGTTGTTCAAATCCCGGTCACTCCATGTGAGATCTGTGCTTGACAAAACGGAGGCAAACAGGTTTTTCTCCGGGTACTCCGGTTTTCCCTGTCAAAATTTCATTCCAGCAACACTCTCCACTAGCATTTCATTCCATCTGTCATTCATTTAATCATTGCCCCAGAGGAGTGCGTCACGCCTCGGCAGCCGGCACAGTTCATATCCTCGCCGCTAGATGGGGGCTTCATTCATTCCATTCCTGACCCGGTCGGAGACTGGAAGCTGGCTGTGGATTGGTAGCATGCTGAGCTTCTATGCCAAAGTTTCGGGGCCAAACCCGGTCGAAGTCGTCTGATTTTTTAAGAGCGTTAAGAATCCCTCAGTATGCCTTCTTTCGGAGGGGAAGTAAAGCTGGCAGGCCCATGTCATAAATTTACGGCATGTAAAAGGACCTTCTACTAACTTCAATTTTGTGAAGTAAAATGTGTAGGTTAGATTTGACGAATGCTCTATTAGTTCAAACGTTCGCCGCCAGGTGCTGTTTGTGATAGCATCTAGTAACCAAGTTCGGAGCTAGGTGTCGTGGACGGTAGCATTTAGTACCAAAAGAAGGAACTACTTAAAATTGATCGTCTGCAGTTCTTACCTGAAGTACATAAACACACACTAATACAGCCATCACAATTAACACCGGTTATCAGACAGATTTTATTCACACCAGAAGTACACGGGACTTCATGACCGCCTTGTCGCAGCCCCTAAACTAAGGAACCAACCAACCAGCCAAAGTACAAATAGGCCTACTCATTGTTACTGATGTTACTCGTTGTAAATGAATAGAATAACAAATAGGTTCAAGGTACTACGTACAGTGAAACAATTGTAACATAATATACATTGCAATTCACTAAACGTGACGATAAATATTGGATAGGATAACGCAACACTATTACAACGTCTATACAAACGTACTAGATCCACTCTCCGCGGCGATCACACCGCGACTGGGGCTGTGACGGGCCATGGCGCGTTCGCCGATCTCTTCGGGTGCATTTCAATGAATATGACACCTCGGTCGTCGCCTTGTCGCTGCAGGCTTCAATATAATGTTCACTTTCCGGACGATAAGGGCGAGCTTGCCAGCATGAGGCACCCTTGCATTATAAAGCATAATAGCAGCTACCTGATGCGTAAATTTAAAAAAAAAATCTTACGGCGGGCTCGCCCTTCTCTTACGGAATGCCTCACATAAGATTAAACTTGGTCAAGAAACAAAACATTCCGAAGATATTTCATTGCGTATCTTACAGGAACTGAACTTTGAAAGGAGACAGTATACTTAGCGTCTTCAGCGAAACTACAGTTCATTGTTCGTATTTCTCGTATAGGAGGAAGAGATTAGCCAGATTGCCTGGAAGAAGGCCAAGTGAAAGAGTCCCATTACGGTGGAATGACGAGATCCACAGTGTCGCTGGTCCGTGTGTGTGTGTGTGTGTGTGTGTGTGCACGTCTGTGTGTGTTCTCTCTCCACCACCCCCTAATAAAATCTAAACGGCTGGAGCGAATTCAATGAAACTCGCTAGGTCATGGTACTATTTTGGCCGACCGCGACCGTGCCATTCAAATTTTATTACGTCTCACCAATCCATCATGGTGGCTTTGGGAATTTTTCACCGACATTCTATATCTCCGAAGCTATTTCAGATACCTCCCTGAAATTTTGTACCGTCATAAAGGGCACTGCTAGAAGTTCACCTATGTAATGTACAACAATCTGTTAACAACAAAACGAACATAGCGGCCATGCGAATTTGAAACATTTAATAAGACTTTTCTCACGATTTAACCATCCAAACGCAGTGAAACTTGGTACAACAAATGTTTATACACATTGTAATGCACTGACATCTAATTAAGTTCAATTGTTAAAATATAATCAGGAAGGCGGCTGTGCAAACATTTTAAATTAATGTTTTATTTTTTGTTTCCTAATAATGGAATCGAAGTCATGGTTTGAATAATGAACCAAAGTTTTAATCGTCATCTAATAGTACATAACTCAATGGTCTACATATATTAGAATACAACATGGCGACAATCCAAAATATTTAGACGGTTCTCAATATCTATTAATCTATGACAGCAAGCAAACTGAAATTTTGTATGTTGATAGAGCCCATAAACATAATTTCACGTATGGGACTTTCAATAACCTGGTGAGCATAAATTCAACATGGCAGCGACGCGAAATTTAAATACTTAAACGGACGTTTCTCGCTATTTAACCATCCGAGCGCAGTGAAACTTGGTACGGTAAATGCTTATACAAATTGTAATCCTCTGGCATCTAATTTTTAGCCTACTTTTCACATTTTGCAAAAATGAGGAAAAAGTAGACTTATGAGATCGTTCAAATGTGTGTCTGTCTGTCTGTCCTTCTGTCTGTCTGTCTGGCTGTGTGTGTGTCCCCGCCTATCAACTCCTAAACGGCTGCAGCAATCGAAACAAAATTTGGTAGGAGTAAGGATCTATACCTGAATATCTCACGGCCATATTTGAAAATGATGTCAGTGCTACCAACTGCTGAAAAATCGCAATTGAAATTTGAGCTCCATGTTGGATATCATGGAAGGTATGAATGGGAGCTATTTCAAATTTGGCACACGTATAGATAATAATATTGCAGTTTAATTTCCAGGAGGCCATACATGGCAGTGTTGCCAAAATGATTATAAGCCTGCTGATAGGTCCAAATTTTAAATGCATATAACGTCTACACTATTGATTGGATTTCAACCAAATTTCGTATGTGCTATGTGTACATAAACAGATATGACTGAGCGTTTTCTTAAGAGCCACCAGGGGTGCCAACTGTTAATAATTGCTCTCTCTATTTTTTAAAATCCAAATACCAATATATCAGAAAGTGTGCAAGCCGACAGCTTTAAACTATGCACACGTACTGTACGTGACATTTTACATTAATTTGGAGTATCTTATATACGTCAGTTCTACCAATATGATTCTAAGCCTGCTGATAGGACCAATTTTTAAACACATGTAACTTCTATACTGTCAGTTGGATTTCAACCAAATTTCGTATGTGCTATGTGTAACATAGCAGATATGACTATAAGTATTCTTAAGAGCAATTAGGGCTGCTAACTGTTAATAAATGGTGTCTATATTGTTTTACCCTAATATCAATATATCAGAAAGTATGTAAGCCATCAGGTCTATACTTTGCATACGTATAGCACCTGACATTCTAGATTAATTTGGAGTAATTAATATAAGTCAGTGATGCCAACATGTTTCTATGCCTGATGATAGCTCCAATTTTAAATTACATGTAACTTCTATACTAACAAATGGATTTCATCCAAAATTGGCACAAAAAGATATCATAATAATTCTGATTATTACTAACCAGCACACGCATGACATTGTTGCCAACGTGCTTTTACGTGTGCTGATAGATCCAATGTCTAACTCCATGTAACGTCCTTTGGACTTCAACTACATTTTGTATTCTGTATCATAAGAGATGGAATTAAGAATATATTCAGTCACCAGGCCTGCCAACTGTATTGCTCTATTAGGCTATGCCTAGTATACAGTATTTCGAACTAATTAAGGCATTCCGATATTACCAACTTAATTTCGTCATTATTCTAGATAGGTTCATATACTGTAGATTAAACATTGGCATGAATCTTAATTTTAAGAAAAGTAGGCTCTTTAGTTCGTCACGGAACTTCTTGTTTCAATTGTTTTCATAACCGCAAGGTGGTGACTGTGTGAAATTATAAAATCTCGATATTATGTCTTGTGTCCTAATCTGGCGATTGAAGTTTAAATAATACACCTACACAATAATTTTCATGTAACAGTACATAACCAAGGCCTACATATATAGAAATCCAACATGGCGACCATCTGAAATATTTAGACGGTTCTCAATATCTACGAGTCTATTAGGTCTACAGCAATGAAACTTAAAATGTGTATGTTGATAGAGGCATAAGTAGGATATATGAAAATAGGCTATTGTTCTTCACGGAACTACTTGTTTGGGACCAGTATAGATCACAATACATTACAATACTAAATTCCCTTAGACACAATATGGTGGGATCCATGACGTCATGCACTACACTAAAGGTGTAAACGATGCCTATATGTTAAATTCTGTGTGTTAATAAGACTTTACATACAAACACAAACCTAATATGGAGCCCCCTGACCCCTTCCTGTTGGTACAAGCAGTAATTTTCGTCCAGACAGTCGTCTACTCAAGTAGCGGCAGAGTGTTTTGTCGGGACAGTTGCTTAACCTAGTGACCAAGGGTTTCTTTCAGACCGTCATCTAACCAAGTAAGTGGTTTTGTCTCGCCATGGCTTTAAAAGAGTGCAGTCCAACAACTTTCCAAATAAATTGAACAACTTAAAGTAATTTATGAATATTTATAACTCATCACAAACCCTCGCACTTGGACTCATGCTCCTTCATCCGCATGTAACGACGCACTGTTTGAAACCTCATACAGCAATCCATGCCACAACATCAAACGAACATCAACGTCCGCACGACATCCGTGACGTCATAGACTACACTAAAATTGACACGTACGAATCGCGGTATATACTCGCACCTGATACTGAGTATCTTACGTAAATGTTCGCATGAAATCTGGTAGGAATTTACAGTAAATGAAACTCGAATTACAGTCATGAATATTACTTTCTGTATCATACAGTCCTTGTACTGTAGTTACGTAGTAGCTAGCGTTCTTGTCTTGTCAGGCTGGCTGCGTAGCTCAGCGGTAATGTTCTTGCCAGATGTTCCCAAAGGTTGCAGGTTTGAATCCTGGTGCAGGCAGCTAGCATTTGAAGGTATGCATATGCGTCAAGGATTCTGCCATTTTGTGTATAGAGGAATTGTGTATTGTAAGGAATCGCGATCTATTCATTCATTAATTCATTCGTTCATTCATTCGTTTATTTGCAATTGGGGGTGTGTCCCCCCGTGGCAAATTAGATATACATAACAAATAAATAATTGTACATAACAATTCACTAACAATTAAACTGGAGTATTTACACAAATAGTCAGTCTTTTCTTAAACACACCTATATGTTTGGGAAAAGGCTCAAGACTGCGGCAGGTAGAGAGTTCCAGTTATCAATGGCACGGTTAACGAAAGAATATTTACCATAATTTGTTCGCTGTGGTCGGCCCTTAACTTTGAAAGGATGATCGCTCCTACCCATGTAAGTAGGCTTTTCCATACGTTTGCTAAGCTCACCCCATGCTGGTTGATTTGTATACGTGTTGTACATAGCGCAGAGTCTAGATTTAGTCCTCCTAGCCTCAAGTGATTCCCACCCAAGTTTCTTTAACATACGGCTCACACTGCTCCTGGGATTAAAGTCACTGAGCACAAATCGAGCGGCCTTTCTCTGTACCATTTCCAACTCATTTATGAGCCCTACTTGATATGGATCCCAAACCGCCGAGGCGTATTCCAGGATAGGTCTTACAAGTGACAAATATCCTAATTCTTTAGCAGAGGTACTACTTCCTTTTAATACCCTCATTACAAAGTACAGGGATTTGTAAGCTTTAGAAACTACACATCCTATATGACTGCTCCATTTCATATCATTTCTTACGTGAACGCCCAAATATTTGCAAGAATCTTCTTCTACAAGTATTTCCGAGCCAATGTTATATTGAAAATCTTGCCTTCGCACTTTCCCTACATTAGACTACATTTTCTTGTGTTTATTTTCATTTTATTTTCAATCGCCCACATATAGACCAGGTTCAGGTCATCTTGAAGTACTGCATTGTCTTGTGAGTCATGTATATTTCGATATATTATACAATCATCCGCAAACAATCGACAGTCACTGCGAATCCCATTTGGTAAGTCATTTATAAACGCCAAAAATAACAAAGTTCCGATTACGCTGCCCTGAGGGATACCCGACGTTACGGTAATTTCATCCGAGAATCGGCCTTCAACTTTCACTTTCTGGGAACGACCCGTCAAAAATTCTTGGATCCATAAAATTACTCTTCTATCAATCTTCGTGGAAGGTAATTTATGGAGTAGCATGTCATGCGGCACGACATCAAATGCCTTCGCAAAATCTATAACTACGGCGTCGACTGAAACTCCATCGTCTAACGATTCGCTACTATCTTGAAAAAGTAATAGCATCTGACTCTCGCATGAGTTACCTTTCCGAAATCCATGTTGCCTATCATTAAACCATGATAATGTTTCCCACGGTTCCCTCAAGTAGTCGCAAATGATATGCTCCATCTGTTTACAAATGATGGACGTAAGATTAACAGGCCTGTAGTTGCCCAATTCAAGTCTGCTCCCTCCCTTAAATATTGAGGCTACCGTAGCTCTTTTCCAGTCATCCAGAATTTGCGCATTGTTTATGGACACATTAAACATCACCTCTAAGTATCGTGCCACGGCCCTCCCTCCTAGTTTAAGTACTTCACTAACAATATTATCAGGACCCTTCGATATATTGTAACGTAATTTTTGTATTAGCTTTACAATTGCTGACTGGTTTATTTGGGGAGGTGGAGCCCAAACAAGTAGTTCCGAGAAGAACTATTATAGACTATTTTCATTCATTCAAATTACTACCCTACCAGCGAATTGTTACCGGTGGCGGAAATCGGAACTAATGCGCTCCGCTCAGCCACAGGCCTGCGATAGACGTGCTGTCGTCGCCAGCGAAACCTCATCGCATGCCGTGGGTGTGCATGACTCGTGCGCTGTGCGGTGTGTTCTCATTGTATGACTGTACATGCATTCCCCTCTTGCCCCGCAACCGCTCGCTGCAGCCATAACGAGGCGAGATGACGTAATGTTTACACTACAGCTCCGCTCCACAGCTAGCGGTAACAATTCCCTGGTAGGGTAGTACAGTATGTTGATAGCCTCTATCAACATACAAAATTTAAGTTCGAAAATTCCGGCAACCCAGCGTCTCTAAAAGTGCAGGAGTTAAAAGGGACGTAAAACAAATAACATTATTATTATCTTGTCTGTCACTGCGGAGGCCCGGGTTCGATCCCGGTTCTGCTAAGAAGATTTAATTCTGGTTTGAGGGCTGGAACTGGGTACACTCAGAATCGTGGGACAAAACTGGGAAGAGGTAGGTTCAATTCCCACCTCAGCCATCCTGGAAGTGGTTTTCCGTGGTCTCCCAATTCTACTCCAGGCAAATGCCGGGATGGTACCTAACTTAATACCACGGCCGCTTCCTATCAAAATCTTACCTTAATTACAAATAAACACACTTGTGAAGAAAAGACTAGAATATCTCGAACTCACTTTTATCGATTATATATAAGTTATGTGTTCGTTATTATTTGAACAACCATAGTTGAAGTCAGTAATGTAATGTTTTGTATTAGAATAAATCGTAGTTCAATGACTCCTTAGAAAGTGTCTTCTCGTGAAGTAATTGTTTAGTGTGTTCCCACATTTGGCGACCAGTGACAAGACGAAATTTATATATAGAATAGCAATGGATAAGTTAATTAAAGTTCGAGCGGTACGCCGGCGTGCTTACACGCGAATTTTTAAGAAGATCGTCGACGGCCTACAAAGTGTAAAACTTGATCCAGTTGCTATTGAAACAGAATTTTTAATTTACATCGGGAAAAGCGGGAAGGCCTACGAGTGTTGGACAACCAGATATTCGACTTAATGCTGGAAGCGGAGGATAACCTAGAAAAAGAGGTTAGTGCCACCGATGATTATTGTTACGTGCAATGCCCGTACCAACGTTTTTAAATATGTGTCTCCCCTATATTCATGTGTCCCCGACTTTTAAAAGGACCGCCTGATGACTTGGTTCCGATTATGAACACGAGATGGCAGCTTCTATCGGACTGCGGCTCCCCTAGTCGGAGTTGCTTCTTCAACCGCTAGAGTGTGTTTGTGGTGTCTTCTGGTCTCATCCTTATCGAGTCATATTTGAAGGATATTGTATTCTACGTCATGGAACAAAAGACTGTATATACTTCATGCCGCCAAAATAATTACATAATATGCACATTGTTGCTTGATGTCTCAAGCGGTGATTGGACATTTACATTAACATGAATGCAGTGCGGTATTTGATTTTGGATTCTCCGCCATGTTGTGATATGATGGTCTGTCGTAAAGAAAGCAAGAAGCCAGCTGGTGTGAAATAGTATCTTTCCGTGTTCTGGGGGCTTCGCCCCTAGCCTCTACGAAATATTATATATTAAAAGGAAACTAAGGAAATGCCTGTGCTCCAAGGCGATTATTTCTTAATTTGCCGTGAAGATGACGTGTGTGGTCTGTTTATTTACTGGCTACAAGAAGGAAAGCCTCGTGGGTGACCGAAGCGGCTTGGGTGTGCTTCCTCAGCAATGTTCAGGCAGTTCATATATTTATATTGTTTAAAATGTGTTAATTATTTTATTTTTATTGTGTCTCCACAGAGAAGTTTTAAGGTACGTTATTATTTTTAATATATTGTTTTGGGAGCTCCGATATTGGCCTTATATTAATGTTTTAATTCTGTATTTTGTTTTGCCTGGTAGGCCTAATTTTTCTGTTTTGCTAATGTTACCAGATATGTAAATTTCATTGTTTTCTTCGTACCTTCTGGAGACACGCTTCTAGTTTATTTTACGTTGTAAATTTTTATTTATTTACTTATTGGTAATCCTTGGAATTGCCCTATTATTTATTTATTTTACGATCCGTTGCAGTCTAAAAAGCTTCATGTCAATAGTGTTAAGGCGTAATTCTTTCCTCCCCTTCTGATCTCTCTTGTGATTTTAATTTAATTTTATGCTAATTGTTTGCCGTAATTCGATCGGACATGCGGTCGTCTATTTGGTGGCCATGTTTGTTTTTTGTTTGGCCCGAGTGCATTCTGGTCTTGAGAGTGCAGTCTCTAGGCGTCGAGCGGGAAACTCAAACGTGTTGTGGTGTTAGCTTAATATGTTTTTTGTTAACCTTGTTGGTTTAACTTTGTGTTTTTGGTGAATGTTCCTATGTTTTTCTCCGTCACGAATGTTGTGGATTTCTTAATTGATCTTATTTTATTTTATTAATTTAATTTTAATTTTTTCGTTTTGCATCGTGGCCTTGATCTCTGCATGTCGGGTCGGTATTACATACCTTAGTAAATTATCAAGTCCTTTCTCATTTGGTAATACCTGAATTCCTTTTTTTTTTATCTTTTGGGCATTATTATTTAAATTTTAAATTAAATGTTTTCATTTAGCTCAGCAAGCATGTTAAACCGCCTCTTGCCTACTTATGTAAATAACTTATTTTGGCCTTAAGTCATATGCATCACCAGAGAGAGTTTGTCTTGGACATAGAGTTTCTTCTTTTTTTATGATTTTGTTAAATTTTCATTTTTCTTTGCCCCTTTTAGTGATTAAATTTTCTTTTAAATTTTAAGCAACTGTTGTGGCATTTTCTTTCGTCGGCAACAATTCTATTAGTTATCGGAGGGTGTCTGTAGACGAGCCTGTGCCTTCCCCTCTTCTCCACCTTCCTTCCACCGTTAGGTGTTCTTCTGTTGGGGCATGTCATATGGAGGTGATTTTGCTGTTGAAGCGATGCGGACTTCTCAGAAAGGTAAGTAGGCCCATCCACCCTGGTCATCCCTGTGTCATTTTGGTAGCAGATCACGCTCGTGTTCGCTTCAGCAGCCATCCCCTCCTCCTTTCCCGCAGGCTCGTTTTATGGACCCTTCTGATGCTGATGGAGCGGTTGTTGATGGGATCTGTCATGTCAATGCTCTCGATGTTGTCTATTGCTAATCCTTGTCGTTTGTTTGATTTCATGTTTGCCTCTGAGTATCCATGTGGTGATATGTAAGTGACCTGTTCCAAGCGAGGTGCCTGTGCTGGTTTTTATCCTGTTTGTGATGCAACATTCCCGGTGAAAATTGAAGCTTGGTAAGTGACTGGCATGTGTTCTTGGCATGGGAAATGTGGATTTGTTAGTATTCTGATAGCCTACATGCTACGAGTGAAGGCATCGTGGAGCCCTGTCTGAAGCTGTTCGCCATGTGGTTTGTGGCATTTTTTGTAACTTAGCTTCCTGTTCTCGAGCCAAGCAAGCGGTGACGTCTGCAGTTCTGGGCAGCATTGTGCATGATTTTGTATAGTATTGTGGCTGTGTTCGAGTGTCAACCTAATCTATGGTGTTGGTAATTGGTAGTTATGGTATTGTTGTGAAATTGTAAACTGTCCTCGTAATTCCTAAAATTTGTTTCTTTCTGTATTGTCTGCCTGCATTCTGTGTTTTTCAAAATGACCAACAAGAATAGTGCTTTTGATTTAATTGACTTAAGAGGTAACCTACCGACAGTAGTGGCTACGCTGGCTAAAGCGCGGCGTTAGATCCTGGGGCCAAGCTCTCTGCTGACTCGGTAGACGCGTGGGTTCGACCCCCACCGTCGGCTGTCCTTGAAATGGTTTTCCGTGGTTTCCCATTTTCAACACCAGGCAAATGCTGGGACAGTACCTTCTAATAGGCCACGGCTGCTTCCTTCCACATCCTTGCCCACTTTCATCCATTCATCTCATCTCTCATCCCGACGCGCAGGTCGCCCACGGGCGTCAACTCGAAAGACCTGCACTCGGCCTCTCAGGAGGCTACACGAAAAAAAAAAAAAAAGAGGTAACCTTGTGAATTTGAAGAGTTCTTCTGGGGTTGAACGTGAATCACCTCTGTTTACTAGGTCTGAGGTTTTGGGATCGATTACTAGTAGTGGTTTGCCTGCCCCTCTATTGCCTGGTTCTGGCTCGTCCAGACCACTTAACCCTGGATACGGTCATTCTTCTCATGTTAGGTCACCTAATGATTTCCTGGGTCCTGCCGACCCATTGCATCCCAGTTTTTTCTCTGGCAATGTAAATGTTTTGTCTCCTGTAGAGGGTGTGCGAGCGGGCTGCCCTGGTAATAATGTCTCTTTTCCAAATGCTACATACTCGCCTACCGTTAATTATGGGTCGATTCCTCATCCTATTTCTAGTTTCTTAACTAAGTTGAAGAGTTTCAACCTAGATGACGTTACCCAGGTGGTCCTATTTTTAAAGCAAGTGGTCGAATTGGGTAACCATGCCTCAATTTTTGGGATGTCGGAAAGTCAGATTTTCCAACTGTTGTATCCTGTTGCATCCGGTATGCTGCGCGATAAGCTGATTGAAGCTATCCACCTCCGCATGTCCTTAGCCATGTTCATTAGGGAAGTGTGGTTTTTTGTCCCTGCGAGTGCCCTTAGTACTCTCGAGCAAAAGTTCTTATATCGTGTCCAAAGATTGGACGAGTCACTTAGCGACTATGTCAGTGACATTAAGGTATATGCCCTGGTATTTGCATCCCCTTTAACTGAACGACAGTTGGTGTTATCTATTGTAAATGGGTTTTCGCCTCAATATAGGTCATACATGACTATGTGTACCAGGCCTTCGTCATTTGTCGAGCTAAAACAGGTCATTATAGAGGCTATGGCTGTGAAACATGCAGATTCCCTTCGTGTAGCTAATGTTCCTCCTCCTTCCTTGTTGACTCGTCCCCCTCCTTCCTTGATGTCTCGTCCCCCTCCTAAGGTTATGTTTCATCCTAGACCCAATGTTAAGTGCCATACGTGCGGTGTCGTAGGACATGTTAAGAAGGTGTGTCCGAATAACCAAGTTGTGTATCACCAATGACGGGATGGTTTGGAGACCAATTCGGATGTTACTTCTAAGGATATTTCTGTGCATGAGAATTTGGGAAAACCCTGTGAAGTTTCTGGTCGCCCTACTAATGAAAATCTTGGTAACTCTTTGAAAACTAATTCATCACGTGCTAATTCTGCTTATGTCGCTGACCTACCTAACCTGTCGGTGAGCAATGTCGTGGCAAGTCAGCCTAATTCTAAACATAATGTGAAACCTGTGGTGCCGGTGTCCTCGTCATCTAATTGTAATCGTTTTAGAGTGAATAATGATTTTGGAATTTCTCCTGTGGCTAAAGGAATATCCCCGTTTATTGAAATTTGTGTTAATGACGAGCCCGTTTCTGCATTGCTTGATTCTGGTAGTGTCGCATCCTTTATAAGCGAGGTCTGGTTTTTATCTATGAAGAGTGTTTGCAAATTACCTGAGTTAGAGCCTAACAATGAATCTCTTATTTCGGCAAATTGTTCAAACTTAAATATTTTGGGTAGTATGACAGTCAAAATCCATATTCTAAATTTTTCTTGGAAGTTTAAATTTTTTGTTGCCAGAAATCTTTCCTGTTCTCTGGTCATTGGAGCTAATTTCATGTCCCACGTTGGTATGCTTCTTGATTTTGGTGCTCGCAACTTCTGGTTTAAGTTTAATCCGCAAATTAAATTATCATTCAACCCGGTTTTATCTTCTCCTGCTCTCAATTCAGTTAGTGAACCTGTGACTATTGAGGATCTCGATCTGGAAAATTTAACGAGTCTTCAAAAGGATGCCATTAAGAGGTTATGTCAGGAGTATAGTGATGAATTTACTGACAAGTTGGGTGTAACCCATTTGATGGAATACAAGATTGAGCTAACCGATTCTGTGCCGGTGAGTTCCAGCCCGTATCGCCTTGCCCCGCCCAAGATGGCTGAACGTCGGAAGATCATCGACAAGATGTTGGAAGAAGGTGTAATCCAACCTTCTATCTCGGCCTACTCATCCCCTGTATTCCTTGTGCCAAAACCTAACGGTGGTTTTCGGCCGGTGGTCGACTATAGGGCTCTTAATCAAAAGGTTGTTTTACAATCCATTCCTTTGCCGGACCTTCATACATGCTTTAGTTGGTTTCGCAACGCGAAGGTGTTCACGATCCTCGATTTAAATTCTTCTTACTTCCAAATTCCCCTCTCTCCGGAATCCAGGCATGTTACTGCTTTTTCCACTGACTGGAACCTGTTTGAGTATGCCCGTGTCCCGTATGCCTATCCACCGGAGCCGCTGTGTTGAGCAGACTTCTGGTCAAGGTGTTTTCAGAAATTAAATTCAAATTTGTGTACCACTATCTTGACGATGTGGTGATCTATTCGAGTCCTTCGAGGAACACGTTGATCATCTGAAAGTTGTACTTGATCGGTTGCGTGACGCTGGCCTTACCGTCAAATTGTCTAAGCTTTCCTTTGCCAAGCCCAAAATTTCCTTCTTGGGTCATATTGTTTCCGCATCTGGTATCTCCGTGGACCAGTCTCGTACGCAGGCCATCAGAGATTTTAAACCACCCAAGAACGCCAAGGATGTTGCTCGTTACATTGGTATGGTGAACTTCTTTCGTAAGTTCATCAGTAATTTTGCCGACCGTGCTGCTCCTCTAAATCAATTACGCAAAAAGGCTGTGAAGTTTGAGTGGGGTCCCTCTCAGCAGGCAGTCTTCGAAGATCTTAAGCTTGCACTCTCTAACGCCCCTGTGTTAGCCATTCCGGATTTTGGGAAGCAGTTCATTGTGCAGACTGATGCGTCTGGTCGTGGTGATGGTTGTGTCCTACTGCAAGAGTCTGATCTGGGTAGGCAACCCGTTGCATACGCTTCTCGTACCTTAACGGACACAGAGAGGAAGTATTCCATATACGAACTTGAGGGTTTAGAAGTGTTGTTCGCCCTGGAAAAATTCCGTATGTATCTTGAGCACACTAAGTTTCTCCTTGAGACCGATAACCAGGCCTTGAGCTGGGTGTTAGGGAAACCCCGTAAAACTGGTAGGATTGCCAGATGGGCAACTAGGATTCTGTCATTCCAGTTCACCGTCCACCATATTCGTGGGTCTGAAAATGCGGTAGTTGATTCATTAAGCCGCATGTATGAGGAAACAGCCGAAGAGGATATTCAAGGATGTGAACCCGTAAACCTTGTATCACCTGTAAATTATGTCAATGTCGTTCTCAGCAATTCCCCTGTGCTTTTTGAAGATGTGAGGAGATTCCAGATAGAAGATCCCTCCTTATCTAGCCTAATTGACCGAATCAATTCTGGTGAAGTGATCAAGCCCTACTCTCTAAAGGATGGTGTATTGTGTTGTTCGTCTCGTCATGACCGTCTACCTAAAATTGTGCTCCCGTCGGTCATCATTCCGGAAATCTTTCGTTACTATCACGAATCTCCTATTGGTGGCCACCTAGGAGTATTCAAGACCCGAGCTAAAATCAGACAGTTCTTCATTTGGCAAAGTATGGATGGCGACATCAGGAGGCTCATTAGAAATTGTGCTTCATGTATTATTAGCTAACCTCCGGTTTCTACTAAGGTTGGCCTGTTGTCATCTGAACCGGCATCTAGACCCATGGAGAGGCTTTTTATCGACCATGTTTGCCCGTTCCCTCGCTCTGGTCGGGGAAACCAATTTGCGCTTGTTTGCACTGACGGTTTCACCCGGTTTAGTTGGATATTCCCCACCAGACAGGCTACGACCAGTTCCGTCATAAAGTGTCTTAATTCCATCTTTTCATCTTTTGGGCCATGTCAGTTCATGGTATCAGATAATGCCAAGTGCTTTGTATCTCATCAGTTCCGTCAATTCTTATTTGATTATGCTATTTCTCATGTAACCACCACTCACTACTTTCCTAACCCGTCTCTCGCTGAGCGAGGCAATCGTAATCTCCGTTCTGCTCTGATTGCTTTCCACCACGACGACCATTCCAAGTGGGATTCTAATTTGCATTGGCTCAATTTTTCTTTCAATACCGCCGTGCACGAGAGCACGCAAGCCACCCCTTTTTCGTTAATGTTTTCGTTTATGGCTAATTCTCCGTTGTCTAATCTGTGGAACCTGCACGATCTACTTCCAGACAGTTTCACGCCCGAGGATATGAGGGCGAAATTCGACAAGGCTAGAGAGAGTATTAAGGTATCACATGACCAACTTGCCAAGCGACACAATGCCTGTCGCAAGCCAACTGATTTGGAAATTGAAGATGTTGTGTACGTCCGTAATTTCGAGCCCAAGGGCGTCAGTAATCTAGTTTCTAGCAAGTTGACCCCTCGTTTCAAGGGCACCTGTTATGTAGAGGCATTCCTGACTCCCGTTACTCTTCTTATTCGAAACCCTAAGGCCAACAAAATATCCAGAGTGGATCTCTCGCACATAAAACGAGGCGGAGAGAATTGTAATGAGGAAATGCTACCATAAATTTTGTAAACTGATTTTTGTATAATGTAGAGTATCCCTAACCTTCATTGAAGCCTTCAGGCATCTGTTCCTTCTGAAATTTTGAATTGGGTTTTAAAAACTCTACTGGGATACAGCTTGTAACTGTTGGGTAATTCCCATTTTATGGTAAATTGTAAAATTGAAACTAATTTTGATGTTTTCATAGAAGATGCTAGCATGTAAGTTAGACTCGGTGGGAGACCTAACTCAAGGTGATCTTGTATACCTGTTTCCTTGGGAATTTGAGTGGTCATTCCTCTACCGTAGCTCCTGCTAAATGTATAGTCGTTCAACTCGCATATTATTGAAATGTACTACTAGTCTGTAAAAAGGTAATCTTGTTTTTTTAATTAACTATTTGTGAGCACGGATCTAGGGCATGGTCAAGATTTTCCTTCTTCATTTAAATTCAACTTTGTTTCCCTTTTATAAAATGTATTAAGAATTAGTAATTTCTGTAAACTTTTATTTTTGAAATTAGATTAACTTCTGTTTTGTAAATGGCTGCCCATTCGTCGCATGATATCTGGCACATTGCTTCAACCTACTTCGTCTAAAGCTAACAACATTGGACTTTTTTGAAAATTTACCTAACGTGTCTCGGACTCTGAAAGCACTGCAGGTGCTGGTGTTCTGCGTTTCTGAAGACTTATGGACACAGTGAAGCTGTTAACTAAGTGGTTTGCGAGGTGATCAATCATCCCTTCACTGATAATCTGACCCTGCACTCTTCCTAACCAAAACGATGCGGTTTTATCCATCAATTGGGGTTAACTGGTGAACATTATCTTCAGGAAACATGCTTGGTGAATCAACTAGTTATGGAGTACTGCCTATGCCTAGGCATGTTCGTGAACGGTGTTCACGCTTAAGGGAGGGAGACTGTTACGTGCAATGCCCGTACCAACGTTTTTAAATATGTATCTCCCCTATATTAATGTGTCCCCGACTTTAAAAAGGACCGCCTGATGGCTTGGTTCCGATTATGAACACGAGATGGCAGCTTCTATCGGACTGCGGCTCTCCTAGTCGGAGTTGCTTCTTCAACCGCTAGAGTGTGTTTGTGGTGTCTTCTGGTCTCATCCTTATCGAGTCATATTTGAAGGATATTGTATTCTACGTCATGGAACAAAAGACTGTATATACTTCATGCCGCCAAAATAATTACATAATATGCACATTGTTGCTTGATGTGTCAAGCGGTGATTGGACATTTACATTAACATGAATGCAGTGCGGTATTTAATTTTGGATTCTCCGCCATGTTGTGATCTGATGGTCTGTCGTAAAGAAAGCAAGAAGCCAGCTGGTGTGAAAGAGTATCTTTCCGTGTGCTGGGGGCTTCGCCCCTAGCCTCTACGAAATATTATATATTAAAAGGAAACTAAGGAAATGCCTGTGCTCCTAGGCGATTATTTCTTAAAATGCCGTGAAGATGACGTGTGTGGTCTGTTTATTTACTGGCTACAAGAAGGAAAGCCTAGTGGGTGACCGAAGCGGCTTGGGTGTGCTTCCTCAGCAATGTTCAGGCAGTTCATATCTTTTATATTATTTAAAATGTGTTAATTATTTTATTTTTATTGTGTCTCCACAGAGAAGTTTTAAGGTACGTTATTATTTTTAATATATTGTTTTGGGAGCTCCGATATTGGCCTTATATTAATGTTTTAATTCTGTATTTTGTTTTGCCTGGTAGGCCTAATTTTTCTGTTTTGCTAATGTTACCAGATATGTAAATTTCATTGTTTTCTTCGTACCTTCTGGAGACACGCTTCTAGTTTATTTTACGTTGTAAATTTTTATTTATTTAGTTATTGGTAATCCTTGCAATTGCCCTATTATTTATTTATTTAACGATCCGTTGCAGTCTAAATAGCCTCATGTCAATAGTGTTAAGGCGTAATTCTTTCCTCCCCTTCTGTTCTCTCTGGTGATTTTAATTTAATTTTATGCTAATTGTTTGCCGTAATTCGATCGGACATGCGGTCGTCTATTTGGTGGCCATGTTTGTGTTTTGTTTGGCCCGAGTGCATTCTGGTCTTGAGAGTGCAGTCTCTAGGCGTCGAGCGGGAAACTCAAACGTGTTGTGGTGTTAGCTTAATATGTTTTTTGTTAACCTTGTTGGTTTAACTTTGTGTTTTTGGTGAATGTTCCTGTGTTTTTCTCCGTCACGAATGTTGTGGATTTCTTAATTGATCTTATTTTATTTTATTAATTTAATTTTAAATTTTTTGTTTTGCATCGTGGCCTTGATCTCTGCATGTCGGGTCGGTATTACATACCTTAGTAAATTATCAAGTCCTTTCTCATTTGGTAATACCTGAATTCCTTTTTTTTTTATCTTTTGGGCATTATTATTTAAATTTTAAATTAAATGTTTTCATTTAGCTCAGCAAGCATGTTAAACCGTCTCTTGCCTACTTATGTAAATAACTTATGTTGGCCTTAAGCCATATGCATCACCAGAGAGAGTTTGTCTTGGACATAGAGTTTCTTCTTTTTTATGATTTTGTTAAATTTTTATTTTTCTTTGCCCCTTTTAGTGATTAAATTTTCTTTTAAATTTTAAGCAACTGTTGTGGCATTTTTTTTCGTCGGCAACAATTCTATTAGTTATCGGAGGGTGTCTGTAGACGAGCCTGTGCCTTCCCCTCTTCTCCACCTTCCTTCCACCGTTAGGTGTTCTTCTGTTGGGGCATGTCATCTGGAGGTGATTTTGCTGTTGAAGCGATGCGGACCTCTCAGAAAGGTAAGTAGGCCCACCCTGGCCATCCCTGTGTCAATTATTCAAGCAAATTCAACAATCTACAGATGAACGTTGCTACATTGCTGAGAGAGAAAGAACAGCAGATTGTTATCAGTGAACGTCCTTCAATTGTTGGTTCATTCACTCAGCGAAAGTATAAACTTCCATTGCTCGAACTTACGAAATTCAGTGGAAATCCCAAAGAATGGCTACAATTTTGGGCTCAGTTTGGTAAAATTGATGAAGATAACAGTTTAGATCCCTCGGATAAGTATCAGTATCTTCTTCAAGCCACTACTGAAAGTTCTCGTGCCAGAGAAATAGTCAGTAGTTATCCTGCTACATCTGAAAACTACCCCAAGGCCGTGGAACCATTAAAGTCTCGTTTTGGTAGACAGGATGTACTAGTTGAAGTATATGTTAGAGAATTACTTAGGCTCGTACTGCAAGCTAGCAATCCTTCTTTTGGTATGACTTTATGCTCATTGTATGATCGGCTTGAAAGTTATTTAAGAGCTCTGGAATCTTTAAAGGTTACCACTGATAAGTGTGAAGCAATGCTTTTTCCGCTTATGGAATCTTGTTTGCCAGAAGAACTTTTAAGAGCATGGCAAAGATCTCTAGCTTTACATGCACGAGAGGCCAATGCACCCAGTGGAGACATGGGAAAGGCTCGGCTAACACAACTCATGGAATTTTTAAGGTCTGAGGTCGAAAGTGAACAAAGAATTTCTATGGCAATGTCTGGTTTCGGTCTTAGAGATGCAGATAAATCTAGAAGGAAGGACACAAAGCATGAAGCAAAAGGTCGAGGGAATCAACCCACATCTGTCTCAAATGAAACCCCTACTGCCACAGGGTTGTTCACCGCCTCTAAAGATACCGCTAGTAAGAAATGTATATTTTGCTCTTCTAGTCACAATCCTCAGGACTGTATTACAGCTCAGGACTTGTCTTTACTAGAAAGAAAACAAGTGGTAGAGAAAAGTAGGGCCTGTTTCTACTGTCTGCAAGTTGGTCACCCTGCTAAGAAATGTAGGAATCGTTCCAAGTGTATCGTCTGTGGAAAGGGGCATTTTTGCATTAATGTGCGGAGAGATACAGACTGAGTGACATAGGAAAAGGGCTGAAGTTCATCAACCAGTTAGCCAAAATAAGTTACCGGGTAATGCTTTTAAAGACGAGGCCCTTGCAGCAGTAGGAAATCATTGCAATGTACTGATGCAAACGCTGGTAGTCTATATGAAGGGCAACAATGATCGAATACGTAAGGCGAGACTTTTGATTGACTCAGCGTCCCACCGTTCATATATATTGGTTAGTACTGCTGCTGAAATGGGGTACGTTCCACGCTCTCAGGAATAAATTCAGCATGCACTTTTTGGAGTGACGAAACAACTGTTTTAGCCTGGATTCAAAGAGAAGACCAGTGGGATGTGTTCGTATCCAACACAGTGAAAGAAATCAGGAAACTGACCGAAGGACAGGAATGGAGATATGTTCCCGGCACTAGGAATCCTGCAGATCTCCAATCTCGTGGCACTACTGCTAAGCAATTGTTGGAATCAAGATGGTGGGAGGGGCCTGACTGGCTACGAGAATCAACGGACTCATGGTCCTGCGTAGATGTTAAGTTTGATGAAGAAGAGATAACTAGTGGTAAAACGAAACTTGTTGTTTCTTCCATGCTCGCAGCTTCGGTTGCACCAGATTGGTTTTATGCCCTTGCTTCTACTTTCAAGAAAAGTGTACGTTTAGTTGGTTGGACATATCGTTTTGTGAAGAACTGTCGAATAGAAGAACAAGACAGATTCCATGGTATCTTGACTACCGAAGAAATAATCGCTGCAGAGGTTAAAGTGGTGAATTTAGTTCAGAGACAAGTATTCTCGGGGGTGAATGACCCAAAATTATCTAGTTTGATGCAATTTGCTGACAGTAATGGAATTCTACGCCTAAGGACGAAAATCTCACACAGGAAGGATCTAAATTAATTTTGTCGTCCAGCTATTCTCCCTAGTTGTGAGCATCCTGTTGTATTTCACCTGGTTATGGACTTGCACAAAGAATCATGTCATGCAGGCACACAGATGATGATGACTATTCTTAGAGAGAAATTTTGGATTCTTGGTGGAAGACGAACAGTGCGATCTGTCCTGGATAAATGCCTTCATTGCAAGAAGCAAACAGCAAAACATATAGAAGTAAATCCGCCACCTCTTCCTGAAGATCGAGTACGAAATGCTAAGATATTTGAAGTTACTGGCGTAGATTTTGCTGGTTCGCTGTATCTGAAAAAGGAGAGTGGCAGCAGGGAGAAGGCGTGCGTGTGTTTGTACACCTGTGGAGTCTATCGAGCAGTGCATTTGGAGCTTGTATCTTCACTCTCTACTGACAGCTTTATTCAGAGTTTTCGCAGATTCGCCAGCAGAAGAGGTCGACCATCTTTAGTATATAGCGACAATGGTACCAATTTTTCAGGTGCTGATAGTGCCTGCAAGAAGCTGGACTGGGATGCCATTAGTCAGTACAGTAATGACAGGAGAATTAAATGGAAGTTTAACCCTCCAACGGCATCATGGTGGGGTGGTTGGTGGGAGCGGCTTATTGGAATATTGAAGAAACTACTACGCCGTGTTCTTGGCCGAACATCAGTGAACTATGAGGAGATGCAAACGATTTTGTGTGACTGTGAGGCTGTTATCAATGCTAGACCCCTCACATACGTATCCAATAATCACACAGATTTGACGCCACTAACTCCCAGTATATTTCTACAGGAAGTTGAAGAGATAGGAGTTCCAGATTTTGACTTGATTGAATCCACTGATCTAAATAAGAGACTTCGTTACAGACAAAAGCTAAGAGAAGACCTCCGAAGTAGATTTCGTTCGGAATATTTGGGGCAATTGAAGTTGTTAGCCAACAAACATCCCTGTAGACAAATTTCTGTTGGTGAAATAGTGTTGGTGGGAAATGACAACTCAAAACGTCTAGACTGGCCTTTGGCTAGAGTTGTTAAACTACTGAAAGGAACAAATTGGGAAACTAGGCTGGTCCGTGTAAAGACCTCAAGTGGTTTTCTGCTGAGACCTATGCAGAGAATCTATTAATTGGAACTGGAACTTAGTGAGCAGGGTGAATCTTCAATGATCGGCAAGAGGCTTCGACATGATATCAACATTGAAGGGAATATTTCTAAGAGCCAGGAGGAGACGAGATTCGGAAGGACTGTTCGCAAGCCTGTGAAACTAAGTCTGTGATTGTGTTCTGTAAGTTAATGTTGGGCTGGCTACTATTAACTTAGGTGGGAGAATGTGAAGAAAATACTAGAATATCTCGAACTGACATTTATCGATTATGTATAAGTTATGTGTTCGTTATTCATTGAACAACCGTAGTTGAAGTCAGTAATGTAATGTTTTGTATGAGAATAAGTCGTAGTTCAATGACTCCTTAGAAAGTGTCTTCTCGTGAAGTAATTGTTTAGTGTATTCCCACAACACTAGTACAGACATCACAGTGACTCAAGTTATCAGACGATTTCTACACACACCCAAATGCAAGGGGGGTAAATGAACATGATGTTGCAAAACCCCTAAGAGAATCAACAACAACATCTGTACCACACAATATGTATGGGAATGTTATCTATAGTGTATTATAGGCTATTACTTATTGCTTTCCGTTGCACCAGCAGAGTAAGTAAATCTCAGCAGCATACATTGGATCTCTTAATTCAGCAATTAACTTGTTAAACTTTTGGTCGGTAATTGCAAAGTCAATGTAAAAAGACCTTAAACAGAAAAAAAAGAGAGCAGTTGCACAATTAACGAAGGAAAAAATAGACCCCTTTCTTCTTCTCTTCTCTTCTCTTCCCCGTTTTTATTTCTGCCCCATTTTTCAATGGGAGTTTATATATTTTTATACTAATCCCCATAGTTTTACCTTTCCTTACAAAGCCTCCTCTTTTGTGAGAGAACGGTGGGGAAATAAATGGCCCAGCTTCGTTAGCGACGGCCGTACTCAAACAATGCTAATCTGCAAGTACTTTGTCTGGCGGTGGACTGCTCTGTATTGCCTTGTGGCGGTCGTAACTGCTTCATTATGTCTGCCGTAAGTCTACGCTAACACACGTTACACTTGCTCGGCCCCTGTCAATGACAAGATCTTGGTCAGCGTCTATTGACTTCCAATGAAATTATGAGTTTCGTAATATTTTGTTGTTGTTGATTCCTTTAACAGCTTTGCGACATCGTGTTTATATAGCCCCGTGTACTTGGGTATGTGTGTGTGGAATTTGTGGGATAACCTGTGTTATTTTGGTAGCTGTATTAGTTTGTTATTCTGTACGTAAATCAGGTCAGGATTCGGAAGGAGGTGGCCCTGGTCATCCCATCATTTTCCTGGAGTAGAAGTGGGAAAAACCACGGAAGACCACTTCCAGGATGGCTGAGGTGGGAATCGAACCCTACTCTTCTCAGTCTTGGTTCACGAGACTGAATGTACGCCATTCCAGCCCTCACAGTACCAGAATTAAATTTCTTGGCCGAGCCGGGAATCGAAACCTGGACCTCAAATATGACAGCCCCCGAAGGTCCCGGTTCAATTCCCGGCTCTGCCAAGAACTTTTATTCTTGTCTGAGAGCAGGTAAAAAAAAGTCCTCTCGGCACGCCGGAAGGCGGAGGTAGATTTCACCGGACAAACTTGGGGATAAGCGAAAATAGGCAGAATATGCAGGTTTTCGTAGAAGGATCAGACCTCATTTATTACGTGAAAGTATTTTATAATTGGAGATCAATTAACTTTGTTTTTCGTCATTTTATGCATATTTAAAACATTTTATTGTCTTATGATGACGGTAACCTTCTTGTCATTTGGAGTTAATTTTTATACTTGTGGTCACACTGTCCTTATGCAAGGTTTCGACACTGATGTGTAACTATGTAACGGTCTGTTACTTCTTCACGCAAAATTATATCTCCCGCAGAGATTTTGGTTGGTTCCTCAGTTTAGGGGCTGCGACAACGCGGTCATCTAACCCCGTGAACTTTGAGTGAGTGTAGAAACTGTCTGATAAACGGTGTGAATTGTGATGGCTGTATTAGTCTGTAATTCAGGTAAGGAATGCAGACGCTCAATTTCAAGCAGTAGTTCCTAATGTTGCTACCAGATACTACCGTCAACGACACCTAGCTGTGAACTTGGCTACTAGATGCCACCGCAATCAGCAACTCGCAACGAACGTTGGAACCTCCCCTCCAAAGGAAAGCATACTGAGGGATTTTTAGCGCTCTTAGAAAATCCGACGACTTTGGCCGGCTTTGAACCCGCGACCTTGGGCATGCTACCAGTTACGTCACCGAAGCCACTTCACACTTATTCAGATGGAAATCTGAATCTGATCTCGCGCAAGTGCGCTGTCATGGCAACGTCTGATGGCTCATCCCTCATCAATTTAGTAGTGTTGCCATGGCAACCAATGATAGCTCTTGGCATTTTCTTAGAATTCCGAAATCATTTTTCTCATCCCTTGGCGTAATGGTGGGTCATATCAAAAATTCTTTCAGACAAAAGTTTTAGGTAATTATTAGGGGAATATTGTCCATTTTGTACGGTTTTGATATTGTGCCTATTAAGAGAGATATGATTAATGTTTCCCGAAAAACCCACTTGTTCCCACCCCTTTGGTCAATGGTTGGTGCTATAAAAAAACTCTTCAAACATAAATTTTTGAGTTTTATTCGGCACATAGTATGAACTTTGAACGGATTCGATTTTTCACATATTAAGAGAGTTATAGCAATAATTCATTTTTTCTAAAAAAAAGGCCCCCATTTTCATCCCCTTCGTCCGATTAAGCCCAGTAACGAACTCGACCGAGATTTTATGGGTATACATATTCGGTAAAAAATTCAAAGTGATTGGTGCAAAATTACGGCAGTTATCGTGTCCACAAGAAACTGATATACATATATATACATATATTACATAAATGATATATAAACTTTTGAACTGACGGTGGTTTTGGGGTCTGGGGGATGTGAAACGCGAAGATATGTCGAAATTTTCCGGAAATCGAAACATGGTACCCATTGCAATAGTTAGCTTTCTAATGAAATCTACCTAAAATACTACCATCAACGACACCTATCTGTGAACTTGGCTACTAGATGCCACTGGAACCATCAACTCGCAACGAACGTTGGAACTTCTCCTCCGAAAGAAAGCAAACTCAGGGTTTTTTAGCGCTCTTAGTAAATCCGACGACTTCAGCCGGGTTTGAACCCGTGACCTTGGGCATAGAAGTTCAGCATGCTACCAGTTCCGATACCGAAGTTGCTTCCCACAGACAGATGGAAAACTGAATGTTATCTCGTACAGTGGTGTTATCTTAGCAACTGCTGATGGCTCATCCTTTATCAATTAAAAGTAAAGTTGTCATGGCAACCTCTCTTGGCACTTGGCATTTTCTTATAATTTAAATCATATTGCTCACCCCGTGGCGTAATGGTGGGTCATATCAAAAATTCTTTCAGACAAAAGTTTTAGGTAATTATTGGAGGAATATTGTCCATTTTGTACGGTTTTGATATTGTGCGTATTAACAGAGATATGATTAATGTTTCCCGAAAAAAACACTTTTTCCCACCCGTTTGGTCAATGGTTGGTGCTATCAAAAAACCTTTCAAACATAAATTTTAGGGCCTTGTTCGACACATAGTATGAACTTTGAATGGATTCAATATTTCATATATTAAGAGAGTTATAGCGATATTTCACTTTTTCGAAAAAAAGCCTCCCATTTTCACCCCCTTCGACCGATTATGCCCATTAACGAACTCGACCGAGATTTTAAGGGTATACATATTATGTAAAAAATTCAAAGTGATTGGTGCAAAATTACGACAGTTATCGTGTCCACAAGAAACTGATATACATACATAAATTATATATAAACTTTTGAACTGACGGTGGTTTTGGGGTCTGGGGGATGTGAAACGCGAAGATATGTCGAAAATTTCCGGAAGTCGAAACATGGTACCCATTGCAACTAAGGTAACACCGAGAAGAGGAGAATTCGATACTCACCTCAACCATCTTTAAAGTGATTGTCTGTGGTTTCCAGGCAAATGCCGGGATGGTTCCTACCCAAAGGCTATGGCCGCGTCCTTCCCATTCCCATCTGAATTACAGACACTCATACACCCACCACAACTACAATAATAATAATCCCTGGCACTACAGCCCGTGAAGGGCCTGGGCCTACCCAGCGACCGCTGCCCAGCCAATTGGCCTTCAGATATTGCGGTGACGCGTGATCAGCGCATCGGGTCCCCTCGGCCGTTAATCTTGGTATTCGTGATCGGGGCACTGCCTCACTGTCAGACAGCTACTCAATTGTCCTCACGAGGCCGAGTGCACCCCGTTCCAGCCCTCACGTCAGTTTCTAAAATCCCTGACGGAGCCGGGAATCATACCCGGGGCCTCCAGGTGAGAGGAGGCGCGATACCCCAACACGACGGGGCCTGTATCACAATAATACAAGTTATCAGAAAACTCACATCTCATTAATCAGTCAATCAACCACAACAACAACAACAACAACAGACTAAATTGCGAAACAGCATTATAGGCTACGCAATGATCTGGGGTTATATTGCCATCCGTTGTGATGATGATGATGATGATGATGATGATGATGGCTGGTTTAAGGGCAGGATAGCGAGGTCATGTGCACATCCATTATGTTCGAAGACAAAATTCAATTAACTTTCCTGAAAGCACTCAATTCTATTTTCATGGAGGGAATATATCTTCTCAAATTCTTTTCTGAATGCGATGTAAGAACAATTTAAATGCACTTCGTCTTGAAAGCCCGACAAATGATGTGCCACGAGGCGAAATTAGAAAACTCTTAAAGTTACTATTTTCCCTTTTGAGATGAAGAATAAGTTCTTTTGAGAAGCAGGAGTGTATGAAATACGCAGCCTATTCAATGTGGTAACTGAAGTAACTGCAATGTAAAAGCCGGCAATTGAATGCCATCCTCTCCACCCTTAAATACATACACTACCTTCTCTCAGATGGCTACAGCATTATTCATATAAGTTACTCTTTGTAAAGAAACTAAGACGGTGCTTCTAAAGACATCTCTATATGAACAAGAAGTTCCGTGAAGAACTATACAGCCTACTTTTCATGCCAATGATTATTCTACAGTATATGAACCTATCTAGAATAATGACGAAATTAAGTTGGTAATATCGAAATATCTAATTAGTTCAAAATATACCTGGTATAATGTAGCCTGATAGAGCATTACAGTTGGCACCCCTGGTGACTGAATATATTCTTAGTTCCACCTCTTAAGGTACAGAATACGAAATTTGGTTAAGTCCAATGGACGTTACATGCAGTTAGACACTGGATCTATCAGCACGCGTAAAAGCATGTTGCCAACAATACCATGCGTGTGCTGGTCAGAAATAATCTGAATTACTATGATATCTTGTTGTGCCAATTTTGGATGAAATCCATTTGTTAGTATAGAAGTTACATGTATTTTAAAATTGGACATATCAGCAGGCATAGAATCATGTTGGCAGCACTGCCTTGTATTAATTACTCCAAATTAATCTAGAATGTCAGGTGCTATACGTGTGCAAAGTATAGAGCTGTTGGCTTGCATACTTTCTGATATATTGATATTAGGGTAAAAAGAATATAGACAGCATTTATTAACAGTTGGCAGCCCTGATTGCTCTTAACTATACTTATAGTCAAATCTGTTATGGTACACATAGCACATACGAAATTTGGTTGAAATCCAACTGATAGTATAGAAGTTACATGTATTTAAAAATTGGTACTATCAGCAGGCTTATAATCATGTTGGTAGAACTGACGTATATAAGTTACTCTTAATCTAAATTGTCAGAATATACGTGTGCATAGTTTAATGCTGTTGGCTTGCATACTTTCTGATATATTGGTATTTGGACAAAAAAAATAGAGAGAGCAATAATTAACAGTTGTCAGCCCTGGTGGCTCTTAAGAATATGCTCAGTCATATCTGTTTATGTACAGATATTACATACAAAATTTGGTTGATATCCAATTGATAGTGTAGAAGTTATATGCATTTAAACATTGGAACTATCAGAAGGCTTAAAATTATTTTGGCAACACTGTCATGGTTGGCCTCCTGGAAATTAAACTGAAATAGTATTATCTACATGTGTGCCAATTTTGGAATAGCTCCCATCCATACCTTGCATGATATCCAACATGGAGCTCAAATTTCTAGTGCGTTTTTTCAGCAGTTGGTAGCACTGACATCATTTTCAAATATGGACGTGAGCTATTCCGTGCACATCTTTACTCATACTAAATTTGGTTTTGATTGCTGCAGCCGTTTAAGAGTTGAAAGGGGGGGGGGGGGGGACGGACACACACACAGCCAGACAGACTGACAGACAGACACACATTTTCCCGGATCGATCTCATAAGTCTACTTTTCCCTCATTTTTGCAAAATGTGAAAAGTAGGCTAAAAATAATTAAATATATAATTTTATAATATCATATCTGATGCACGAGAAAGATGGAGGAAATGAATGAATGCCCTAAAGCAAGATAGCTTTGAAGCCATCTTTCAGCATTACCTTATTAACAATTAATATTCTAGCTTTCAGTCGGTCTTCACGAAAATGATTCCAATTACTGGAATATGTCAAAAAATCTGTAATAAATTGCATGTGATTAAGATTTATATGCATTCTAGCAACCCGATCCGGCTTCGCCCGGGAACAGTTATGAATGCATTACGTGATAACCGCTTTTTTTTTCAATGTCAATGAACAACGACCAATATTCGTTTTACGTCTCGGCATGATGGGTTAAAATCACTGACTGGACTATTAATTATATTATCATGGAGATGCATGTGCAACACATTCTTGTGGGACGTAATTTAAGAATGGCGTGGTGCATGAAACAAAAATCACTCTTCCGTCCAATCTTAACTTGACTGTGAATTTTGCGGAACGAAAATCTCATTGGCGAAATGAAGAAAAGCCGAGTTGCATTTCCAGGGAAACTCCAAACACAACCACACTTCTCTAAAAATTTTTTACTCAACACGACTCAACCGTTTGCTGCTGGCTGTACAGTATCTGGGGCAATAAGCTCGCCCGCTAGCTAGGCTGTAGCTGGGGTAATAGACTCGCCCCTAGCTAGCTCGTAAACTGTCGCCTCAGTAACTGAATGGAGATTGTTGGAAGAAATGTAAACGTAAAAACACTTATAGTAGGCGATGTATTGAAGACAGAGATATGCTCTCCCGGGCGTTTTTGTAGAACTTTTCATGCTGAACAATTCTTACACTCATGGTATACAGATATTTTTAACGGTTTGCCCAGCGTAAGCTTACAAAGCGCTTGGACGCCGGTTTTTTTCGACTTTTCCACTGAAATCGTTACTGCTCGGCCAGTCATCTAACCATGTAGCAACCAATGGTTTCGTCCAATCATGTGACCAAGTAGCAACCAATAGCTGTATCTCACAATGGCTTTAGAAGAGTACAGTGCAATTTTTAGTCTATTTTTATTTCTGAAAAAAAAAAAAAAAAAAGGCTTATGAGATCACCTTTTGTCCGTGTGTCTGTCTGTGTGTGCGTGTGTGTGCGTGATGGTGTGTGTGATGGTGTGTGTCCCCCCTAATAACTTCTAAACGGCTGGAGCGATTACAATGAAACTCGGTAAGTTTATAGCACTATTACGGGGCACCCCAACCGCGCCCTTTAAATTTTGTTACGTCTCACCAATCCAACATGGCAGCTGTGCGAATTATTTCACCAGCATTCGATATCTACGAAACTATTACCGATATCACCCTGGAATATTTCACGGTGATAAAGGGAACTACTAGAAGGTCACCTATGTGATTTTTGAAAACCTGATAACTACAAAACTAACATGGCGGCCAAGCGAAATTGCGACTTTAAATAGATGTTTCTCACGATTTAACCAACCAAACACAATGAAACTTGATACAGTATATGTTTATACATATTGTAATGCACCGACATCTAACTTCGTTCAATTGTTTACATAACCTCAAGATGGCGGCTGTGCGAAATATTTCACCGGCATTCTATATCTCTGAAACTATAAGGGGTATCACCCTAAAATTTTGTACGGAGATAAAGGTCACCACTGGAAGTTCATCTGTAAGACTTTCAAAACCCGGTTAACTACAAAACGAATATGGCAGCCAAGCGAATTTAAAATTTTAAATAGACCTTTCTCGCGATTTAATGATCCAAACGCAATGAAACTTGGTACAGGAAATGTTTACACACATTGTAATGCACTGGTATCCAATTTAGTTCAATTGTTTACATAACCTCAAGATGGCGGCTGTTTGATTTTTAAAATTAAGTTTTTATTTCTTGTGTCGTAATCATGCAATCGAAGTGAAAGTTTGAATAATGAACCCTTGTAATAATTTTACTTTAATGGTACATGACTCTATGGCTTATACATATAACAATCCAACATGGCAACTATCCGAAATATTTAGATGGATCTCAATATCTACGAATCTTTTACAGCAATGGAACTGATTTTTTTAATGTTCATAGGGGCTATGAACATAAGTTCACCTATAGGACACCGGGTGAGTTAGCCGAGGTCGTTACGGCATGACTGCTGGCAGTCGCTCACATCCGGGAGGCGAGGAGGTTCGAATCCCCCCGCCGGCAACCTTGAAGATGGTCTTCTGTGGTTTCCCATCTTCCTTCCAGGCAAATGCCGGGGTTGGTCCCTCACTATAGGCCACAGCCGCTACCTTCCACCTCCTAGTCCTTACATTCCCACTTTCCTCCCCAACGGTACTTGTAGCTCACCCATTGGGTGTCCGTCTCGAAGCAGCTACAAAACTGGCGAGCCGAACATGTCCTCAGACACTCCCGGCACTAATAGCCATACGCTAAAAAAACAAACTATAGGACTTTCAATAACCTGGTGATCACTAATCCAACATGGCGGCAACGCGAAGAATAAATATTCACATGGTCGTTTCTCGCAATTTAACCATCCGAGTGCAGTGACACTTGGTACAGTAAATCCTTCTACAAATGTTAATCCACTGGCATCTAATTTCATTCATTTGTTTCCATAACCACAAGATAGCAGCTGTGTGAAATTTTAAAATCTCGTTTTTACTTCTTGTGTCCTAATCATACGATTGAAGTTTGAATACTACACGTACACAATACTCTTCATGTAACAGTACATAGCTCTAAGACCTACAGATATAAAAATCCAACATGGCGACCATCCGCAATATTTAGCCGGTTCTCAATATCTGCGAATCTATTACAGCAATAAAACTGAACTTTTGTATGTTGATAGAGGCAATTAACCTAAGTAGGATATATGAAAATAGGCTGTATAGTTCTTCACGGAACTACTTGTTTCAATTTAATTGAACTCGATGTATTTTATGAATTACTCACCACCACACCTCACACTTGAACACATGTCACTACATCGGCGTGTAACGACGTACTGCTTGAAACCCCATACAGCTGACTAATATGGTGCCAATTTTAGCCAAAACATCAAACAAACATCAACTACCTGCCGTCATCTGTGACGTCATCGACTACACTAAAATTTTCCCTTAGACACGTACGTATCGTGGTACATACTTGAACCGGTGAGGGATTTGTATTCTACACTTGGACTTGGATAATATATTTCATTTTCGGGATATTCACGATTTTAATAACTTACTTCATATTGTGGGAGTCATTGCTAATTGAAATTACTGCCCATTATCACCACAGTAGTGGAAATTGGGTTGGTTTTTTAGATTTGACACCTTAGTTATAACTGGATTAATAACTCACTTAGATGGTTACAAGTTTCACAGGCCCTCGATGTAGTCTCCACCTTTGAGTACAACGTGTTCCCAGCGATGCGGAAGTCGTTGGATCCCGTTGGCACTGCCCAATCTATTGATGGTACGAAGAGAGCGCTCGGCAACCTGCTTAACGTCTTCAATGGTACGGAAGCGCTGCCATACTGTTCCCCGAGGGCAAACCGTTAATGCGGCGTACTATTGTTCGTTTCTGCAAGACCATCTCTGAGGAGCTCTGAGAAGGAAACGGCGCCACCACATGGTTACACCGCCCATCGTTCTGCATGACAATGCTAGGGCACACACAGCAGGCGTTGTGTCGGCATTGTTGGATCGCTGGGGCTGGGAGGTCCTCTATCACCCCCCATATTCTCCCGACATCAGTCCCTGCGACTATGATCTCATCCCGAAGATGAAGATTACAATGCGCGGGGAGCAGGCTGCCGAGCGCTCTCTTCGTACCATCAATAGATTGGGCAATGCCAACGGGATCCAACGACTTCCGCATCGCTGAGAACACATTGTTCGCAACGGTGGGGACTACATCGAGGGCCTGTGAAACTTGGAACCATCTAAGTGAGTTATTAATCCAGTTATAACTAAGGTGCCAAAACTAAAAAAAAACAACCCATGTATATAAACTAGCGGACTCGTGCAACTCTCGCATGTGTATACACCACCCGCATGGCTTTACTGTAATGCGCGATTCTATAAATATGATTATTTGTTTATACGCACTTTTTACACTAATTGTCCATATTTATGAAATCCGAGAGCAATTCATCACTGCTGCTGGTTGCGCAATGGGTTGTGTGCGCCCCATGTGTATAGACTAACCGCCCAGCACTAGTGCTATGCGGCTGTACGCGATACAGTTCTGCCAGGAGCTATCATCTTGTGAATTTGTTTAAAAGCCCTTTATAAACAAATAAAATAAACTATGAGACCAATGGTGCTAGGGTTGAGTAGTTTAATAACTAGTCTACTACTGTCGACCAAAGTATTATGTGCACTCGAGTTTGAAGGTTGTTTGTGAAGTAACCAATAGACCTAAATAAAATCCAATAACATCATAATTTTCGTTGTTCTATTTTACGTTAGTTCATGTAGGTTTGGAATGTTTAATTTATATTTTAATATTTTTTTTTATCGCAGTTGGAACACAAAAAGTGCACGTTTTAAGCGTGTTTCAACCATGGGTCACATTTTAGAATTATTATCTCAAAAACCCGTCATCAGATCGAATCCAAATTTTAACACAATATACATTGGAATGTTGTATAACTGGTTTATTAATTTCAAAATTTTGTGTGTCCAAGAAACAAACTTGTTATCATTTTTGTAAAGTAACTTTTTCTCGGCTAGGGGTGGTTGGAAAATGTAGTTCTTGGTCGCGTTGTAATCCTTATACATCGAAAGGTTATGCTGTATGACTGTGAAATACGTAAATTAATTCACTTATTTTATATAAGTTTGTATTTGTAGGGAGAAATAAGCCATGGTTCACTAGCTAGCCGCTTCGGGGAGAGCTGTACAGCGTTGCCGATATGGAGCTCATCACGCTTCATGGCGCGCCTCGCTCGGAAGTGATGGGCTCCATCTCAGCAACGCTGTACAGCTTTTCCCGGAGCGGCTAGCTGGTGAACCATGTGTTATTTCCCCGTACAAATACCAACCGATATAAAATAATTGAATTAATTTGCGTATTTCACAGTCATACAGCATAACCTTTTGATGTATAAGGATTACAACGCGACCAAGAACTATATTTTCCAACCACCCCGAGCCAAGAAAAAGTTACCTTACAAAAATGATAACAACTTTCTTTCTAGGACACACAAATTTTTAAAATTAATAAACCAGTTTTACAACATTTCAATGTATATTGTGTTACAATTTTGATTCGATCTGATGACAGGTTTTTGAGATAATAAATCTTAAATGTGACGCATGGTTGAAACACGCTTAAAAACGTGCACTTTTTGTGTTCCAACAGCGATAAAAATATTAAGATATAAATTAAACATTCCAAACCTACATGAACTAACGTAAAATAGAACGACGAAAATGATGATGTTATTGGATTTTATGTAGGTCTATTGGTTACTTCACAAACAACCTTCAAACTCGAGTGCACATAATACTTTGGTCGACAGAAGGCGTGAAGTACCAAGACTTCACTAATCAGCTCTAGTGCGTAAGATTCCAATACTGGACAAAGGCGATAACAAGTTATAATCAGGTGTGAAGGTGGGAATTAGTGTAAGGAGTAACTCGTGAGCACACTTTACCTGTGTATGGCGCCCGTCGAAGGTGATGACCGTCAGGGCTCCTGCAGGACAAGAACCTGATGACTGGGTATCTTGCCCATTTATAGCGTCGACTCTCGTGTCGGCACATAAATGACCCAGTTACTGTTTACTGTTAGTGTTGGGCCATGAAGGTGTAATGAGTATGGCGTGTTGTTGTTGATTCCTCTGTGGTGGTTTGATCGAGTATTATGTTGTATTAGAAATAGGGTCTGAAGGGTGTATTGATAGGGGTCAGATGGTATTAATTTGTTGGGGGTGCAACCCTATGAGATCCTTATACAGAGAGTTTAGTTTGTATGTAACGGAGACCCTCGCTTGCCCACTAGCCCGTGGCGCGAGCCTGTCTCCCGCCACGCACTTTGCCGTTATGCGGCGCCCGCGCGGCACTGAGTCATTGAGTATAGGAATTTGTACTTACCTAGTTCACAGTTGGTGCTGAAAATGTTCGCCATTCACTGCTACACATTGCTGGCACCTTTTTATGAAACTGGCATTTGCTCTCTGAAGACCCTCAGCACCGATTGACTGTATTTCAGCTGTAATATAGTCTGTCTGTCTGTTAGGTAGCCATCCCGAAGGCTGGTTGGATCCTCTAAAAGCACCGCCGTTAGGTTATGTGGGTAGATATCCACAAAAACCCAAGGCAGCGCTATATTGAGGCGTACTAAGCAAGAAGAGGAGTGAGGTAGTTTGCCATTGCTTTCCTCACTGAGTCAGTATAGTAGTACTAACCCTATGAGTAGAACCTTTCACAGCATCCACATGCACTGACTGTGCCCAGAATATCATTACTAAGCACCACCCATACCTCAGTAGCTTCCATATAATCACAGCCATGAGTGAGACTGAGACATCGGTGAAAATCCACATTTTACTCTAGCCTGTGCCAACAGACAAATGCAAGTGTACTGCATTCATCAAGAGATGGCAAGCAGTCTTTAAGCTCATTTATAGTGTGTGGGTTTCTCGCATACACTCTATTTTTAAGCGGTCCCCACAAATAAAATTCACATGGTGATAAGTCTGGGCTTCGTGAGGGGCCACACGTTCCGACTTATAATCCTCGTACCGAAAATGCGACGCAATTCTGTCATGGATGCTTCGGCAGCGTGAGCAGTGGCAGAATCTTCTTGAAAGTAATTTGACAATCGCCCTCCGTAAGTCAGTTCGTCAAAAAAATTGGTCAAGGATCACATTGAAGTACAAATTTAAGTACAAATTCCTATACTCAATGACTCAGTGCGGCACATGCGCCGCATAACGGCAAAGTGCCTGGTGGGAGACAGGCGCGCAACGCGGGTGAGCGAGCAAGTGAGGGTCTCCGTGACATACAAACTAAACTCTCTGTAGGATCTTAGGGGCGCAACAATATGTCCGTTGACTTTTCAAGAAATGCAAGATTTTTCATGTACTATTGAGATGATTTGGAAGATTTTGGTACAAACCACATCTTCTAACTCCCTCTGGTTTAGGAGCTTGAGTTCTGTGAAACATACACATTAGCGTATTATATAGATTACATAAATATGTGCTTTAATTTGTTCCTCATTAAACGAAAATATTGCCATGTTTGTTTGGCATCTGGTCTCTTCAACTGTTACCGATGTGCACACATTAACGTCACATTACTGTTACCAACATATGGGACACAAAAACACTTTGTTCTTATGTGAGAAAGCATTAATTGGCAAAACGATTAGTCTGAGTAAAGGTTATTGATGCGTGAGTATTCCCACTGTGCGTGACAATAACCAGGGGTGTAGATTCGGCTAATGCGGTCAGCAGGGCCACGCGATAATTGATCAGTAGTACCGTAACCGTGGGGTTTGTCAATATTGTATTTGTCCCATAATTTACGCGTATTATGGCGGACAACTGGAATTTTATTATATAAGTCGTGAAATTAAAAATAAAAACTTTACGAGCCTTACAGTAGTCGCATATGATGTGTAACATCTGACATAGAAGAAACCTCACGTGAAATTGTTGATACACCAGTATTTTATACTATTATTGGCACAAATATGAATCTATTGTAAAAGGAAGTGTTTTACAGATATTGCAGTTTATAATACGGAACTCATTTTATTAGATGATTTGTAGCTTCCACCAGCACTAGCCTAAATAAAGAATACGATATGGCTCAACTAGATTAATAGACGCGACACCGCTCATAACCTTAAATTCCTTATAAATAGGCCAACTTGCGAGTAAATGCAATGTGCACAACAGTAGATCATGAAAGGCTTGCCCAGTTCCCGGACCTCTTGATTCACAGACCCACACGTAATTTCATATGTATTCTGTTAAACTGAGTCATATTGATATGATTAGCAGCAGACTATCAAGAAGGCAGTGCGAGAACAATCAAGAAGGCAGTGCGAGAACAATCAAGAAGGCAGTGAAGAAAAAAAGAGAGTCTTGGAACTGATATGTATTATTAGTGTGTAAATAAAACAGATTTTTGTGTGTTGATGAATGTCCAGGAGGGATACGATCCTGCTGGCAGTGCGTCTTACACACTTCCATCCGATCCACTTCCGTCCCATTTTTCAAAATCACTCCCACAAAAATATCCAGCAACCGAGTGGAAAGATGTTACACATCAAAAGGGGATGGTGGGTGGGTTATAGACAGTCGAGGAGAAAACATCTATCAAGACAGCATTTCCACAATAATTATATTTGCATTGCAGCCAATGGCCATAGCAGGGAATATCAATTGATCGCCCGTAGGCTCCCCATTGAAACATGATAGAGCGGTTCTCACTAATTAACCTACAAATTTAGCTTCACACTACCCTTTGTAGTGGTAGGCTCTTTTATACATGCCATAAATCTATGACATGGGCCCACTGGCTTTCCTTCCCCTCCTAAGGAAGGCATACTGAAAGATTTTAACGCTCTTAAAAAATCCGACGACATCGTCCGGGTTTGAACCCTTGATCTTTGGCATAGCAGTTCAGCATGCTACCTTCTACGCCACCGAAGTCATATTTCCATAATTCTTATTTTGGCTAATTTAAGTACGTTTGTAGAAGATTCACCACTCCTTACCGGCTACTCAATTGTCCTCACGAGTTTGAGATCACCCCGTTCCAGCCGTCACGTCAGTTACTATAATACCTGGACTTGTCACTAAACCTACTTTAATTTAATTTACTACATTCTAATTATAGACTTACTTGAGCACAATAAAGATCCCTAATTTGTGTCATGAATTGGAACGAAATATTGTTTTTAATCCAATAGACAGGTAATGAGGCGAATACGCTGATGGCTTACTGAACAAGTCAACTCGGGCTTCCACAAAATCGAACATCATTCATAAGCCTATGATGGATCATCGTCGTGACGAATTTCAACAATTACTATTCGACATTTAATACATCATTCACGTGTACAAATATCATCACTACCCAACAATAACCCTTCTCCAATTCATGTTCTTCGATGAATTTCATTAGCTCACGTGCTCAACATATTATAACCACCACAGAATAATGACCTAAAATATCATAATATTCTCTACCGACTGATACAGTCTTAAATTCACATCGGAATGCCCTACTCAAAATCATAACTTACTGCAAATCAACCTGTCCTTTGAACTCATCAAAACAATAACCTTATGCAATATCATAAATTGGTGATCTCTCTCTGTACTGTTTCAATTCAGATAGCTCAAACGAACTGGGCTATTGTGACATACATCCAAAATTGTTTAATGGTTTTGTGAGGCCATGAAAATGAAAATCCACAGCCTGCTTCCAGTCGACCGACCGGGTCAGGGAATGGAATGAATGAAGCCCCCATCTAGCGGCGAGGATATGAACTGTGCCGGCTGCCGAAGCCTGTCGCAATCCCCCGGGGCAATGATTAAATGACAAATGAAATGATACTGGAGAGTGTTGTTGGAATGAAATTCTGACAGGGAAAACCGGAGTAGCCGGAGAAAAACCTGTCTGCCTCCGCTTTGTCCAGCACAAATCTCTCATAGAGTGACCGGGATTTGAACCACGGACCCAGCGGTGAGAGGCCGGCGTGCTACCGCCTAAGCTACGGAGGCTCCTGTGAGGCCAGGAAATATACTTAAATAATTCGTCACTCATGGGTAACATATGATACTTCCGACCCTGATAAGAAAAGAATCGAGATAGTAAGATGGTCAACCACAAGCTAGGTAATAAACCAGTGGTGACTCCTGATTTTATAATGTGTAGGACGTAATAGGATAGGCTACTTATCAGTTAAGATAATTATTATAGCTGGGTTAAATTGAGAAATTAGACTCGGTCTAATATTCATCATTCAGTCGCACAGCACTGTTACGAACACAACACACAATACAATACAATCGAATACCACTACAAAGATGTGCACACGCTGAAAACAGACCATCCATTCTCACCGCGGGAAATCGTAAGTAATAAGGCCGTAGTGTACGTTTAAATTCAACCAATGGTGAGACTTGAGTATCTCAGTAGACGTCATCAGAGCGCCATTAAACAGACCAAACCTGCCCCTTACCTCTCAAGTACAACCCATACATTTCTGAAGCTATAAACACGTGCTTTGAGGATGCAAGGCTTCCTTCCTCAGCTTTCTACTCCGGGGGTGAAATGATGAACTAGTTACACGTACTGACAGTGACAGTCAGACAGAGCTTATCGAGGGGCCCGCAAGGTTGCCCCAAATACTATTAAAACAAGTAGTTCCGTGAAGAACTATACAGCCTATTTGCATATATCCAACTCATGTCAGTTGCCTCTATCAACATACAAAATTTTAGTTTGATTGTTGTAATAGATTCGTAGATATTGAGAACCGTCTAAATATTTCAGATCGTCGCCATGTTGGATTTTTATTTATGTACTATTACATGAAGATTATTGTGTACGTGTGGTATTCAAACGTCAATCGCATGATTAGGACACATGAAGTAAAAAAGAGATTTACAAATTTCGCACAGCTGCCATCTTGTCTTTATGAATACAATTGAAATAAACTAGATGCCAGTGGATTAACAATTGTATAAGCATTTACTGTACCAAGATTCACTGCACTCGGATGGTTAAATCAAGAAAAACGTCTACTTAAATATTTGTACTTCGCGTCGCCGCCATGTTGGATTTGTGCTCACCAGGTTATTGAAAGTCCTATAGATGAACTTATGTTCATAGCCTCTATGAACATTAAAAAAACAGTTTGTTTGCTGTAAATGATTCGTAGTTGGTAGCATTCTGAGCTTCTATGTTCAAGATAGCGGGTTCAAACCCGGCCGAAGCCGTCGTATTTTTTAAAAGCGTTAAAAATCCCTCAGTATGCCTTCCTTCGGAGGGGAAGTAAAGCCGGCGGTCCCATGTCATAGATTTATGGCATGTTAAAGAACTTTCCACTAATTACACCTGTGTGAAACTAAATTGTATAGGTTAAGAATGTAAACATCGCTCTTAGGTTGCTACGTGCGTTGCCAAGAGCCGACTGCGGTGGCGTTTAGTAGCTAAGTTCTGAACTTGGCCTAGTAGTCGTTGACGGTGGCGTTTGGCGGCAAAAGTAGTAACTATTCAAAATTCAAAGTTCCAGTCCTTACATGAATTAAAAACAGATACACACACTAATACAGTCATCACAATTAACACTGGTTATCAGACAGATTCAACACACACCCAAATTACACGGGGCTACATGACCGCGTTGTCGCAGCCCTTAAACTAATGAACCAACCAACCAACCAACGTCTTTTGCAGTTTACGTGGAAAGGAGTAGCGCGGTTCTGGAACGTAATTTACCAAAATTTGCGTAGCTCCCGGTTTTGGATATCTAGCATGATTCTAATTTGTTATAAAGTCTTCAACAAATTAGTGAAGGCACATGGTTAAGCGCCGTGTGTGTATTGGTCTGTTCAGTAAGTTGTGGGAAGGGGTATCAGCTGGCGGGACGTACACGTGGCTGTAATAGATTCGTCGATACGTATTAAGAGCCGTCTAAATATTTCAGATGGTCGTCATGTTGGATTTTATATATGTAGGCCATAGCATTATGTACTATTAGATATCGATTATTGCGTAGATTCATTATCCAAACGTTGATTTCGATCGCATGATTAGGACACAAAAATAAAAAATAATAATTTTAAAATTTTGCATAGCCGCCATCTTGAGGTTATATAAACGATTGAACTAAATTAGATGTCAGTGCATTACAATGTGTAGAAACATTTCCTGTTACAAGTTTCACTGCGCTCAAATGGTTAAATCGCAAGAAAAGTCTGTTTAAAATTTTTCTAATTCCCATGGCCGCCATGTTCGATCGGTACAGTACTTAACAGGTTATTGTAGGTCACATAGGTGAACTTAGAGCAATGCCCTTTAACAACGTACAAAATTTCATGTTGATATCAGTAATGGTTTTGGAGATATAGAATGCCTGTGAAATATTTCGCACAGCCGCCATGTTGGATTGGTAAGTTCTGAAACGTATTTTAGGGTATTTTGAGTCTAAAACATGTTTTTGGTATGTTAACACTAGGTTTAATATGAACTGTCATAAATTCAAAAAAACATTTTTACTAATTTTAGTCCTTATTTCGTCTATACTCTTACTCCTTAAAAGTTGTGAAATTGTGACGTTCCAGAACGTCAATACTCCTTAAAGGCTTTAAGTTAGGAACCATCTCAACATTTGCCTGAAGTAGAAGTGGGAGACGACGGACAGAACAGATCAGATGGAAATTAAACTCATCTGAATGTATCCCGTTCCAACCCGTGGGACAGATTTAAATTTTCTTGGCAAAGCCGGAAATTGAACCAACGACCTTCAAATCCAGAAATTTAATGCGTGACTCAACACACTTAGTGACTGTACAGTTGAGCTAAATGTATAAAAGCTGTGCGTTGTGTAAGCCAGGTATAGAATGAATTCAGTAGCTAGCCATCATCCCTTCCCACAATACTTCAGCGTGGCAGTTCTGAATGAGTGACAGATAAAAGACTAGAAGTCTGTCAGAGCCAGCCTCTTCCAGTCGGCCATGACGAGGTAGAAGCTCTTTAAAAGCAAGCCTTTAGTAAACAAGAAAAACACGCTTTCAAAGTACTATTTATTTATCTTCTATGTTAACGCTTGGGCAATTATTTAATTCCGTTTTACATTAAAAGATGAGTTCTCAGATATTTGCTAACAGAGAGCAAAGAGGGAAAGAGCTAAGAGAAATACAAGGGACATCAGAAAGCTATGTTCTGTTTTATTGCATAAGTATTTGATAAAGTCCTACAAAACTGCTCGCCATTGAGTCACTCCATTCTACCACAGCTATATTCAAAGAAGCCAAAGATAAGAAGTAGGCAATAAGTTAGCGAACACGCAACACCCGGGTCGGGTTTGACTCAGAATTCAAAATTGCTGATTTAGGTTGGCAAAACTCCAAATGTTACATATTTTAAAACGTACTGTTTTAACCTTCCGTCGGGCGCAGGTTATGAGATTGATACAAGACTCCGTCGATTGTTTGTCGACAACCGTGAGTACAAGTTTCTTCTCGATTTTAGTTTCCTGATCTCTTTCCTCTCCATTGTCATGAACCGCAGAATGTGACTGACTGCTCTGTTGTCAAGATATCAGCTAACTGATTAATTTGATACACTGCGCCCTTGCTGTTTCATTCCAAAAATACGTTTATTTCCTTATCTACACCACACGGTGAGTAATACAACACTAATTTAGGATGTAGAATGTTTTTATTTTATTTTGGGGTCCTTTTACCCTTCTTTTATATTCAAACTAGCAGGTACCCGCGGCTTCGCTCGCGTCATAGTCGGGTCATATTGTTATTCAATGAAATGCAGGTTTAACCCCATTATACCCCTTTAAAACATGAATATCCAAAAATCCCTCCTTAGTAGACGTTTTCGACACACAACAAACATATCCCCAAAATATCATTCTTCTAACTTTAATAGTTTTGGTTGGTCGATGAGAGTGAATATCCAAAAATCCTTCCTTAGTGGACGTTTTTTCTTCCAGAATTTCACCCCTCCCCATGGGCCCCTTAAATTGGATTTATGAAAAATCGGTCGAACACCTATTTATTTATTTTCAAGCTGATTGTTTTCCGCTGAGTTTCAAACTTCTCGCTATGTCGTTTAAGAGGTACACGCTCCGTTAGGAAACTTACAACCCCCACTTTCCATCCCTTTCACCTCATAATACACCACATCGAAAAACCATAAAACATGTGTCAGCTTATTAGCCTATTTTCAATTTTGAAAAAATAGGCTTATGAGATCACCTTTTGTCCGTGTGTGTGTGCGTGTGTGTGTGTGTGTGTGTGTGTGTGTGATTCGTGTGTGTGTCCCCCCCTAATAAAATCTAAACGGCTGGAGCGATTTCAATGAAACTCGGAAAGTTCATAGCACTATTCCCGGCGACCTCGACCGTGCCCTTCAAATTTTGTTATGACTCACCAATCCAACATGGCGGCTGTGCGAAATATTTCACCAGCATTCAATATCTCCGAAACTATTACCGATATTACACTGACATTTTCTATGGTGATAGAGGGAACTACTATAAGTTCACTTATGTGACTTTTGAAAACCTGGTAACAACAAAACCAACATGGCGGCCAAGCGAATTTGCGACTTTTAAATTGACGTAGCTCGCGATTTGACCAACCAAACGCAATGAAACTTGGTACAGTATATGTTTATATACATTGTAATGCACCGACATCTAACTTCGTTCAATTGTTTACATAGTCACAAGATGGCGAATGTGAGAAATATTTCACCGGCATTCTATATCTCTGAAACTATTAGCGGTAAACCCCTGAAATTTTGTACGGAGATAAAGGGCACTACTGGAAGTCCATCTATAAGACTTTCAAAAACCGGTTAACTAAAATACGAACATGGCGGCCAAACGAATTTGAAAATTTTAAATAGACCTTTCTCGCGATTTAATGTTCCAAGCGCACTGAAACCTGGCACAGGAAATATTTATACACATTGTAATCCACTGGTATCTAATTTAGTTCAATTGTTTACATAACCTCAAGATGGCGGCAGTGCGAATTTTAAAATTAAGATTTTATTTATTGTGATGTAGTCATGCGATCGAAGTTAAAGTTTGAATAATGAACCTACGCAATAATTTTCCTTTAATGGTACATGACTCTATGGCCTATACATTTAACAATCAAACATGGCGACCATCCGAAATATTTAGACGATACTGAATATCTACGAATCTATTTTAGCAATCAAACTGCATTTTTAGCCTATTTTCAATTTTGAAAAAATAGGCTTATGAGATCACCTTTTGTCCGTGTGTGTGTGCGTGTGTGTGTGTGTGTGTGTGTGTGTGATTCGTGTGTGTGTCCCCCCTAATAAAATCTAAACGGCTGGAGCGATTTCAATGAAACTCGGAAAGTTCATAGCAATATTCCCGGCGACCTCGACCGTGCCCTTCAAATTTTGTTATGACTCACCAATCCAACATGGCGGCTGTGCGAAATATTTCACCAGCATTCAATATCTCCGAAACTATTACCGATATTACACTGACATTTTCTATGGTGATAGAGGGAACTACTATAAGTTCACTTATGTGACTTTTGAAAACCTGGTAACAACAAAACCAACATGGCGGCCAAGCGAATTTGCGACTTTTAAATAGACGTAGCTCGCGATTTGACCAACCAAACGCAATGAAACTTGGTACAGTATATGTTTATATACATTGTAATGCACCGACATCTAACTTCGTTCAATTGTTTACATAGTCACAAGATGGCGAATGTGAGAAATATTTCACCGGCATTCTATATCTCTGAAACTATTAGCGGTAAACCCCTGAAATTTTGTACGGAGATAAAGGGCACTACTGGAAGTCCATCTATAAGACTTTCAAAAACCGGTTAACTAAAATACGAACATGGCGGCCAAGCGAATTTGAAAATTTTAAATAGACCTTTCTCGCGATTTAATGTTCGAAGCGCACTGAAACCTGGCACAGGAAATATTTATACACATTGTAATCCACTGGTATCTAATTTAGTTCAATTGTTTACATAACCTCAAGATGGCGGCAGTGCGAATTTTAAAATTAAGATTTTATTTATTGTGATGTAGTCATGCGATCGAAGTTAAAGTTTGAATAATGAACCTACGCAATAATTTTCCTTTAATGGTACATGACTCTATGGCCTATACATTTAACAATCAAACATGGCGACCATCCGAAATATTTAGACGATACTGAATATCTACGAATCTATTTTAGCAATCAAACTGCATTTTTTAATGTTCATAGGGTCTATGAACTTAAGTTCACCTAGAGGACTTTAAATAACCTGGTGATCACAAATCCAACATGGCGGTGACGCGAATTATAAATATTCACATGGACGTTTCTCGCAATTTAACCATCCGCGTGCAGTGAAACTTGGTACAGTAAATCCTTATACGAATGTTAATCCACTGGCATCTAATTTATTTCAATTGTTTCCATAACCTCAAGATGGCAGCTGTGAAAAATTTTAAACTCTCCTTGTTTTTTCTTGTGTCCTAACTATGCGATTGAAGTTTGAATACTACACGTTCACAATAATCTGCATGTAACAGTACATAACTCTAGGACCTACATATATAAAATCCAACATGGCGACCATCCGAAATATTTAGTCGGTTCTCAATATCTACGAATCTATTACAGCAATCAAACTGAAATTGTGTATGTTGATAGTGGCAATTAACATAAGTAGGATATATGAAAATAGGCTGTATAGTTCTTCACGGAACTACTTGTTTTTAATGATTAGTTTATATGCCAAATATCACATCCACAAATGAAACCACTCGTGAGATATAGTTATTCAATGAAATGCACGTTTACCCCCTTAACACCCGTTTAGAACCTGAATATCCAAAAATCTTTCCTTAGTGGTCGTTTTCGACGAACAGCGAACATATCCCTAAAATTTCATGTTTCTTACTTCAATAATTTTGGCTGGGCAATGATGAGTGAGTGAGTCAGTCAGGACATTTTCTTTCATTTATTTTTGAGAATTTCACCCCTTCCCATGAACCCCTTAAATTGAATTTATGAAAAAAAAAACACGTTCGAACACCTATTTACTTATTAGCCTACTTTCGATTTTTGCAAAAAATGAAAGTAGACTTATGAGATCACTACAGGGCCAAAAATTGTGTGTCTGTCTGTGTGTGTGTGTGTTTGTGAGAGAGTGTGTGAGTGTGTGTACTCTGAATGTGTGTCTCCCCCTATCAATTTGAACACGGTGAATCCGAATTGAACGACATTTGGTACAGAGGTAGCACTGGCAAAGGGCACCTCAGTGTCATGTTTTATATTGCCGCCATCTTGACGTAAACGTAATGGCGGCCACCCAAATGTTCAAAGCTTAAATCAAATTACTACCAACTTATGCATCTGATCTCTACCAAATTTTGTAACATTATACCGTTAGGAATGAAGAATCCTTTGACCAAACTACGAGGTCATCTGCCAAATAATTTGCGTATGGTGGCCATATTTGTGTGCAAATCGATTCCCCCTATCTTTTCAAACACGGTTAAACTAAATTGAACGAAATTTGGTACAGAGGTAGCACTAACAAAGGGCACCTCAGTGTCATGTTTTATATAGCTGCCATCTTGACGTAAACGTAATGGCGGCCACCCAAATGTTCAAAGCCTAAATCAAATTAAGACCAACCTATTCATCTGAACTTTACCAAATTTTGTAACATTATACCTTTATGTATGAAGAATCCTTTGACCAAACTACGAGGTCATCTGCCTAATAATTTGCGGATGGTGGCCATATTTGTGTGCATATCGATTCCCCCTATCTTTTCAAACACGGTGAAACCAAATTGAACGAAATTTGGTACAGAGGTAGCACTAGCAAAGGGCACCTCAGTGTCATGTTTTATATCGCTGCCATCTTGACGGAAACGTAATGGCGGCCACCCAAATATTCAAAGCTTAAATCAAATTACGACCAACATATTTATCTGATCTCTACCAAATTTTGTAACAATATACCCCTATGTATGAGGAATCTGTTGACCAAACTACGAGGTCATCTGCCCAATAATTTGCGGATGGCGGCCATGTTTGTTTGCAAATTGATTCCCCCTATCTTTTCAAACACGATGAATCCGAATTGAACGAAATATGATACAGAGGTAACACTAGCAAAGGACATCTCAGTGTCATGTTTTATATCGCCGCCATCTTGATGAAAAGGTAATGGTGGTCACCCAAATGTTAAAAGCTTGAATAATATTACGACCAACCTAATCATCTGATCTCTACCAAATTATGTAACCTTATACCTTTATGTAAGAAGAATCTTTTGACAAAACTACGAGGTCATCTGCCAAACAATTTACGGATGGCAGCCATGTATGTGTGCCAATTGATTCCCCCTATCTATTCAAACACGGTGAAACCGAATTGAACGAAATTTGGTACAGAGGTAGCACAAGCAAAGAGAACCTCAGTGTCATGTTTTATATCGCCGCAATCTTGATGGAAACGTAATGGCGGCCACCCGAATGTTCAAAGCTTAAATCAAATTACGACCAACCTTTTTATCTGATCTCTACCGAGTTTTGTAACATTATACCTTTATGTATGATGAAACTTTTGACCAAACTACTAGGTCATCTGCCCAATAATTTGCGGCTGGCGTCCATGCATGTGTGCCAATTGATTCCCCCTATCAATTCAAACACGGTGAAACCGAATTGAACGAAATTTGATACAGAGGTAGCACTAGCAAAGGGCACCTCATATTCATGTTTGATATCCGTATGACACTTATTTCAACAAGCTACTACAACCAACATTCAATTATACTCCTTGGAAAGGACAAAGAGTTATAACAATAGCCATGCATTTAGGAGAAAGTATGCTATATGTTCTTTACTGAACATCTTGTTTTTAAGCTGTTTTTCCCCCTGAGTTTGATGAGCGAGTAAGTGAGTCAATCAGTTAGGACACTTTCTTTCCTGTCCTTCCCCCAGAATTTCACCCCTCCCCATGGGCCCCTTAAATGGATATATGAAAAAACAAAACGGTCCAACACCTATATATTTAAGCTGTTCTTCCCCCTGAGTTTGATGAGTGGGTGTATTATTCAGTTAGAACACTTTCTTTCCTGTTTTTCTTTCCAGAATGTCACCCCTCTCCAAGGGCCCCTTAAATTGGATTTATTAAAAAAAAACGGTCTAACACCTATTTACTTATATTTTAAGCTGTTTTTTTTTCCGCTGAATTTCAAACTTCTCGCATATGTCGTTTAAGAGATGCACGCTCCGTTAAGAATCCTTCAACTCCCAATTTTCACCCCTTTCACCTCATAATAGGCCTATACACCATATCGATAAACCCTTAGACATATGTCTGCTTATTTTTAATGATTAGTTTATATGCCGAATATCACATCCCCAAAGAAGCAACTCATGAGATATCGTTATTCAATCAAATGCAGGTTTACCCCCCTTGACACCTCTTTAGAACCCGAATAAACAAAAATCCTTCCTTAGTTGAGAAGCTTATTTCCAAAAGGTACCAAAACAAAAAAGTAATATTTTACAGGAGAGAGGAAAAACGCTCAGAGTGTAAAATTTCATCTGAAAATCCATTTGAACACATTTATTATGTTCCGATATAATAAATGCATTGTTATACCAAGTATTTCTGTTCACGCTTTTGCAGTTAAGGAAATATTGAAAGAAAATGATGGATTTTGTACTTTTTGGCACTGAAACTCTGAATACTTTCAACGGAAAGACATAAATTTCACTGCAGTCATCAGAATCTTCGAGAAAACCGATTGTATTTAGTTATGCAATAATTAGATTTAAGGTATATACTGTGAAGGCATAGACTAATATTTTTTTTTGATTTTTAGCCTACTTTCGATTTTTGCAAAAAATGAAAGTAGACTTATGAGATCAACACAGGGCGAAAAAAGTGTGTCTGTCTCTGTGTGTGTATGTGTGTGTGAGAGTCTGTGTGTGTCTGTGTGTGTGTGTGTATGTGTGTGTGTGAGTGTGTGTACTCTGAATGTCTGTCCCCCCTATCAATTCAAACACGGTGAAACCGAATTGAACGAAATTTGGTACAGAGGTAGAACAAGCAAAGGGCACCTCAGTGTCATGTTTTATATCGCCGCCATCTTTACTAAAACTGAATGGCGGCCACTCAAACGTTCAAAACGAAAAATCAAATAACGACTAACCAAATCATCCGATCTCTACCAAATTTGGTAACAACATACTTTCGTTTAGGATGCGTCTTGTGACCAAACTACAAGGTCGTCCGCCATACCATTTCAGGATGGCGGTCGTGCGAATTATGCAAACTTTATAATCCATATCATGGGACCCACCAGTTCCGATTACCGAGCCGAGAATCGTTTTAACTGTTCTAAAGAAAGAGGCACGTTCGAAATTAAAAGTTTATTTTGTAATACTATAGTGTAGACGTGATTTTAAAAATCTGAGCCGATTCAGTAATAAGACAAGATGGCAGCGGATATCTTGTGCCTGACTTATATTTCACTAATTTGAGTATTGCATGCAATATAGCGTACTGATACAAAATAAATAAACTTTGTATGAAATGCTTTATATATAAATAATATACTCCAGTGATGAAATCGTTTAGTATAAATCATTATTTGCTAACAAGTTCTATGTAAGTCATTTTATATAGAACGATATTCGTTGACACAATTAGCTCAGTGGTAGAGCGTTAGCCTATCGGTCAAATGCCTATGGTTCAAACCCGGTCAGAGCTAGGTTTTTTGCTTGAAATGTTATATGTTTATTGTTTTGTAATGACTCAGACGTTTTAAAATTAAGCGTTATATTGTGCATATTATGGTGTAAAATATATATTTAATTAAAACATAATTCGCCAGCAGATTTACTCGAGACATCTAGCTGCCAAAAAGGTAACTGCATGCCGACCTACTTATTAACTTCCAGATTTTATTGAAAAGTTTCTTCTTCTGGCCGCTAGAATGCACTCGCTCTGTTAGGATTATATTGTTCGATATTTCACCACTAGATGTCACGACTAGTCTACGTGGGGCTCCATTGATTACTATACCATTGGCATTCTATGCGCATCGAATTTGAAGAATGACAAGATGATACTACGATACATTTTTACATTTTATTTTAAAGGGTTTGTAACAGCCTATTTTGCGTTACTTGAAAATGTTATTTGAAGTAAAGATCAAAACGATTTCACATAGTAACTGAATTCAAGCCGTTGGTGTTAGTTCAGGTTATTAATTTCTACTTTTATTTCAGGCAAATAGCAATCGAAAATATCCACTTAGTTTGTATACACACGTCTCTGTAGGGTCATGGAAAGATTTGTTAATTCAATTAGGGTTGTGAAAGCCATGCACAACCAGACGTGTAAAGACATGCCTCAACTCAAAGTTGGATGTTGCCCACGGCAGGTCGTATATGTAATAATATTAATAATAATAATAATAATAATAATAATAATAATAATAATAATAATAATAATAATAATGTTATTGGTTTTACATCCCTTTTAACTACTGCTGCTTTTAGAGACACCGGGGTGCCGGAATTTTGGCCCGAAGGGGATCTTTAACGTGCCAGTAAATGTACTGACACGGCTCCCTCGCATTTGTGCACCCTCAAATGCCAGCTGACTGCGCCAGGATACGAACCTGCAACCTAGGGCCCAGCAAGCGAGAACGTTACCGCTGAGCCACGCAGCCAGTCCGGTCGATTATGTCTCCAGATCCATAACATTCTTGATATACTACTTATCTTTCTTTCTTTCTTTCTTTCTTTCTTTCTTCAATGATGGTAGCAGTTTTTATCTAGGTTGTGGCGTTTGGTAGAGGTAAATCGTTTCTAAGGTCTTCAACAAAGAATAGTTCTATTATACTCTTTGATAATAACAACGAGTTATAACTATACTCATACATTTAGGAGAAAGTAGGCTATATGTTCTTTACTGAACATCTTGTTTTATTTAGTCAATTTACCCTCTAGGTTGGTGGTTCGCACGGACTCAGCGAGGGAACTCACCACTACCGCCTCGATGGGCAGTGTCTTGGAGCTTGGAACATCTGGTCGGGATGGATACAACTGGGGAGGTGTGATCAGCACTTCGCCCAGGCGGCCACACCTGCAAAGCGAACAGGGGCCTCATGAGGGATGGGAAGGGATGGAAGATGGGGATGGATGGGCGAGGAAGAGGGAAGGAGGCGGCCCTGACCTTACAGTAGGTACTGTCCCCGTTATCCGGATAGTAGGCTGTCAGATATCCGCCCCCTCAATCGGATTGCCAATAATCAAACGCACCGGCACAGCTACATCAATGAAAATGGCACTGACAGATACTATCGAGATTAGAGTACAATAGTTAACGAGAAATTATTGTGGAACACACCAAAATATACGGGGGTTCATACTTACCTTTACTTACCTCTTAAATTTATCTCGGGGACTGGGTTGTCAACTGGATCACTTAAAGTATGCCCTCACAATAACCTCCACCATGATATTTAAAATGAACCAAAACGAAGACGAGAAACTTTAAACTGCACAATAATTTATTTCACATAAAGAATGAATTTAACAAAAATAAAACAACAAAATCCACGTGGCAATCAGAAGTCATTGTCCACATAACCATGTCCCCCTGTAGGACTGGTATACTCTACATACAATTTTTCAGCTTTCTCAAGCTCAAAATAACGTAATTATAATAATGCACTTGGAATGGAAACGGGATTTGGGACGAGACACATATAGCAATTGTTTTGCGTGTTTATACATATCACATTTTATTTATAGCCACAAGGCTGTTATGGAGACGTCCTTGGCCTCTATCATACAGTTGTCCGGGCCAGCTGCAATGCACCTGCATCGTCAAAGTGGACTCACCCCTCCGTTCAACCCTAGCATATGCGAGTTACATCAGAGCTTAGCTCTCCTTTCAAAACACGTTAAATGTCCACATCTCAACTGAAATATTATCACGCAAATGTTTTAAATGCTCCATTCAAACACCAGTGGAATACTCTAATACTCCCAAATCATATTTAATTGTTCAATCCACTTGCTTAATTAGCGTTGTTTAGAGTATAATAACAACACTCTAAATGTTAATAACAAAAGTTCATTAATTATTTATAACAATAATAAATTGTTTATAACAATGTCAAACGACAATTGAAAATTTTATACACGCCTCTATTAATCCCTTTCATATCATATTATTTAACAAAGATATTTACAACATTATTTTACACTATTTATATTGTTTATATTATTTATACAAGATATACATTAAACCACACGTTTATCCGGTCGATAATTACTCAAATTGTGTTGATATAATCGACCAATGAAGGTTAGTTATATTTAAATATCAAATTCAGGTTTAATAAGGTTTAATAATTATTATTAATATTTGTGACGGTAACCTCCATTCAAAATCTTCATCTCAAATTATTTAACACTCTTGTTAACTTTAACAGTATCTTCACATGAATAACTTTTAAAGAACCAGGACAATACATTCAGCGGAAAAATACTTCGCTCAAAACGCACAAAATTGCTCAACAATAGGCCCGAGTTTCATCATATATCTTCATATATATGGCATCAAAATCTTCCAAATTAAATACAAAAACCTCCACTCATAAATTCAACAACTTCATTTATTACTGTGGGAACCTTCTTCATTATTCAAGGGCATTACTCATCAGCGACTTTTACAGGTCCACTGAACTAACGATTATACATCCATTGTTCCTCTTCAAAAATTCTTATATTCATCAATTGTATTAATGTCTGTTATTATTTAACCTTCGTGGGTTTCATTCATGAATCGATATGAAGTAAAAATTTGCCAATCACAAATAAATTTAATAGCAAATACGATTAGACACTCCTCCCTGGTCTATCAAAATTGAGATTAATATCTTCAAAGTAACGCAGTATAAAAATACTATCTTCAATCAAAGTTCATCTAAACTGCATAAATAGTCGAATAGAATACAATTAGATTGTGGAATGCAAACATTATTGTTCCAATCTATAATTGAGAAAAACTCCTATCAAATGTTCATTACTATAGTGTATTCAATAAATCGTAATCAAAGTTCATATTTCATAAAATTGTCTATAATGCAATGATAAATGTCTATGTTGCAATCATGTTCATAAGACGACTAGTATTTCAAAGATCGTCGATAACGTATTAGATTTTAACGCTCTAAAATCATTTAATTATTCTTCTTTCTTGAGGATGACAGAAAATTGGTCAAAGTAATTTACTGAAAAGAATTACTTTAATAAAATGACACGCTGTCTGAATTCAAATCTGCCATAGAAATCGTTAACTTTACAGTCAAATCGTGACTACAAAAATATGCAAATTACTGAAAGAATCTAAATTATCAGTCTCAACTGATCCAAAATTATTTAACTATGCCAATGACATAACAATGTCTCAACAAATCGTAGAAAAAGGCATACATCATCGAAGTGTACTGAGTACAGAAATGTCAATCAAGAAAATGGGGCAAAAGATAGGACAAAAAAAAAATATGGGAAAATGGTTGCTCAGATATCGCTACATGACTCAAATAATACAAGAAACGTTCACGACTACCTTATCTGTTGATTGAAGTTCTAGAGGAAAGTTTTCAAAGAAAACTGCTGTTGGTTCCATTTCACCAGCGTAAAGATGTGCTCCGACCTCGAACCTGGAATCAGCGTCCTCGGAGAATCGAACTGCTTCCTTCTCCGGAAATTGCACTGCTCCATGTATACGAAAGACATCCTTCTGGCAAAATTCTTCTTTATGAGCCGGGTCCACCCTGGCCTCTCTTGAAAATTCCCTGAAGTTCTGGTCGCAATTCGCCATGAAGTTTATTGCAGTTATTTCCGCAGAAATATTCATAATCGTGGAGTATGAAAATATTTCCACTGTCATTTGATATAATTCAGCGATGGATTCACGATGCATGAGTGTAGTTGGATGTTCACTACATGCTCGCTTTTGTAGAATGACCATTAACGAAGTTCCATGCTGTTACTTCACTCCATCGATATATGTCCCAATTGCATTAAAGCCTTAGCCTTCCATCTCAACTTCTGTTATAATCATTGAAAGCACTGCAAGATTATAATGTTCCATAGTAGAATGTATCGTTGTAACACCAAACGTATTCTCCAATATCACGGTTGCGATATACGTGTCAGCCGTAGTGTATACTGTGGAAATTTAAAAGTGCCTCTCAGGTGGCGAGAAAATCACTTTTGTCTGCAGCCTTAAAGTGTCAATATCTTTCAAAGTATAACTGTGAAATTGTTCAAATGTTCTACACACCTCAATGTTGTACTGCCCAATTGAATTATAATGAAGGCAGAAGTTAACTCTTTATATCTTATCTGGTAGAAACGTTAATGTGAGCGTTTCAACTTCACCTAGTTTCGAACAGCGTAAAATGGAACTGCTCCGTGTTCGTTCGATGCGCCGGGCTTTAACCACACGCTAAAGACAACTTGCTTCACTTATTCACTCGAAAATGACTATATGACATCTGAAATATATATGCGTTATCAGAATATCAGATATATGAGAGCTCCTCTCTCCTGTGCACGACCTTTTATCAACTTTTTAAGGGGCGTATCCATCCCATCCATAGCCTGTTGCTCCGACATTGCTAGAAGTTTTAACTTTGGCTATACTTGACGGATTCTCAAATTTCAAAAACTCAAAATTAATTTCTTCAAAATTCCAAATCATTGCCATAACTGAAAATAGATTTCCACAAATCTGCATGCCAAAAGCAATCAAATATCGTAGTTTCAGCAATCTCCGTCTTCCTTCCACACTATCTTTCATTGGTTCGAGTCTCTCCTCCAATAGCGTAACTTCTTCCTTAGCACGATACCTTGTTTCCTGCGACTGCGTCGTAAATCTCAGATCTTTCTTGAACAAAATCATGACGTCACCAAGAATCTCAGCTCAATCAGCCTACTTGCATGAAGTCTACGTCATCCGTGCCTACGTCATGAATATCCACGTCACAACTATGACATTCATAACTTTATTCATATTTGCCAATACAGCCATCGTGGTCTCAATATAATTCAATTTACGGGGGCATTCTCCCTTCACCACGTTTTAAAAACAGTTGCAAATTGTTTTTAAACTCTGTGTTATAAATATCTCAATTCATTTGAACACGAAATTGAATTATTATTGGCTTACTCTTGGATAATATTTCTTCAATGTTCCTTAATCATAAGTCTCTTCTTCTCTGGGTTGTGTGTGGCTAATGCATTCTCTCCTCTCTACTGTCTCTTCTGTCCTGAATTCCTGTTTTCTAAGTTCTGCTGACTTGTAGAAGGACCAGGATCGATCACTACATCCTGTCTTTTCTTTCGGTTTTCAGCTTCCTTCTCTCGTAATTCCTTTAGATACTGCTGACTTTCTTTCTCTCTCTCTTGATACTTGTCGGGTGTCATAACCTGACTTTGAGAATTCTGATTCTGATTCTGATACTGGTTATTTCGATTGTAGTTTCTATTATAACCATTGTTATAGTATCTACCTCTTCCGTTGTTATAATTCCCTCTATTATTATTCCAGCCTCGTCTTTGCTGATATGGACGGTAACCTTGGGATTTGTTGTTGCGGAAATAATTATTCCTGTGAGGACCTACATTTTCAGTTTTTTCTTCATCAGGCTTATCAGTTTGCTGCACTTGATCCATGTAGACTGTATTAACGTCTTTGAATTCGTGCCTCTGACCTTTTTGTACCAAATTTGGCATTGGACTCGTGTAGTCAAGCCTTCTCAATAATTCGTCCATACTGGTCAAATCTCTGATATTTGACGATATGATCAGTCTTCTTACCTCCACAGGCAGCATACGTGAAATCGCATCTATCAACTGCTCTGTTGACAATGGGGGTTGCAAAAATCTCAAGCGTGATAGCTGACTCGTGAAGAAATCAGCGTACCGTGTTGGAAGAGTACCTGAATACTTCCTCGAGTATACCTCAGCTCTTAATGAATTCTGAGCTTCTATTGACCAGAATCGTTTTATCAGTGCCTCTGCAAATTCGTCAAAATTCCTGAAAGTATACCGAAATGCTCTAAACCATTCAAGGGGTCCTCCAGCTAGAAATCTTTCTACGATTCTCATCTCTCTCTCTCTAGGAATGTGGGCTTCTATGAAGTAGTCTTTAAGATTCCTGATATATTCGATCGGTGTGAGACTATCAGTGTTGCTAAATTTTTGAGGTTTGTCTTCAAAATTCCGGATGACTGTCACATTTCTCGGATATGAATCCATATAATGTTTCCCACTATCACGATACTTCCATTCAGGTTCAATATTTCTATCCTCTTCTTCTTCCCTGAATCTGGATATACGTTCCTCAGGACTAATATCTCTCTCTTCTGTAGCGAGGTTACATCTTCTTACGTAATTTCTATCCTCTTCACCAGTCAATCCTTCAATATCCTTGTCCGTGATTTCCGTGATGACTTTCCTAATCAACTCTTTCTTATAGGTTTCCATCATGCTAGCTTCTCCTAGTTTCAAATTCTGCAGTTTGCTTGTAGTTTCATTAACATCAGAGACAACCTTATGAATCTGTTCCTCTAACGCAGTTTTTAATGCTTGCACGTCCTGACCTATTTGAGTTCTATCCTCTACCTGCTTTTCGGATAGTGAATCCATCCTTACATTCAAGTCTTTCCTGATCTGAACTACTTCATTATTTATGTCTACTTGTGTACTGGCAAGTTTTCTTTCAATTCGCTCCTGAATCTGATCGACATGTTCCCCACTTGACCTGTTCCATTCATCTTTCCAAACCGTTACATTTGCAGTTAACATTTCCGCGATATCTACCTCAATGTCTTCCTTAAGTAAACGATTGTGATCTAATACTTGGGTTCTCATGACCTCTACATCGTATTTTAAACCAGCTAAAGAAGCTGTTGTCCTAACAGACTCGTCAACTAATCGAGTTGTTAATGCACTAATGTTACGAGTACAAAGGGTTTTTGAAGTTTCAATTTCTTCCCTAACTTTGTTAACATCAGTTTGAACTTTAGCAATGTCTACAAAAACAGTATTGACTTCTACTTGTATCTTATTGATATCGCTTTGCATATCATTAACATCTGAATGAATATTATTGATGTCGACTTGAACATTTGACACATCAGTTCGAGCATTTCTAACCTCTCTTTGAACTTCCTCTACTTTGTCTTGTACAGTAGCAACATCATTCCTAACAACAATTACTTCAGCTCTAGCACATGAAATATCACCCCGGACATTAGCAACATCAAGATTCAACATAGTAAGATCTTTCTGTACCTTAGAAACATCAATTTTAACATCAGAAACATCTTTATGAATGTCACTCACGGCATTCTCAATTCCCTGGGTACTGATCTGTAAACGCGACACATTATTTTCTAGGTTTGCAGAACTGGTCTGAAGAACTTTCATATTCTCCTCCATTCTACTAGTATTCATAGCTTCCATTTCCCTCACACTTTCATCCAGCCTAATAGACAAATTAGCTGACAAACTACTAGAATTCTCCTCCATTCTAGCAGACATATTACTAGCATTCTCCTCCATCATCTGCTTCATTCTACTAGCACTCCTAGCTTCCATCTCCCTCACACTTTCGTTCATGCTAGCTTTCAAGTTAGCAGACATCTCCTCCAACATCATTCTCAGACTCTCATCTGCCATTTCAATAATATTTCAATAATAAACTGCTTTAGGGACATACATCAAACAGAGCAAAATAACAACATCTGAGCAACATTTTTCACCATATATAAATTTGAGCAATTTTCTGTCTTAAATCTAACTTAAAATTACCTTATAATTAACCTTCGTAGACACTTCATGTTGAAATAAACTCAAGCACATGTTCAAGTTTCTTTGGTTCATTTTAAAATATCCTAACACAAATAATTTACATTTACAATCCATATAGTTTAATTTTATCTTTAATATGACTACACATGTCATAAGCCGGTCAAATAAAATAAGATTCCAGATCATAGGCGATTTTTCTAAGTTTCCAGCCTATTTAACCTCTCTCAAGTTGTATAAGATCTGATCTTTTCTGAGTGTAATTTTCCTAATACAATACAACATTTTATCCCTATATAATCACACTCTCAAATTCTACAATTGGCTAAGACATCTAACAAAGAATCAACCTCTTTATTTGAGTCTTCACAATCCCTTTGACATCGATAACTTGGTAATCCAATGTTATTCGAACACTCCACAAAAATTGCGGTGTCAATTCTACTGCAATAACTTGGTAATCCAATGTTTTGCTGATCGTGCCCCACGTTTTAGGGTCGCCAATCCTACTGTCCCCGTTATCCGGATAGTAGGCTGTCAGATATCCGCCCCCTCAATCGGATTGCCAATAATCAAACGCACCGGCACAGCTACATCAATGAAAATGGCACTGACAGATACTATCGAGATTAGAGTACAATAGTTAACGAGAAAGTATTGTGGAACACACCAAAATATACGGGGGTTCATACTTACCTTTACTTACCTCTTAAATTTATCTCGGGGACTGGGTTGTCAACTGGATCACTTAAAGTATGCCCTCACAATAACCTCCACCATGATATTTAAAATGAACCAAAACGAAGACGAGAAACTTTAAACTGCACAATAATTTATTTCACATAAAGAATGAATTTAACAAAAATAAAACAACAAAATCCACGTGGCAATCAGAAGTCATTGTCCACATAACCATGTCCTCCTGTAGGACTGGTATACTCTACATACAATTTTTCAGCTTTCTCAAGCTCAAAATAACGTAATTATAATAATGCACTTGGAATGGAAACGGGATTTGGGACGAGACACATATAGCAATTGTTTTGCGTGTTTATACATATCACATTTTATTTATAGCCACAAGGCTATTATGGAGACGTCCTTGGCCTCTATCATACAGTTGTCCGGGCCAGCTGCAATGCACCTGCATCGTCAAAGTGGACTCACCCCTCCGTTCAACCCTAGCATATGCGAGTTACATCAGAGCTTAGCTCTCCTTTCAAAACACGTTAAATGTCCACATCTCAACTGAAATATTATCACGCAAATGTTTTAAATGCTCCATTCAAACACCAGTGGAATACTCTAATACTCCCAAATCATATTTAATTGTTCAATCCACTTGCTTAATTAGCGTTGTTTAGAGTATAATAACAACACTCTAAATGTTAATAACAAAAGTTCATTAATTATTTATAACAATAATAAATTGTTTATAACAATGTCAAACGACAATTGAAAATTTTATACACGCCTCTATTAATCCCTTTCATATCATATTATTTAACAAAGATATTTACAACATTATTTTACACTATTTATATTGTTTATATTATTTATACAAGATATACATTAAACCACACGTTTATCCGGTTGATAATTACTCAAATTGTGTTGATATAATCGACCAATGAAGGTTAGTTATATTTAAATGTCAAATTCAGGTTTAATAAGGTTTAATAATTATTATTAATATTTGTGACGGTAACCTCCATTCAAAATCTTCATCTCAAATTATTTAACACTCTTGTTAACTTTAACAGTATCTTCACATGAATAACTTTTAAAGAACCAGGACAATACATTCAGCGGAAAAATACTTCGCTCAAAACGCACAAAATTGCTCAACAATAGGCCCGAGTTTCATCATATATCTTCATATATATGGCATCAAAATCTTCCAAATTAAATACAAAAACCTCCACTCATAAATTCAACAACTTCATTTATTACTGTGGGAACCTTCTTCATTATTCAAGGGCATTACTCATCAGCGACTTTTACAGGTCCACTGAACTAACGATTATACATCCATTGTTCCTCTTCAAAAATTCTTATATTCATCAATTGTATTAATGTCTGTTATTATTTAACCTTCGTGGGTTTCATTCATGAATCGATATGAAGTAAAAATTTGCCAATCACAAATAAATTTAATAGCAAATACGATTAGACACTCCTCCCTGGTCTATCAAAATTGAGATTAATATCTTCAAAGTAACGCAGTATAAAAATACTATCTTCAATCAAAGTTCATCTAAACTGCATAAATAGTCGAATAGAATACAATTAGATTGTGGAATGCAAACATTATTGTTCCAATCTATAATTGAGAAAAACTCCTATCAAATGTTCATTACTATAGTGTATTCAATAAATCGTAATCAAAGTTCATATTTCATAAAATTGTCTATAATGCAATGATAAATGTCTATGTTGCAATCATGTTCATAAGACGACTAGTATTTCAAAGATCGTCGATAACGTATTAGATTTTAACGCTCTAAAATCATTTAATTATTCTTCTTTCTTGAGGATGACAGAAAATTGGTCAAAGTAATTTACTGAAAAGAATTACTTTAATAAAATGACACGCTGTCTGAATTCAAATCTGCCATAGAAATCGTTAACTTTACAGTCAAATCGTGACTACAAAAATATGCAAATTACTGAAAGAATCTAAATTATCAGTCTCAACTGATCCAAAATTATTTAACTATGCAAATGACATAACAATGTCTCAACAAATCGTAGAAAAAGGCATAAATCATCGAAGTGTACTGAGTACAGAAATGTCAATCAAGAAAATGGGGCAAAAGATAGGACAAAAAAAAAAATGGGAAAATGGTTGCTCAGATATCGCTACATGACTCAAATAATACAAGAAACGTTCACGACTACCTTATCTGTTGATTGAAGTTCTAGAGGAAAGTTTTCAAAGAAAACTGCTGTTGGTTCCATTTCACCAGCGTAAAGATGTGCTCCGACCTCGAACCTGGAATCAGCGTCCTCGGAGAATCGAACTGCTTCCTTCTCCGGAAATTGCACTGCTCCATGTATACGAAAGACATCCTTCTGGCAAAATTCTTCTTTATGAGCCGGGTCCACCCTGGCCTCTCTTGAAAATTCCCCGAAGTTCTGGTCGCAATTCGCCATGAAGTTTATTGCAGTTATTTCCGCAGAAATATTCATAATCGTGGAGTATGAAAATATTTCCACTGTCATTTGATATAATTCAGCGATGGATTCACGATGCATGAGTGTAGTTGGATGTTCACTACATGCTCGCTTTTGTAGAATGACCATTAACGAAGTTCCATGCTGTTACTTCACTCCATCGATATATGTCCCAATTGCATTAAAGCCTTAGCCTTCCATCTCAACTTCTGTTATAATCATTGAAAGCACTGCAAGATTATAATGTTCCATAGTAGAATGTATCGTTGTAACACCAAACGTATTCTCCAATATCACGGTTGCGATATACGTGTCAGCCGTAGTGTATACTGTGGAAATTTAAAAGTGCCTCTCAGGTGGCGAGAAAATCACTTTTGTCTGCAGCCTTAAAGTGTCAATATCTTTCAAAGTATAACTGTGAAATTGTTCAAATGTTCTACACACCTCAATGTTGTACTGCCCAATTGAATTATAATGAAGGCAGAAGTTAACTCTTTATATCTTATCTGGTAGAAACGTTAATGTGAGCGTTTCAACTTCACCTAGTTTCGAACAGCGTAAAATGGAACTGCTCCGTGTTCGTTCGATGCGCCGGGCTTTAACCACACGCTAAAGACAACTTGCTTCACTTATTCACTCGAAAATGACTATATGACATCTGAAATATATATGCGTTATCAGAATATCAGATATATGAGAGCTCCTCTCTCCTGTGCACGACCTTTTATCAACTTCTTAAGGGGCGTATCCATCCCTTCCATAGCCTGTTGCTCCGACATTGCTAGAAGTTTTAACTTTGGCTATACTTGACGGATTCTCAAATTTCAAAAACTCAAAATTAATTTCTTCAAAATTCCAAATCATTGCCATAACTGAAAATAGATTTCCACAAATCTGCATGCCAAAAGCAATCAAATATCGTAGTTTCAGCAATCTCCGTCTTACTTCCAAACTATCGTTCATTGGTTCGAGTCTCTCCTCCAATAGCGTAACTTCTTCCTTAGCACGATACCTTGTTTCCTGCGACTGCGTCGTAAATCTCAGATCTTTCTCGAACAAAATCATGACGTCACCAAGAATCTCAGCTCAATCAGCCTACTTGCATGAAGTCTACGTCATCCGTGCCTACGTCATGAATATCCACGTCACAACTATGACATTCATAACTTTATTCATATTTGCCAATACAGCCATCGTGGTCTCAATATAATTCAATTTACGGGGGCAGTACCATCCCGGCATTTACCCGAAGACGAAGTGGGAAACCACGGAAAACCACTTCGTGGATGGCTGAGGTGGGAATCGAACCCCCTCTACTCATTTGGACCACCCGAGGCTGAGTAGACCCCGTTCCAGTCCTCATACCACTTTTCAAATTTCGTGGCAGAGCCGGGAATCGAACCCAGGACCTCCGGGGCGGCAGCTAACCATGCTGACCGCTACGCTACGGAGGCGACCTTAATAAATAATCATACTAATATATAAAAATGAGATGGTGTGTGTCTGTCTTTCTGTCTGTCTGTCTGTCTGTTACCTAATAACGCAAGAACGACTATTCCGATTTAAATGCAATTTTGCATGGATGTAGCTGAAATACCAGGTTTACATATAGGATACTTTTAATTTCGATATTTTTCACTATTAAGAAATGGCGACCATTTTAGTGACGTCACTACACCCTTTGGTTTCAAAATTTCATACTTCCATATCAAATAAAAAGAGAACGGTAGGAAATAGCAAACTTTTGATGGTATACACGAGCTTTAGCATTTAATTTTCTATCCAAAAGGATCTTATCACTTTTCGTGTATCTCCGACGGTTAGCGAGTAAAACCTAAATTTGTGCAATAAAACACGGTCACATCGAGCGGTGCAGTATATCTCTACATATATAAAAAATAAAATTTGTCTGGTTTTTTTTCTGAATTTCTACGGAAATTTGAGTTATTTACACGTTTCAGACTGTTTTATGATAGATGCGCGCGAAAATAATGTTTTGGTCTGTCTGTTTGCTTGATTGTCTGTGGACAACTTTGTTCCCTTATAACTCGAGAACGGCTGGGTGTATCAACGTAAAATTTGGTACAGATATCCATCAGAGGCACGACACTAATCATTGATGTAACTCTTCTCTATACCTCTCATAAAAGGGGGCATACCCCCTTAAAATACATGCTGAAATAGGAGTAGAAGGACGAGACAAAGCTCATTTTCAGCCCCTCAAGGTGAGAGACAAAACTCGGGGGGCCCTAAAAGCACATTTTAAGGTCCTACGTCCAACCGTTTTTGACATATTCCCAGAAAACTAATTTAATTTAATAAACTACTAGTTGAAACCCGTCAATACATGACGGCCAATAAGAAAATATTTACTGAAGAATTTTATTATATAGGTTCTTTGTACAATTATTTTTTAGCACTATTGAAACTTTAAGGGCGTCAAAAGATTGCACTCTAGACATTGCAACATACTGCTGGCCATGATTGAAAACTTGATGAGGCAAATTGAGACCTATACGTTCCAGAGTTCCCCCTTGAGCTTTATTGATTGTGATAAAGTATGCCAAGCGAATCGGAAAATGTTGCCTCTTAAAAGAAAATGATTGTTTTATCCGGCGGTGTTAAATGAAGTCGAAGGATTAGACCTTTCTGCCTAATTTTAACTGCACTTATTTCCAAATCCAAGCATTTTCATGCATATTTCATATAATTAATATGGAATCAAGTCGAAGGGTTAGATCTCTCCGCCTAATTTTAACTGCACTTATTATTTCCAAATTCAAGCAATTTTCGTACATATTTCTTATAATTAATATGGTAGCATTTAGATGCCCCTAGGAAACTTCAGATTTCTCAGACGCATATCTATGGGTCAATCGTTTGGAGTATGTGGAAGCAAATCACTTAATTCCAAGGAATTCAAGAATTCTGAGGAGTCTAATATATACAACTGGCCGCAGGAACCGTCGCTTATAATTTTGGAATATACATTAACGAAGTTCTCTCTTAAATTCCTTGAGATATCATTTCCAGTGAAAAATTGTTGCAGTCTGGGAAATATTTTATATTTAGGAAGATTAATTTTGCCATTACAACACCAAAGGTCAAAGTAACCAGGCGTAGATTTCTCGCTACAGAAATACAGTGCAGAACAATGTTTACATTTGTTCGTCAAGGACCATACACTGTACGGCATAATATCTGGAATTGTTTCTGAAATGGCATTTTATATTAGATTTTAAAAGTGGCTTCGTATTTTCTACGATTTCCCACTTTTTTGTGGCTAATGTTCTTTTTCGTCAAATGGGTATATTTATTGCAGCATTTCTCTCCAAATTAACGTCATATTCAATAACACTATAGTGGCCTGCATCAACACAGCCGCCAAATATTAAATGGCAAATAATACTTCCATTGCCAAAATCAACAGCGTGGTTAGACTCATTGTTATGTACTCTAAACAAATCATCAATAAACAATAATATTCACGTATACAATGAAGTTCTGATACTTTCATTCTCAAGTTTGTTGCTGATGAGAATGCGATGATACTGATCGCCAATAATAAAATCCTTATAATTATTCATGCCAGCAACAATTTTTGCAATTTGCTTGCAAACGCAGCTCAGGATAACGTCCTGCATTTTGGAATAAACAGTACGAAACTGCTCTAAATAAGCAATTTCCATCACCTGATGTAGGTACAATCCTTTGCATTTCCATGACAGTAAATTAAGGAAGGGAGCATACTTCGCCAACTACTGGAATGAGCATAGACTCACTTCGACAGCCACCGTAATGGAGGGAGTTTAAGAGTTAGACCATATGCTCAGTGCTTGTCAAAAATCGTATTAACACAGTGAAGCCCAATCTGAAGGCTACATTCTGAGCTATCGCCCCGGATTCCAGGTTCGATCCCTGGTTTGCCAAGAAATTTACTTCTGGTCTGAGGGCTGGAACGGGCCGCACTCTTGAGGCAAAACTCAAGAGAGCAAGTTTAGATTCCTATCTCAACAATCTGGGATGTGGTTTTCCGTGGTTTGCCACGTCCACTGCAGGTAAATACCGGGATAGTTCGTAACTTAAAGCCTCGGTCGTCAATTCCCCATTCCCCACTTGAATTCCAAATGCACACATCAGTACAGCCATCACAATAACACAGGTTATCAGAGAAAATTTTACACACACACACACACCAAAGTAGACGGAGCTGAGTGACCACGATGTCTGAGTCCATCAAATGAATTATATTCGTCAATTGTCTCTCATGGAGAAAGCGATTGTGGCCATCTTTTATTTAATAATTTAAAAGTATTCTAGTTGAAACCCGTCAATACATGACGGCCAATAAGAAAATATTTACTGAAGAATTTTATTATATAGGTTCTTTGTACAATTATTTTTTAGCACTATTGAAACTTTAAGGGCGTCAAAAGATTGCACTCTAGACATTGCAACATACTGCTGGCCATGATTGAAAACTCGATGAGGCAAATTGAGACCTATACGTTCCAGAGTTCCCCTTGAGCTTTATTGATTGTGATAAAGTATGCCAAGCGAATCGGAAAATGTTGCCTCTTAAAAGAAAATGATTGTTTTATCCGGCGGTGTTAAATGAAGTCGAATTTTAACTGCACTTATTTCCAAATCCAAGCATTTTCATGCATATTTCATATAATTAATATGGAATCAAGTCGAAGGGTTAGATCTCTCCGCCTAATTTTAACTGCACTTATTATTTCCAAATTCAAGCAATTTTCGTACATATTTCTTATAATTAATATGGTAGCATTTAGATGCCCCTAGGAAACTTCAGATTTCTCAGACGCATATCTATGGGTCAATCGTTTGGAGTATGTGGAAGCAAATCACTTAATTCCAAGGAATTCAAGAATTCTGAGGAGTCTAATATATACAACTGGCCGCAGGAACCGTCGCTTATAATTTTGGAATATACATTAACGAAGTTCTCTCTTAAATTCCTTGAGATATCATTTCCAGTGAAAAATTGTTGCAGTCTGTGAAATATTTTATATTTAGGAAGATTAATTTTGCCATTACAACACCAAAGGTCCAAGTAACCTGGCGTAGATTTCTCGCTACAGAAATACAGTGCAGAACAATGTTTACATTTGTTCGTCAAGGACCATACACTGTACGGCATAATATCTGGAATTGTTTCTGAAATGGCATTTTATATTAGATTTTAAAAGTGGCTTCGTATTTTCTACGATTTCCCACTTTTTTGTGGCTAATGTTCTTTTTCGTCAAATGGGTATATTTATTGCAGTATTTCTCTCCAAATTAACGTCATATTCAATAACACTATAGTGGCCTGCATCAACACAGCCGCCAAATATTAAATGGCAAATAATTCTTCCATTGCCAAAATCAACAGTGTGGTTAGACTCATTGTTATGTACTCTAAACAATTCATTAATAAACAATAATATTCACGTATACAATGAAGTTCTGATACTTTCATTCTCAAGTTTGTTGCTGATGAGAATGCGATGATACTGATCGCCAATAATAAAATCCTTATAATTATTCATGCCAGCAACAATTTTTGCAATTTGCTTGCAAACGCAGCTCAGGATAACGTCCTGCATTTTGGAATAAACAGTACGAAACTGCTCTAAATAAGCAATTTCCATCACCTGATGTAGGTACAATCCTTTGCATTTCCATGACAGTAAATTAAGCAAGGGAGCATACTTCGCCAACAACTGGAATGAGCATAGACTCACTTCGACAGCCACCGTAATGGAGGGAGTTTAAGAGTTAGACCATATGCTCAGTGCTTGTCAAAAATCGTATTAACACAGTGAAGCCCAATCTGAAGGCTACATTCTGAGCTATCGCTCCGGATTCCAGGTTCGATCCCTGGTTTGCCAAGAAATTTACTCCTGGTCTGAGGGCTGGAACGGGACGCACTCTTGAGGCAAAACTCAGGAGAGCAAGGTTAGATTCCTATCTCAACAATCTGGGATGTGATTTTCCGTGGTTTGCCACGTCCACTGCAGGTAAATACCGGGATAGTTCGTAACTTAAAGCCTCGGCCGTCAATTCCCCATTCCCCACTTGAATTCCAAATGCACACATCAGTACAGCCATCACAATAACACAGGTTATCAGAGAAAAATTTACACACTCACACACACCAAAGTAGACGGGGCTGAGTGACCACGATGTCTGAGTCCATCAAATGAATTATATTCGTCAATTGTCTCTCATTGCGAAAGCGATTGTGGCCATCTTTTATTTAATAATTTAAAAGTATATGGCAATGTAAATCGTGGAGAATTCCTTACTGTACGGGAATAATAAAAGTAAAATATGTTAAGACGATGAATTACCAATAGCCAGAAAGAATAATTAGGAAATAAAAATACATGTCTGAGGTGAGACTCCTTCGGCTATGCAAAATTCATTCCTGGGTCCGCAATGTAACCCCTGAGCCACCCAGTCAACAGACTTCTAAACCAATATTAAGTTACTTAAACAACAAACGAACTCAAACGCCTGTTGAAGTTCTTCAATCCCCTCTTTTTAATTCTCAAAAACAAAGATCACACTACGATACGATGAATCCTTTAACCGCCATTTCTCTAGAACTGTAATTCTGGTCTGAGGGCTGGAACGGGGCGCACTATTGAGGCAAAACTAAGAAGGGAAAGGTTCGATTCCCATCTCAACTATCTGGGATTTGGTTTTCCGTGGTTTGCCACTTCCACTGCAGGTGTAATTCTGGTCTGAGGGCTGGAACGGGGCGCACTCTTGAGGCAAAACTAAGTTGGGCAAGGTTCGATTCCCATCTCAACAATCTGGGATGTGGTTTTCCGTGGTTTTCCACTTCCACTGCAGGTAAATACCGGGATAGTTCCTAACTTAAAGCCTCGGTCGCCAATTTCCCATTCCCCACATTAATTACAAATGCACAGATCAGTACTGCCATCACAATAACACAGGTTATCAGAGAAAATTTGACACACACACCAAAGTAGACGGGGCTGAGTGACCACGATGTCTGAGTCCAACAAATGAATTATGTCCGTCAATTGTCTCTCATGGCGAAAGCGATTGTGGCCATCTTTTATTTAATAATTTAAAAGTATATGGGAACGTAAGGTGAATTCCTTACTTTATGGGAATAATAAAAGTAAAATATGTTAAGACAATGTATTACCAATAGGCAGAAAGAATAATTGAGAAATAAAAATAAATGTCGGAGGCGGGATTCGAACTGCTTCCATTGCGCGATACATGAATTAACAGTTTTGAACGCTACCGTCTGAGCTACCGAATCACTGGTAGAAGAATGCAATATTCAGTTACTTAAACAACATTCACTCTCAACAGTCCGTATAAGTTCTTCTACATTTCCGGTTTTTTATAATATTCTATTCCTGTTTATATCGTGGAAACTTCATAATCAATATTCCCCTCCTTTATTATAATTCTTATAAATAACTATTGCATTAAAACGCGGTGGACATCCGCCATGTCTGTCATTAACCAAGATGATTCTGCGCATGCGCTTGAGCCAATAATTTTGTAGTTTTGTTTATAAATTTTAAAATATGTGGTAACATATTTGTTTATTTTAAAGACACTCTGCAAATCTACAGGCCTACAGCTTTCGACAGATTGCTCTACGAAGTGAATCGGTTCTACCGTTCCCTCAATCTCGCGGTAACAAAAATCAGCTTAGTGTTTTAAATATATAGATGAACGAATGCAAGCCGATAACCATGGCAACAGATTCTCAGAGGTCCATCTATTGCTGTAAGACGCAATACAATTCCATTAATTACATTAGTGTGAAAGTTTGCAAACGGTTAGATGGTTATTATGGAATCAAATTAAGCTGTAAATTTCATCAATACGTAAAATGCGCTTAAGGGGGTCAAGGGGTAGTCTAGATTTTTTTCACGCAATTTACATCTGCGGGTGTGGTATGGCAGGTCTATTATATTCCTATCCCTATGTTATATTATTATTATTAGTATTATATCATGGCGTACAACGACGAGACAAAGCCCCTCGGTGCCAGAAATAAAACTCGAGGGTCCTCGAAAACTACATTATAAGGCTCTAAAACCAACAGTTTCTGAAACATTCCCAGAAAACTAATTAAATTTAATTTAACAAACTAATGAAGGAATGCAAATCGGTAACCATGACAACATTATCTCAAGGGGTGGCATCCAACTTTCCATCTATTTCAGTAAGAAGCAATTTATTACATTTATTACATTTCTGTGAAAGTTTGCAAATATAAGGTTATCACGGAACCAACGTAGACTGTATAATTCATCAATGCAATTAAGGGGGTCAAGGGGTAACCTAGGATTTTTTCATGCAATTTTCACGTGCGACTTATAGTGCAGAAGGTCAATTATATCTCCAAACAACAACATTATTTTCAAAAATTCCTGAATTGAATCAGCATTTTTTGCGGCTTTTAGGAATTTGGGCCATTTGAGACTAAAGTACCTGAATTTTCATGCACCACAAGCTTTTATAATTTATGAAAGAGGTCTTCCTGTGAATGGGGATCCAACACAACGTAGAGGGTCAGTTTTTATGTGACGTGTATTGCGTTTCATCTACAAGGCTTTCAATTCTATTTCATGTCAGGAAGTACACGTCAGGTGAATTTAGTTTGAGAGCACATTTCAACTAATCTTTTTTCTTTTGTTTTTTTTGTCGACATACGGGTTCATCGTAAGGATGATTTTCTTTGATACTGTGTGGTAGATATACCCATATTTGGATTTCTGGGTGATATGTTGTAGACAATAGTATTGTCTGTCTGTCTTTCTGTGTATCCTTATGTACGCCTATAACTCATGTTCGGATGCTTGGTGCATCGTAAAAATAGGTATGGTAAACATGAGTCAATACACCAATCATTTATAAAACTCTTCACCGTTCATTTCATACAGTAGAAGGGTGGATATAGGGAAAAACTTCTCAAAATACATGCTAATATAGGCGAAATATAAAAATTATCCTAGAAGGACGACCAAAGCATATGTTGCACTTCGTAATGTGAGACACAAAATTCGCGAGTCTATAAAGGTTCTCCGAAAACCACATAATACGGCCCTTAAATTAACAGTGTGTGTGATATTCCCAGAAAACTAACTTCGTTTTTATAAACTTATGAAGGAATGACAAGCCGCTAACCATTGCAACAGTAGCTCAATTGATAATGTCTGGTGCGTCTCTAAAAGCAACAGTACTTAAAAGGGACGTAACACCAATAACATTATTATTATTATTATTATTATTATTATTATGTCTGGTGTTAACACCGAACACCGTTCGAAGAACGGGTACTTCTGCTAGTATTAAATAAAATTGAACAAAATAATGGAAATTATGCCAAGTTTTTTTTTTTTTTCGTTTGGTCTCCTGAGAGGCCGAGTGCAGGTCTTTCTAATCGACGCCCGTGGGCGACCTGCGCGTCGGGATGAGAGATGGAATGGATGAAATTGGGCAAGGATGTGGATGGAAGCGGCCGTGGCCTATCAGAAGGTACCGTCCCAGCATTTGCCTGGTGTTGAAAATGGGAAACCACGGAAAACCATTTCAAGGACGGCCGACGGTGGGGCTCGAACCCACGCGTCTAACGAGTCAGCAGAGTGCTTGGCCCCATGACCTAAGGCTGTGCTTTAGCCAGCGTAGACACTACTGTCGGTATTATGCCAAGTAACTTAGCAGTAGCGAACTTTTGGAATTATGATTGTAGTTTGTGTCTAAAGAACATGAATATGGTAAATAACTTGTGAACTGGACAATGGATAATAAATGGCCTCTCATTGGCTGCATGGATACGATACGTATTGGTACATTCAGGCCACAGGATTTGGTACTTATTGACATCAAACGAAATTTTTAATGCCCTGTTTGTTATGGATTTAGGTCGTTTTGGCAATTTATTTTACTTTCATATGATGGAGCTTCCTACCAACGTATGTTTTCCATCATAATATCAATTTTGATGTTTTTGGATTTGGTATCTTTTGGAAATAAGCTTCTCAGTTGACATTTTCGACACACAGCGAACATATTCCCAGAATTTCATGTTTCCAGCTTCAATAGTTTTCGCTGGGCGATGATGAGTGAGTGAGTCAGTCAGGACATTTTCTTTCAAATTTGTTTTTTCAGAATTTCACCCCTCCCCATGAACCCCTTAAATTGGATTTATGAAAAAAAAAACTGTCGAACACCTATTTACATATTTTTAAGCAGTTTTTTCCCCTTGAGTTTGATGAGTGAGTCAGTCAGTCAATCAGTTAGGACATTCTCTTTCCTGTTTTTATCCCCCCAGAATTTCACCCCTCCCCATGGGCCCCTTAAATTGGATTTATGAAACAACGCTCAAACACCTATTTACTCATTTTGAAGCTGATTTCTTTCCGATGAGTTTCAGATTCCTCGCCTATGTCGTTTAAGAGATACACGCTCCGTTAGGAATCCGTCAACCCCCACTTTTCACCCCTTTCACCTCATAATATACACCACATCGAAAAACCCTCAGACACGTGTCTTCTTATTTTTAATGATGAGTTTATATGCCGAGTATCACATCCCTCAATGAAACCAATCCGGAGATATTGTTATTCAATGAAATGCAGGTGTATACCCTTAACACCCCTTTAGAACCTGAATATCCAAAAATCCTTCCTTAGTGGGCGTTTTTGACTTACAAAATGTCATGTTTCTAGCTTTAATAGTTTTGGCTGGGCGATGATGAGTCAGTCAGTCAGTCAGTCAGGACACTTTGTTTTATATAATAGATATCAAATACGTGTACTGCTTCTGTATGTGACAACATATTTTTGTGATATGGACACCTCACTAATTTGAGATATTCTGAGTTCAAAGAACAAATGTCAGTTTATTGATATGTAACCGGTAAACTATTACAGGTATCTGCACATAAATGGTAAATAAATATTTCCAAACACAATTGATGTTGGGTGAATATGTTATGTGATCTTTTTAATAGCCTACACCGCGCCCGATCTCGTCCGCGCAATACCGCACCTAACAGAAGGTTTTATCAGGTCAGGCTTATTTTGGCGACATGTGAACACTTGAGACCATACGTGGAAAGAGGCTAATTCCAACGGATATTTATTTATATAATCTTAGTTGAAATCAGTGTGTGCCACGGTGGGTGAGTGGTTAACGTGTCGGTCTACTAATCCCAAGTTTGCAGGTTCGCTCCTGGCCGTGGTAAGTGATTTTTGAAAGGTGGCAAAAATTTACCACACGCATGTCAAACGATGTTGGCATGCCAAAGAACCCATTTGAATTCAGTAGTCCGTGTTCATAATGGCAAAAGTAATATCGGGGGTTTCCGCCAACACAAAGTTCCTCATTTCTCTACTAGAAAGCGCTATAGTGTTCAAGGAGCTTAGATATCTAACCTCCTTGACTTTCTTAGTGCTTCAAGGAACAACAGAATTCGAGATGCAAGCTATCCTCTGGGTGTCAAATAACAAAGCTTGCACCCGGCACCGAGGCCATACGATATTTATTATTATTATTATTATTAGTGTGCAGACTTTAATCTATTTATATAGGTCATATTGTATTGTGCTGCTTAACTAATTAACTAATTACGAACACGTAGACACCAACCTGTAATCCAACATTAAAGGACAATCTTTCTTGAATAACGAAATTCATTGCGAATCAAAAATACTAACACTAACAAGATGAATTATACAAAAATATGACAAAGAATCCTAAATGTTAAGCTAATATTGATGTATAAATTTAAACTTCAACCCTAGTGATCAAGCAAGATCTGACGATGTTCAAGTGACGGTAGAAATGCGCAATCCTAAATTTCCCCCTTATTTATGGGTGTATAATATTAATAGATGTATTTTTTTTTTTTCAGGACCAGTGTTATACAAATACATGCTGTAACTAAATATGTGGGAAGGCTCCGAGGTTTCGGTAGTGGACCAGACAACAAGCAAACTATGTCTGGTAAACAAATGGTGTATTTTCTTTCCTTTCCGGGTTACAAGCATTGATTATGGTGTACATAACACAGACCACTTCACGATGCAGGTTGGTCATTTGTGTTGATAAAGTGTACGTTACTTCTTACAGTTCTCTACAGAAGGTGCTCAAAATGGCTACCACGAGCTGTAATGCAGGCGTCATTGTCTCACACGCTCCCATATTCTCGGCGTCTGTCGTATCTGCTGACATCCTTTCTCTATTCGCTGACGCAGCATGTCCACGTTATGAATATGTGTGGTATACCCAATGGCCTTTAAATGACCCCATAAGTAGAAGTCTAATGGGATGAGATCGGGAGAACGAGCAGGCCATGGTGTCAGTCACTGAATACAAAACAAATGCGCACAGACTTGAATAGCGACGAAACGTACAAGTGGCTTGTGTGCCCTCCACAAATGACCAACTAGCATTGTGCCGCCGTCTGTGTTATGCACACCACAAACAATGCTTGTAACACGGCAACAAACGCTCATACACCATAATACAGGACATGTTTTGCTTGTTGTCAGGTCTTCTATCGAATGCCCGGAGCTTTCCCACATATTTAGTTACACCTGTATAGTGTAACCACGCCCAATTATATTGGGCAAAATGAGTTATGACCGACTGTAATGGTACATTATGCAACGAGCCTATAGTGGCAGTAATTAAGACACGAGTATGTTTATAAAACGAGCGTAGCCTATGCCAGTTTTATAATTTCCATACGAGTGTCTTAATTACCATTAGAGGCGAGTTGCATACGACTGTTCATGTTCGACGATAATTATTATAACTATTTTATGTTCGAACATAAATATTCATAAATATCTGTCGAGATTTCGCCAGTTTTATGTACTGAACAGAGCGCATGTGACGCAAAAAATGCCTTGTATTTGGCCATGGCCTCCTCGATTACCCTACTATGACACTAGGCCACGCAGTGAAATTTAAATTAGACGGCCTTGGAACTCAGTGCAGGTGCGTTGCTATCCTTATCTAAGTGGTCAAAGAACTGTTTCTTGAGCTGTGATTGGTGGGAGAAACTGTTTCATAATGAAAAATAGTGTTATAATGAGCCTCATTATGGTACAGTTTTCTGACATATAATAGTCAGGGTCGAACATAAAATATACATTGGTATGTGTGAAGCCAGCACTGAAGAATGGCTTCACAATTTCACATAACAATTTAATTATAACTTTCAGTCGATCACAACAAGTAGAGTATGTGCATAATTAAATTGGAAAAATGTAATACACTTATAATCTGAATAAAATATACATGTTATTAAAAAATGTTATTTGCACAGATTGAAAGAGGTAGGGTTTTTAAAAAAATGACATCTTTCGCTTGTCAAACGAGCATCATCAGATCAACGATAAAATAACAAATATACCAGGCAAATTTGAGTTTGAAAGCACTATTAAATCCCATAGAGTCAACCATGATCGGGATGACCCTCCAACGCCAGCCCTCCAAGGTGTAGCAAAATCATAATGAGCGGCTAGCATTCTTGGCTGTCACCCCGGAGATCCAGATTCGATTCCCGGCTCTGCCACGAAATTTAGTTCTGGTCTGAGGGATGGAATGGGGTACACCCATCCTCATAAGGCAAAACTGAGAAGAGTTAGGTTCAATTCCTACTTATGTCATCCTGGTCTTCCGCGGTTTCCCATTTCTACTCCCAAATACTGCGATGGTTCCTAACTTAAGGCCACAGCCACCTCTATCCCAATCCGCACCTGAACTACAAATAAACACTAATACAACCTTCAGAATGTATGTCTACCCCTTAATATTCCCGTTTTTCCAACGGGGTCGGGGATGAGATGCAATGGAAGACTTTGTGGCAGATGATTTTTACGGCCGGATGCCCTTCCTGACACCAACCTCATGAGAGGAGTTAATGAGAGATGGAATGAATGATGGTGAATGAAACTGGGCAAGGATGTGGAAGGAAGCGGCCGTGGCCTGTCAGAAGGTACTGTCCCAGCATTTGCCTGGAGTTGAAAATGGGAAACCACGGAAAACCATTTCAAGTACGGCTGACGGTGGGGCTCGAACCCACGCGTCTACCGAGTCAGCAGGGAGCTTGGCCCCATGACCTAACGCAACGCTTTAGCGAGCGCAGCCACTACTGTCGGTTAATACAACCTTCAGAATACCACAGGTTAATAGACAAATTCTACACACACACACCCAACTTATGTGGGGCAGATTGAGCAAGATGCCCAAGCCCCTCAAATGAAACAACTACAACATAAAGATTTATCATGTAGGCTTACAGGATAGAGCCGCGTCGTGTATTGGTGATTGTTTCCCGACGTTTCGGCTGTTATTGCAGCAGCCTTAATCATGGGTAAGTACGAGTTGATGTCTGTACTCAAACTGAGTACGGACACCAACTCGTGAGAGTTGGTGAGAAGCCAACGGAACCATCTAAGAAAATCCTCGGGGTCGCCAACTCCCAAACTCACCAGCCGTGAGCCCTTGAGAATGTAGCACTATCCAAGGTGCACCGTAAATGGTGGGACTGCACTCACCCTGCCTCCTTTAGAGCCTTGTGCAGAAGGCAGGAGATATCATGAAAAGAAAAAAAAGAAGGTTGACCCCTAGAAAAATGAGGGTATCAGGAAAGATGATTTAAGGGCCAATAAGACGGGAAATTGAAAGACTCCATAGGCCTCGGATACCTTAATACCGTCGTGGTCGGAAGAGAACTAGTGTTCACCAATGAGTCGTCCAGTTGCAAAACTCGTTTAATCTACTTGTGAATAAGGATCATGTCGTAAAATTATTTATTTTATTAGTTTATTTTATTTTACTTTATTTTATATTGTTTTATTTTCTTTTGTTTTATTTTTATTTTGTTTTGTTTTAGTTTATTTCGTTTTATTTTGTTTTCTGTTTTGTTTTGTTTTATTTTTGTTTTGTTTATTTTGGTTTATTTAATTTTGTTTTATTTAGATTTTGTTTTATTTTGTTTTGGTTTATTTTGATTATCCAGAAAACAATCACAAAACAAACCAAAAAAACCCGAAGCAAAAAGCAAAATTCAAACACAAAAGCAGAAAACAAATAAAAAGAAACGCAAAGCAAAAAGCAAAATTCAAAAACAGCAAAAGCAGAAAACAAATACAAAAGAAAAAACAAGATGTTCAGTAAAGAACATATAGCCTACTTTCTCCTAAATGCATGGGTATTGTTATAACTCTTTGTCCTTTTCAAGGAGTATGATTGAATGTTGGTTGTAGTAGCTTGTTGAAATACAACGTGCAATAGGGATATTAAACATGAATAAGAGGTGCCCATTGCTAGTGCTACCTCTGTAAAAAATTTCATTCAATTCGGTTTTACCGTGTTTGAATTGATATGGGGAATGGATTTGCACACATACTTGGCCACCATCTGCAAACTATTGGGCTGATGTTCTTGCAGTTTGGTCAGAATATGTTTCCCACATAAAGATATGGTGTTGCAAAATTTGGTAGAGACTAGATTATTAGGTTGGTCGTAATTACATTTTAGCTTTTAACATTTGGGTGGCCGCGATTGCGTTTCCGTCAAGATAGCGGTGATATAAAACATGACACTGAGGTGCCCTTTGATAGTGCTACCCCTGTAACAAATTTCGTTCATTCGGTTCCACCGTGTTGGAATTAATAGGAGGAATCAATTTTAACATAAAGATGGCTGCCATCCGCAAACTATTAGGCTAATGACCTATTAGATTGGTCAAAGGATGCTCCCTCCATAAAGGTATGTTGTTGCAAAGTTTGGTAGAGATCGAATGGTTATGTTAGTCGTAATTTGATTTAAGCTTCAAACATTTGTGTGGCCGCCATTAAGTTTCTGTCACTATGGCGGCGATATTAATCATGACACTGTGATGCCCTTTGCTAGTGCTATCTCTGTACCAAATTTCGTTCCATTCGGTTTCACCGTGTTTGAATTAATAGGGGGAATCGATTCTGACAAAAAGATGGCCGCCATCCACAAACTATTAGGCGAATGACCTATTAGATTGGTCAAAGGATGCTCCCTCCATAAAGGTATGTAGTTGCAAAATTTGGTAGAGATCGGATGATTAGGTTAATCGTAATTTGATTTAAGCTTTGAACATTCGTGTGGCCGCCATTACTTTTCACTCAAGATGACGGCGATATAAAACAAGACAGAGGTGCCCTTTGCTAGTGCTACCTCTGTACCAAATTGCGTTCCATTCGGTTCCACCGTGTTCGAATTAATAGGGGGAATAAATTTTGACATAAGATGGCCGCCATCCGCAAACTATTTGGCTAATAACCTACTAGATTGGCCAAAGGATGCTCCCTCCATAAAGGTATGTTGTTGCAAAGTTTGGTAGAGATCGGATGGTTATGTTAGTCATAATTTAACTTAAGCTTTGAACATTTGTGTGGCCGCCATTACGTTTCTGTCAATATGGCGGCGATATAAAACATGACACTGAGATGCCCTTTGCTAGTGCTACCTCTGTACCAAATATCGTTCCATTCGGTTTCACCGTGTTTGAATTAATAGGAGGAATTGATTTTCACACAAAGATGGCCGCCATCCGCAAACTATTAGGCTAATGACCTATTCATTTGATCGAAGGATGCTTCCTCTATGAGGGTATGTTGTTGCAAACTTTGGTAGAGATCGGAAGATTAGCTTAATCGTAATTTGATTTAAGCCTTGAACATTTGTGTGGCAGCCATTACGTTTCCGTCAAGATGGCGGCGATATAAAACAAGACACTGAGGTGCCTTTTGTTAGTACTACCTCTGTACCAAATTTCGTTCCATTCGGTTGCACCGTGTTCGAATTAATAGGGGGAATTGATTTTCACACAAAGATGGCCGCCATCCACAAACTATTACGCTGATGACCTATTAGTTTGGTCAAAGGATGCTCCCCCCATAATGGTATGTTGTTGCAAAATTTGGTAGAGATCGGATGATTAGGTTAGTCGTAATTTGATTTAAGCTTTGAACATTTGTGTGGCCGCCATTAGGTTTCCGTCAAGATGGCGGCGATATAAAACATGACACTGAGGTGCCTTTTGTTAATACTACATCTGTACCACATTTCGTTCCATTCGGTTGCACCGTGTTCGAATTAATAGGGGGAATCTATTTTCACACAAAGATGGCCGCCATCCGCAAACTATTACACTGATGACATATTAGATTGGTCGAAGGATGCTCCCTCCATAAAGGTATGTAGTTGCAAAATTTGGTAGAGATCGGATGATTAGGTTAATCGTAATTTGATTTAAGCTTTGAACTTTCGTGTGGCCGCCATTACGTTTCAGTCAAGATTGCGGCGATATAAAACATGACACTGAGGTGCCCTTTGCTAGTGCTACCTCAGTACCAAATTTCGTTCCATTCGGTTGCACCGTGTTCGAATTAATAGGGGGAATTGATTTTCACACAAAGATGGCCGCCATCCACAAACTATTACGCTGATGACCTATTAGTTTGGTCAAAGGATGCTCCCCCCATAATGGTATGTTGTTGCAAAATTTGGTAGAGATCGGATGATTAGGTTAGTCGTAATTTGATTTAAGCTTTGAACATTTGTGTGGCCGCCATTAGGTTTCCGTCAAGATGGCGGCGATATAAAACATGACACTGAGGTGCCTTTTGTTAATACTACATCTGTACCACATTTCGTTCCATTCGGTTGCACCGTGTTCGAATTAATAGGGGGAATCTATTTTCACACAAAGATGGCCGCCATCCGCAAACTATTACACTGATGACCTATTAGATTGGTCGAAGGATGCTCCCTCCATAAAGGTATGTAGTTGCAAAATTTGGTAGAGATCGGATGATTAGGTTAATCGTAATTTGATTTAAGCTTTGAACTTTCGTGTGGCCGCCATTACGTTTCAGTCAAGATGGCGGCGATATAAAACATGACACTGAGGTGCCCTTTGCTAGTGCTACCTCAGTACCAAATTTCGTTCCATTCGGTTCCACCGTGTTCGAATTAATAGGGGGAATCAATTTTGACATAAAGATGGCCGCCATCCGCAAACTATTAGGCTAATAACCTATTAGATTGGTCAAAGGATGCTCCCCCCATAAAGGTATGTTGTTGCAAAATTTGGTAGAGATCGTATGATTAGGTTAGTCGTAATTTGATTTAAGCTTTGAACATTCGTGTGGCCGCCATTACGTTTCCGTCAAGATGGCGGCGATATAAAACATGACACTGAGGTGCCTTTTGTTAGTACTACCTCTGTACCAAATTTCGTTCCATTCGGTTGCACCGTGTTCGAATTAATAGGGGGAATCAATTTTGACATAAAGATGGCCGCCATCCGCAAACTATTTGGCTAATAACCTATTAGATTGGTCAAAGTATGCTCCCTCCATAAAGGTATGTTGTTGCAAAGTTTGGTAGAGATCGGATGGTTATGTTAGTCGTAATTTAACTTAAGCTTTGAACATTTGTGTGGCCGCCATTACGTTTTTGTCAATATGGCGGCGATATAAAACATGACACTGAGATGCCCTTTGCTAGTACTACCTCTGTACCAAATTTCGTTCCATTCGGTTGCACCGTGTTCGAATTAATAGGGGGAATTGATTTTCACACAAAGATGGCCGCCATCCACAAACTCTTACGCTGAAGACCTATTAGTTTGGTCAAATGATGCTCCCCCCAAAAAGGTATGTTGTTGCAAAATTTGGTAGAGATCGGATGATTAGGTTAGTCGTAATTTGATTTAAGCTTTGAACATTTGTGTGGCCACCATTACGTTTCCGTCAAGATGGCGGCCATATAAAACATGACACTGAGGTGCCTTTTGTTAATACTACATCTGTACCAAATTTCGTTCCATTCGGTTGCACCGTGTTCGAATTAATAGGGGAATCTATTTACACACAAAGATGGCCGCCATCCGCAAACTATTACGTTGATGACCTATTAGATTGGTCAAAGGATGCTCCCTCCATAAAGGTATGTAGTTGCAAAATTTGGTAGAGATCGGATGATTAGGTTAATCGTAATTTGATTTAAGCTTTGAACATTCGTGTGGCCGCCATTACGTTTCAGTCAAGATGCCGGCGATATAAAACATGACACTGAGGTTCCCTTTGCTAGTGCTTCCTCAGTACCAAATTTTCCTTCCATTCGGTTCCACCGTCTTCGAAGTAATAGGGGGAATCAATTTTGACATAAAGATGGCCGCCATCCGCAAACTATTAGCCTAATAACCTATTAGATTGGTCAAAGGATGCTCCCCCGACTAAGGTATGTTGTTGCAAAATTTGGTAGAGATCGCATGATTAGGTTAGTCGTAATTTGATTCAAGCTTTGAACATTTGTGTGGCCGCCATTACGTTTCCGTCAAGATGGCGGCGATATAAAACATGACACTGAGGTGCCTTTTATTAGTACTACCTCTGTACCAAATTTCGTTCCATTCGGTTGCACCGTGTTCGAATTAATAGGGGGAATCGATTTTCACACAAAGATGGCCGCCATCCGCAAACGATTACGCTGATGACCTATTGGTTTGGTCAAAGGATGCTCCCCCCATAATTGTATGTTGTTGCAAAATTTGGTAGAGATCGGATGATTAGGTTAGTCATAATTTGATTTAAGCTTTGAACATTTGTGTGGCCGCCATTACGTTTCCGTCAAGATGGCGGCGATATAAAACATGACACTGAGGTGTCCTTTGCTAGTGCTACCTTTGTACCAAATTTCGTTCAATTCGCATTCACCGTGTTCGAATTGATAGGGGGGGACAGACATTCAGAGTACACACACTCACACACACAGACACACACACACACACACACACACACAGACTCACACACACATACACACACAGACTCACACACACACATACACACACACACACACACAGACAGACACACTTTTTTCGCCCTGTGTTGATCTCATAAGTCTACTTTCATTTTTTGCAAAAATCGAAATTAGGCAAATAACGAAGCAAAAAGAAAAATTCAAAAACAAAAGCAAAATCAGAAAACAAAAAACAAGAAACATAAAGAAAAAAGCAAAATTCAGAAAAGCAAAAGCAGAAAACAAACACAAAACCAAGGAAGAAAAGCAAAACGTAAAATTCGAAAACAAACACAAAACCAAAAACACAAAGCAAAAAGTAAAAACAACAAACACAAAATATACGTGAGGTAAAGTCCAGAGAAACGTTTCTTGTGAAAATGATTCTTATTCACAAGTGGATTAAACGAATTTTGTATCTTGACGACTCAGGAGAGAACAAGTGTTGACCAATGAGGTTGACAGGGAAGATAACAGAATGAAGCCCCGCACAAGTAATTGGAAGCAATGCCGGACTCAGCTGGGGTCGCGTTTTCGTCAACCCACGTCCCACAAAGTGTGAGCCCCTGGGGGAGAACGAGAGTTTAATATCTTGGCAAAGCCGAGAATTGAACCGAGACCTCCGAGAGTACAACTAACAACCCTAACCATACATTATGGGAATTATTTTTAAAAAATATTGCAGAATGTACATTTTAGCCGCATGAGCACATGAAACTTTTGGTACATCCTATACGTTAGAGGACAAAAGTCAGGTTGTGTAAGAGAATTCCATATTCGGTTGAGTAATTTCAACTTGCATGCCCGCATTTCCTGTGTGCATTGTTATCCATACCAGGTAGCTAGATGATAGGAGACAATGGCGGTCTCCAAGAGGCACACGGGTATGCCAGTATAAAAGGGAGGAGATTTATCTATCCAGCATTCAGCGGTACGTACGGAATCTGCTTCCACCCCCTCTCACCCACGCTCTCGCCAGCCTGACTGCCACTTCACCCAAAAAGTTTTTAAATGCATGGAAGCATGGCTATCAAGCCCTCTTTTAGATTACCTACTAAATTTAATGGCCTGGTATTACGCAGGATAACATTTGAGCTTGGAGTCCCACTATTCTTTTCGCTTGTGAATAAGGTCAGGCAGCAAGAGAGAAAGAACTCACTGGTTGATTATTAATTCTATAGCTGCTCTATAATCCTGGCTATAGAAAGTTAATTGCGCCTTTTTAAACTTCGGTCAAGTTTAACAGAGAAAGCTAATACACACAAGAAATATTTATATAGGGATCTCTCAAAACCCGTTAATTTAATCATAACTTCCCTCTTCCTCTTTCACTTACTTGATTCTCACTTTCTTCTTGTCGGCTTCGTCTTTGCATACCATCTTCTTATCTTTCAGTCCCGTTTAACTTGCTATTCAAATCATATTCCTATTGGGTCTTCTGCTTGAAATACTTCTACTCTTCGATACCGTACTAAGTTCCGAAGAGATTCATTTTCTAAGCCACGAAGTGCAGCAAACTTCTCAATCAATGCTGAAAGTGAGAGCTGGCGCACCGCAAAGGAACATCTGTTCGGTATGCGGGCAGCAAAGCTCTCAAATCACAGTAGGATCAGCTAGGTTTATCTGCTCTCAGCCATACTGGTGAGAACGTGAGGGAATGCTATGAACTAGGTCACGAGTTCTTTATACTGTGTATCGAGTAGAAAGGCGTAGTTGGTTAAACGCTCGGCTATCAAACTCAAGATAGCGGCTCGATCACGTTACAGTCCAATGACGTCTTAGAGTGTTTAAATGCGACTGCCTCTTGTCAGTTTCAAATTGGATTTTGTCAAATGTTACTTTATTGTGATGGTTTTCATTTATAGTTCTCATGGATAATCATCAAACTACACATTTGTTTCAGATCTGTTATTAACCAATACTTAAATATTATTTACTAATTTTTCATAGAAAAAGTCCAAATAAAATATTATTTCTAAACTTTGCTTGCAAAATAGTTTATTTTCTTTTAAAGACATTTGCCGAAGAAGGCCCCAATATGGCCGAAATTGGAATTAATAACTACTTAGTATAAAACAAAGTCCCCGATTCTTGGATGTCGCGGGTAATCCCGACAACCTCTGGATGGATTTTGTTGCGGTTTACAGCATTCTGTAAAGGATATCTCGAGGAAGGTTTTTGTTGAAAATAATTTATTTATGATCAAAGGAAGCCAAGCAGTAACGATTTCAGTGAAAAAGTTGAAAAAAACTGGCGTCCGTGCGCTTTTTAAGCTTACGCTGGGCAAACCGTTAAGAATATCTTTATACTATGAGTGTAAGAATAGTTCAGCATGATAAGTTCTACAAAAAGTCCGCGAGAGCATATCTCTTTCTTCAATACATCGCCCACTATAAGTGTCTTTACGTTTTCATTTTTTCCAACAATCTCCATTCAATTACTGAGGCGACAGTTTACGAGCTAGCAAGGGGAGGAAAAGCGCTTATCGCGTAATACATTAATATCTGTTCCCGGGTGAAGCCGGGGCGAGTTGTGTAACGTAATCATGATTACGGTACAAATTATTATTATTATTATTATTATTTTTAATATCATTGTGTAATTATTATTATTATTATTGAAATATCAAAGTTATATCGTTTTATTCACCCATTAATATCAAGGGAGGGGCCATACCATATTCACGTCATTACCATAGTCATATATAATATTGTCAAGTGCTTAGATTAAGAAACAGGGTTTTTATAGAGGTCTAGGGCTGTTTTATTAGTTAAATTGTAAAGACAGGACGGGCATGGTTGGAAGAAGTTACGGACGGTGAAGCAACATATTGCAAGAAAATGTATTTCTGGAACGAAGCCACGCTGACTGGAGACAAGGGCTTGGAGAAAGATTTCGGCGGAATATATATATGCGCAACGAGAGGAATAGCGGGTTCTGAGTGGAATATTTGAAGTACGCGGGCCTGTATTCCCGCTCGGAGAAGTTTTAGCGTCGCTTGAGGACTGAGAAATGCTTTGCTATAATTGGTCTGATGGGTCGCGGGCAAATTTATGCCGCGAAACATCGGGACCATTCAGAGTGTATAAAAGCCCAGCGCGACTTCAGCACTGGCTATTCTATAGATTCTATTCTGTCATTCACATATTCGATCACGCACTCACTCATTGACTTTGTGAGTCGTAGACTCTGTCAGTCCCTCAGTAAGATGGGACTTAGTGAATTCAATTAGCCTGGTTTGTTCAAATTTGCTTACCATGGTGATCAAACTCAGAAACAAGCAGCAGCAGCAGCAACAACAACAACAACAACAACAACGAGAAGAAGAAAACATATGTTTTCAAAGGTCAATAAACGTGTGTTGGCGTAAGATCTCAAATTAGACTGCAAGCAGACCAACGAGATGGACTTTGAACCACAAGGCACCAGGTATGTGGACCGAGTTATTATCAACACAGAAGATCAGCGCTAGCGAGAAGACAGTCAATATTGCCCCGCAATTAGGGAATATTAATGCACATATTGTACACAGCTCGAAACCTCAGATCAAATGTTAATAATTTTGTTGTAAATAAACCAGTATTAGTTAAAATGTCTTGTTCATTGGGAGTTGAATATATAGGATAGTTGGAATGCAAAGAGTATCTCATAGAGCAAGTTTATTGCCCTACGCTCCGATGATAGATCTTGGCTCAAGGAAGGGAGCGGCCGTGGCTAAATAAAATTTTAATGTGTTATCTTTACGATAACTGGCGCCCAGTAAATCTAAATTAATAAAGTGTATGTCGTCTGTCTAGACAGGCCAATGCTAAATAAGAACGATGAGGTGGTTTTAAGGAGTCTTGAGTGTAATATCTGTAGAAACGTTATAAATGATCGCCCAACTTGTAGAGCGATATCCAACGACAAAGGTAGCCGTTACAAATGGCACAACCAATGTGGGGCTACGAAATATCGTACTGAAGTGAATGGATATTATTTATAAATCCAGTTTATTTCAAGTATGTTAAAGTTTATAGTTGTTTTCATGTACGATATAAACGAGTACTCTTTGCATTCATTCCGAGTTTTTCAATAAAGAGGCATATATCAAGTTAGGGAACTACGGTTATAAATTAGGAGTGTTCTTTTGGTGAGTTGTTTTTTGGGTAATAAGTAACAGGGATAATTTGGGGAATATACATTTGAGAAACCGTAGTATTATAAGATCAGTTAAAATGTCAAAATTAGATGTGCAGGGTACCAATGATGAGATGTCAAAAGTAAGCGAAAATCAGGAAACTGAGGAAAATAAACAAGACGGGGCTACAACCATCCAGAGTAATGAGGGGGAGAATCCTTCCTGGCTTCGAAACCTGACGATGCTCATAACTGAACAGAGTAAGAAGTTAGAGGAACAGAGTAAGAAATTTGACGTGCGTAGTGATCAGTTAGAAAAAGCAATAGATCTTAATTTCTCTGAGCAGAGTAAGAAGCTAGATGAACAAGGTAAGAGGTTTGATGAAGCCACAGAGAACTTCAATAGACAAATTAAAGAAGTAGGCCGAGAATTTCACAATAAGTTAGAAAACAGGATTAGTGAGGTGGAGGAATCATGGTCACTTAAGGTTGATGCCAGAATGCAACAAGTGTCGGAGCGAGTTGACAAAATTGACGAGGAAGTGAAAATTAAATGTAGTAAGGTTAGGGTTGACTTAGAAGGAGAAGTCAACAGTATGAAGGTCAAGTGTGATAATAATATTGCTAAAATAGGTAATTTAGAAAATAAACTAGAGAGCGATAATCAAGAAATTAGGGAAGAGGTTAACAGTAAATTTAACAGTATCAGTGAAGAAGTAGCGAGTAAGACAGATAAAATGGAGGAGAAATTGCAGAGATGTCAGAAGCAAATAGCAACAAATAGCGGTAATGTACAAATAGGATATTTAAGTAGATTTCTAACTAAAGAGGCAGATTTGCCAGTATTCACAGGCAAGGCATATAACCCAATGGAATTCTTAAAAACAGTAGAAAAGAAGTTCGCTAAAGATTTAGAAGAGGGGATCGTTCAATGGGAACAAGTGCTTGAGATGCTAGATAAATCTTTTGTTAGGGATTCAAGGTCATGGTTCAGTGTGTATAAATACCAGATGAATAGTTTTAGAAAATTTAAAGAGAAGTTCATAGCCAAGTACTGGAATGAAAATGTGCAAGAAAGAGAAAGATGTAACATAATTTTTGGGAAGTACCAAAGGAGAGATGGTGTTTCGTACACAGAGTATTTCTTAGCGCATGTACTTATATGCCAGAATTTAGAAGGTTTAGAGACTGAATCACAGGTAATTAAAACATTATTAAGTCATTTTCCTGATATAATTAAAGAAGCATTCTTCATGCAGAATATTACTACTATTGACGGGTTCGAGAAGCTATTGGAAAACTTTGACTCTCTTGAAAATAGTAGGACCGAACGCAAGCCAATAAGTAGAGGAGATAATTTCGGGCAGGGTGAGAGAGAGAGGGGAAGAGAACAAGGCAGGAATGCGAATTACGAAAGACGACTTGACAATGGGGGACGCACAGCAAATACGAGGAACGAGAATTTGAACAGAGGAGGGGAAGGTACTAGGCCAGACAGACGTACAGGTCAACAACAACAATCTACATCAGGGGCAGGTAGGCCTAATTTAAACGAATAACGGGTTGCAGTGAGGTCAACAGACAGCCCGAAGTGATTGCAGTTCAATGTCCTAGGAATATTGAGTATTTAGGAGATTTTAATATAGATGTTAGAGAAGAACTGCTTTATGACCTAAATGGTGGAAATTTAGATAATGTTGAGAATGAGATTATGTCACCAGTAATTAAACTTAATGTGTGGGGTAAAGAAGTTGATGTTTTATTGGACAGTGGAAGCGAAAACTCTTGTATAAATTTAAGATTTTTGGAAGATGTAATGAGAGAAGGTATTCATGTTGATATAATTCCAGTTAAGTCCACTTTCATTGTCACAGCTGTAGGTAGTAGGTCTCAGAAAATATCTAAGCAAGTCGCAGTTCCAATTAACATTAGTGAGTTAGTTAAATTTCAGCCCTGTTTGGCAGTTCCAAATTTAGTATATCCGGTGATTCTCGGTGCGGAATGGTTATCATTATATCAAGTTAAATTAGATTTTCATTTTGGCAGGATATGTTTATTTTGGCAGGATAAAGAAGTTCAGGTTACGTATAAGGTGTCTAAGACTGACAAACAGATGAAAGTGTGTATGTTTGAGGAAGAAAGCAACGTGGTTGTGAGTGATTAGTTTCCTGAAGTAAATGAGGTAGACCGCGGAGATGCTAGTGAGAGCAAAGTTTTTAAGGTGTGTCAGGTTGCAATGGAGTCTGAACTTGAGAGTAGGATCCATGATGCATTGTCACAGTGTAAGCTGGATGATGAGCAAGGTCATCAGTTACATGAGGTATTAATAAAATATAAGGAAATTTTCAGCTCAAAACCCGGAGCAACACACTTATATGAGCATAGTTTTGTCGTTAAAGACACAAGTAGTTTCGTAGGGCCTAGGTATCCTGTCGCAACTAAATATATGAAAGCCGTCGAAGAACAGATAGAATTAATGTTGGAAAACGACATAATTGAGCCTTCAGCTAGCCATTGTTTAAATCCATTAGTTGTAGTAGCCAAGAAAGACAATTCAGTGAGACTGTGCATAGACGCCAGAATGTTAAATACCAGAATCGAAAGCGACCAGCTGAGAACTGAAACAGTGGAGGAATTAGTTCAACGTTTTCAGGGGCGGAAGTGGTTCTCGACAGTAGATTTAAGTAGCTCATTTTGGCAAGTTCCACTCCGTGCTTTAGATAGGTATTTAACTGCCTTTGCTTTTAAGAATAGACTCCTACAGTTCAAAAAAGTACCATTTGGGACTAAAACTAGCAGTTCCGCCTTAATTCGAGCTTTATCTATGGCTCTAGGTCCAGAGACTAGTGAGTTTGTTACGAATTATGTGGATGACATAGTTATTGCGTCACATACATTCGAGGAACATATAGATCACTTGAGTATAGTTTTTCGTAAATTATGGGAAGGGGGTTTCACTTTGAAACTGGAAAAATCTGAATTTTGTGTACACCACATAACTTTTCTAGGACACACTGTTTTTGCAGATGGTGTTACGCCAGAGTCATCTAGGCTAGAGAAAATTAGTAGTATGCCGTCTCCACGTAATAGTAAGCAATTAAGGTCATTTATTGGTGTTCTCAATTATTTCAGGCGTTTTGTTGTCCAGTATGCAGGGTTATTAGAACCATTTAGAGAATTGTTGAAGAGTAAGAGTGTGTGGAAATGGACACAGGTCCACGAGGAAGCCTTCAGAACGCTGAAAGAAGGATTCAGTAGAACAGTGATGCTGAAACACCCTAGGTATGATAGAGAGTTTATAGTAATCACGGATGCATCATAGGTTGGTATTGCAGGCTGCCTATGCCAATACGATGATCAGGGTCAGTTAGGCATTGTATCGTTGGCAAGTAGAGGTTTGTCAATGGCTGAGAAACGCTATACAATTACTGAGATGGAATTCTTGGCAATTATTTACTCAATGAGTAAATTTAGGGTTTACGTGCTAGGCACGCACTTTCAAATCTGGACCGATCATCAGGCGCTAACGTTCATTAAATCTAGCAGGTTAACTAGTAATAGGATGACACGTTGGACGCTAGCCATGAGTGAATATGATTTCAGTATCAAACATATCAGTGGAACGAATAATAATTTAGCAGACTACCTGAGCAGACACATTCATAGTGAAGAGTGTGAAATCAATATAGGAGTGAAAGAAGGCATCTTAGTGTGTGTTGGTAAACGTATAGTGCAGGAGGATGAGAGAGTACGTTTACGAAATATGTCTGTTGAACAGGAGAGAGACAGAGTATTAGGCGACATTGTCCGCTTGGTGAGAAGCAGCAATGATGGTGAGTTATCAGTAGGGAGGCTCAAGTACGGGCTATATCAAGGTATGCTATCTAGGAAAGATAGAGATGGTGAGTGGAAAGTGTGTGTACCAGAATCTTTACAGGAAGATTTAATCTGGTTCTTTCATGCTCAATTGGGTCATTTCGGAGCCAGGAAAGTTCTGTATGCCATTAAAGGGCATTTCTTTTTTAAAGCTATGGGAAGGAAGATTAGGAAGATTCTTGCTACTTGCGATCTCTGCCAACGCGCGAAGCACTCAAATCGGCACTTGATTGGAGAGTATCAAGCGGTAATAGCCAAGAAGCCGGGAGAGCTTGTGTGTGTTGATCTGTATGGGCCACTGGTGAAGTCTCGATACGGATACCAATTTATAATGGTAATAATTGACGCATTCAGTAAATTTGTCAAATTATATCCCTTGAGACAAGCTACGGGAAGGTGTTGTGTCAAGCAGATAGCAGAAAAGTATATTCCTGAGTTTGGATGCCCACTCAGTATACTTAGCGATCATGGAAGCCAGTTCACGTCTAAAATATGGACTACCAAGCTGACGGAACTAGGTACCCGGATTATCTACTCTTCAATTAGATATCCACAAGGCAACATGGTTGAACGGTCTATGCAATCCATTGGAAGAATATTCCGTACATACGTGCACGACAAACACAACGCGTGGTTCTCACGGTTGGGTGATGCCGAACGCTGGTTAAACTCAGTGTTACACGAGAGTACGGGATGTTCACCATATGAAATTCGTTATGGAAGGAAGCCCTCCAACGAAATAGCAAGAATGATAGGTTTAGATGCGGGTGAGGGACACTCCACGGAGTATTATCTTCTGTTGGCCAGGGACAACTTAGTAAAGTCAGGAAACCAAAGGAAACGCCGACAGAAGGGGGTCTACGACGAATTGGAAGTAGGTAGCGAAGTTTTGTTACGTAAGCCGTTGCCATCTTGTGCATTGGAAGGGAAAATGTCAAAGCTGTTTTTATTGTTTACTGGACCTTATGTCGTTTCGAAGAGGATAGGAAAGAATGCCTACTTATTGAAAGATCAGGAAAATTGTGTCATTGGTACATATAACATTTTCAATCTGAGGAAATATCATAGAAAAGAGCAAGTGCTGCAAGAAGGGCAGACTGCCGTGTGTTTATAATTAGAGTCGTGTCGTGGCTCTAAGGAATTGGTGGAAGTGAGATAAATCACTTGTGTTGCGTGAAACAAGAAGCAATATATATTGTGTTCTGTTATTGTAAGGGACTACAAGAACAAATGTAGCATGTAAATCCTGTATGACTGCACAGGACAATCAGAATGTTTATGTAACATTGCAAGAAGAGTGCAGATCAATCAAGGAAAATGAAAAGGGTATAATCATTATGTATGTAATTTGAAGGGTCATATATGTATATTCAGTGTATTTCCTGTTAAGTTTTAAATGGAAGATTTGTGATTTCATCATTCATTACATTCTTTATGAAACCATGGGGACGTTTTGTAACGTAATCTTGATTACGGTACAAATTATTATTATTATTATTATTATTAATATCATTGTGTAATTATTATTATTATTATTATTGAAATATCAAAGTTATATCGTTTTATTCACCCATTAATATCAAGGGAGGGGCCATACCATATTCACGTCATTACCATAGTCATATATAATATTGTCAAGTGCTTAGATTAAGAAACAGGGTTTTTATAGAGGTCTAGGGCTGTTTTATTAGTTAAATTGTAAAGACAGGACGGGCATGGTTGGAAGAAGTTACGGACGGTGAAACAACATATTGCAAGAAAATGTATTTCTGGAACGAAGCCACGCTGACTGGAGACAAGGGCTTGGAGAAAGATTTCGGCGGAATATATATATGCGCAACGAGAGGAATAGTGGGTTCTGAGTGGAATATTTGAAGTACGCGGGCCTGTATTCCCGCTCGGAGAAGTTTTAGCGTCGCTTGAGGACTGAGAAATGCTTTGCTATAATTGGTCTGATGGGTCGCGGGCAAATTTATGCCGCGAAACATCGGGACCATTCAGAGTGTATAAAAGCCCAGCGCGACTTCAGCACTGGCTATTCTATAGATTCTATTCTGTCATTCACATATTCGATCACGCACTCACTCATTGACTTTGTGAGTCGTAGACTCTGTCAGTCCCTCAGTAAGATGGGACTTAGTGAATTCAATTAGCCTGGTTTGTTCAAATTTGCTTACCATGGTGATCAAACTCAGAAACAAGCAGCAGCAGCAGCAACAACAACAACAACAACAACAACAACGAGAAGAAGAAAACATATGTTTTCAAAGGTCAATAAACGTGTGTTGGCGTAAGATCTCAAATTAGACTGCAAGCAGACCAACGAGATGGACTTTGAACCACAAGGCACCAGGTATGTGGACCGAGTTATTATCAACACAGAAGATCAGCGCTAGCGAGAAGACAGTCAATATTGCCCCGCAATTAGGGAATATTAATGCACATATTGTACACAGCTCGAAACCTCAGATCAAATGTTAATAATTTTGTTGTAAATAAACCAGTATTAGTTAAAATGTCTTGTTCATTGGGAGTTGAATATATAGGATAGTTGGAATGCAAAGAGTATCTCATAGAGCAAGTTTATTGCCCTACGCTCCGATGATAGATCTTGGCTCAAGGAAGGGAGCGGCCGTGGCTAAATAAAATTTTAATGTGTTATCTTTACGATAACTGGCGCCCAGTAAATCTAAATTAATAAAGTGTATGTCGTCTGTCTAGACAGGCCAATGCTAAATAAGAACGATGAGGTGGTTTTAAGGAGTCTTGAGTGTAATATCTGTAGAAACGTTATAAATGATCGCCCAACTTGTAGAGCGATATCCAACGACAAAGGTAGCCGTTAGTCGTGTAGGGGACGGGTATAGAAGTAATTTGAGATAAGGAACTTGGGGTCGGAGCGGCCTCCTTAACCCCTAAAATAAGGGTTGATTCAGACCCTCCATCCTGTAAGTTAGGCAACCGACCCTAGCCCCTATTACCTTTCTCAGTCTTTTAACTCTTGGCAAGATCCATTCACCATGTGGGGCTGGCGTAATGGATAGCGTTGCGGTGCGAAAGGCTGGTACACCCGGGTTCGATTCCGGTCTGGTGCAAAATATATTTTTTTTAATGTTATTTTAGTTGTAAGGATTTTAAGCTTGATACCTTCAGTAAATTAAACCGATCTCTGTGCACTTCGTAGCATTCAATTGTTTAAGTCCGTTATTACGTTTAAATCACGTTGAGAATGAGAAAGTAAGGTTTAGCTAGGCTATGCATGCTTAGCTCAATTTTTGCCGTAGGGTTGTTCTCTAAAACTGTACGACTGCACTCTCTTCTCTGCCGTAGCCCCAGACTGTATCATGTGACTACAATACGACACATAACATTTTGAAAAAAGATTTTTCCCAAGCCCGGAATCGAACCCGGTAATACCGACCTTTCGCACCGCAACGCTATCCATTACGCCAGCCCCTCATGGTGAATTGAATCTTGCCAAGAGTTAAAGGATTTAGAAAGGTAATAGAGGCTTGGGTCGGTTACCTAACTTACAGGGTGGAGGGCCTGAATCAACCCTTATTTTAGGGGTTAAGGGGGCCGCTCCGACCCCAAGTTCCCGATCTCAAATTACTTCTATACCCGTCCCCTACACGACCTATTATTCTCCAAAGGTACATAAAAGACACCCTGTATATACAATATAACGTGCTCCGTCCTTAGGCAGTTCTTCACACAGCATCTCTCCATGCAGTACTGTCTTTAGCCGTTCTCTTTGTTTGGTGGTAATTTCCTGCTATCTTGACACTGTCCACCAGCTGGTACCTTCTCTGTCCTCTTCCTCTCTTTCCGTTTACTGATCCATCGAGAGCGTCCCTCAGCAAACACTCTCTTCGCTGCCAGTTCCTCTTCTTTGTAAGGATGGTATGTAACAGCCTCCTATTTTCTCCAACTCACTCCAATACCTCCTTAACCCTTTCCACCCAGGATATCCTTCTCCATAACCACATTTCAAACGCTTCCATTCTTCTTTCATGATCCTTCCTTAGCGCCCAGGTCTCGGCTCCATATTGTGCCACACTCCAAACAAAGCATTTTGCCAGCCTCTTCCTTAACCTCAAGTCCAAGCGTCCACACAATAGTCTTCTCTCTCTCTGTTGAAGGCTTCTTTAGCAACGGCAATGCGAGTTCTTACCTCTTTACTGCTTCTCATATCATCCGTTAGTAACTTATGCTTCCTAGATATTTAAAAGCTGACACTTGTTCGATATTGTCCTGCCCTATCCTGATGTTTATTAATGTAAGTTATATCAATTCAATTTCATTGACTGAGGTGTAATTTTTTTTAGCGTATGGCTTTTAGTGCCGGGAGTGTCCGAGGACATGTTCGGCTCGCCAGTTTTGTAGCTGCTTCGAGACGGACACCCAATGGGTGAGCTACAAGTACCGTTGGGGAGGAAAGTGGGAATGTAAGGTCGAGGAGTTGGAAGGTAGCGGCTGTGGCCTATAGTTAGGGACCAACCCCGGCATTTGCCTGGAAGGAAGATGGGAAACCACAGAAGACCATCTTCAAGGTTGCCGGCGGGGGGATTCGAACCTCCTCGCCTCCCGGATGTGAGCGACTGCCAGCAGTCATGCCGTAACGACCTCGGCTAACTCACCCGGTTGAGGTGTAATAAGTGTTGGCTATTAAACACCTATTGGTATATAATTTTCCCAAAAGAAAAATATGTATTGTCCGATGAGCCATTATATATTTAAAAACAAAATGTGATATATTTTCCGGTATAACTCAACAAAATGCAGCGTTTCGTCCCGGTGTACCATTGGGCTCTTCAGTTGGTAAAAGACGCTGGCTAGCACACACTGGGAAGGCCATTGCAAGACGTATTTGATACATGTGTATCCACGTCACAAGCAAAGCCAGTGCACTATGGGAGTCAAGGCTCCACTCCAAAGCAATGAAAACCTTACCTTTTGGGAAAATTATATATTCAATGCCAAGGTAGGGTTTTCATTGCTTTGGAGTGGAGGTTTTACTCCCATAGTGCACTGGCTTTGCTTGTGACGTGGGTACACATGTATCAAATACGTCTTGCAATGGCCTTCCCAGTGTGTGCTAGCCAGCGTCTTGGTGAGGTGTACTTTTACCAACTGAAGAGCACAATGGTACACCGGGACGAAACGCTGCATTTTGTTGAGTTATGCCGGAACATTCATCACATTTTTTGTTTAAATACCCATTGGTATTTCATTTAGTTTAAACAATGAGATCCAAAAATAATGTGACAATTTTGAAAAAAAGGAGGGGCCCTGGTACACATTGGCCTAGGGCCCGTGATCGCCCTCTACGGCCCTGACTGCTAGTTATGTAATACAATTGCCGCAGACTCCACTAAACTCTCCAGTTGCAGGCTCATGAATTCTCCTTTTCTCTGCTACATTTTAAAGCGATATACAGTCTCTAAACCCCTAATGGTGGAGACCACGCAATGCATCACACTCCATCATTAAAGCTAAGTTTATATGAAAACAAGGATAAAAGTATGGTCATTAAAATTCCAGAATAGGTGCGGTGCAGCCTACATGCGCGTTCCCTGTTGTGCATGGATCCACTGCCCCTCCCATGACCTGCATACCAAATGGTGTAAACATTTCTGAATCGAGATTGGAAAACCAAATGGAAACACACACGTTTCTGTCATTCCTATAATATCCCTAATCGAGATTCACAAATGAAACGAACACACCAATTTTGTATTCCGTTTGAGTGGTTGTTTGTGCTTTTACTCTCCACCGTATGGTGCAGTAGTTAGCACGCTTGGCTGTCACCTCTGAAGTCCGGCTTCGATTCCCGGTTCTGCCGAGATATTCCATTCTGGTCGAGGGCTAGAACGGGGCACACTCAACATTGCAAGGGAAAACTTAGACAAGGTGGGTGCGATTCACATCTCAACTGTCCTTGCAGTGGATTTACCTGGTTTACCATCCTCACCAAAGGCAAATTCTGGTATTGATATTTTTGAAGCCATTATCAGTGTTGCATTATTGATAACTAGCAACCCGACCCGGCTTCGCCAGTGTCAATGAACAACGACCAATATCCGTTTTACGTCTCAGCTTGATGGGTTAAAATCACTGACTGGACTATTAGTTATATTATCATAGAGATGCATGTGCAACAAATTCTTGTCAGAGGTAATTTAAGAATGGTGACGTGCATGAAACACAAATCCCCCTTCTGTCTAATCTTAACTTGACTGTGAATTTTGCGGAACGAAAAGTTCACAGGCGAAATGAAGAAAACCCGAGTTGCATTTCCAGGGAAACTCCAAACACAACCACCCTTCTTAGAAGTCTTAACTCAACACGACTCAACTGTTTGCTGCTGGCTGTATCTGGGGCAATAGGTCCGCCCGCTAGCTAGGCTGTAACAGGGATGATAGATTCGCCCTTAGATAGCTCGTAAACTGTTGCCTCAGTATTTGAATGGACATGGCTGGAAGAAATTAAAACGTAAAAACACTCACAGTGGGCGATGTATTGAAGATAGACATGCTCTCCCGGAATTTTTTGTAGAACTTTTCTTGCTGAACAATTCTTATACTCACAGTATTTAGATATTTTTAACAGTTTGCCCATCGTAAGCTTACAAAGCGCTCGGACGCCAGGTTTTCTTTAGTTCTCCACCGAAATCGTTACTGCTCGGCTTCCTTTGATCATAAATAAATTATTTTCTACAGAAATCATCCTCGAGATATCCTATACAGAATGGTGAAAACCGCATCAAAATCCATCCAGTGGTTCTCGAGATTACCCGTAACAAACACAAATCGGGGACTTTGTTTTATACTAAGTAGAGATTGATATCAAAAATTAATGTTTTTCAGTCGGTCATCACGATTGTACCCAATTGTAATGGGTGTTTTTACACTTAGACTATTAAATCTTATGTCTAATTCTGAGTGATTTGAATGTTTTGGCTTCACGATTTGTCTGACTAGCTGTGAACATCATTTCGTTGGAAGCTCAGGATTAGGCATATATTTAACAGACTATTTGTGTAAAGGATCTGATGAATAACCCATTACAATTGGGTACAATCGTGTTGACCGACTGAAAACCATTAAATTTCGATTACTAAGGCAACACTGAAAAATGGCTTCCAACACGATAATGTTCATGGCTAGTCAGGCAAATCGTGAAGCCAAAAATTCAAATCACCCAGGCTTAGACATAAGATTTAATAGTCTAAGTGTAAAGGATCTAATGAATCACTCAATACAATTGGGTACAATCGTGTTGACCGATTGATTTTTTTTTTCTGAATGTCGCATAATTGGATTTATATTGTGTTGACCGACCGAAAAGTTGAAATTATCAATTCCTAGCATGGGACCTAACTTAAGGACACGGCTGTCTCCTGTCCTATCCTAGCTCCAATTAATAATAGCCTACACACACTAGTACAACTATCACAGTGGCACAGATTATCACACAGATTACACACACACGCCCATGAACACGGAACTATTTAACTACGACACAAGGCCACTAAATAGATCAAAAACAATAAATACTCTGTATTTTTCTTCTGCTCGTATTTATAACTAGCAGTAGTGCCCGGCTTCGCCCGGTGGATTTATTTGTTTTATGGATGATAATGAATACTACTACAGAACTGGAGCGCTCAAGGATCGGAAAGCACCAACGCTTATTGCAGCTGATAACCTCAGTATACTGCACCAACACCATCGCCCTTATACAGAGGCATATTATTGTTATGATGATAACTGTTTTAAAGGGCATAAACATCTTTATGCACGAATTACTCCCCGTGACTGCAATTTATAAGCAACTCGCAATTCTGCACCAGAACACTGGTAGGGGCAACGTGATGCAGCCCGCATTACCAGGCAACAATAGACTTAGGTATTATTGGAGCTATCCGGCAGCGCTTGTTCTTCCGACGTACTGAACAAAAATCAATATTTATGGTTACCTGAGAGGTGTAGCATAATGCTACATAGTCTTAACTATTCCTCTCGAATTTGGCTATCATGTACAAAAAGAATTTTTCGAATCCGACTGGTAGTTCCAGAGATTAGCGCGTTTAAACACATAAACAAACACACAAACTCTTCAGCTTTATTATATCAGTATAGATATAGGCCTAGTCATTCTCTCCCTTTGCATTTCAAATATATGTATGTGGCAATAGTTTAATAAGCTGCTTTGTAGTGGTGTTCACATTACTGTTTTCCCCGTTATCATATACTAGGTCTGTTCGAAAACTAACCAAGGTTTTTTTTTTTTTTTTTTTTTACCTGATGGATTTGAGACAAGTTCGCTTGCATGAGCCAACCTTGAACCTTTATGCGCATGCGTGAGTTTTTCCCGCCTGTCCATAGCGTCTGTTGCCGGCAAGCAGCATTTGAGTGAGGTAATGCAGCCGATATAAATCAGAAACCTCTATGGACATCAAATTGGCAGGTGAAATGCTAAAGGAAGTAGAAGACTTCCGTTACTTAGGAAGCAAAATAACCAGTGATGGACGAAGTAAAGAGGATATAAAAGTTGGTTGGCTCAGGCAGGAAAGTATTTCTACAGAAAAAGAATCTGTTGACATCAAATATAGATATCGAAGTCAATCTTTAAAGCCTTTGTCTGGAGCGTTGCACTATATGGAACTTGGACTATTGGTGCAGCAGAAAAGAGGAGAATTCAAGCGTGTGAAATGTCGTGTTACAGGAGAATGATGAATGTCAGGTGGGTAGATAGGGTTACAAATGAAGAGGTATTAAGACGAGTGGGAGAGGAGGGATGTTTCTGGCGACTACTAATGAAGAGAAGAGATAGGTTAGCAGGACACCCAGGAATAACAAGCTTAGTTATGCAAGGGAGGGTCGAGGACAAGAACTGTAGGGGTAGACCAAGGTTAGAATGTGTTCAACAAATTGCCTCGAATGCAGGGTGTGATAGCTATGTAGAGTTGAAACGATTAGCTCAGGACAGGGAAGCATGGTTAGCTGCATCAAACCAGTCAAAAGACTGAAAACTCAAACAACAACAACAACAACACCAACAGTGCCCTCGTAGGTTTTTTATTGCAAGGACTGGGATTTGGTTTCCGGGTCGTACCCGTACACCCAGGACACGTCACCAGTGAATATGGTGCTCATGAAGTTTGGGTCACTGTTTGTGGAGTCCTGTGAGACTTCAACACGAAGTTGCTTTTCCTCCGCCGTCAACAACCTCGGCACGAATATCGTGTTGAAGTCTCACAAGACATGCTGGACTCCACAGATAGAGATAACCGCCTGTCTCAAAGTGGATGCAGTAAAATGTATTTTTGGAAAATCTACTCGACGTACGCGGATCCACCCCGTACATCATTTCATTATTGTGTTATGCTGCACAACATAGTGCTAAATACGAAGAAGATTGTCGTATTCAGGGAGAACATCAAAGTCATCAGCTCCTAATTCCCGCTACACCACTGACCATGTACTGTGTGTTTGTCTGGCTATAATATTAAAGCATCAGCTCCGATTTGCAGGACATGTTGTTCGCATGCCTGAATGACGTCTCCCAAAACCAATCATGTACTGCCAGTTGCAGATTGGACAGAGAAAGCAAGGAGGGCAACGGAAACGCTTCAAAGACGTCCCTTTAACCAAATGTCAATCGCCACGGATAAATGGGAGACTATGGCATCAGATCGTCAGGTACGGTGTCGCATCGTCCACCAAAGGCCACTGTGTTTCGAACAACATCGGCGAAGACGTGAGACTGAGAAGTGCAATGCGAGGAAAGAGCGTTAGGTTTATAGGAGGATCAACCCTCAAGAACTAGTGGCTGCTCCGAACAACGTGTGTCACTACTGTGGGAGAGTTTGTGTTTCCAGGTTTGGGCTGTATAGTCATCTCAGAACTCACCTTTAGAAGACTATCTTACTCGAAAACGAGTTATAGCCTATTATTATGTGTATGTCTCATTTTTCGACTGTTTCTGATCGGGTAAATCTATGCTACTGGCAGCAAAGAAACACCCAACTCACATTTGAATTGGCTAATTTTAAAACCCCGTTGGTCACTGCTTTTGACAATTTTGTTTTCTACCACTACATGAAAGTTGAAGGATAGATATTATTGTGTGTAGAAAGCCCGTAAGTCTGCTGTATACAGTGGTCGTGAGGGGATCGTAAGTCACTGACGTGCCTAATCAGGAGGTCATTAAAAGTTTTTGGTATATTGTATATAACTGGAGCACCGCTAACAAGGAGTGAATTGGGAATAGTAATTTTCATTTTAAGCAGCATCTTCCATGAATTATAATATTTTCCCTGTCAAAGTTGGGTGAAATACATTGGCACTGTAAATGTATATTATTTATTATTCTCGAATAAAGTAGATGCGCACATCAATAAAACTTGAGTATGAATTGTATTCCTTCTTTAGGACAATAATAAAACGTTATTCATTTTGTTTTAATATCCCGTGAGTCACAGGTTTTTAAACTTATCTGTGGGAAAATTCAATAAATAATAAAAGTTCACATCATAATTCCATGATGACTTTTCATAAGTATTAATCCTCACATGCAAAATATTTTGTATAGTTGCTGGTTTATTTACCAATAAAAATTTTATTCTTTCCCAAAAGTTTACATTTCGTCATTTACGGGGTTTCAAAAACAATCAATTTCTTTATGATATACAGCAGGTCTCTGTTTTTAGCCTACTTTCGATTTTTGCAAAAAATGAAAGTAGACTTATGAGATCAACACAGGGCGAAAAAAGTGTGTCTGTCTGTGTGTGTGTATGTGTGTGTGTGTGAGTCTGTGTGTGTGTGTGTCTGTGTGTGTGTGTGTGTGAGTGTGTGTACTCTGAATGTCTGTCCCCCCCCCCCCCTATCAATTCGAACACGGTGAATGCGAATTGAACGAAATTTGGTACAAAGGTAGCACTAGCAAAGGACACCTCAGTGTCATGTTTTATATCGCCGCCATCTTGACGGAATCGTAATGGCGGCCACACTAATGTTCAAAGCTTAAATCAAATTACGACTAACCTAATCATCCGATCTCTACCAAATTTTGCAACAACATACCTTTATGGGGGGAGCATCCTTTGACCACACTAATAAGTCATCAGCGTAATAGTTTGCGGATGGCGGCCATCTTTGTGTGAAAATCGATTCCCCCTATTAATTCGAACACGGTGCAACCGAATGGAACGAAATTTGGTACAGAGGTAGTACTAACAAAAGGCACCTCAGTGTCATGTTTTATATCGCCGCCATCTTGACGGAAACGTAATGGCGGCCACACAAATGTTCAAAGCTTAAATCAAATTACGATTAACCTAATCATCCGATCTCTACCAAATTTTGCAACAACATACCTTTATAGAGGAAGCATCCTTTGACCAAATAACTAGGTCATTAGCCTAATAGTTTGCGGATGGCGGCCATCTTTGTGTGAAAATCAATTCCCCCTATTAATTCAAACACGGTGAAACCAAATGGAACGAAATTTGGTACAGAGGTAGCACTAGCAAAGGGCACCTCAGTGTCATGTTTTATATCGCCGCCATCTTGACAGAAACGTAATGGCGGCCACACGAATGTTCAAAGCTTAAATCAAATTACGATTAACCTAATCATCCGATCTCTACCAAATTTTGCAACTACATACCTTTATGGAGGGAGCATCCTTTGACCAATCTAATAGGTCATTCACCTAATAGTTTGCGGATGGCGGCCATCTTTGTGTCAAAATCGATTCTCCCTATTAATTCAAACACGGTGAAACCGAATGGAACGAAATTTGGTACAGAGATAGCACTAGCAAAGGGCATCTCACTGTCATGATTTATATCGCCGCCATATTGACAGAAACGTAATGGCGGCTACACAAATGTTCAAAGCTTAAATCAAATTACGATTAGCCTAATCATCCGATCTCTAGCAAATTTAGCAACAACATACCTGTATGGAGGGAGCATCCTTTGACCAAACTAATAGGTCATCAGCCTAATATTTTGCGGATGGCGGCCATCTTTGTGTGAAAATCGATTCCCCTTATCAATTCGAACACGGTGAAACCGAATGGAACGAAATTTGGTACAGAGGTAGCACTAGCAAAGGGCACCTCATATTCATGTTTAATATCCCTATAGCACGTTGTATTCCAACAAGCTACTACAACCAACATTCAATCATACTCCTTGAAAAGGACAAAGAGTTATAACAATCCCCATGCATTTAGGAGAAAGTAGGCTATATGTTCTTTACTGAACATCTTGTTTACTCGTAGATTACGAATATATAGGCTACATACAATCATAAACGAACTGTCAATCTCTTTCACTAGAGTTCTTTTCTTCCTTTTTGTGAATGGGGACAACGATGGAATGGCAAAGCGCGTTACTGGTCTTAAATACGAGTATAAGTAGTGAGATATATATTTTGAATGACGACAAGAAGGATGGAATAAATAATTGACTTTAGCTTGGTGATGTAAATGCTTTAGGGAAGTTGTTAGCTCGGTACATAACCAGGCTCGGAAAATGTGCAATATCATTCCTTGTTCTAATGTAGCAAAATGGGTGTTCCAGCATATTTTAATTCAAATCTTTTATTCTGGGGGTGTGCGCTGAATCGTGAAGTGCAACGCAAGCAGCACTGGATTAACAAGTAAAAAGAATTTACATAATCAACACAGTTCACAATTATACTCCGTAATGTTCTTCTCATCGGCTGGAAATGATTCCATTTTCTTCAGTAGCTACACAATTGATTGTAATTTTTATGTCCGCGTAGAACTGCTTTCATATCGGAAATCGCAGTGAAAATATGAAGAACAATTGGAAAAGAATAGTATTTAATTTGATGCTTATTATTCTATGATAATAAGGCTACCGACAGCGGTGGCTACGCTCACGAAGGCGCAGTGCCAGGCCATGGGGCCAAGCTCTCTGCGGACTCGGTAGTCGTGTGTTCGAGCCCCACCGTCGGCCGTCTTCGAAATGGTTTTCCGTGGTTTCCCCATTTTCAACTCCAGTCAAATGCTGGGACGGTACCTTCTGACAGGCCACGGCCGCTTCCTTCCACATCCTTGCCCAGTTTCATTCATCTTCATTCAGTTCATCTCTCATTAAATCCTCTCATGAGGGTGGTGCCAGGAAGGGCATTTGGCCGTAAAACATCCGCTTCATAGAATGTCATCGAACCTCATCGCCGACCCCGTTATAAACGGGAATGATAAGGGGTAGACATGTAATACATTCTATGATATCCTAAAATTCTTCGATCTTCCCGACACAGGATCAAATTCTTATCGTATGTCAATTTTGAATTGGTGACTCGTGGTTTTTCGTTCTCTAAGAAAAATAGAAGAAGATGCGTTTCAGTCGGTCAACGCATTGATGCGCCTTATTAAATTTTGTGTGAAGAGGTACTTATTTACTCACACTTTCTAACCTGGAAAGATTAGTCTATATGTATTAAATACACAGTCTTTTTTATAAAGGAGTATAAATATTGTACGTCCAGAAACTAAGTCGTGACGCGTCATTTAATACGCATAGACACGCCACTGTGTTCCAGAAGTATTTAGCTGAGTACGTCAATGTGTTAACCGAAGGCTTGTGGATATTAAATTAAGCAATCCAATCTTACAGAGGGCGGTTATACACACATCAAAAAAAGTTTTGCATCACCTCGGTTCCCAGATCTCCGGCATATAGACGTTGGCTGTGTATATTGTATCCAAGATACAGTCCCTTTGACTGTTCATAGATGTCACTAAAACTGCTCAAAGATGTAAACAACCATGCATGAGCAGGGCCTATTAGACGGAGGGGGTACGACAGCCGATCAGTTCCAGTCATTCCACCAGGACGAAGGTACGCTGCTCATGTTGTCTGTAGTTCTACCATGCCTAGAAGGTCAATACCGCAGTTCGATCGCGTCCGCATTGTTACTTTGTGTCAAGAAGGGCTCTCAAAAAGGGAAGTTTCCAGGCGTCTCAGAGTGAACCAAAGCGATGTTGTTCGGACATGGAGGAGGTACAGAGATACAGGAACTGTCGATGACAGGCCTCGCTCAGGCCGCCCAAGGGCTACTACTGTAGTGGATGACCGCTACTTACGGATTGCCGCTCGGAGGATCCCTGACAGCAATGCCACCATGTTGAATAATGCGTTTCGTTCAGCCACAGGACGTCGTGTTTCAACTCAAACTGTGCGCAATAGGCTGCATGATGCGCAACTTCACTCCCGACGTCCATGGCGAGGTCCAGCTTTGCAACCCCGACACCATGCAGCGCGGTACAGATGGGCCCAACAACATGCTGAATGGACCCCACGGAATTGGCATCACGTTCTCTTCACCGATGAGTGTCGCATATGCCTTCAACCAGACAATCGTCGGAGACGTGTTTGGAGGCACCCTGGTCAGGCTGAACGTCTTAGACACACTGTCCAGCGAGTGCAGCAAGGTGGTGGTTCCCTGATGTTTTGGGGTGGCATTATGTGGGGCCGACGTACGCCACTGGTGGTCATGGAAGGCTCCGAAACGGCTTTACGATACCTGAATGACATCCTCCGACCCATAGTGCAACCATATCGGCAGAATATTGGAGAGGCATTTGTCTTCATGGACGACAATTCTCGACCTCATCGTGCACATCTTGTGAATGCGTTCCTTCAAGATAACGACATCGCTCGACTACAGTGGCCAGCATGTTCGCCAGACATGAACCCTATCGAACATGCCTGGGATATGTTGAAAAGGGCTGTTTATGGACGTCTTGACCCACCAACCACTCTGAGAGATTTACGCCGAATTGTCGTTGAGGAGTGGGACAATTTGGACCAACAGTGTCTTGATGAACTTGTGGATAGTATGCCACGACGAATACAGGCATGCATCAATGCAAGAGGACGTGCTACTGGGTATTAGAGGTAGTGGTGTGTACTGCAATCTGGACCACAAATGCTGAAAGTCTAGCTGTATGATGGTACAACATGCAATGTGTGGGTCTCATGAGCAATAAAACGAGCTGAAATGTTGTTTGTGTTGATCTCTATTCCCTTTGTATTTAACGGTTCCGGAACTCTTGGAACCGAGGTGATGCAAAACTTTTTTTGATGTGTGTACAATATTATTATACCAAGCATATGATGGCTTTACATAATGTACCTTCCCCAAAGAGATTTAAAATCTCTGCTCAAATAGCTCATTGGTCTAAGTAATGACGTATAAATCTGGAGGTCACGGGTTCAAGTCAGATATTTAAATTCTCAACTCACATGTTAAATGACTTGTACTGTGCAATATAGGTAGGCGTACTATACTTTTAAACTTCAATTTGGTATGTTTAATTTATAAATATTAATAAAATAATAATTACAGCTTTAACATGTTTTACATTACATTCATGACCCCATGGCGTAGCCGTGAGTGTTAAATGAGTCATCACCACCACGATGCAAGTTCTGCAGCAAGTCCAGAGATCGGAGAATCGAATCCCGGCGCTGTCAGCGGCTACATTGAGTGATGTTTTCCCCGGCATTTCACCCTTTCCTTCTAGGAAAATGCTACGATAGTACCTCAATTCAATTTCTTGGACACCTATCCTGTTCCGGACCCAAATAATTACAATTACACAATACTACAGTCAACACACAAACACAGGTTATCAGATAAATTGCACACACCCAAGCACAAGTAGCTGGTTACCAAGTTTTCATAAGTCACTCTAAGAAATTGTAGTTTGAGTCTTCAGTCTTTTGACTGGTTTGATGTAGCCCTCCATGCGACCCTGTCCTAAGTTAATTGTTTCATCTCTACATAGCTACCACACCCTACATCCGAGGCAATCTGTTTAACATATTCTAACCTTGGTCTACCACTACAGTTCTTGTCTTCAACCCTTCCTTCCATAACTAAGTTTGCTATTCCTGGGTGTCTTAGTATGTTTCCCACCAACCTATCTCTTCTCTTTATTAGTATTCACCAGAAACATCTCTCCTCTCCCACTTGTCTCAATACCTCTTCGTTTGTAACTCTATCTACGCATCTGATCTTCATCATTCTCCTGTAACACCACATTTCAAACACTTCAATTCTCCTCTTTTCTGCTGCACCAATAGCCCAAGTTTCACTTTCATAGAGTGCCACGCTCCAGACAAAGGCCTTCAAAAATGACTTCCTAATACCTAAATCTATATTCGATGTCAACAGATTCCTTTTCTGTAGAAATGCTTTCCTTGCTTGAGCTAACCTACTTTTTATATCCTCTTTGCTTCGTCCATCACTGGTTATTTTGCTTCCTAAGTAACAGAATTCTCCTACTTCCTTTAGCTTTTCACCTGCCAATTTGATGTCCATAGAGGTTTCTGATTTATTTCGGCTGCATTCCTATATTTTTGTTTTACATTTATTAATTTTTATTATGAATTGTTTCCTCAAGACGGAGTCCATACCATTCAAAAACTCATTCAAATCCTCAGGCGTGTCGGCCAAGATGACGTTGTCATCGGCAAATCTCAGAGTTGAAATTATTTCTCCTTGAATCTTCACTCCCACTTTACATTATTCTCCAATTTCATTCATTGCTTGTTCAATGTAAAGATTGAAAAGTATGGGTGATAAGTTGCAGCCTTGCCTTACACCTTTCTGAATACCAGCTTCTCTCTCATATCCTTCAGCTCGAATGACTGCTGTCTGGTTTGTGTATAGATTGTATATCACCCTCCTATCCCTGTACTTTATTCCAATCGTTTTCAAAATGTCAAACAATTTAGTCCAATTAACGTTATCAAAAGCCTTTTCTAAGTCTACAAATGCCATGAACGTTCTCTTATCTTTCCTTATTCTACCTTCCAAAATCAGCCTAAGACTTAGTACAGCTTCCCTAGTTCCTACATTTCTCCTGAAACCAAACTAGTCTTCACCCAACTCCATTTCTATCTGACTTTCCATCCTCTTGTAAATTATTCTAGACAGGATCTTTGAAGCATGAGTAATCAAGCTGATTGTACGGTAATCTTCACATCTGTCAGCTCCCACTTTCTTCGGTATAGGGATTTTTTTTTTTTCGTGTGGCCTCCTGAGAGGCCGAGTGCAGGTCTTTCTAGGTGACGCCCGTGGGCGACCTGCGCGTCGCGTCGGGATGAGAGATGGAATTGATGAAGATGAATGAAATTTGGCAAGGATGTGGAAGGAAGCGGCCGTGGCCTGTCAGTAGGTACCATCCCAGCATTTGCCTGGTGTTGAAAATGGGAAACCACAGAAAACCATTTCAAGGACGGCTGACGGTGGGGCTCGAACCCACGCGTCTACCGAGTCAGCAGAGAGCTTGGCCCCATGGCCTAATGCTGCGCTTTAGCCAGCGTAGCCACTACTGTCGGTGGTATAGGGATGATAACATTCTTCTTGAAATCAGGGGGTACCTCACCTGTCTCATAAATCCTACACACCAAGTGAAATAACCTGATCAGACCTTCATCTCCTATGCAGCGTAGCAACTCAATCGGTATATCATCTATGCCTGGTGCTTTGTTCCTGCCCAAGTCTTCCAATGCTCTGTCAAATTCTGATCTCAATATTAAATCTCCTTTCGCATCCTCATCAATTTCCTCCTCCCTTTCTATTACATGATTCTCAATCATCTCCTTTCCCTTATACAAACACTCTAAGACATTAACAGCAACAAAAATAACATATTTAATTAGGTTTTCTATTGTATTCAGTTGTTTCCTGTGAGAGGCTTGGACATCACGGTCATTCGGCCCAGTGTACTTGGGTTAGTGTGAAATTTTGTCTCGTAACCTGTGTTATTGGTATGACTGAATTAATGCATGTAGCCTATTTGTAATTAAGGTGAGGATTAGGAAGCAGCCAGCCGTGGCCTTAAGTTAGGAACCATCCCGGCATTCCCTGTAGTAGAAGTGGACGACTGAGGTGGGAATCAACCCCCCCCCCCCCCTATTAATTTTGCCTCACGCAGCTGATTTAACCCGGTTCCAGTCTTCATGACAGAGCTGGAAATCGAACCCAGACCTCCGCGTCGACAGCCAAGAACCCTAGCAGATACGTCTATTGTATTTATACTGCAACTGTACACGCAGACACAATACTGGCCACTACATTCATACACTTCGTATGTGTTACTGCGTTGCGGTAGTACAGCACATAAACTACCCAAACCTCGAGTAAAATAGAACAGTAAATGCTACTGTATGTCCTTATTTTGCGATATTAAGTCTCTTTATAACGGCTATTAACTTCACTGTGTGCAGCTCTATTAAACAATTGGCCGGTTACCAACATTTACTAAGACAGAAGCTCGACTCTACAGCTTTCTTCGATAACCTATCGTAGATAGCTCTTCAGTCGGTCTACGTGATTGTGATCAATTATATAAGGCTGGGCGTACAAATATTCAAACACCTTAACCTGAATTAAATAGTACATGAAATAATACATGAATTATTTATCAAACCCTTTGTACAAATAATACACGAAATGTGTGTCAATCTCTACATAGTATAAAATAAAATCCCCGATTCTTGGATGTAACGTGTAATCTCGAGAACCACTGAATGGATTCTGGTGCAGTTTACACCATTCTGTAAGAAATTTCTCGAGGAAGGCTTCTGTAGAAAAAATTCATTTATGACCAAAGGAAGCCGAGCAGTAACGTTTTAAATGAATCGAGGCGAAGAAAACCCTGTCATCCGTGCGTCTTCTAAGCTTACGCTGGGTAAACCATTAAAAATATATATATTTTATGAGGTAAAGAATTGTTCAGCATGAAAAGTTCTACAAAAAATTCCGTGACAACATATCTATATATCTAAGACATAGCCCACTATGAGTATTTTTACGCGCCAACAATCTCCATTCAGTGGAAATTTAAATTACTAGCTTCGGAGCGAGTTAACGAGTTAGCGAGCGAGCCTATCACCCCAGCTGGCGGGTTGCTAGTCAAGTAATAAATAATCGAAATTAATGAGTTTCAGTCAGTACCGACAGTAGTGGCTACGCTGGCTAAAGCGCAGCATTAGGTCATGGGCCCAAGCTCTCTGCTGACTCGGTAGACGCGTGGGATCGAGCCCCACCGTCGGCCGTCCTTGAAATGGTTTTCCGTGGTTTCCCCATTTTCAACACCAGGCAAATGCTGGGACGGTACCTTCTGACAGGCCACGGCCGCTTCCTTCCACATCCTTGCCCAGTTTCATTCACCATCATTCATTTCATCTCTCATTAACTCCTCTCATGAGGTTGGCGTCAGGAAGGGCATCCGGCCGTAAAAACCATCGCCACAAAGACTTCCATCGAATCTCATCCCCGACCCCGTTGGAAAAACGGGAATAATAAGGGGTAGACATACAATGAGTTTCAGTCAGTCAATATGATCGTAACTAATTGTAATGGGTGCTTCCCTAAGCATGAAAAAATTAACATGAGATTAATAAATAAATTCACCTTATGTACTTATTTTCTGGTTTAATGGAAACACACATTGGGTACAATCACGTTGATTGACTTAAGGTACTAATCGACACTACTGAAGACATTTCATTAAAAGTTATCTTATTTTCTTGAAATTGATATCACTGATTCCAAGAATATAAACTAGTGGATTTTTGCAAAAAAAAGAAAAATTAAATAAATTTGGGGGGTCTTTTTCAAAGATAATCACAAACATAACGTGCATTTTTAGGACGAGATATATTTTCTCTTTTTCAACTTAATTGAGTCATTGTTGTCGCAAATTGATCTGCTGTATGTTCAGAATGTTGTATAGCAGAATCTTTTTTGTATCTTTGTTTGAGGCAAATATATTAGCTTTTTTTTATAATTTACGTTATTTTGATTGAAAAAATAAGTTAATTGTGGGGGCGCGACCCCTAATTTTCAATTTAACAGCTTCATTCTGCTTTACAACATAGCTGCATTATTAGTCTATATTTTAATTTTTAAATCAAACTAATATCTGCATTTTAAGAGGACATTTTAACTGAATAAGTCAAGACAAATATTGAAGAAATGAAGTGAGAGAAATCGTAACTTAAAGTTGAGGTACACATTTAGAGTAAAGTCTTGCTTTTCAACTCCAAAAACTGCCTTTTCTTTGGATTTTAGGTCAATCTTCTGAATTCTCTGACCCGTGAGTATCTCCTACATTGTTTTAGTTCTGGAGTAGATTGTTTCAAAGCCAGATTAATGTATGCTTTATCTACTGCACTTATGCGTCGAAGTGACAGCTGCTGAAAAGCACACTATCATTAAGGTGGTTATAAATGAGCTAAACAACAATAAAACTAGTATAAACCATATATTTTTGGAAACTAGAGAGGACATACTTTCGAATGAGACAATAAAAAAATCAACAAAATTCTTGAAACTGACTAATGGAAGGGTCGATGAATACCTTAAAATCATTGATTTTGATTACTTAAGTAACTCTGGAAAAAGACTTCCATCACGATAATAATTCATGTAATATTTATTTCCTGTTAGGGTGTTTAAATATTTGTTTTTCCACATAAACCAATTGGGCACAATCGCGTTGACCGACTGAAAACATTCTATGACAGATTACTGGGAACAACTTTGAAAAATGGCTTCTATTACCTCAATTAAGAGTCCCTCTACCACTGACTTTTCAAGGAATGAGTAATATTATCCAGCCTGACCGCCATGATGCAATTGCCAGAGCTTGGTCATGTACTTCACACAAATGAATGTTGCAAATACCGGTACAAAGAAATTGATATCGAAAACAGTATTCTCGTGGCATTGTTTTTGAAAGAAATGAACACAGAGGGTAATTGAAATCTTACAGTCTGGCGTTAAAGATATTCACTTGTTCATTGATCGTTATGTGATCTCCAAAAACAGAGCCATGCATGGGCAGACTTTGGTAGAACCATGATTGCCAAAAATAACGCCATATTACTAACTGGGAAAGGTGTGCAAATTATTAGACTAAATAAAGAATTACAATCATTCACAATTTCCTATTCAAAATCAATTCATTTCATTTTATTTTTATTGCCCTACTTAGTAGTGTTTTCTCCCATGTGGACTTACAACGTTTCACATCAGGAATTGCATCTGGAAATTTTCGAAATGGAGATTCGGAGGGCTACTGGAGCTGCGTTCGTTCTTTCTTCTTTTCATTGACTTTGGAATATATCCTATAAATCGGGTGATTTCAATCCATTTTCCACGAATTTTGAACAGTTTAAGATTGGACAATCGGTAATGAAAGACTTCCCAATCTCTCTGGTGTAAATTCACATGAAAACTAGAATAAATTAATCATAACAAAACGTGTTGACATTAACAAGGCTCCTCTTTTAGTAGAAACTGTAAAACAATGAGTTAACTGTCAGATTCTTTAAAAATAATGTTATTAAGACTATTGATAGAACATTTGAAATAATTTCAGCGCCATGCAAAACATATCTAAAGTCCAGCCGCTGATTGTCCGGCTCTGACATTTTTCATGAGGGAGGGAGACGGCGTTGCCGGTTCTGTACCGCGAAATATAAAACAACGTGGACTACATAACATATTTCATGTTTTAAATGAATTCTAACGAACGGCTGACCATATTACCATTCGTCATGATATTACTAAAGTAATATACATACACACAGTTAACCGGTAAGTGTGCACACACAAGGCAATAAAACAACAAGCCTACATTGACACACAGAGCAACTGGACTACAGAAGAGAGTCTTGGGAACATCGAGCTAAATTTAAAGACCGGCTTCCCGGGAAAACCGCTGATTGGTACAGGTGACAGCGACTTCGCCAACATAGGCGCAATTCCACTGCCATCAAAGATTTTAGATTTTGTAACCGCAAAATGTCGGAATAACAAAATGATGCATAAAATTGCAAATGGGGCGTGGGACTTCCACGATACATAGTGAAGACGCTAGAGAAGAATTACAATGATGGAAAGTTTCAAGGTTCTATTAACAGCTTCTCACTGCCGTAAGTTGGCTATATTGTTCTCTTTACCCCTCTTCTCCCACCATTACCAATCGTCAGAGCCAGGCACTCAGCGGCTGGACTGTAGTGTATTAAGTCACAAAACGTAAAAGGAAATGTTGGAAAACTGCCATCGAGTATAATAATTTTCCCACCTGTATACACAGTGGTTGCCACAAGAGACTCGTCCTGATACACTCATTGATATTTTTAGCCTACTTTCGATTTTTGCAAAAAATGAAATTAGACTTATGAGATCTACACGGGGCCAAAAATTGAGTGTCTGTGTGTGAGTGTGTATGTGTGTGTGTGTCTGGGATTTGATATATCTGTCAATTCAAACACGACGAAACCGAATTGAACGAAATTTGGTTCAGAGGTAGCACAAGCAAAGGGCACCTCAGTGTCATGTTTTATATCGCCGCCATCTTTACCAAACCTCAATGGTGGCCACTCAAACGTTCAGAACGTAAAATCAAATAACGACTAAACTAATCATCCGATCTTTACCAAATTTGGTAACAATATACCTTCGTATAGGACGCGTCTTATGTCAAAACTGCAAGGTCATCCGCCGAACCATTTCAGGATGGCAGTCGTGTGAATTATGCAAACTTTATAATCCATAACATGGGGCCCACCAGTTTCGATTATCGAACCGAGAATCGTTTAAACTGTTCTAAAGGACATGGCCCGTTCGAAATTAAAAGTTTATCTTGTAATATTATAGTGCAGAAGTGACTTACGAAAGCTGAGCCATCTCAGTTAGAAGACAAGATGGCAGCTAATATCCTGTGCCAGACCTATATTTCACTAGTTTGAGTTGCATGCAATATATCCTACTGATAGAAATAACATAATCTTTGTATGAAATGCTTTATGTATAAAAAGTATACTCCATTGAAGGAATCATTAAGTGTAAATCATTATTTGCTAAGACGTTGTATGTAATTCAACTGATATCAGCGAATTTTGGTTGACTTGTTTGGCTGCGTGGTAAACTTTGGCTCCCTACTCGTATGACTGGGGTTCTAATCCTACCATAGTTGTTGTTTTTTTGTTTTTGCTTTTTTATATTTATTGTTTTGTAATTACTCAGACGTTTCAAAATTAAGCGTTATATTGTGCATATTACAATGGAAAATATATATTTAATTAAATCATAATTCGCCAGAGGATCTGCAAGAGACATCTGACAGCAACCACGCGAACTATCATGGCCAACTTATTGCGCAACGGCCCACAGATTACCTTTCAGCTTTAATTGAAAAGTTTCTTTCTATGGCCACTAGAATGCACTCTCCCGATTAGGATTACATCCGGCAGATGTCATGACTGTTCTACGTGGGACTCCACTGGTTCTCATTCTATACGCATCGAATTTGATGAATGAAAAGTTGATAATACTGTACGATACATTTCTTTAATGTGTAACATCTTTCCACTCAGTTGCTGGATATCTTTGTGGGAGTGATTTTGGAAAAGGGACGGAAATGGGACGGAAATGTGTAAGAGGAAACATCGCATTCGGTTTACTTCAAAGTTTGGAGGCCCAATTGAAGATATTCCTACAATAAATCACTGGCGTTCTTTGGTGTGAAAATATTCATTATGTCATATTTGATGAAAACAATTATGATTTATTAAATCTTCATACTTTCGCTGTGGAATGTATATCGCATACGGTTTACCTCAAGGTTTGGAGGCCCGTTTCCTGAAATCCTGTTGGCTGTGATACGTCTGTCTATGGTATGTTTAGTGTTCTTAGGAGGTGGCATGAGATTAAACTAGAGTTGTTATGTTAGAAAGACATGCAAGATGGCCAGCGCGGCGTTGGAGCGCTTGAGTGAGGGTTGCTGGAACTTGTCGAGCGGGAGTGTCTGCTCTGTGGATTCCAGAGGTGTGAGAGACAATGGGAGGAAGGCTTTGTAAAGGAATAGATGAAGCTTATGAATTGTGCTATTAAAAATTGTTTGAGATATATGTGAAGAAATACAATATAGAAAAGGAAATATTCTATTGTCTTTACTACGTCGCATTGTTTGTATCTTAATACAACATATTATATAGCTCATCCAAAGAAATGAAATGATGGAATGAATGTGAAAGCGATGGATGCAATAAATTGAAAATAATATTTCTTTTTGATTGAGTTACTGACTGCGTATATTTCATCCCTTTCTTCTTCCAAAAAGTAAGTTGCATATCAATGCACTATAATGATATTAATATCTCGCGAACCAATAATGCTAGGGGCTTGTATGCGGTGTCCTAGGACTCGGGGTGACGCCCCCCGTTTTTATATCCTCCACTTAATTTAACCAAAGGACCCAAAACTAAAGCGTCATCGGCTTTTTAATATTTCGCGAACCAATAATGATAGGGCCTTGTATGAGGTGTCCAAGGAGTCGGGGTGACGCCCCCGTTTTTCTATCCCCCTCTTAATTTAACAAAAGGACCCAAAACTAATAGATTATCTGCTTTTTAATATGTTGCGAACCAATAATGTTAGGGACTTGTATGAGGTGTTGTAGGACTCGGGGTGACGCCCCTTTTTTCATGATGTTGTGATTTGCAGAGATGGATAAATCCAGAGCAGAATATATGCGAAATTATCGACAAAAGAAACGTGAGAAATAATTAAAAACTGGAGGAGTATAGCCGAAAAATATTGACTTCACATATATTTCATCTAAATTTCATAGTAGGATAACATGTCAGATGACTTCACATATATTTCATCTCTATTTCATAGTAGGATAACATGTCAGATGACTTCACATATATTTCATCTCAATTTCATAGTAGGATAACATATCAGATGACTTCACATATATTTCATCTCAATTTCATAGTAGGATAACATGTCAGATGTTACACATCATATACAACTACTGTAAGGCTCTTATCTTTATATTAATTTAAAGCGTTTGTAACAGCCTATTATGTGTTATTTGAAAATGTTATTTGAACTAAAGACAAAGCGATCTCACATAGTTCCGGTGCTCTATCTGTTGGTGCTAGTTCAGGATAATTATTCATTAATAATTTTATTGTAGCCAAATAGCAATCGAAAATAAAGAATGAACACGTACACAAAAATTGCGCTCTGGGGATTTGAATTGCATAGATTTGATTGATTGTTTCCTTTACTAGAGAGCTCTTAAGTGGTGCGTTCACATGCTTGTCCACATAGTCGGCATACGCGCGTCACTGCAGGGTCATGGAAAGATTGTTTAATGGAATTAAGATGGTGAAAACCATGGACAGCCAGACGTGTAAACACATGCCTCAACTCAAAGTTGGCTGTTGCCCACGTCCGGTCGATTATGTCTCCAGTTCCATAAAATTCTTGAGATATGTCTTGTCTTTCTTTCTTCAATGATGGTACCGTAGACGTTTTTCCGAGGTTCTGGTGTTTGATAGAGGTAAATAGTTTCTAATGTCTTCAACCAAGAAATGATTCTAGCATACTCTTTGATAAATTCAAAGAGTTATAATATAACTATACTCAAACATTTAGGAGAAAGTAGGCTATATGTTCTTTACTGAACATCTTGTTTATGTCGTTGTTATTTCATTCATGGGCTTCAAATATCGTGGTCATCAGACCCTTTGGGAACGTTGATATTGGTGAACTGTTCGCCTCAAGAGATTCTCCACAGGAAGCCGAGGCTATATACTGTAATAGGGCACTGGTGCTCGACTTCTGTGTCCATAGCGATATGAATGTATTAATTTAAACTGTGTTGTTGTCTTGTGGATTGAAATATCAGAATTGTGCGTCTGAAGCAGCAGCACAAACGTAATATATATGAAGATGCCGCTGCCTTGCAATTCAGACAAAACGCTCCCCAGGGCCCCATATATTGTTGTAAACAAAACGTGTTGGGGAAAACGTAGACTTATACTCATGAATGTGGGTTCCACAAGTAATAGCCTACTGTGCATCACAAATACAGTATATATTCTCCTTAGAGCCATCTACAATAGAAGCGAAACATTTACGGTACAATCTTTGTTCTCCACCCGAGAAAACCGTCAACGGACTGTCTACTTCCTTGTGTAGCGGCTAGAATTCTTGGCTGTCACCCCAAAGCTCCGTGTTCCTTTTTCCGGCTCTGCCAAGAAATTCAATTCTGGTCCGCGGGTTAGAATGAGGTCCAGAGAATAGCTGGGTTCGATTCCTACCTCAGCCATCTTGAAAGTGGTTTTCTGTGGTTAACCAGGGTTTTCCACTTCTATCTTAGGCAAATGCCGGGATGGTTCCTAACTTAAGGCTATGCCCACCTCCTTCTCAATCCTCACCTGTGTTACAAGTACACACACCACAACAGACACCACAATAACAAAGGTTATCAGAAAAATTCTATACACATCCAATTACACGGGTCTAAGTGACCACGATGTCGCCAAGTCCCTCAAATTAAACAACAACAACCTAGGGCATTTTGAATGTTGATAATAACACTCATCGTCACTAATGTTTGGTTGCAATATCTCCACTGTAGTACGTCAAAAGGCATACGAGGTGTAAAGCATTTAGTTTAGCGATATAATAATAATACTATTGTATGGCCTCGGTTGCCGGGTGCAAGCTTTGTTATTTGACACCCAGAGGGTAGCTTGCATGTCGAATTTCGTTGTTCCTTGAAGCACTATGAAAGTCATGGAGGTTAGATATCTAAGCTCCTTGAACACTATAGTGCTTTTTAGTAGAGAAATGAGGAACTTTGTGTTGGCGGTAACACCAGAGATTAATTTTGTGATTATGAACACGGCCTACTGAACTCAAATGGGTTCTTTGACATGCCAACATCGTATGACATGCGTATCGAAATTTTTGCCGCCTTTCAAAAATCACTTACCAAGGCCAGGAGCGAACCTGCAAGCTTGGGGTTAGTAGACTGACACGTTAACCACTCATCCACCGTGGCAAGCAGTTTAGCGATTGGACAAACCGTTTAGAAACATTTGATGACCGATCCCCTCTTTCATTATTTCGAATATCATGCCCAGGAAACTTGATTTGAGACACCCTTCCCGTAAGTCATTTCCATGCAAACATGACACAGGTAACATACGAGGATTGATTGCCATACACTGCCTAAAGATTGAAGCATTAATTGTAATAAACTATTTCTATTGTAAGTCAGGCCCGCCATGTAGAGGCAGTTGGGCTGTCTGTCACCCAGGAGGCTCCGGGTTCAATTCCCGCCTCCGTCGGGGATTTTAGAAACTGACGTGAGGTCTAAAACGGGGAGCACTCAACCGGTCAAGAAAGACAAGATTAACAAGACCACGCGTCAGTCTGCAATCTGCAAGCAAAATAGCTGAGGAGCGGTTACTTGTTAGGCGAAAACTCTTCGTGGGCTGTACCACGGGTAGAAGAATCCCCTTCTCCTTCTCTTTCTCCTTCCCATTTCGTTTCACCCACTTTGGGGTACGTTGAATCAATCATTTCACAGTGTGTTGTTCTCTCTAATATTTTCCCTCTTATTATTTATTTAGCGTATGATGCTTCATTTGACAATCGTTTGAAATGTAATTTACATATAATTTCTATTAGAAAATAAAACATATTTATATATGTTATATCGTGGGAGATACGAGATAAATAACATACACTTGTTAATATAAAACAACGGTTTATTAAACTCTAGTTGATACACGACGATACACAAGGTGGACTAACTTGAGCGGAACTAACGCGGAACTGACGTCTACAGTCTGTGGGTGCATATATACACAGTAGCTGGAAAGTTCCAGGTTCGAATGTTCCAGATTGGAATGTTCTGGGCATAGTGACTAGAATGTTTATGTTATCTCAAGTAGCCTAAATACACAACACTTTCTAGAATGTTCATGTTAACTCGAGTAAATACACAACAATATACATGGATATGAAGTATTACAGACTAACTAGGAGGCACGCATACACACACACACACACACACACACACAGCTGCAGATTCTGAGATTTCATCACAAGCTGATGTCTAGTCCTTCCAACCAAGTGAGTGCCGCAGCGGTTACTTGATGTAGCTCCTCCATAGGCCCAGTGAATGATCGTAGAGGACATTCTTTCACGATGTGGCTGATGGTTTGCTCTTCAGCACCACAGTTGCAGGAAGGAGATTCCAACCACCCCCATTGGTGTCGTGCAGAAGCAGTTCTTCCAACGCCGCAGCATATCCTGTTTAGTCTGGTGCAGATGGTGCGTGGGAGGTTGAACCCAGGAGGTTTTGCTGTTGGGTCATCGATGTTGATTAGACCATGTGGGTGTAATCTGGCCCATTCTTGCTTCCATGCTTCGTCAGGTCTAAAAGTTATGACAGCTAGATTCCTGGCCGTCTTCCAGGCAGGTTTCCGGAATTTCAGTCTCGCTACGTCGTTTTCATCAGTATCCTGGTGGATGGGAAGTGAGCTGTTCATCATCACCTTAGTCCATAATCTTTTGCTTCTCATCTTCCGAGATGATGGGTTTGGATTTTAGTGTAGATTTGTCTTGGAATTTTATATTTTCGTCTTTAATAATTATTTTAGCTTTTCGATTAAGTAGTGAATTTTCTGTAATTTTTAATATTCTACTGGGTCTTTTTCAGTTTCTTTAAACCATGAAGGTTTTGTTTCACGCTTACGGAAGAAATCAAAGATTTGTTTGGTTAATCTATTAGAGTTCATTCTGAGAAGATGACCAAGCCTCCGTGGCTTAGGCGGCAGCACGCCGGCCTCTCACCGCTGGGTCCGTGGTTCAAATCACGGTCACTCCATGTGAGTTCTGTGCTGGACAAAACGGAGACAGACAGGTTTTTCTCCGGGTTCTCCGGTTTTCCCTGTCACAATTTCATTCCAGTAACACTCTCCACTATCATTTCATTGCATCTGTCATTAATTTAATCATTGCCCCAGAGGAGTGCGTCAGGCCTCGGCAGCCGGCACAGTTGATATCCTCGCCGCTAGATGGGGGCTTCATTCATTCCATTCCTGACCCGGTCGGAGACTGGAAGCAGGCTGTGGATTTTCATTTTCTGAGAAGATGACCGTAAAAATGCATTCTCCTTTTTTCGCAGGGTATCTGAGAGTTTTTAAATTTTCTTGTAGAGAGTCTCATTCTTAATGTATAATATCTTATTATCCTGAAATTTTGTCCTATTATTTTTCTTAGAATTTTCCTTTCCTTTTCGAGTTTCTCCATCTGGCCTCTGAAATTCATGTTTAGTGTTTCTGCTGCGTACAGTGCTTTAGGTTTAATCATTGTCTTATAATGTTTAATTTTGGACTCCCATGGAAGGTATTTCTTGTTGTATGTATCTGTTGTTAGTTGGAAGGCCATTTCAAATTAATTTTTCCTAGAATCCATTGCCTTGCATTCTATTATAAGGCTTGTATTGTCTTAGGCCTCTAGTCCTAAATTAAAACCATCTACCTATTGGTATACGAGCATACATGGCTTAGGCGGCAGCACGCCGGCCTCTCACCACTGGGTCCGTGGTTCAAATCCCCGTCACTCCATGTGAGATTTGTGCTGGACAAAGCGGAGGAAGACAGGTTTTTCTCCGGGTAGTCCAGTCTTCCCTGTCACAAATTTCATTCCAGCAACACTCTCCACTATCATTTCATTTCATCTGTCATTCATTTAATCACTGCCCCAGGGGAGTGCGACAGGCTTCGGCAGCTGGCATAGTTTATATCCTCGCCGCTAGATGGGGGCTTCATTCATACATTCATTCCCTGACCCGGTCGGTCGATTGGAAGCAGGCTGTGGATTTTCATTTTTTTTCACCTCTTGGTGTAGCAGCGAGCATTTTAGGTAGATTTCTTTAGAAAGCTAACTATTGCAATGGGTCCCATGTTTCGACTTCCGGAAAATTTCGACATATCTTCGCGTTTCACATCCCCCAGACCCCAAAACCACCGTCAGTTCAAAAGTTTATATATAATTTATGTATATATGTATCTATCTATCTATCTATATATATATATATATATCAGTTTCTTGTGGACACGATAACTGCCGTAATTTTGCACCAATCACTTTGAACTTTTTACAAAATATGTATCCCTATAAAATCTCGGTCGAGTTTGTTAATGGGCAAAATCGGTCAAAGGGGGTAAAAATGGGGGGCTTTTTTCGAAAAAGTGAAATATCGCTATAACTCTCTTAATACATGAAATATCGAATCCCTTCAAAGTTCATAATATGTGTCGGATAAGTGCCAAAAATTTATGTCAAATAAGTTTTTTGATAGCACCAACCATTGACCAAAGGGGTGGGAAAAAGTGGGTTTTTCGGGAAACATTAATCATATCTCTGTTAATAGGCACAATATCAAAACCGCACAAAATGGACAATATTCCTCCAATAATTACCTAAAACTTTGTCTGAAAGAATTTTTGATATGACCCACCATTACGCCACGGGGTGAACAAAATGATTTAAATTATAAGAAAATGCCAAGTGCCAAGAGAGGTTGCCATGACAACTTTACTTTTAATTGATAAGGGATGACCATCAGCAGTTGCTATGACAACGCCACTGCACAAGATCACATTCAGTTTTCATATGTCAGTGGGAAGCGACTTCGGTATCGGAACTGGTGCATGCTGAACTTCTATGCCCAAGGTCGCGGGTTCAAACCCGGCTGAAGTCGTCGGATTTACTAAGAGCGCTAAAAAACCTGAGTTTGCTTTCCTTCGGAGGGGAAGTTCCAACGTTCGTTGCGAGTTGCTGATTGAGGTGGCATCTAGTAGCCAAGTTCACAGCTAGGCGTCGTTGACGGCAGTATTTTAGGTAGATTTCATTAGAAAGCTAACTATTGCAATGGGTACCATGTTTCGATTTCCGGAAAATTTCGACATATCTTCGCGTTTCACATCCCCCAGACCCCAAAATCACCGTCAGTTCAAAAGTTTATACACACATCAAAAAAAGTTTTGCATCACCTCGGTTCCAAGACTTCCGGAACCGTTAAATACAAAGGGAATAGAGATCAACACAAACAACATTTCAGCTCGTTTTATTGCTCATGAGACCCACACATTGCATGTTGTACCATCATACAGCTAGACTTTCAGCATTTGTGGTCCAGATTGCAGTACACACCACTACCTCTAATACCCAGTAGCACGTCCTCTTGCATTGATGCATGCCTGTATTCGTCGTGGCATACTATCCACAAGTTCATCAAGACACTGTTGGTCCAAATTGTCCCACTCCTCAATGACAATTCGGCGTAAATCTCTCAGAGTGGTTGGTGGGTCAAGACGTCCATAAACAGCCCTTTTCAACATATCCCAGGCATGTTCGATAGGGTTCATGTCTGGCGAACATGCTGGCCACTGTAGTCGAGCGATGTCGTTATCTTGAAGGAACGCATTCACAAGATGTGCACGATGAGGTCGAGAATTGTCGTCCATGAAGACAAATGCCTCTCCAATATTCTGCCGATATGGGTGCACTATGGGTCGGAGGATGTCATTCAGGTATCGTAAAGCCGTTTCGGAGCCTTCCATGACCACCAGTGGCGTACGTCGGCCCCACATAATGCCACCCCAAAACATCAGGGAACCACCACCTTGCTGCACTCGCTGGACAGTGTGTCTAAGACGTTCAGCCTGACCAGGGTGCCTCCAAACACGTCTCCGACGATTGTCTGGTTGAAGGCATATGCGACACTCATCGGTGAAGAGAACGTGATGCCAATTCTGTGGGGTCCATTCAGCATGTTGTTGGGCCCATCTGTACCGCGCTGCATGGTGTCGGGGTTGCAAAGCTGGACCTCGCCATGGACGTCGGGAGTGAAGTTGCGCATCATGCAGCCTATTGCGCACAGTTTGAGTTGAAACACGACGTCCTGTGGCTGAACGAAACGCATTATTCAACATGGTGGCATTGCTGTCAGGGTTCCTCCGAGCGGCAATCCGTAAGTAGCGGTCATCCACTACAGTAGTAGCCCTTGGGCGGCCTGAGCGAGGCCTGTCATCGACAGTTCCTGTATCTCTGTACCTCCTCCATGTCCGAACAACATCGCTTTGGTTCACTCTGAGACGCCTGGAAACTTCCCTTGTTGAGAGCCCTTCTTGACACAAAGTAACAATGCGGACGCGATCGAACTGCGGTATTGACCTTCTAGGCATGGTAGAACTACAGACAACATGAGCAGCGTACCTTCGTCCTGGTGGAATGACTGGAACTGATCGGCTGTCGTACCCCCTCCGTCTAATAGGCCCTGCTCATGCATGGTTGTTTACATCTTTGAGCAGTTTTAGTGACATCTATGAACAGTCAAAGGGACTGTATCTTTGATACAATATACACAGTCAACGTCTATATGCCGGAGATCTGGGAACCGAGGTGATGCAAAACTTTTTTTGATGTGTGTATATAATTTATGTAATATATGTATATATGTATATCAGTTTTTTGTGGACACGATAACTGCCGTAATTTTGCACCAATCACTTTGAATTTTTTACCGAATATGTATACCCATAAAATCTCGGACGAGTTCGTTACTGGGCTAAATCGGTCGAAGGGGATGAAAATGGGGGACTTTTTTTTTTCGAAAAAATGAAATATTGCGATAACTCTCTTAATATGTGAAATATCGAATCCGTTCAAAGTTCATACTATGTGTCGGGTAAAGCTCAGAAATTTATGTTTGAAACGTTTTTTGATAGCACCAACCATTGACCAAATGGGTGGGAAAAAGTGTTTTTTTTTCGGGAAACATTAATCATATCTCTGTTAATAGGCACAATATCAAAACCGTACAAAATGGACAATATTCCCCTAATAATTACCTAAAACGTTTGTCTGAAAGAATTTTTGATATGAGCCACCATTGCGCCAAGGGATGAGAAAAATGATTTCGGAATTATAAGAAAATGCCAAGAGCTATCAGTGGTTGACATGGAAACACTACTAAATTGATGAGGGATGAGCCATCAGACGTTGCCATGACAACGCACTTGCGCGAGATCAGATTCAGATTTCCATCTGACTAAGTGTGAAGCGGCTTCGGTGACGTAACTGGTAGCATGCTGAACTTCTATGCCCAAGGTCGCGGGTTCAAAGCCGGCCAAAGTCGTCGGATTTTCTAAGAGCGCTAAAAATCCCTCAGTAAGCTTTCCTTTGGAGGGGAAGTTCCAACGTTCGTTGCGAGTTGCTGATTGAGGTGGCATCCAGTAGCCAAGTTCACAGCTGGGTGGCGTTGACGTTAGTATCTGGTAGCAACATTAGGAACTACTGCTTGAAATTTACCGTCTGCATTCCTTACCTGAATTACAGACTAATACAGCCATCACAATTCACACCGTTTATCAGACAGATTCTACACTCACCCAAAGTACACGGGGTTATATGACCGCGTTGTCGCAGCCCCTAAACTGAAGAACCAACCAACATCTCTGCGGGAGATATAATTTTGCGTGAAGAAGTAACAGACCGTTACATAGTTACACATCAGTGTCGAAACCTTGCATAAGGACAGTGTGACCACAAGTATAACAAGTAGTTCCGTGAAGAACTGTACAGCCTATTTTCATATATCCTGCTCATGTTAATTGCCTCTATCAACATAAAAAATTTCAGTTTAATTGCTGTAACAGATTCGTAGATATTGAGAACCGTCTAAATATTTCAGACGGTCGCCAGGTTGGATTTTTATTTTTGTACTATTATATTAAGATTATTGTGTAAGTGTGGTATTCAAACTTCAATCGCATGATAAGAACACAAGATGTAAAAACGAGATTTTAAAATTACGCACAGCAGCCATCTTGTGATTATGCAAACAATTGAAATAAATTAGATGCCAGTGGATCAACATTTGTGTAAGCATTTAAAACGTGCAACGTTTCACGGCACTAGGATAGTTAATTCGCGAGAAACGTCCATTTAAGTATTTATACTTCGCGTCGCCGCCATGTTGGATTCGTGCTCACGAGGTTACTGAAAGTTCTATAGGTGAACATATCTTCATAGTCTCTATGAACATAAAAATTTCAGTTTGGTTGCTGTAAAAGATTCATATATATTCAGAACCGTCTAAATATCACGGAAGCTTGCCATTTAGGATTGTTATATGTATAGGCCATAGAGTTATGTACCATTCAAGGTCACTTATTGCCTAGGTTCATTATTCAAACTTTCACTTCGATCGCATGATTACGACACAAGAAATAAAAACTTAATTTTAAAATTTCGCACAGCCGCCATCTTGAGGTTATGTAAACAATTGAATTAAATTAGATGGCAGTACATTACAATCTGCAAAATCATTTACTGTACCACATTTCACTGCGCTCAGAGAGTTAACTCACGAGAAATGTCTATTAAAATATTTCAAATTCGCTTGGTCGCCATGTTCGTTTTGTACTTTACTGGTTTATGAATTATACATAGGTAAACTTGTATCAGTACCCTTTATCACCGTACAAAATTGCAGGGTGATATCTGTAATAGTTTCGGGGATATAGAATGTCAGTGAAATATTTCGCACAGGCGCCATTTTGAGGTTATGTAAACAATTGAACTAAATTAGATTCCAGTGCATTGCAATGTGTATAAATATTTGCTGTACCAAGTTTCATTACGTTTGGATAGTTAAATCGCGAGAAAAGTCTATTTAAAAGTCTCCACTTCGCTTGGCCGCCATGTTGGTTATGTAGTAACCAGGTTTTTGAAAGTTTCATAGGTGAACTTCTAGTAGTACCCTTTATCACCGTACACAATTTCAGGGCGATATCCGTTATAGTTTCGGAGATACTGAATGCTAGTGAAATATTTCGCACAGCCGCCATGTTGGATTGGTGAGACGTAACAAAATTCGATGGGCACGGTCGACGTCGCCGGGAATAGTGCTATGAACTTACCGAGTTTCACTGAAATCGCTCCAGCCGTTTAGATTTTATTAGGGGGGGACACACACCCACACCTCACACACACACACACACGCACACACACACGGACAAAAGGTGATCTCATAAGCCTATTTTTTCAAAATTGAAAATAGGCTAAAAATGGACTCGAAATGACAAGATGGTTACCGTCCCAGTAAGACAATAAAATGTTTAAAATATGTTTAAAATGAAGACAAACAAAGTTAATTAATCTCCAATTATAAAATACTTTCACGCGATAAATGAGGTCTGATCCTTCTACGAAAACCTGCATATTCTGCCTATTTTCGCCTATCTCCAAGTTTGTCCGGTGAAATCTACCTCCGCCTTCCGGCGTGCCGAGAGGACTTTTTTAGCTGTCACTCTGGAGGCCCGGGTTAGATTCCCGGCTCTGCCAAAATATTTAATTAGGGTCTGAGGGCTGGAATGTGGTACACTCAGCCTCGTGAGCCAGAGGCGTGTTCGATTTCCTTCTCATCCATCCTGGAAGTGTTTGTACCCTGGTCTCCCCACTTCTACTCCTAACTATAGACCACGGCCGTCTTCTTCCCTAGAAGGCTACAAGAAAATAAAGAACCATGATGTCCAAGCCCCTCAAATTAAACAACAACAATAACACAACTGGAATGGTTCTATGACAAATAAACTTGCCCACCAGAGACAGGCGAAGCTTATTCAATTGTAACCCCGAGTTACTTCGCAGAATATTCCCACACAGGCACGGTGCCAATTCCGAGATTACACATTTTAGTTTGCACGAACTTTGCGTCTCTGCTTCCGGGTTATATCTAGTACTGGATTATTAAGGTTCAGTTAAAACATATTGCTCCATTTCTTACGTTCTTATTGTCTCTATATTTACCATGTTGGGATATGATAGTTATTATTCCTTGTATATTGGCTTTTAGGGAGAGCCTCCGTGGCTTAGGCGGCAGCACGCCGGTCTCTCACCGCTGGGTCCGTGGTTCAAATCCCGGTCACTCCATGTGAGATCTGTGCTGGACAAAACGGAGACAGACAGGTTTTTCTCCGGGTACTCCGGTTTTCCCTGTCAAAATTTAATTCCAGCAATACTCTCCACTATCATTTCATTTCATCTGTCATTCATTTAATAATTGCCTCCTGAGGAGTGCGACAGGCTTCGGCTGCCGACACATTTCATATCCTCGCCGCTAGATGGGGGCTTCATTCATTCCATTCCTGACCCGGTCGGAGACTGGAAGCAGGCTGTGGATTTTCATTTTCATATTGGCTTTTAGGGCCAGTGAATTAAAACTCAACAATTTGTCTAGGTTTATGCAGTGTCTTGTGTGGGGTTTCACATAGGAACACTAACAGGCTCATCAGCGGGCTCTTAGGTCCTCAATTCTTAAGAAGGGAGGTAGTACACAGTTCGCTACTCCTGTGGGGGTACGGGAGTGGACACCAAGAGCCCGCTGATGAGCCAGCTTGGTGTTCCTAGGTGAAACTCCACAAAAGACACGGCATAAACCTAGAGAAATTGCTGAGTTTTAATTACCCAATTGCACTTGGGAGTGTACGTGTGTGTGGAATTTCTCTAATAACTGTAATAGTGTTTGATATTTTAGGAATTTGGGTTATATGTATGCGGAGTTTTAAATACGGCTTTTCTGTAGGAACGTTCATGATTGGCTGTGTGGCGCAGCGGGAGAGTTCTCACCCGCAATTCCCAAGATTGCAGGATCGAATCCCACAACAGATGGTTGATATTTTCAGTGTTCTGAAATAAAAAAAGACCCATGTCAGTAGATTTACTGGCAAGTTAAAGATCTCCATGTGAGTAACCTTAACGAAAAGCGAACGTGGCCTAATTGAATAAAGTTATAATTATCATTATTATTATTATTAATACAAATATGCACAGTATAAAAAAATCAGAAAGACTGTACACAGTTTATGAATTTCATTACAATTCCTACTCATTGGTTTGACCTGTAAATTTACAATTATTAACGTACTAGCTGTTACCCGCGGCTTCGCCCGCAATAACATTTGGAATCCTGTTATAACATTAGTTAAATAGATAGCTAAGCATGGGTCCTAGTGGAAAATAATTCTATCACCTGAAACCAAAAATGCATGGGACGAAAAAAAAAACAACATCAAAATATCATGTTGGTTTCGGACCCTAAAAGACGTGAAAAATATAATAATAGTATTAAAAAAACTATTTTTTGAAATTTCATTCGAATCAATTTTTATGTCATTCCTGGGACTTAGAAAATGCCGGCCAAAAAATACAAAATCATTAATAACTCCCTAAGTATTCGTCGTATGATGAAATAGCAAGAGACAAAAAAGATGTAATGTGTTATTGTCTACAACATAGGCCATGTATAATTTTACACTCAGACATATTACGTTTCCCCCCTCCCCCATAATTTCACCCCTCCCCATGGGCCCCTTAAATTGGATTTATGAAAAAACGTCAAACACCTATTTAGTTATTTTTTATGCTGATTTTTTTCGACTGAGTTCCAAACTCCTCGCCTATGTCGTTTAAGAGATACACGCTCCGTTAGGAATCCTTCAACCCCCACTTTTCACCCCCTTTCACCTCATAATATACACCACATCGAAAAACCCTCAGACACGTGTCTTCTTATTTTTAATGATGAGTTTATATGCCGAGTATCACATCCCCCAATGAAAGCAATCGGGAGATATTGCTATTCAATGAAATGCAGGTCTACCCCCTTAACACCCCTTTAGAACCTTAATATCCAAAAATCCTTTCTTAGCGAGCGTTTGCGGCCCTTGAGGAAGCTGGATACCAAATTTCATTCCAATCCGTTCGGTGGTTTCTGAGATTTCGTGATGAATGAATCAGTGAGTGAGTGAGTGAGTGAGTGAGTGGTATTTGAGCTTTATATAGTAGATATTATTAAAATATGAGGAGCCTATTTCCAAAAGTCGACATGTGCATTTTTTAAGTTATTGAGAAAAACGAAAGAAACGCTTGAACGGTAAAATTCAGGAAATGTTATGTTATTCTTGGTACAAACTCTAACATAAACATAAAAAATGGGTCCAGAGGTAGATTCAGCAATGCGTTTAGGAGATATTTAGCATTAAAATTCGCAGATGTCGGATTTTGGAAGTACGTTAATGGAAAATCGTATTTTGGAACGAGCTTCTAGCGTATGACGAGTTTTGGAACAAAACATGGATTTTGCTAAACAAGCATTTTAAGCCACACAATGTTGTTATGCACTCCTAATTTAATATACACAAAATTTACAGTGAACACAAGTTTCCAGCAAATTAGATAAAAAATAGTATGCAGTAACAAAATAATACACAAGGAGCAATAAGTCACATAGATTAGATTCTCAAGTCGTCATCCTCCTCCTGGGGTTCACAAACAAGATCGTCTTCCACATCAACTGTCACGTTTTCTGGATCCATGACTTTCTTATAATATTGACGTTCTTCATTATTTTTCCACTCTACCCTCTTCTTTGACGGCTACTCCAAGAGGCAACTGAAGTTTCTCGAAAGTTACCGTTTTTCCCTTTTTAGTTATCCCTTTAAAATCAGTTAAGTCACTCCTATAATTTTGCTCTCCACGAAGAAGAGTAGAGGATTTTACTTTCCTAAACACGAATCTCTTGCAGGATGGAATTCTGAAATGCCATGACCCTGGTGCATTAAAGGAAGATTGGACGCTACCTTTCCAGTCATACACCGTACAATCAACACCTAGCGTGTTCACTGTGCCAAACTGCATGCCAATTTGAGTGTAGGTGTCTGGTTTTACAATAGTGTCTCACACTTTAATCTCCTTTTCAATTCTCCCGAAGACTTGGTCTGGGGGTATGAAGGAGTGTCCTACAACGGTAAATACCATCTCCACTTCTTTAACTTGTGCGGGGGAATCATTATACGGCCAATAGGAAACCATTCCAATCATGATACTATTTTTATTTTGACCCCCACAGCCGTCAGAAACCAAATTAACTTTTGTTATACCTGTAAGATCAAGATGATAAAGTCTGTCATAAACACAGGAAGCTATTTCGTTAGATCCTTTTGGACGAGAAGATTCCAGCCACTGGTATATAAAGATGTTTCGTGTAGTTTGACGCTCACGCGATGTTCCTACACAGATTGTAAAATTGCACATATATAATTGTCTGGAGTAATACGTGGCTTGATCTGGAAATTTTGGAAGTGGTACATTTTTCTGGCAATCGAAACTTAATATCAGTTCATTATCTTCCTAATTACGTAAAACATCATAAAACGCTTGTGCTCTTAATTTATGTACTCTTAACTCGGTTATTATATTATTCTTTTCTTGAGGAATCTTGCAGTACTTCAGAATAGCTTTCAACAACAAACATTTTGAGCAAGCATCAGTCGCTGGAGTGCCAAATCCAATATTATATGTCCGACAGAAATAATGCCTAAAGTAAGCTGCCTTAACCCGTAGCTCAGTTGAGCTCACTTGATAAATACTGGCGACCTTGACTTGTCCTCTACAATAGTGTAATTCACTAACATCATTTAATTTCTCTACGAAAATGCTCAGAGCTAGTCTTTTATTTTCACTGTACTTGCTACGAATATCTCCTCCTCGTTTATCTGTTGTTGTTTGAGTCTTCAGTCTTTAGACTGGTTTGATGCAGCTCTCCATGCGTCCCTGTCCTGAGCTAATCGTTTCATCTCTACATAGCTACCACACCCTACATCCGAGGCAATCTGTTTAACATATTCTAACCTTGGTCTACCCCTACAGTTCTTGTCCTCGACTCTTCCTTCCATAACTAAGCTTGATATTCCTGGGTGTCTTAGTATGTGTCCTACCAACCTATCTCTTCTCTTCATTAGCAGTCGCCAGAAACATCTCTCCTCTCCCACTCGCCTTAATACCTCTTCGTTTGTAACCCTATCTACCCATCTGTACTTCATCATTCTCCTGTAACACCACATTTCAAATGCCTCAATTCTCCTCTTTTCTGCTGCACCAATAGTTCAAGTTTCACTTCCATAGAGCGCCACGCTCCAGACAAAGGCTTTCAAAAATGACTTCCTAATACCTAAATCTATATTCGATGTCAACAGATTCCTTTTTTGTAGAAAGGCTTTCCTTGCCTGAGCCAACCTACTTTTTATATCCTCTTTGCTTCGTCCATCACTGGTTATTTTGCTTCCTAAGTAACAGAATTCTCCTACTTCCTTTAGCTTTTCACCTGCCAATTTGATGTCCATAGAGGTTTCTGATTTATTTCGGCTGCATTCCTATATTTTTGTTTTACATTTATTAATTTTTATCATGAATTGTTTCCTCAAGACGGAGTCCATACCATTCAAAAACTCATTCAAATCCTCAGGCGTGTCGGCCAAGATGACGTTGTCATCGGCAAATCTCAGAGTTGAAATTATTTCTCCTTGAATCTTCACTCCCACTTTACATTATTCTCCAATTTCATTCATTGCTTGTTCAATGTAAAGATTGAAAAGTAGCCTATGGGTGTTAAGTTGCAGCCTTGCCTTACACCTTTCTGAATACCAGCTTCTTTCTCATATCCTTCAGCTCGAATGACTGCTGTCTGGTTTCTGTATAGATTGTGTATCACCCTCCTATCCTTGTACTTTATTCCAATAGATTTCAAAATGTCAAACAATTTAGTCCAATCAACGTTATCAAAAGCCTTTTCTAAGTCTACAAATGACATGAACGTTCTCTTATCTTTCCTTATTCTACCTTCCAAAATCAGCCTAAGACTTAGTACAGCTTCCCTTGTTCCTACATTTCTCCTGAAACCAAACTGGTCTTCACCCAACTCCGTTTCGATCTGGCTTTCAATCCTCTTGTAAATTATTCTAGACAGGATCTTTGAAGCATGAGTAATCAAGCTGATTGTACGGTAATCTTCACATCTGTCAGCTCCCACTTTCTTTGGTATAGGGATGATAACATTCTTCTTGAAATCAGGGGGTACCTCACCTGTCTCATAAATCCTACACACCAAGTGAAATAACCTGATCAGACCTTCATCTCCTATGCAGCGTAGCAACTCAATCGGTATATCATCTATGCCTGGTGCTTTGTTCCTGCCTAAGTCCTCTAATGCTCTGTCAAATTCTGATCTCAATATTAAATCTCCTTTTGCATCCTCATCAATTTCCTCCTCCCTTTCCATTACATGATTCTCAATCTCCTTTCCCTTATACAAGCACTCTATGTAAGCTTTCCATCTCTCAAGCTTTTCTTCCCTATCTGTTAGAGGCTTTCCATTTGTGTCCCTAATATTACAGCACTTAGTCTTCTTTTCCCCAAATGTATTCTTAATCCTTCGATAAGCTGTGTCTACTTTTCCTAATTTCAGACAATTTTCTATACCTGCACATTTCTCTTTCAACCCTTCTTCTTTCGCTTCCTTGCACTTCTTGTTAACCTCATTTCTCAGACGTCTGTATTCTGCTTTCCCCTCTTCTTCTCTTAGATTCTTGTGTTTCCGCCTTTCATCCATCAATTCTAGTATATCCTGAGTGATCCACGGTTTTCTACCTATTCTTTCTTTCCTACCAATGTTTTCTTCTGCGGATTTTGTTATTTCATTCTTCAAAAGTGCCCATTCGTCTGCAATTGAAGTTTGTTTAGGGGTTTTGATTAGTCCTTCCTCTATACTCTTCTTGAATCTTTCGTTTACATCCTTTACTTTCAGTCTGTCTATTGCCCACCTTTTTGGCTTTTGACTTTTCTTCAGTTTCTTCAACTTTAATCTGCATTTCATTACAACCAGATTGTGGTCAGAGTTTATGTCAGCACCAGGATATGTTTTACAATCCAAAATCTGGTTTCGAAACCTCTGCTTGACCATAATGAAGTCGATTTGGTAACGCCCTGTATCTCCTGGTCTCATCCATGTGTATATTCTTCTATTGTGGTTATTGAATAAGGTGTTAGCTATGACCAACTCATGTTCGGTGCAGAATTCCATCAGCCTGCTTCCTCGATCATTCCTTTCACCTAATCCGAAATCTCCTACTATCTTCCCTTCTCTCCCTTTTCCTACCACAGCATTCCAATCTCCCATTACTATAACATTTCCATCACCTTTGATATACCTCAGAATGTCATCTATTTCTTCGTAGACCTTTTCAACATCCTCATCATCAGCTTGACTGGTAGGCATATAGACTTGTACCACTGTGGTGCACGTAGGTTTAGTACTGATTTTTGCTACAATAATCCGTTCACTGTATTGCTCATAATATTCTACCCGCTGTCCAAGTTTCCTACTCAATATGAGACCAACTCCTGCTTGGCCATTGTTTGATTTAGTGCTAATGACCCTATAGTCTCCTGACCAAAAGTCCTGTTCTTCCTGCCAGCGCATTTCACTGATCCCAACCAAATCCAACCTCAACCTATCCATTTCCCTTTCTAAGTTTTCTAACTTTCCACTTCCTAGCAGACTTCTTACATTCCACGCTCCGATCCGTAGAATGTCAGATTTCCTCTTTGTCACTTCTGTGATGTTAACCCCCTCTCGAGTAGTCCCCACCCGGAGATCCGAACGGGGGACTAGTTTACCTCCGGATTGAAATTTTACAAGGGAGGAGGCAACAAATACTGCGTTGAAACAGTGAATTGTCACGTTAGAACAAACTTGGCGGGAACACTGCCTCGAAGTAAAGCAACAGGAATGTCGAGTATTGGAACACACTTTGGAAGTTGCATCAACTTTCTTATGCAAAATGTCGGATTTAGGAACGAAGTGCAGATGTCGGATTATGGAAATAACTTAACAAAGCAGATGTCGAGATTTGGAAATTAAGTCAAACTTTAATATTGATTTTTAACCACAAATATCGTGTTTTGGAACATCTTCCACCATCCATTTGATGCGTTTCTCCAAGAGGAATATGAAATTTAAAAAATCTACTTTTTGTAAAAAATGTCAGATGTCGACTTTTGGAAATAGGCTCCTCATATGATAAAGAAAGGTCGAAATAGGATAGCCTATCAAATTCAGCAGGAAGAACAATCACATATGCCCCTCGAAAGTGCAACCTTGTGTGTGGCATGCATATCGTTGATTACTATTTCTTAAAATTGTATAATAGCTTTCAAGCAAACCTTCTGTCCGAGGCAGATATAACTTGTTATTAGCCTATTTTCAATTTTGAAAAAATGACCTATGAGATCACCTTTTGTCCGTGTGTGTGTGCGTGTGTGTGTGTGTGTGAGAGAGGTGTGTGTGTGTGTCCCCCTAATAAAATCTAAACGGCTGGAGCGATTTCAATGAAACTCGGTAAGTTCATAGCACTATTCCCGGCGACCTCGACCGTGCCCTTCAAATTTCGTTACGTCTCATCAATCCAACATGGCGGCTGTGCGAAATATTTCACTAGCATTCAATATCTCCGAAACTATTACAGATATCGCCCTGAAATTGTGTACGGTGATAAAGGGCACTACTGAAAGTTCACCTACGAGACTTTCAAAACCCTGGTGACTAAAAAATCAACATGGCGGTCAAGCGAAGTTGAGACATTTAAATAGACTTTTCTCACGATTTAACCATCCAAATATAATGAAACTTGGTACAGCAAATGTTTATACGCATTGTAATGCACTGGAGTAAATTTTAGTTCAATTGTTTACATAACCTGAAAATGGCGGCTGTGCGAAATATTTCACTGACATTCTATATCTCCGAAACAATTACAGATATCACCCTGCAATTTTGTACGGTGATAAAGGGTACTGATACAAGTTTACCGATGTATATTTCACAAACCTGTAAAGTACAAAACGAACATGGCGACCAAGCGAATTTGAAATATTTTAATTGACTTCTCTCGTGATTTAACTCTCTGAGCGCAGTGAAATGTGGTACAGTAAATGATTTTTCAGATTGTAATGTACTGCCATCTAATTTAATTCAATTGTTTACATAACCTCAAGATGGCGGCTGTGCGAAATTTTAAAATTAAGTTTTTATTTCTTGTGTCGTAATCATTTGATCGAAGTGAATGTTTGAATAATGAACCTAGGCAATAATTGTCCTTGAATGGTACATTACTCTATGGCCTATACATATAACAATCCTAAATGGCGAGCTTCCGAAATATTTAGACGGTTCTCAATATCTATGAATTTTTACAGCAACCAAACTGATTTTTTTTATGTTCATGGAGACTATGAACATATGTTCACCTATAGGACTTTCAGTAACCTGGGGAGCACAAATCCAACATGGCGGCGACGCGAAGTATAAATATTTAAATGGACGTTTCTCGCGAATTAACTATCCGAGTGCCGTGAAACGTTGCACGTTAAATGCTTATACAAATGTTGATCCACTGGCATCTAATTTATTTCAAATGTTTGCATAATCACAAGATGGCTGCTGTGCGTAATTTTAAAATCTCGTTTTTACTTCTTCTGTTCTAATCATGCGATTGAAGTTTTAATACCACACGTACGCAATAATATTAATGTAATAGTACAAAAATAAAAATCCAACCTGGCGACCATCTGAAATATTTAGACGGTTCTCAATATCTACGAATCTGTTACAGCAATTGAACTGAAATTTTGTATGTTGATAGTGGCAATTAACATGAGCAGGATATATGAAAATAGGCTGTATAGTTCCTGACGGAACTACTTGTTTTTTTCTCTCATCATGCTTAGGATGTCGAAATATGAGCTCTCACAAATGTTGGCTACAAGAGGGCGATTATTGTGGGAGATGCAAGGCAATGAATGAGGTGGGGTGTTATGAGTACAGTATTTGTATGTTGTGAGTTATTTCATCCACACTCCCTCTATGCACACTGGGCCAATGATTTTCATGAGGATTTTCCTTTCTAGTTTTATCATTTCAAATGATCTTGTCGACTTCGTCGTTATGCTTTGGGTCTAACGTTATGCGAGACGGAGACGGTTGCGTTACGGAGACGGATGTGACGTCATGCAGCCGCGCGGGAAGCCTAAGTTAATGGTTAATGGAGTCTGTTGAAAGAGTCCTGGGGCGTTGAGCGACCTGAGGCTTCGAGCGAAGCGAAAATAATACATGGTGACTCCTAAATAGGTGTACAAGATTCCAGATAATACAGGATGACTCCTAAAGAGATATACAAGATGCCAGATAAGAATACAGGGTGACTCCTAAAGAGGTGCACAAGATGTCAGACAAGAATACAGGGTGACTCATGAAGAGGTGTACAAGATGTCACACAAGAATACAGGGTGACTTCTAAAGAGATATACAAGATGCCAGATAAGAATACAGGGTGCTTCCTAAAGAGGTGTGCAGGATGTCAGATCAAAGTACAGTAAAAGAAGCCAGATAAGAATACAGGGTGACTCCTAAACTGATAAACAAGATGCCAGATAAGAATACAAGGTGACTCATAAAGAGGTGTACAAGATGGCAGAGAAGACTACAGGGTGACTCCTACAGATGTCACACAAGAATACAGGCTGACTTCTAAAGAGATATAAAAGATGCAAGATAAGAATATAGGGTGCCTCCTAAAGAGGTGTGCAGGATGTTAGAGCAAAATACAGGGTTCAATTCAGATACAGGGTGACCCTTAAAGAGGTTTGCAAGAAATCAGATTCAAATAATGGGTGACCCTTAATGAGTTGTAAAAGATGTCAGACTCAAATACAGGGTGACCATTAAAGAGATGCCCACACGGGAAGCCTAAGTTAATGGGTAATGGAATCAGTTGAGAAGCCCTCCTGAGCCTTTCTAACATGTGTAGCATTTGTAGCATGCGTCATTTGAAATGATAGAACGCCTAGTGTTTCAGATTGACTGTATTTTTTTTTAAATTTTAGTTTGTGATCTGCCTCCAATGATTAGGGTTTCTGATGCTTATAATTGTTATTATTATTATTATTATATTCGTTCAGCCCTCTAAGGAGCACGTGGAACCATTAAAAAGCACTGAATTTCTTATTAGCCCAAAATTCCTTCATTCTTTCACTCTGGGCCTGCCGTCTTTCTTGTGTCCATGAGTGATGCGTATAATGTTTTAGGTTGAATTACCGTGCTATAGTGTTTCAATTTTGCGTTTCGAGATATTGATTTTTTGTTGTGTCTTTTCCAAATAATTCTATAGGCTTCTTGTAATTTAGAAATTCTATCTTTGAATTCCTCACGATTTAATCCAAATGGTTGTATAATTTTACTTTAAGTATTTGAAACTATTTACCTCAGGGATTATTTATATTACTATTATTATTATTATTATTATTATTATTAAGCCTCCGTGGTTTAGGCGGCAGCACGCCGACCTATCACCGCTGGGTCTGTGGTTCAAATCCTGGTCACACTATGTGGGATTTGTGCTGGACAAAATGGAGACAGACAGGTTTTTCTCCGGGTACTCCGGTTTTCCCTGTCACATATTTCTTTCCAGCAACACTCACCACTGTCATTTCATTTCATCTGTCATTCATTTAATCATTCCCCCAGGGGAGTTCGACAGGCTTCGGCAGCCGGCACAGTTCATATCCTCGCCGCTAGATGGGGGCTTCATTCATTCCATTCCCTGACCCGGTCGGTCGACTGGAAGCAGGCTCTGGATTTTAATTTTCATTATTATTATTATTATTATATTTTTTTATTATTATTAAGACAATCGCTTGCCCTCTTGCCTGAAAGCCAGGCACACACCTACCCGTTTACCGTGCACCGTTTCTGTCGTAAACTATCCAGCAGCTCCTGTTAGTTGGCTTTTAATATACGATACAATTCAGTTTCTCTTAGAGATAAACGCTTGCCCTCGTGCTCAAAGACAGGCCTACACTTGCCCTCTTGCCCGAAGATATCTCGAGAGTAGCGAGCACACCGCACACCGACCCTGTCATAAATCATCTCCCGCGTTTGTGTTTGCTTGGTTTTACTACACGACACACTTCTGTTACATAGTTCCTTTCTCATGTTTGTCCCTGTGATGCAGCTGGTCGTGACAGCAAAGCATTTCTCTGCTCTAAGGGAAGTGGAGAGGGAAGGGTAATCTCGGCCCAAGAAAGTCATTAATCTCTGGAAATGGAATTTTATTGGACTAAAGTTTCCTCAACTTGGCCTTCCGAATATCAGCAAAGTTTTCTCGTTTGATTGTAGAACTCGGTAATGATTGTTCAATACCACCAACTGTTCCAGGCTTCCCATATATGGAAAGAAAATGGGGAACATCTGCTTCATGATGCAATAATATGATACTTCACATTATACTGACTGGAAACTAGTATCGACGTTCAGCGGCAGCGCGGAAGACCAAAATTATAACAAATGTTAGAAGGCTTGAGTATCTATGTAACCGTGATAGACTTTCACCAAGCCGTACGGCGTTCGATTTCCGGCTAACGCATGTGAGATTTTTTAGGTGATTTATCACATACTGTAATTCGGGTTTCGCGTAAATATTAGATCCAGGGGCTCACGATCATGATACGAGGTGCGTCCAAAAAGTAAGTTTCCAATTTTCCTTCTTTCTTTCTTTCTTTTAAAATAAACGTATTCAGGCGGGATATTTACGCATGCGTAACAGATCTATGACGTAGAAAGCATATACCAGCCGGACAGGTCCCGCTTGGCGCAAGTAGCGCGGCAGCAATGACCCAACTTGGCGGCTCTTGTTTCTTCTCCCGCCACGTGGAAACACTGTGAAACACTGCGGAAATTGCGACGTGCCATTCAAAACAAGAGGCGTGGAATACTTACTGCCGGTGTTATGCTTCTCCATGACAATGTCTGTCCACATACGGCTCGGCACACAACAACCGTTCTGCAGGAGTTCGACTGGGAGGTGTTTGATCACCCACCACACAGTCTTGATCTTGCTCTCAGTGATTTCCATCTATTTCTGCATCTCAAGAAATTCCCGTCCTCCGGGAAGCGTTTCACATCGGCGAAGATCTGAAGATGACTGTCACACGCTGGTTCCATTCGCAGGCGGCAGACTTTTATGACACAGAACTACAAAAGTTGATATCACGCTATGACAAGAGTCTCAATTCGTTTGGTGCGTGTGTCGATAAATATAAGGTGCGTTCAAAAAGTATCGAGCTGGAAGCATAATTACAGAAACCAGTACCTGTATGTTAGAAGTATTGGCCATGGCTGTTAAGGCACTTGTCCCACTGTAACACGAGGAGGTGATTGGCTGTCTCATAATATACCCTGGGCTTCGATGTGAACCAGTTCCGCACGTACAGCTGGACGTCGGCGTCCGAGGTGAATCGTTGGCCCCGCAGAGCCCTTTTCAGGGGACCAAACATGGCGTAATCACAGGGAGAGAGGTTTGGACTGTATGGATGATGGCCGAGAACCTCCCATTTGAATTTCTGCAGGAGTGCCGCGACTGTGTTGGCCGTATGAGGTCGTGCATTGTCGTGGAGCGACCACGGCGGCTATGGCGTTCACTGTCACTCGGCGGTCATGGGTAACGAGTGCATCAACCAGCTGGACGTCATCATCGGTAATGCAGGGGGGTGCCCCAAAGCGGGCATCATCGGCTAACGACACCCGTCCTTCCCTGAAGCGCTTGTGCCACGCCTTGTCTCTTGCAAGGGACATGCAGTGTTCGCCGCACACTTGTGACATTCGGCGATGAATGTCCGTTTCCCCTACCCCTTCCGCTGTCAGAAACCGAACAACACCTCTTTGCTCTTCGAGTGACGCCTCCATGTCACTGTTTGCAATGCGACTGGCAGCGTTGGACAATTGATGCATGCTGCTGCTCGCTTTGTATCGTCACATGACGTGCACGCGTGCCCTGTAGCGACAGGCTGTGACCTTCCACGCTCTGGTTGGAACCACACCTCGTTACACACGCCACGATTAGCCGATGTAGTCACCGGTTTGCCCATTCCAGCCTCCGGCTCGTTACTTTTAGGTAGATTTCATTAGAAAGCTAACTATTGCAATGGGTTCCATGTTTCGACTTCCGGAAAATTTCGACATATCTTCGCGTTTCACATCCCCCAGACCCCAAAACCACCATCAGTTCAAAAGTTTATATATAATTTATGTATATATGTATCTATCTATCTATCTATCTATATATATATATATATATATATATATATATATCAGTTTCTTGTGGACACGATAACTGCCGTAATTTTGCACCAATCACTTTGAATTTTTTACATAATATGTATCCCTATGAAATCTCGGTCGAGTTCGTTAATGGGCAAAATCGGTCGAAGGGGGTGAAAATGGGGGGCTTTTTTCGAAAAAGTGAAATTTCGCTATAACTCTCTTAATACGTGAAATATCGAATCCATTAAAAGTTCATAATATGTGTCGGATAAGTGCCAAAAATTTATGTCAAATAAGTTTTTTGATAGCACCAACCATTGACCAAAGGGGTGGAAAAAAGTGGATGTTTCGGGAAAGAATAATCATATCTCTCTTAATAGGCACAATATCAAAACCGTACAAAATGGAAAATATTCCCCTAATAATTACCTAAAACTTTTGTCTGAAGGAATTTTTGATATGACCCACCATTACGCCAAGGGATGAGAAAAATTATTTCGGAATTTAAAAAAATGCCAAGTGCCATCAGAGGTTACCATAACAACGCTTTTAAATTTATAAGGGATGATCTATCAGAGGTTGCCAAGACAACGCCATTGACGAGATCACATTCATTTTTAGCCTACTTTTCACACTTTTCAAAAGTGAGGAAAAAGTAGACTTATAAGATATATCCGGCAAAATGTGTCTGTCCTTTTGTCTGTCTGTATGTCCTTCTGTGTGTCTGGCTCTGTGTCCCCCCCCCCCCCCCCGCCCCCTATCAACTCCTAAACGGCTGCAGCAATCGAAACCAAATTTAGTATGAGTAAAGATGTATACCGGAATATCTCAGGCCCATATTTGAAAAAGATGCCAGTGCTACCAACTGCTAAAAAACGCACTAGAAATTTGAGCTCCATGTTGGATATCTTGGAAGGTATACATGGAAGCTATTCTAAAATTGGCAAACATGTAGATAATACTATTTCAGTTTAATTTCCAGGTGGCCATACATGACAGCATTGCCAAAATAAGTTTAAGCCTCCTGATAAGTCCAATTTTTAAATGCATATAACTTCTACACTATCAATTGGATTTCAACCAAATTTTGTATGTAATATGTGTAAATAAATATATATGACTGAGTGTATTCTTAAGAGCCACTAGGGCTGCCAACTGTTAATAATTGCTCTCTATTTTGTATCCAAATATATCAGAAAGTATGCAAGCCGACAGCTTTAAACTATGGACACGTAAATTACCCGACATTTTACATTAATTTGGAGTAACTTATATACGTCAGTTCTACCAACATGATTCTAAGCCTGCTGATAGGAGCAATTTTTAAATACATGTAACTTCTATACCAACAAATGGATTTCATCCAAAATTGGCACAAAAATATATAATATTTCAGATTATTTCTGACCAGCACTCGTATGACATTGTTGCCAACATGCTTTTACGTGTACTAATAGATCCAATGTCTAAATCCATGTAACGACCTTTGGACTTCAACCACATTTTGTACTCTGTACCTTAGGAGATGGAAGTAAGAATATATTCAGTCACCAGAGCTGCCAACTGTATTGCTCTATTAGGCTACATTATGCCTAGTATACCTTATTTCGAACTAATTAAGACATTTCGATATTACCCACTTAATTTCGTCATTATTCTAGATAGGTTCATATACTGTAGATTAATCCATGGCATGAATCTTAATTTTAAGAAAAGTAGGCTCTTTAGTTCGTCACGGAACTTCTTGTTCCATCTGACTATGAGGGAAGCGGCTAACTGGTAGCATGCTGAACTTCTATGCCCAAGGTGCTGGTTCAAAGCCGGACAAAGTCGCCGGATTTTCTAAGAGCGCTATAAATCCGCCAGCATGCTTTCCTTCGGAGGGGAAGTTACAACGTTCGTTGCAAGTTGCTGGTTGCGGTGGCATCTAGCAGCCAAGTTCACAGCTAGGTGTCGTTGACGTTAGTATTTGGTACAATATTAGGTACTACTACTTAAAATTGACCGTCTGCAGACCTTACCTGAATTACAGACAAATACAGTCATCACAAATAACACCGTTTATCAGACAGATTCTACACACACCCAATGTACACGGGGTTACATGACCACCTTGTCGCAGCCCCTAAACTGAGGAACCAACCAAAATCTCTGCGGGAGATAAAATTTTGCGTGAAGAAGTAACAGACTGTTAGATAGTTACACATTAGTTCCAAACCTTGCATAAGGACAGTGTGATCACAAGTATAAAAATTAACCCCAAATGACAAGAAGGTTACCATCCCCATAAGACAGTAAAACGTTAAAACTATGCATAGAAAGACGAAAAAATGTTAACTAACCTCCAATTGTAAAATACTTTCTCGCAATAAATGAGGTCTGATCCTCCTACGAAAACCTGCATATTTTGCCTATTATAGCCTATCCCCTAGTTTGCCCGGTGAAATCTACCTCCGCCTTCCGGCGTGCCGAGAGGAATTTTTTGAACGCACCTTATAGCTGACACATTGTTGTACCGATTACCAATAGAGTTTTTCATATAACTATGTTCTCCTTTTTTTAAACAATGGAGAAACATACCTTCTGGATGCATCTCGTATTAACGGTCACGTAAAATTACAAGCTTTCTTTTAACTGAAAAGGAAGAACTTTGACTACGCATGCATTCTAAAATTTACCGTGCCTGCTCGCCTTCGGTAATTTCGTCCAAATTTATGGTAGCCTATATTCAGGGCTTGACCAGATATGAATGTGACAGAAATGGGAGCTCCAGGTGGCCAAGTGTTTAGAAAGAACAGCATTTATGAAACGGAAAGGCAAACAAGAAGTTCCGTGTCGAACTAAAGCGCCTACTTTTCTTAAAATTTAAGATTCATGCCAATCTATATAGACCTATCTAGAATAATGACGAAATTAAGTTGGTAATATCGACATTTCTAATTAGTTCGAAATATACCTGGTATAATGTGGCCTAATAGAGCACTAAATTTGGCAGCCCTGGTGAAAGAATATATTGTTTGTTCCATCTCTTAAGGTACGGAATACAAAATTTGGTTGAAGTCTAATGGATAGCATGGACGTTACATGCAGTTAGACATTGGATCTATCTGCGCGCGTAAAATCATGTTGGCAACAATGTCATGCATGTGTTGGTCGGAAATAATCTGAAATATTTTGATCTCTAGTTGTGCCAATGTTGGATGAAATCCATTTGTTAGTACAGAATTTACATATATTTTAAAATTGGACCTATCGGCAGGCTTAGAGTCATGTTGGCAGCACTGACGTGTATTAGTTTATCCAAATTAATCTAGAATGTCAGGTACTATACGTGTGCAAATTTTAAAGCTGTTGGCTTACATACTTTCTGATATATTAATATTAGGGTAAAAAAAATAGAGACAGCATTTATTAACTGTTGGCAGCCCTGGTTGCTCTTAAGAATAAGCATAACCATAGCTGTTATGGCACACATAGCACATACGAAATTTGGTTGAAATCCAATTGATAGTATAGAAGGTATATGCATTTAAAAATTGGATTTTTTCAGCAGGCTTGGAATCATTTTCGCAACACTGCCATGCTTGACCTCCTGGAAATTAAACTAAAATATTATTATCTATACGTGTGCCAATTTTGGAATAGCTCTCATGCATACCTTCCAAGATATCCAACATGGAGCTCAAATTTCAATTGCGGGTTTTCAGCAGTTGGTAGCACTGACATAATTTTCAAATATTGGCTTGAGATATTCAGGTATAAATCTTTGTTCATACCAAATTTGAATTCGATTCCTGCAGCCGATTAGGAGTTGATAAGGGGGGGGGGGGCACACACAGCCAGACAGACAGACAGACAGACAGACAGACAGAAAGACAGAAGGACAGACAGACAGACAGAAATTTGCCCGGATCGATCTCATAAGTCTACTTTTTCCTTATTTTTGCAAAATATATATATATATACACCGCGGACAGGCCAACAAGGACCACGCAAATATCACTTCTTTATAGGTCTAGTTTCCTTCTTTCTCTTCCAGAAGTCTTTCATCCTGGTCGACTGTGCAGCTCTTCTTTCAGCAGTCCATTCTCCTCTGTTGAGATTTTTCTTCTCCCCGACAAGAATTTTGAGACCAAAAATTTTTTTTTTGTACTCTATTCGATTTAGACAATCTTCTTCAGTAATTTTGAATTTTTGAAGTTCTTCTTTCATTTGTTTTACATAGCCTCCTTGTCCTTTATAGTTCCAGATTTTATCAAAAATTTGTTTGTTTAACCTTGAGCAATCCATGCGGACCATATGTCCGTAGAACTGAAGTCGCCGTTTTCTGATCATCACTTCAAGGTTGTCGATTTTACTATAAATTTCTGCATTCGATCTCAGTCTATAACCTTCCTGTGTTTTCCTAGGACCATAAACCCTTCTTAAAATTCTTCTTTCTATCTTGAGCAAATTCTCCATTCCGGTTATATTTGTAGTTTCCATGCCGTACAAGATGACTGGTCTAACAACAGTATTAAAATGTCGTAATTTTGCATTGATAGACAGGTTCTTTTTATTGTATATATTTTTTGTACAAAAATTTAATCTTTCCAATTTCCCTTTTTTGTTCTCGATTGCCAATTTATCCGTCCCATTGCTACTAATTATTTCTCCAAGATATTTAAATCGGTCAGTGACCCTGGTGCTCCCATAATTTGTTTTTATCATTTTCTTAGTGTATTTCTGATCACTTGTCATCATCTCTGTTTTTACCAACGAAATCTGTAAGCCCGCTTTTTCCGCCGTTTCTTTTAACTGATCAATTTGGTTAATAGCTTCTTGTTCTGATTCAGCAAACAACGCTACGTCGTCAGCAAATGCTAAACCTTTGACTCTGAGGTTCTTATTCTTTGTACCAATTTTAGCACTTGAATCGTTCTTCTCCCAAAACGTCCTCATGACTTTATCCAAGACCAAATTGAAAAGCAGTGGTGATAGACTGTCCCCTTGTCTTAGCCCAGTTTTTACCTCGAAGGGCTCGCTAACTTCATTTAAAAATTTGACTCTGGAAATCGTATTAGTTAATGTAAGTTTTATTAAATTTATGGTTTTTTGATCAACTTGGTATTCCTTCAATGTGTCAAAAACAGTATCCCTATCCACTGAATCATACGCTTTCTGAAAATCAACGAATGAGATAAAGATATTCTTTGGCCTGTTGTTGTAATATTTTAATATCAATTTTAAACTAAGAATTTGTTCTGCACACGATCTATTCCTTCTGAAACCTCCTTGGAACTCGCCAAGCTGTGGTTCGATCTGTGGTTCAAGTCTGTTTAAAAGTAGTTTGGCAAATATTTTATATGTGACAGACAACAATGAGATCCCCCTATAACTATTGACATCAATTTTTGAGCCTTTTTTATGTAGTGGATGAATTAAGGCGATTAACCAGTCTTCTGGAATTGCTTCCTCAATCCAAATTTTCTGGAATAGATTTGTCGTCGCTATTAAAAATTCATCATCTACAAGCTTCCACATTTCTGCAATTATTCCATCTTTGCCTGAGGCTTTATTGTTTTTAAGTGAGTTGATAATACATTTAACTTCATTTACATCTGGGGGCGTAGAGTCAAAATTTTGTGTTGTAAATTTGAAACTCAACTTGTCTGTCGGTTTTGGACAATTTAACAACTTCTCAAAATACGCAGCCAAGATATCACAATTTTCCTTGTTGTTTAATGCTAGCGTACCATCTTCCCTTTTGAAATTTAAACTCGGCGCTGAATATCCAGTGATTTCATTCTTAAATGCTCTATAAAACAATCGGGTGTCATTTTTCTTAAAATTGTCGTCCATTTCCATTATTTGGTCCTTCATATATTTTCTTCGAATCGTTCTTAAAGTCTGGTGGGCCATTTTCCTTAATCCTTGTACTTCCTCTAAATTTTCTGGAGTCTTGTTCCCGTTCCACTTGTGCCAAGCACAATGTCTTTCTTTGATCACTCTTTCACATTGTTCATTCCACCAAGCATGTTTCCTATAAAAGTTCAACGGTGCAATTTCCTGAGCTGGTTCAAGAAGGTTATTAGTAACATCATTCCAATTGGTTGGTATTTTAAGTTTTCCTTGAAATTCTATCCTTTTTTCATTTGTAAGAACCTCTCTATTAATTTTCGGAATTTTAATTCTAGTTGTATTTTGTTTGCGTGTAAAAGGTATGAAATTCATCTTGATTTGAGAAAGGTAATGATCTGAAGTTACATTAATGGATTTTCTGACCTTGACATTTTGAATTTCTTTGAAACAATTTCGAGAGATATCTACATGATCTAGTTGAAACTCACCCAGCAACGCATTTGGGGAGACCCATGTTTTCTTTTTACTTGGTTTTGCTTTAAAATGTGTGGACATAATCTTTAAGTTTAGATGTTCACAGAGTTTAACCAATCTCTCACCATTCCTGTTGGTTCTATTGTGAGCGGGATATTTACCTATTATATCAGAAAATTTTCTCTCAGATCCAAGCTGAGCATTGAAATCTCCAAGTAAAATTTTTACATGATTAGAAGGAATTTTGAGAATTTCGGCTTCTAACTCGTCCCAAAATTCATCAACTTTCTCTGGATTCGTTTTATTATCCTTATTTATAGGAGCATGGGCGTTGATTAGCGTGTATCTCTTATTGAGAGATTTTATAGTTAGAAAAGATAGTCTGGCATTCACACTTCTAAAAGCGATAACTGCGTCCAAAAATTTCTTGTTGACCATTAAAGCTGTTCCAAGATGTGGCATGTTCTTCATCACTCTCTTCCCAACTTTTCCTTTGAAAATTCGGAAGTTGTCAGATTCAAAGGTGTCCTCATCCAAGAACCTGGTCTCTTGAAGGGCTAATATTGTAATGTGATGTCTATGAAGTTCTGTTGTTAGTTGTTTTAATTTTCCAACCTGAATTAAGGAATTCACATTGTATGTTCCAAAAAAATATTTTCTCATTTTCTTGAATCTTGAACTGTTCTTGTGGTGCTCCGATTCACCATAATGTAACCCTAAACTGCTAGGCACCCTGGAATCCGATTTACGCCTAGCATTGTCTTCAGGGTAATCATGACCAATAGAAGCTAAATCCATGATATTAAAGTAAATGTGGGTTGGACAAAGTCCAACGTTATACAACTATACTATATTTTTGCAAAATGTGAAAAGTAGGCTAATAAAAATCTGCGATAACAATTAAATTTCTAGGAAGGGATTGCAATTAAGGCGTACACAAAAGCGTCTTATATTACGAGACGTCAGTTACCAGCCAATGGGATGTAAGTGCCAAAACATCAAGAAATAACTTAGTTTTCTCCCACAATATTCTACATGACATTGCCAATGCTAAGCTATATGATCTTTGCTGAATTAATTTTTGTCTCACTTAGATCATTGTATTCACGTTTCAGTTACTTGTTTGACACTCCTCGTATTGCGTGGGCCTAGATGAAAATTGTACAAAATACGGTAATTGTATATTTTTAGACGTAAATTACAGTCCTACTTGAATACGTTTCATTACATAGCATTTCACGCAAGTGACATAGAAGCGGAGTGTAATGCCACTGGGAATGCTGCTGGCCCACGGAGAGGGACGACTGGACACGTCTGTGGTCACTGGGAATTGCAAATACAATTACACTAATGTTCCGTGGCAGCTAAGGGGCTGGGAGATACGATGACAGTTGTAGAATTTCTACTGCATTAATGATAATAATAATAATAATAATAATAAAAATAATAATAATAATAATAATAATATTGGCCCAGTGGAAAATGTAAAGAAATTAAAATATCTGGGAGAAATAATTCAAGAAAATGGTTTCGAAAAATCTTCGGTAGAAGAAAGGGTACACAAGATGGAAAGAGCATATGGTATCACTAAGAATTTTTATAACAAAAAGTGCTTATCTAAAAATCTTAAAATAAGGCACTACACTACAGTGGTGAAACCGGAATGCCTATACGCATGTGAATGTCAGGTACTAAACTATAGATTAGATAAACTTGAAGTACTAGAAAGGAGAATCAGTAGGAAAATTTTAGGCGCAGTGAAAACAGCAGAAGTATGGAAATTAAGATCTAATGATGAAATATACAGGAACATAGACAATATAACAGAAACGATAAGAAAAAGGAGATTGCAATTTTTTGGACATATTTACAGAATGGATGATTCCAGATTAACAAAAAGGATATTCAAGTACCTTTGGGATAAAAGCGCAACAACTAGCTGGATTCAAGAAGTAAAGAAAGATTTAGAAAGAAATAATATAAGTGAAGAAGAAACGGTGAACAGAGAGATCTTTAGATAAAGGGTATTAAGTATGAAAGGATTCCAAGGAAGATTGCCAAAGAAACCTGGTGCGAAGTGGTCCGAGGACAGAAAGAAGCAGCATAGTGAACGGATGAAGGAGTACTCGAGGGAACGGAAGAGAAAACAACAAAGTGTGAAGAATTGAAATTGGCACGTGGTCCCTAGCAGGCCTCATCGGAAAGAAGAAGAAGAAGAAGAATTGAAAAGCAGGAACGAAATATTCTCAGTAAGATTTACGGGGCAGTCAAAAAATTGGCATTTGGATGATGAGATCTCAGAACGACCTCTGTCAAAATATCAACACAATAACGGAAAATTCAGAAAACGCCGAGCAAAGTTTTACACACACATATAGGCTACAGGTAGGAAAACTCTAGAACGGCAAAGAAACTATTCAACATTATAACAAAGGGTAAATGCGGCATGCAATGGCTGACAGAGGTCTAGAGGGAACTACAACAGACCAACATAGAAAATCGCGAGGACCGCACTGAGTGCCGGAATAAAATCAAAAATGTTAAGTTTGAACAAAGAACATCACGACAACCTGGAAGAAAACGGACAGTTGAGTGGAAGAAGGATCATTCCGAGAGGATGAAGAGATTTTGGGAAGAAAACGTCCGAAGATGAAATCGTGAATTCAAGTTCAATCGCTCTCCTAAAGGGGAACAGTTGATTAAATAAATAAATCGTAATAATAATAATAATTATTATTATTGTTTATTTATTTATGATCTGAATACGATTCAAATAATTAATAGTGTTGACCTTGCAAAGATATTATCATTTAAATATCTTGGCTCGACTATTACTGCAGATAGAACCCTCAGACCTGAAATGTCACATCGCGTGAGCAGTGCATGGCTCAAGTGGGGCTCTGTCTGATATGATAAGAAGATTCTAGGCCGGCTTAAGACTAAAGTTTATCGTTCTGTGGTCCGTCCCGTTGTTCTGTGTGGGGTAGAATGTTTGCCTTCAACTAAGGAGTTGAAACAGCAATTTGGTGTGATGAAGACAAAGATGCTTAGGTAGGCATCTCGCTTGGCACTCCATGATCATGTCAGTAATAATGACATTCGCAAGCGATACGGAGTAGCGCCAATAATTACAGAAAAGATCAGGGAAAGCCGTCTCCGCTGGTATGGACATGTCTTATGAGCTGCTGAAACAACAATTACACACACTGGATTGGCATTGCGGATAGATGGGAAGAGACCAATAGGACGGCCGAGACAGCGTTGGCTTGACACCCTACATGACGATCTAAAGATTGTTCGACTAAATCCTTACATGACACACCATCGTGTAATATGGTGACAGAGAACCAAAAAGGCAGACCCTGCTAATTATGTGGAACAAATGCTAAAGAAAAATAATAATAATAATAATGATAATAATTCAAGTATTCAGGAGAAATAATTCAGCCGAACCGTTAAGCAAATAAAGAGAGAATTTCTAAAATTACAGAAGGCATATAGAATCATCTGGAACTGATATAATATTATGATTAGATGCGATGAATTTCAATGTGGTGGAGGTGTTGAGTGGCTCCAGAATGTCCTACAATTCAACTTTTTATTTACCTTTTTCTCAAAACGAAATAACAGGACCTAATCGATTTTTTCCAGAAATTTACGTTAATGTTCTCTCCTTACATTAACATACGTATTTTTAAATGAATGAAGCCCATTTTTGATTTTTCATGAACTTTTAAAAATGTCTGCCGCAATTTTACGAACATTTCTGTCATGCAAATTTAAACTGAAGTAAATTTAGAAAGACGCCAAATTCAAAATCAAATACACAAAAGAAGAAATTATAGGCGGCTTCGGTGGCGTAGTCGGTAGCATGCTGAGCTTCTATGCCCAAGATCGCGAGTTCAAATCCGACCGAAGTCGTCGGATTTTTTAAGAGCGTTAAAAATCCCTCAGAATGCCTTCCTTCGGAGGGGAAGTAAAGCCGGCGGTCCCATGTCATAGATATATGGCATGTTAAAGAACCTTCCACTAATTACACCTGTGTGAAGCTAAATTGTATAGGTTAAGAATGTAAACAACGCTATTAGGTTTCTACGTTCGTTGCCAAGAGCCGACTGGGGAGGCGTCTGGTAGCTAAGTTCTGAACTAGTAGTCGTCGACGGTGGCGTTTGGCGGCAAAAGTAGGAACTATTTGAAAAATTCATAAGTCAGCAGTCCTTACTTGAATTAAAAAACAGATAACACACACTAATACAGTCATCACAATTAACACCGGTTATCAGACAGATTCTACACACACCCAAAGTACACGGGGCTACATGACCGCGTTGACACAGCCCCTAAACATAAGAAACAACCAACCAAGAAGAAATTATATCTAAAAATGTCAGCTTCGTATGTAGAATAGTTCCGGAAAGAGAGCTGATTTCATATTAAGAAATACATTCAAACGAGAAACTGGAAATAATATTTTGCTCGTTTTTAGCCCATAGGATTGCTCTTTTTCCATCTGAAACAATAGCATTTATTTTGTTGTCCTTCCGTGCCCCTTTGGTCTTTTTTGCTTTCTTATTTCTTTTCATGTAGAAAACGTTTCTTAGCAGGCAAACTAGGGACCCCGATCATAGCAAAAACATCAAATTAAGCAATTTCCTGAATTGTGTTAAACGTTGAAGGGCTAAAGGGTCAGGAAAGGATTTAAATTGTGAGTTTTAAAGGGCTCTATAAAACTAAAAGAGCACATTTTGAAAATCACTTCCGTCCAAAATGTAGTTCCGGAAAAGGATCCTAAAATTGCTTATCTTTTCTCGTTTTCTGTTTTATTCAAATCCTAGCCAAATTACTAAATCAATGGATTGGGTACTCAAATCGTATAATTTCATAATTATCGAATAACCGATGAGTGTTATGATGATCCAATTTTCAGTGATTGCCTTCTTAAGTTAGGGAACGTACAACTTGCAATTCTGACTGAAATGTATCGAATAACCGGTGAGTGTTACGGCTAAGCCCTCAATCAATGGACTCAGCACAGAAATGGAATCAACAGTGACGAATTGCATTTTAATTTCATAAATATCGAAGAAAGAAACCAGCCACAGCACGCTCTCATGCTGACGCTCCACTCGGGAAAGCGAAAGCACCCCTGTAGGTAACGTGCAAAGGATTTTAGCGTTGAGCGCTACATACAGGACAAGGAAAGCACCCCTGTAGGTAACGTGCAAAGGAGTTTAGCGCTGATCGTTGCACTTAGGAACAAGGAAGTCTCACTGTAAGCGGGGCGTGAAAAAGTTTTTCAACGAGGGCTGTCTTGATAAGAGAGAAGCAGGCTTCTCAGCCAAGAATATAAAGCAGGAAACCTTGACCAAGACGCTTTCATAAATATCGAATAACTGGTGAGTGTTATGATGATAGAATTTTCAGTGATTGCCTTCTTAAGTTAGAGAAAGTACAGCTTGGAATTCTAAATGAAATGAAAATGGTGTTCTATAATTATTTGGTTGAAATACTAACATGACAACCTTTCTCCTTAAGTCACCCATTATAAACCTATTGGGGAAAGTATGACTTATGAACAAGCGAGAATTCTCGGACGGGTCCGCTAGTCTATATAATTCTTTCTTTAGTGTAATGTGTTCCTTGGTTCATTACCCTCAGACCGGAATGAGTAATAAGGGCTTAAGTGAAACTCTGCATAGTAGTTATAAGGGCTTAAGTGAAACTCTGCATCGTAGTTATAAGGGCTTAAGTGAAACTCTGCATTGACTCAGCTTAAGTGAAACTCTGTATTGACTCACACTAGCGTTCATAGTGGTAGAAAAGGTAAAATGCCAATCTAATCGACCGAATATCGATGAGTTTAATTGACACACACACGTGCTCGTAGTGGTTGGAAAGGCCAACTGCTAATCTAATCGACCGGATATAGTTGCGTTTCGGGTGAACAATCAACAGTCTACCGCGTATCATTATGCCGGCACCTCGTAAGAAACGATTAGTGAGTCCTTTACGTTGGAAAAGGTGGAGAAAGCAACGCAAATCAATTACAATTAGTTCCGTGAAGAAATTTACAGCCTATTTTCATATATCCTACTTATGTTAATTGCCTCTATCAACACACAAAATTTCAGTTTGATTGCTGTAATAGATCCGTAGATATTGAGAACCGTCTAATATTTCGGATGGTCGCCATGTTGGATTTTTATATATGTACAGTAGGTCTTAGAGTTATGTACTGTTACATGAAGATTATTGTGTACGTGCAGTATTCAAAATTCAATCGCATAATTAGGACACATGAAGTAAAAACGAGATTTTAAAACTTCGCACAGCTGCCATCTTGTGGTTATGGAAACAATTGAAAAAATCAGATGCCAGTGGATTAACATTTGTATAAGGATTTACTGTACCAAATGACACTGCACTTGGATGATTAAATTGCGAGAAACGACCATGTGAATATTTATACTTCGCGTCGTCGCCATGTTGGATTTGTGATCACCAGGTTATTGAAAGTCCTATGCGTGAATTTATGTTCATAGCCCCTATGAACATTAAAAAAATCAGTTTGATTGCTGTGATAGATTCGTAGATATTGAGATCCATCTAAATATTTCGGATGGTCGCCATATTGGTTTGTTATATGTATAGGCCATAGAGACATGTGTCATTAAAGGAAAATTATTGCGTAGGTTCATTATTCAAACGTTCACTTCGATCGCATGGTTACGACACAAGAAATGAAAACTTAATTTTAAAATTTGCACAGCCGCCATCTTGAGGTTATGTAAACAATTGAACTAAATTAGATGCCAGTGCATTACGATGTGTATAAACATTTCTTGTACCAAGTTTCATTGCGTTTGGATCATTAAATCGCGAGAAAGGTCTATTTAAAATTTTCAAATTCGCTTGGCCGCCATATTCATTTTGTAATTGACTGGTTTCTGAAAGTCTTATATATGAACTTGCAGTAGTGCCCTTAATCTCCGTACAAAATTTCAGGGTGATATCGCCAATAGTTTTAGAGATATAGAATGCCGGTGAAATATTTCGCACAGCCGCCATCTTGAGGTTATATAAACAATTGAACGAAGTTAGATATCGGTGCATTACAATGTGTATAGACATATACTGTACCATGTTTTATGGCGTTTGGTTAGTTAAATCGCGAGAAACGTCTGTTTAAAAGTCGCAACTTCGCTTGGCCGCCATGTTGGTTTTGCAGTTTCCAGGTTTTCAAAAGTCACATAGGTGAACTTCTGGTAGTTCCCTTTATCACCATAAAATATTCCAGGTTGATATCCGTAATAGTTTCGGAAATATTGAATGCTGGTGAAATATTTCGCACAGCCGCCATGTTGGATTGCTGAGACGTAACAAAATTTGAAGGGCACAGTCGGGGTCGTCCGGAATAGTACTATTAACATACTGAGTTTCATTGAAATCGCTCGATCCGTTTAGAAGTTATTAGGGGGAGACCCACACCATCACACAGACAGACACACGGACAAAAGGTGATCTCATAAGCCTATTTTTAGCCTACTTTCGATTTTTGCAAAAAATGAAAGTAGACTTATGAGATCAACACAGGGCGAAAAAAGTGTGTCTTCTGTGTGTGTGTATGTGTGTGTGTGAGTCTGTGTGTGTGTGTGTGTGTGTGTGTATGTGTGTGTGTGAGTCTGTGTGTGTGTGTGTCTGTGTGTGTGTGAGTGTGTGTACTCTGAATGTCTGTCCCCCCCCTATCAATTCGAACACGGTGAATGCGAATTGAACGAAATTTGGTACAAAGGTAGCACTAGCAAAGGACACCTCAGTGTCATGTTTTATATCGCCGCCATCTTTACCAAAACTGAATGGCGGCCACTCAAACGTTCAACACGTAAAATCAAATAACGACTAACCAAATCATCCGATCTCTACCAAATTTGGTAACAACATACCTTCGTATAGGATGCGTCTTGTGACCAAACTACAAGGTCGTCCGCCATACCATTTCAGGATGGCGGCCTTGCGAATTATGCAAACTTTATAATCCATATCATGGGACCCACCAGTTCCGATTATCGAGCCGAGAATCGTTTTAACTGTTCTAAAGGAAGAGGCACGTTCGAAATTAAAAGTTTATTTTGTAATACTATAGTGCAGACGTGATTTTAAAAAGCTGAGCCGATTCAGTAATGAGACAAGATGGCAGCGGATATCTTGTGCCTGACTTATATTTCACTAATTTGAGTATTGCATGCAATATAGCGTACTGATACAAAATAAATAAACGTTGTATGAAATGCTTTATATATAAATAATATACTCCAGTGATGAAATCGTTTAGTATAAATCATTATTTGCTAACAAGTTCTATCTAAGTCATTTTATATAGAACGATATTCGTTGACACAATTAGCTCAGTGGTAGAGCGTTAGCCTGTCGCTCAAATGCCTATGGTTCAAACCCGATCAGAGCTAGGTTTTTTGCTTGAAATGTTATATGTTTATTGTTTTGTAATGACTCAGATGTTTTAAAATTAAGCGTTATATTGTGCATATTATGGTGTAAAATATATATTTAATTAAAACATAATTCGCCAGCAGATTTACTCGAGTCATCTAGCTGCCAAAAAGGTAACTGCACGCAGACCTACTTATTAACTTCCAGATTTTATTGAAAAGTTTCTTCTTCTGGCCGCTATAATGCACTCGCTCTGTTTGGATTATATTGTTCGATATTTCACCACTAGATGTCACGACTAGTCTACGTGGGGGTCCATTGATTACTATACCATTGGCATTCTATGCGCATCGAATTTGAAGAATGACAAGATGATACTACGATACATTTTTACTTTTTATTTTAAAGGGTTTGTAACAGCCTATTGTGCGTTATTTGAAAATGTTAATTGAAGTAAAGAACAAAACGATTTCACATAGTATCTGAACTCTACCGTTGGTGCTAGTTCAGGATATTAATTAATACTTTTATTTCAGCCAAATAGCAATCGAAAATATCCACATAGTTGGTATACACACGTCTCTGTAGGGTCATGGAAAGATTTGTTAATTCAATTAGGGTTGTGAAAGTCAAACGCAGCCAGACGTGTAAAGACATGCCTCAACTCAAAGTTGGATGTTGCCCGCGTCAGGCCGATTATGTAATAATAATAATAATGTTATTGGTTTTACGTCCCTTTTAACTACTGTTGCTTTTAGAGACACCGGGGTGCCAGAATTTTGTCCCGAAGGGGATCTTAAACGTGCCAGTAAATCTACTAACACGGCTCCCTCGCATTTGTGCACCCTCAAATGCCAGCTGACTGCGCCAGGATACGAACCTGAAACATACGGTCCAGCAAGCGAGAACGTTACCGCTGAGCCACGCCGCCAGTCCGGTCGATTATGTCTCCAGATCCATAACATTCTTTAGATACTTCTTATCTTTCTTTCTTCAATGATGGTAGCAGTTTTTATCTAGGTTGTGGCGTTTGGTAGAGGTAAATCGTTTCTAAGGTCTTCAACAAAGAATAGTTCTATTATATTCTTTGATAATAACAACGAGTTATAACTATACTCATACATTTAGGAGAAAGTAGGCTATATGTTCTTTACTGAACATCTTGTTTTTTCATGAATGTAAATAGGCTATAAATGCACCAGAAAAGGAAAAATGTTCATTTCATGGAAGGTCTATTATATGACATTAAAGGTTATTTTCGACTTCGAGTTACTTGCCTTAAGGGCTAAAACAGTGGAGTATCTCTAGATAGAAATTAGAAGAAAATGGCCGTGGCCTGCTTTTAAGTTACCGTCCCGGTATTTGCCTGGAAATTAAAATAGGAAACTACTCAAACCCATTTGAAGTTCAGCCGACGATGAGATTCTAACCCACACGTCCACCAAGTGTGAAGATAACCACGCCCATTGACCGGTCTTATTGTGAGGAACTACAATAGTCGTTTTGTCAATAATAATAATAATAATAAAATAATAATAATAATAATAATAATAATAATAATAATAATAATAATAATAATGGTAAGAATGGAAAACACAAAGGATTACCAAATAAGCAACCATTATTATGGAAAAAGTCCAGCAGATAACTGGTAAGAAATGGTTACAAGTAGTGAATATTTGTTTTAAGGGGTGAAACATCTAGGTCATCTACCTTAAAAATAGTCAAAGGAACGCAAGAAAAAACACAGCGAATTGATAAGGAGATTTTGTCTTACTGGAAGCCAATTTTCAGTGTTGCCTTGGTAACCGAAATTTAATGATTTTCAATCGGTCAACACGAGTGTAGCCAATTTTACTGGGTACAATTCTGTTGACCGACTAAGAAGAATTAATTTCGAAAACTGTACATTATTTAAATTTTGTCAAGGTTTTGATGCCATACTGAATGAGAGTAACATACACCAACACAATTAGGAAGTATCAATATTCTTATTGTAATTGCAATGTTTTTGGAAAGTGGCACAACGAATTGTGTAGTCTCATGTTGTGAAGCATAACGATTATGTATTGTCCATTAAGTCAATCGATTAACGGTCACGAAAAACTACACATTTTCTTTCTTTATATAGCTGTTGTGTTCACGAAGTGGTCGATAACTTGTTCCGACACTAGAAACAGAATTCAACTTTAAAATTGCCGGAAATTAAGACCAACATCCCTAGGACTGGAGTCTCAAAAGACCACGATGGTGGATTAGATAAAGAGAAAACATTTTGGAACTGCCGTGAGTGAATATATAAATTGTACACATTTTACTTGTAAAACAAACTTCTTCCTAAGAAGTCGTAATAAAAGCTATTGTATTAAGCTATTGTATGTTTATTATGAGTGTTGCTGAGCAGTGAGGTTATATCCCAATACCAAGATATGTAGTTAGGAGATGGTAAGAAAGGTTGGCCTTGGACATTCATATTCGATCAATGATCATAGTTTGTCGATAATACGACATCCCAAGGATTTTTATTTTTTCCATATGCCATACTAGACAGGAAAAAGTAAGTTGAAAGCCGAGGCGAGACAGTAAGCGAACACTTTTCTTTAGCGGAAGAATCATGCGGCTGTGAGAAAGATCTGAGAGTGAGTCAGAAGCGATGTACCCATATATCGGCTAGAGCACATGCACTAGGCCTACATTTGACCAGAAAAGACTCGCTACTAATTGAGAGAGATCTTCGACGCTCTTTTCAGGAACGGACCACCTATATACAGTGAGGAACCAAGACTCGCATATGTCACCTGGCGTCCGGGGCACTGTGGCTAGCCACATATTAAACAAGGCACTAGCAGCAACGTAGCACCCAACTATGTTAACACATTTACACTCTTTAACGTATTTAATAATCATAATTACTTTCATGAATTTCAGAGTAGTTGCTGGAAATGCTGTTTTTGATGTTCCAAACACACGTTGCACAGACGTAGGAAGTTTTAGTACACTCACTGTAATTCATCCACACTGATATTTCGTATCAGTGCAGTTATTTCATTCTCGATAGCCTCCAAAGTACGCGGATTATCTCTGTATATCTTATGTTTGAGATTCCCCCACAAGTAGAAATCACACGGTGCCGAAACTTGCGAACAATTTTACTGCAACCTTCTTGAGAGGATAAGTTTCCACTAAGAAAATTCGATGTTTTGTTCTGTACATAACCATGCCCACGTGATACGAGGTAGGCTACAGTGCTTCACAGCAAGTCTCAATTATGACAATTAAGGTATCATGCCAGCTGCGTATGTAATAAATGCTATCACAGCATCTGGGGCTTCACGGCGGCCTGTTGCAATCGGCACATGTTATAAATGTGACGGTAAGTCATTGTGACCTGTCCGTGGCGCGACTATTGGAAAGCCCCGTTCTACAGAGGTGTGCAAATTATTAGATTCGACGCCAGTTCCCCAAAGTAACATCTATACTTTTCACGGCTTAATGCAGTAAATATGTTTGCAAGGCGGTGAAATTACTTCCAATGTTTAACCAAGAGTCTTAAGTATATTTTCTTTTAAGAAACTCAAAGTAAAATGATTTTTTAGAATTTCCACTAACAGAGGAGCTTTGCAACTGCAAAACGCCACAAGTTTTGTTTCGATTAATTCACTCTACTTTTGGTAATTTGGAGCTGAGGGTTTTGGAGTCATTTTACTGATGATCCGCTCTTGAACTATTCAAAGATTCATGAACCATAGATTGAAATCACCTGACTTAAAGAGTACATTCCAAAGTCAATGAAAGAATAGAAAACGGAATACCCAATTCTGAAAGTTTCCAGACACAATTCCTTATGGGAGAAGGTGTAAGTCGATAAGGGAGAAAACATTACTAAGTGGGGTTACAATAGATGCCACCAGATGGTCAATAAAATGATTTTGAATAAGAAATGGTGACTGATTTAAATTGTTTATTTGACTCTAATAATTTGCACACTCCTGAATATTGTAGTGATGCTCCTCACTGTATATATACCAGTGAGGTGCGACGTTCAGGAGTTAAGTTGAGTTGATATAGATTTTTATAGCATAAGTGTAAAAGATCTGATGATCGCTTGACGACCGAAACTGGTCATCCTAAAGATTGTATTATTGTTATGATTTTTTTTCACCTCAGCCATCCTTGAAGTGGTTTTCCGTGGTTTTCCACTTCGTCTTCGGGCAAATGCCGGGATGGTACCTTCTTCAAGGCCACGGCCGCCTCTTTCCCTCTTCCTTGCCTATCCATCCTGACCATCCATTACCTTCCCTCATGAGGCCCCTGTTCGCTTTGCAGGTGAGGCCGCCTGGGCGAGGTGCCAATCACACCTCACCAGTTGTATCTACTCCGATTAGATGTTCCCAGCTCTAGGACACTGCCCGTAGAGGCGGTAGTGGTGAGTTCCCTAGCTGAGTCCGTGGGTTCCACCAACCTGGAGGGTAAACGACTAAGAAGAAGAAGAAGAAGAAACACTGAAAAATTGCTTCCAAGACGATAATGTATTACTAAGAATTGGCAGCTCTTAGACCTTCTAAATCTTCGTAAGATGGGTATTTATGGTATCATCTTTGAGCGTACAAAATTTGTTCAAGACAGGTTCAAGAGTAACTATTATTGTTGGCAGTAAGTTAATGATATCAAAATACAACCCATGGATAGAATATGCACTAAAGCCCGAGCAATCGTTTAGAACTCATGCTATTGATGATGATTCATTTCGGTGCTTTGTACTTGGGTGTGTATGCAATCTTTGTCATTGGAATGGTTGTGCAGTAGTGTGTGTACTTGTAGCTAATATTAGGATATCAAAGGAGGCGGTAGCGCAGCCATGGCGATAATTTAATAATCTCCCCGGCATTTGTTCGGAATAAAACCCGAAAGCCATGGAAAACTACTTCTAGGTTATCCGAGGCGGGAATCGAACCCACCTCTTCTCAATTATGCCTCACGAAGCTGAGTGTACCCCGTTCCTACACTCAGACCAGAATTATACTTCTTGGCAGACCTGGGAATTGTACCCAGGACCTCTAGATAAGAATTCTCAAGACATATTCTAAGACCTCAGAAGGTGGCTATCTAGAAAATAATGGAACTGACACTCTGAGAGATATACACACGGAAACGAAGTGACCATATGAGACTAGTTTCTAATCATTATGGATGAGGAAAGTAGGCTAAAATTGATACAATTGTGTCGACCATAGCAACTTTTACAAACTTATGGAACTGGTTCGGCTTCCCATAATCTTAAGTCCTTCGTTTGGTAGTTTTAGCGCTACAAAGGTTTGTTCGCTTTTATCTTAAATTACATCTTCGTGATTAATTTCACAGTGTGTTACGTAATTACCTGAACCTAATATATTTCTCTTCATGGGTGGCCAATAAGATACAATCTAACGATTTTCTTGTGTTGAATAAGAAAAAGCCCGAGGAAAGAATTGACTCAGAATGGTCAATGTTAAGGTCGGAAATCAAACCCTGACTTCCTGATTGCTGTTTTATTCGCATATTTAAATGTGGGAGAACAAGAAGATGTAGGCGTCAGTAGGTTTCCCTTCACGACCGAACAAGAAAGTATTTTTTATATATTTTTTGATATGTTCTCAACACAGTGTATAATATTATTCACATGGAGAAATGTCCGTCGATCAGTTGAACAGTCATATGTCTATAAATGTATCATCGTACAAGACTAGTGTAACAATGTCGATAACTCAACAAGTAGATCTACGTGAGGAATACTTGGACTTCATATATGGGTTTTGTTTTTTGAAGAAGCTAAGAGGTACAGGTTCGGTATACTGTAGTATTATGATTTAGAAATTCATATTGTATTGCTTGAATATTTAAATGGGGTTTTCCACTTCTACATTTAGTTATGTCACTGTGTTTGTACAAGTTACTTATGCTACTTAGTCTCGTATCTGAAACAGATAACTTCTTATACTAGGCATAAGTTTGTGAGCGTCTGTTTGGGATGTATTCACTTTTGAAACACTTCATTTTAGGATGAAGAGGGTAGTAGTAGTAGTCCATTTATTGCGTGCATATAGCTGGTGTAGGAGCTGGTGATACAACTTGAATACACAGCAAGCGATGTAAAACAATTGCACTCACGAAAACAGTCAAACGCTTTTGGGACAATAAATCCAATTCTAGGGAAGATCATGTAGTATAGGAAGGTGATATGATAGTACACTAATGGCCAAAAATTCATTCAGTTTGAATAAATAATCAAAAATACCATATTATCGCTCACACTTTTATAAAGGTACGTCAATTAATTTTAATCTTAATACGTGTTAGTGAATGAGGGTTCATATGAGTTTAATAAGTCTTACACTATAAAGACATGAGAGTTAGTACTGGTGTATTGGAGTAAATATGAACTACTAGAGATACCAAAAGTAAACCATTGACTGTTTCATATCATAGCTTCAACATACTCGTTAACATTCAAATACTGCAACTAATCTGAAAACAAGCTAATCTTTTCGAAATGGTTTTACTTAATAAATAATGAAATAGTGATGAAAATGATAAGAAATGTCTATGATCAGTTAGTGAAATTTATTTCAAATTTGATAAGGATTGTGTCTACGCTCAGCAATTCTATTTGCCTTAATCGCCGAGACACAGTAACATCATGAAAGAGAAGAAACCTTCCTCAATATTCTTGTAAATTGACAAACGTATCAATTATCAATATACAACCTTTATATTAGAACAAATATACTGTTGATATTCTTTTACTTTTAGTCTTTGGTGCAATTTCGTAGACTATTCAAAATACTCTATGACAAACGAAACGTTTGTTGTATCTGAATTTTCTCTTACGAATAAATATACCAACAAACTGCAGTTTTTAGATATTTATCGAAGTGTAATATTATTGGCATCTCCAGTTGAATACTAACGTAAAAATACTAACGGTTAAGGAGAACGTTATAAGTTGATAAGCCGCTTATCAATTCACATTTGCCTTCTTACGATCTACTTTTCATTTCTACGAATTAATGTGCAAAATTGGTGTAAATTGGTAAATTGGTGTCAATAACTGTCGTAAGTCAAAAACGACAGCCTCCGAATTGATGGTTTCGCGAAGGTATTAAATAGGAAACTAAGATATCAACTATTGTTATTATAAATGCCTTGACAAATTTAAGTGTAGGAGGATAAATGAGGTTGCTATAGCATACCAGACTATGATTGTAACTCAAAATGTGATATGTTTGACTCAGATTTTTTCTCCGCTAGGGGGTGCAAATTCACTTACGGGAACGTTAAACAACACAGTTTTAGAAAAATTACTAAAGAAAGTTTGTATGGATATCTTCATAACCATTCACTTAGTACAGTAATAAAATGACATGCTTTCTGGAAGGATTGAAGGATTTGGTAGAAAAATGACTGTCAGAAATCATATGGTGGCTGCAACGTTTCGAACAGGGTGGTGTTTACCTGTTAAATGCAGCAGCAGAACCAACTGCAGAAGAAGGAACTGCGGCGGCGGTCGCCCTTTGTGACGAGCCATTCTCCAGCACCACCACGTGTCTTGTCCGCGCGAAGTACGACTGACTACAGACAGACTGAAACCACGGCGGACTCGTACGAGAGACCGAAGCACACTACCGGGACGGAGAGGAGGACGTCGGGACGCTGTACCCGTACGGCGCAGCGCATGCGCACCATACATACACGCGGGCAGGCCACTATATCAATAAAAGCAAGATAGCGCTCGCTATTAAGGAGCTGCTCGTGTCGGAAATGAGGCGGGGGATACAGCGGGTCTAACAAGTTGTAAGATCTTTAACTCAAGGCGCCATTTCTATGACAACTTGGGCTCTTATTCAACTCGACGGCCAATTGCCATTCCAAGTACGCAGTCTCTTGATTGCTTCGTGTTCCAGACACGGTGCTTGTCATTCAAATCAAGGGCTTAATTGAGACAAGCTCAACTTCTCACGTCAACTATTGTGACCCGTACTTTGTAATTGGAAGACTTTCTTTACAAACGTACACCAGGAGTAAGTTGTAAGGAAATTAATTCGTACTGCGGGTCGGAGACGTGAGAGGGAAGACGAGACAGGTGAAAAAGTAGGCAACATTATAGAGATAGATGTCTCTCTGCTAATATCTAATCAAGGAATTGCTTTACAGTCGGTCAACACAATATATGTCTACACCTTATTATTCCTGTTTCCAACGGGTTCGGGGATGAGATGCAATGAAATTCTATGTGGCAGGTGTTTTTACGGTTAGATGCCCTTCCTGACGCAAACCTCATCAAAGGAGTTAAATGAAATGAAATGAATGAAGATGAGTGAAACTGGTCAAGGATGTGGAAGGAAGCGGCCGTGGTCTGTCAGAAGGTTCCGTCCCAGCATTTGCCTGGAGTTGCAAATGGAAAAACCTCGGAAAACCATTTCAAGAACGGTCGATGGCGAGGCTCGAACCCTTATCTACCGAGTCCGCAGTCCCCATGGCCTAGCGCTGCGCTTTAGCAAGCGTAGCTACCGCTCTCGATAGTCGGTCGACACAGTAATGAACCTAATTAAATTGGGTAGGGATTAATAACAATTTTATCACACTAATAACAAGGATGACAAAAGTTTGGTGCTTTTCAGTCGGTCAACACGAATGTACCCAAAAAGAGCTGGGTTATGTCCTAATCTTGAAATAAATTACACGAGATTAATAAATACACTAGGATGACCAGTTTCGATCGACAAGCGATCATCATCAGATCCATTACACTTAGGCTATAACATCTATGTTTGAGAATACAGGTGAAAAATATTTACAATATGTACAATTATTTAGTTGCAGTATTGGTAATGCAACTGTCGGTGTATGCTAAATGTAGTATATCTAATATTAGGTGAAATGTTAAATGGTGATAGAAATCCAGAGTTTGTCTATTTGGGGTGACTATATAAACTAACCTAACTAACCCCGTGGCACTACAGCCCTTGAAGGGCCTAGGCCTACCAAGCGACCGCTGCCCAAAATCTGCAGGCCAATTGGCTGGGCTGGGGTGACTACATGGTTGTGAAAAATCAACTATGGTTATACTGCAATAATTCAGGCTGCTATTTATCTGGTTGTCTTCCTGGCTGGAGCTTGGAGCAGTTTCGTGTTCACTCTAGCACCTGTTATGGTCGACTGAATCGGGGTGTTAACTGGACGAAACTGGTTTTTGCTTTCTCCCCCCTTTGTTCCTATGTGCTGTCTGAGGTCAGTGCAATGTGTATTTGTGTGACGTTGCCAAATCTAGATAAGCTGTATGTTTTTGAATACAGGAAGGTCTACAACTACTGTATTAAAGACCGTGGAACTGTCTTCGCCACGCGTGGACTAAAATGCCATTCGAACTAAGCATTGCCCGGTCATTTGAAGACGTCCTGGCACCTTTAATACTGTCGCGCATACCGGCCTAGGTTTATTGCAGAAAAAATACATAGTACAGCTGATCCAGATAACATTTACCTATTAACCACAGCTATTCCCCCCCCCCCTTTTTTTTATCTAGCTTGGCTGTATCGCTAAGTTGTGTCTTCTTTCCGACAGGGTGTGTTTTTTAGTAAAGTGAAAAGGGGTGAACTCTCAATAAATGTCTGTTCATTTAGATTGTTGGGGTTGTTTCGTTTGGCTAGGTGAACGAAACAACCCCAACAAAAATCAACACACTTTATAAGTAGCAGCATGTATTATTACAGTATAACCATAGTTGATTTTTGACAACCACATAATCACCCCAAACGGACAAACTTATGATTTCTATCACCATTTTAGTATTTCACCTAACATCATATATACTACATTTAGCATACGCCGACAGTTGCATTACCAATACTGCAACTAAATAATTGTATATATTGTAAATATTTATCACCTGTGTTCTCAAACATAGATGTTATAGCCTAAGTGTAATGGATCTGATGATGATCGCTTGACGATCGAAACTGGTAATCCTAGTGTATTTATTAATCTCATGTAATTTATTTCAGGATTAGGACATAACCCAGCTCTTTTTGGGTACATTCGTGTTGACCGACTGAAAAGCACCAAACTTTTTTTTACTTAGGCAACACTGAAAAAATGGCTTCAAACCCCACAACAATAACAAGGATGAATTATACACTTCTTCATTTAGATACACATGTCCAACTAAGGGGTTTCATTGAATGGTAAGTTATGTTTCGTTCGCCATGCCCGATCATCTTCAGATCTTGTTCATTTTAGGCTATGAAAACGTTTTGTGTTAACACCTATTTGTAGATATATTTTCAATTGTATTTAATATTTTTACGTGTTAATTTATGGCACCTATTTATTATTACAATTGCTTCGGTGGTGTAGTTGGTAGCATGCTGAACTGCTGTTCCCGAGATTGCGGGATCAAACCCGGCCGAAGTCGTCGGATATTTTAAGAGCGTTAAAATCTTTCAGTATGCCTTCCTTCGGAGGGGAAGTAAAGCCGGCGGTCCCATGTCAGGCATGTAAAAGATCCTTCCACAGACTAAACTTGTGTGAAGCTAAATTTGAAGGTTAGATTTCGTTGGAACGCTCTATCAAAGTTCCCATGTTCACCACCAGTTATCATTGAAATCTGGTGGCGAAAGTTGGAACTACTTGAAATTGAACGGAACTTGTAGCTCACCCTATGGGTGTCCGCTAGTAGCAGCTACAGCCTCTAGCGAGCCGAACATGTCCTCGGACACTCCCGGCACTAAAAGCCATACGATAAATAAGTAAATAATTTTTACAGTGCCTACCAATAATACAGGGCGCCCGAGAATGTTCTCCTCAGTATCTACGTGCATCTGCGAGCAGTTGCGTCATGAGTTTAGTTGTCAGCACTGTGTCCTTGAAAGAGGGACTCCCGCGTGTGGGCTGTAGACTGTCGAATCGTCAGTGTGTACTGCGCTAAGCGAGCTTTCAGATAGATTATTGGAAGAGTGCAACAGTATACAGGCGGTAAGGTTTACTGCTGAAGAGAGAGTTTTCTTTTTGTGGAATACGTTTTTCGCGAAGGCGATCGGTTTACAGAAAATGTAAAATTATGATTTCAGGCGCGGTTTCCCAATTCAAATTGTCCAAACCGTGATACCGTTCGGGATTTTGATAAGTAAATTTCGTGTGACTGGCTCAGTTCACGATGTACCGGGGACAGGCAGGCCTACGCTTTTAACACACGAAAAACTTGATGAAATCTCCGATATAATGCTGCGTAGTCCAAGTAAATCAACACGAAAATTAGCTCAACAAACAGGAATCTCTAAGTCGATGTGTTGATGTCTGTCTTCGATCACAAGGACAACAATTCCAGCATCTGTTATGAATGGCTGTGGTGAGTATAAAGTTTACTGTTTATTTGTTATGATGCAAGCGGCAGCCGTGCTACCAACGTAACTGCTGTAGCTAGCTCTCGCAGACGCTTGTAGGCGCTGCGGAGAACATTCCCAGACTCACTGTATTAATGACCACTAGCTTATTTTCAACCAAAGCTTCCATGTAATATAATGTTGTTAATTTTGTCACTTAGATATCCCATCAGTATCAAGACATTGTGATATGACTCACAGATTTTGAATTTCAAATTTGTATTGGATTATTGGTGAAAACCCCCATTCCTAGCCACAGAGTAATGTGTGAACACTAAACTAATGGAGTTTCTCAATGATTTTTTTTGAGCTTTCCAGAAGGTATGCAATTGTTTTGGTACAGGAAATAAATCCCAAAAATTTCCTTGGCATTTGGCAATCGTTTTTGTACTTTTTAAATTAAAACAAATTGAAGCTAAGACTGACAAGCGTTCACAGGTTAATAGCCTCTGTGCGGGTTGAGCTAGCGTAGACCGTGCATTGGCAAAATAATGTGCTACTGATTGGTAAAAGTTCTGTAAACCAATAGAAAGGTCAGCAGACTTGAAATAAACGTTTAACAGTAAAAACCAAAATGACGATACAAATCAAACACTGTCACTGATGTTTTTGTTCTTATTTAGAGGCTGTTGATGTTGGAGTCTTCAGTCTTTTCACAGGTTTGATGCAGCACTCCATGCCTCCATGTCCTGTGCTAATCGTTTCATCTCTACATAGCTACCACACCCTACATCCGAGGCAATCTGTTTAACAAATTCTAACCTCGGTCTACCCCTACAGTTATTGTCCTCGACCCTTCCTTCCCTAACTAAGCTTACTATTCCTGGGTGTGTTAGTACGTGTCCAACAAACCTATCTCTTCTCTTTATTAGCAGACGCCAGAAACATCTCTCCTCTCCTACTCGTCTTAATACCTCTTCATTTGGTACCCTATCCACCTATCATTCTCCTGTAACACCACATTTCAAACGCTTCAATTCTCCTCTTTTCTACTGCACCAATAGTCCAATTTTCACTTTCTTAGAGTGCCACGCTCCAGACTCTGTAATAGAAAATACTTACTCTATCTCCATAGCATTAGGGTTAGAAACGCTCTATAAATTTCCAACGTTCGTCGCTAGGTGTCAGTGACAGTGACAGTGGCATATCTGGTAGCCAGAAGTGGAAACTACTTGTAATTGAACTTGATGGGATGCCCACGGGCATTCAATTGAAATATCCCGCTATGGCCATTGGCTGCAATTCAAACATAATAACAACATTCGGGTGGATGAATTTAGGAAAAAATGGAAGGAAGGAAGATTGTAGTTTTACGTGACCGTGAATCTTGTGATTATGAACCACGGGACCTCCTTTTTACGTGGAATCCGAACCACAGGACATGGCATTTCACTTCGAAAATCTCACATGCATTGACCGGGAATCGAACCCGGACCGCCTTGGTGAGAGGGATACAGCTAGACCGCTGAGCCACCACGCCCCCTATTTAGGAAAAAACACGCTCAAGATAGATACGGTGAGTAACATGGTCAAAGGAAATAAAATTTTGGGAACGAAATGCCATTTTTAAACGGCTTGGGTTCTGGTGTATTCTTTGGAATACACGGTCAGTCAGAGTTAGCTTTTGCTGCTCTTCAATTTATTTATTTTATTTAATTCCTTCCCCGCAGACACCAACAGTGATCTTTTTCATTTTCTCTTTGTGCACAGGTATATTTTCTCCTTGAGTCTGTTCTAGATATGTAACTTCCATGGTGAACCTAGCGGCATCTAGCAGCTAACTGCCGAAGTTCTTCAATTTCTCTGAACTCAAGAGAACTTCCTCATCAAACCACCAGGCGTCGTCATTGTCGCCAGCTAACATCTCCATGAACACCGCTCTATGAAGAAGAATATTTTATGTAAGAATATTTTCTTTGTCATATTGTACATTCTGTTGTATACTATCTTGTCTCCTACCCCCTCTCCCTTGCTTCCTATTCCCCTTACCTACCTCTGTCCTGTGAGGAATCGCTCGTTATCACTTCTCGTAGTTCGGCCGTCGAGTACAGTGCAAAGCCCTCCCACGGGCCAGTCTCCTGTCCTCTTGAGACATTTTAAACTAGACGCCATGTCAATTTTTTAAACCAACCGTCACCAGGAACCATCGCCTGCTCTACATGAAAAGAAAGCTAAGTACAAAACTTCAATATTTTTAAACATATTTTAATGGTTTTTAAAGAGCTAAATTCTTTTTAATTTAAATTTATAGACAGTGTGTGGAATGACGATACAAATCAAGCACTGTCACTGTTGTTCATATTTTTATTTAGAGGTTGTCTCATCCTATCTGCCAATACTTGTCTCTACGCCGAAACCCACCTCTTTTCTCCCTCATCATCTTCCCTTAGGTAGTGTTATTCCTCAGCAAAAACCTACCAGGTTCCACGTAAAATTGTACACTGTATACCGTAACTTATGCATGGGCTTAAGAGTTACGCAAAACTACCAGGGTTCTATTATATTTCACTGTTACTTGCCACCTTGGTTAGTTTATTAATAGCCAGGTAGATGCTGACATGTATAGTTGTCCTACCATTAGGTGTACTGCAATATGCAGTGTCATGGACAGTACAGCGTCCGTAATGTAGACAGCGCCTCTAATGCAATATGCAGCATCTCTTAGCTTTACATCAGGTGGGCTATATGCATTTCCTCTGATGGGATATGCAACATCCATTACTTGTGTTCAATGCGTCCATAATCCCTACTACAATGCACGTAGCCCCGTATTACAAAATTACAAATGATTGGAGCTTCTCTTTATAACCTGCCTCATAATGTGTTATCAGTTATACCCTCGGTATGGGTCGTAACTGAGTGAGGCTCTCACCTCCTGAGTACAAGTTTGCAGTTCTAATTTATGTGTTATTAAAAGTAAATAGAGTTTTTACCTTTTCTTGAAACTCTCCTTGGCATCACTGCATTTCTAAAAACAAAAGCTTACAAAAAGAAATACACGCCTACAAAACTCATGTCAATCAAAGGGGTGTTGTTGTTTGATGATAGATTTAGAGCTTTTGGGCCATCGTGGTCATGTAGCCCCGTGTACTTGGGAGTGTGTGGAATTTGTCTGATAACCTGTCTTATCGTGATGGTTGTATTAATAATAATAATAATAATGGTTTTACGTCTCTTTTTTGGCGGCTTCGGTGGCGTAATTGGTAGCATGCCGAGCTTCTATGCCCAAGATCGCGGGTTCAAACCCGGCCAAAGTTGTCGGATTTTTAAGAGCGTTAAAAATCCCTCAGTATGCCTTCCTTCGGAGGTGAAATAAAGCCGGCGGTCCCATGTCATAGAACCTTCCACTAATTACACCTGTGTGAAGCTAAATTGTATAGGTTAAGAATGTAAACAACGCTCTTAGGTTCCTACGTTCGTTGCCTAGCGCCGACTGCGGTGACGTCTGGTAGCTAAGTTTTGAACTAGTAGTCGTTGACAGTGGCGTTTAGCGGCAAAAGTAGGAACAATTTGAAAAATGCAAATGTCTGCAGTCCTTACTTGAATTAAAATACAGATAACACACACTAATACAGTCATCACAATTAACACCGGTTATCAGACAGATTCTACACACACCCAAAGTACACGGGGCTACATGACCGCGTTGTCGCAGCCCCTAAACTCTACTCTGGCTTTTAGAGACGCCAGGGTGATAGAATTTCACCCCGAAGGGGATCTTTAACCACCCTGAAAATCTATTGGCACGGTTCCCTCACAATAGCGCACCCTCAATTGACAGTTGACTGCGCCACGATTCGATCCCGCAACCTTGGAAACAGCAGGCAAGAACGTTACCGCTGAGCCTTGCAGCTTATCAGACTGTATTATTGTGTGTATTTGTAGTTCAGATGAGGTATGGTATGGAGGCAGACGTTGTGTTAAGTTAGGAACGATCTCGACATTTGGCTGGAGTAGAAATGGGAAACCACGGAAAATCACTTCCAAAATGGGTGAGATGGGAATCGAACCAACTTTTTCTCAATTCTGCCTCACGAAGCTGAGTGCTGCCCGTATCTGCCCTCAGACTTGAAATAAATTTCTTGACAGGGCCGGAAATCGAACCCAGACCTCCGAGATGACAGCTTAGAATGCTAACGGCTACATCATGAGATGATAAATTAAAGGAGAGCAACTACTGACCTGACTGTTAAGTAACACTCAAACAAAATGTAGCTGGAAGTGAAAAATATTTTTTTCTGTTGCAGCAAAATTGATTTGCAACAATCACCTACAGTATGAGTAACATTATCCACGGCAGCTTCGATGGCGTTGTTGGTAGCATGCTGACCTTCTATGCCCAAGGTCGCGGGTTCAAACCCGACTGAAGTCATCGGATTTTTAAGAGCGTTAAAAATCCCTCAGTAGGCTATGCCTTCCTTCGGAAGGGAAGTAAAACCAGCGGTCCCATGTCAGAGATTTAGGGCACGAGAAAGAATCTTCCACTAAATACACTTGTGTGAAGTCAAAATTTGTAGGTTAGAATCGCTCTATTAGTTCCAACGTTCGTCGCCAGGTGCTGACTGCGATGCCATCTAGTAGCTAAGTCCGCAAGCTATGTGTTGTGGACGGTATCATTTGGTAGCAAAAGTAGGAACTACTTGAAATTAAAGTCTGCAGTCCTTACTTGAATTAAAACAGATAACATACACTAATATAGCCATCACAATTAACACCGGTTTTCGGAAAGATTCTACACACACCCAAAGTTCACGGGGCTACATGACCACGTTGTTGCAGCCTCTAAACTAAGGAGCCAACCAGCCATCATTATCCACGAACAATTCCTGAAACTGTTGCAGTTCGAAATTTACTTTCGTCTTGAATAGATTCATTCGTTGGACAAATATGTCCAGTTGATAACTGTCATTTAGTTAGAACTAAGTTGTTTTTTTTTAAATGTCAAGCATTACTTGATACATAGAGTGTTAAGTAGGCACAGCATTTATCTCATAATTTCATAATTCCGTCATATGATACCAGGATCGCGGGTTAAATTCCCGACCAAGGGAGTTGGATTTTAAAAAGGCGGATAAAATCCACGACACTTTAATGCGGACGATATTCGCGCGTAAAAATATTTCCTTTGCCAGAACAGTTCTGGTTTTAATTGCCAGATGGTAGAGTAGACCACCTCTGTGGCTCTAATTGAGTAAATACTCTGATTTGTGTACATGCTCCGATGCAATTACTATAGTTTCCCAATCGTGACCAATATACATTAGGGGTGTTTGATATTATTGTTGGTAGTCTAATATTCTGTAATTGTACAATTTGCCACTGGGTAATTTCCCCAATTTACAAATAAAGTAAAGGAATGAATTAATGGATGAATGAACAAAAAATTCTACGCCATTGTACAGTACCCCAGGGGTATGCACCCCTTGGAGACCATCCCCCCATCATCTATTTAAATCTCCTAACTGGCAATCCTTGTAAGTCCAGACCAACATCTACTAACACCGCAAGGACAGCTAGCCATTCTGGAAAGCTGGCCCAATCCTTGCATCACTACCACAAAACAGCGACACACAATAAACTAGGACATCTATTCAGCACAATGCTGACAGCACAGCGCCGAAGAATATAAGAGGGCGTCTTAAGGAGGTCAGGCTCTCAATTATCAGTCTTACAGTGTGACGGCCGGAGGCTATGCTGGTATCATCAGGTGAGTGAGTCAGCAGGTGTTCAGAATCCTATAACTTTGTAACCTTACCCCCAATTTGTATAGACAAGTTTGTACACATTGTAACATCACTACACCCCTTAAAAGGGACTCATAATTCCATTATTACTGACCAATAAACACTTGGTCAGTACAACACACCTGTATTACTATTTTACACGCCTCTTCACGACCTAAAGTCCATCCTGAACTCTCCGTCTCGGTCAGACGTGACTTACAGTAGCCAGATACTTGCTAGTGCAAGCATCATTGTATTCCCGTACCGGCCTGACTGCCAGGAGCGGCATGCGCCATATAGCTGACGCGTGCAAGTCGATTATCTAACCAGCCAGCTGGACGACCAGCGCGTTGACCTGTACGCCAAGTTCCATCCCCTAAAGTACACCTAGATCTTTTATAAGAGCAACCCCTAGCACCCTAACACTAAACAACACTGTACACTGGTCAGCTTGCCCGACTACGGGAAGCTACCCCCTTTTTGGCACTCCTTTATAAATTAGCACAATAACTCTTCCGTTTTAGATCCAACCACCCCCCAATAAGGGATCTAAAACAGATGGTGGAGGCCGGGTACTACGCACAGTAAAATAGGACTCAAACAACGAGCCCTCGTAGAAAAAACGGCCCGTACCGCACATAGCCAAGCGAGACTGAATTTTTTTTTTGGTAGAAGGCATTATTTTTCCCTTCCCCTAGATACACGAGAGAAATTTTTCTCTTTCACCCCTTTATTACACGGGGACTCGTATTATTATTAACAACCCCCAACCAGAGTCATTTTTTTTTCTTTCATCCGCAACATAATACACAAGCACGACAGGCCAGGCTGAGGAATATTCATTTTGAGCGGGCAAATGAAAAACTCACGAACCACGCAAACGACATCGCCATAGACACATTAACGCAGCAATTTGCGAGAACGTCCCTCTCGACCCGTACCGCAACACAGGGGCGGGAGTCTACCGTGGCCTCAGGCCAGAAAGCGGGCAGACCACCCTCCAACACGTTGCGGGAGCACACACACACACACCACCAATTCCCGGAACCGGCCCGGAAGCCTAACAAGACTGAGAACAGGCGAGGCCGGGGACACGTCCCCCCAACACCAATACAGGGAGGAACGGGACTACCCACCCCGACGTTACGCAGAAGGACAGACAATCAAACAACCAGGGAGGACACAGGAAGACACAGAAGGGATGAGCGGGCAAGGGCCTACAGGCGAACACATTCCCGGGACTATAGGGACCCAACTAGGACGACAACAGGAGTACACGCTACGGCAAGGGATGAAACCCGCGATCGGCGGCGAAACGACCGAGGGGGCGGGCAAGAGCGACACATACACGACACTTGGAGGTCCACGGAACGATATGATGAAAGGGCACACATGTCCACCGGGCACACGGGCCTAACTAGGCACGCAATGGCTAATTCAATGCCAGGACCCCGAGTGCGAGTGCAGACGTGGACACACATGGAAATCCACACTCGGCGCACATACATAATCACACACAATTGGTAGCACACTATCCCATCCACGAGAAAACACGTTCAAAATTTAGGATGATTACCGGAAAATCCCAGGCTAACTAGGCCATTCCTGAGTACATGGTAGGGCCACCAGCCCAGCCGAGAGAGGACATAAGCATAGATACGCTAACTCGGCAATTTGCGAGGATGTCCCTCTCGCCATGTACTGCCACACATGAGAAGGAGGATACCATGGCCACAGTCCAGGAGACGGCCAGGTTAGACTCCAATACACTGCGGGGACAAGCTTACACTAATACACATCCCTTAGCTCCGGTTCGGAAGGCAATTTTGCCAAACCGAGCAGCAGACCCTAGGTCAATCCCCTCTGAACGGACGAACGAGAGGGAGTTGAAGCCAGGACCCTCAGACACACATAGTATGACAGGGAGACAACGGGAGGTAACCACGTCATGGACTGAGGACGTAGAGCCCGCCCTACAGCACATTGAGCCTACACACACCCACACAGATAGGCAAACACAATGGCAGGAGTCTGCCGTGGCCACAGGCCAGAAAGCGGTCAGGCTACACGCCACCACATTGCCAGTGCAAAGACAGGCAATTAAGCGACCTTTACCGCCAGTTCAAAGGGCAAGTTTGCCAGAACGGAGGCGAACACCGGCATTAGCACCCCAGGTGCGAATGCATAAGAGGGTGTTGCATTCAGTCCCTCAGGATGCACGATACACGCCTGCACATTGTGACCACGCACTCACACACGGTACACGGGGTACAGGAAAGGTGTTATTACCTACCCCACAAAACCACTCAGGCAAAAACACACACACCCCCGTAAACTCTACTAGGGTAGCGCAGAGCGCATTTAGGCCCTCGAAAACAGGCACACTCAAACCTACAGACACGCGCTACGGTGGAAGTAGGCCCAGGCTTACTTTGCTACAAACTCCCCCGAAAAATGGCAAAGAAGCGCCTCAGTGGATTTCAGGGGCCTATAATCTCATAACAGGGCAGAACCCTTCCCCTTTCCGAGCAAGGACGCTCGGACCGGAGTAACGACTTCCACCAGGGACACAGAAATAAGCTAATATCACTTGAACCTATATTAGGAACACACATAAGTTCGTTTACACGGGAGAAATACGCCAATAAACACATAAAGACTCACTAACGTAAACGGCCCTTTTTTTTACTCCACGTATATGCAGTACAACATGGCTAAACCAAAAGTATATAATTCTAAATCCTTCTTGATTTTTATTGTGGGCACCTAGCATTTTTTTTCTCAGGCCATCAATGGTTACTGAGCATGGTTGGTCCATATTATAACTTGGATAACGTAAAGTTGCTAATATCCAAAGCCAAGTGGAAGCCCATCAGGTGAGCTACGCGGCTTAAGGCCGGAAAAAGCATTTTGAACACAGCTTAAGCATCAAATCACAGCATAGAGCTTAAGCGGGTCTTTCTAGGTGGAAATGACTAAATGTTCTATGATCCGGTCCCACAGTTTGATAGATTCCCTTGTGGCGGGCGAGATCCCTGATTGTAGCAAGAATTAAGAATCTCAAACTATTTTTTTCAAAAGTGGTAGACTTCCCTGAGACGTAACTAGATTACTATAGTGCTAACGTCACCAACTAGGTGGATAGTACGCTCAGGACCTACTTACCATTTTTAAGCATTTTTCATAGTGTTTACAACACAATTTTGACAGACTATCGCCGTCGGGCAACCCGCTTTAATCAGCATAAGGCAGGGTGCAGGCGAGATACAATATATTTTTTATACCTTTTCAAAGTGCTCTCTTAATACGGAGCGGGGCATGGCTCATTTTTTTTCTCTCTACCTCAGTCATTAGGCCCGATGAAGGAAAAATTGGCCAAGTTGAACTATATATATTGCATCCATAGGCATACGTGACACGTTACACTGCCTATAATATGACTTTTTTCTCACTTTCACAACAACACGCAAGCTAAAACGCTAACAAACCGTAGGATGAAAATCCCAGACTTTGGGAAACCCTGCACATTTTTGGAAATCACACAATCAATTTACATTGCCACATGACAGTAAAACAAAGGGAAGTAATCCCACTGGCAGACGTGGAAAGAAGGCCAAGAAATAGCCTTCGAACCTCACTGACCGCACCGGGATACGATCCTAACACTACCAAACTGTCCCGGAGACACAGCCTAGAATGGCGCCAGAAACAATTACTCTGAGAAAAGACGGTCTCAAAACCCGCAACCTTCTGAATACCAGGAACATAAGGTCGGGTAGCTATCCAATTACAGGATACAAAAATAGGAAGCTAAAATAGATTGGGACAGTTCCACTAACAATGTCATAAATGAAAAACAACAAAATCGCCTCCGGCACATAGTCACCAAACAGGTGACTAGCGGCCCGGACACACTCGTGTATAACGACATTTTGAACAACGGATAGGGACATACTCGAACCACGTCACAGTAACACAAAATTTAGGGACACAAATGTAGTTAATGAGAGATTCTTTTACAGTGCGGCCAATGCATGTGAGACTTTCGAAGTGAAATGCCATGGCCTGTGGTTTGGATTCCACGTAAAACGGAAGTCCTGTGGCTCATGATCTACAGATTAACGGTCACGTTAAACTACAAGTTTCCTTCCTTTTTTACAGTGCGAAAAGCACTACTCACAGTCACAGAGAGCAAGCCGATTAGACACACATGTGCCGGACACACAGCATTATCAAAACAAGTAACAAGCGAGCGTGCACGACATTGTAATTCAATACTGACACACTCAGCGATAACACAAGTCTCATGGGTAACCTGCACGCTTACAGACAGCAATATGCTAGCAGCTCTCAGAGCAGAACATACGGCATCATTTAAGCCGAGTCCAAACACCTCATAACTCACAAATTACACTACGAGGAGAATGCAAAAACATACAAACTCTTCATAGGTATGCGTACTTTCATTTGCGCATTGCAAATGCACGGTACATGGGACATAATATGGACGGCACAAATACCGTCGTAACCAGCCTTTACACTAAACCGGGTCCGAACCCATGATCACACACCACACTCGTACCAAAAACTAACTAGCCAACGGTATTTTTGGTACGAGAAACACAAGCAAAAACCACACTGAGGACACCTCAATCCCTGAAACACAACGCAGACATAGAACACAGAGAATGACATAAAATCACGGGTTCAAATCCCAGCGAAAATCGGACACCAGGAAAACAGCTATCCAGGCTTCCAATCACACCAAAATTGGCCCATACAACTACAGAACCAGATAATACCACATTTCCTTCGGCCAAAAGCCAGGCATAGAATTTCAGTGACACATGACAGGGAAAATAGATTTCCCAGACACAAGTATAGAAATTTCGTAAGACAAAGGTCTTACGGAATAGTGACCACACAATAGTATTAGCAAATAGTACGAATTGCTACATTAGTCCGCCAGGAATCTAGAACAATGACAACACTCGCATACGTGCAAGAAAGCACGTGCCGACAGCTGACATGCATAACGTCCGAGCCTGCCATTACACATACAAACCGCTGACTTGTAGATTCCGCCACATCACAATACTCCTGGTGACAGACACCATTCTTGTATCGGCATTGACCATGAAATGACAAGCACAAAACAATATTCATGCTACACATTTTTTTTAACACGCAAAAACAATTGTGACATTTAGCAAGGGACAGACGTGACAGACCGGGACTTATCTTGGGCCCATAGGAGCACGTTCTCAAAGACGTTGACAGGCCAAGGGCACCTCCTGCCCATACACGCGATACATATTACGACTTAGCATATAACAGACCAACCGTCCGCATGGTGTAGCGGAACATAGGCACACACACACGCGCTCACTAATCAGGAGCGAACACAGACAGGGGCTCTGAGGAAAACAAGACCTCCCCCCTAATAACTTCCTTTCGCGATTTTATTTCTAAAATAAAGCATGCCAGGCGATTAGGACATTGCCAGTCGCACTACGACCACTGGCCACACTCACACTACAAATGGCAGACCAGGTTAAGTCGTGACGTCACAGTGTCACGACGCTTTACTATCCCAAGGAGCGGATAGAGAGCAGACTTGGACCAAGGGAGGATGACAGAAGCACAGGATACCATCGTACCATCTTACTCCCTTCCAATAACCTTCCCACGTCCAACACGACCAACGCAGACACATGAACACGATCAAAACAGCTACACTACATTACAAAGTATACACAAGGGGTTGATAGACTTCATGCGTTTAAAGAGAAGGCCTACTACGCCTTGGATCACGATGCTACCACCTGAGTATTAGGGGTGGGTCGGCAAACATCAAATACGCATAATGCGCATCTCCAAATGAGAGATGAGGCCACAGTTATATATATTAACCATTTTTTGTTAATTAAATACTCCCGCATGACAGGAATATATTAGTATTATGCCTCACCCTACACCTATCCGTACATGAGTGCAGATGCCTCATATCCAGATACATGCATGAGTATCCCATCCATTTACCAGGGATATTACTATCAAACCTGCATGGAATTTTCATATTTTTGCAATCCCGGGAATTACCTGCCCCAGTCCACTCATTGTAGGAGCAGTCCTAGTAGCATTACCGGCTCAAGGCCACCATGTATTTGAGCCCAAAGATGCACAACCTCTTCCTACCATGCTTTCAGCCCACTCTACAAATAACTACCCCCAGATCCTAATAACAGGGTACCTGACATCATAGACCCTACTAACACCTCCATGAAGGGTTAACAGAGCATTATCGCTGGACAGCCGACGTAGCGCAGTGGACCTAAAGTAGTCTATGCACTTAGAAGCTCTACAACCCCACAACACTGGAAATATTTTACATTTTACACAAAAATTAAATTATTTACACAGGTTACGCCCATATTTTTTTTTTGCAAAGGAATCTGAAACACTCTGATTGGTGATAACGGCATAAGCCGAAGGCAAAAGGCACCACACTGGAGCAGAGCTGGGGAAGGTGATGTGGACCCTTACCCCAGTTGGCTCAACAAATCACTGACCCGACCGAACAGACGAACCACGTAAGGTTGAGGCACTCGCGGCCTGGCCGGGCAAGCTCTGGAATCCTAGGTGCACCTAAACTGCCCCTGGGAGGAAGGGATGCTACACCCCCTCTGTGCCACGGTCAGCGACGCCAAGACCTGCAGGGAAGTCTTTCTGAGGATGGTGGGAGAAATAGCTCACTCCGCGCTGGACTTAGGGGATGACCCTAGAGACGACCCCATTATGACTAGACTTCTAGCTAAAATTAAGTAAGTAAGGCTTCTACAGCGGGAAGCAAGACTCCTGTGCGTTGGAGTGAAATACAATTGCGGCCAATAAAGGCGAAGAGAATATTACACTGCGAAAAGCATACTACTGCGGCCGATAAAGGCGAAGAGAAATATTATTGCGAAAAGCATACTACTGCGGCCGATAAAGGCGAAGATAATACTATGCCATTGGACGATGTCCAATGCCCACATAAATGGCGACGCATCGGGCAGTCAGAGGGCATTAAATAGACATGCAACGAGCTGTCTACAGGGGTTACAGTGGGCAGACCCAACTATGACAACATATGGACAACAATGGCAACGAGCAGGATGGTACAGCAGGCGAAACGTTTTGCTTCGTGGCACCGTAAGCCGCCTGTGACTAGGTTAATACTAGTTCATAATCACTTAGCATAGATGTCGACAATAAGATTAAAATGGAGGGGACTACGAGGCATTGTTGGGTTCCGGTCTCAACAATGTACTACAAGGGCCCCCGCGAGAGAAATCGGACGGACGAGCCTCCATCAAAATTTTAGTATTTAAGTACAGTGCCATTTTTAAGGTCACTTAGATGTAAGCAAATTTACTAACCGCTGTTGCTAATAATAGCACAGCACATTTCGGCTTTAGAATAAGGTCTACTCGGCTTGTACATACAGCATAGTTTTACAATTAAGGCAATTTTTTTTTAGATTAAGATAGATCGTGTTAAGATAACGCCGCTCGGCACCTGATGGCTGACAAATCCGCCATCAGGATAAGTCCGATAACACATTACAATACATTAGCATAAGTATAATTAAGGTAGAATATATCGGCACCCGGTAACCACAATTCCGCTACCGGGGTAAGACCGACAACACATTAAGATAACACATTATAATACAATAGATTAAGATAGAATATCTCGGCACCCGGTAACTAACATTTCGCTACGGGGATAAGCACGATAACATATTACGATAAATGATGTTAGGATAATACATTAGGATAGACAACACTAGATTAAGGCGATATTTGGAGCCACTTTTCATATCTATAGTCTATAAGTAGACATAAGGTTAGTTGGCAGACAGGAGTACACTAGCACGTTGGTAGACAGGAGTAAAACAATTTCATATGGACAGTGATACTAATCTTATATTTGTTTGATTTACAGCCATGAGCTCCAACGTGGGGCGCCCGCTCCCAATATAGGGTGCTCCATAATTATGGACATTATTTTTATTAGCGTAGAGAGTGGCGCCAATATGGGCACTCTCTAGATTTCTTATGGATATATCATTGCTACTGTTATGCTTATATATATATACCATGTTACATTCTCTTGCATCCCGCTAGGTATCGGTCCAACGCCGACAACCGACCACTGGGTACCGGCAGCCGCTACCAGGTAGCAACCCTGGGTTGAGCTCCAGGCTCATGATACCATGTTTTACAGGCCGCATAACAAGGGTGAACACCCCATATATACACATACATGTCATTAATTTATTTTCTTTACCAACAGGTGGCGACATTGTATATAGCCCCTGTAAATATTTTGCCCACGCCCATACACGTCTTGACAACCCCCACTCACACACACAATTTCCTCCCCTCTACACACATCTTGCTTACAGGTAATAAATCCGCACCACGGGGGAGATATGCCTGTGGGATATACCCTACCGCAGGTCGGATCAACATTTAGCAAACATCTCACCTAACATGAGAGGTGACATACGGCCACACAACGCGGACTCCTTATGTACAGGACGGGTTGTGTCGCCAGGATAGCCGCGCCCACCCACAGGGGGCAAAGCTATTAGCATAAATTGTAGTTAGAAAGGATAACAATGAGGTACCATATGAACTAGAATTATAAGAAATTTAGCGCGCTTAAGTTAGTCCATAAGATAATTGTAAATGATAAATGTAAGATTATAACTTAATGCGCCCACGGGCAATTATTCTCCTACAAATGTACAAAGAATACTCCGCACCCCCACATTGACTGCGGAGGTGACAAATGATATTCATACACCTTAATATATGCACATCTCAAAATCACATTAACCAGTATACTATTTTTTAAGATTACATGTACACAATGTCTCTGATTGGTTTTCTTTCATTTTTCTTTCTTCTAACTTCCCCATTTGTCAGGGTGTTCCGTTTTATCCCAAACCAATAAATGCCTTTTGAATATTTCCCTTAAATTATACCCTGGAACACCCATTTTTTCTATTTTCTTCTACCTTTCTTATTGCAGGGAGCACTTTTTCCCTAAGATAGGGCGGACGACGCAATCATCCGTTCGGCCCTGGGTTTTTTTCCTCCCTGCACAACAATGTAACATCAGCACCATGTATTTTTTTCCATCAAACTTCCAAAATGCCAATGTCGATTTCTGTTGCAATATTTTTATGCCAATGTCAATGTTATATATATATGTATATCCCATAACCCTCCCCTCTGAACACGAGCTGATCTCACGCACACACATCAACACGACATCACCACACGACGACGACGACGACGACGAGGAAGACATCTACAGAAGATACGAGGGGACTTCAAAAACAACCACATCGACTACATCTATAACATCAACATCCCAACCCCAAGTTCCGTTCCCGTTCGCGGGGACGCGAACTAAATAGGGGAAGAGGCTTGTACAGTACCCCAGGGGTATGCACCCCTTGGAGACCATCCCCCCATCATCTATTTAAATCTCCTAACTGGCAATCCTTGTAAGTCCAGACCAACATCTACTAACACCGCAAGGACAGCTAGCCATTCTGGAAAGCTGGCCCAATCCTTGCATCACTACCACAAAACAGCGACACACAATAAACTAGGACATCTATTCAGCACAATGCTGACAGCACAGCGCCGAAGAATATAAGAGGGCGTCTTAAGGAGGTCAGGCTCTCAATTATCAGTCTTACAGTGTGACGGCCGGAGGCTATGCTGGTATCATCAGGTGAGTGAGTCAGCAGGTGTTCAGAATCCTATAACTTTGTAACCTTACCCCCAATTTGTATAGACAAGTTTGTACACATTGTAACATCACTACACCCCTTAAAAGGGACTCATAATTCCATTATTACTGACCAATAAACACTTGGTCAGTACAACACACCTGTATTACTATTTTACACGCCTCTTCACGACCTAAAGTCCATCCTGAACTCTCCGTCTCGGTCAGACGTGACTTACAGTAGCCAGATACTTGCTAGTGCAAGCATCATTGTATTCCCGTACCGGCCTGACTGCCAGGAGTGGCACGCGCCATATAGCTGACGCGTGCAAGTCGATTATCTAACCAGCCAGCTGGACGACCAGCGCGTTGACCTGTACGCCAAGTTCCATCCCCTAAAGTACTCCTAGATCTTTTATAAGAGCAACCCCTAGCACCCTAACACTAAACAACACTCTACACTGGTCAGCTTGCCCGACTACGGGAAGCTACCCCCTTTTTGGCACTCCTTTATAAATTAGCACAATAACTCTTCCGTTTTAGATCCAACCACCCCCCAATAAGGGATCTAAAACACCATGATAGCTGAAGGCATATTTCTCTTCTTCTTCTCCTCCTTACTTCGTTACGGCCAACTACGGACCACGTCATGTCAACTGTTTTTTCTGCATTTGAATGTTGGCCCAGTACTCCTTCATTCGCAATCGAAGTTGCACCTTTCTCTCCGTTGTCCACGCCTTCCCGGTTTTTAGCTTCGGCTTAAGTTGAAAACTCCGATGTTTCTGAAGATTTTCCCTAAGTGGGCCACGCTCCTGGATATCTTCACGTGTTATCCCAGTCTCCAACAGATCTTTCTCTACTTCACTGAACCAGGCCCCCTTTGTCTTATTCTCACGGAGAAAAGCAAAAATTCTGTTGGATAGCCGTGTTGATTTCATTCGGGTTATATGTCCATAAAAAGAAATCCTCCTTTTCCTCATCACGTCAGTTATTTTCTCTACGTGTGTGTACAACTCGTGGTTGTGGCGTCCTCAGAACTCGCCGTGTTCTTTGCCTGGATCCAGTATTTTCCTCAATATCTTCCTGTCCTTGGTCTCCAGTTTCTCCATTAAGCCTTTTCTATTCATGGCGAGACATTCCGCTGCATACAAAGCTTCTGGCCGGATGACCGTGCAGTAGTGCTTCAGTTTTGCATTCAGGGATATAGATCTTATTATCATTATTATTATTCTTTAATTTTATCGGCCTACTAAGGACCACGTCATTTCTACTGTTTTCTCTGGGCTTTGATCTTTACCCAGTGCTCCTTCATACGTTGCCGGTTTTGCTCTTTTATTTTTTCCGTCCACATCATTCCCGTCTTCAACTTTGGTTTCTCTTGAAAGCCCTGGTGGTCGTTTAGTTTCTTCCTGGGGGGGTTGCGTTCTTGAATAACTTCACAGGTAATCACCATCTCCTGTAGGTCACTTTCTACCTCTTCGAACCAGGCTGGCTTGGTATTCTTATCTTTAAAATGGGTAAAGATCCGGTTCGTCAATCGTGTGGGTTTCATTCTTAGCAAGTGGCCATAAAATGCTATTCTCCTTTTCCTCATAACATCAGAGAACTTTTGGACATGAATATACAGCTCATGGTTATGGCATCATCTATAATAGTATTATTACTACATTCATTTCACCACATAAGTGGGACATATCAACATATCGTCGGCTTGTTTGCAAGACGGTATGGCTACTTCTCTTAAGGTGGCACATTGAGAAACGAGCGAACAATGGAACAGGTCTCCAAGATGACGGCCTTCTTCTGCATGGTGATACGTAGACCAGGATGTATTCCCAATATTTGTAGATTGCAAGCAAATGATTTAGGGATGATGCCGGTAGAAGAAATGAAGGAAGGAAGGAAGCTTTTAGTTTTAAGTGACCGTTAATCATGCGATCATGAGCCATGGGACCTCCTTTTTACGTGAAATCCGAACCACAGGACATGGCATTTCACTTCGAAAATCTCACATGCATTGATCGGGAATCGAACTCGGTCCACCTTGGTGAGAGGAAAACAGCTTGACCGCTGCGCCACCACGCCCCCCGGTAGAAGAAATGACTATGGGCAGAACCACTAAACTTTCCTGTCTCCTCATTTGCCGTATTTCCTCAGCCAAGGGCAGATATTTGGTGATCTTATCACAGCAGGTTTGTTGCAGATTATGGGAATTGGGCACTGCAATATCAATGAGGAAGGTTCTCTTCTGCACCTTGTCCACAAGAACGATATCTGGCCGGTTTGCTGGTATGATTTTATCAGTAATAACTGATTGGTCCCATAACAACTTGTTACTAGGATTTTCCAAAACGGCGTCAGGAACATATTGATAGTAAGGCGAAGTATTTTCAGATAATAAGTGCTTTTGAGCAAGTTGTAGGTGCATTATTTTGGCCCCTTGGTTGTGCCTTTTCACGTAATCAGTACGGGAGATTGCTTGGCAGCCTCCTGTGGTATGTTGAATTGTTTCCGGTTCTAGCTGGCATCTTCGGCATTTATCATGCTGAATATTATTATTATTATTGTTATACCGGGTGAGTTAGCCGTGGTCGTTACGGCATGACTGCTGGCAGTCGCTCACAGCCGGGAGGCGAGGAGGTTCGAATCCCCCCACCGGAAACCTTGAAGATGGTCTTCTGTGGTTTCCCATCTTCCTTCCTGGCAAATGCCGGGGTTGGTCCCTAACTATAGGCCACAGCCGCTACCTTCCAACTGCTCGACCTTCCATTCCAACTTTCCTCCCCAACGGTACTTGTAGCTCACCCATTGGGTGTCCGTGTCGAAGCAGCTACAAAACTGGCGAGCCGAACATGTCCTCGGACACTCCCAGCAATAAAAGCCATAGGCTAAAAAAAAAATATGTTATTATAAGAAGTTGAATAGTCTTGAGGTACGGGACATAACTTCGTTGTAGCTAGTGATTTCAAGGGGAAGACGCTGGAATGGGGTATACCAGATATAGATTCCAGGGGTCGTCGTCTTTTGGAAATGGCTGCATAGTTGGGATTGGCGACCGACAATGTTACGGATACGTCTACCTTTTGACTTGGTGGCTGCGAAGAGACCATCCCTGATGTGACTTTTGCATCATGTCGAAACTTTTAACCAGATAACTGTCTATGAGGGAGCTGTCTGGCAACAGAGGAAAAGGAAACTGGACGCTCATGAGCATCAGCGTCATATTGAATTTAAAATAAGAGTTTCAAAAGGCTTATTAAATCGACACCGTTCTGAAGTAATGCGAAAGCTGTTCCAGGACTCACTTTCAGGATAAAATGGGTGTGTGGTTTTCAGTGGGTAGGAATCCCACACACTTGAAGAGTGCAGACCCTCCGCATGCGTGTGATGTAAGATTTTCCACAATCCCTCATATGAACAATAAACAAATCATTGATATTGATATATTATTATTTATATTATTACTAGCAACCCGATTACGAAAGCCAGTATTAACGGCCGAGGGACCCAATGCGCTGATCACGCTATCCCCAATATCTGCAGGCCAAATGGCTGGGCAGCGGTCGCTTGGTAGGCCTAGGCCCTTCATGGGCTGTAGTGACAGGGGTTGGTTGGTTCCTCAGTTTAGGGGCTGCGACAACGCGGTCATGTAGCCCCATGTACTTGGGGTGTGTGTAGAATCAGTCTGATAACCGGTGTAAATTGTGATGGCTGTATTAGTGTGTGTATCTGTTTTTTAATTTAAGTAAAGACTGCAACTTAGAATTTTTCAAATAGTTCCTACTTTTGCCGCCAAACGCCACCGAAAACGACTTCTAGGCCTAGTTCGGAACTTAGCTACTAGACGCCACAGCAGTCGGCTCTTGGCAACGAACGTAGAAACCTAAGAACGTTGTTTACATTCTTAACCTATCCAATTTAGCTTCACACAGGTGTAATTAGTGGAAGATCCTTTAACTTGCCATAAATCTATGACATGGGACTGCCGGCTTTACTTCCCCTCCGAAGGAAGGCATACTGAGGGATTTTTAACGCTCTTAAAAAATCTGACGGCTTCGGCCAGGTTTGAACCCGCTATCTTGGGCATAGAAGCTCAGCATGCTACCGACTACGCCACCGAAGCCGCCGCACTGCCAGGGGTAACAAGCAACCCGCCCCGGATTCGCCCGGGAACAGTTATGAATGTATTACGTGATAAGCGCCTTTTTTTCGATGTCAATGCACTACGACCTATATCCGGTTTACGTCTCGGCATGATGAGTAAAAATCAGTGACTGGACTGTTAATTATATTATCATGGAGATGAATGTGCAACGGATTCTTGTCAGACGTAATTCAAAAATGGCGAGGTGTATGAAACACAAATTCCCCTTCCGTCCAATCTTAACTTCACTGTGTATTTTTCGGAAAGAAAAGTTCACAGGCGAAATGAAGAAAAGACGAGTTGCACTTCCAGGGAAACTCCAAACACAACCACTCTTTTATGAAGTCTTAATTCAACACGACTCGACAGATTGCTGCTGGCTGTATCTGACGTAATACGCTCGCTCGCTAGCTAGGCTGTAACTGGGGTGATGTGCTCGCCCCTTGCTATCTCGTAAACTGTCGCCTCAGTAATTGAATGGAGATTGTTGGAAGAAATGAAAACGTAAACACACTTATAGTGGGCGATGTATTGACGATAGAGATACGCTCTCCAGGACTTTTTTGCATAACTTTTCATGCTGAACAATTCTTTCACTCATAGTATATTGATATTTTTAATAGTTTGCGCAAGGTAAGCTCAAAAAGCGCACGGGCGCCCGGTTGTTTTTTTTCTTTTTCACTGAAATCGTTAGCTTCCTTGGCTTCCTTTGATCATAAATAAATTATTTTCTACAGAAAACTTCCTCGAGATATCCATTATAGAAAGGTGAAACCCTCATCAATATCCATCTAGTGGTCTCGAGATTACCCGTGATATCCAGGAATCGGGGACTTTGTTTTATACTAAGAAGAGATTATTATTATTGTTATTATTATTATTATTACATAGTTATGTACTTAATGCCACGCAAACTACTGACAAAACGTACACTTACTTGCCCAATATTCTAAAATTACCGACTCACTTCTCATACAACGCACATTGAACGCTAAATACAACGGAGAGCTAACATGAACACTTGTATAAAAGTGGAACCGGTATCTAGTAACGAATTACAAAATTACGTACATTATATCATTGAACGCCTTCTTGGGTTATGCACTGAGGATTCAAAGGATCTAAGTTCGATTCCCGGCTCTGCCAGTAAATTTAATTCTGGCCTGAAAGTTGCAACTGGGTAAAGTCAGCCTCAGAAGAAGTGGGTTTGATACCCAACTCAGCTTTCCTCCTTTGAAATCCTATCCTAAACTACAAACACACACACACTAGTAAAGCCTTCAGAGTGACACAAGTTATCAGCTTTATTCCATATACAAGGAGCTGCATGACCAAGATGACGCAAAGCTCCTAAATGAATCAACAGAACCAATAGCTAATTGCATTTGGAATTAATTATTTATAGTACAACAGATAATTTCACCGAATGTCATTTAATATTACTTTTCAATGTATACCGTGTTTTGTATCGTTCGTTTTACAGCGTTTTTGTCTTTCTTTGAAGATCCATCCAAAGAAAACACTATTATTAAGACATAACAAGCGTCTTCAGACAACCTTAGACACAAGAGTGAGAAAGGGAAGAGTTACAGGAATGGCCAGATACCCTAAAGACTTTAGGAGCAAGAGAATTTTCAAAAACATGTATTCGAGACCACACATTTCCCACACACCCACCTCTCCTAGACGGGGAACAGGTTTCCACCCTTCTCAAAAGCAATTACAGATCTTATAATAAAGATTCTGCAGAACCGCAATATCGAAATTATATTAAGAACGTACATCAAAATTATACAGCTATTAAGGTCAACTAAAGAGCATTCTCGTAAATGACAATACCCTGGAGTTCGGTTGGTTGGTTCCTTAGTTTATGGGCTGCGTCAACGCGGCCATGTAGCCCCGTGTACTTTGGGTGTGTGTAGAATTTATGTGATAACCGGTGATAATTTTGATGGCTCTATTAGTGTGTGTTATCTGTGATTCAGGTAGAAGGACTGCAGACAATTAACTTTTTCAAGTAGTTCCTACTTTTGCTACCAAATGCTACCGTCCACGACGACACCTAGCTGCGGACGTGGCTACTAAATGCCATCGCAGTCAGCACCTGGCAGAGAACGTTGGAACTAATATAGCGTTATAAAACTAACCTACACATTTTATCTTCCACAAGTGTAGTTAGTGGAAGGTTCTTTTTCATGCCATAAATCTATGACATGGGGCCGCCGGCTTTACTTCCCCTCCGAAGGAATGCATGCTGAGGGATTTTAACGCTCTTAAAATATCTGACGACTTCGGCCGGGTTTGAACCCGCGATCTTGGGCATAGAAGCTTAGCATGCTACCAACTACGCCACCGAAGCCGCTACCCTGGATTTCATAAAGTTTCATACTCTAAGGGTGTTATTGGGCAAACTTAGAGAACTGTGTCCTACCACATTGAGCTTGTTGTTTATTCATTAAGTGGGCTTTGTGACATTGTGGTCATTTATCCCGTGTACTTGGGTGTGTGTATGTAGAATTTGTATGATAATCTGTTTTATTGTAGCTTCCGTAGAAGTGTGTGTCCTTGTAATTCAGGTGAGAATTGGGATGCAAGCTGTTGTGGCTTTGAGTTAGGAACCATCCCGGCATTTGCCCACAGAGGAAACAACGGAAATCCAGTTCTAGGCCGGCCAAGGAGGGAATCGAAACAGACATTGGACGAGTGCCTACCTCACAGACATCCTCAGTGAAGAAAGTTACAATATTTTATTTTCATGCTGGCCGCCGCTCTATTAACATGTCCTTGAAGCATTGGGTGGGATTGGTGTTGCTCGAGGGTTTGTCACACATCTGGCACCCTCACTGGACAGAGGAGGAGGATGTGGCAAACGGCATTACCATGCACTGTGAAACAAAAGGTAGGCCACTTGATATAAAATAGGCCATGGATATTCATTTAAGTAGATAACCTATCATACTTAAACGAACAAATAATTCCTTCCCAACAACAAACAAACATACAAACAAATAGGAAGCAACATAACGAACGATGGCAGCCTGAGAATTTTTTATTTTATTTTATTTTTATTTAGTCAATTTACCCTCTAGGTTGGTGGTTCCCACGGACTCAGCGAGGGATCTCACCACTACCGCCTCTATGGGCAGTGTCCTGGAGCTTGGAACATCTAGTCGGGATGGATACAACTGGGAAGGTGTGATCGGCACTTCGCCCAGGCAGCCTCACCTGCAAAGCGAACAGGGGCCTCATGAGGGATGGGAAGGGATGGAAGATTGGGATGGATAGGCTAGGAAGAGGGAAGGAGGTGGCCGTGGCCTTACAGTAGGTACTGAGCCAGTATTTTTCTGTATACTTGAACCCTGATACGACAGCGAGACGTATTTTGAAATTATTGTTTGGCATTAATTTGGCTGCAGGCTTGAGGAGCAATACACTCGTCATTCACTTAGGAGATAGATAGGCAATCCCGCCATGCTCTTGATCACGTGGACAGGACATGCTCACTAACTTATTTCTGCAACTGTCTGATGCATATATAAGATGATAATCAACAGAGTTCGATTGTCAACTTCGATACAAGGAGAGATGTATCATGGGTAGACTGCCAGCTGTGGCGTGTCTGCTAGCAGTTCTGAAATCACAGACACTTGAGTTTTGTGACACACGGAGTGAACGTGCTATCGTCTCTGTAAGAAAAGTTTCGTTAAACACGCAGTCGTACGAGTGTACTCTAATCACGGCGCGGAGCGAACAGGCGGATTGCTTCATAGCAACATGCGGTTGTTCGTATTTCTGGCGTGTTTGGCATAACCCAGAAAATAGATATATGCGAGTGAGCTTAGTTATTGCATGGACTTGTCAGTACAAACTCCACGATGAGGAAATCTACTACATATATGGTTGAAATGCAGGAAAGCATTAGTATTATCAAGAACAATACGACTGGACTTTATTGTGAGAATCTAGCTGCTGTAGCAATGTTGGGCTAAGCAGATAGTACAGGAATGCAATGCAGAGGCAGGATTGATCATTTGGAATGACAACCTTATAAATACTACAATGAAGAAAAAGAAACGATTGTAGGCGTTCGTTCTGATCCAGTGGTTTTGAAGTACATGAGAATGAAGAAACAACTCCAAATGAACGAAACTACTTTACTGATAACGTCGAGGGAGCCTTGTACAAGTAATATGTAGGAACTCCGTTTCGTAGACAGTGGTTTTCGAGTTAGGAGGAAGTTGGTTCGACGACTAACAGCTCACCATGGACTACTCAGGGATGTGGGTCCAGTTCCTGAAAGGAATGTATATTCCTTTACTTTCTTCAATCTCAACCAGAACATCGCCCAAGGTAGCTGGAGAACTTTTCTTTCTTGTAGACAGTAGACTTTGTCACTTTTAGTTCGTCCCTTTTCACCAATATTTTATTAAATCGTATGAAATTCATTCGAAGACTAGATTTGGTTCCTTGTATCATTTATGTCGGAGAGTGTAATTTATTTTGTAGTTAACAGTAAACGTAATGCTATTTAGAGAATTACTTGTGTTTGTTGTTTTTTTTTAAATTTGGAAATAAAACCAAGCAATGAATTTTGTTGGGAAGACATCTGCAGCATAATTAGGACCAAGACGACGATATTTTTGTATAAGAATAGCGATTAGGAAGAAGATGGCCACACACACGTGCACTTGAACTATTCCAAAAATATTTCAGTGATACTCTTCGTTTGGACTTATGACATTCTAGTAGACATTTCTTTCTTTTAGAAATGATAGTTCATTTTCATCATTATTTTCCATGGGTATGGAATCGTAGAAATCGTCCAGCGAGAACAATTGTGAATTGATTGTCGAGGCATTTGTAGCCTACTTTCATATTTCTTTTAGATTAGAGATTTTTTTTAAAACTGAAACTTTAGTTCGTTCAGTCTTCAGCTTGTGTTATTTTAATTCGTTTTTGGTAGGCTCTTGGCTAGATCATCGTTTGATTTAATGGTTTGCGTGTATCTATTGATACGATAATAGACTCCTTTCCATGGTGTAAATCTCACGTGTTTTCTTCTGAGTAGTTAAGACGTTTTTCGAGTTTGTTTAGGCGAAACTGAACCGACTATTTTATTGTGTCTATCTACGATTTTTTAAATATATACGTTATTATGGAAATAATTATACATATATATATATATATATATATATATATATATATATATATAGGAATAGTGAACTAAATTAACAGTTCAAACAAGTATAACAGAATTTGTCATAGACTTAAATGACGATAATTTATGGAAGTAGATAATACAACTTATCTAATAAATTGTTGCAACTTGTTGAGTGAAGTTGGGAAAGAGGTACTCTGTGACACTTCTATATTCGTCTACGATAAGGCGTGATATCTTCAGAGTAATTATTGAAAGGTTTTGAGTTTAATTACGTTTGGGAAAAATTCTTGACAGCTTTGGAAAGCTGAATTAATGTATTGCAATTTAATGAATACGAATTTATTGTGCTAATGAAGCGAATATTTGACATCATTGGATGGTCAACATTAATATTGTATAATGTACTCGAAGTCTTATGTGAAGACATTAACGTAGTCATTTCGTTTTGTGAGAGTGAAATTAGCTTTTGAGCTATCACTAATTTGAATAGGAAGTTGTTGTGAACGTGAATTGGAATCACGAATGTTTCTCTTAAATGCCAGTATTAATTCAAGTAACCCTACGTTTTTATTCTTGCCTATTAAGATTTGCCGGAGATGGATTGCTTATATCGTGACACACATATTTAAGTGACACAGCCACTTTTCGAATAGCTTTAATTAATTCATGCAATATAATACTTTTGATATTTCAGTGATTTTAACAAAAATATACTGCATTCATTGAAGCATCTGGATAGTTAACAAACTATTTTCTAACTTGTAACACTATTCGATTATCTTAATTGATTGTTGAATGCAACAAATTAAGAGAATTATAACCTTGAGATATACTTGTCGAATTAAATGGAAATGGGCAGCGATAATAACAAAATCCTAACTAAGGATATAATCTGTATTTAAAATGTAAGATATGTATAAATTTTTAATAAGGGTATAGCAACAGTGCATGATTTAATATTGTATTTTTCATGTAATGTGTTCAATGAATGAGATATTTAAACACTGCGATTTAGAGCAGTAAGATGGGGCCTTATTATAGGCGTTTATTGAAACTATTTTCGTCATTTGATTTAGAGAAGCTTTCTTCATTTTTGTCTAATTGACAGACATACACCATTTGCCAGTTATTAAACTGATTTTTTTTAAAATTCTTTGAACGACTGGTGTTTTCTATTAGAAAAGGGAGTGCGTTAGGAGGACCAGTGGGTGTTTTTTTTCTTGAGTTTGCTTAAAATTAACGCCCTAGATACTTTCGTTTTCTTTTAAGAGCTTCGTTTCATTGTAATATATACACCGCTGGCATCTTCGTATCGCATTCTTTAATATCGACGTATCCTAATCCCTGGTTGATCCTAGTTGGTAGACTTTTAGGGGTTATTTCAGCCGGGAACTTCCAGAATCTACGATCCAGCTTTTCCATCGGATTTCAACAGGTAAGACCACGTGGATTACGGGTACAGTACCATCCCGGCATTTGCCTGAAGACGAAGTGGGAAACCACGGAAAACCACTTCGAGGATGGCTGAGGTGGGAATCGAACCCCCTCTACTCATTTGGGCCACCCGAGGCTGAATAGACCCCGTTCCAGTCCTCATACCACTTTTCAAATTTCGTGGCAGAGCCGGGAATCGAACCCAGGACCTCCGGGGCGGCAGCTAACCATGCTAACCGCTACGCTACGGAGGCGACCTGAGAAAAATAAAGGGGGCAAACCAAAGATAAAAGGAAATATGACAAGCGGGAAGGACATACTTTCGACTATGGTCTCAATAAACCAAGGTCTAATTTAGACAGTATTATACAGTCTAAAATCACGTTAAAAGACATGTGCGCGATTTATGAACGATCCGTTTTACGCGTGAGATCGATCTATAACACATATTTGTGAAGGTCCAGAGCCACTGCAACACACCGCTATAAATTTGGACTCATATTGCTCGACTCACATAGGAAAGGAAGTTGCACGATGCAAAAAGAGATGGCGCAAGTATCGCCCAGTTTATTTCAAAGTACAGTGACAGATAGCGCCAGCAACCAACGAGTAGGCACGAAGGTTTCAGACGCACCAGTCCACAGTGGGGAGTTAAGTGGAGTGGACGTCAGTACAGGAACTTCAGGAAATCAGTTAAATCTACAAAACCACATTATCAACGCAGTTACATGTGTTTGTTTAATTAACCAACCTAACTAACAAACTACAAAAGCTCATTACGTAAAATGGGAAATTTGAATAGTAACGCTTACGAACTAAACACTCTAGAACGCAATCACTTCAAAAGCTCGCTACGGTATCAATTGACGGCTCAGAAGGGTCTTAATATATAAACACATAAAATATACGAAAATAAATCATCGCAAAATTTTTGGAGTTTAATACAGAACTGTTCAAATTATTAGACACAAATTTCCACCATTTTAAACTATATTTCAACTTAGTTGTTTATGAAAGGAAATTTTCTTGTCAGATTGTTGGTATAATACGCAACAACAGTTCCCACTCGATTTATGGATTCATCCAAGATGTTGGCAACTCTGATTTGACCGTCAACTGTTTCGTTTTGATGGGAGAGTCACTCGCTGCTTTGTGACCGATATTAACAGTTTAAGACAACAATGGAAACTTGAGGTTATGGTCATTGTTGGTGCAATGTATTGTTATAGGGAGTTTGCTAAGGAAGTGTACCTTGTTAATTATTGTTTATAGGATAGTGGCCTATATTAACCGCCTACTATAAAAGGAGTTAGCAGGTTATTATCAAAGGTGTTAATAGTTGGAACTTTCGGCCTAATTACTACAAAATTTCTTGTATGTGTAATATTTCTGATAAGTAAATATTATATCTGTCTAGTTGTATGGTGCTGGTTAAAATTTCAAATAGTAAATATAATCGAAAATATTAAAATTAAACTAGAAAATAAAACATAAATATACGGTACAAACTAAAATAAAACACACATAAAATAAAAATAAAACATAAAACACACTAAAATTTAAGATAAAATTACGATTATAAAATTAAAAAGTTAAAATTATAAAATTAAAAATAATAAATAAATAGAAAATTTTTAAAATTTATTTTAAGAATAAAAAATATTGAATATTTAAAATCAAAATAGAAATTAGAGCTGAAATAAAAATTTAAATTTAAATAAATTAAGTAAAACTTAGAAGAAATTATACTGCCCTATAAAGGGTTAGGGGCGGAACAGCGAGGTCATCTGCCCTAAGTGTAGCTATTTCTCACCGTTAATTTCGAAATGTTATTATACTGTACAATATAATTAAATCGTTGATTCCTTCAATCGTTACAGTACAATCGGATTGTGTTTGGATAATGCGGAAAAACAAAGACATTTCTACACGTGAAGTTGCAGATTTTAATGCTCTGCTGGACGAAGAAAGATTTAATAAAACCAAGTGCTTGAGTCTAATAATTTTAACAGATCTGTAGACCAACGGAATAAAGAAAATAAAGTTTATAAATTCCGAATTGTTACAAAGCGTAATTTAACCCTTTATATGGCACAACTAGTTTTTATTTTGACGTGTTCTTACATTTTATTTTATTTTAATTAACTTATTATTATTATTATTATTGTTATTATTTTTATTATTATTATTAATGTTATTTTTTGTTTCTCCAATTAATATTGTTTATATATTTATTTCTAATTTTTAATTTATGTTCTTATGGATTTAATTTTAATATTTTTAAAATTTATTTAATTAATTAATTGTGAATTGAGTTTTACAATTATTTTAATATTATTTATAGTTATATTTATTATTTTCATTTTTTATTTCTTTTATTATTGTAATTTTATTTTTATGATTTCTATTTCTATATTTATAATTTAATGTTTTTTAAATTTTATCAGCACATTACTTCGAGTAGATGGCCTACGTGTATAATATTTGATTCTTAGAAATACTAGTAAGTACTTCGGCTTGAAAATTCTCCGAAATTTGGCTGAAAGATTCAACTATCAACATCTTTGAAAGCATAAACTGTCCTTACGACAGGTGGTTAATAAAGAGACCACTGTCCCATAAAGGATTGAAACGTCTGTAGCTTGATATTGTAAATTCTCCTGAAGCAATATATCACCTAAATGGGCAGGACCTGATGTTGTTCGCTTGACGGAAAACCCGCATTTGTGTGAAAAGTGTTTTATTAAGTGCATAAATAATTCTTGTATTTATTGCAGGCACTAGAAATTAATTGTAACTCCTCGCCGAATCTAATTGGGCACACTCGTGTTCATGGAATGAAAAGCGTTTATAAATAGAATCCTTAAGCAATACTGGAAACCGGCCTGTAATATTTTAACATTCAGTACATTTCTCCTTAGTGTCGCCGGATTGACGCAAGGAAGAGGTAATGATGATCGTATGGCCTCCGTAGAGGCCGAGTGCAGGTCTTTCAATTTGACGCCTGTGGGCGACCTGCGCGTCGTGATGAGAATGAAGTGATAATGAAGACGTAACGTACACCCAGTCCCCGAGCTACGGGAATCAACCTCATGAGATTAAAATACCTTATGGCTCGGCCAGGAATCGAACCCGAGGCACTTCGGGTCAAAGCCTAGTGCGCTAACCATTTAGTCACCGAGCCGGCAAGGAAAGCATTTGTACAGAAAAAGAATCTGTTGACATCGAATATAGATTTAGGTATTAGGAAGTCATTTTTGAAAGCCTTTGTCTGGAGCGTGGCGCTCTATGGAAGTGAAACTTGGACTATTGGTGCAGCAGAAAAGAAGAAAATTGTGGCGTTTGAAATGTGGTGTTACAGGAGAATTATGAAGATCAGATGGGTGACAAACGAAGAGGTATTACGACGAGTAGGAGAGGAGAGAAGTTTCTTGCGACTGCTAATGAAGAGAAGAGATAGGTTGGTAGGACACATACTAAGACACCCAGGAATAGCAAGCTTAGTTATGGAAGGAAGGGTCGAGGACAAGAACTGTAGGGGTAGACCAAGGTTAGAATATGTTAAACAGATTGCCTCGGATGTAGGGTGTGGTAACTATGTAGAGATGAAACGATTAGCTCAGGACAGGGAGGAATGGAGGGCTGCATCAAACCAGTCGAAAGACTGAAGACTCAAACAACAACCGGACATGGAAGAGGTGAACGTCTGGAGATCAAAGGTTCGAATCCCAGTACCCATCACAAAGTGCACCAATCTTAATGGCTTTCCCTTGAGTTTTCGATACTATCTCCCGACAAATACTGGTACAGTACACTCTCTGTCTGAAAAGTTCGTTTTTTTAAATTTATCGTATGGCTTTTAGTGCCGGGAGTGTCCGAGGACATGTTCGGCTCGCCTGAGTCTGTAGCTGCTTCCAGCGGATACCCTAAAGGGTGAGCTACAAGTTCCGTTCAATTTCATGTAGTTCCCACTTTCGCCACCAGATATCAATGATACCTAGTGGTGAACGTTGGAACTATGATAGAGCGTTCTGACAAAATCTAACCTAACAAATTTTGCTTTACACAAGTTTAGTCTGCGAAAGGATCTTTTACATGCCTTAAATCTATGACATGGGACCGCCGGCTTTACTTCCCCTCCGAAGGAAGGCATACTGAAGGATTTTTAACGCTCTTAAAAAAATCCGACGACTTCGGCCGGGTTTGAACCCGCTATCTTGGGCATAGCAGTTCAGCATGCTACCGACTACGCTACCGAAGCCGCTAAAAGTACGGTGAATGGGTCTATATTTCGAACGGATTGTTGGCTAACCTGAAACAGCCGTTACTATCCTTCGAAGTAATCCCCGTGGATGGTTATGCACTTCTTAGAACGGCTGAATAAGTCCTGAACACTCCTGGCATAGTCTTCTTTAGGAATAGCCTTCAGTTTGGGTCGTCAAAGCTGTAAATTGAAAGCAAGAGAGAAGCGTGAATGTATGCAACCTGCCTAGCACACCTGATAGACGGGCGGCAGTGAGAAGGGTCAATTTATGCAACCTAACGTTCACACCTGTTCGACGGGTGGCAGTGAGAAGGGTGAATGTTCCGTGGAATGGAATGGTCCTGAAAACCATCGTCACGGGTGACGAGACCTGGTGCCTGAGGTACGACCTCAAAGGCAAGCGTCGAAGTATGGAGTATCCGGGTCCATGGTCGCCGAAACGTCCTGAAGGGCCAGAGGTTTTCGGACATTTCGGACGTAATGTGACGACCCAACTGAAGGAAGACGGTGCCAGGACTTGTACAGCCGTTCTCAGAAGTGCATAACCATCCACGGGGATTCCTTCGGAGGATAGTAACGGCTGTTTCAGGTAAGCCAACAACCCGTTCTTAGTATAGCGCCATTCACCGAACTTTTCAGACAGAGGGTGTACCTTTTTTCAAGTCCCGGGTTACGTATGCTCTTCCTATACCAAACCAAACCCCGTGCCACTGCAGCCCATGAAGGGCCTAAGCCTACCAAGTAACCTCTGACCAGCCATTTGGCCTGCAGATTATTATGTAACGCGTGGTCAGCGCATCGGGTCCCTCGGCCGTTAATCTTGATCTCCGTGACCGGGGCACTTTATTTATTATTGGTGCCTTTATTGTGGCGAAGTTAGGTCTCTAGGCCCTCTCTTACACTTAACCACACAGAATGCAACTTACATGAATATCATATACAGTATGTTAAACTTAACCTACCAAACTTAAATACTAGGAAACCTTAAATACTAGAATTAAAGTGGCAACTGCGTGATATTAACTAAGATGTAAATTAGATACAGTAACAACAATAGAGTTTTAACAAAATTTTACTATGGTCATTCGCTCACACATTCATACACAAATTGTTCTAGTTGGCCTACGAATACGAGAGGAAATCTTTACATGCACGTTTGAAAGTTGTTTGGGATGTACAATTTCTAAGGTCACGAGAACAATTATTCTAAATTCTAGTTCCCGACAGGTGGAGAGAGTTACTGAAGGCAGATGAATGATGTAGAGGAATTGCAATCATAGATCCAGATCGCGTGTGACGATCATGGAAGGAAGAAAGGAAACGAAAATTACAAGAGAGATAGTGAGGTGTATTTTCATTGAGAAGTCATGTGCAGCTTTCTTTGTTCTACTTTTAACCAGAAAAGTAGAGCACTAAACGGAGACACTTGTGAGGAAAATTTTAAGTAGAAAATAAGCCTAATGCAAGAATTTAAAGCTCTCTGAAGCTTCTGGTTTTGTTCGCCGGTAGCATCTACTAATACAGCATCGCAGTAGTTAAATATAGGGAGTATCAAGTTTTGTTGTCATTATGTTATTAGACAGATAGCACACACTCCCGTACACGGGGCTACGTGACCACGATGCCAAAAAACCCCTAAAGGAATGAAGAACAGCAAGAACTGTTAGGAGATTCGCGTCTGGAAGGGCACTTAGTCGTAAAAACCATCGCGTCTCATTCCCGACCCCACATAAACGGGAATAATGAGGTACAGACTTCCATGCATACATACACGAAGCATAGGAAAACTCATAAAGAATTGAACCCTCTCTTACCCCAACTCTAGAGCTCATGTGTGGACTGGTTAACAGTACCGCTCCCCCTCCTTCGACCTGGCACACAAGGGCCCTATTGTTTCCAACACAATGGAGAAAAATGCACCACCTTTCCCATGGACCAAATTACGACTCAGTCGATTGAGATTTATGCGCGAGCTGCACTTGTGCAAGCCAGGCTTAAATAACGATTTGCGCAAATAGAGGCTAATTATCCCGAAGAGAAACATTTAAAGGTGAGGGATGAGGACGGATACATTCCAGCGAGACGTATTAAGCCACGGGCAAATGTTAAGACTTTGATATTCACATATTGGCAATTCCCAGCTTGTCTTTACCCTTTACAAAATGGAGCAAGTAGTTCCGTGAAGAATTAAATAGCCTGCTTCATATATTACACCGGTCTTTTGCATTTAAATACTCTCCCACCTATTTAGTGCATTTTCTATATTATTAAGTGATAAATAGCTTTTGATACACTACCTACATTCTGACACGGTATAGAACAACAATTTCAAAATAAAAACTGTATGTCCAAAATCAGTAAAAATGTATTTCTACGGTACAAGTAGAATACTTGCCTTGTCTTACATAGCTTTACACATTTGACAAGTAGTTCCGTGTAGAACTATACAGCCTATTTTCATGTATCCTACTCATGTTAATTGCCACTATCAACATACAAAATTTCAGTTTGATTGCTGTAATAGATTCGTAGATATTGAGAACCGTCTAATATTACGGATGGTCACCATGTTGGATTTTTATATGTAGGTCTTAGAGTTATGTACTGTTACATGAAGATTATTGTGTACGTATAGTATTCAAATTTCATTCGCATGATTAGGACACAAGAAGTAAAAACAAGATTTTAAAATTTCGCACAGCTGCCATCTTGTGGTCATGGAAACAATTGAAATAAATTAGATGCCAATGGATTAACATTTGAATGAGAATTTACTGTACCAAGTTTCACTGAACTCGGATGGTAAAATTGCGAGAAACGTCCATGTGAATATTTATACTTCACGTAGCCGCCATGTTGGATTTGTGATCATCAGGTTTTTGAAAGTCCTATAGCCTATGTGAACTTATGTTCATAGCTCTTATGAACATAAAACATTCAGTTTGATTGCTGTAATAGATTCGTAGTTATTCAGTGAGGAAAGAACGACCTTTACGTCTATTTTTATCGTTTACTGAGCCTGTACGTTTGAATCTCTTAGCCAGTTATTTTCTTGTGATTGTGTATAGTGCTGTAATGCCTTACGTGAAATATTTGTTACTAGAACGTGTATATCTGCACAATACGTAGCCTACATAAAGTGCAGGAAATCGTGCGCTAGAACAAAACAAAAGTTTCGAGTGAAATTTGCAGGGAGACCCATTCCTATAAATCGGACAATAAAACTGACTAATTTGAGATTCAAACGTATTGAAGCTAAATTAACTGGATTAACCGGAAACTTCATAAGGATATGCCGGTTATGTTTGGCAGCGGATGGGGAACATTTTCGGCATCTACTGTAAACTTGGTGAGTAAAAATGCATGATACTGATTTTAAGCACCGTATTCTGTCGTACATACGCGCGCGCGGCAGCCGGCAACTGAACCGTCACTGGCGGAGCGCGTGAGTGAGAATGTCCTAGCCAAGCAAATATAAAGACCCTGTATGTGCAGGTTTCTTTATTGTTCAACTTTTAACCGGGAAAGAAGAGCATAAAATGGAGACACGTGTGAGGAAATTTTTAGTCGAAAATAAGCCTTATGCAGGAATTTAAAGCTCTATGAACTTTCTCGTTTTCTCCTTGAATCATTGCTCCGACTTTAAATTTGTCTCCGATTGCCTTCATTGCTTGTTCAATGTATCGATTGAAAAGTATGGGTGATAAGTTGCAGCCTTGCCTTTAACCTTTCTGAATTCCAGCTTCTCTCTCATGTCCTTCGGCTCGAAAAACCGCCGTCTAGTTACTGTATAGATTGAAAATCACCCTCCTATCCCTGATATACTTTGATATTATCTCAGTGGCGGCCAGTTATAAGGATTCAGTGTTGCACAACGGACAGATTTTTTAAATAAATAAATGCAATAATAATACCGTACTAATAATCTTTTAGCAATAAAAACCAAGCGCCTCTAACGTGCACAGGAATTCACAGTTCTATTATTTAATAATTATTATAATAATAATAATGTTATTGGTTTTACGTCCCTTTTAACTACACTGGCTTTTAGAGACGCCGGGGTGCCGGAATTTTGCCCCAAAGGGGATCTTTAACGTGCCAGTAAATCTACTGACACGGCTCCCTCGCATTTGCGCACCCTCAAATGCCAGCTGACTGCGCCAGGTTTCGAACCTTTAATAATTATTAGAGGTGTGCTCCAGTAAACTCCGCAACTTTTCCCATCAGAGTTGGTGTTCATCAGGGGACAGCTTTGTCCCCACTCCTGTTCATCATCTGTCTTGACACCATCACAGCCGAACTACTGCAACCACATCCCTGGACCTTGCTCTATGCTGACGATATCATTGTAGCATGGAAGTCTCGCCGAGAATATGAACAACATGTTCAATGTTGGAAATCTGCACGAGACACCCATGGCCTACGACTTAACATTGGTGAGACAGTCACTATATCTGAAGTCGAAAATTTACGGAACCATCGTTCGACCAGTAGCACTGTATGGTAATGAATGCTGGCCAGTAATGAAGAGACATGAACAACAACTAAATGTGATGGAGATGAAGATGATTCGTTGGACACAGAGACTTACTAGACTGGACCGCATCAGGAATGACAATGTTCGAGCTACATTTGGTGTGGCTCCAATCCATGAGAAACTGTGGGGGAGCCGTCTACGTTGGTATGGCCATGTACTGCGTAGCAATCACTCTTCAGTCGCGAGAACTGCACTTGACATCAGTCCAGAAGGCCGACAACCACGAGGGTGAGCGAGAAAGCGCTGGCTGGATACTATGCGGGAGGACATGGAACTAGTGAATGCCACAACTAGAGACGCTCAAGATCGATCAGTATGGAAGAAAAAGTGCAGAAAAACAGACCCTGAAATAAAGCGGGATTAATGCTAGGAAGATGATGATTAAAGATTGCTTTCCAGTTGGTCAACATAAATTGTGCCTAATTACATTAGGCGTAACTGGATGACATGCTTCGATCGTCAAGCCATCTTCTTCAAATCCTGCTCACTTAGGCTTAGTGTATGTTCCATGATTATGAATTACACTTATGCACAAAATATACAATGTTTATAGACATAAGTTCGTAACAACTGGTGTAACGCGTCAAAAGTACAGTATTTACAAATTGGAATGCAGCCGAAATAAATCAGAAACCTCTATGGACATCAAATTGGCAGGTGAAAAGCTAAAGGGAGTAAGAGACTCCTGTTACTTAGGAAGCAAAATAACCAGTAATGGACGAAGCAAAGAGGATATAAAAGGTTGGTTGGCTCAGGCAAGGAAAGCATTTCTACAAAAAAAAGGAATCTGTTGACATCGAATAAAGATTTATATACTGCTCAAAAAAATTAAAGCACCACTTTTTTCAAAGGCCACCAAATTTTGAAAAGTTAACCTACAAGCTCGAAATCTCAGTATGACGTTTGTCCTGACGCCTACCAAGCATATGCTTCAGCACAACTCCCCAACTTGAGTAGTTTCGGGGTAGCACCCCGAAAACCAGCCCATTTTCGAAAACCGCAAATTGAAGTTTGCAAAAAACGCTGCAGGACTTGTCGCAGGTTGCCAAAGCAGTCGAAAATGAATGAGTCTTGCTCTTAAAGGTTCCACAAACACGTAGAAATCGTTATATTTGACGTTTGGGTATTTTCAACTCCCTTCATCATCCCCTAAACATGGACTACCATTGGGGGCGTCTGAGAAGGTACCGGGTGTGTTTAACCATCTGAAAACCTGCACACCGCCCTCAGTTGCTGATTGCAGTAAGTTCTTAAGGCCTCCGGCAATGTCCACACCCCCTAACACCCTCAACTGGCATGGGACCAAACCACCCCCTCTCGATTCACCCCTAAGGAAGGTTTTAATCGAGATGTTTATCAGTGCTGTGAATGCGGGGGTCTTCCCCTACCGTTTCAAAAAAGGAGCTGTGCCTTTGTCACCACCCCTTCCCCTGCAACCCCCGTTTGTATGATTTTTCGAATCAGGCCCTTTTTAAGGGCTGAAACGAGGTCTTAATCGCTGAAAGGGCTGTAAAGGTCCTTAGAAGTAGTGGTGACACGAAATCAACCCCTTCCGATCGATGATTGACATTCCGTCCCCGAAATTCGAAATTGTTGCACCCCCAACCCTCCCTGTCTGGACGCGTAACGCGTCATGGCAGAGTTTTCAGAGTTGGATGGAAATGAAGCTTATGGCCTGACATGGAGCCCAAAACAGCAGGTTGGATGTAAATTCATCGGTAGGGTGGGAAACGGGACCAAAAAGTTTTCAAAAAGTTAACAGCCTCTAGTAAGTACACCAATGCATAGGCAACCCACATCACGTCATTTTTCTCTCATTGCCAAACTTTGTAACCTATTGCCGATCATAGGCAACCCACACGCACGGACGTGATGTGGGTTGCCTATGCATGGGCGTACTTACTGTAGGCTGTACACTTTTTTGAAAAAAAATTGGTCCCGTTTCCCAACCTACCGATGAATTTCTATCCAACCTGCTGTTTTGGGCTCCATTGCAGGCCATAAGCTTCATTTCCATCCAACTCTGAAAACTCTGCCATGTTTAGGGGATGATGAAGGGGGTTGAAAATGCCCAAACGTCAAATGTAACGATTTCTACGTGTTTGTGGAACCTTTAAGAGCAAGACTCATTCATTTTCGACTGCTTTGGCAACCTGCGACAAGTCCTGCAGCGTTTTTCGCAAACTTCAATTTGCGGTTTTCGAAAATGGGCTGGTTTTCGGGGTGCTACCCCGAAACTACTGAAGTTGGGGAGTTGTGCTGAAGCATATGCTTGGTAGGCGTCAGTACAAACGTCATACTGAGATTTCGAGCTTGTAGGTCAACTTTTCAAAATTTGGTGGCCTTTGAAAAAAGTGGTGCTTTAATTTTTTTGAGCAGTAGGCTATATATTAAGAAGTAATTTTGGAAACCTTTGTCTGGAGCGTGGCATTCTATGGAAGTGAAACTTGGACTGTTGGTGCAGCAGAAAAGAGGAGAATTGAAGCGTTTGAAATGTGGTGTTACAGGAGAATGATGAAGATCAGATAGGTAGATACTTGATAGGGTTACAAACGAAGAGGTATTAAGAATAGTGGGAGAGGAGAGATGTTTCTGTCGACTGCTAATGAAGAGAAGAGATAGGTTGGTAGGATACATATTAAGACACCCAGGAATTGCAAGCTTAGTTATGGATGGGAGGGTCGAAGACAAGAACTGTAGGGGTAGACCAAGGTTAGAATATGTTAAATAGATTGCCTCGGACGTAGGGTGATGTAGCTATGTAGAGATGAAACGATTAGCTCAGGACAGGGAGGCATGGACGGCTGCATCAAACCAGTCAAAAGACTGAGGACTCAAACAACAACACTTCTATGGTTGTTGCGTTATTATTAATGTAGTTAAAGCCTATGATCTATTGCATTATTATTGTGACTAACTTCAGGATTGATGTTGTCTACTCTATTTTGTTATTTGTTTTAGTTTGCCACGGTGGGTGAGTGGTCAACGTGTCGGTCTACTAACCCCAAGCTTGCAGGTTCTCTCCTGGCAGTGGTAAGTGATTTTTGAAAGGCGGCAAAAATACGACACGCATGTCATACGATTTTGGCATGTCAAAGAACCCATTTGAATTCAGTAGGCCGTGTTCATAATGGCAAAATTAATCTCGGGAGTTTCCGCCAACACGAAGTTCCTCATTTGTCTACTAGAAAGCGCTATAATGTTCAAGGAGCTTACATACCTAACCTACTTGACTTTCATAGTGCTTCAAGGAACATCAAAATTCGGCATGCAAGCTACCCTTTGGGTGTCAAATAACAAAGCTTGCACCCGACACCCCAGGCCATACGATATTATATTATTATTATTTGTTCTATCTTGCCGCGGTGGGTGAGTGGTTAAAGTGTCGGGCTACTAACCCCAAGCTTGCAGGTTCGCTCCTGGCCGTGGTAAGTGATTTTTTGAAAGGCGGCAAAAATACGACAGGCATGTCAAAGAACCCATTTGAATTCAGTAGGTCGTGTTCATAATGGCAAAATTAATCTCGGGAGTTTCTGCCAACACCAAGTTCCTCATTTCTCTACTCGAAAGCACTATAATGTTCAAGGAGCTTACATACCTAACCTCCTTGACTTTCATAGTGCTTCAAGGAACATCGAAATTCGGCATGCAAGCTACCCTTTGGGTGTCAAATAACAAAGCTTGCACCCGGCCTCCGAGGCCATACGATATATATTGTTATTATTATTTGTTCTAAATCAACCGTTGCTATTTTAACTGGTGGCTTAATTGTATGGTTATATCTCGATGTAGCGAATACACAAATTATGCACAGCATTAGAATGGAATAAGGTTAGCTGGTATTTGAAACCTGCGTGCTATGCGCTGTCTGCTCAGATGATCAGTGAACGAGAGATATACAGTACTGTCTGTAAATAAGTTTGACGTGACCTAATGAGAAGGGGAAGACCCCCACTTTGTACCTGTGGAGCCGTTTTCACCGTGGCCCACATTTTAACCGAGTGTGTGGATCTTGCTGTCTTACGAAGAAACCTTGGTGTGCAGATGACACTCAAACTTATATTAGCTGATGACGCGGTGGCTGCTGATCGCGTTATCCGCTTTATGAGTGAGAGTGGGTTAGGGCCAGCAATCTAAATTTTCCAGTGTAAAGTGACTCAATGACGTGTTCGTTTTTGAATGATAAATTTTGTTTTTTTCCGTAATTTTTGTTTATTTTTATAATTTTTAATTTTATTTAATTTTTTGTTTTTCTTTTATTAATTTTTGGTCTTTTTAAATCTAGGTGTCCAACTCAAAATTTAAATGCAATTCCAAATGTGTATTCTTTAATCCGTGTTAAGAGGGGCAGATGACCTCGTAGTTCCGCCCCTTAAAACAACAATAACTAACTAACTAACAAAGTTTGACATGTTGCACAAGATTTTACGAACTTAGGCCTATGTAATCTAAACATTGCATATGTACAGAAGTGTAATTCATAATTATGAAACATTAAGCAAACTTAAGTGAGCACTATCTGATGATGATCGCTTGACGATCGAAACATGTCATCCAATTACGCCTGATGTAATTGGCCACAATTCATGTTGACCAACTGGAAAGCTTTCTTCAATAGAACTAGGCAACATTGAAAAATGGCTTCCATCACTTCAAATTTCATAAATAATAATAACGAGCAGTACTGTGAACTGTTTGAGAAAGCGAAGCGCTCCAAAACTACTGTGAGGTTGGGGATGGTAAGATTCACCTCACTGAGACTGCAGTGTAGTAGCTCAAATAGCTTGCCACGGTGGGTTAGTGGTTAGCGTATTGGACTACCAACCCCAAGCTTGCAGGTTCGTCCCTGGCCGTGGTAAGTGATTTTTGAAAGGCGACAAAAATCACGACATGGATGTCATACGTTGTTGGCATGTTAAAGAACCCATTTGAATTCAGTAGGCCGTGTTCAATGGCAAAATTAATCTCGGGATTTTCCGCCAACACAAAGTTCCTCCATTCTCTACTAGAAAGCGCTGTAATATCAAGGAGCTTAGATATCTAACCTCCTTGACTTTCATAGCGTTCAACCGAGGCCATACGATATTATTATTATTATTATTAGCTCAACTAACCCCACATGTGTATACTTCCCTAGAAGGTTTAGTTAAAGCATTTTGTGATGTCTGCCATATTAAACCGCCCACCAAAACACTAACATAAACATAGAGACGGAAACATTAACATAAAAAAAACGCCGTTTGGCGCTTCCGGCGGCACCGAATATTATAGGATATACTTTTCAACTACTTCAAAACGTAGCTCTGTCCTTCTTCTTTAATTTGCGACATCTCCGGTCAACTTCCGTACAACCTTTCACATTAAATGCCAATTCCAGTGAGAACATGTAATTTTCTATGACTCCATAAGTTCTAGTGCCTGAAGTTCAAGGAAACAGACATAGGAATGTTGGGGACATTTGATATGTTGTTACGCACATCAAATAGGACCTGTGTGCAAAACATTAGCTTTACATTAATTATTCCCACCTCAAACCCTAAAATTACTGGACTATTATCTGGATCTCTGGAAGAGCTCAATGAAGTCAACACCGAAGCAGTTGCGTGGTTGCAAAACTTTGATATTGAAATTTAGTATAATTTGAACTGCATATACGATATTTATTTGATTACCTGTATAGTCTGCCTGTTTGCCATCTCTTGATGAATGCAGTACACTTGCATTTGTCTGTTGGCACAGGCTAAAGTAAAATGTGGCTTTCCACAAATATCTCAGTCTCATTCATGGCTGTGATTATTTGGAAGCTACTGAGGTATGAGTAATGACCTCAGGGCACAGCTAGTGCTGTGGATGCTGTGAAAGTTTCTACTCATAGGGTTAGTACAGCTGTACCGACTCAGTGAGGAAAGCAATGGCAAACTACCTCATTACTCACCTTGCCTAGTACGCCTCATTATAGTGCTGCCTCGGTTTTGTGGGTTTCTACCACATAAACTATGGAGGTGCTTTTTGGGGATCAAACCAGCCTCCAGACTGACTACCTAACTGACAGACAGACTTGTATAGCATCGTACGCTAATTACTACTGTGTGGTCCATTAGATCGTTGCAAGACTCGAGCACCGACCAGATCTCAATAGTGGAGGTTATGACAGAGATGGTAGACCGGGTTAGTCCTATCCCTACATAACTCGGCTGGTCGTTGCTCGCTGATTGCTACAAGGAGGGAGTGGGGGCGGACGAAGACATCCGAGATTTGCCGTTTACTACCGATACCATCTCTCGTAATGTTAATTGAGCGTGAGTGCGCACTCGCCCTCGTGTAACCTACAGCATGAAGTTTTTCAAATAATCAATTCAATCTCGAGGTGAATGTGATGTTCTCAGAACTGCGGCATTCTTGACGAATGAGCTATATCAGTTTTACCAAGCACGTATATACCGTCTTCTCAGGTATCAAACAGTCATTTACCATACCCCACCTCTCCTTAGGGTAAATAGTGTAACGCCCAGAACAATATCTGCCAGCCGCCACTGTATTCTCTAAAACGAATGGAATACTGTGCTATCAATGTGTTGTACTCTTGTGTGCAATAATTCTCCAAGTCTAGTCCCTGCTGAATTACATTAAGAGTCACAGAGCCAGGACATCCAACACGAGCGTACGGGCTTGTTATGTTAAATGGCAGGGCTTGTGCATTGTTCGTGTGGATGTGGGGGCACAATTAGTGCACACCACGCTCATCATCATTAAAAGTACCACCCTCTCCCTCTCTCCCTCTCACACACCCAGCGATATGGCCCGATAAACTCAATAGAACGACTCCATTTTCGGAGCACATATTCATTGATTTTTTTTGCCCTCACTCCCTCCTCGCTATTTGCTGGCTTCCACCGAGTTAGTCCAGCGAATATGTGCTGCGTCATAGGTACTGTATATGCCAGATATAGGGCAGCTCGGTACTCACAAACAGCCCTATTAATTTTAATAGCAACGCACCTCCTGTTTATAAGTCCCCTATGGGTTTTGTTTTGTGCAATGGTTAATATTCCTTGGTTGTCACCCTGGAGGTCGAAGTTCGAATCCCGGCTCTGCCAAAAAAATTCATTGTGGTCTGAAAGGCTGGAAAGAGAAGCACTTCACCTCGCGATGCCCAATGAGCCTGATTTATACCTCGGCCACCCTAGGAGCGGTTTTCCGGGATTTCCCACCTGTAATCCAGATGATCTTCCCATGGTGTAGCAGCTAGTATTCTTGGCTGTCACCTAAAAGGTTCAGGTTCGATTCCAGGCCCTGCCAAGGAATTTACTGTAATTCTGGTCCGAGGGTTGGAAAGGGATACACTCAGCCTTGTAAGGAAATGCTTAGAAGATGTGGGTATGATTCCTACCTCAGCCATCCCGGAAGTGGTATCCCACTTCAAATCTAGGCAAATGTCGGAATTGTACCTAAATTATGGCCACGGTCTACTCCTACCCAAATCTTAGTCCCAAATACTATTACAAATACACACATTATTACAAGTATGCAACGACACAAGTTACCAGATAAATTCCACCCACACACAAATATTTATGTGGAATATTGAATGACCAAGATGTCACAAAGGCCATTTAAGCCACTTTCCGCAGCGTAGACATAAGTCCATATATGCTTGCATCCGGTCTATAAAGCGGTATACGACCCTATGATACTGCCTACCTGAGGCCTTGGTATGTTGAGAATAGTCTTACTTTACAGTAGTAATGAGAAAGGTCCATGATCGATAACGTACACCTCTTTGCAAAGTCATTCCAGCTACAAAACATCATTAACATTATCAGGTAAGTTAGGAGTAGTTAAAATTTTTCGTCTGGATACCGCGTGCCGGTCAGGACAGCAAGTAGTGCTCATTAGTCAGGTGTATGCTATTCAAGTGTGAACACCTGTGCGATAATCAAAATATCGTATGGACTCGGGAGCCGGGTGCAAGCTTAGTTATTTGACACCCAGAGTGCAGCTTGCATGTCCAATTTTGTTGTTCCTTGAAGCACTATGAAAGTCAAGGAGGTTAGATATCTGAGCTCCTTGACACCATAGCGCTTTCTAGTAAAGAAATGAGGAACTTTGTGTTGGCGGAAAATTCCGAGATTAATTTTGCAATTATGAACACGGCCTACTGAATTCAAATGGGTTCTTTAACATGCCAACATCGTATGACAAGCGTGTCGAGATTTTTGCCGCCTTTCAAAAATCACTTACCACGGCCAGGAGCGAACCTGCAAGCTTGGGGTTAGTAATCCGACACGATAACCACTCACCCACCGTGGCAATCCTCATGTGCGATGACTGGACCTGATAGGGATACACTAAAGTCTATGTACTTCTAACCTTAAGTAAAAATCAGTGTGCATGCTCTACTTTTATTATTATGTTGTGTAGCTTAACTATTTGCATGATATGCATATGAAGAGTTCAGACATATAATACAACATCACAGACTAGACTAGCCCTTCCAAAGAATGAGATTCACTGCGAATCATAAATGTTAACATTCACTAGACATCTATACAAATTATAGCAAAAACACATTTCTAAATACTTGTATAATTTCAAACTTTAACCCTAATGACCAGGATCTGATGATGGCCGCGTGATGTTTGAAACGCGTAATCCTAAAATCCCCTCTTTATCAGTGAATACGATTATTACATGTAATTGTTTCAGCAAAGTGTTCATTCATTCATTCATTCATTCATTTACTTTATCGGCAAATGGGGGTAATTCAGCGGTGGAAAACTCGACGATAACAGAAAATTACCTACAATAATATCAAGCACACTCAATGTACACAAGTTGCTATTTAAGAACTATAGTAATTACATCGTAGTATTTACACAAAATTTCACTCTTCTCTTAAACACATCAATATGTTGGGGAGAAATTAGTAATTCCACGATTAATTAAAGAATATTTTCCATACATTTTAAGCTGCGGTCGATCCTTAACTTTTATATAATACTACCAATCCTCCCCGGCTTCGCCCGGGAACAGTTATGAATGCATTACGTGCTAGGTCGTAAACTGTTGCTTCAGTAATCGAATGGAGAGTGTTTGAAGAAATGAAAACGTAAACACACTTATAGTGGGCGATGTATTGAGTATAGAGATGTACACTCCGGGACATTTTTGTAAAACTTTTCATGCTGAACAATTCGTACACTCATATTATATTGATATTTTTAACGGTTTGCCCAGCGTAAGCTTAAAAAGCACACGGACGCCAGGTCTGTTTTTCGCCTCTTTCACTGAAATCGTTACTGCATGGCTTCCTTCGATCATAAGTAAACCTTTCTTGAGATATCCTTTACAGAATGGTGAAAACCGCATCAAAATCCATTCCAGTGGTTCTAGAGATTACCCGTGATACCCAAGAATCGGGGAGTTTGCTTTATACTAAGGAGAGACAGTATTACACCTAATCTTCTGTAATAGGGCAAAAGTGTGTTGGCCGTCTGAAAAGTAGCCTATAAACTCCTAGTACGTAGTCTTTGTCATCATCCCTGTGTGTTTGTGAGAGAGAGATTGTGTTAGAAATCTGATGCTTCTCAGGGATGGTAGATCTATCAGTATTCCCTGACTAGTCCGAGAAGGGTGTGTGGGGTAACCTCATTTTGTTGTTGCGTGAATCCTATCTCGTCTTTACACCTCATGCATCCAAATGACACCTTCATGGTTCAGTGTACCTTGGGACTAGACATTGGTGAGTAGCTACTTAGGAAGAGCTTTCTTTTTTACTAGTGGTGTCATATTGTACCCTGATAATTTCCCCCCGAGATGACTGGAAATTTGTGAACAAAATTTGATCTCTTTTCTTTAGGTTGGTTGGTTGGTTCCTCAGTTTAGGTGCTGCGACGACGCGGTCATGTAGCCCCGTGTACTTTGGGTGTGTGTAGAATCTGTCTGATATCCGGTGTTAATTGTGATGGCTGTATTAGTGAGGGTTATCTGTAAGTTATGTAAGGACTGCAAACGATCAATTTCAAGTAGTTCCTACTTTTGCTACCAAATGCTACCGTCAACGACTGCTACCTGTAAACTTGGCTACTAGATGCCACCAAAAACGGCACGTGGCAACAAACGTTGGAACTTAGTACAGCGTTAATCAAATCTAACCTACAAATTTAGCTGCACACCATATTTTAGTTAGTGTAAGGTTCTTTTACATGCCATAAATCTATGACATGGGCCCATCGGCTTTCTTCACCTTCGAAGGAAGGCATACTGAGGGATTTTAACGCTCTTCTTTGGCCGGGTTTGAACCCGTGATCTTGGGCATAGAAGCTCCGCACGCTACCAACTACGCCAGCGGGTCCGCCTCCCTTTTCTTGGATATTTAGCCTGCTTACGTTTCGCAGATGACATTGCCATCATAGCAGATGATGAGAAAAACTAGAAATTGCATTACATGAATTAAATAATCATCTAAGGGTAAAATGTAAAATGAAGATTAACAAAACAAAAACCAAGATAATGAAATGTAGTCGAGATGGTAGTCAGAACAGTAATGTACCTAGGTATGGTTGGAAGGAGAAAGATTGGCTGAAGTAAATCTTTTCAAGTACTTGGGAAGCATTATTACTTCTGATGGGACATGTGAAAAGGATATTCGCTCTCGAATAGCCCAGGCTAAAGAAGCTTTCAACAAGAAGAGAAGTCTCCTGACATCCAAAGCCATATCCCTATAAGTCAGGAAGCACTTCATTAAAAGCTACATTTGGAGCATTGCAACCTATGGTTGCGAAACCTGGACACTATTGAAGGCCGACAAGAAACGATTATGTGCATTTGAAATGTGGTGCTGGCGACGAATGCTACGGATAACTTGGACCCTAAGCTAACTAATGAAGAGGTTCTAAGAAGAGCAGAAGAAACCATCAATCTGACAGGAACAATCAAAAAAAAATTGGATAGGCCACCTACTCCGGCATTCACCATGGTGCACCGCACTGCTTGAAGGGAAAATGGAAAGCAAGGTAGGATGAGGACGACCAAGAGCAGAGTTCTTCGATGACATCGGAGGAAGATGTCCATACCACCTGATCAAACAGCGGGCTCAGGATAGAAGACCTTTGGATGAAGACATTCATACTACCCACCAACCGCCAGGTTCGGGAGAGAAAGAAGAAGACATCTTAATTATTGAACAGTGATTTTCAATCAGTCAACACAAACTAATGTATGCCCAATTAAGTTAGGACTATTGGATTCCAACTAAAAACGTTTTACATGTGGTTGGATATTATTTACGCAGAATAAAAGAGAGGGTTAGTGGAACCACATATTTCTCTCATCAAGCATGCATCATCATATCCAGTCACAAACAAGTAGTTCTGTCAAGAACTATACAGCCTATTTTCATATATCCTACAAATATTAATTGCCTCTATCAACATACAAATTGTCAGTTTGATTGCTGTAATAGATTCGTAGATATTGAGAACCATCTAAATATTTTGGATGGTCACCATGTTGGAATTTTATGTTATTGGCCTTATATTTATGTACTATTACATGAGGATTATTGTTTAGGTCAGGCTGTTCCAGCCGAGCCGTTCGCCTGGGAGCAGATGAGTACTCGCCGCCTTGCGTGAGTAAACCTGCAACATGCAATACAGCTCTGCTCTGGGGGCTGCCGTCACTGCACGTTGGATACATCAAGACTGGCAGGAAGCCCATGGACTTTTGGTATGACCTTCGACCAGTGACGTATTGCCTATTAGAGCCGGGGAAATTTGCTGTATTTCCGATCGCGATCGTAAGTTGCCGCATGGCCAGTATCGCCCCCCACCAAGCGCACTCAAGGCCAGGTCTCTCCGCTGAACGAGAATATTAAGTCTCGATAATACCGGTACTGAGTGGGAGTCTCGATAATACCGGATCTCCTTTTTTCTCGGCGTTATCGACAGTATCTATTTAAAGGATAAAGCAGGCTCACTCACGCCGCTGCACGTGTAAAATCAAAGCCTTCTGTAATAACTCCGGAATGTAAACCATTACTCGTTCTTACATTTGACAAATGTAAAGCAGTATGAAGTGATCCATCCCAGGAAGATCACATTGAATTGAGTTCGCATCTGCCACCTCCTTACCACTCCTACCCTCAGTTACAAATATACACACACTAATACAGACACCATAATAACACAGGTTATTAGACAAAGTTGACACTCACAAGAACACAAAAATGATCACGATGTTGTAGCCCCTAAAGTAAAATAAAACTCAAATAATTGGCGTAGCAGAGAAGAGCTACAAGAAAATCTCACGTGTATGACTCATGAATTTTTAGCCCTACTGACTAGGAATTTGCTTTAAAGTCTTTCAACCTTCTTCTCCACCTTGTAACTGGTGGTAAATTAGAGGCAACTATAGTGCAAAAATAGGCTGCGATGGTGAAAATACACTTGGAAAACATTACGCTGAAAAGGTTCAACTAATTTCATCTACTAAAAACTCTGATATTGTGCTTGAAAACAATACCAGTTTGTGGCATGAGGTATATAAATCATGTCAGTGCAAACACCTCACTGATTTGTCCATAAATGCCAATGATATGACAGTTTGAGTGAGAATAGTGCGACGGGAGTTGCACTGAGAACAACTCATTACCGCGGGAATGTCATTTCGTCCGATACTCCAAAGTCTCGTTCGATCACAAGGTAATATCGTTGCTCTCTCTACCCATGATGCATCGTGTGAGCACGTGCGTAGGGACACGATTATAATGGCGGTGGCTTAGCCTAAGCATAATGACAAAGCCATTATGACGAAAGATAAAATCAATCTTATTCTTGAAGGTGAACATTATTTTTTCGTATGCCCGACGACTAGAGAATATTATTCAAACTGGTAGGAGCATTTGAGATAAAGAGTGTCAGGTATCCAACGCAAAAGTTTTCATGTTTGTAACATTTTCCTTCGTTGTATAAGAGTCTCAGTAGCTGAATTGGTTACGCGCTGGACTCGTGAATGTAAGGACCGGGGCTCGATCCTCGGTAGGGGAAGTGTTTCTAATTTTTGTTTCGTTACGTTTTATTGTTTATGTCGACCACTTTACCAGTATCTTACAACAAAAATGATACGACGGAACACAGTGCCTAAGGTCAGCCAGCCCCCAGTAGTCAGCCATGTCGTGATATATTTCCCTGTAATACATTTGTTTGGAACCTAACTGTCAATTAATCCGAGTCCCAGTACTCAGCCACCCTTGATTCAAATATTCAGACTAATGCTGCCCCCTACCGGGACTATTTGAAACTTCCAAGAAGAGACTTAGTTAGCTGCCTATCAGCAACATGGCAGTTGAAGAGCATGTGCAGTTTTTGAACTAACTGCAGCCCATCGATTGAGAGGTCACTATTATGCTTTATTTTATCACAAATCAATCAATTATGGTTGTAATACAATAACAAAGGATGAATTTGAAGTTTTTTCATGAAGCTGTTGTGTTTCTGTAGTTCCTAACCTACAATTTTGGGAGGCTGACTATAGGGACAGTGGAAGCATCAAAATCCAGTGCTCGGCCTAGGAGGCTGAGTACTGGTGTTTGGGCTCATTCAAGATATTGTTCCATGATGTTCATTGGTTGGAAATCGGAACTGGCCCTTTTCTATAGTGTGAAGGATATGTGCATGCCACTCAATAATACCAGTAGTCAGCCGCATATTAAAATAACGGCTAACTACTGGTGTGATGTTAACCAGTAGTCAGCCATGATATTTCCTTCCGGCTAATTTTCTTTTTATTATATCATGATCTCTTTCTGCATTAAATAACTGTACTTTTGCTTACAGGATCTGTAGCACGTGCCTTTTATAAATATAAATATAAAGATGCTCTCACACAAGCACTTCAGGAAATCCGAGGAAATGGAATGCTAATTAGAGAAGCGAGCAGGAAGTTAGGTATGCCAAGAGGGACTCTACAAGTCCGTCTTCATAATAGAGTTGCATAGGGACCACGAAAAATGGGGCCTTGCTCAATTCTGACTGAATTAGAGGAATTGAAGATAGTGAAATGGCCTGAGGGTTGGTTTTTGGGGAGGTCTGACAGTGGGTGGATGAAGAGTGACATCTTCTTTGAATACACTTTTAATTGTGTAGACAAGTGGTTAGTTGACAATCTAATCCCAAAACCCAATTTGTTACTTGTTGATGGCCACCGAACACATCTCACGATGGAATTAAGTAGGGAATGTTCAGAGAGAAACATCATTCTCTACTGTTTACCACCGAACACAACGCGCATCATGCAGCCAGCAGATGTTAGTGTCTTTAAACAACTCAAATCGGAATAGAAAAAGACAACTCGAGAGGGGCAGAATGATCCTAAGAATGTCAATACCCTTCTGACGAAGTCAAACTTCTGCCCACTTCTATTCACGATCCTAAAACTCGAAAGTCTCCCCACTTCAATTCAAAATGGATTCAGAAAATGTGGACTGTATCCATTTAATCCTAGTGCTGTGGAATACTCTAAATGTATTCAGAATCAATTGGAAAGCTTGGCTGACACAAACCCAACCCCAGAAAATGTGCTATGACGTGAACATTTCAACATAGCTAAGAAAGTTACTCAGGAGTTGAGGAATGAATTAATTTCAAAAGGACAAGATGTTGATTCTTGAAACTGTTAACACAGTAATGGAAAAATTTACAGCTGTGAGGCCGGCCACAGTGTTAGACAGTCAAATTGAAATTGATGGAGAGTTGCTTGATTTTGATATTGAACTGGGGGTATATGAAGTCCAGGGCACTTCTCTCATCAATTCTTGCTCTGTCCCAGATCGCCCCCTGTCTACCCCTGGCCCATCAAGTTCAGTAACTTAGTCAGGTAATAACATGGCTGTCGCATCTCAAGAAACACACACTTCATTTTTTGCCCTTCCTGAGGAAGTTTCAACTTCTATTACAGCAGAAAATTCTGATTGTGGGACCCCTGATTCCTCTCCTTCCTTGCAGGTGTCACCTTTCTCGCCATCAGGTACCACACCTACCTCATTAACTGCTAAAAGATCCCTATTCGATAGTGATTTGTATTTTCCATCTCCTATTCCGAAGTCCACAAAAGCGAAGCAGAAGAAGGCAATAGAAAGTGGGGAGAATGCACCAAAGACACCTCCCAAGGCAATTTCATCAATTGCATGGAGAGAATGGTATTCAAGGAAGGAATTGCAAAAGTAAGAGAAAGAAGAAACTTTGCTCAAGAAAAGAGAGGATAGGAAGAAAATGGCAGAAGAAAGAAGATTAAATGAAACAAAAAAGAAAAGGAACAGAGTTAAGCGAGGGGAAACTGTCCGAAACACAAAATAGAGACTCTAGTGATGCTGGTGTTATTAAGTGTACAGAATGTCAAGAAGAACTGGTTAGTGACGTTGAAGATGACCATCTAAAATATGTTGGTTGTGACAACTGCCCAAACTAGTTCCATTTAAAATGCACTAAATTCCATGGTTTGTCATTTGACTCTGTATATGAATCACCATTCCAGTGTAAAAATTGTTAAAACATAGGCTAAGAACAATAGGCTAGGATACTTTTTTGGAACCATTCCATGCCTGAAATTTTCAGGTGTGACTGTTTTATTGTATTATTGTAGAAATGGGTTAATTGTTCTTTTAGTATTATTAGCCTACTTTCGATTTTTGCAAAAAATGAAAGTAGACTTATGAGATCAACACAGGGCGAAAAAAGTGTGTCTGTCTGTGTGTGTGTATGTGTGTGTGTGAGTCTGTGTGTGTGTGTATGTGCGTGTGAGTCTGTGTGTGTGTGTGTGTGTGTGTGTGTGAGTGTGTGTACTCTGAATGTCTGTCCCCCCCTATCAATTCGAACACGGTGAATGCGAATTGAACGAAATTTGGTACAAAGGTAGCACTAGCAAAGGACACCTCAGTGTCATGTTTTATATCGCCGCCATCTTTACTAAAACTGAATGGCGGCCACTCAAACGTTCAAAACGTAAAATCAAATAACGACTAACCAAATCATCCGATCTCTACCAAATTTGGTAACAACATACCTTCGTATAGGATGCGTCTTGTGACCAAACTACAAGGTCGTCCGCCATACCATTTCAGGATGGCGGCCGTGCGAATTATGCAAACTTTATAATCCATATCATGGGACCCACCAGTTCCGATTATCGAGCCGAGAATCGTTTTAACTGTTCTAAAGGAAGAGGCACGTTCGAAATTAAAAGTTTATTTTGTAATACTATAGTGCAGACGTGATATTAAAAAGCTGAGCTGATTCAGTAATAAGACAAGATGGCAGCGGATATCTTGTGCCTGACTTATATTTCCCTAATTTGAGTATTGGATGCAATATAGCGTACTGATACAAAATAAATAAACTTTGTATGAAATGCTTTATGTATAAATAATATACTCCAGTGATGAAATCGTTTAGTATAAATCATTATTTGCTAGCAACTTCTATGTAAGTCATTTTATATAGAACGATATTCGTTGACACAATTAGTTCAGTGGTAGAGCGTTAGCCTATCGCTCAAATGCCTATGGTTCGAACCCGATCAGAGCTAGGTTTTTTGCTTGAAATGTTATATGTTTATTGTTTTGTAATGACTCAGATGTTTTAAAATTAAGCGTTATATTGTGCATATTATGGTGTAAAATATATATTTAATTAAAACATAATTCGCCAGCAGATTTACTCGAGATATCTAGCTGCCAAAAAAGTAACTGCCCGCCGGCATAATTTTTTTTTCAGCCCGAGCCTAGCCGCAGTATGTAATTCCGAGCCTCTTATTGGCTGTTATGTCATGCAATTCTCCTGGTTCCGAATAGTGACGGTAGGTAGTAGCAGGGGTCACATCCGATCAAACATGGAGGAAGGTTATCGAGTGAGATGTGGATAATATTCGATGTTGAATTGCATTATTAGCGTGAAACAGGCATGAAACGTGCTGTAGATCAAGTTTAAAACAACCCACGCAGCAAATGAATGCGTTCCAATCAACATTTAAAGTCCAAGTGAAATCATTCGACATTTGACCACATTATATTAAGACCTATGATAATATACTTTCGCTACGAGTGGAAATGTGCACGAGTGGTAACGTGCGAGCTTGGTAAATTTGTGTCTCTGGTTCAAGACTGCTCGAGGGTGGAAATTTTTATTTCTTTCGAATTATCTTATTATATCCTCCCTCCTTTTTACTGCATGTTTTATGCCTTGCTTTATTGAAATTATCTGTATGGGTGATTGAAATAATAAACATTGTTAGACGGAAGGGTCGAGAACTGTACGGGTAGACCAATGTCTCCAGATCCATAACATTCTTGATATACTTCTTATCTTTCTTTCTTCAATGATGGTAGCAGTTTTTATCTAGGTTGTGGCGTTTGGTAGAGGTAAATCGTTTCTAAGGTCTTCAACAAAGAATAGTTCTATTATACTCTTTGATAATAACAACGAGTTATAACTATACTCATACATTTAGGAGAAAGTAGGCTATATGTTCTTTACTGAACATCTTGTTTTTTCCAAGATAAAAAATATATTCAAAACACTTACATTTTCAAATTACTAAACTTAAATCTCCAGAACAAACACTGGCTGACTACTAGGACTAGAAAGGCTGACTACTGAAAATTAATGGCTGAGTACTAGAAAAAGTGTCAAGTATATTTATAGCAGTTACGAACAGTATTCATTTTGAAATGATGCTGGAAAAAAGTACATAACAGAAAAAATAATTAATCATTCTACCACCCAGTTACACATCTACCTTAATGTGCTTAGGCAATGGCGTTCTGTAGTAGGAATAACCCACAAGTTTTGTTACCTGGCTGACTACTGGCGCATTTACCTAGAGAGTGCATGAATTTTCAGATTTTATTACGCGAAAGTTACATACGGTAGTGCTTGAATGTGGCACTACTCGAAAAATCTTAATATGTAGCCTACACGTCAAATAGCATTTTGTTTTGCTGAAATTTAATGAACAAAAAATACCGACTGTCGATCGAAATCTCCTTCCATATGTTACTAGCAGGTACCCGCGGCTTCGCCCGCGATCAAGACAATGGGGACGATGCATTATTGCTGATAATTGGTCTATTCTATTACAGCAATCGCGGCTATAGGTGTGTCCATTCTAATTCTGAATATTCTGATACATACAGTATATTGATATGATCAGCAAAGTGGGAATTTTATCGAGTTGTGAACGTCTGCAAGGTTCGTTGTTACATTATGTTAACACATTTTAAAATTACGTTTATGGTTTTGCCATCTTCTGCTGAGACATAACGATTTTGTTGTCCGGATGCTCGCGAGCACGCCACATACAGTTGGCCATGGGAAAAAATTGTTTTGTCTAAATGTACACTTGCTACTGTTAAGTGTGTGTCATTGCGCTTTGTTAAAGAAATTGCGAATATTGTTTGAAGAGGGAACTGCACTCTTGCAACTGGAATGGCAAATCTATTGGAATATGGGGAATTAAATGTATTCTTACGTAAGCTATTCTGGATGTAATTTGGCCATACTAATTGATGATTTGAACGTAAACATATCCCTATTAATAGACCTATAGTTAAATATCGCTCACCTTGGCCGCTGATGTACATTATGCAGTCTCTTCCAGTGTTACATCCCAGGGATTGAAATTCTCCAACGACCCTTTTGCCCCACATGCCTCTCTAAGTAATTAAAATTCCTGATTGTTGTTGTTTGAGTCTTCAGTTTTTTAACTGGTTTGATGCAGCCTTCCATGTATCCCTCTCCTGAGCTAATCGTTTCATTTCTACATAGCTACCACACCCTACATCCGAGGCAATCTGTTTAACCCTGGTTTACCCCTACAGTTCTAGTCTGCGACCCTCCCATCCATAACTTCTGTCGACCAAACTATTATGTGTACTCGAGTTTGAAGTTTGTTTGTGAAGTAACCGATAGACCTATATAAAATCTAATAACATCATCATTTTCGACGTTCTATTTTACGTTAGATCATGTAGGTTTGGAATTTTTAATTTATATTTTAATATTTTTTATCACAGTTGGAACACAAGAAGTGCCTGTTTTTAAGCGTATTTCAACCATGCGTCACATTTAAGAATTATTATCTCACAAACCCGTCATCAGATCGAATCCAAATTTTAACACAACATACACTGGAATGTTGTATAACAGGTTTATTAATTTTTTTTTTGTGTCCAAGAAACAAAGTTGTTATTATTTTTGTAAGGTAACTTTTCCTCGGCTCGTGATGGTTTGAAAATGTAGTTCTTGGTCGCGTTGTAATCCTTATACATCAAAACGGTATGCTGTATGATTGTGAAATACGTAAATTAATTCACTTATTGTATATCGGTTTGTATTTGTACGGAGAATTAAGACATGGTTCACCAGTTAGCCGCTCCGGTGAAAGCAGTACATCATTGCCAAGATGGGCTACATCACGCGTCATGGCACGTCTCGCTCGGAAGTGATGGGCTCCATATCAGCAACGCTGTATAGCATTTCCCGGAGCGGCTAGCTGGTGAACCATGTCTTAATTCTCCGTACAAATACAAACCGATATAAAATAAGTGAATTAATTTACCTATTTCACAGTCATACAGCATAACGTTTTGATGTATAAGGATTACAACGCAACCAAGAACTACATTTTCCAACGACCCCGAGCCGAGAAAGAGTTACCTTACAAAAATAATAACAACATTCGTTCTTGAACACACAAAATTTTGAAATTAATAAACCAGTTATACAACATTCCAATGTATATTGTGTTAAAATTCGGATTCGATCTGATTACGGGTTTGTGAGATAATAATTCTTAAATGTGACGCATGGTTGAAACACGCTTAAAAAGGGGCACGTTTTGTGTTTCAACTGCGATAAAAAAATATTAAAATATAAATTAAAAATTCCAAACCTACATGAACTAACGTAAAATCGAACGTCGAAAATGATGATGTCGTTGGATTTTATGAAGGTCTATTGGCTACTTCACAAACAACCTTCAAACTCGAGTGCACATAATATTTTGGTCGACAGTAAGCTTGCTATTCCTGGGTGTCATAATATGTGTCCTACCCTCCTATCTCTTCTCTTCATTAGCAGTCGCCAGAAACATCTCTCCTCTCCCACTCGTCTTAATACCTCTTCATTTGTTACCCTAACTACCCATCTGATCATCATTCTCCCTTATCACCACATTTCAAAAGCTTCAATTCTCCTCTTTTCTGCTGCACCATTAGTCCATTAGTACAACTCAGCAACTTTTCTAGGTTTAAGCCGTGCCTTGTGCGGGGATTCAATGGCCGTGAAAGACAAAACAACAACTTTATTGAAATAAGTTTGCCCAATTCCTCAGTAAGAGTAATTAAGAAACAATAATAATTAACGTGACAGCCGGTAGAATACGACACATTCGACTGTGAATCAACGTTGCAGATCATGGTTAAAAACGAAAAAGAGCAGATCAAAATTGGCAAACAAAAATGTTCAGTTAAGAAAAAACAAATTTATAAAGAAAATGAAATCATACCGTGCAAAAAAGAAAGTATCTAAACATTGTAAATTCGAGTAAACTTCTGAAAGCTCGCTTACAACAACCAGCCGAAAGACTATAAAATTAGTCTCAAAATCACGATCGTATCCGAGCCCCAAAAGCAACCTCTATATATAAAATATATCTCATTTTACGCGTATCAATGTGAAGAGCAACGTTCGTGGTTAGAGGTGGGAACCGAACCCAGCGTTTTAAGGCCCTAAAACGAACGGTTTTCGAGATATTGCCAGAAAACTATCCCCGGTCTGCGAAATTTCAGCGGTTGCCATAGTAACGTTGATCTGTTTCTCAGAGGGAACACAGTTATTTGGGAATATCTCCGAAACCGTTTATTTTAGGAACTTAAAAAGTGTGTTTCGGGGTCCCTACAGGACCTCCGAGTATTGTTTCTCGTATGTGGCGGCTTAAAATGAGCTAAATCCGAACATTTTACCGACTGTCCTTGCTCAGTGCCAAAGGGCCGAAAAAAGTCACTTACAAATTGAATTTTCAAAAACTGTTTCTTATTGGGCCTCTACATACTCGGATCAACCAACATGCAAAATTTCAGCTTTCTAGGTCTAGTGGTTTGAGCCCTGCGTCGATGAGTCAATTTTGGATTGTCAATGCCAAAGGGCCGAAAAAAGTCACTTACAAATTGAATTTTCAAAAACCGTTTCTTTGTGAGCCTCTACATACTCGGATCAACCAACATGCAAAATTTCAGCTTCCTAGGTCTAGTGGTTTGAGCCCTGCGGTGATGAGTCAGTTTTGGATTATATATAAGAGATTAGGATGATATGCTCAATATACCTTAGGTAGTCTGTTAATATGATATCGTTGAAGTTGAGTGGATTCTTCCAATTCGCAGACTCCAGTCAACGGAATGAACAATTTCCATTGAATCCTTACACAACAAGCCTCAGTGCCTTCAGGCAGCGCCATATTGCCCAAGCGAGAACGAGCGATAATGTCGAGAATAATCGTTATCGAGCCCACATTATCGGTAATACCAGTTCCGGAACTAGCATTTCCGTTCTTTATTCTCGTCCAACGAGACCGATCGGTACTCAAGAGCTTTTTGCCCGGCTCTATTGCCTATGACCCCCAGTCCCTCTCCAACCGTGCTCCAAGCATTACTGCTGGGTACTCGCGTGTACGTATACTCAAGCTCATGGATTTGGAACAGCCTGGTGTATGTGTATTATTCAAACTTCAATCGCATGATTAGGACACAAGAAATAAAAGCGGGTTTTTATAATTTCGCTCAGCCGCCATCTTGTGGTTATCAAAATGAATTAGGTGCCAGTCGATTAAAATTTGTATATGCATATGCCGTATCAAGTTTCATTGGGCTCGAATGGTTAAAACGCAAGAAACGTCCATTTAAATATTTAAATTTCGCGTCGCCATTTTGGATTTTGGCTCGCCAGGTTATTGAACGTCCCATAGGTGAACTTAAGCTTATAGCCTCTATACACTTACAAAATTTCAGTTTGATTGCTGTAGTAGATTGATAGATATTATGAACCGTCTAAATTTTTCAGATGGTCGCTATGTTGGATTTTAATATATGTAGGCCATAGTGTTATGTACTATTAGATGATGTTTATTGTGTACGTTCATTATGCAAATGTTGATTTCGATCGCATGAATGGAACATAAGAAATAACATTTATGGTTATAGGACACTACACTTAATAAAAACAAGTAAATTAACTCTGACACACACAAAATTAAATATCTAAAATTCACAAGAATCGCCCAGATTCTCCCCCTCAGTGCGATGACGAATCTGACAAATGAGCTTGCCTGCTAGGCCAAATGCTCAACACAACAAACAAGGAAAACAGCGTCGCGCGTGACTACACGGGTCACTGACACGAAACAAAAACATGAAATATAAACCAACAACAACAAAAGCCTCGCCGGCTGAGATTACTTTACATGAATAAAATGCACGATAACCTAACGCTTCGGAGATTATAGTACGACGTAGACAACACCCTATTTACTCTCAAATATTATTTACAATTGATCATTTCTTTTCTGAATACAAAATGTTATAAGAAACAGGCCAACAAGCTCCGCATCTGCTAATGACCAACGGCCGTCTTATCTGATCAACCCGCCTCAAGATGTGGTTACTCACTCCCTTCTACGTCTCTATCACCTGTCAGTTCCCGAGCGTGTCTAAAAATAACGATTTGACCCAGTGTCCTCGTTAAACATCGTAGAATCAACAGCAACAAATCTCACCCATTTTACACAAATGGCAAGAAAACATCATATCCATATATGCGCCTCGCGAGGTCGCAAAATGAATGAATCTGGCTTATTGCGGCTTGACGGAAATCAGACGCCATGCTGAATTTCCCGCAGACAATACCAGTATAAATCACACATGACACCATATCATGGACTGACTTAAAAATCACAACAAGGAGGTCGGTTTGATCCAGATTTTCCTCCTTTCGCGTGCAAGACGCTCTAAACTGTATTACCAATATTAAACCCTCGAGTTAGCTGATTGCTACTCGCAACAAAACTACATTGCAACAATGGCAATTAACATCAATGAATCTGATCAATCGTAAACTCGACACAAAGATCAAAATCACCCCCTGTCTATTTTATATTGTATTAATTCAGTTCTACTTGTGTCGCATTACAAAACTCCGATCTACGTTACTTAGCGGCGTTACGTTAACATATGCGTACACGGCAATGCACATAGTTACGTACATTACAACAATCAAAATATACAAATATCTACAAAATTAGCGCTAGCTGTTTCCATGCAACTACTGTGTGTCAGACAAATACAAACTCTACGTTAATAACACACAAACAAGTTATTTACACAAATTGGTCCCATACACCATAAATTGACTTGTCAATAATAAAATATTATTCAGTACTCATCCTTCAGCAAATCAGCGTCATCGGACATCGGCAGCCATCTCCCTATTTAAATTGTTTTAGCTCATGGCAAACATTTCAACGAAGTGATGATGATTCCAGACTGCTTCCATGATCGACGCTGCCATCTCTCGTGCTGATACAAAAATGTTTGTCAAATTAATACACACTCGATTTCTGTCTACTAAATTCACCTTGTTTGAGTACTTTGTTCCCCAAAATAGTTTGTTGGCGAATTGTTGAAGATACTGGCCCTACAAAATAGTACAGTGACTAACTATCAAACACCGAATTTACAACACATTTGGCTCAATAACATCTGTGTCCACATGACACACAAAGTACAAGTGCCTACGTCCTCGGACGCTCAAAATAATAGTCTTAACCTGTGTCCTCCGATACAAAATATAAAGTCTTACGCCCTCAGACGCACAAATTAAAGTCTTAGCCTGTGTCCTCCGACACACAAAAATAAAGTCTTACGCTCTCAGACGCACAAATTAAAGTCTTACGCCCTCAGACGCACAAATTAAAAGTCTTTCTTTCGTCCTCAGACGCTCAAAAATAAAGTCAGTGTTCATGGCTTCACACGCCACCTATATATGAATCGGTCACTGAGAACCTATGGAAAGGGAAACATAAACATCTTTTCCATAATAATTGCCTTACAAGCTTGTAATAAACAAAATTAAACTCGTAGAAATGCGCAGGTCGTCATGCTAATTTAATCAAGAATCGATCATAGGGATAATCTGTGTCCAGTTTCCCGCCGTAATCCGAGCTCTTGAGCATGCCGCCTGGTCTGCCGCGTTCAAGTAACAATCTTCTCCTATTAGTTCTCACTCACGTAGACCTCGTGATTTTTCTTACAGCACCCCGCCTTGTAGGAGTGTCTAGTTGATCAATCAGACTCTCATATCATTGCATTTCCTTTGTCTAGGCGCGAAACAGAACAAGGAAAATGCCAAAGGCATGTGTCATCTCGCGTCTTCCTATTTCTAAGCCAGCCAGCACCTGCTTTCTGATTCATCGCTAGGCTTGGTCCCTTTCACAAATTCCACTAGCGATTAAGCTTTGTCTTTCTGCATCCAGGTACATTCTTACTGTCTCCAACCAATGCCTATAGTTTCACCATTTCTATCTGGTTTTCATGATACTGGTAGAAATATTATATATTGCAGAAATAAAACATATAATCATTTATACTATCAGAGTATAAAGGGTTCAGTACCAAGGTTCATTGCGTTTGGTTGGTTGAATCGCGAGAAACGTCTATTTAAAAGTCGCAAATTCGCTTGGCCGCCATGTTGGTTTTGTAGTTACCAGGTTTTTAGAAGTCACATAGGTGAACTTCAAGTATTTCCTTTTATCACCGTAAAAAATTCCAGGGTGATATCGGTAATAGTTTCAGAGATAATGAATGCTGGTGAAATATTTCGCACAGCCGCCATGTTGGATTTGTGAGACCTAACAAAATTTGAAGGGCACGGTCGGGGTCGCCCGGAATAGTGCTGTGAACTTACCGAGTTTCATTGTAATTGCTCCAGCCGTTTAGAAGTTATTAGGGGGGACACACACCATCACACACACAGACAGACATACGTACTGCACCATTATTCATAAAAGGGCTTAAGTACAGACATGGTTACAGTATTTTGGGAACACCCTGTAACTTCCTAACTTGCCTCTGAAGTCGATCATAACAGCTGGTCTGCAGCAAGGAAAAGCCATGCTATCATGAAAGAGATCGGCAGAGCTCGTGTCTCCGACGAGAAATCCGAAGCTCATCGATAATAACCATGTTGACTGTGTCTAACACCATATCGATCGATTCACCTGAGAGTGATTAATACAAATTAATGCATATTTAGCGCTTTATGTAAGCAGATACATGTGTCTATATGTATATTTCCATGGCAAAAAGCTATTATTAAGAAAGCCATTATTAAGAAAGTATGAAGAACAGAAGATGATATGTTAACTCACTGCTGATCACGTTTCGACTGCGATATATTTCGTATCGAGTCATGACGTGTGTGTGGTGGTGGGGGAAGCAGATGTGAGACTCAGGCGACCTCGTGCAGAGCTCAATGTATATAGAACTTGACAGCGCAGAGGGTTGAGCTGGAAATCAGTGAAAGTAAAATCGCCAGCTAACGGGAGTTGTAAAAACGTGTGACCGTGCTGAAGTGTATTCTAGTTCGTTGAGCATTCTACGTGAAGTAGAAACGTGTTTAATAGGGCTCAGACATGGTCTTAAACATGTAATAATTTACCTCTGTGACTGTGTGTCTACAGCAACTAACGGGCCATGCGGATGGATACTTTTATAATCACGACAGCGAGCTCAGCCGTGATGTGTCACGAAACTCTGCATATAAACCGTCGTGGAAATGCAGCCTAGATTTGATTCACTCTTCACTGTGATTATACTTTTTGAAAAGAGTACATTCTCAAGCAAGGTGTCAAGGGGAAGGGACAATATGAAGCTTATATCCACTACGATGGTAGGCTAAATTGATTTAAGAATCTGCATTAGCAGGGTACAGCGGGGACTTGTCGAAGGCAACTTTCTTTTAGCATGAAGTGTGCACGCGACTCTCGTGTCAAGAGGGGCCGCGTCGACCCTCGTGAACTTGTTCACACGCGCGTTCTCACATTGGAACTTGTTAGTGACGGTTCGAGTTCACTTTCGCGTCGTGACGAGTTGATAAACTGTGTGCGGTCCTTCCGTTGGTGTTCGAATATGTATGGGAAGATATCGCCAGGATATGTTGGAACTATTTCGACCGACCGGGTGTTGTTCGAGCCTGGGAGGACTTTGGTTCGTTCTACGGAAACCCAGTTGAAGTCCAGCATACTTTCTGTTGGTCCGGAGCTGATTATGGCCAACGATATCCTTTTTTCCTCATCTAGATTCGCCAAAGGTACTGATCACTTCAACTTGTTACAGTAGTGTAGCGTGGACATTTAGAAATACCACTTTGCCATATTTGATTTTGTAGTTTAAATGGTTCAGTAGAAAGTGCAGGTTCGATGTTCATTTCGAAACTGACCTTCTATGATGCCAGGATTTTGACTCATAAAAATGAGTGCATCCTTTGTGTAATTTTGATGAATAAATTAATAATTTCAGTAGTATTTTACAGTATTTAAACTAATATGCTCATTCTTATTTGTCGAGAAGCAAATGTAGGAAGAAGATTTACAGTTTTTCTTGTGTAAGAACATTTTTAGTAACACAACTTTCTTTTGAGAACGTTGGTTGAGTTTTCATATTCTAGTGCATTGTTCTTTAAGCACTTTCGCTTGGATTATCGTATTCTTTAGAGGGGAATTTTCCTTTTCGTATTCTTATTAAGATATTAGGAAGTTTTCGGACCCAGTTATTCTAAATGTTACTTCGAGTCCTTGGACTATATTTTCTTCAGTTTTTTTTGATAACAGATTTAACTTGTGTTTTCTGAGCGTGATTTTCGAAATGGATTGCCTAATGGGTCATTAGTCGCTTAGCCTTTGTTGCTAACCTAGATCCATGCTGTAGGTCTAATCCATCGACATTTTCGCGTTCGGGAAATTCAGGGAGGATCTTATTTTGAGATTGAATTTATTTTTATAGACCTCTTTACAACCTCAGTTTGTGTGGTTGGGCAGCGTTATATACAGTTTATATATATATATATTTTTTTTTTGAAGTTAACAATGGATTAAATTGATATCATTGCCTTTAGTGCAATAGTTTTTTTCTATTAAGAGGGTATTTGAACGACATCCAAAATTGCGAGGATAATCCCAGGGACGACTTACTATAAGTCATACGTTTAAGAATTATGGATCTTGTAATAAATCAATGTAAGGCAAGTTTTTAAAGTTAGGTGGAATATTTCTGAAATCCACTGGGCTTTGTTGGCAATCTGTTACGGGATCATATTTTTCGAGTTCAGGATTTTTACCATAAACAGCTGATTTGCATAATTGTGGATTTATAACAGTAAGGCTCCTATTATAGGTGCATATTGGTCTTTAGAGAGGCATATACTATGAGTAATGTCTTTGTGTTTAAATATATTGATGCAATGCTTTATAAAGCATATTTTTCTTGTTGAGGATTGAGCTAGGTGTGCCAATCAGGATTAGATTGATTGGGGTTTTAACCCAGAGAGGTGTTGTTTTAACCTAGTATGGTTAATAATTGGTCATTGTGAACTTTACCGCTGTTATCATGAAAATGCCTGTGTGAAGATTAATATTTTTCCGAGCAGTATTGTTGGGAATCTTGAGTGGATATTCGGTTAAATATTTCCAGTAAAACTAATATAACAATTTTGTCATAAGATGTATGTTTAAAAAGGAAACCGATAACTATTTAAGACTGACTTTACAATTAATTTTTGCTTAGCTTAACTGTTCGGCAGAATTTCCCTAAAACAAGAATTGAAATAATATTAAACAGAAAGGAATGTCGTGACTTCAAGTTAGTAGGAAGAGAATAATTGAAATTATTCTGGAATTTTGTGTAAATTATATTCTGTAAATAGGCCATATGAATTTCTTCATTCAATAACAAGAACATATAAAGTTACTGAAGATGTCGTGTAGGATTAGTAATTATAACCAGGATATTTTTGTATAAGATGTTATTTCCGTTAAGGAACCGAAATTAATTTTATGTATTCAAGTCTTATAATATTTCTCTTTTTGTAAATGCTTACCCTATGGGATTGATCATCATTATTATTAATATGCTTTATATTTTAATCAGCTAAAAGTTAGTTGTGATAATGGATAATATATATATTTTTTTTCTGGAAGATAATCCAATATAATCAATGAGATTGTTTTTTTTGATTGGTCGTGGTATCGACGAAATTGATATTCTTCTGTCTTGTTTATTCTTACAATAAATCACTTTACTACTTGGTTTTAATTATTGCGTGATGCTTTATAGAGATGATGGAAGGGTGTATTAAGGGGGCCATCGCTAGGTATTTTAGTGTTTACCACACCTTTGAGATTCTTTCTTCCTTTTGAAGAATTCTCGTGTTTTGAGCTAGTTTTTTTTCTTTTTCTGAGCCTTGGTCAGTCTTAATACATCCTGTTAGGTATTCGAGTGGCCCTATTATCCCTGTGTCTGTTGGTAGAACTTGGGGGGTCTTTAGAGCCGGGGCATTTTCAGGTTCTACGATCCAGCTGCTATCCAGGGATTCAACAGGTATTGGTAGGTAAAAGGGTACATTAGGTGGCGCCCAGCTCAGGGGCTTCGAAAAACTGGAATACCAGAGCGAATACCAGGGAGTTGAATGCCATAATTCTGCCAAAATTGAAACTGAAAGTACAAAGTGGAAATTAGTTTTATGATCATGTAACACAGATCGCGAATTGGAACACCGTGTTTCTTGTGTGACTATGAATCAAGGCGATAAAATAATGGTGAACCAATATTTTGGCACGAACTATTGGAATTCCTATGGAACAAAGCAATTACGAGGATACTCGAGCTACTTGACCCACAAGTGGTATTGCAACCATTATTAATTTTTATTTTATTTTATGTATTGGAGTGGTGCCACACGCTTTGTTAATAATTTGTTCTACTTGTTTCCGGCTGATGATCATTGCTGACATCATTAAAAATAGAAGTATTTGTAGTAAATTTAAAATTTAAGTAATGGTAGAATCACAGACCTTCACCGATATAAACCAACACGCACTTGTATATGGTCGATCCCAAATGAAATGGGGCACTTTGTGTTTAGACATAAGTTTATTTTAAGGTAACGCCAGACAATAAGAATGAGCATATATGGTAAATGGTGGTTGTTTGTAGATGTTCTCGCTGTGCTTTGTTGGTGTGGTATTCTTATTTCTTGTGAAGAGTAGTGAAGCATGTCTGAAGGTAATATGGTGACTGTTGGTGACGTTAAGAAGATGTTTGAAATTCTTCAACATAAAATGGACAATTTGAATCAGGACATTGAAAATATTAAGGTCCAAACTAGATCTGCATTAGACCATATGTCTGAAACTGTGCAGGGTGCAGTTGCTGAAGGTATCAGGGGGGAAATTGATACTATGCAATCCTCATTGAAGGCTATCAATGACAGTTCTAAAAGGGTAGAAAAGAAGGTTACCAGTGTAGAATCTAATATCGAAGATATCCAGGATGATAATAGAAAAACTCAACTAGATATCAGTACATTACGGGCTAATGTTGGATTGGTACAGGTTGCCCAAGAAAGAATCCAAAATAGTCAGACATCAATGCAAACTAGTCAAACATCAATCCAAACAGATCTTAACAATATGCAAACTAGTCAGACATCAATGCAAACTAGTCAAAAATCAATCCAAACAGATCTTAACAATATGCAAACTAGTCAAACATCAATCCAAACAGATCTTAACAATATTCAGACTAGTCAAAGGGGAATTGAGGAAACTGTAAAGGATGTAAACTCTAATGTAAGGATTATGCAATCCCAAATCAATGATTTAAGAACAGATGTGGGATTAATAGAATCCAGTCAAAATAAAATGGAGCTAGAGGTCCGAAAAATCGAATCTAGTCAAAATCAGACGGAGGTTAAGTTAATGGAGCTAGAAAAATCTAATAAAGAATTTCAAGTTGAGATTAGACTAGACTTTGAAAAGAGTGTGAAGCTCAGTAAAAAAAATTTAGAAACACTTCAGCTGCAGTTTTCCCATGACACTAATCAGACCCAGAATAGCCTGGAACAGTTGAAATGTGAAATGGGGACACTCCGAGCTCAAGTCACTGATCATACGAAACTTCTCAGGGATGATTTTGACATCGATTTGAAAGGGATCATAAGTGATAATATTGTAACATTTCGTCAAGATATTATGAAAATTAATGAGGAATGTTTTAAAGTTGAGAAATCTAAGTTAGAATCTAAACTTGCCACTGGTCTTGCAACTAATAGCAAAGACATAATAAATGTTAGGGAAGATCTAAGCAAAAGAATGGATGGAATTCAAAATACTCAGGTTAATAACATATCCGATTTAGAGAAGCGTATTAACAATGTTGAAACTAAAGTCGACCAAAGTAAGATAGAGTTAAATGAGGTCAGGGAGAAGAAAACTTCCGAGATTAATGAAATTAGAAAGGGTCTCGAGCAAATTAATCTAGAGGGGCATATCAGTTTAGATACTCTAAAAGATCAATTGCGATCACTTTTACAGTCCGATTTTCGAGTTGTAGTTGAACAACCTGAAGTGATAGTACCTGATGGTAGGGAAAGGATGATACAGGAATCTTCCAACAACGAACCCAACGTTCGGCTCAGTCAAATGGAACATTCGAGTCCCATTCGAACAAGCAGGGAAACTTTTAGTTCTCCAAACCCCAACGTAGGCGTGGGTGACTATACTTCGAAATCATCGGAAAGGACACCGAATGTAACCATAATACGAAATTTTGATGACAAACCTAGGAAGTTTAGCAATTTGGATGGAATGACACCAATCGAATTTGTCAGGACATTAAGAGATTACTTTTTGGAGTCACATGTGCCACGTGAGCGTGAGCTACGTATGGTGGAAAGGTTTCTCACCGATGCTCCGTTACAATGGTTCAGGGCTTTTCGTTACACATTTGACAACTTTGAGCAGTTTTCGGAAGCCTTCATACAAAGATTTTGGTCGATCGAGGTCCAACAGAATGTGAGATCAGAAGTCTATTCACGCAAGTACTCCAGTACAGGACCAACCAGCTACGCTGAATACTTTGCGTGTCAGTTAGCAAAACTCCGTTTTCTTCAGCCGCCGTTAACACAGGAAGAACTCCTTGAAGCTATCTCACGTCAATTGCCTGCGGAAGTAAGGAAATCAATTATTTCCTCCGGAGTATCGTCTTTAACGTCGTTAGATGACCTGTTACGTCGATTAGATCACATGAGTATGATGACGCAACCTACTATAGTCAAAAATGCCAGGCAGGAATCGAAAGTTGTAAACGCGGTAATGATGAACCGTACACAGCAGACGGATCGTTTCGAACAAAGAAGAGATGATAGAATAGGTCCTATTAGAAATACCCATCAGGAAGAGAGGAGATGGGAAAACCAACGTAGGGACGCCCAGGAGAGGCCTTGGCAACGTCGCTACGAGGAGAGAAATTTTTATCGAAGAGATAATGATCGAGACCGGAATGATCATCGAGAAACGCCTTATGATAGGAATTACAGATATGATCAAAATAATCGAGATAACAGATACAATAGGAATGATAGAGATACCCGAGACAATAGAGATAACAGATATAATAGGAATGATAGAGATACCCGAGACAATAGAGATAACAGACAAAATCAAGGGTACTCGAGATACAACAATTATCGAACGGAGGCGTCCGATAAAAAAGTGCAACAGGAGAGGCTCAAGAGAGGGCGAGATAAGTCCACGGAGGTTGGACGAAGAAAATCGAAGGAAAGAAAGGATGAAAATCTAGATAAGTCACAACCCAGTACTAGCAGGGAAGGTCGGAGTTCAGAAAGAGCTCCGGATCGAGAAAAAAAACGCCAATTTCCGGGCGAAATTAATAACTGACGTTGCCACGCATTCCTCTGATATCACGATTTTTGAAATATTTGAAGCTACTGACGAAGACCTTCTATTTGAACCAGAAACGAAACCGAGAGGAAGGATAGTTGAACTTCCCGTTATTGATATACTAATTGGTCTACAACATTGTAAAGCCTTGATGGACACAGGTGCTATGATCTCAATAGTTGACGAGGACTGTTTTGAAAGATTGAAACCAGAAAATCAATTTACCATTCTTCCAGCATCTCCAACAAAAATTCGTGGGATATTTAAGGATAAAACTATGAAATGCAAAGTGCAGATTCTAATGAAATTCTGGATCAATGAGAGAAGTTATGAACATATTTTTATAGTCGTTAAGAATATTAATTTTGACGTCATACTAGGCATCGATTTTATTACTCAAGCTAGAGCAATCATCGACATGGACAAAGGAATAATAAGATTCAAGGAAGAAAGTATAGAGGATGTAGTGATGGAGGAAATGGATGGAAACGAAATTAATAGAGATATCCCTAGAATGGAAATCCTAGATCTCATGTTATGGCAGAAATTAGCAAGTTCGCGAGAATTTACTGTCCTGAGGATCATGCGAGCTGGGTGAAGTTCATCCCACTCATGGAAAGATGCATGAATTCCACATTCCATGAGAGCTTATCAGATATACCTATGGTTGTTCACCATAATAAGAGGCCAGAAAGAGCCTGGACAGAGATCGTGAGATTTCTACCTAAGGACAGGGAGCCTACAGTCCAAGAAAGAATTAATTCAGCTAGAGAAAGCTTGATGGATGCAGCCGAGAAGCGGCATAAACGAATCAGAAATAAAAGATATCGGCCACCGATGAGAGTAGGCGAGATGATTCTCGTCAAGAAACCGACGAAAGCAGATGTGGCTAAGAAGCAATTCACCAAGTTTTCCTATGTCTTCCACGGACCCTATAAGATTGCTAGGTCGTTCGGAAATAATTGTTATGAGGTTGTAAGCCTAAATGGAAGAGAAATGATAGGTCGTTTCAATGCAAAGAACCTGAAAAGATATGTGAAGAAGATAGACTGAGTGTTGACTGAATAATGCTACATATGCCGAGATTACCTGGAATGGTGTAAATAAAAGTTGAGGAGACTTTTTTTAAGGTATCAAAGGGAAAATGCACCATTATTCATAAAAGGGCTTAAGTACAGACATGGTTACAGTATTTTGGGAACACCCTGTAACTTCCTAACTTGCCTCTGAAGTCGATCATAACAGCTGGTCTGCAGCAAGGAAAAGCCATGCTATCATGAAAGAGATCGGCAGAGCTCGTGTCTCCGACGAGAAATCCGAAGCTCATCGATAATAACCATGTTGACTGTGTCTAACACCATATCGATCGATTCACCTGAGAGTGATTAATACAAATTAATGCATATTTAGCGCTTTATGTAAGCAGATACATGTGTCTATATGTATATTTCCATGGCAAAAAGCTATTATTAAGAAAGCCATTATTAAGAAAGTATGAAGAACAGAAGATGATATGTTAACTCACTGCTGATCACGTTTCGACTGCGATATATTTCGTATCGAGTCATGACGTGTGTGTGGTGGTGGGGGAAGCAGATGTGAGACTCAGGCGACCTCGTGCAGAGCTCAATGTATATAGAACTTGACAGCGCAGAGGGTTGAGCTGGAAATCAGTGAAAGTAAAATCGCCAGCTAACGGGAGTTGTAAAAACGTGTGACCGTGCTGAAGTGTATTCTAGTTCGTTGAGCATTCTACGTGAAGTAGAAACGTGTTTAATAGGGCTCAGACATGGTCTTAAACATGTAATAATTTACCTCTGTGACTGTGTGTCTACAGCAACTAACGGGCCATGCGGATGGATACTTTTATAATCACGACAGCGAGCTCAGCCGTGATGTGTCACGAAACTCTGCATATAAACCGTCGTGGAAATGCAGCCTAGATTTGATTCACTCTTCACTGTGATTATACTTTTTGAAAAGAGTACATTCTCAAGCAAGGTGTCAAGGGGAAGGGACAATATGAAGCTTATATCCACTACGATGGTAGGCTAAATTGATTTAAGAATACTGCATTAGCAGGGTACAGCGGGGACTTGTCGAAGGCAACTTTCTTTTAGCATGAAGTGTGCACGCGACTCTCGTGTCAAGAGGGGCCGCGTCGACCCTCGTGAACTTGTTCACACGCGCGTTCTCACATTGGAACTTGTTAGTGACGGTTCGAGTTCACTTTCGCGTCGTGACGAGTTGATAAACTGTGTGCGGTCCTTCCGTTGGTGTTCGAATATGTATGGGAAGATATCGCCAGGATATGTTGGAACTATTTCGACCGACCGGGTGTTGTTCGAGCCTGGGAGGACTTTGGTTCGTTCTACGGAAACCCAGTTGAAGTCCAGCATACTTTCTGTTGGTCCGGAGCTGATTATGGCCAACGATATCCTTTTTTCCTCATCTAGATTCGCCAAAGGTACTGATCACTTCAACTTGTTACAGTAGTGTAGCGTGGACATTTAGAAATACCACTTTGCCATATTTGATTTTGTAGTTTAAATGGTTCAGTAGAAAGTGCAGGTTCGATGTTCATTTCGAAACTGACCTTCTATGATGCCAGGATTTTGACTCATAAAAATGAGTGCATCCTTTGTGTAATTTTGATGAATAAATTAATAATTTCAGTAGTATTTTACAGTATTTAAACTAATATGCTCATTCTTATTTGTCGAGAAGCAAATGTAGGAAGAAGATTTACAGTTTTTCTTGTGTAAGAACATTTTTAGTAACACAACTTTCTTTTGAGAACGTTGGTTGAGTTTTCATATTCTAGTGCATTGTTCTTTAAGCACTTTCGCTTGGATTATCGTATTCTTTAGAGGGGAATTTTCCTTTTCGTATTCTTATTAAGATATTAGGAAGTTTTCGGACCCAGTTATTCTAAATGTTACTTCGAGTCCTTGGACTATATTTTCTTCAGTTTTTTTTTGATAACAGATTTAACTTGTGTTTTCTGAGCGTGATTTTCGAAATGGATTGCCTAATGGGTCATTAGTCGCTTAGCCTTTGTTGCTAACCTAGATCCATGCTGTAGGTCTAATCCATCGACATTTTCGCGTTCGGGAAATTCAGGGAGGATCTTATTTTGAGATTGAATTTATTTTTATAGACCTCTTTACAACCTCAGTTTGTGTGGTTGGGCAGCGTTATATACAGTTTATATATATATATATATATTTTTTGAAGTTAACAATGGATTAAATTGATATCATTGCCTTTAGTGCAATAGTTTTTTTCTATTAAGAGGGTATTTGAACGACATCCAAAATTGCGAGGATAATCCCAGGGACGACTTACTATAAGTCATACGTTTAAGAATTATGGATCTTGTAATAAATCAATGTAAGGCAAGTTTTTAAAGTTAGGTGGAATATTTCTGAAATCCACTGGGCTTTGTTGGCAATCTGTTACGGGATCATATTTTTCGAGTTCAGGATTTTTACCATAAACAGCTGATTTGCATAATTGTGGATTTATAACAGTAAGGCTCCTATTATAGGTGCATATTGGTCTTTAGAGAGGCATATACTATGAGTAATGTCTTTGTGTTTAAATATATTGATGCAATGCTTTATAAAGCATATTTTTCTTGTTGAGGATTGAGCTAGGTGTGCCAATCAGGATTAGATTGATTGGGGTTTTAACCCAGAGAGGTGTTGTTTTAACCTAGTATGGTTAATAATTGGTCATTGTGAACTTTACCGCTGTTATCGTGAAAATGCCTGTGTGAAGATTAATATTTTTCCGAGCAGTATTGTTGGGAATCTTGAGTGGATATTCGGTTAAATATTTCCAGTAAAACTAATATAACAATTTTGTCATAAGATGTATGTTTAAAAAGGAAACCGATAACTATTTAAGACTGACTTTACAATTAATTTTTGCTTAGCTTAACTGTTCGGCAGAATTTCCCTAAAACAAGAATTGAAATAATATTAAACAGAAAGGAATGTCGTGACTTCAAGTCAGTAGGAAGAGAATAATTGAAATTATTCTGGAATTTTGTGTAAATTATATTCTGTAAATAGGCCATATGAATTTCTTCATTCAATAACAAGAACATATAAAGTTACTGAAGATGTCGTGTAGGATTAGTAATTATAACCAGGATATTTTTGTATAAGATGTTATTTCCGTTAAGGAACCGAAATTAATTTTATGTATTCAAGTCTTATAATATTTCTCTTTTTGTAAATGCTTACCCTATGGGATTGATCATCATTATTATTAATATGCCTCATATTTTAATCAGCTAAAAGTTAGTTGTGATAATGGATAATATATATATTTTTTTTCTGGAAGATAATCCAATATAATCAATGAGATTGTTTTTTTTGATTGGTCGTGGTATCGACGAAATTGATATTCTTCTGTCTTGTTTATTCTTACAATAAATCACTTTACTACTTGGTTTTAATTATTGCGTGATGCTTTATAGAGATGATGGAAGGGTGTATTAAGGGGGCCATCGCTAGGTATTTTAGTGTTTACCACACCTTTGAGATTCTTTCTTCCTTTTGAAGAATTCTCGTGTTTTGAGCTAGTTTTTTTTCTTTTTCTGAGCCTTGGTCAGTCTTAATACATCCTGTTAGGTATTCGAGTGGCCCTATTATCCCTGTGTCTGTTGGTAGAACTTGGGGGGTCTTTAGAGCCGGGGCATTTTCAGGTTCTACGATCCAGCTGCTATCCAGGGATTCAACAGGTATTGGTAGGTAAAAGGGTACAGTACAAAAGGTGATTTCATAAGCCTATTTTTAGCCTACTTTCGATTTTTGCAAAAAATGAAAGTAGACTTATGAGATCAACACAGGGCGAAAAAAGTGTGTCTGTCTGTGTGTGTGTATGTGTGTGTGTGAGTCTGTGTGTGTGTGTGTATGTGTGTGTGTGAGTCTGTGTGTGTGTGTGTCTGTGTGTGTGTGAGTGTGTGTACTCTGAATGTCTGTCCCCCCCTATCAATTCGAACACGGTGAATGCGAATTGAACGAAATTTGGTACAAAGGTAGCACTAGCAAAGGACACCTCAGTGCCATGTTTTATATCACCGCCATCTTGACGAAAACGTAATGGCGGCCACACAAATGTTCAAAGCTTAAATCAAATTACGAATAACCTAATCATCCGATCTCTACCAAATTTTGCAACAACATGCCTTTATGGGGGGAGCATCCTTTGACCAAACCAATAGGCCATCAGCGTAATAGTTTGCGGATGGCGGCCATCTTTGTGTGAAAATCGATTCCCCCTGTTAATTCGAACACGGTGCAACCGAATGGAACGAAATTTGGTACGGAGGTAGTACTAACAAAAGGCACCTCAGTGTCATGTTTTATATCGCCGCCATCTTGACAAAAACGTAATGGCGGCCACACAAATGTTCAAAGCTTAAATCAAATTACGACTAACCTAATCATCGGATCTCTACCAAATTTTGCAACAACATACCTTTATTGGGGGAGCATCCTTTGACCAAACTAATAGGTCATCAGCGTAATAGTTTGCGGATGGCGGCCATCTTTGTGTGAAAATCGATTCCCCCTATTAATTCGAACACGGTGCAACCGAATGGAACGAAATTTGGTACAGAGGTAGTACTAACAAAAGGCACCTCAGTGTCATGTTTTATATCACCGCCATCTAGACGGAAACGTAATGGCGGCCACACAAATGTTCAAAGCTTAATTCAAATTACGATTAACCTAATCATCCGATCTCTACCAAATTTTGCAACAACATACCTTTATAGAGGAAGCATCCTTTGACCAAATAACTAGGTCATTAGCCTAATAGTTTGCGGATGGCGGCCATCTTTGTGTGAAAATCAATTCCCCCTATTAATTCAAACACGGTGAAACCGAATGGAACGAAATTTGGTACAGAGGTAGCACTAGCAAAGGGCATCTCAATGTCATGTTTTATATCGCCGCCATATTGACAGAAACGTAATGGCGGCCTCACAAATGTTCAAAGCTTAAGTTAAATTACGACTAACATAACCATCCGATCTCTACCATACTTTGCAACAACATTCCTTTATGGAGGGAGAATCCTTTGACCAATCTAATAGGTTATTAGCCTAATAGTTTGCGGATGGCGGCCATCTTTATGTCAAAATTGATTCCCCCTATTAATTCGAACACGGTGGAACCGAATGAACGAAATTTGGGACAGAGGTAGCACTAGCAAAGGGCACCTCAGTGTCATGTTTTATATCGCCGCCATCTTGACGGAAACGTAATGGTTGCCACACAAATGTTCAAAGCTTAAATTAAATTACGATTAGCCTAATCATCCGATCTCTAGCAAATTTAGCAACAACATACCTTTATGGAGGGAGCATCCTTTGACCAAACTAATAGGTCATCAGCCTAATATTTTGCGGATGGCGTCCATCTTTGTGTGAAAATCGATTCCCCTTATCAATTCGAACACGGTGAAACCGAATGGAACGAAATTTGGTACAGAGGTAGCACTAGCAAAGGGCACCTCAGTGTCATGTTTTATATCACCGCTATCTTGACGGAAACGTAATCGCGGCCTCCCAAATGTTAAAAGCTAAAATGTAATTACGACCAACCTAATAATCTAGTTTCTACCAAATTTTGCAACACCATATCTTTATGTGGGAAACATATTCAGACCAAACTGCAAGAACATCAGCCCAATAGTTTGCAGATGGTGGCCAACTATGTGTGCAAATCGATTTCCCCTATCAATTCAAACACGGTGAAACCGAATTGAACGAAATTTGGTACAGAGGTAGCACTAGCAAAGGGCACCTCATATTCATGTTTAATAACCCTATAGCACGTTGTATTTCAACAAGCTACTACAACCAACATTCAATCATACTCCTTGAAAAGGACAAAGAGTTATAACAATACCCATGCATTTAGGAGAAAGTAGGCTATATGTTCTTTACTGAACATCTTGTTTTATTCATAAATAAAATAGGCTAAAAACGCAAGACAAAATTATTTCTACCGACCACGGTGGCAAGAGCGCTCCCGCGCTACCTCGTGCCTCTCTGACATCGGGGGAGTGTGGGTTTGAATCCCACGTCAGCCGTCCTGCAATGGTTTTCGTGGTTTCCAATTCTCACCGCGAGGCAAATGCTAGGAAAGTTTCTTTCAACAAGTCCCCGGCCGACTTCCTTCCCCGACCCTTCCTTAATTAGACCCAAGTTAACATGTTTTTGGACACTCACGGCACTAGAAGCCATACTCTAAATCTTAAAAAAGAATGTCTGTCTGTTCGTCTTTTATGCGTTCATAAACCATTCATCCAATTGCGATCAAATTTTGATGAGTTGTTGTACACACTTTTGGAATGTTCACAGGCATAGTTAATCCATTTCACAATAGATAGCGCTCGAGTAGTTTAAACAAATGCGTAATGGCGATGCGTTCATATACAATTCATCCGATTGCGATCAAATTTTGGTGAGTTGTTGTGCACAGTCCCGAAAAAGTTGCAGGCGTAGTAAATCCAATTTACAATAGATAGCGCGCGAGTAGCTTCAACAAAATTGCGTGCGTTTGTTTCAAGAAAGTCCCACATGAGTTCACATACCATTCATCCCATTGCGATGAATTTTGGGTGAGATATTCTGTACACTTCAGGTAAGGTCTATGGCTTAGTAAATCCATGTTATAATAGGTAGCGCACGAGTAGATTGAACAAATGGGCATCGACGCGCGATGTGTTTCAGAAAATCCCGTATGAGTTCATATACTACTCGCCTGATAGCGATGAAACTTGGGTGAGATATTGTGTACACTCCAAGGAAGGTTTCTGGCTTAGTAAATCCACTTTACAATAGGTACCGCACAAGTAGATTAAACAAATGAGCGACGACGCGCGAAGTGTTTCAACATAGTCCCGTATGCGTTCATATACCATTCGTCCGATAGCGACCACACTTGGATGAGTTGTTGTGTACACTCCAGGGAAAATTTCAGGCTTAGTAAATCCATTTTACAATAGGTAGCGCACAAGTAGATTCAACAAATGGGGGAAATCGCGCGAAGCGTTTCAACAAAGTCCCGTATGCGTTCATATACCATTCGTCCGATAGCGATGAAACTTGGGTGAGATGTTGTGTACACTTTAGGGAAGGTTTCTGGCTTAGTACATCCACTTTACAATAGGTATCGCACAAGTAGATTCGACAAATGAGCGACGGCACGCGAATCGTTTTAACAAAGTCCCGTATGCGTTCATATACCTTTCTTCCGATTGCTATGAAACTTTGGTGAATTGTTGTGCACACTCCAGGAAAGGTTTCTGACTTAGTAAATCCTTTTTACAATAGGTAGCGCACGAGTAAATTCAGCAAATGAGTAACGGCGCGCCTATCGTTTAAAAAAAACGTATGCGTTCATATACCATTCATGCGATTGCAATGAAATTTGGTGAAATGTTGTTTCCACTCCCGCGAAGATTTCTGATTTAGTAAATCCATTTTACAATTGGTAGCGCACGAGTAGATTCAAATAATGAGCGACAGCGCGTGAATCGTTTCAACCAAGTCTCGTAATCGTTCATATACCATTCATCCGATTGTGATAAAACTTAAGTGAGTTGAGTACAGTCCTGCGAAGGTGTATGAATTAGTAAATCCCTATTTCAATGGGTGGCGCACAAGTAGATTCAGCAAATGTGTGACGGCGCGCGAATCGTTTAAGCAAAATCCCGTATGCATTCGTATGCCATTCATCCGATTGCGATGAAACTTTGATGAGTTGTTGTGTACACGCCAGGGAAGGTTTTCAAATTAGTAGATCTATTTTACAATTGGTAGCGTACGAGTATATTCAACAAATGGGTGACGGGGCTCGAATCGTTTCAACAAAGTCCCGTATGCGTTCATATACCATTCATTTCATTGTGATAAAACTTTGTTGAGTTGTTGAGCACGCTCCCATTTTTCTTTTGAGATAGTAAATCAATTTTACAATAGTTTAAAAGTGGTTAACGGAAAAAAAAAATAGAATCCAAAAGCACTTCAATAAACAAAATTACAACGCCAACACTTTCTGTGATTGGCATTGCAACGCATGCCGGGTTCAGCTAATAAATAAATAAATAAATAAATAAATACATAATTTGGAATTGACTTGTCCGATATACCTGGAATTTCGTAGACCTCCACCATCTGAAACCTCCACCGTGCATTTCAAATTCTAGTAATTTTTAGTCTATTTTCAATTTTGAAAAAAATAGGCTTATGAGATCACCTTTTGTCCGTGTGTGTGTGCGTGTGTGTGTGTGATTCGTGTGTGTGTGTCCCCCTAATAAAATCTAAACGGCTGGAGTGATTTCAATGAAACTCAGTAAGTTCACTGCAATATTCATGGCGACTCCGACCGTGCCCTTCAAATTGTGTTACGTCTCACCAATCCAACATGGCGGCTGTTCGAAATATTTCACCAGCATTCAATATCTCCGAAACTATTACTGATATCACCCTGGAATTTTGTTTGGTGATAAAGGGAACTACTAGAAGTTTACTTATGTGACCTTTGAAAACCTGGTATCTACAAAACCAAAATGGCGGCCAAGCGAATTTGTGACTTTTAAATAGACATTTCTCGTGATTTAACCAACCAAACGCAATGAAACTTAGTACAGTATATGTCTATATACATTGTAATGCACCGACATCTAACTTCGTTCAATTGTTTGCATAACCTCAATAAAGCGGCTTTGCGAAATATTTCACCGGCATTCTATATCTCTGAAACTATTACCGGTATCACCCTGAAATTTTGTAAGAAGGTAAAGGGCACCACTGGAAGTTCATCTATGAAACTTAAAAAAACGGTTATCTATAAAACGAACATGGCGGCCAAGCGAAGTTGAACGTTTTAAATAGACTTTTCTCGCAACTTAATGATCCAAACGCAATGAAGCTTGGTTCAGCAAATATTTATACACATTGTAAAGCACTGGTATGTAATTTAGTTCAATTGTTGACATAACCTCAAGATGGCGGCTGTACGAATTTTTTAATTAAGGTTTTATTTCTTGTGTCGTCATCATACGATCGAATTGAAAGTTTGAATAATGAACCTACGCAATAATTCTCCTTTAAAGGTACATGAATTTATGGCCTATACATATAACAATCCAACATGACGACCATCCGGAATATTTAGACGGTTCTCAATATCTACGAATCTACTACAGAAATCAAACTGATTCTTTTTATGTTCATAGGGGTTATGCACATAAGTTCACTTATAGGACTTTCAATAACCTGGTGATCACAAATCTAACATGGTGGCGATGCGAAGCATAAACATTCACATGGTCGTTTCTCGCTATTTAACCATCCAAGTGCAGTGAAACTTGGTACAGTAAATCCTTATACAAATGTTAATCCACTGGCATCTAACCTATTTCAATTGTTTCCATAACCACAAAATGGCAGCTACGCGAAATTTTAAAATCTCGTTTTTACTTCTTGTGTCCTAATCATGTGATTGAAGTTTGAGTACTACACGTACACAATAATCTTCATGTAACAGTACATAACTCTAAGACCGACATATATGAAAGTCCAACATGGTGACCATCCAAAATATTTAGACGGTTCTCAATATCTACGAATCTATTAAAGCAATAAAACTGAAATTTAGTATGTTGAGAGAGGCAATTAACATTAGTAGGATATATGAAAATAGGCTGTATTGTTCTTCACGGAACTACTTGTTGTATCACTGAATACAGCATTCCAACTTAATTCGTCAGGTCACACATCATTCAGATCGAACACAAACAGTTCTTGTAAGGGTTTTCTTGTATAAGTGGACCGTTCCTTCTTGACCAGTACATATTACATGCGCAGTGGTATCTCCACGCTCAGTGAGCCTTCATACCCTTGTGATCAATGCAAATAAAGAGCGCAAAGTGTCCTCGGCAGTGCATGTGCACATTCAGTGGTTTCAGTGTTGTAGTCGGTTTTTAAGAAGAATTCTCACGCACCTACGACCAGCCACGAATGACCGGCCCATCTATAAGTGAACGATGATGATGATAATTGTTGTTTTAAGGGGCCTAACATGTAGGTTATCGGCCCCTAATAGTTTGGGTGATAGTGAAAGATGAGATTAGAAATAAACTATAACTAATACTAACTACTGTCTTACAAACTAGAAGAAGCAATGGTAAACAAATAAAGAATAAGACAAACAATGGACAGGAGGAACATAAATGCCCTCGTCCCTCGAAGAATGGGAATTGAGGGACTTGGAAGGAAGGAGAACCAGAAGAGGCAGATAGGAAAGGGAAAGAAGAGAGGGTCCGCCCCAAAAGGGGAAAAAAGGGAAAATCCTGACCCAGCTCAGGAACCCCTCGGGGTTGCAAATCCCGAACTCACAAGCCGTGAGCCCTTGAGGGTGTAGCACTATCCAGGGTGAACCAGAGGTGGTGGGGATACACACACCCTGCCTCCTTACGGGCCTTGAGCAGAAGGCTGGAAATAGGAAAAGAACAGAAGAGGTCTGACCCCTCGAAGAATGAGGGAACAGGAAAAATGCGACAAGGGCCAATTAAGGCGGGAAAGGAAAATACTCACTAGGGCTTGGTTACCCTAATAACCTCGGGGTCGGAAAAGACCAAGAGGCGACCAAGGGGGGTCGATAGGATAGATGACAGAGTGGAGCGCGGCACAAGTAAGTGGAAGCAATGCCGGACTCAGGTGGGGTCCCATGATCGCCAACCCACGTCCCACTAGCCATGGGCCCCTGGGGGGATAAGTGAATTCATCCACTATTCCACGGGAAACTAGAAATTAGTAAAAATGGAGGAGGACGAACCCTTCCATTGGAGTTGCTACTAAAGCTAGGCACTAAGGTTACCCTTCGAACTACAGTATTATCAACTCACAATAATATAACGATAATATAGTCTGTTTCATGTTGAGTTATTGTAGATATTTATCATAACCTACATTCTAATGGAACTTTGTATTTAAAAAATGTGTATGCATGTTACGGCTAATTCAAAATCAATTTCAGGTAGACCAGAAAATATACAATCACAGCGGATATATAGCAACAGTAATTGAGTACGTCAAGCGTGGTAATGAATTGAAGTCACTGGTGATTTCGTTTCAAAATATACGAACAGTGGCAGGCCCATGTATCTACACACACACATGTGTCGAGTATTTGTTGTACTCAATTTGTTTTCCCGTTAAAGCTTTGCGCTCTAAATGACATGTCATTTTTATCATGAATGTTTCATTTTATGTCGCGTATAGTCGATATCCATTCCGACATCACCCTAAAAATACGGCTAGGTTCATTTACGCTATGTAGCCTCCCTGGAAAATAGGAGTCGCAGATTACAATTCAGTGTTGTATCACATGCGATATACAGTATCAGGTCCGTGCGATTGAAAGCACGGATAAATGTGTGTCATTCTAAATGCTGAGGAGATGGAAAATTAAAAAAGACTCTTTGCTGAAAATAGTGTGGTTAGTCTTTGAAAACATGGATTTGTTTTCACTTTGAGTGGCCGGAAAGACAATTTTTGAAAGTTGTGGTAGCCAGAAGGCGTAGTTAAAGGTCAGCGTGTGAGAGGCTCTGGAACCGAGCGATGCGTCTACTACCAGTTTGAGTTGTGTTTATATTTGAATATAAACGTTTTCACGATACATGTGAGTGAGAGGATGAATGCTGCATTGAAGGCAATGAGCGATATCCTCATTTGCGCAGGACTGCCATAAGATTATTTTGGTTGAAAATAGCACCTGTGGCATTGTATGGACTGGAAAGTATTTGGACCCATCTCACTCGCAGACACCTGGCACAATTGGAGAGGATCAAATCAATGCACCTAAAAGAGCATTATGTTTATCAAAGTTTACACTATCAAGACTTGTGTACGTTATGACGGGAGAACTACCGTTCTTGGAGGAACTAAGACTGCAGAGGGACCTGCCATCAACACAGGGATTTGAGGAATGTTTACGCTTAATGACCGCAAAGAGAAACAAGATTTGGGATAACTTTTCACGACTGACGCTATGACTTCACAGAACTGGATGCAAGGATCCTACGAACTGCAACATCTGGTGACAAGTCTATCAGTAGATTTTTTCACCATAAAATATGTAGGAACAAAAATTACCATCAGCCAGAAGATAAATGTCAGTCTATCTTATGTGACGAGAAGTGTGACAGATATCACGCCATTTGGTGCGAGCAACGAACCAGTTCCCCGACGCAGTTTTTCATTGACCAATAGTTATTTTAGTATGTTGATTTATTTTATGGCCATTGGCTGCAATACTTCATTCATTATATTTGAATCATCAAATGTTCTATCTATCATGTATCAGATCAGTGGAGTTTACCCCAGCAAATATGTGAATGTAAATAAAGAGTTATTAACTATTTTAGTGTAGTTGTAAACTAAGGTAGAGCAAACGTCGCAACTTTCAGCTTATTTTCCACAAACATAATACTATAACCTCTAATACAGGGTGGCTTTTGGCATATTCGACGGCTAGCAGGCAGCTTGCTGGCCAGTTGTTAAGGCCCTTCTACTCGAGTCTGAAGTTGCGTTATTCCAGCTGTGTCTGTAAGGTGCCAGTTAAGTGACTTCTGGCTTAGTTCAATTTGAGGGAGGCTTTAATTTGTGTTGGCTGTTCAGTAAGAAATGTCTATTCTTTTTAACTAAATATAACGAGGAAAACCTCTACCTTGTGTCAATTTATAAAATTAGAATTAGAATGGTATTTGATCTATTCACTCTGAAACATCGTGTTTAATTTACCTGTACAATTGTCTGGAAAACAAAGAAGCGTAATACGTGGAAATAAACTATCCTCGTAAATTCCCAGGTGTTTGATTTTCTCATGCATCCACAATTCATAAATAATTGGCAAAGAAAATAAAGCCAACCGCGACAATTTTTGATAAGAAACCACCGTTTAAACGCCAGCCTCTTACTCTGGAGAAGTTGGATTAATTCCGTTATTGTTTTGAAAGGTTTCCTCTGAGGTCAGATTTGTGTAATTCTCTGCAGACTAGAGTAAGTCCATAGTCAGTGTAAACCACCTTATTCGTCATGCAAATCTAAAACGGTTTTGTTTATCGAAAATATATTAACTACTGTAAACGTGTGACTTTATATGAAGGAATCACCAATGCTAGTCTGTCAAGTGACAACTTGCAACACCGCCTGTCAAGTGAAAGTTCTGTACATTTATCAATAATCTTTCTTTCTTTCTTGCCGCAACAGCCAGCACAAGGTGACACATCGCTCGGGCATCGAGCACTCAACTCCTTGTCATACCAAACAAGTAGTTCCGTGACGAACTAAAGAGCTTATTTTTCTTACAATTCATGCCAATGATTAATCTACTGTATGTACGATCGACATATTTACTGTAGAATAATGACGAATTTAAGTTGGTAATGCTTTAATTTGTAATTAGTTTTAAATATACCTGAAATAGTGTAGCCTAATACAGTACAACAGTTGGCACCCCTGGTGACTGTGAATATGTACTTAGCTCCATCTCTTAAGGTACAGAATGCACATTCAAAATCTCATTGAAGTCCAATGAATAGTATGGACAATAAATGCTGTTAGAAGTTAGTTCTATCAGTGCGCGTAAAATCTTTTTTTCTCAATAATCTTTCTTTCTTTCTTTCTTTCTTTCTTTCTTTCTTGCCGCAACAGCCAGCACAAGGTGACACATCGCTCGGGCATCGAGCACTCAACTCCTTGTCATACCAAACAAGTAGTTCCGTGACGAACTAAAGAGCTTATTTTTCTTACAATGTAAGATTCATGCCAATGATTAATCTACTGTATGTACGATCGACATATTTACTGTAGAATAATGACGAATTTAAGTTGGTAATGCTTTAATTTGTAATTAGTTTTAAATATACCTGAAATAGTGTAGCCTAATACAGTACAACAGTTGGCACCCCTGGTGACTGTGAATATGTACTTAGCTCCATCTCTTAAGGTACAGAATGTACATTCAAAATCTCATTGAAGTCCAATGAATAGTATGGACAATAAATGCTGTTAGAAGTTAGTTCTATCAGTGCGCGTAAAATCACGTTGGCAAAAAAGCCATGTTGGCGCTGCTCAAAATTAATCTGAAATATTACGATCTATTATAGTGCTAAATTTGTATGAAATCTATTTGTTAGTATAGAAGTTACATGCATTGAAAAGTTGGACCTATCAGCAAGCTTAGAATCATGTTGTCAGTACTGACGTATAATAGTTACTTAAAAGTATTGTATAAGGTCATATACTATACGAGTGCAAAGTTTCGAGCAGTTGGCTTGCAGACTTTCTGACATATTGGTATTAGAATAAAAATAGAGAGGTCATTTATCAACAGTTGGCAGCCCTGGTTGCTCTTAAGAATACGCACAGTCATATCTGTTACGATACACAGACAACATACAAAAATTTGTTGAAATCCAACTGACAGTGTAGAAGGTACATGCATTTAAACATTGAACCTATCAGCAGGTTTATAATCATGTTGGCAACACTGTCATGTATGGCCTACTGGAAATTAAACTGAAATATTATTATTTATCTATAAGTGTGCCAATTTGGGAATAGCTCCCATGTATACCTTCCGAGATATCCAACAGGGAGCTCAGATTTCAATTGCAATTTTTTTAGCAGTTGGTAGCACTGACGTAATTTTCAAAAATGGCCGTGAAATATTCAGGTATAGGTAATTACTCATACTAAATTTGGTTTCGATAGCTGCAGCCATTTAGGACAGACAGACAGACAGACACACATTTGCCCGGATCGATCTCATAAGTCTACTTTTCCCCCATTTTTTGCAAAATGCGAAAAATAGGCTAAAACACGCTGTATATGTCAGACCACAAGGACATATGCCGTGATGTTATTGTCACCATACTTATTGATGGCAAAATTTCTGGTTATGAAATGAGTTTCTGAGTACTCCTAAAGATGCCTACGCCAAACTCTCTTCCCTTTTTGTACTTGATTGGCATCGCAAAAGAGAATATAACTCCCGTCAAAACAATCACAGTTTTGTACTCTGTTTTTCGTAGGTAGTAGGAATATTCAACTGGTCAAATAGATCAGTACCAACAACCATACCCTCTGAAGACTCTTCAAATTCGACAGAAACAATTATCCTAATTTCCGAAAGTTGGTTGGTTCCTCAAATTAGGGGCTGCGACAATGCGGTCATGTGTCCCCGTGTACTTTGGTGTGTGAGAATCTGTCTGATAACCGGTGTTAATTGTGATGGCTGTATTAGTGTGTGATCTGTGTTTTCTTTATACAAGAAAGGACTGCAGACATTCGATTTTCCAGTAGTTCCTACTTTTGCTATCAAACGCCACCGTCAACGACCAACTAGTTCTCAACTTGGTTACTAGATGCCACCACAGTTGCCTCCTGGCGACGAAATTTTGAACCTAAGAGCGTCAGTCAAATCTAACCTATAATTTAGCTTCACACAAATGTATTTAGTGGAAGGTTCTTTATCATGCCATAACTCTATGACACGGGACAGCCGGCTTTACTTCCCCTCCGAAGGTAGGCATACTGAGGGATTTTTAACGCTCTTTAAAATCCGAAGACTTCGGCCGGGTTTGAACTCGGGACCTTGGGCATAAAAGCTCAGCATGCTACCAACTACGACACTGAAGCCGTCTTTCCTAAAGTTAATTTATCATATTTGATCAATTAGGCGATCTAAACGATTAGAAGACAGAATGGAAGGGTTGTGCTCCTCAATCACCGGAAAATTTGGCCCTTCAGTTTTAGCAGAATTGTTTACTTATCCTTGATCAAGATATTTATGATCGATGGTGAACCTCCTCTGACGTTAGTGGGAAGAGCTTCGAGCTGATTATGGAGCGCAAACAGGTGAAGACAGGAGCATTTATGCAATTTTAAAGCCATATTTTGGATCTATTATTCATGGTTATCAACTCAGGGTGTAAACAATATTCAATCAATTCGGAACGGTTCTAGACACGAATTGCTCTTTACAATCCTTATAGGTTATATTCCTAACAGAATTGTAACGAAAGTGTTTTGTACCTCCAAAGATGGAGGTGAGATGTAGTAAGGAGCTCCACGGGACCGGACATCACATCGCTTAAACAATCAGCTAAGTACGCAATCCACTCCAACAAATATCACAGATATCACGCTAAGCAAACAAACTTGATGGTCAATCACCACTATCAATATCATACCAAAAATAAAATCACATATAACTAACGAACCATGACAAGTTGCGCTAGTTTAATGATGATGATGATGATGATAATTGTTGTTTTAAAGGGCCTAACATCTTAAGTTATCGCCTCTAATGGTTTGGGTGATCGTGAAGATGATAATGAAATGTAAACTATAACTAAAACTAACTTCTAACTTATATACCTTGAAGAAACAAGAAGTTCCGTGACGAACTAAAGAGCCTACTTTTCTTAAAATTTAAGATTCATGCCAATGATTAATCAATATGGATCTATCTAGAATGATGACGATATTAAGTTGGTAATAATAGAGATCTACAGTTGGCAGCCCTGGTGACTGAATATATTCTTAATTCCGTCTCTTAAGGTACAGAATACAAAATTTAGTTGAAGTCCAATGGATAGCATGGACGGAACATGCAGTTAAACATTGGATCTAACAGCGCGCGTAAAATCATGTTGACAACAATGACATACATGTATTGATCAGAAAAAATCTGAAATAATATGATCTATTGTTGTGTCAATTTTGAATGAAATCCATTAGTTAGTATAGAAGATGCATGCATTTTAAAATTGGGCCTATTAGCAGGCTAAGAATCATGTTGGCAGCACTGACATATATCAGTTACACCAAATTAATCTAGAATGCCAGGTACTATACGTGTGCAAATTTTAGAGCTATTGGCTTGCATACATTCTGATATTTTGATATTAGGATAACAAAAATAGAGACAGTATTTATTAACAGTTGGCAGCCCTGGTTACTCTTAAGACTCGGCATAGTCATATCTGTTATGGTACACATAGCACACACACATTTTGGTTGAAATCCAATTGATAGTATAGAAGTTACATGTATTTAAAGTTGGACTTCTCAGCAGGCTTAGAATCATGTTGGTAGCACTGACGTATATAAGTTACTCCAAATTAATATAGAATGTCAGGTACTATACGTGTGCTTAGTTTAAAGCTGTCGGCTTGCATAATTTCTGATATATGGGTATTTGGATTTTAAAAAAATGAGAGCATTTATTAACAGTTGGCAGCCCTGGTGGCTCTTAAGAATACGCTCAGTCATATCCACTTATGTACACATAGCACATACGAAATTTGGTTGAAATACAATTGATAGTGTAAAAGTTATATGCATATAAATTTTGGACTTATCAGCAGGCTTATAATAATTTTGGCAACACTGCCATGTATGGCTTCCTTGAAATTAAACTGCAATATTACTATCTAATCGTGTGCCAATTTTGAAATAGCTCCCATTCATACCTTCCAAGATATCCAACATTGAGCTCAAATTTCAATTGTGATTTTTCAACAGTTGGTAGCACTGACATCATTTTCAAATGTGCCCGTGAGATATTCAGGTATAGATGTTTACTCCTACCAAATTGTGTTTCGATTGCTGCAGCCGTTTAGGAGTTGATAGGGGGACACACACACACAGCCAGATAGACACACATTTGCCCGATCTCATAAGTCTACTTTTTCCTCATTTTTTAGCCCATTCTCAATTTTGGAAAAATAGGCTTATGAGATCACGTTTTGTCCGTGTGTCTGTGTGTGCGTGTGTGTGTGTGTGTGAGGTGTGTGTGTGTGTCCCTCCCTAATAACTTTTATACGGCTCGAGCGATTTCAATGAAACTCGGTAAGTTCATAGCACTACACCGGGCAACCCCGGCCGTGCCCTTCAAATTTTGTTACGTCACACCGATCCAACATGGCGGCTGTGCGAAATATTTCACCAGCATTCAATATCTCCGAAATTATTCCCGATAGCACCCTGGATTTTTTACGGTGATAAAGGGAACTACTAGAAGTTCACCGATGTAACTATTGAACAACTGGTAACTACAAAACCAACATGGCGGCCACGCGAATTCGCGACTTTTAAATAGACGTGTCTCGTAATTTAACCAACCAAACGCAATAAAACTTGGTACAGTATATGTTTATACACAATATAATGCACCGACATCAAACGTCGTTCAATTGTTTAGATAATCACATGATGGCGGACGTGCGAAATATTTCACCGGTATTCTATATCTCTGAAACTATTAGCGGTATCATCCTGAAATTTTGTACGGAGATAAAGGGCACTACTGGAAGTTCATCTATAAGACTTTCAAAAACCGGTTAACTACAAAACGAACATGGCGGCCAAGCGAATTAAAAAATTTAATAGACCTTCCTCGCGATTTAATGTTCCAAATGCAATGAAATCTGGTACAGGAAATGTTTATACACATTGTAATGCACTGGTATCCAATATAGTTAAATTGTTTACTTAACCTCAAAATGGCGGCTGTACGAATTTTAGTTATAGTTAGTTAGTTATTATTGTTTTATGGGTCGGAACTACGGGGTCATCTGCGAATTTTAAAATTAAGTTTTTATTTCTTGTGTCGTAATCATGCGATCGAAGTGAAAGTTTGAATAATGAACCTACGCAATAATTTTCCTTTAATGGTACATGACTCTATGGCCTATACATTTAACAATCCTACATGGCGACCATCCGAAATATTTAGGCGACTCTGAATATCTACGAATCTATTATAGCAATCAAACTGAATTTATTTATGTTCATAGGGGCTATGAACATACGTTCACCTATAGGACTTTTGATAACCTGGTGATCACAAATCCAACATGGCGGCGACGCGAAATATAAATATTCACATGGACGTTTCTCGCAATTTAACCATCCTAGTGCAGTGTAACTTGGTACAGTAAATCCTTGTACGAATGTTAATCCACTGGCATCTAATTTATTTCAATTGTTTCCATAACCACAAGATGGCAGCTGGGCGACAGTTTAAAATATCCTTGTTACTTCTTGTGTCCTAATCATGCGATTGAAATTTGAATGCTACACGTACACAATAATCTTCATGTAATAGTACATAACTCTATGACCTACATATATAAAATCCAACATGGCGACCATTCGAAATATTTAGTCGGTTCTCAATATCTACGAATCTATTACAGCAATCAAACTGAAATTTGTATGTTGATAGTGGCAATTAACATAAGTAGGATATATGAAAATAGGCTGTATAATTCTTCACGGAACTACTTGTTGCAAAATGTGAAAAGTAGGCTAAAAATGTAAAACAAAAGGAGAGTAAGGCAAATAAAGGTCAGGAGGAAAAGAAATGCCCTCAACCCTCGAAGAATGTGGATTGAGGGGCTTGGAAGGAAGGAGAGCCATAAAAGGCAGATAGGAAAGGAAAAGAGGAGAGGGTCCGCCCCTCAGGTAATGGATAAAAGGGGGAAAACCGGACCCAGCTCAGGAATCCCTCGGGGTCACCAATGCCCGAACTCATACGCCTTGAGACCGTTAGGGTGTAGCAATATCTAGAGTGCACCAGAAGTGGTGGGGCTACACACACCCTTCCTCCTTGAGGGCCTTGAGCAGTTGGCAGGAGATAACATGAAAAAAAAAAGAAGGCTGACCCCTCGCACAAGGAGGGTATCAGAAAAGATGAGACAAGGGCCAAATAGCGCGGGAATGGAAGAGACTCCCTAGGCCTCGGATACTCTAATACTGTCGGGGTCGGAAGAGAAAATGAGTTAACCAAGTGAGGTCGACAGGAAAGAAGACGGAGAGGAGCCCGGCCCAAGTAAGTGGAAGCAATGCCGGACTCAGCTGGGGCCCCGTGGTCGCCAACCCACGTCCCGCTAGATGTGAGCCCCTGGGGGGCTAGTTTAATGACTATTGCAAGTAAATAAGTGTATACTAGAGGACCCGTGCGAGAAATCTCGCATGTTCATAAACCACACTTTCCCCAATAGGTTTATAATGAGAGACTTAAGGAGAAAGGTTGTAATGTATTTATTTCAACCAAATGATTATAGAACACTATTTACATTTCAGTTAGAATTCCAAGTCCTACGTTTCCTACTTAAGGCAATCACTGAGAATTGCATCATCACACCACTCACTGGTTATTCGATATTAATGTTCGACCGTGACTGTTACACGTCAGAAAACTGTACTATAATGAGGCTCATTATAACACTTATTTTCATTATGGAACAGTTTCTCCCACCAATCAGAGCTCAAGAAACGGTTGTTTGACCAATTAGATGAGGTTAGCATCGCGCTGAGTTCCAAGGCCTTCTAATTTAAATTTCACTGCGTGGCCTAGTGTCATAGTAGGGTAATCGAGTAGGCCATGGTCAAATACAAGGCATTGTCTGCGTCCCATGCGCTCTGTTCAGTACATAAAACTGGCGAAATCTCGACAGATATTTATGAATATTTATGTTCGAACATAAAATAGTTATAATAATTATCGTCGAACATAAACAGTCGTATGCAACTCGCCTATAATGGTAATTAAGACACTCGTATGGAAATTATAAAACTCGCATACGCTCGTTTTATAAACATACTCGTGTCTTAATTATTGCCATTATAGGCTCGTTGCATAATGTACTATTATGAAATTATACGATTTGGGTACCGTACTCATTCCTTTGATTTATTGATTCAGAAATACATGCAAAGTGAAAATGGATTGATCTCAGAATGTTAAAATGACATGAAACAGGCGTCACAGGGGCCAAAATGTGAAGTGGACAGCAATTATGGAGCGTATTTTCCTACAGCAACAGTATCTCCAAATCGCACACTTCGTACATTTTTAAATTCTTTTTTAAAGAAATTATAGATATTTATGAAATTAGAGTGCAATTCGTCACTGCTAACGTCTATTCTCTTTCATTTGAATGCTCATTTGTCACGATTGGCCGCTTGTGAGCGCCGCAGGAGGGATCTATACTACTGAAATAATTACCTGATGTTGTAAATACAATTACCCTTATTTTTAGACAATTATGATCTGATGATGATCGCTTGAAGGTCAAAACTGGTTACGCGAGAGTATTTATTAATCTCTTGCAATTAGGAAACACCCATTACAATTGTGTTGACCTACTGAAAATCATAGAATTTCAATTACAGAGGCAACACTGAAAAATAGCTTCCAATACGATAAAGACAAAATGGCTGCGTGGCTCAGTGGCAACGTTCTCTCCTGCTGTGCGCAAGGTTACAGGATCGAATCCTGGCGCAGTCAGGTCGCATTTGAGGTTGCGTAAATACGTGGATGCCGTGTCAGTACAAATACTGGCACGATAAAGATCTTCGGTGCAAAATTCTTTAAAAACTGCAGTAGTTAAAAGGGACGTAAAACCAATAACATTATTATGATAATTATTAGACTATTATTATAATAATAATATTATTATAGAGGCAAAGAACAATGTGGGTACAAATATTTGCAGTAAATATCCATAATTACAGTATAAACAATTGCCGGTAATCAATAAGTTATTAGTTACGATCTGTTTCCTCTGATTTTCTTTTCTTGTTGTGAGCTACTTTCTTTAAACTGTTCTTTGTTTATACGTGTCTAAATAACGGAATAACGTGTCAACGTGAAAGATATTCAGACTAGTCAATATGCAGACTCAACACAGAAATAAGATCAAACACCTCAATCAGACGTTCTTGAAATCCTTATGTATTCACATCTCCACCCAAACACCGGAAAAATACCATCAAGTAAACCACGGTCACTTAGTTCAATTTCTACATGCCTCTACCTTTATTTCATCTTTCATTAACTCATATGATAAACTTTTAGTCAGGAAGGGCAACCAGCAGTAATAATTTTCATTTAGGCATTTATTTCACTTAATCTCTTTTTAGCCTACTTTCGATTTTTGCAAAAAGTGAAAGTTGACTTATGAGATCAACACAGGGCCAAAAATTGTGTGTGTGTCTGTGCGTGTGTCTGTGTATTCTGTACCCCTCTATCAGTTCAAACCGAATCAAACAAAGCTTGGTACAGAGGTAGCACTAGCAAAGGGCACCTCAGTGCCATGTTTTATGTAGCCGCCATCTTTACCAAAACCTAATGGCGGACACCCATATGTCCAAATTTTAAAATCAAATTACGACTCAACTATTATCGGATCTCTACCAGATTTGGAAGAAACATACCTTCATATAGAACGCATCTCACGGCCAAACTGCAAGGGAATCAGCCGTACCATTTCAGAATGGCTGCCGTGTGAATTATGTAAGCATTATACTCAATAACTTACAACCCACCAGTTCCGATTATCGACCAAGAATAGTTTGAACTCTCCTAAAGGACGTGGTCCGTTCGATATTTTAAAATCATATTAAAATATTACACGGAATCAGTGACTTTAAAAAGCTGAGTCATCTCGGTTACAAGACAAGATGGCAGTTGATATCTTTCGCATGACCTATATTGCACTAGATTGAGTATTGCATGAAATATTGCCTACTGATAGAAATTATATAAACTTTGTATGAAATGCTTTATAATAAAAATACACTCCTCTGAAGAAATCGTTTAGTCCAAATCATTATTTGCTAAGACGTTGTATGTAAGTCAATTGATAACGATGAACTTTGGTGGACATGCTTGGCTAAGCAGTAAAGCGTTAGTCTATTTACTCGTTTGGCCGGGGTTCGAAACTTATCAGAGTTTTTTTTTTTGAGATATTTTATATTTATTGTTTTGCAATTACTCAGACGTTATAAAATCAAGCATTATATTGTGAATTTTGCAATGGAAAGTATATATTTAATTAAAACAACGTTCTTCACCGGATCTGCACGAGAGAAATCTGCCATCAACCAGATGAAGTTTGCGTCGCCAACCACGGCCAACTAGATGCGAGCTGCGCTCTACACCGGCCTGTTGGAAACCATGTCAAAGGTGTAATCCGAAAGTTTTCGCTAGTGGCCGCTAGAATGCACTCGCAACCAAGGATGGGCAAGAGAGAAAAATCAGCGGTGTGGTAGGATTCAAGTAGGAAGACCGGTAGAGGAGAGCACAGCTCGCATCCAGTCGGCCGTGGTGTCAACTTTGTGGTGGCCCATGCGATACCATGTAAATGCATAGAAATATCTCTGACGAAATAGGGTGATCTTATGCGAAACCAGATGTCATGCATCAATCGTCGAACGCTGCCAGTCGCATTGCAAACAGTGACATGGAGGCGTCAAACGAAGAGCAAATAGGTGTTGTTCGGTTTCTGACAGCGAAAGGAGTAGGGGGAACGGACATTCATCGCCGAATGGCACAAGTGTACGGCGAATACTGCATGTCCCTTGCAAGGGTCAAGGCGTGGTACAAGCGCTTCAGGGAAGGACGGGTGTTGTTAGCCAATGATGCCCGGTCTGGGGCAACCCGATGACAACGTCCAGCTGGTTGATGCACTCATTACCCAGGACCGCCAAGTGACAGTGAACGCCATAGCCGCCGTGGTCGGATTGAGCGTCGGAAGTGTGCACACCATCATGAAGGAACGACTGCACTTGCGCAAAGTGTGGCCAATGGGTGCCCCACAGTCTTCACCCACGCCAGAAAGCATGCCTTGGTTTTGGTTGGACGATTGATGCATGCTGCTGCCCGCTTTGTATCGTCACGTGACGTGCACGCGAACCCTCTAACGACGGGTTGTGACCTTCCACGCTCTGGTCGGAACCACACCTCGTTACACACGCCACGATTAGCCGATGTCATCACCGGTTTGCGCATTACAGCCTCCGGCTCGTTACCTTTTGAAAGCACCTTATATAATGGTGAGATTGCATGCCTCCATATGTGCGCCAGGGAGGAGCCTAGGGTTAGGGGAGATTTTACTTATATCTAATTTGTTCTTCGGGGCTTTGCTGCCTCCAGTACAAGCGATGGGATGAGGTTAAATATTTCAAAACCCCTAATTGCGAACGTTATATCACCAAACTCATCAGTTTTCTTGCTAGAAAATACTCAGTTTTTATTTCAGTAGATTAATGTCTACCCTCTCCGTCTTGCTCTGTCTCCTCGCTACGAGGTTTTATATGTTAAATAGTGCATTCCGCCATAAGAAACTGCCATTTATTTTCTACTCTGGTGAGCGAGTGTGTGACGTACTGAGATGTGCTTCATAACTTTTCCTTCCCCGTCAACAAAGTACGTGTGTTCTTGCTCCTCTCTGTTAATGCGCATGCGTCAGTAAAACAGCGCGCTTGAAATCCTAACGACAACTAATTTGGAGCCAGAGCAAGACAATGACTTACATAATCCCATTAATTACCCGTGGCCAAATTGAGGAAGAATATGAAATTAACATAGCTGGAATAATTAAAAACCGGAGGGAAGAAAGAAGAAAAAAACCACTGCAGTAAGCAGAAGATTAATAAGTCCAAAGTCACACAAAAGCTTGCTATCTCCCTCTATAGACATGTTTAGGGACGGAACAGCAGAATAATGGAAATTCTCATTAAAGTTTAAGACAGTTGGTTAGTTGGTAATGATTAGTATTTCATAATACCTAATATTTGCATGTCGAAAAGAATACTGGGAGTCGGAAAAACTGTGCCATCAAGACTGGTATACGTCCTCATGGGGGAGATATACTGTACTGCATTTCATAGAAGACGTCAAGCATTGGTTATCATCCACTGTACCCTATCAGGAATTAATCAATACAGGGTGTTTCAGGAGATACAGTTGTTGGTATGTAACCAGGGCAGTTGTCGTTTCGTGTGTTGGCACTCCGGTTGGTATAGGCACGTTTCTTGGCCACCAACGTCCCCGGAATTTCCCCCTTTGGATTTTTACCTTTCGGGATGATTGAAATGCGAAGTCTACAAGAAAAAAATTAACTCAAGAGCAGAGTTGGTTGTTTGGATTATGCATAGTGCAGACCTCGTCAAAGAACGCCAAGACGCCCTCCGAAGAGCTACACGGTGTGTTATCAAGAGAAGTGCAAAATTCATTGAAGTTGGTGGTGGAATTTTTGACAATCAACTTTGAGCGTCCTCATTTGCCTTGGCTTTACATTTATTTGGGTTAAATACTACCAGCTGTATCTCTGTACGCAATACAAATGGAACACATGTTATATGGATTTTTTTTATTGCAATTCATCTATACTAGCACCTGCTAAAATATTTACTATTCCTCCTGAAACGCCCTGTATACGAGACCATAACAGAAAAGAAATAGGAATAAATTTCAACACCACAACAGCCATGACGAATGACAGCTGAAAAAACGAGTGCCAAAAGCAGGGACTCGTCACAACAAGACTCGCATTACATGGATTTCATCACAGAATATGCGAGAATGAGAGATTCCATGAACCCACCGATGGATGCCCATGTTCGCTATGTGTGCAAATATGTGGAAAATACCACATTATAATGAGGGTGAAAAAGTTATTGATTGAAATATTTGGCATTATAGTGAATGATTAAAACAATGTTTGTATATTTCTAAAGATTTCAAGATTATTGTGTATTTCTTTGTAAATGAATATGCTTTTGTAGTCATCAGTTGGTTTACTTTGGTAATCACAAGTCCACAAATCCATCTGGACCAGTGCAACAACTATATATCTCTTTTTAGTAAAAAGAAAACAAATTTGAAAAGAAAATCTGAACAAACCTCAAAGTACTGACCTTTTCAAACTAAATAAGCATACCACTTCAGAATTATCTCAAAAACTTTCTATAAAGTAAAGGGTTAAAGTTCCAAGAAATGTTCAAACAGGCTTCCTGCAATAATAGCTATTGTTAAGTTGTCTAGTGTTGAAATGGTGACGATTGTGTGCAAATAGAACAAAATCCATAACAGACTATAGAAAAGAATAAAAATATGATTGTTGTTAAGTCTTGTATATTAATGCTCCACTTGAGCGCACTTTTCTTATTAATAATTAATGCTTGCATGTCAACCCCTCATTAATGCCGTTTCAACGGGGTCTGGGATGAGATACGATGAATTTATATATGGTGGGTGCCCTGCAGAGGAGTTAATGAGTGATGAAATAAATACCGATGAATGAAACTGGGCAATGAGTTGTAAGGAATTGACCGTGACCTATTAGGGAGGTACCGTCTCGGCATTTGCCTGGAATTTGAAATGGGAAACGATGAAAATATTTCTGAAGCCGCTCACCGAGTCCGCAGATAGCTTGACCACATGGCCATGAAATATCACATTCAGTTGTTATTATAAAGAAAGCTATGAAACTAAGGGCTACCCCGAGTTGGTTTTTAGTATGTAGTCTTTAATCTCCAATTATAAAATCCACATTGTCAACAATAAAAAGTTTAATAATTAAAAGTTTCATAATTGAATTAGTGTTTCACAAGGCATATTTTATAATTGGAGATTTATATCAGTCAACACGGATAATACAACCTGTGATAATAAAGTTCGGAGAATAGTCCTATTTTGGGGCCGATAACATAGATGTTAGGCTCCTTAAAACAACAAATATCATCATCATCATGAATAGTCCTATACTGTCAACATTGATGAATAATGCACGACAGTGACCCTACTGTCCTTCGAAATAGTCCCCTCCCATAACTATGCAATGTTGAGATCGGCGATACATGTCCTGGAGACTTTGCAAGAAGGCGTCCTTTGGGATTGTGTTCAAAAGGCTCGTCACGTTGCGTTCCGTGAATAAAGTCAGAACGGTCAACCTGGCAACATTGGCGACACACAACACAACGTGTAAGACCTGTTCGACACTGTGCGTGTTTAGAAGGATGAATTTATGCTACCTACCTTGCACACCTATTGGGCGGGTTGCAGTGACAAGGATGGATTTATGCAACCTACCAAGCACATCTGTTTGGTAGGTGGCAGTGAGAAGGGTGAATGTTCTATGGAATGGAACGGCTTATCTGGAAACCATCGTCACGGGTGACGAGACCTGGTGTCTGAGGTACGACCCCGAAGTCAAGCGTCAAAGTATGGAGTGGCAGGGTCCAGGTCCAGGGTCACCGAAAAGCCATGAAAGGCCAGATGTTTTCGAACATTTCGGACATCCAACGTAATGTGACGACCCAACTGAAGGCTACCTCTAAAGAGTTTCCAGGACTTGTACAGACATTCTCAGAAGTGCATAACCATCCTCAGGGATTACTTAGATGGACAATAACTGTTGTTTCAGGTAAGCCAACAATCCGTTCGTAATATAGACCCATTCACCGAACCTTTCGGTCACGTGACGAGGCTTGTGAACACCATTCCAAAGGACGCCTTCTTGCAAAGTTTCCAGGACATGTATCGCCGATCTCAGCATTGCATAGTTACGGTAGGGGAGTATTTCGAAGGACAATAGGGTCACTGTCGTGCATTGTTCATCTATGTTGATAGTACAGGACTGTTCACTGAACTTTATTGTCACAGGTTGTATTTAATCCTCATCATCATCATCTTCCTAGCGTTTGTCCCGCTTTGGAGCAGGGTCCGCTACTTTACATGCCAATCTCCATTTCTGACGGTCAAGGGCATCATGCGGACACAGATTAACTTGCCGCATGTCTTCTGTAAGGCGATCAAGCCACCCCTTCTTAGGTCGCCCACGAGGTCGTTTACCATCCGGGTTGAGGCAATAGGCAGTTTTAGTCACTGATTGTTCGTGACTACGTTTTGCGTGGCCGTACCAGCGTAGACGGATAATATTTAATACCATATTCATAACTAGCAGAAGTACCCATTCGTCGAACGGTCTTCGGTATTAATAACCAGATGTTATCAATTGAGCTACTGTTGCAATGTTTAGGGGCTTGGAACCTGTTTGTTGGCAAAGAAAAATGACTAGTTAAAATGTGCTCTCAAACTAAATTTACCTAACGTGTTCTTCCTGGCGTGAAAATAAAATTGAAAACCTCGTAGACGAATCGCAATACTCGTCACAAACGAACTGACCCTAACCATTGTGTCAAGTGCCCTACTACAGGAAGACCCCTTTTATAAATTATAAAGGCTTGCGGTGCACGAAAATTCAGTTTTTTTTAACCTCCAATGGCCCAAATTCCTAAAATCAGCAAAAATCAGTCTACTATTTCAAATCAGGAATTTTTTAAAATAATGTTGCTGTTTGGAGATATAATAGACCTTCTGTACGACATATCGCACGTGTAAGTCGTGTGAAAAACATCTAGGGTACTCCTTGAACCCCTTAAGCGCATTGGTGAATTTTACAGTTTTAGTTGGTTCCGTGATAACCTTATAGCCATTTGCAACCTTTCACAGAAATGTAATAAATGGAGTGGCATTACTTATTCCAGAAATAGATGGAAAGTTGGATGCCACCTCTTGAGATACTGTTGTCATGGTTAGTGGCTTGCATTCCTTCTTTAGTTTATTAAATGAAATTAGTTTTCTGGGAATATCTAAGAAACTGTTGGGTTTAGAGCCTTACAATATAGTTTTCGGGGACCCTTTACGCCTCTTGAGGGGTCCCGAGTTTTTTTCTGACACCAAGGGTTTGAAAATGAGCTTTGTCTCGTTGTTGTACGCCATAATAATGATAATAATTAAAAGAATAGTAATAATAATATAACAATATAGGGATAGGGATATAATAGATCTTCCGTACTATACCCGCTATAACCTTATTGCTGTTTGCAAACCTTCACAGTATTGTATTAAATGGAATTGCATTGCGTCTAACAGAAATAGATGGACCTCTGAGATTCTGTTGCCATTGTTACCGGCATGCATTCCTTCATTAATTTATTAAGTGAAATTAGTTTTTTGGGAATATCTCAAAAACTGTTGGTTTTAGGGCCTTAAAATGTGGTTTTCGGGGTCCTTTTAGGGTCCCCGGGTTTCATTTCTCACATTGAGGGGCTGAAAATGAGCTTTGTCTCACCCTTCTACGCTTATTTCAGCATGTATTTTAAGGGGGTAGGCCCCCTGTTATGAGATATACGGAGAAGAGTTACATCAATGATTAGTGTCGTGCCTCTGATGGATATCTGTATCAAATTTTACGTTATCCACCCAGCCGTTCTCGAGTTACAAGGACACAAAAAATTGTCCACAGACAAACAGACAGACAGAGAAAAAAATATTTTTGCGTGCATCCGTCACAAAACAGTCTGAAACGGGCAAATATGTCAAATTTCCGTTGAAATGCAGAAAAAACAATCATTCATTTTTATATAATAGAGAAGGGATATAATAGACCTTCCGTACCCCACCGGCACGTGTAAATCGGGTGAAAAAATTCTAGAGTACCCATTGACCCCTTAAGCGCATTGTGTATATTGATGAATATTTCAGCTTAATTTGGATCCGTTATAACCTTATAGCCGTTTTCAAACCTTCGCAGTAATGTAATAAATGGAATTGCATTGCGTCTTACAGAAATAGATGGACCTCTGAGATTCAGTTGCCATGGTTACCGGCTTGCATTCTTTCATTAATTTATTAAGTGAAATTACTTTTCTGGGAATATCTCAAAAATTGTTGGTTTTAGGGCCCTAAAATGTGGTTTTCGGAGTCCCTTCAGGGCCCCCGAGTTTCGTTTCTCACATTGAGGGGCTGAAAATGAGATTTGTTTCACCTTTCTACGGCTATTTCAGCATGTATTTTAAGGGGGTAGGGCCCCTTTTATGAGAGGTACGGAGAAGAGTTACATCAATGATTAGTGTCGTGCCTCTGAAGGATATCTGTATCAAATTTTACGTTGATCCACTCAGCCGTTCTCGAGTTATAAGGACACCAAAAATTGTCCACAGACAGACAGACAAACAGACAGACAGACAAAGATTTTATTTTTGCGCCCATCCATCATAAAACATTCTGAAACGCGCAAATATTGCAAATTTCCGTGGAAATTCAGAAAAAAAACAGACAAACTTTCATTTGTATATACAGCTCAAAAAAATTTAAGCACCACTTTTTTCAATGGCCACCGAATTTGGAAAGTTGACTGCACAAGGTCGAAATCTCAGTATGACGTTTGCCCCGACGCCTACCAAGCATATGCTTCAGCACAACTCCCCAACTTGTGTAGTTTCGGGATAGCGCCCCCAAAACCAGCTCATTTTTGAAAACCGTAAATTGAAGTTTGCGAAAAACGCTGTAGGACTTGTCGCAGGTTGCCAAAGCAGTCGAAAATGAATGATTCTTGCTCTTAAGGTTCCACGAACATGTTGAAATCGTTACATTTGACGTTTGGGCATTTTCAACCCCCTTCATCATCCCCTAAACATGGACTACCATTGGGGGCGCCTGAGAAGGTACCGGATGTGTTTAACCATCTGAAAACCTGCACACCGTCCTCAGTTGCAGATTGCTGTAAGTTCTTAAGGCCTCCGGCAATCTTCACCCCTCCTAACACCCTCAGCTGGCAAGGGACCAAACCACCCCGTCTTGATTCACCCCTAAGGAAGGTTTAAATCGCGATTTTTATCAGTGCTGCTAATGGGGGGGGGGGGGGGTCTTCCCCTAACGTTTCAAAAGAGGACCTGCGCCTGTGTCGCCACCCCTTCCCCTGCAACCCCCGTTTGTATGATTTATCGAATCAGGCCCTTTTTAAGGGCTGAAATGAGGTCTTAATCGCTGAAAGGGCTGTAAAAGTCCTTAGAAGTAGTGGTGACACGAAATCAACCCCTTCCGATGTTTGATTGACATTCCATCCCCCAAAGTTGACATTTTTGCACCCTCAACCCTCCCTGTCTGGACGCGTAACGCGTCATGGCAGAGTTTTCAGAGTTGGATCAAAATGAAGCTTAAGGCCTGAAATGGAGCCCAAAACAGCAGGTTGGATGGAAATTCATCGGTAGGGTGGGAAACGGGACCAAAAAGTTTTCAAAAAAGTTAACAGCCTCTAGTAAGTACACCAATGCATAGGCAACCCACATCACGTCATTTTTCTCCCATTGCCAAACTTTGTAACCTATTGCCGATCATAGGCAACCCACACGCACGGACGTGATGTGGGTTGCCTATGCATGGACGTACTTACTGTAGGCTGTACACTTTTTTGAAAAATTTTGGTCCCGTTTCCCAACCTACCGATGAATTTCTATCCAGCCTGCTGTTTTGGGCTCCATTGCAGGCCATAAGCTTCATTTTCATCCAACTCTGAAAACTCTGCCATGACGCATTACGCGTCCAGACAGGGAGGGTTGGGGGTGCAAAAATTTCGAATTTGGGGGACGGAATGTCAATCATCGATCGGAAGGGGTTGAGTTCGTGTCACCACTACTTCTAAGGACCTTTACAGCCCTTTCAGCGATTAAGACGTCGTTTCAGCCCTTAAAAAGGGCCTGATTCGAAAAATCATACAAACGGGGGTTACAGGGGAAGGGGTGGTGACAAAGGCACAGTTCCTTTTTTGAAACGTTAGGGGAAGACCCCCCCCCCCCATTAGCAGCACTGATAAACATCTCAATTAAAACCTTCCTTAGGGGTGAATCGAGAAGGGGTGGTTTGGTCCCATGCCAGTTGAGGGTGTTAGGGGGTGTGGACATTGCCGGAGGCCTTAAGAACTTACTGCAATCAGCAACTGAGGACGGTGTACAGGTTTTCAGGTTGTTAAACACACCCGGTACCTTCTCAGACGCCCCCAATGGTACTCCATGTTTAGGGGATGATGAAGGGGGTTGAAAATGCCCAAACGTCAAATGTAACGATTTCAACGTGTTTGTGGAACCTTTAAGAGCAAGACTCATTCATTTTCGACTGCTTTGGCAACCTGCGACAATTCCTGCAGCTTTTTTCGCAAACTTCAATTTGCGGTTTTCGAAAATGGGCTGGTTTTCGGGGTGCTACCCCGAAACTACTGAAGTTGGGGCGTTGTGCTGAAGCATATGCTTGGTAGGCGTCAGGACAAACGTCATACTGAGATTTCGAGCTTGTAGGTCAACTTTTCAAAATTTGGTGGCCTTTGAAAAAAGTGGTGCTTTAATTTTTTTGAGCAGTATATATAGAGAGATGGTTAATGTCTATGCATCTTACGTCTTTAATCTTTTTGTTAGCTTGTTAACTTGTTAACTTGTTTACTTGTTTTATGTTCGACGATGTCGAAATGTAAACATTATGTGCCGGAAAACTGTATCATAATGAGGCTCATTATAACACTATTTTTCATTATGAAACAGTTTCTCCCACCAATCAGAACTCAAGAAACAGTCGTATGGCCAATTAGATGAGGATACCGTCGCGCATGCGCTCAAAATCCAACATATTTCTGTGTTGTCAAGCAAAGTGAATGGTCTCTGCTTCCGGAGTGCCTTGACCACGCATGCGCGCTGTTCAGTCACCAAAGCCAGCGCCTTGTTCACTAATAACTGAATTAACTGAATCCCACAGATATTTATGAATATTTATGTTTAAACATATAATAAAGTTATAATTATCGTCGAACATAAACAGTCGTATGCAACTCGCCTATAATGGTAATTAAGACACTCGTATGGAAATTATAAAACTCGCATACGCTCGTTTTATAAAAATACTCGTGTCTTAATTATAGCCATTATAGGCTCGTTGCATAATGTACTATTATCATTTCAAATGATCTTGCCGACTGCATCGTTATGCTTGAGTCTAAAGTTATGCGTTACGGAGACGTAGACGGTGACGTCATGCAGCCGCGCGGTAAGCCTAAGTTAATGGTTAATGGAGTCTGTTGAATGAGTCCTGGGGCGTCGAGCGACCTGGGGCTTTGAGCGAAGCGAAAATAATACAGGGTGACTCCTAAAGAGGTGTACAAGATGCCAGTTAAGAATACAGGGTGACTCCTAAAGAGATATACAAGATGCCAGATAAGAATACAGGGTGACTTCAAAAGAGGTGTACAAGATGTCACGCAAGAATACAGGGTGACTTCTAAAGATACAAGATGCCATATACGATTACAGGGTGTCTCCCAAAGAGGTGCACAAGATGTCAGACAAGAATACAGGGTGACTCAAAGAGGTGTACAAGATGTCACACAAGAATACAGGGTGACTTCTAAAGAGATATACAAGATGCCAGATAAGAATACAGGGTGCCTCCTAAAGAGGTGTGCAGGAAGTCAGAGCAAAATACAGTACATGATGCCAGATAAGAATACAGGCTGACTCCTAAAGAGGTGCACAAGATGCCAGATAAGAATACAGGGTGCCTCCTAAAGAGGTGCACAAGATGCCAGATAAGAATACAGGGTGCCTCCTAAAGAGGTGTGCAGGATGTCAGAGCAAAATACAGTACAATATGCCAGATAAGAATACAGGGTGACTCCTAAAGAGATATACAAGATCCCAGATAAGAATACAAGGTGACTCTTAAAGAGGTGTACAAGATGGCAGAGAAGAATACAGGGTGACTCCTAAAGAGGTGCACAAGATGTCAGACATGAATACAGGGTGACTCCTAAACAGGTGTACAAGATGTCACACAAGAATACAGGGTGACTTCTAAAGAGGTGTGCAGGATGTCAGAGCAAAACACACGGTGACACTTAACAAGGTGTACAGTATGTTAAATTCAGTTCAAATACAGGGTGACCCTAAAAGAGGTTTGCAAGATATCAGTTTCAAATAATGGGTGACCCTTAAAGAGTTGTAAAAGATGTCAGACTCCGCGCGGGAAGCCTAAGTTAATGGGTAATGGAGTCAGTTGAGAAGCCCCCCTGAGCCTTTCTAACATGTGTAGCAATTGTAGCATGCGTCGTTTGAAATGATATAACGTCTAGTCTTTCAGACTGACTGTAATGTCTTTGTCTTTCTTTTGGGGGGTTAGGGGGGTCAGAGGGGTTAGAGGGGTTAGGGGTTTTAGGGGTTTGGGGTTTGGGGTTAGGGGTTAGGGGTTAGGAGTTAGGGGTTTGGGGTTTGGGGTTTGGTGTTTGGGTATTCGTTTTGTTTTTCGTTTTGTTTTTAGTTTTGTTTTTGTTTCGGTTTCGGTTTTGGTTTCGGTTTCGGTTTCGGGTTTGGTTTTGGTTTCGGTTTCGGTTTCGGATTCGGGTTTGGTTTCGGTTTCGGTTTTGGTTTTCGGTTTAGGTTTCGGTTTCGGTTTCGGTTTCGGTTTCGGTTTCGGTTTCGGATTCGGGTTTGGTTTCGGTTTCGGTTTTGGTTTCGGTTTTCGGTTTTGGTTTCGGTTTCGGTTTCGGGTTTGGTTTTGGTTTCGGTTTCGGTTTCGGTTTCGGATTCGGGTTTGGTTTTGGTTTTCGGTTTTGGTTTCGGTTTCGGTTTTGGTTTTGGTTTTGGTTTTCGTTTTCGATTTTGTTTTTGTTTTTGTTTTTGTGAGATTTATGACTTGTTAAAGATCCTACCACTAATTACACCTGTGTGAAGCTAAATTATATAGGTTAAGAATGTAAACAACGCCCTTAGATTCCTACGTTCGTTGCCAAGAGCCAACTGTGGTGGCATCTAGTAGCTAAGTTCTAAACTAGTAGTCATTGATGGTGGCGTTTGACGGCAAAAGTAGGAACTATTTGAAAATTCAAAGTCTGCAGTCCTCACTTGAATTGAAAAACAGATAACACACACTAATACAGTCATCACAATTAACACCGGTTATCTGACAGATTCTACACACACCCAAAGTACACGGGGCTACATGACCACGTGGTCGCAGCCCCTAAACTCAGGAACCAACTAAACCATCTGTCTGTAACACTTCCACACAAAAACTACTCAACCGATTTAGTTGACATTTTGCATGAACATACAGTAGGTCATAGGGCAGAAAACCTCGCTGTTCCATCCCTTATAACAAAACTAACTATAGTTTTCTAGCAGGGAATTTCATAGGACTATTGTAGTTTAAAAATGTGTCACCATTTCAATATGGTGACAAAAATTATGATTCATTTCAGTAGCAGGCGTTGCCACGTCCCACCCGGTGAACAAGTATCCATGGCAGGTTGCATATAAGCACCCTTGGCCACGCTACGCGCTGATAAATGTACGCTTTCGATTCAGAGTTTATTTACTCAGGTTAGAGCAGTAAATGTGTTCGGAATGTAAGATACACAGCTAGTTTACTATGGACCACAGCAATGTTATAGTGATTTCATGCACACAGTAGATCTATTATGGCTTTGTATTTTAGTAATCTCTACTTAGTATAAAACTAAGTCCCCGATTCTTGGATGTCACGGGTAATCTCGAGAACCTCTGGATGGATTTTGATGTGGTTTTCACCATTCTGTAAAGGATATCTCTAGAATGATTTCAGTGGTAAATAATTTATTTATGATCAAAGGAAGCCGAGCAGTAACGATTTCAGTGAAAAAGTCGAAAAAACCTGGCGTCCGAGCGATTTGTAAGCTTACGCTGGGCAAACCGTTAAAAATATCTAAATACTATGAGTGTACACATTGTTCAGCATGAAAAGTTCTACAAAAATGTCCTGGAGAGCATATCTCTATCTTCAATACATCGCTCATTTTAAGTGTTTTTACCTTTTTATTTCTTCCAACCATGTCCATTCAAATACTGAGGCGACAGTTTATGAGCTAGCTAAGGGCGAGTCTATCACCCCTGTTACAGCCTAACTAGCGGGCGAACCTATTACCCCAGATACAGCCAGCAGAAAACCGTCAAATCGTGTTGAGTTATGACTTCAGAGAGGGGTGGTTGTGTTTGGAGTTTCCCTGGAAGTGCAACTCGGCTTTTCTTCATTTCGCCTGTGTACTTTCCGTTCCGCAAAATACACAGTCAAGTTAAGATTGGACGGAAGGGGGATTTGTATTTGATGCACCTCGCCATTCCCTGGAAGTGCAACTCGGCTCTTCTTCATTTCGCCTGTGAACTTTTCGTCCGCAAAATACACAGTCAAGTTAAGACTGGACTGAAGGGAGATTTGTGTTTCATGCACCTCGCCATTCCCTGGAAGTGCAACTCTTCATTTCGCCTGTGAACTTTCCGTTCCGCAAAATACACGGTTAAGTTAAGATTGGACGGAAGGGGGATTTGTGTTCCATGCACCTCGCCATTCCCCTGGAAGTGCAACTCGGCTTTTCTTCATTTCACCTGTGAACTTTTCGTTCCGCAAAATACACAGTCAGCTTAAGATTGGACGGATGGGGAATTTGTGTTCCATGCACCTCGCCATTCTTAAATTAAGTCTGTCAAGAACTCGTTATAATTAATAGCCCAGTCAGTGATTTTAAGCCATCATGCCAAGATATAAAACGGATATAGGTCATAGTTCATTGACATCGAAAAAAGAAGCGCTTATCACGTAACAAAGAAACAGAGCAGCAAATAATTTCTCGATTATCACAAGAGAAAGAAAGACTTCGTCCTCGGCTCCTTCAAACCGTTGCACAAGAAAAACATCTGAACAACGATCAGAAGCAAGCTTATGACTCCATCATATCTAGCATCACTAAGAAGGAAGGTAACATATTTCTTCTCGATGCCCCAGGAGGCACAGGCAAAACGTTCTTGATTCATTTGTTGCTCGCCAAAGTGAGGTTTGGTGGTAATATTGCTCTTGCCGTCGCATCATCTGGAATTGCAGCCACTCTTTTGGAAGGGGGAAAAACAGCACATGCAACATTTAAACTTCCTTTGAAAGTCAGCAGTAATGATGGAAGCGTAGGTAATATTTCAAAGTTGTATCGGATGAGGCTACAATGTCGCACAAAACTTCCATTGAAGCTGTAGACAGGACCTTGTGTGATCTAAGGAATCGGAACACACCTATGGGTGATTGCACAGTTTTGTTCGCCGGAGATTTTCGTCAAATCTTACCTGTTGTTACCAGAGGAACGAGAGCTGACGAAGTAAACGCTTCATTTAAAAGATCTTACATCTGGCCGGATATAACAAAATTGGCACTCAAATCTAACATGATAGTTCTCTTATCTTCAGAGGATAATAGTCTGTTTGCTAATTTGTTGAGTCGGGAATGGAGATTTACCGGTGATTGACGGGAAAATTACCCTCAGTCACGATTTCTGTGGTTTAGTAAGCAGCATTCAAGAATTGATTGATAGCGTTTATCCTCAAATCCATGACCTATCTAACAAGTCTCATTCATCGTTTAAAGAAAGAGCATTATTATCGGCGACAAACGAACAAGTTGTGAAAATTAATGACATGGTGTTCTCCAAATTCACTGCCCAGGCTCAAGAATATTACTCAGTAGACGCAGTAGTCGATAGTGAAGAAGCTGTTCAATACCCTACAGAATTCCCAAATTCTTTACTTCCCTCTAGCTTGCCACCACACAAGCTTATGTTAAAAGTGGGAGTGCCTATTACTGTACAGGGTCTTTCATATAAAGTAAGAACGCCAAGCGGCGGGTTTGTTATCCGCTAGTGTGGTGGCCTTGACCGAGCTTGTAGCGAGCCGTGGCCCCCTGCTCTAAGCGTGTGTACAATCCTCTATAAAATATTACCTTATAAAAGTTGCTGGAAGTGTCGTCCTTCCTGGGTTATACAGGCATTGTATCTGGTAACCACATTTTGGCTGACGCGAGTGAGTCATGCCACTGTATTTTTTCTGATTTTTTATTTTGTGTTTTTTATTGAGCACTGAACCAGTAGTGTCAAAGTTATTTACAATTACGTGAATCTGTGCTAGTGAAGGTGGCACTTCATCAGGAAATTGCTGAACAAATGCATCACGTACCCGCCGAGCCGAATCGTAATTAAAATAAATTTTACATAAAAAAATACGATGTTGTAATGATAACTGTCTCAACATGTTAGCAGCTGAGGTTCAGATTGGCGACTGAACACCTGCACGCTTATTGCAAGGTCAAATTTGTACTATGCGCGCGCTTTCAATACTACAGCAGGGGGCCGTGGTGCGTCACAAGCTCGGCCAAGCCGGCTTCGGCAGCGAATGACGAAACCGCCGCTCGCCGTTCTTAGTTTATATGAAAGACCCTGTATATTGCTACGTAATTTACATCCACCAAAGCTATGCAATGGGACACGTTTTGTAGTGAAAACTTTGAAAAACTGTTTCATTAAAGCAACTATCTTAACTAGTTGAGGTACAGGAGAAACGGTCTTAGTACCCAGAATAACTATGATTCCTTCAGATTTGTCTTATCATTTTAAACGAGTACAAATCTTAGTAAGAGTCTGCTTTGGCATGACTATAAACAAAGCAGAGGGTCAGACACTTAGCGTGACTGTAGTTGATCTCTGTGGAGAATGTTTTTTCTCATGGACAGCTTTACGTGGCTCTATCGTGTGTTACATCAAACCGAAATCTTTTCGTGTTCACTGCTGGAGAGAAAACGGCTAATGTCGTATACAAGGAAATCTTATAAGACCTCGGTTAAAAGTAGCCTAGCACCTTGCATTCATAATTGTTCCCGGGCGAAGCCGGAATGGGTTGCTAGTTCCTAATATTGTAGCTTTCATTCGGTAAACACTAAAATAATTCCAATTACTGGAAATTGTGAACAATAACCTGAAATATATATATTGTTACGGACCATTCAGGAAGAGGAAGAAGAAGAAGAAAACTAAGGGTAGTAATGTTTCACTCGTCAAGCGAGCATCATCAGAATATAATTTTTATTAAGGAATGTTAATAATATTATAAAATGGCTTCAAAGCTATCCTTAGTAATAATAACAGTTACATACTGTACTGAAGTCTCCACAGCACCTACTTTGGCAGGCAAATCCTACGTATGCTCCAATGAAATGACAACAAAAACAACAATATCTTATTCAATTACATTCTGTTTTTACACAATGGATGATTACGAATCTTGATAATTGGAAAGTTCAAACAAGGCTTGGTAAACCATATCCCATGTGCAAGCTACTAGGGCTATCACACGTTTGGACATTTTGTACTTTTGCCGCATGTCGTAGGAGACAGTTAAACCGTGATCCGACAAATAGATTTTCCCTCAGAAAAGCCCGGTGTTCCGGAGCAATAATACAGAGAGACACTATACATCACGACTGCTCATCCTACTTAAGAATTCTCTCTTCGGCATGTTATCACTCAAGTGGAAATGAAACATATACCTCAACCCTTAAGCAGTTTAAAGTAACTTATACCAACAAGTCTTACGGACTTACAACTTCCATATTCCCGTATAGCTGACACTTCGTGGAAGAATGCTTCTATAAAATGCAACGTTTCCCTAATATCCTCGCTTTCTCTAAAGACCCTCTATAACGATCCAATACAGTGGTTCACACCCTCTGGCATCCGGTACCGGGCTTTGAATGCATTTTACAGGGCCATGAGATAATCCTAAAATTAACGTAAATCTGAATATATTCGTATATTGGTTGTTTTATTTGTTTATGTATTTATTTATTTATTTAGATATTTATTTATTTATTTATTTATTGATGTATAACATCTTTGCGCTCGGTTGCTGGATAGTTTTTTGGGAGTGATTTTGAAAATTGGGGTCGGAAGTGAATCGGGCGGAAGTGGATCGAACGGAAGTGGATCCGACGGGAGTGAAGACGCACTGCCAGAAAAATGGGATGGAAGTGAATAGGGCGGAAGTGGATCGGACGGAAGTGAAGACGGACTGCCAGCTGGATATACAATTGAAAATGTGTGTATTGGAAACAGTGCTCTGTAGCGCGAGAATGTTATGGCAATACAGTAGGCAGTGCATTTAGCAGGCACCGGTTTGACGAGCACAGTGGCAAATGTTTCACAGACTTTTATTTGTCATTGAGCAGTTTATGAAGCTTCACGTTCAAGGTTGAATATCACATGGTGTAGGACAAAGACGACAAATGACATTTAAGTAAGCGGCACCGGGTGAGTTAGCCGTGGTCGTTACGGCATGACTGCTGGCAGTCGCTCACATCCGGAGGCGAGGAGGTTCGAATCCCCCCGCCGGCAACCTTGAAGATGGTCTTCTGTGGTTTCCCATCTTTCTTCCAGGCAAATGCCGGGGTTGGCCCCTACCTATAGGCCACAGCCGCTACCTTCCAACTCCTCGACCTTCCATCCCAACTTTCCTCCCCAACGGTACTTGTAGCTCACCCATTGGGTGTCCGTCTCGAAGCAGCTACAAAACTGGCGAGCTGAACATGTCCTCGGACACTCCCGCACTTAAAGCCATACGCTAAAAATAAAAATAAAAAATATAAGCGGCATTATTGTCAAGCTGTGCGTGAGTAGTCAAATATTAAATGCATAACAGAATGTTGTTATATGAGTGGAATAAAAGCTGTATTTTCATCATATGTGAGACTAGGTCATTTCATGATTGTAGGAAGCCATGTTTTGATTGTTTACGACGAACTGTATGAGAGTCTTGAGAATAATGAATGTTATAGTTTCTGAGAAATGTGCTCACAGTATTTGAGAGTACTGTCGACGTTGTGTGTCACTTTGTTATTATGAATTATTAATGTAAAAGGAAGGAAGCTTGTAGTTTTGCGTGTCCGTTAATCTCACGATCATGATCCACGGTACCTCCCTATTACGTGGAATGCGAACCACAGGACATGGCATTTCAATTCGAAAATCTCACATGTATTGAACGGGAATCAAACCCGGTCTACCTTGGTGAGAGACTAACAGCTTGACCGCTGCGCCACAAATGTGACAGTAGCATATCTCCAATTCAATCCATACATTCATCATAGTACCAGTATGAAAATGGAGTGTAAATTAACATTTTAACCCTTAGTTGACCTTGTGTGGTCCCTGGGACCTGAGACGTTTTTCTTATCTTCGTAAATGGAGTATTTTACCACCGATTGACTCCCCCATCCCAGTACCTTCCTGAAGTCGCGCCAGGAAGGCTGTGGTGAAATGACGTGAACGTGCGGTCTTTCGGTATGTAGGTATTTAATTGGTCGTGGTCCGTGGAACCACACGAGGTCAGCTACGTAACTTTAAAAAAAAATCTGACTGAGTCTAATCTGCCTTTATTCTGATGAATCTTGGCATAATGGACCATTATAAACCTGCCCAGTTGGCATAATGTGCAATCCACGAATTTTCAGAATGTTGTTACTGACTGGCTGCAAGCGGATGAAGAGATGCAACAAAATGTGGCAGACTCCTAAGAGCGTATGGTTACCCATCTACAGCATGCTTCAGAGGAAGAATATTCAGACCAAGATGATGCCGAATATATACCAAGTGATCAGGACACAGCTCCAGAAGTAAGCGAATCTGAAAATGAAGGCGCAGAGGCTGAAGGTGAGGACGCGGCAACTGAAAAAAGCAATACATGGGGACAGTTTTTCTACTATGGCGCTTGGGATTGCCCGCCACCTAAACCAAAAACTAGATCCCAACAATAGGCCTAAGTCGAAGGAAAAACATTGACCTCCGCAAACGAAAATGTTCCTAAGTGTGTCCAGAGAAGAAGAGAACTATTATCAGCCCACCTGCATTACGAATGAAAGCTACCAATCTGCTTAGTGCACAGCAAGAAAGTTTGCAATGGCTGCGTCAGTGACAAGAATTAGAGCATCTGGACCCCTTGCAGGATTCTTTTCATTGTGTTTGGAACCAGTTTGAATTTTACTGTTATTTAGATGATATATTTGTGAGTTAAAGGACATTACATTTAATTGCCAAACTTGAAAGTTGGTATTTTTTCTTAAGCAAAGACTGAAGCCTTACATTAATGGTAATAATTTTATTTTTGTGCGTTTAAAAATCTCAATATACTATATTTACGTCTGTATCTTGTCTAATTTGCATTAATATGAATGTAAATACCATGTTATTTAAATCAGTAAAAAGAAAACAAAATCGTTTCCAAAATATATTGTCTTAAATTCTGTGGTCCGTGGGACCACACGAGGTTATTAGTGTGAGTTTTTTCCACGAACTCAATTAAGGGTTAAGAATGTCCAAGCTGTGTAGTATACGTGTAGGATAACATGTCAGATGTTACACATCATATGCGACTACTGTAAGGCTCGTATCTTTATTTATTTACATATTTATTTATTTATTTATTCTACTTTGGTCGTTTGGGACATCTTTGGACCACGGTGCTTGTGCTTTAGCTGTTGTTTGCCGGTTGCTTTTGTGCTGAAATTTTGAGCCTTTCTATTGGACCAGTAATCTTTCATTTTCTTGCTGTACTCTATTTTACGTTCCTTAAACCATTTCCTGGACGAGTGGTGGTGAACGTCTGTATTATGAGGAAAGGCCTGGTTTCAACTGTCAGACGGTAGCGACTCCTCTCATTTATTGTATCTTGCAGAATATTATTTATTTATCTTTTTATTTATTGATTTATTTATCTATGTATCTATTTATTTATTTACTTTTTTACATCGTTATGCCCTACTCAGGAGCTTAGCTGATGTGTTGGCCTTCTTATCCTCCCAAAATCTCTTCATCCCCTCGCTAAGCTTCTTCCTTCATATTTCTGTCCAAGTTATTGTAGTTCTGGTGTTGGGTTTGTCTCCAAATTGGTGATTGTCGATTTGTGTTCTGAATTTACATCTGTCCCGTATAATGTCTTCTGAGATGTTCATTTCCTTGAGATCAGTTTCAATTTAAGATGTTCTTGGTTTTTAATGAAAGGGTCAGGTTGAAAATTACTTTAGTTAATCTGTTATTGTTCATTCTAAAAATGTGTCCATAAAATTTCAATCGTCTTTTCCGAAAAAATATGAGAGATATCTTCCGATTGACAATATATTTCCTGGGATTACTTTTTCCTCCATATTCCCTCTATACAAACTGGGCGAAACATTTTTAGCCTACTTTTCACATTTTGCAAAAATGAGGAAAAAGTAGTCTTATGAGATCGGGCAAATGTGTGTCTGTCTGTCTGTCTGTCTGTCTGTCTGTCCTTCTGTCTGTCTGTCTGGCTGTGTGTGTGTCCCCCCCTATCAACTCCTAAACGGCTGCAGCAATCAAAACCAAATTTAGTATGAGTAAAGATGTGCACAGGAATATCTCACGTTCATATTTGAAAATGATGTCAGTGCTACCAACTGCTGAAAAAACGCGCTAGAAATTTGAGCTCCATGTTGGATATCTTGGAAAGTATGAATGGGAGCTATTTCAAAATTGGCACACGTACAGATCATAATATTTCAGTTTAATTTCCAGGAGGCCAATCATGGCAGTGTTGCCAAAATGATTATAAGCCTCCTGATAGGTCCAATTTTTAAATGCATGTAACTTCTACACTATCAAGTGGAATTCAACCAAATTTCGTATGTTGTATGTGTACATAACCAGATATGACTGAGCGTATTCTTAAGACCTACCAGGGCTGCCAACTGTTAATAAATGCTCCTAATTTATTTTATCCAAATACCAATATATCAGAAAGTAAGCAAGCCGACAGCTTTAAACTATGCACACGTATAGTACCTGACATTCTATATTAATTTGGAGTAACTTATATACGTCAGTGCTACCAACATGATTCCAAGCCTGCTGACAGGTCCAACTTTAAATACATGTAACTTCAATACTATCATTTGGATTTCAACCAAATTTCGTATGTGCTATGTGTACCATAACAGATATGACTATGCGTATTCTAAGGAGCAACCAGGGCTGCCAACTGTTAATATGTGCTGTCCCTACTTTTGTTACCCTAATATCAATATATCAGAAAGTATGCAAGCCAATAGCTCTAAACTTTGTACACGTATAGTACCTGGCATTCTAGACGAATTTGGAGTAACTAATATACGTCAGTGCTGCCAACATGATTCTAAGCCTGCTGATAGGTCCAATTTTAAAATGCATGTAACTTCTATACTAACTAATGGATTTCATTCAAAATTGGCACAACAATAGATCATATTATTTCAGATTATTTCTGACCAATACATGCATGACATTGTTGCCAACATGATTTTACGCGCGCTGTTAGATCCAATGTTTAACTGCATGTAACGTCCATGCTATCCAGTGGACTTCAACCAAATTTTGTATTTAGTACCGTAAGAGACGGAACTAAGAATATATTCAGTCATCAGGGCTGCCAACTGTAGTGCTCTATTAGGGTACATTATGCCAGGTATACAGTATTTCGAACTAATTGGAAATTTCGATATTAGCAACTTAATTTCGTCATTATTCTAGATAGGTTCATATTCTGTAGAATAATCATTGGCATGAAAAGTAGGCTGTATAGTTCTTCACGGAACTTCTTGTTATTTATTTACTTTTATATTCATAGCAAAGTACTGAACCTATTCAAGATCATATACTGTAGCCTATGTAGGAAATGCAAAGACGGTTCTCATTGTGTCGTTAATTTTGTACATAAATGGTTGGCATAATACATAGACTGAATGTGTACACCTAGAAGGTGGCGGTGGTGGTGGTTTCAAGGGGCGTAATAGTAAGTTCATATTTCTCTAAATCCAGTAATGATATAATAATATATAGCTTTTAAGTGAATGATTATTTCAAATAAATGCCTAAATATAAATACAAAACACTCCAAAATACAAGAAATACATGAAAATATTTTCATAATATCAGTTTCAATTAATTGATAGTAATGTTTTGCTCAATAGGTCATTTACAACATTACGTAAGTTTTTTAAGTAGTTACTGTTTGTACTAATCTTCCTTTAAGTCTATTTAATTGAAAGGAGTTAGACAAGGCTGTGCTTTGTCTCCCATGCTTTTAATGCCTACATCCAGGATGCATTGAATAAGGTTCGAGAGGATTTTAATTTAGGAATAAGGATACAAGGTGAACAAATAAATATGATTAGATTTGCAGATGACATTGCCAAAGTTGCAGATAGTGAACAACATCTCAAACAAATAATAGTAAAAATGGAGGAAGTCATGGGTAATGAATAAAAGATGAAAATAAATAAGTCACAGACGAAAGTTATGGTCTGCGATAAAAAGGCAGACTCAAGTATGAAATTAGTTGTGGGCAACAAAACACTAGAAAATGTTCAAGAATTTAAATATCTCGGAAGCAAAATTACCAAAGATGGAAGAAGCAAGAAAGAAATCAAATGTAGAATTTTACAAGCCAAATTGGCATTTCACAAAAAGAAACGTTTATTCACTACAAATTCCATTAATCTTAAAACAGAAAACGATTATTAAAAGCGTATGTTTGGAGTATTGCTCTTTATGGTTGCGAAACGTGGACAATTGGAAAAGAAGAAAAAAGGAGGATAAATTCTTTTGAACTATGGTGTTATAGAAGAATGCTAAAAATTAGCTGAACAGAAAAATAACGATTGCTGAAGTATTTAAAAAGGTGGAGGAAAATTATACCTTATGGAAAAGAATAAAGAAAAGGAGGACTGGACTGATAGGACATATTTTGCTACTCATGTCTGATGTAGGATGCAGAACCTATGATGAGATGACGAGGAAAGCTATAAATAGAGCCGACTGGAGAACTGCCGCAGACCAATCCATGGATTGAATACTTTAGAAGAAGAATTGAAACATTTAAATGAAGAAGAAATTGGATGTTAAAGTAACATAAATAATATTGGACAAAGGGCTGTGTATTCTCAGTTTTGCCTCACGAAGCTGAGTGAACCCCATGTCATCGCTCAAACCAGAAATAAATGTCTTGACAGAGCCAGGAATCGAACCTGGGCCTTCGCGACGATAGCCTTGAATGTTAACCGCTACACTACGAGGTGGTCGAGAGATCTTTTATGAGGCGATATCGTACGATTTGGAGATTCAAGGATTTTATCGCTCTCCAAAGATCCCACTTCATTGAGCAGGATTTGAATCCGGATTCATGGGGTCAGGAAGTGGAAAGTATAGCACTGAGGAAGCGCCATAGTGAGGCCTGGGTTGGATTCAAGGCTCAATTCTATCTAACCCAGTCAGTTTAGAAGACTTGCACCAGACCAGTGGGTGAAACGAATTATTTACAGGCTACATCAAATGCAACCTAGTTACTGTTTCCTAAGTAAATTTAGTTTCAGTGTCTCTTACAACCGGTCGTAGTCCCAGAGAGAATTAAGCTTCGTACTAGCCGCGCTAGGAGGTCACAAGAAGTATCAATGGAATATTGTTCCGAGCAAGAGGAAGGACACCCTAGAGGAATACAGAGTTCAAAGTTGGAAAGCAAAGAGTACAATTCCCCGGGGAAACAGCAGCCGAACAGCCCTTAATGCAGTGCGTTCTCTCCAGAAGACAGACACGGCACTTGAAATGGTTGGACGTTCATATTCTTTAGCATGGACTTGATTGATAAAAAATAATTATAATAATAACGATATTGTTTTTACGTCCCTTTTAACTACTGCGGCTTTTAGAGACACTGTTGTGCCGGAATTTTGCCCCGAAAGGGGTATTTAACGTGCTAGTAAATCAAACTACACGGCTGACTTCACCGGGATTCTATCCAGCAACCTTGAGCACAGCAGGTGAGAACGTCGCCACTCGACCACGCAGCCAGCCAATAATAATATTAGAAGAAGAGCGAACTAGGAAGACCGGAAGAAACACGACAGAAGAACAACAGAAGCAGGTCATAGAATGCATGAAAGAGAATTGGACACAGAGAAAACTCCCCACGAGTTTAAGGAAACGAAGTTGAATTGCGATCCTAAGTGCTCAATTTGCTTGTAAAAAGAATTAATAAAATGATAAAAATGAATTATAATAATAATAATAATAATAATAATAATAATAATAATAAAATAATAATTTCTTTTGACACGTAATAAGTATGAATAATACCAGACTCACAAAACAATTTTTCAGTCATGTATACAAAAGCAAGAATGGTAATCAATGGGTACAAAGTATAAAATGGGATATGGAAGAGATGAAAGTAACAATAGATATTATTCAGGACACCACTTTTCAGAAATATGATCAAAAATATCAAGGGTTCCCAGGAGAAGGAAAAGAATAAGCGGGTTAACATCTGGACGGAAGAGAGGAGAAGGAGACTAAGTGAAGTAATGAAGAACTACTGGAAGGGTAGAAAGGATAAAGGAAATAAGAGACAGTGAATGCAATGCGTTATTTTACGCGGTCCAAAGATGGCCCAAATCGAGGAATGAAAAAGAAAAGGAACTTGGGAAAGTGAAACGAAAATTCAGAGTAACTTTAGGAACAAAGTATAAAATCACAGGAAAGCTTGCAAACTCCGTACAGGCCATGGAGCCCTGGGAGTAGTGGAAGGTAGAGGCTTCCACTTTTTGTGACATCGGTACTAGATGGGATGGATTTGTTAGCTCCATGCCCGGCCGCCTTTGCTCCCAGGAATTACCCTGGTACTCATTTCTGGTGTAGGCTGTGTGAACCCCAGGGCTATTTGCGTTTCCGAACGTGGTAGTTTTGTATCTAAAATCCACTACATGGGTGGGGAACAAACCCACTCCCTTTCAGCTAGAAGCTCATCGCCTCTACCGACTGCACGACGCAGCCTCCCCCCTCCCAGGAAAGCTTGCGAACTATAAAAAATCATCACAAAATAAGGCAATGGAAATTTTGTGATCTCCTACACAATGGATAACAATAGGATAATAAAGAAGATTTTAAACCACAAGGAAAATCACTGGATTTATAGAAAGCTTTTCAATCAGAATCCAATGTTGCGAACAAAACGGCAACACTTCCTGAAGAACCCTCCCATCGTCTTGCAAAATAATGCGTGTGTACATGTGACACTCCCCAATTTGAACGTTCGCTAGAATAGGGAAGTGTTTTTTTCACACCGTATTCACCGGACTTAAACCCTATAATTATAACTTGATCGCACTTCGTATCTAGAATGCTTCCGAGATTCTGCAGGCATTTGATCGCTCTAAGAGACATTAGCAGAACATGAGCTGCTACAGGTATTCTATAATTCCACATGTCTGGTAACTATTGTCTACACTGAAGGACTGTAGGTGTTATAACATTCCTATCAATATTATTAAATGGTTTCTACTATTAAAGTTACAACCTACATACAATATATTTAGATGGAAGGTAGAGAATTCTAAAATAAACAAGCCATGTGGGACTGGAACCCACTGGTTGCAGTAAATGTTCAGTTGATTGTTGTTAACTCTTTTTAGGGACTTGGGAAATTTTGGTCATCCCTGCGTATTTGGGTGGGTGTTCAATTTTTCACATAACCTGTGATTCTGTGGTGACGGTAGTCGTATCTGTAACTTCAATGTAATTACTTGCCCCGGGACTTGAAATAACGTGCTATTTCGACATTGGCCTGAAAAAGATGTGTTTAGATCCATGGAAAACTATACTCAGGAGAGTCGCTGTCAGCAGGATTCGAACCTTTAATCTTCGGACTATCTGTAGCTCCACATGACTGTACTGGTGTGCCATTTAACATGCATGGCTACGCCGAGGGATACTCAGCTAATTATTAGTATTATTATTATTATATAGAATAACGCTTGATATTGGTATCCACTTAAACAAACGTCACTTTGAAGTCTCCAAACAATAAACCTTCAGCGTCTCTCTGATTCTGGCGAATAACTATCCCGTTATCTTTCTTGATGGATAATGGATTTCTATCCTAAATTTATTTAGTTAGTGATGAAACATTCATGAGTATTAATAATCAGCATTCGGCCATATATACATTTTGTTTTTTGTGGAAATTACTGCGATTCGTCATCACAAAAATCGTTAATGCCCATTATCATGCGCTAGAGTGTGCAAATACTTTAATGTACTGTGCATTAGAGTGCGTTATTTACAGGTAGTGGTTCTGGAAAAAGCAATAAAACAGAAACGGGATCGCACCCAATAATCAATATATTGTCATCTCTCTCCAGTCCTGTTCCCTGGTCTGCTTGAAAAGGCCACACCCGAGCTTCGTTACAAGTGAAACATTATGTTGAGACCTTCAGAGTAGCCCAGTGCAGGGTTGGTGAGTAACTGTTATTTCAAGCAGTTTCTTTTTCGGTAACGAGGGGGTAACGACGTTAATAGTAACCGTTACTTTTACGGTAACGAAAGGGTTTTCCTTCTTCTCGGGGTGCCTGTCCGCTTAGAACGTTGGCGATTATTCTGGCTGTGGTATCTTTATTGGTCGCTATCCGGAACAATTGGGTGGCTGTTTTTCCGAACCATACTCTGTGGTTGGCAAGCCAGGATATTCTTTCTTTCTGGGGCTCATTTTCCTTCTATTTTTCTTTGCAAAATGCATTGCAGTAGTTCGTATCTGCCTCTGTTCCACATTATGTGACCCAGGTTTTAAAGCTTACGCCAACGTTATTAGTAACCTTACTTTTACGGTAACGAAGGGGTAACAACTTTATTAGTAACCGTTATTTTATGGTGACGAAAGGGAAGCAACATTATAAATAACCGTTACTTTTACGGTAACGATAGGGCAGCAACGTTATTAGTGAGGGGGTAACGACGATACTACTAACCATTACTATTAATGGTAACGTATGGGTAACGACGCGACGTTACTAGAAACTGTCACTTTTAACGGTAACGAGTGGGTAACGACGATAATAGTAACCGTTACTTTTTACGGTAACGGGGGTTTACGCCGTTACTAATTAATTTCTATTACTGTAACGCCTCTACTTTTAAGAGTAACGAAATAATGGAAATGCTCGCTACTTTCTCAAGACAAAGCAATCATTGTCACTGGTGTTTTTAAATTTTATTTTCAGTATTTGTCACATTTATTTTTGAAATAACATTTCATTCTTAATAAACGGCTATCTTAAGGAACCATTATATATCTTTGAAAATTCACTATAAAATTATCAGTTATCACAGTCTAGATTTTACCTCAGACCTCAGAAAGAATAAGTCTTACCCATTGAACTGGCAATGTTTCGGGACGAACTTGTGATTCTTGATTAGAGATATAGCCATCTGGACCCAGCTGACCTTTGATGGGTTCACACTAGGATATGGTTAGACTAGGATTTCAGAAAGAAGTCATCGTGGTCACCACAAAAATAAGAGTATAACAATTTTGTTCCTAAGGAATTCATTCAAGTACCTGGAATCAGTACTAACTAGTAAAACTGACGTGATGAAAGAAGTACGTCGGCGAATAATAATCACTAATCGCATGCTCTTTAGTCTAAACAATTTATTAAATTCACGTCTTATGTCGCAAATGAATACGATTCCGTTATACATGACACTAGTACGTCTGGGACTTTAATGGCTGTGAAACCTGGGAAACGTCAGTAACAACAAAGGAAGCAATTTGTACCTTCGAGAGGAAGGTTCTTCGAAATATTTATGGATTCATCTACAGTACCATGGAGGGGAGTTTGAATCGAAGAACGAAAGAGGAACTGTACCAGAGGTTTGGAGAGTCGCTCACTGGCCGATTATTATAACACAAGAGGCTCCAGTGGTTTGGCCACATCCTTCAAGCTGATGGATCTCTCCGATACCAAGTTCTTCATTTCCGACCTTATGGAAAAGGCACATGGGGACGCCCAAGGACGCGATGGAAATATCCTTAAGCAAGCGGAGCTGACTGCGGTCGAAGATGACGCTAGAGACTGGCAGAGATGGGCTCTCATCGGCAGTAGATATCTCCAGTAGTGTGACTGACTTCTTCTTTCCCCCTTTATTTTAATTGCATTTTTATATACTGAGTTATTTTATAGTTTTTAATCTGTTTCTCTTTTCTATTGTCTTCTGCTGTAGGCCTTAAAGGCCCGCCAATGCAGAAAAAGATTATGATGATGATGATGATGAAGAAATCCATTTCCGAGTCCTAAATCTACACAGATGAAACTGTCACAATAATAATTTATTAAGGAAGCTTGTAGTTTTACGTGACCGTTAATCTTGTGATTATGAGTTACGGGACCTCCTTTTTACGTGGAATCCGAACCTCAGGACATGGCATTTCACTTCGGAAATCACACATGCATTGACCGGGAATCGAACCCGGTCCACCTTGGTGAGGGGCGAATTGACCGCTGCGCCACCACGCCCCTCTAATAATTTATTAATTACTATGATTTACATATTACTAATTATTTATTTTGTTTTTCCTTTCTATTGGAATTTATTATTCCGTTCATATCAAGGAAGCTATAGGGCCGGATAGAGTATTTAAATTATGTTTTAATCACTTATCCTCCCAGCTTGGCTTCACCAACGGACTCTACGAGGGATCATTCCTCTACCGTCCCGGTGTCTGGGAGTTGCACAGTATTTACCAGTACTTTGGTAGCTCTACAATTGAGAACTCTTTCTAAGATTCTCAAAATACAGATATGAAGGAAAATACTCTTAAGTACAAGTATCATTTTTGTGGTCAATTCAAGGTTATTTGTACCACTAAAACGTGTTGGATGGTAGATGGGTTGCTTCGAGTCTTGTAGGCTCTATTTATAAATTCACTGTCCACAAGATTGGATTCAATCATTGTACTCCCCATATGTAGGCCTACTTATATAGCAACGATGGTATTTTAGGCACCACATTCCGCCCTGCGGGTTTATCTCTTTGGAGGGCATGGATTCCTTATTGGCTAACCTAGGAACTTAACTACTCGTATATTCCACTATGTACTCGTATTATATCTACGAGTCATTCGTGTGAGACTGATGAGACCAATCTTGGAATACGGCTCAGCGGTTTGGGACCCATATCAGGTAGGGATCATCAACGAGATGGAGATGGTAAATTAAGGAAGGCTGATGGGTATCTGCTGAACGATTTTAATCCTAGAAGTAGAGTTACTTGAATGAATAAAAAACAAGTAGTTCCGTGAAGAACTATACAGACTATTTTCATATATCCTACTCATGTTAATTGCGTCTATTAACATACAAAATTTCAAATTGATTGTTGTAATACATTCGTATATATTGAGAACCGTCTAAATATTTCAGATGGTCGCCATGTTGGATATTTATTTATGTACTATTACATGAAGATTATTGTGTACGTGTGGTATTCAAACTTCAATCGCATGATTAGGACACAAGAAGAAAAAACGAGATTTAAAAATTTCGCTTAGCTGCCATCTTGTGATTATGAAAACAATTGAAATAAATTAGATATAAGTAGATTAACATTTGTTAAAGCATTTAACGAACAAAGTTTCACTGCACTCGGATGGTTACATTGCGAGAGACGTCCATTTAAATATTTATACTTCGCGTCGCTGCCACGTTGGATTTATGCTCACCAGGTTACTGAAAGTCCTATAGGTTAACTTATGTTCATAGCCTCTATGGACATAAAACATCAGTTTGATTGCTCTAAAAGATTCGTAGATATTGAGAACCGTCTAAATATTTCAGATGGTCGCCATTTTGGATTGTTATATGTATTGGCCATAGAGTTGTGTACCATTAAAGGAAAATTATTGCGTAGCTTCATTATTCAAACTGTCACTTCGATCGCATGATTACGACACAGGAAATAAAAACTTAATTTTAATATTTCGCACAGCCGCCATGTTGAGGTTATGTAAACAATTGAACTAAATTAGATACCAGTGCATTACAATATGTATAATCATTTACTGTACCACATGTCACTGCGCTCAGATTGTTAAATCGCGAGAAAAGTCTATTTAAAAATCTCAACTTCGCTTGACCGCCATGTTGGTTTTGTAGTAACTAGGGGTTTGAAAGTCTCATAGGTGAACTTCTAGTAGTGCTCTTTATCACAGTACAAAATTTCAGGGTGATATCTGGGATAGTTTCGGAGATATTGAATGCTGGTGAAATATTTCGCACTGCCGCCATGTTGGATTGGTGAGACGTAATAATCGGGGTTGGCCAAAATGTTGCTATGACCTTACCAAGTTTCATTGAAATCGCTCCAGCCGTTTGAAATATATTAGAGGGGACACACACACCACACCACACCAGCATACACACACACACATACGCACACATGGACAAAAGGTGATCTCATAATCCTATTTTTTGATAAAATGAAAATAGGCTAAAACTAGTGTGGGAATCTCTGCAAAATAGAAGGATGATATCTAGACTTAACACTTACACTTTTTTTATTATTTTTTTTATTTGTTAGCGTAAGGGTTTTGGTGCCGGGAGTGTCCGAGGACATGTTCGGCTCGCCAGTTTGTAGCTGCTTCTAGGCGGATACCCATGGGGTGAGCTGCAAGTACCATCACGTGTGGAATGTTGTCTGGGGAAGAAAGTTGAAAGTAAGGACGAAGAGTTGGAAGGTAGCGGCTGTGGCCTATAGTTAGGGACCAACCCCGGCATTTGCCTGGAGGGAAGATGGGAAACCACAGAAGACCATCTTCAAGGTTGCCGGCGGGGGGATTAAAACCTCCTCGCCTCCCGGATGTGAGCGACTGCCAGCAGCCACGCCGTAACGACCACGGCTAACTCACCCGGTAAACACTTACACTAATTGGTCATCATGGGGAGAACTAAGCAAACGACTAGAAAATCCCACCTTCTTGAGCAGGGCAGATCGCCTGAATCAAGTGAATGCACGACCGCAGCTTAAAATGAATGGAAAATATTCTTTCATTAAGCGTGGTATTGATAACTTTCCCCCAACATATTGATGTGTTTAACAGAAGACTGAAATTTTGTGTAAATACTACGATGTAATTACTATAGTTCCCAAATAGCAACTTGCGTACATTAAGCGTATTTGATATTATTGTAGGTAATTTTCTGTAATTGTGCAACTTGCCACCGGAGAATTAGCCCCATTTGCAATTAAAGTGAATGAATGAATGAATGACAACTACATATATTGCATGAACGCAACACTACTGTAGCCTATACGTTAGAGACCTATATTAATATCGTGGTCGAAAGCAGGATAGGCTATTTATGAACTTCTCAATCATTTCTTGCAGAGAGTGGCTCGGTGTCCTGGAGGCGTGTGAACTAGTGATCTGCTGCGTGTTCATACAGAATGGGTCTCTGGACACGGACACACACCCCACTGTGTCACTCGCTGAGGGACTGCGTGCCACCTCACGGGCAGGGCTACCAACCTGCTCTTAAAGAGACCAGTTTCTAATACTTACACCTAGGAGGGCTTGTATGTAGGAGGCTTGTGTTTCAGGCTACTGAAACTCATCCATGCTATGATAGGGAAGGTTACATTGACGTATTCATTAATTTGAGTGGTTTGGGGTTTCATATCCGTAACGGATGATTTTTGAATATTGTCTGTCAGGAAAAATGTATGTAAGTTGTAGACCTGTGAACATAAATTTTTGTCATGGGTTTATTTACCATATACTGCTGGTAAAAAATTGCAATATTGGTTGTCACTGGAATACATTTGCTGACCCATAGAAAAATTGGGTGGTGGAACAAGAAATTGTCGGCCGACTACAAACAGTGAAAATGTGTCGCAGCTCGAAGTTTGCCTTCTACCACTCTTCTGTTTCTTTGGCAGGGGTTATATAGAGTTCCGGATCTACGTCTGATGCTTTTTCCTCTATGTCCTTCATGTGGGTCTCATTGCTAGTGTGCTTTGCAGATCATTGCTCATCATTAACTCTCTTCCGGAGGAGTCCATGTTCGCCAGTAAGTATACTATCCTCGTCCGTGTTGTTTTCGATACCTGGAGTGCTCTCTTTATGTATGACGCTTTCACTGCTTCTAGTCTCTTCAAGTTCGCAGCGGTTGGATGGGGCCAAACTGTATCCTTTTCAGAGCGCGTAGCTTGCGGTTGGGGCGATCTTGATGTGAAAGAGGCGTATAGCTGTGGCTAGAGAGATCTTCTCATGCTGTTTATATCGAACATAGCCTTAGCCGCTGCTGAGCATCTTTCATCTATGGGCTTAGTACTGTAAATGTTTTGCCTGACACTTGTAGCGTTAATCATAGGTAGTTGTATGCGTTAACAAGTTTAAAATTTTCGCTTCAGGCTGTATTAACCCCTTATGGGATATTGGTCTCTATATTAACCACCTGTCATAAGGACCGTTTATGCTTTCAAAGATGCTGATAGTTGAATCTTTCAGCCAAATTTCGGAGAATTTTCAAGCCGAAGTGCTAGTCTTTATAAAATGAAATATTATATTCGTATCTACTTGACGTAATGTGCTGGATGAAATGTTAGAAAAATAAAATTAAGGACATTAATAATGAAAGTGTAAAAAAATATAAATACAGAAATAAAAAAATACAATAATAAAAGAAATATGAAAGTGAAAACAACAATAATATAACCATAATACGCATTAAAATAATTGTAAAATTCAATTCACAATTAAGTTAATTAATTAAATAAATCTAAAATGTATCAAAATTAAATCTATAAGAACATGCATTAAAATAAAAAATAAATATATAAACATTAACATTAAAGAAACAAAAAAACAATAATAATAATAATAATAATAATAATAATAATGCAAAACTACGGCACTACCTGACAGTTGTTCTTCCGGAAGCATTGTACGCCTCCGAAACTATATCTCTAGGAGGCCACTCTCAAATTGGTGAAATCGAAATCCAGGAACGTAAAATTCTCAGGAAAATTTATGGCCCCGTTTATGTTAATGGTATATGGATTAAAAGGAAACCCACAGACTTGTACACAGTAATCAATAAGTTCACTGATTCCGCACGTAAGAGACGATTGAAATTTTATGGTCACATCTGCAGAATGGACAACACCAGATTTGCACAAAAAACTGCTTGATATAATTAATTCAAAGAAGGTCAAAATCAGTTGGTTAGAAGAAATCAAACAGGACTTAAATGAAATAAACATTACGGAAGATATCATCTTAAATCGCAAGACTTTTGGAACTCGAGTTATAAATCACTAATTCACCGAAAAAGCTAAACAGACCACTGAAAAAAAAAATGGACGGAGGAACGTAAGAAGGGGAATAGCGAGTTCATGAGGAGATTTTGGGAGGAGACGAAGAGGAAAACACCATCAACCCAAGTCAACAAGTTCAAGCGCGCTCCCTGAGTGGGCAAAACGAAGAAAGAAAGAAAGAAAGAAAGAAAGAAAGAAAGAAAGAAAGAAATTAAAAATAATTAAAATGTAAAAACACAAAAAATCAAAAATAATTTTGCCCTATAAAGGGTTAAACTAAGAAGTTTTTTTTTTGAAAAGAACATAGTTTTGAAAGAGCTTTAATATATGCTATTTCCACTGACACGCCCAATTAAAGTGTGTTCACGAAATTAGAACATAACCTCTGCTAAATAGAATGAGCAGGTGTTACAGTTTAATCTCATTACGATCAATAGTAGAGAACCACTGCGCTTTTTAATAATAAAAATATAATTAAACGAAGAAAAATCCAGCCGTAAGGACATTAGAATCGGTAACTGTTCTCGTGTAATTTAAGTTCCACAGTGGAGCAAGTCGGAACCAACTGAAAATGCTATTGTGGGGATAATTGCATTGGGGTGTTAATATCATTCAGCAGACATTGTTTACTAGTTACGGGATGAAAGCGTAATGGCTGTAAAATTGCAAGTTTATCGAAGCGTGTGGACAAATGTTTCAGTGTAGTTAATAATTACTGATTAGCATATTATTGGAAAGTGATTAGTGAAGAGGGAGCGGCCTGGGTACCCCAATATAATCGGGTTAGCGTGTCTGTGATGCACTGCGCATCCTGCCTGCCATTGCAGTTAACGGAATGAAATAATCATTTGAGATATTATGTTAAACACATGTGTACTAGACTAGGTACCGTAGCTGCTTTCGCACGCAAGGTCAATGATTCAAAATCTGGCGTTCCTAACTGTCGGGCTGAATAAATATTATAGCATATTTTCAACTTATTAATAGTAAGGAGGTTGAAACATTAGCTCATGTCATCCGCTGCTGTCCGTTCGGCTCGTTACTTCGCCAACACTGTCAAACAGGTGGCGTAGCTGGTAGCATGCTGAGCTATGCTGAAGATCGCGCGTTCAAACCCGGCTCAAGTCGTCGGAATTTTTAAGAGCGTTAAAATCCCTCAGTATGCCTTCCTTTGAAGGGGAAGCAAAGCCGGTGGGCCAATGACATAGATTAATGGCATGCAGAACCTTGCACTATCTACAGTTATGTGAAACTAAATTTGTAGATTAGATTTGATTAATGCTCTATTAAGTTCAACGTTCGCCGCCTGGTGCTGGTCGCGGTAGCATCAAGAAGCCAAGTTTACAGCTAGGTGTCGCTGATGGTAGCATCTCGTAGCAAAAGTAGGAACTACTTGAAATTGATCGTCTGCAATCTTTACCTTAATTACAGATAACACACACTAATACAGCCATCACATTTAACACCGGTTATCAAGACCGATTCTACACACACCCAAAGTACACGGGGCTACATGGCCGCGTTGTCGCTGCCCCTAAACTGAGGAACTAATCAACCAACATTCCTGACAATGGCTGAGAAATTTATTATGACGTTCATTGCTTGACTTCAGGTGGAAACATAAAAGATAATAATGATAACTGTTGTTTAAGGGGCATAACATCTAGGTTATCGGCCCCGAGCATAATAAGAAAAGATATAATAACTATTAATTAATTAATTAATTATTAATTAATACCAAAGGTATTTAATTGGATTTTAACTATTGATAAACAAATGGATTTATGTTGGATCAAACAATATGGACTGAGACAAATTAACACTAAAATTAACACCAACCACAGGAAATGAACACCGAGAAGCAATCAATCTACGAGCCCATGTCTACCAACTGTACAGACCTGGCCAGAATGTCATAATCAAATGCCGGTACACATTTGTGGTTATGTTTTTCTTCATGTTCTGCATTTCTCTATCCTCAGATAAATCATTCCCATTTCATACCATTATTTTATTGATTCATCAGAAGCCTCCGTGGCTTAGGCGGCAGCACGCCGGCCTCTCAGTGCTGGGTCCGTGGTTCAAATCCCGGTCACTCCTTGTGAGATTTGTGCTGGACAAAGTGGAGGCAGACAGGTTTTTCTCCGTGTACTCCGATTTTCCCTGTCACAATTTCATTCCAGCAACACTCTCCACAATCATTTCATTTCATCTGTCATTCATTTTATCATTGCCTCAGGGGAGTGCGACAGGCTTCGGCAGCCGGCACAGTTCATATCCTCGCCGCTAGATGGGGGCTTCATTCATTCCATTCCCTGACCTGGTCGGTCGACTGGAAGCAGGCTGTGGATTTTCATTTTCATTTTATTGATCCATCCCACATACATTTGATACCGTACTTGCCTATTTGGTAGGTTGGTTCCTCAGTTTAGGGGCTGCGACAACGCGGTCATGTAGCCCCGTGAACTTTGGATGTGTGTAGAATTTGTCTGATAACCGGTGTTAATTGTAATGGCTGTATTAATGTGTGTTATCTGTGATTCAGGTAAGGACTGCAGACGATCAATTTCAAGTAGTTCCTACTTTTGCTACCAAATGCTACCGTCAACGACACCTATCTGTGAACTTGGCTACTGGATGCCACCACAACTGGCACCTGGTGACGAACGTTGGAAATTTAATAGAGCGTGATTCAAATCTAACTACATATTTAGCTTCACACAATTGTAGTTAGTGGAAGGTTCTTCTTCATGCCATATATCTATGACATGGGCCTGCCGGATTTACTTCCCCTCCAACGGAAGGCATACACAGGGATTTTTGTTGCTCTTAAAATATCCGACAACTTCGATTGGGTTTGAACCCGTGATCTTGGGCATAGAAGATCAGCATGCTATAAACTTCGCCACCGAAGCTGCCTCATTTGATACTTTACTTGCCTATTTGTTGGCTTATTTCTGTTTGTAATTAGCGGCTTTAGTGGTGTAGTCGTTAGCATGCTGAACTGCTGAGCCCAAGATCACAGGTTCAAACCCGGCCGAAGTCGTCGGATTCATAAGGGCGTTAAAATCCTTTAGTATACCTTCCATCGCTATATAAAGAGGCTCTTTAGCCTCAGTGGCAGTTCTCTATGAATACATTCAAATTCAAATTCCTTCGAAGGGGACGTAAGGCTGGCGGGCCCATGCTATAGATTTATGGCATGTTAAAGAACCTACCACTACAATTGGTAGTGTGCAGCTAAATTTGTAAGTTATTTGGTTAGAAACGCTCTATCAAGTTCCAACGGTTGGCACTAGGTGTCAGTGACAGTGGCATCTCTGGTAACCATAGTTTGATCGACTTGAAATTGAACTTGATGGGAGCCTTAGGGTGTTCAATTAATAATGCCCCACTATGGGCATTGGCTGCAATTGAAATATAATTTATGTTTGTAAAGAATCGCAATTTGCGAGTTGCACGGAAATAGAGGCTCATTTTATGGGGGGGGCGTGGTGGCTCAGCGGTCTAGCTGTATGCCTCTCACCAAGGCGGTCCGGGTTCGATTCCCGGTCAATGCATGTGAGATTTTCGAAGTGAAATGCCATGTCCTGTGGTTCGGATTCCACGTAAAAAGGAGGTCCCGTGGCTCATGATCTCAAGATTAACGGTCACGTTAAACTACAAGCTTCCTTTCCTTTTCCTTTTCATTTTATGGGTGATTTAATTCTTAATTTTCCCATCATAATGAAGATTATGTCAAATTCACAAATGAAAGTATTTTTTGAAAAGAGCAAGAACAAATCCATTCATATCTACAATTCAGCTGTAATCAAAAACTTACAAATGTAAAACCACTGAAAACAAGTAGTTCCATGAAGAACAAAAGCCTATTTTCATGTATCTTATGTTAATTGCCTCTATCAACATACACAATTTCAGTTGGATTGCTCTAATAGATTAGTAGATATTGAGAACCATATAAATATTTCGGATGGTCGCCATGTTGAATTTTTATAAATGTAGGTCTTAAAATAATGTACTATTACATGAGAATTATTGTGTAGGTGTAGTATTCAAACTTCAATCGCAAGATCAGATCACAAGAAATAAAAAAGAGATTTTAAAATTTCGCACAGCTGCCATCTTTTGGTTATGATGCCAGTGGATTAAAACTTGTATAAGCATTTAGCTCACCAAGTTTCACTGCATTCGGATGGTTAGATCGCGAGAAACGTCCATTTAAATATTAATATTTCTCGTCGCCGCCATGTTGGATTTGAGCTCACCAGGTTATTAAATGGCCTAGACTTATGTTCATAGCTTCAATGAACATAAACAATTCAGTCTGAATTGATGTAATACACACATCAAAAAAGTTTTGCATCACCTCGGTTCCAAGAGTTCCGGAACCTTTAAATACAAAGGGAATAGAGATCAACACAAACAACATTTCAGCTCGTTTTATTGCTCATGAGACCCACACATTGCATGTTGTACCATCATACAGCTAGACTTTCAGCATTTGTGGTCCAGATTGCAGTACACACCACTACCTCTAATACCCAGTAGCACGTCCTCTTGCATTGATGCATGCCTGTATTCGTCGTGGCATACTATCCACAAGTTCATCAAGACACTGTTGGTCCAAATTGTCCCACTCCTCAACGACAATTCGGCGTAAATCTCTCAGAGTGGTTGGTGGGTCAAGACGTCCATAAACAGCCCTTTTCAACATATCCCAGGCATGTTCGATAGGGTTCATGTCTGGCGAACATGCTGGCCACTGTAGTCGAGCGATGTCGTTATCTTGAAGGTACGCATTCACAAGATGTGCACGATGAGGTCGAGAATTGTCGTCCATGAAGACAAATGCCTCTCCAATATTCTGCCGATATGGGTGCACTATGGGTCGGAGGATGTCATTCAGGTATCGTAAAGCCGTTTCGGAGCCTTCCATGACCACCAGTGGCGTACGTCGGCCCCACATAATGCCACCCCAAAACATCAGGGAACCACCACCTTGCTGCACTCGCTGGACAGTGTGTCTAAGACGTTCAGCCTGACCAGGGTGCCTCCAAACACGTCTCCGACGATTGTCTGGTTGAAGGCATATGCGACACTCATCGGTGAAGAGAACGTGATGCCAATTCTGTGGGGTTCATTCAGCATGTTGTTGGGCCCATCTGTACCGCGCTGCATGGTGTCGGGGTTGCAAAGCTGGACCTCGCCATGGACGTCGGGAGTGAAGTTGCGCATCATGCAGCCTATTGCGCACAGTTTGAGTTGAAACACGACGTCCTGTGGCTGAACGAAACGCATTATTCAACATGGTGGCATTGCTGTCAGGGTTCCTCCGAGTGGCAATCCGTAAGTAGCGGTCATCCACTACAGTAGTAGCCCTTGGGCGGCCTGAGCGAGGCCTGTCATCGACAGTTCCTGTATCTCTGTACCTCCTCCATGTCCGAACAACATCGCTTTGGTTCACTCTGAGTCGCCTGGAAACTTCCCTTGTTGAGAGCCCTTCTTGACACAAAGTAACAATGCGGACGCGATCGAACTGCGGTATTGACCTTCTAGGCATGGTAGAACTACAGACAACATGAGCAGCGTACCTTCGTCCTGGTGGAATGACTGGAACTGATCGGCTGTCGTACCCCCTCCGTCTAATAGGCCCTGCTCATGCATGGTTGTTTACATCTTTGAGCAGTTTTAGTGACATCTATGAACAGTCAAAGGGACTGTATCTTTGATACAATATACACAGTCAACGTCTATATGCCGGAGATCTGGGAACCGAGGTGATGCAAAACTTTTTTTGATGTGTGTAGATTCGTAGATAATGAGAATCGTCTAAATATTTCGGATGGTCGCCATGTTGGATTGTTATATGTATAGGCCATAGAGTTATGTACCATAAAATGAAAATTTTTGTGTAGGTTTATTATTCAAACTATCACTTTGATCGCATGATTACGACACAAGAAATAAGAAACCTAATTTTAAAATTTCGCACACCCACCATCTTAAGGTTATGTAAACATTTTAACTTAATTAGATGCCAGTGTATAAAAATTTACTGTACCATATTTCACTACCTTCAGATAGTAAAATCGCTAGAAGAGTCTATTATTTTTTTTTCAAATTCGCTTGGCCGCCATGATCGTTTTGTACTATACAGGTTTTTGAAAGTTACATAGGTGATCTTGTAGTAGTGCCTTTTATCACCATACAAAATTTCAGGTTGATATCACTAATGGTTTCGGAGATATAGAATGCCGGTGAAATAATTCGCACAGCCACCATTTTGAGGTTATGTTATCAATTGAACTAAATTAGATGCCAGTGCATTACAGTGTGTACAATCATTTGCTGTATGAAGTTTTATTGCGTTTGAATGGTTAAATAGCGAGAAAAGTCTATTTAAAAGATTCAAATTCGCTTGGCCCCCATGCTGGTTTTGTAGTTAACATTTTTCTGAAAGTCTCATAGATGAGCTTCTAGTAGTGTCTTTTATCACCGTACTAAATTTCAGTGTGATATCGGTAATAGTTTCGGAGATATAGAATGCCAGTGAAATATTTCGCACAGCCGCCATGCTCGATTGGTGAGAAATAATAAAATTTGAAGGGCACCGGTCGGGGTAGCCCGAAATGCTGCTGTGACCTTACCGAGTTCCACTGAAATCGGTCCAGCTGTTTAGAAGTTATTAGGGGGACACACACTCAAACATACATACATACACACACACACACACACACGGACAAAAGGTGATCTCATAACCCTAATTTTTCATCAACGAAAATAGGCTAAACAAATAGTTCCGTGAAGAACTATACAGCCTATTTTCATATATCCTACTCATGTTAATTGCCTCTATCAACATACAAAATTTCAGTTTGTTTGCTGTAGTAGATTCGTAAATATTGAGAATCGTTTATTATTTTGGTTGGTCGCCATGTTGGATTTTTATATATGTAGGTCTTAGAGTTATGTACTATTATATGAAGATTATTGTGTACGTGTAGTATTCAAATTTCGAAACACAAGAAGTAAAAACGAAATTTTAGAATTTCGCACAGCTGCCACCTTATGGTTATGAAAACAATTGAAACATTGAAATAAATTACACAGTATAACAAAGAAAATCAACGCACCAGGAAGGTATAGTCCGATGGCGATAAAAATCGGTGGATGTGAGGAAAAGACATAGAAAAACAAAAGATCAAAAATGCAGAACAATCGAATGATTGTATATTGGCTTTCGCGGCCAGTGAATTAAAACTCAGCAATTATATTAGGTCTGTGGCGTGTCTTGTGTAAGTTTTCGCCTAAGATGCCAAGCTGGCTCATCAGCAAGCTTGAGCTTTTAGTTCGCGCAGTAAAGTGGTGCATTTGCACTTCATATAAAGGGAGGTAGCGCACAGTTGCCTACTCCTGTGGGGGTCCAGGTGGCTGATGAGCCAGCTTGGTGTCTCAGGTGAAACCCCACACAAGATACGGCACAAACCCTTAAAGAATTGCTGAGTTTTAATCGAATGATTTATTGCAGAGTTAGAGAGTTACAAAGTGAGGATGTCAATAGGGTGTTGGTCCACCCTTGGCCTGGATGCAAGCTGTCACTCGACGTGGCATGGACTGATAAAATTCCCGGATGCTGTACTGCGGAATTCGTGCCAAATGGTCTCCAACTGTTGGGCTAAATCGGCGACATTCCGGGACGTTCGCAATCGCCTTCCCATGGCGTCCCTAATGTACTCTATGGGATAGAGATCAGGCGACAGAGGTGGCCAAGGAAGGATAGGCCAAGCTTGAAGACAGTCCATAGCAACACGTGCCATGTGTGGCTGGGCATTATCCTGTTGGAAAGTAAAGCCTGGATGTCGCTGAAGGAACGGTAACACAACCGGCCGTAGAATGTCATCAGCATACCGCTGTGCTGTCAGTGGGCCAGGAATGACTACCAGAGGGGTCCGACTATCAAAGGAGATGGCACCCCAGACCTTCATCTCTTGTTGTGTGGCTGTGTGGCGTGCGATAGTCAAGTCAGCATCCCCACGCGGGCCTGGACGTCTCCAAACACGTCTGCGGTTGTCTTCAGGGCACCGTTGGAAACGGGACTCGTCACTCTACGTCCCCAGTCAGCGCAGTTCCACGTTGCTCGAGTGCGGCACCACTGTAATCTGACTTGACGGTGAACAGGCGTGAGTGGTAAGCGGCGTAACGGGCGGCGCGAGCGCAAATTCCTGTCGCTCAGAAGTCTGTTGATGGTCATGGTGCTGCACGTGCTGCTTTAGACTGTCTTCAAGCTTGTCCTATCCTTTCTTGGCCAGCTTGGTCGCCTGATCTCTCCCCCATAGAGCAAATTTGAGACGCCATGGGAGGGTGATTGCGAACATCCTGGAATGTCGCCGATTTAGCCCAACAGTTGGAGACCATTTGGCACAAAATTCCGCAGGACACCATCCGGGAACTTTGACAGTCCATGCCACGTCGAGTGACAGCATGCATCCAGGCCAGGGGTGGACCAACACCTTATTGACGTCCTCACTTTTTAACGCTCTAACTCTGCAATAAACCATTCGATTGTTCTGCAGTTTTGATCGTCTGTAAGTTGTTCTATGTCTGTTCCTCACATCCACCGATTTTTATCGCTATCGGACAATTCCTTCCTGGTGCGTCGTTTTTAGCCTATTTTCATTTATGAAAAAAAATAGGCTTATGAGATCACCTTTTGTCCGTGTGTCTGTCTGTGTGTGCGTGTGTGTGTGTGTGTGGGTGAGGATTTTTGTGTGTCCCCCTTAATAACTTCTAAACGGCTGGAGCGGTTTCAATGAAACTCAGTGAGTTCATAGCACTATTCCGGGCGACCCCGACCCTGCCCTTCAAATTTGGTTACGTCTCACCAATCCAAAATGGTGGCTGTGCTAATTATTTACGGTGATAAAGGGAACTACTAGAAGTTCACCTATGTTACTTTTGAAAACCTGGTAACTACAAAACCAACGTGGCGGCCTAGCGAAGTTGTGACTTTTAAATAGACGTTTCTCGCGATATAACCAACGAAACGCAATAAAACTTGGTACAGTATATGTTTATATACATTGTAATGCACTGACATCTAACTTTGTACAATTGGTTACATATCCTCAAGATGGCGGGTGTGCGAAATATTTCACCGGAATCCTATATCTCTGAAACTATTACCGGTATCACCTTGAAATTTTGTACGGAGATAAAGGGCACTACTGGAAGTTCATGTATGAGTATATCAAAAACCAGTTAACTACGAAACGAACATGGTGGCCACGCGAACTTGAAAGATTTAAATATACTTTTCTCGCGATTTAATGATTCAAACGCAATGCAATTTAGTACAGCAATTGTTTATACATATTGTAATGCACTGGTATATAATTTAGTTCAATTGTTTACATAACCTCAAGATGCCGGCTGTGCGAAATTTTAAAATTAACTTTTTATTTCTTTTGTCGTAATCATGCGATTGAAGTGAAAGTTTGAATAATGAAGCTACGCAATAATTTTCCTTTAATGGAACATAACTCAATGGCCTATACATATAACAATCCAAAATGGCGAGCATCCGAAATATTTAGTCGGCTCTCAATATCTACGAATCCATTACAGCAATCAAACTGAAATTTTGTATTTTGATAGTGACATTTAAAATAAATAGGATATACGAAAATAGGCTGTATAGTTCTTCACGGAACTACTTGTTGTTGTTGTTATACAGTGTAAGAACTTCCTATGGTGTACAGTGTCAAATTTGAGCAGCTAATTAAACTTCTGTATGTTAGAAAACAAGAAGGTAGCATTCAGAGTACGCCCTAAGGGAAAATACTTGAAATGACATACTGTGTATAAATAAATTGTAACCTTGTGGATTACATTGTACAGTACATGCTCAGAGATGTAGTTCCGATAAGTTTGCTTATTTAAAGTTGTTGACAAAGCGACAAGCGCGCACATGTACGTGGTGTTGTAACTACGCATTCTCTTAACAAAATATAATTACTGCTAACCATAATTAGACCAAAACATCAAGTATTTCTTCATATGAATATAGCTGCACACACAAACCATTTATGCTGAATGTAATCCACAGACAAACAACGCTCCCTGCTGTGCACAAAATAACATGTAGTTACTGCAAGACCGTACAGTATATTGTACCACAACTCCCGTTGAGAAACTGTAGAACCCTTACAGGGAACATCGATGAGATATTGGTATGATATTGAAAGATATGTAATGTTCTGCTGCGAACAATGTTTATCTTACCACTTTTAGCATCACAGGTTGCTTGGCATGAGTCCTGTGGTATCACTGGTCACATCACAGGTTGCTTGAAACGAGTCCTGTGGTATCACTGGTCACACCACCGGTTGCTTGGTACGGCTAATGTGGTATCACTGGTCACATCACTGGTTGCTTGGTACGGCTACTGTGGTATCACTGGTCACATCCCTGGTTGCTTGGCACGACTACTGTGGTATCACTGGTCACATCACTGGTTGCTTGGCACGACTACTGTGGGATCACTGGTCACATCACCGGTTGCTTGGCACGGCTACTGTGGTATCACTGGTCACATCACTGGTTGCTTGGCACGACTACTGTGGTATCACTGGTCACATCACTGGTTGCTTGGTACGGCTACTGTGGTATCACTGGTAACATCACCGGTTGTTTGGCACGGCTACTGTGGTATCACTGGTCACATCACTGGTTGCTTGGTACGGCTACTGTGGTATCACTGGTCACATCACTGGTTGCTTGGCACGACTACTCTGGTATCACTGGTCACATCTCTGGTTGCTTGGTACGGCTACTGTGGTATCACTGGTCACATCACCGGTTGCTTGGCACGACTACTGTGGTATCACTGGTCACATCACTGGTTGCTTGGCACGACTACTGTGGTATCACTGGTCACATCACTGGTTGTTTGGCACGACTACTGTGGTATCACTGGTCACATCACTGGTTGCTTGGCACGACTACTGTGGTATCACTGGTCACATCACTGGTTGTTTGGTACGGCTACTGTTGTATCACTGGTCACATCACAGGTTGCTTGGCACGACTACTGTGGTATCACTGGTCACATCACTGGTTACTTGGTACGGCTACTGTGGTATCAATGGTCACATCACTGGTTGCTTGGCACGACTACTGTGGTATCACTGGTCACATCACTGGTTGCTTGGTACGGCTACTGTGGTATCACTGGTCACATCACCGGTTGCTTGGCACGACTACTGTGGTATCACTGGTCACATCACTGGTTGCTTGGCACGACTACTGTGGTATCACTGGTCACATCACTGGTTGCTTGGCACGACTACTGTGGTATCACTGGTCACACCACCGGTTGATTGGCACGACTCCGGTGGTATCACTGGTCACACCACCAGTTGCATGGCACGACTCCTATGGTATCACTGGTCACAACACCGGTTGCTTGGCACAACTCCTGTGGTATCACTGGTCACATCACAGGTTGCTTGGCACGACTCCTGTGGTATCACTGGTCACATCACCGGTTGCTTGGCACGACTCCTATGGTATCACTGGTCACACCACCAGTTGCATGGCACGAATCCTATGGTATCACTGGTCACAACACCGGTTGCTTGGCATAACTCCTGTGGCATCACTGGTTACATCACAGGTTGCTTGGAACGACTCCTATGGTATCACTGGTCACACCACCAGTTGCATGGCACGACTCCTATGGTATCACTGGTCACATCACCGGTTGCTCGCACCACCGGTTGCTTGGCACGACTCCTATGGTATCACTGGTCACATCGCCAGGTGCTTGGCACGACTCGTATGGTATCACTGGTCACATCGCCAGGCGCTTGACACGACTCCTGTGGTATCACTGGTCACATCACCGGTTGCTCGCACCACCGGTTGCTTGGCACGACTCCTATGGTATCACTGGTCACATCGCCAGGCGCTTGGCGTGACTACTGTGGTATCACTGGTCACATCGCCAGGCGCTTGGCACGACTCCTATGGTATCACTGGTCACAGCAACGGTTGCTTGGCACGACTCCTTTGGTATCACTGCTCACACCACCGGTTGCTTGGCACGACTCCTATGGTATCACTGGTCACATCGCCAGGCGCTTGGCACGACTCTTTGGTATCACTGGTCACATCACCGGTAGCTTGGCACAACTCCGGTGGTATCACTGGTCACATCACCGGTTGATTAGCACGACTCCTGTGGTATCACTGGTCACAACACCGGTTGCTTGGTACGGCTACTGTGGTATCACTGGTCACACCACCGGTTGCCTGGCACGACTCCAGTGGCATCACTGGTAACAACACCGGTTGCTTGGTACGGCTACTGTGGTATCACTGGTCTCACCACCGGTTACTTGGCACGACTACTGTGAAATCACTGGTCACATCACCGGTTGCTTGGCACGACTCCTGTGGTATCACTGGTAACATCACAGGTTGTTTGGCACGACTCCTGTGGTATCACTGGTCACAACACCGGTTCCTTGGTACGGCTACTGTGGTATCACTGGTCACACCACCGCTTACTTGACACGACTACTGTGGTATCACCGGTCACATCACCGGTTGCTTGGCACGACTCCTGTGGTATCACTGGTCACACCACCGGTTGCTAGGCACGACTCCTGTGGTATCACTGGTCACATCACCGGTTGCTTGGCACGACTCCTGTGGTATCACTGGTCACAACACCGGTTACTTGGCACGACTCCTGTGGTATCACTGGTCATAACACCGGTTGCTTGGTTCGGCTACTGTGGTATCAGTGGTCACACCATCGGTTGCTTGCCACGACTCCTGTGGTATCACTGGTCACACCACCGGTTGCCTGGCACGACTCCTGTGGTATCACTGGTCACATCACAGGTTGTTTGGCACGACTCCTGTGGTATCACTGGTCACATCACAGGTTTTTTGGTACGACTCCTGTGGTATCACTGGTCACAACACCGGTTACTTGGCACGACTACTGTGGTATCACTGGTCACATCACAGGTTGTTTGGCACGACTCCTGTGGTATCACTGGTCACAACACCGGTTACTTGGCACGACTACTGTGGTATCACTGGTCACATCACAGGTTGTTTGGCACGACTCCTGTGGTATCACTGGTCACAACACCGGTTACTTGGCACGACTCCTGTGGTATCACTGGTCACATCACAGGTTGTTTGGCACGACTTCTGTGGTATCACTGGTCACATCACAGGTTGTTTGGCTCTACTATTGTGGTATCACTGGTCACTTCACAGGTTGTTTGGCAGGACTAATATTGTATCACTGGTCACATCACAGGTTGTTGAGCACGACTACTGTGGTATCACTGGTCACAACACCGGTTACTTGGCACGACTCCTGTGGTATCACTGGTCACATCACTGGTTGCTTGGCACGACTCCTGTTGTATCACTGGTCACATCACAGGTTGTTTGGCACGACTCCTGTTGTATCACTGGTCACATCACCGGTTGTTTGGCACGACTCCTGTGGTATCACTGGTCACATCACCGGTTACTTGGCACGACTCCTGTGGTATCACTGGTCACATCACTGGTTGCTTGACACGACTACTGTGGTATCACTGGTCACATCACTGGTTGCTTGACACGACTACTGTGGTGTCACTCGTCACATCACCGGTTGCTTGGCACGACTCCTGTGGTATCACTGGTCACATCACCGGTTACTTGGCACGACTGCTGTGGTATCACTGGTCACATCACCGGTTACTTGGCACGACTCCTGTGGTATCACTGGTCACATCACCGGTTGCTTGGCACGACTACTGTGGTATCACTGGTCACATCACCGGTTGCTTGGCACGACTACTGTGGTATCACTGGTCACATCACCGGTTGCTTGGCACGACTACTGTGGTATCACTGGTCACATCACTGTTTGCTTGGCACGACTACTGTGGTATCACTGGTCACATCACCGGTTGCTTGGCACGACTACTGTGGTATCACTGGTCACATCACTGGTTGCTTGGCACGACTACTGTGGTATCACTGGTCAGACCACCGGTTGCTTGGCACGACTACTGTGGTATCACTGGTCACATCACTGGTTGCTTGGCACGACTACTGTGGTATCACTGGTCACATCACCGGTTGCTTGGCACGACTACTGTGGTATCACTGGTCACATCACTGGTTGCTTGGCACGACTACTGTGGTATCCCTGGTCGCACCACTGGTTGGGATACCCGGCTGTCTCGTGTAATGAGGCCATACGTTTTGAAAATATTACCATGTTTGTGCTTCGATCCCAATACTCAAGCTTTTAGTGCTGGGAGTGTCCGGAGGACATGTTCTGCTCGCCAAAGTTTGTAGCTGCTTCTATGCAGACACCCATGGGGTGTGCTACAATTACCGTTCAATTCCACGTCGTTCCAACGTTGGCTTCCATATGTCACTGACACCTTATGGCATATATTGAAACTTGATAGAGCGTTTCCTACCAACGAAATATAACCCATAAATTTGGTAACACAAAGGCCAATTGTAACTGTAGAATCGTTTATATGCCATACATCTATGACATGGACCCGCCGGCTTTACCTCCCTTCCGAAGGAAGGCATACTGAAGGATTTTATGGCTCTTACGATATCCGATGACTTCGGCCAGGTTTGAACCCGCGAACTTGGGCTTTCCAGTTCAGCATGCTACCAACCACGCCACCGAAGTGTACAGCAGGTTCGTTACTCCAATGAGACCTCTCTCCGATTGCGGTATATTTGCGAGTCATAGATGCGGACAGCAGAAGATTTGGGTTCAAATCCTTACTGCAGGCACATTTTCAAGTCTTACTGAACTGATTTATATATTTGTCATTGTTTGATTGATTGTTGGAATTTTCAACAGTAAAATTTTTATGGTTGCCTCCGTGGTGTAGTGGTCAGCGTTCTTAGCTGCCACCCCGGAGCTCCGAGGTTCGATTCCCGGCTATGCCACGAAATTTGATATGTGGTATGAGGACTGGAACGGGGTCTTCTCAGCCTTGGGTGGTCCAAATGAGTAGAGGAGGTTCGATTCTACCCCAGCCATCCTCGAAGTGGTATTCCGTGGTTTGCCACTTCGTCTCCAGGTAACTGCCGGGATGGTACTGTACCCTTATTCTCGTGGACCGATCTTGTTGAATCCGATGACAAAGCTGGATCGCAGAATCTGGAAGTACCCGGCTAGAAAATCCCCCAAAATCCTCCCAACGAGTTCAACCAGGAATAGGGATACACACAGATATAAGAATGCGTAAAAAACAATGGAGACACAAACATAAACCAGCTCAAAACGGAAAATTCGAGAATCAAAAGGATGATATCGTGGTCGAAGACTTACATCAGGAATATATCAAACACTGGTCTAACACATCCATTCATTAATATAAATCACCACATCCGAATGAATTAAAATAAAACACAAGTTTGTTCATCGAAAACAAAATAAATAAATAAATAAATAAATATCGACAATCAAAATTCAGAATAAATGTCACGTCAATGATCAGAATATTCCTGATGCAATCCTGCATCTGACGTTGGTGAACTATATGTGTAATTCACACTAAACTACTCTTCATATTACCAAGTTACCTCTATTTTATACACCTTCAATTGTTAAGTCTTAAATCATGACTTTGAAATACACGTAATTATTAATCAAAATTATATACAGCTATATACAGATTTAATCATTTCTTAAATCCATTCAAGATTCACGTCTTCCAATTATATTTATCTCATTAGCATACTATCTTGGTTATTGCTTTGTCACATCAAGTCCTATTTGACAAGCAATTACACTAAGCAAATGTAAGTTCTATCATCCGTGAGTAATAATGGATAATAATATTTCAAAAGTGTCATTAAAATATTCGCCTGTGATTCGTAATAATTATTCAACATGATTCATTTTCCATCAATTAATTCCTTCACTTAATATTTCAATTCTTAAAGACTTCTTCGTGGTACAAAAATATTCCTACATTTTTTGGGGCAATGTTACTCATGCTCATCCCCGATAAACATAACTTACATCATAATTAATCAATCAACCTTCAATGTGCTCGCATTATAGTTCAATAAATTCATCAATAACATTTCCATTCTTACTATATTCAACACTAGCAGGTACCAGCGACTTCGCCCACGATGAAGACAATGGGGATGATGCATTATTGCTGATAATTGGTCTATTCTATCACAACAATCTCGGCTGGGTGGGTCCATTTCAATTTGGAAAATTCTGTTGCCTACAATATATTAGAATTAGCCACAAAATGGGAATTCCATAGAGTTGAAAAAGTATACAGGGTACGATGTTACCTTACGTGAACATATTTTAAAATTACGTTTTTGGTTTTGGCAAGCTTTGCCGAGACATGACGATTTTGTTGTCTGAATACTCGTGAGCACGCCACATACAGTTGCCCATGGGAAAAACTGGTTTTGTCTAAATGTACACCTACTGCTGTTAAGTGCGAGTCATTGCGCTTTGTTAATAGTAATTGTGAATATTGTTTGAAGAGGGAACTGCAGTCTTGCACACTGGAATGGCAAATCTATCGGAATATGGGGAATTAAAGGTATTTTTCCTTAAGCTATTCAGGGTGTAATTTTCCCACAGTTATTGATGATTTGAACGTCAACTTGTAGCAAATATCTCTCATTCTTGGCCACTGATGTACATTATGTAAAATTTGCTTTAGATTGTTGAAAGTTTGTACATTTGTGCCAAAGGGCCTAAATGTAGGGAATGCAGTGGTCTGTCTGAAATTTCATGTAGACATTGTTACTCTTCGAGTTCCAAAGTGTAAGTACGGAAATTTTGGCTCAGATCGGTGAAACTGTGTAGATTTGTGCCAAAGGTCCTAAATGCAGGGAATGGAGAGGGTTGCATGAAATTTAAAGTTGACAGTGTTACTTGTCGGATATCAGAGGGTAAGTATGTAAAATTTGGTCCAGATTGGTGAAATGGTGTAGATTTGTGCCAACGGGCCTAACTTCGAACATTGAACTTTATATATAAGGATGAAAGGCAGCCTATGTGTTAATTCAGGGTATAAGCTATCTGCATTTCAAATTTCATCAGAACTTCTTACCTTTCCAAACGAAATAGGATGGAAATTCACAATATAAAAGTGTTCAAGGAAATTTATCGGATCGGCATAATTCGAAGAAAGCAAGAAGAGTTGTGTTTGGAGGGCTGTTAAACTGGTCACGAACGTCGTCTTCATTAAAGTAAAGCCGCTGGCCGTTCTCGAGGTGGACGGCAAGTTGCATAACCGAAGGATAGAGTTCCTGCATGAGGAAGCAGAATATGCGCCAAGCCGCCTCTGAGCTGCTGATGAAGCGTCCTGATTCATATCTCGCAACTACGTCAAACTCTCCGATGCTAAAAGTAGCTTGGTCGGAACCTTTGTTAACATACTTGCAAATGTATTTTATTGACTTTACAGAGTTGCAGTACTCAACATTGATATGAGCTGAGAAGGTGCGAGATAGGACGGGGTTATAGGGTACCACCCAGCTATTGTCAAATTCCACTCCCTTTTAAATAATAGAAAACCCACCCTCCGAAGTGAGCAGCCTGCGATATTTGGGATACCCATCTTCCCCGGTCTGGTTTATAAAAAAGATCAGGACGTCCAAAATGGCACACGTAAGTCATAGCATCCTGAGTGCATTCATGCATATAGCGCGGGCCTCCAGTGAAAGTCGACGGCAACACGACCATTTTACCAATATCTGGCAAACGTCTGTCAGCTTTACTCATTGCGTCCGTCAGGTGCACATATTCCTCACTTCTCAACTTTTTCTGATTGATGCAAATCCAAAGTGGTCTCTCTGTCTCAATCTTTGCATACATATCAACCAGAAACTGATTGAGATGATTGCGAAATAACAAAATATAAGAATTATCACCCTCACGCTCAAATATTCTGAAGCAGTAAATGTTAGCGGCAGACACGGTCTTCTTCAAAGGTGCTTGAGTGCTGTTGTGACGTTGAGGGATATTAATGCAGTAGCCATCTTCTCCACGGCAGAACATAAGCGGATATTGCAGAGCATCATACGCGCGATGTGTTTCACTAATACGAAGCAACCTGCTATCTCTGCCGTGGAGTACAATATCCCTATTCTCAAACTCCTGACCAGCCTGCAAAGCAGCAGAACACGGTTAGGGGCGACGTGATGCAGCCGGCATTGCCTGGCAACAATAGACTTAGACATTATTGAAGCTGTTCATAGAATCGCGGTTTTCGTGGTTTGAACATGATCCCGAGTGAATTTTTTGCAAACCTTTCTTAGCGAGCACTTACGGCCCTTGAGGAAGCTGCATACCAAATTCCATTCCAATCCGATCGGTGGTTTCCGAGATTTAAAGCTGTTCATATAATCTCAGTTTGACCATGATCCCGAGTGAATTTTTTGAAAACTTTTCTTAGTGAGCACCTACACCTCTTGAGGAAGCTGCATAACAAATCTCATTCCAATCCTCTCGGTGGTTTCTGAGATTTCGTGATGAATGTGTGAGTGGTATTTGACAAATATACAGTGTGGTCCACCCGCCCCTTATTATTTAGTTTTATGGAACCCAACTAACATCGCATTTCTCCCGATGGTCGATATTGCTCTGCGCTCTGACTGTGTGACAGCAATGTAATTGAGTCATGGGTCTAGCAAAGAAAAACCGACCTTAAACTTTTCCCCGCCAATTACTACGGCCCATTCTACTAACATATGACTTACTGCTCCTTGAAATAACACACATACACGTAATACGATCGAATTAGTAGCTTACGCCACGTGATCTGTAATAGTAGAAAGTTAAATAAATACCATAAACCGTGATAGAAGACTTTGAGATGGACTTAAACGTTTGAGTTGGGACGGCTACAGTAACTATGCCACGTTTAGCGTGCGGTATCTACCATGTGTTGGTGGCCGAGAAGGTTAAAGCCTGACCGTACGTGGTGGGCGCGAGCGGGTAAAATGCTGCTTCGAATCCAGTAGTAGGCATACTTTTTTGAACGAAAGCCCACATTCCATTTTAGTCGGGATGTAACTACATTTCCACATTTATTGCCGTACGACGTATTCTTGTGAAGAGTACGTTGCATTTTGATGATTTATAAAGAGAATACGATCGAATTGGTACGTTATGCCACGTGACCTGTAATGTCAGAAAATTAAAAACCTGGCATGAATATTAACATAACATATCGAAGTGTTGCTCCGGAGGTCCGGGTTCGATTCCCAGCTCTGCCAAGAAATGTAATACTTGTCTGAGGGCTGAAATTGGATACACGTAGCCTCGTGAAGTAAATATGAGAAGAAGTGGGTTCGATACCCACCTCAGCCACCCTGAAAATGGTTTTCCGTGGTTTCCCACTTCTACTCCGGCCAAATTCCGGGACGGATTCTATCTTAAGGCCACGTCCGCCTCCTTCCCAATCCTTAATTGCAAATACACACATCATTACAAGGCCGCAATTTTTTTTTTTAATTTTTTTTTTTTTTTTTTTTAAGCGTATAGCTTTTTAGTGCCGGGAGTGTCCGAGGACATGTTCGGCTCGCCAGTTTTGTAGCTGCTTCGAGACGGACACCCAATGGGTGAGCAACAAGTACCGTTGGGGAGGGAAGGAGGGAAGTGGGAATGTAAGGACGAGGAGTTGGAAGGTTGCGGCTGTGGCCTATAGTTAGGGACCAACCCCGGCATTTGCCTGGAAGGAAGAAGGGGAACCACAGAAGACCATCTTCAAGGTTGCCGGCGGGGGGATTCGAACCTCCTCGCCTCCCGGATGTGAGCGACTGCCATCAGTCATGCCGTAACCACCACGGCTAACTCACCCGGTAAGGCCGCAATAACTCAGGTTATCAGACAAATTCTACACACACACCCAAATAAACGGGGCTAAATGACCGCGATGTTCTAGCCCCTCAAATGAAACAAAACAATATATCGAAGGATATTCTGATCGCCAGTGCTTGCATCGAAGTATACGTATTCCTTAGAAATTCCCATGGTATTATTAGCATAGTTTCAATTTTTGCAAAAAATGAAAGTAGACTTATGAGATCCACACAGGGCCAAAAATTGTGTGTCTGTCTGTGTGTGACTGTGTGTCTGTGTGTGTGTGAGAGTGTGTGTACTCTGAATGTCTGCCCCCCCCCCCCTGTCATTCGAACACGGTGAAACCGAAATGAACGAAATTTGGAACAGAGGTAGATCTAGCAAAGGGCACCTCAGTTTTATATCGCCGCTATCTTGACGGAAACGTAATGGCGGCCACACAAATGTTCAAAGCTGAAATCAAATTACGAATAATCTAATCATCCGATCTCTAACAAATTTTGCAAAAACATATATTTATATGGCGAGCGTCTTTTGACTAAACTACAAGGTAATCAGCCCAATAGTTTGCAGATGGCGGCCATGTATGTGTGAAAATCGATTCCCCCTATCAATTCAAACACGGTGAAACCGAATTGAACGAAATTTGGTACAGAGGTAGCACTAGCGTAGGACAACTCAGTGTCATGTTTTATATCGCCGCCATCTTGACGGAAACGGAATGGCGGCCACCCAAATGTTAAAAGCTTAAATCAAATTACGACCAACCTAATCATTTGATCTCTACCAAATTTTTCATCAACATACCTTTTTTGTGGGAAGCATCTTTTGACTGAACTACAAGGTCATCGCCCCAATAGTTTGCAGATGGTGGCCATGTGTGTGTGTGCAAATCGATTCCCCGTATCAATTCAAACACGGTGAAACCGAATTGAATGAAACTTTTTACAGAGGTAGCACTAGCAAAGGGCACATAATATTCATGTATAATATCCGTATAGCACGTTGTATTTCAAGAAGCTACTACAACCAACATTCAATTATACTCCTTGAAAAGGACAAAGCGTTATAGCAATACACATGCATTTGGGAGAATGTAGGCTATACGTTCTTTACCGAACATCTTGTTTGGTTATTAAATTTTAACAAAAAGTCTTAGCATACCTTTAGGCTCGTATCACACGACACTCGCTGGCAAGGAAGCTGCTGTGATCGCTGGTACAAAATCGTGTATGAATCTGTTCTCTTCGTCAGTACACCTGCTTGTATGACCGAAATGTATCACACGCTAGAATGTTGTACTCTAAGTTGTATGAAATAAAACCGAAGGGTTTTCGTTTGAGGGCATTATTTGCAGTTCTTTCGCCTTCTTAACGCAAAGCGGTCGCGAAACTTGCTTTAAGTAAATTAGAAAACATGCCAGGTACTGAATGAATTCATTCCAATCAATATTTAAGATCTAACTGTAATAATTGAATATTTTACCATACGCGTTAATAAGAAGCTCAACAAAAACCTCCAGAGTGTGTTGGAAATGTGTGCAAGTGTTATTGCGCCCGCTCGCTCTTTCGAAGATCCCGGATTCAAGACTATCCAACGGCAGATTTTTAAAATTCGTTTAAACTATTTTATTATACCCTCCCTACCTCGTACAAAAGATTTTAACTTGGTTTTGTTCACATTATCTACGAAAACAATAGGAAAGTTATTTTCTTGTCTCATTTAAATGGTTATTTTCCCTAAATACTGTTCAAAACCATGGATGGATACTATTCGTTATAATTATTATTAGCCTACTTTCGATTTTTGCAAAAAATGAAAGTAGACTTATGAGATCAACACAGGGTGAAAGAAAGTGTGTCTGTCTGTGTGAATGTGTGTGTGTGTGAGTCTGCGTGTGTGTGTGTGTGAGTGTACTCTGAATGTCTGCCCCCCCCCCTATCAATTCGAACACGGTAAACGCGAATTGAACAAAATTTGGTACAAAGGTAGCACTAGCAAAGGACACCTCAGTGTGATGTTTTATATCGCCGCCATCTTGACGGAAACGTAATGGCGGCCACACAAATGTTCAAAGCTTAAATGAAATTACGACCAACCTAATCATCCGATCTCTACCAAATTTTTCAACAACATACCTTTATGGGGGGAGCATCCTTTGACCAAACTAATAATTCACCAGCCTAATAGTTTGCGGATGGCGGCCATCTTTGTGTGAAAATCGATTCCCCCTATTAATTCGAACACGGTGAAGCCGAATGGAACGAAATTTGGTACAGACGTAGTACTAACAAAGGGCACCTCAGTGTCATATTTTATATCGCCGCCATATTGACATAAACGTAATGGCGGCAACACAAATGTTCAAAGCTTAAATCAAATTACGACTAACCTAATCATCCGATCTCTACCAAATTTTGCAACAACATATCATTATAGAGGAAGCATCCTTTGACCAAAATAATAGGTCATTAGCCTAATAGTTTGTGGATGGCGGCCATCTTTGTGTCAAAATCGATTCCCCCTATTAATTCAAACACGGTGAAACCGAATGGAACGAAATTTGGTACAGAGGTAGCACTAGCAAAGGGCACCTCAGTGTCATATTTTATATCGCCGCCATCTTGACATAAACGTAATGGCGGCCATACAAAATTTCAAAGCTTAAATCAAATTGCGACTAACATAATCATCCGATCTCTACCAAATTTTGCAACAACATACCTTTATGGAGGGAGAATCCTTTGACCAATCGAATAGGTCGTTATCCTAATAGTTTGCGGATGGCGGCCATCTTTGCGTCAAAATCGATTCCCTCATTAATTCGAACACGGTGAAACCGAATGAAACGAAATTTGGTACAGAGGTAGCACTAGCAAAGGGCACCTCAGTGTCATGTTTTATATCACCGCCATCTTGACGGAAACGTAATCGCGGCCACCCAAATGTTAAAAGCTAAAATGCAATTACGACCAACCTAATAATCTAGTCTCTACCAAATTTTGCAACAACATATCTTTATGAGGGAAGCATATTCTGACCAAACTGCAAGATCATCAGCCCAATAGTTTGCATATGGTGGCCAAGTATGTGTGCAAATCGATTCCCCCTATCAATTCAAACACGGTGAAACCGAATTGAACGAAATTTGGTACAGAGGTAGCACTAGCAAAGGGCACCTCAGAGTCATGTTTTATATCGCCGCCATCTTGACGGAAACGGAATGACGGCCACCCAAATGTTAAAAGCTTAAATCAAATTACGACCATCCTAATAATTTGATCTCTACCAGATTTTGCAACAACATGCCTTTTTGTGGAAAGCATCTTATGACTGACTACAAGGTCATCAGCCCAATAGTTGGAAAATAGCGGCCATGTATGTGTGCAAATCCATTCCCCATATCAATTCAAACACGGTGAAACCGAATTGAATGAATTTTTTTACAGATGTAGCACTAGCAAAGGGCACATCATATTGATGTTTAATATCCGTATAGCACGCTGTATTTCAAGACGCTACTACAACCAACATTCAATTATACTCCTAGAAAAGGACAAAGAGATATAACAATACCCATGCATTTAGGAGAAAGTAGGCTATATGTTCTTTACTGAACATCTTGTTTTTTAATTGATTTTACCCTCCAGGTTAGGTTTTCCCACGGACTTAGAGAGGGATCCCATCATTACCGCCTCTACGGGCAGTGTCCTGAAGCTTGAAACATCTCGTCTGGGGGATACAACTGGGGAGGTGTTATCAGCATCTCGCCCAGGCGGCCTCACCTGCAAAGCGAACAGGGTCCTCTTGAGGGATGGGAAGGGAGGGGAAGATCGGGAGGGATAGGCAAGGAAGAGGGAAGGTGGCGGCCGTGGCCGTACGGTAGGAAACATCCCGGCATTTGCCCGAAGGCGAAGTGGAAAACCACTTTGAGGATGGCTGAGGTGGGAATCGAACCCCCTCTACTCATTTTGACCACCCGAGGCTGAGTAGACCCCGTCCCAGTCCTCATACCACTTTTCAAATTTCGTGGCAGAGCCTGGAATCGAACCCAGGAAGTCCGGTGTGGCAGCTATTCACGCTGACTACTACGCAACGGAGGTGACTCTATTCGTGATTATTAGAATTTTAATAGTTTATTTATCCTATAATAATAATAATGATAATAATAACAATAATAATAATAATAATAATATGACACGTTCTATATTTACTGCCTTGCTGCGAGGCTCAGCGGTAACGCTTGCTGTTCCCAAGGTTGCAGGTTCGTATCCTGGCGCAGTCAGCTGGCATTTGAGGGTGCGCAAATGCGAGGGAGCCGTATCAGTAGATTTACTAGCACGTTGAGGATCCCCTTCGGAGCAAAATTCCGGCACCCCGGCGTATCTAAAAGCCAGAGAAGTTAAAAGGGACGTAAAACCAATAATGTTATAATAATCTGCTTACTGTATGTTTGGGGCATATGACTTCGTAGTTCCGCCCCTTAAAACCTCACTAACTATTATTGTAAGTGTATAGCAAGAGCTTTTCGCGCAGACGCCGTTGAAAGAAATTATAGTTTCGGTCTGATGTATTTATTCGTGAGCCTTCCCACATAACAAATCTATTTGTTATGTGGGTCGTCTGAGTGAGTCGGAGTTTTCCTTTAAACAATGGTGGTCAAAATTAACACTTGCTACCTTGAATATACAGGATACCTTGCTTTCGTTCTTCAGATCATTATGTCGTCGTCCAATCTGGCTGCATACCATCGCATAAGTTCGGTCCATATGGATTTGCACACATACATGGCCGCCATCTGCAAACTAGTGGACTGATGATCTTGTAGTTTCGTAAAAATATGCTCCTCACACAAAGGTATGTTGTTGCAAAATTTGGTAGAGATCGGATTATTACTAGGTTGGTCGTAATTTGATTAATTTTTAACATTTGTGTGGCCGCCATTACGTTTTCGTCAATATGGCGGCGATATAAAACATGACACTGAGGTGCCCTCTGCTAGTTCTAGCTCAGCACAAAATTTCGTTCAATTCGGTTTCACCGTATTTGAATAGTTTGGGGGAATCGATTTGCACACATACATGGCCGCTATCCGTAAATTATTGGTCTGATGACCTTGTAGTTTTGTCGAATGATTCTTCATACATAAAGGTATAAAGTTGCAAAACTTAGAGATCAGATGATTAGGTTGGTCGTAATTTGAATTATACTTTTAACTTTTGGGTGGCCGCCATTAAGTTAAAGTCAAGATGGCGGCGATATAAAATATGAAACTGAGGTGCCCTTTGCTAGTGCTACTTCTTAACCAAATATTGTTCAATTCGGTTTCATGGAGTTTGAATTGATAGAGGGAATCGAATTGCACACAAACATTGCCGCCATCCGGAAAGCATGGGGCTGATGAAGTTGTAGCTTGGTCAAAGAACGCTTCCCACAACAAGGTATGTTGTTGCAAAATTTAGTAGAGATCAGATGATTAGGTTGGTCGTAATTTGATTTAAGCTTTTAACATTTGGGTGGCCGCCATAACGTTTCCGTCCAAATGGCGGCGATATAAAACTCGACACTTAAGAGCCCTTTGCTGGTGCTACCTCTGTACCAAATTTCGTTCAATTTGGTATCACCGTGTTTGAATTGATAGGGCGGGGGGGGGACAGACATTCAGAGTACACTCACTCACAGACACACAGACTCACAGACACACACACACAGACAGACACACAATATGTCGCCCTGTGTTGACCTCATAAGTTTACTTTCATTTTCTGCAAAAATAGAAAGTTGGCTAAAAACTCTTTTTGTTCAACGTAGCTTGTACTGAACAAATATTCTAAATTATTCGTCAATGTTTTCCGTAGAATGTTCATTAAATTCCAATCGAAAATACAAGTATATTCTTCTTGTAAACGCAATCTTCTTAAATAAGGAATCTTCTTCCTATCGCAATGTCTTCTCAACAATTAACAATAAGTTCCGTGACGAACTAAAAACCTACTTTTCTTAAAATTTGAGATTCATGCCAATGCTTAAACTATATGGACCTATCTAGAATAATGACGAAATTAAGTTGGTAATATCGAAATTTCTAATTAGTTCGAAATACACCTGTTATAATGTAGCCTAATAGTGCACTATAGTTGGCAGCCCTGGTGACTGCTTATATTCTTAGTTCTATCACTTTAGGTACAGAATACAAAATTTGGTTGAAGCCCAATGGATAGCACGATCGTTATATGCAGTTAGACATTGGTTCTATCAGTGAACGAAAAATCATGTTGGCAACAGTGTTATCTATGTGCTGGAGAGAAATAATCTGGAATATTATGATCTTTTGTTGTGCCAATGTTGGATGAAATCCATTTGTTAGTATAGAAGTTATATGTGTTTTAAAATTGTACCTATCACTGACGTATATTAGTTACTCCTAATTAATCTAGAATGTCAGGTACAATACGTGTGCAAAGTTTAGAGCTGTTGGCTTGCATACTTTCTGATATATTGGTATTAGGGTAAAAAGAAATAGAGACAGCATTTATTAACAGTTGGCTGCCCTGGTAGCTCTTAATAATACGCATAGTCACTTCTGTTATGGTACACATATCACATACGAAATTTGGTTGAAATGCAATTGATAGTATAGATGTTGCATGTATTTAAAAATTGGTCCTATCAGCAGGCTTAGAATCATGTTGGTAGCACTGACGAACATAAGTTACTCCAAATTATTCTAGAATGTCAGGTACTATACATGTGCATAGTTTAAAACTTTCGGCTTGCATACTTTCTGATATATTGGTGTTTGGATTTAAAAGAAGAGAGAGCCTTTATTAACAGTTGGCAGCCCTGGTGGTTCTTAATAATACGCTCAGTCATATATGTTTATGTACTCATAGTACATACGAAATTTGGTTGAAGTGCAATTGATAGTGCAGAAGTTATATGCATATAAAAATTGGACTTATCAGCAGGCTTAGAATCATTTTGGCAACACTGCCATGTATGGCCTCCTGGAAATTAAACTGTAATATTATTATCCATTCGTGTGCCAATTTTGGAATAGCTTCCATGCATAACTTCCAAGATATCGAACTTGGAGCTCAAATTTCAATTACGGTTTTTCAGCAGTTGGTAGCACTGACATCATTTTCAAATATGTGCTTGAGATAATCAGATATAGATCTTTACTCCTACAAAATTTGGTTTCGATTGCTGCAGCCGTTTAGGAGTTGATAAGGGGGGGGGGGGCACACACAGCCAGCCAGCCAGCCAGACAGACAGACAGAAGGACAGACAGACAGGCATCGATCTCATAAGTCTACTTTTTCCTCATTTTTGCAGAATGTGAAAAGTAGGGTAAAAATCTTCATTACATATTGCCAATGTACCGGTATATATATATATATATATATATATAGACAATAATTCTAAAATATTAAAGTCAACAAGTTGTTCCGTGAAGAACTATACAACCTATTTTCATATATCCTACTTATGTTAATAGCCTCTATCGACGAACAAAATTTCAGTTTGATTGCTGTAATAGATTCGTAGATATTGAAAACCGACGAAATATAACGGATGGTCGCCATGTTGGATTTTTACATATGTAGGTCTTAGAGTTATGTACTGTTACATGAAGATTTTTGTGTACGTGTAGTATTCAAACTTCAATCGCATGATTAGGACACAGGAAGCAATAACGAGATTTTAAAATTTAGCACAGCTGCCATCTTGTGGTTATGGAAACAATTGAAAAAATTAGATGCCAGTGGATTAACATTTGTATAAGGATTTACTGTACCAAGTGTCACTGCACTCGGATGGTTAAATTGCGAGAACCGACCATGTGAATATTTATACTCCGCATCGCCGCCATGCTGGATTTGTGATCACCAGGTTATTGAAAGTCCTATAGGTGAACTTATGTTCATAGCCCCTATGAACATTAAAAATTCAGTTTGATTGCTGTAATAGATTCGTAGATATTGAGTTCCATCTAAATATTTCGGATGGTCGCCATGTTGGATTGTTATATGTATAGGCCATAGAGTCAAGTACCATTAAGGAATAATTATTGCGTAGGTTCATTATTCAAACTTTCACTTCGATCGCATCATTACGACACAAGAAATAACAAGAAATTCCGTGACGAAATAAAGAGCCTACTTTTCTTAAAATTTTAGATGCATGCCAATGATTAATCTATATGGATCTATCTAGAATAATGACGAAATTATGTTGGTAATATCGACATTCCTAATTAGTTCGAAATACTGTATACCTGGTATAATATAGCCTAATAGAGAACTAGAGTTGGCAGCCCTGGTGACTGAATATATTCTTAGTTCCATCTCTTAAGGTACAGAATACAAAACTTGGTTAAGTCCAATGGATAGCATGGACGTTACATGCAGTTAAACATTGGATCTAACAACGCTCGTAAAATCATGTTGGCAACAATGACATACATGTATTTGTCAGATATAATCTGAAATAATATGATTTATTGTTGTGTCAATTGTGAATGAAATCCATTAGTTAGTATAGAAGTTACTTGTATTTTAAAACTGGACCTATCAGCAGGCTTAGAATCATGTTGGCAGCACTGACCAATATTAGTTACTCCAAATTAATCTAGAATGCCAGGTACTATACGTGAGCAAAGTTTAGAGCTATTGGCTTGCATACTTTCTGATATATTGATATTAGGGTAACAAAAATAGAGACAGTATTTATTACCAGTTGGCACCCCTGGTTACTCTTAAGTATCGGCATAGTCATACCTGTTATGGTACTATACATGTGCATAGTTTAAAGCTGTCGGCTTGCATACTTTCTGATGTATGGGTATTTGGACTTAAAAAAATAAGAGCATTTATTAACAGTTGGCAGCTCTGGTGGCTCTTCAAAATACGCTCAGTCATATCTATTTAGGTACACATAGCACACGAAATTTGGTTGAAATCCATTTGATAGTGTAGAAGTTATATGCATTTAAAGTTTGGACCTATCAGCAGGCTTATAGTCATTTTGGCAAAACTGCCATGTATGACCTTCTGGAAATTAAACTGCAATATTATTATCTATACGTGTGCCAATTTTGAAATAGCTCCCATTCATACTTTCCAAGATATCCAACATGGAGCTAAAATTTCAATTGCGATTTTTCAGCAGTTGGTAGCACTGACATCATTTTCATATAGGGCCGTGAGATATTCAGGTATAGATCTTAACTTCTACTAAATTTTGTTTTGATTGCTGCAGCCGTTTAGGAGTTGATAGGGGGGCACACACACACACAGCCAGACGGACAGACAGACAGACAGACACACATTTGCCCGATCTCATAAGTCTACTTTTTCCTCATTTTTGCAAAATGTGAAAAGTAGGCTAAAAAATATTATACGAGCCTTACAGTAGTCGCAGTTGATGTGTAACATGTCAAATGTTAGCCTACTTGATGCGAGCTGCGCCTATACTGGCCAGTTAGTGAACCCATGCCAGCGATGTTATTGGAAATGGCCTCTTTTTGCCGATAGAGCGCACTGCCAAGTATAGGCGCGATTAAAAATTAGGTGTGCAGAAGGTATATTAAATGTGTTTCTCCCAGTGATACGTTTAGGCCAACGAAGTTTCAATTATTGTTAGTAGTCGGTGTTAATATACTGAATTCCTACGTTGTTTGGAGTGTTTATTGATGCTTTATAGATTCCACATAGCCACATGGCCGACAGTACATCTAGTGCTTACATTAAATAAGAATACAGCAAAAGTATGAATATTTAATTAATCGTAATTGTTTTCAGCAAATATGATATAGTGAATATGTTCACACCAAAGAACGACAACTTGAAGATGATTTATTCTAGGAATATCTTAAATGGGGTCTCCAAACCTTGAACGAACCTGTATGCGACATACATTCCCCATAGCCACATGGCTACGTCGGTACGTCGTTGTACCGATCTCCGCCACCACGCGCGCTCATTGTTTCCGTCCCATGCACTTCCATCCCATCCATTTCCGTCCCTTCCACTTGCGTCCCTTTTCCAAAATCACTCCCATAGAAATATCCAGATACCGAGTGGAAAGATGTTACACATCAAAAACTTAATTTTAAAATTCACACAGTTGCCATCTTGAGGTTATGTAAACAATTTATTTAAATTATATACCATGCATTACAATGTGTGTAAACATTTCCTGTACCAAGATTCATTGCGTTTGGATCATTAAATCGCGAGGAAGTTCTATTTAAAATGTTCAACTTTGCTTGGCCGCCATATTCGTTTTGTAGTTAACCGGTGTTTGAAAGTCTTATAGATGAACTTCCAGTAGTGCCCTTCATCTCCGTACAATATTTCAGGGTGATACCGCTAATAGTTTCAGAGATATAAAATGCCGGTGAAATATTTCGCACAGCCGCGATCTTGAGGTTATGTAAACAATTGAATGAAGTTAGATGTCGGTGTATTACAATGTGTATTATCATATACTGTACCAAGTTTTATTGCGTTTGGTTGGTTAAATAGCGAGAAACGTCTATTAAAAGTCGCAACTTCGCTTTCCCGCCATGTTGATTTTGTATTTACCAGGTTTTCAAAAGTCACATACACTAGGTGAACTTCTAGTAGTTCCCTCTATCACCGTAAAATATTCCAGGGTTATATCGACAATAATTACGGAGATATTGAATGGTGGTGAAATATTTCGCACAGCCGCCATGTTGGATTGGTGAGACGTAACAAAATTAGAAGGGCACGAATGGGGTCGTCCGGAATAATGCTATGATCTTACCGAGTTACATTGAAATTGATCCAGCCGTTTAGAAGTTATTAGGCGCAAGACACATCAACACACACACCATCACAAACACAATCACACACACAGCCGGATACACGGACAAATGGTGATCTCAGGAGCCTATTCTTTTTCATTAAATGAAAATAGGCTAAAAATAGAATTGTAATGTCAGCGGATTTGGACAACACACGTGCGGATACGGATACAAGTCGTGCGGTTGCGGGGCGGATGCAGTTAACAGTCGTCCGGATGCGGATAACACTTCGTTTATCCGCGCAGAGCTCTATCTATCTGGGATATGATGAACGTACCTCACAACGCCTGTCGGGGTAAAGTAATTAATATTTTGGTATTGGTATTATGTACAGGGTATTGTTTTATGTTGTGTTTTGTTGTCTTGGTGACGGCAGAAAAAATAAAGTATGGAACCTGTACCGGTATATGACTGCACGGTGTTTATATTAAAAACAAGGTTAGGGTTAACATTTGGCGACCGATAGACAAGACTGATTGCCGTGCAGTGAAAGTAAAATAAGAACTTAAGGTACACAACAACTGTTTGATTTCGACTAGCAAAATCTATCATCATGGCTGAAGTGACTGCTTTACAAAGAGAAAGAGCACAGTTACGTCGTCTGTTCACAAGAGCCTTTAACACGTTCCAGAACAAGATTAAGGAGGAAAATGTGAAGCAGGAAGATATATTTACTAGTTTTAAACTACTCGAAGATAAAGCCGATCGACTGTTTTCACTTGACGAGAGAATCCGCGCGCTTGGCATGGACGTGATTGCAACAGCGAAGATGAAGACAAGGAATATGAAGAAGTCGAAACATATCGAGATAAATGGACAACAGTGAAGTGTAGGTACGAAAAATACGAATGTGAAATACCGTGTGACACTTATTCCATAAGAACTAGTGTTTCTCAAACGGGTAAAGTGATTCGTAAATTACCCAAGTTGTCGCTTGTGAAGTTCTCAGGAGATATTAAACATTGGTTATCATTTTGGGCCCAGTTCAAGCGAACACATGAGTGTGTTGAGCTGGATGCTGCAGAAAAGATTCTTTATCTAAGAGAATCTATGACTCCTGGAACAAGGGCGTATGATCTTGTGAGTGGTTTTCCTCCTATTGCCGATAATTATAGCAAGGCTGTACAGTTGTTAGAAGCCCGCTATGGTCGAAAAGATCTATTGATAGAACTTTACGTGAGGGACATAATAAACTTATTGACAGAGAAGCCTTCACTTTCAGTACTGTATGACCGAATTGAGGTTAATGTTAGGTCCCTAGAGTCAATGGGCCTGACTACCGACAATTATGCTGCATTATTATTTCCCCTGGTAGAGTCTTGTTTGACGGATGAATTAATTCGTGTGTGGCAGAGAAGAGGAGATTGTATACAAGAAAATGGGTCACAAGATAAGCTTAAAAACCTTTTGACATTTTTGAAATCTGAAGTAGAAAATGAAGAGTACTTACAACTTACTAGAAAGATCGGTAATGTTACTGCGGAAAAGAAACAAATTTCGAAACCCTTGAAACTGTGTGATGTTCCTACTGCTCAGGGTTTGGTGTCAACCGGAGGAGTGGGAGGTACATGTGCTTTTTGTGGTGAAGAGAAACATACTTCATCCGGATGTACGGAAGCAAAGAACATGTCTCTCGAAGAAAGGAAAGTCAGGTTGTCAAAGAATGGTGCATGCTTCAAATGTCTCAAGGTTGGTCATGTTGCAAGAAGATGCCATACTCGCCTCACCTGCAAGTTATGTAAGCGGCAGCATTATCCAGTTATGTGTGATTTTTCAGAAAGGAATCTTAAAACGGAAACGCAGGCCTCATCTCAGGCCAGGTCAGTGACGAACTTCTGCATAAATTCCTCCTGTGTATATCTACAAACAGTTTTGGTTAAGATTGTTCACGGGTATAATATAGAGCTTGTACGCGTTCTTCTAGACTCTGCCTCACAGCATTCTTATATTAAAGAAGAACTGGCAGAGAGATTGGATCTCAAGGAAGTCAGGAAGGTTACTTTAAGCCATGCTGTGTTTGGTGGCAGAACTGGATCTCCGGTGGAACATGGCGTATTTGAACTTGTTCTTCATAATCTCGATAACTCCTGTCAGCTGAGACTGACTGCTCTTATTCAGTCTGTTATTTGCAGTCAGGTCCCTCGCCTTACAACAGAGCAAGTCGTGAAACTTGGACTGTCTCATCTAGATGTAGGAAAGGATAAGGATATTGAGATCCTTATTGGTGCTGATTTTCTAGGATCAATTCTCTCCAATGATCGTAAAACGGTGGGAGAGTTAACAGCGTTGCGCACTACATTGGGGTGGACAGTATTTGGCAGAGACCAACACTCGGGGTGTGGTATGAGTAAAACTACACCTATTATGCTGAATATAGAGAAGGTTAGCAACCTCTGGGAACTTGACGTATTGGGAATAGAAGATCCTATCACTGAAAAGAAGAGATGTGAACTTGAAGAGGAAGCTAGATTAAATTTCATTGAAACCGTAGAAATAAAAGAAGATGGTAGATACGAAGTTCGACTGCCATGGCTGAAGGATCATCTTCCCTTGGATCCTTCGTACGAGATGGCAGTGAAGCGTCTTGATATAACGAGGAGAAAGCTAGATAATAACGGATACTTGGAAGAATATGATCAAGTCTTTCAAGACTGGCTAGCTGAAGGGATTATAGAAGAGATTAATGGTGATCAGACTGAAATATGTGGCCATTATCTGCCTCATCGACCTGTGATCAAGGATTATGGAACAACACCTGTTCGACCAGTGTTCGATGCTTCCGCTAGAAGAGGTAACAGCCCATCACTCAACGATTGTTTGGAAAAGGGTCCAAATCTGATCCAACTTATTCCATCTCTCCCACACAAGTTTCGAAAGAAGTCAATTGGAGTTATTGCTGATATTCGCAAAGCTTTCCTGCAAGTTTCGGTAGCACCAGAAGATCGAGATTTTTTGAGATTCCTGTGGGGAAAAGAGAAAATGAAAACATATAGACATAAACGAGTTGTTTTTGGAGTGACATCAAGCCCCTTCCTACTGGCAGCTGTTATTGAACACCTTTTAGACCAAGCCTTGAAAAATGATCAGGAAAGGCAGAACAGTATGACTGTCAATATTATTGAGCAACTGAAAGACAGTTTTTGTGTTGATAATTGTGTGACAAGTGTCTCAAATAAACAGGAGCTGGAATTGTTTATTAAAACTGCTCAAGATGTTTTTGCCCAACACAAGTTTGAGCTTAGAGGTTGGGAGAGTAGTGATCCAGTGCTTCAAGATGATGAAAAAATGTCACCCGTCCTAGGAATAATGTGGAATCGCAAGGAAGACACGCTTAGCTTGAACAGTGAACCCCTGGCGAAGCTATCACCTATAAAAGCAACCAAGAGGTCGATACTATCTGCTGTCCATAGGATTTATGACCCAATTGGATTTTCTGCACCGCTTATGTTGTCACCGAAGTTGTTACTGCAGAAAATAAACGAAGTTTCTTGGGACACGGAAGTACCGCAAGAAATCCAAATCAAGTTTGAAAAATGGCTTCGTGAAATAGGAGAATTAGGCCAGTTGACGATCCCAAGAAGACTCCCTGAGGTATATGAGGAACGTAGTCTCCATGCATTTTGCGATGCGAGTCAAGATGCCTATGCTTCAGTGGTATTTTTACGCACGCAGACAGTGACAGGAGTTCATGTTGAGCTTCTCCAAGCAAAATCAAGAGTGGCTCCATCACCTCGACCGACCATTCCTCGACTCGAACTTACGGGAGCTGCAATTAGTGCCCGATTGCTGGCATTTATAAGAAAAGAGTTTGACACTGAAACAGTTTATTTGTGGACTGATTCGACGACAGTGTTGACATGGATACAGCGAGAAGTTCTCTGGTCTGTTTTTGTTGAGAACAGGGTTAGAGAAATCAGGCAACTAACTTCAAAAGAATCGTGGAGGCATGTACCTGGGGCAATCAATCCTGCTGATCTGCCTACCCGAGGCTGTACAACAAGAGATCTTATAGCATCGAGATGGTGGGAGGGACTGTCATGGATGTATCTTCCCAAAGAAGAATGGTCTTCAGATAATAGCAACAGAAATGAAGATGAAATCATGCTTGAAAGAAGGAGGACTGCCACGACTCTATTGGTCGCAGAAGAGCCTTCAAGTTCCAACTGGTATTACAAGTATTTCTCTCGATTTGACAAAATAGTGAGGCTGATCGGGTGGATAAGACGGTTTGTGTTCAATTGTAAATATAAAAGAAGGCAGAATGGAGAACTGACTTGTTCAGAATCAGAATACAGTGAAAGAATAGTAATTAAACTTGTCCAGAATGAAAGTTTTCAAGAGGCCATGGAACAAGAGAACATGATGTTGCAGAGATATCATACTCGGAGTGGGAGAGCAGTGAGGTGTCCAATGCGATTCCCGCAATGAGATAAACGCCGTACTTTGAATGTTGCAATTTTATTGAGGGCTGAAAATTGCAAGGTGGGAGAATGTCGGGGTAAAGTAATTAATATTTTGGTATTGGTATTATGTACAGGGTATTGTTTTATGTTGTGTTTTGTTGTCTTGGTGACGGCAGAAAAAATAAAGTTTGGAACCTGTACCGGTATATGACTGCACGGTGTTTATATTAAAAACAAGGTTAGAGTTAACAACGCCAGCATGACACTCACCTACCGGGGAATAAGAGAACCTCTACAAGACACACCACATCACAGTACATAATGAGTACTTATTCAAAATACATTTCAAGCAAATAATATGTAAGTATACATAAGAAGATTAATATTCTTTGCCGTACAATAATATTTTATGTCTGAAAAATGTACTCTTTAATCTCACATTGCAAAATTCTGGTTTTCATTGACAAAGAAAATTGAAACACTGCAATGTGCGAAATCCCTGTCGTGCAATAAATATTTATGACATTCATTCCCTGGTTCATCTTTTCTCTCATTATTACTTCGGCAGAAATCGCTGTCCGAGCCTACTGAGAGAATTTATACTTCGCATAACCATCCAGACTTCGAGAACAATCTACTACTACGCAGCGACTGAACTTATCTACACCGGCGTGACGTCACAATCTCACCCGACTGCGTGGCCTTGACAGCGAGGCCTCGCCACGTGTTGCAGTCTGTTCGCCGACATTTTGTGTGCTACAAATTCACCAATTCAGCTTTACTCTATTGAAACGTTTCATCACCTGTAACAGGATATCATCGCTGGAGCCAGGCATATCAGCTCCTAACAGATACTTCACGCCGTGCAGCATTCTGTCGCTTCTCAATACCAGCTTTCGTACATTCATTCACCAGGCTCTTGTGTTCTCACACACTCCACGTACATTTTCATAGTGCTTATAGTATCCTATCTATAAGCACTTCATTCCATCTCTACATTTCACGCTATCAGTGAACACTCCGCGTCATTTTATTCATCCCATTACCTCACGCTCGCAGAGGTTTTCTCATCTCGCCTTCATTTGTACCCTGTTGCCAGATCCTCGCCCGTGATATTCTCAACTTTTCCATACTTCTCAACCATCTACTACCCTACTCATTCCCTTGCCCCATTTCATCCAACATTCCTGTGCTGTCCCTCGATACCTACCCTACTGCTCTAGCGTCCTGCTGTGCCCAATCTCGTATACCCCCGACACTACCCATCATTTTCCAAATCACTACAATCATCATTCCAGCCATTTCAACCACATTCATCTTTATATAATTCTTCGTTTCTAACCCTTTTCCTCTTTCTCCTTTTTTAGGGACTTAGTGCCCTAGTCCTGCAATTCCTTTCGCGATCTTTGCACTCGCATCCCCCTGCCCTGGTCAAATTGGCCTCATCCTATACTTGTCAATACTTCCCACATATTCGTCATGGGTCGTGGCAAAGGTCGTGGATCCCCAAACCGTGATCCGCGTAACGCTAAGGGGACCAACAAGGAGGCACCGGCGCGCACTAACTCTCAAGGCGCCATCCCTAAAACACTAACCACCACTACTCCCGCGTCTACCGCTACACCCTCCACCTCTGGCCTCCACCCCAACCTCCCACCAGTAATCCCACAAACCTCCATCCTGTCCGCGAAACGCAAAGTACCCGACCCCGCGGACTCTGAACTTACCTACCGCTCCCGTTTGCGTGTCCATGATGGGATGGAAGAGGGGGGGTCATTCTTCTATTCCCTCACTGGATGCCACTTTGAGCACGAACCCCCCTCCCTCCATCTTTGACCTACCACCCCTCCCTCGCCCCTTGGGGAACCTACCCTTTCAGGAGGGAACGACCCCCTCCCCAATCCCCCAATCCTCCGTCTCCTATGCAGCCAAGGCTGCTCAGCCCACCTATAAGCATTCCTACCTTATCTCCGGTCTCCAACACCTGTCCAGACAGGAAATCTCGGGAGCTTTGGAGACGCTCATCCCTCCCTCCTTAACTTTCATCCTGGTCTCCGTCTCAAATGGTGTAATCCTCAAAACCGACGATGACATTGTCGCCACCACTCTTGAGGACGCCAATTCACCCGCCCGACTTGGTCCCACAGTGACGATCGGCCCCCTTACATCGCGCCAAACACCCACTACAGCACCCCCTCCCCCCCGTTCACCTCTATTCTCCTGCGTGATCCGAGGCGTTGACCCTGATCTTCCTGAGGAGGTCGTCATATCGGAACTTGAACGCGAACAAATGCAGGTGAAAAAGGCCTTCCGCATAAAGTGCCCCACAGGCCCAACCTGGATGGTCAGGATTCTCCTGGCCACCCAGGCAGAAGTCGATCGCCTACTCCAGCTCGGTGTGTACATCTTTCGGTACCACCACCGAGTGGAACCCTCTAAAGCTCCACCACCCATGGCTCTCCGTTGCAATAGGTGTCTGGCCTACAACCAGCACTCTACTGAACAGTGCCGCCAAGCGCGCATCTGCCCCCACTGTTCCCAAACTGACCACCCCCTGCAACAGTGTCCTAACCTCGCCCAACCTCAAAAATGCCACCAGTGCTCGGGCCAACACCCTACCCACTCTTATAAGTGCAAGGGAAAACCCGCCCCTCCGCCAGACCATCCGGAGCTTGTAGTCCCTATCAAGACTGTAGATCCCCCAACTCTCACCACTAACACCCAATCCCCCCCCCTAACGGTGGAAAATCTCCTCCGCTTCCTTACCATCTCCCTCCAGAACTTAATGCCCTTCCAACGCCCCTTAGTCCTCACCCAACTGCAACAAGCAGCGTTGCAAATCTTCAATCTCCGTTTCTACCCCTCTTACGCCGGACCCCTTACGCACTTTACCTTCTCCCCGTTGAATGTCCCACAACATGGCGTATAAACCCCACCACCCTGGGCCTCCGAGAAATATCTCTCTTCTATATAGCAACGTCTGCTCTTTTTATAAAAAGCGAGCTCTCCTCAAGCATACCATTGCTCTTCACTCCCCTGATGCAGTCCTCCTCAACGAAACCTTCCTCCGTCCACATCAAGCAGCCAATATACCAGGCTACACCATGCATCGTGCAGACCACCCCAGAGACATTGGTCGGGGGAGGAGTTGCTCTCCTCCACAAGCCATGCATCCCCGTCCGTATCAACACCCCTCCCCCTCCCCTCTCTTTCCCTGAAAGCCTCATCGCCACCCTCTATTTCCCTTCTCGTGTCCTACATGTCGCCACTATTTACACACGGCCAACGCACCCCTTTCCACGGGACTTTCTCACCCACCTCCATAATACGTATCCCCACTACCTCATACTGGCTGATCTCAACATGCACTCCCGCACAGCGGCGGACAAAACCAATATCAATCTTTTCTTACAATCTGTTGACTCCACTTTAATAACCATCCCAAAACCAACTCGCCCCATTTCAAACTCAACGCCCGATGCCGTAATCGCACACAACCGCCTAGCGCACCTTCTCACCGTCGACGTCCTCCTCAGTATCGGCAGTGACCACCTCCCGGTCTTAGCCACGATACCTACCCTTCCTCTCTCACAACTCCCACCCCTCCAGTACTCAGGCAAAACTACAAAAAAGCCAATTGGCCTGCTTTTCGTGAGCACATCACTGACTCCTTAAAACAGACACTTCTAAACCTCACATCCGCGGCCACAGTGGACGTCTATGCTCAAACACTCGAATCCGCCCTTACCAACGCTGCCTCAGCACACATCCCCCTGACCCCGTACTCCCCCTCTCGACTCCCTTTACCCCCGAAAGCACTTCCTCTTCTCCGCCATTCTCATAGGTATCTGGAGCACTACAAACGCTCCCGCGACCGCCACTTCCTCACACTACATAGACGGCTATTACGTCAGGTACAATCGTACCTCCGTGCCTTTCACCGTCGAAACTGGGTAACTGTTTGCAACTCCCTGCAGCAGAAAAGATCCAACTTGGCCTCCTACTGGAAGAAGCTTAACGCACTAACCGGTCGCTCCCCTACCCCCTCCTATCCCATCATCCATCGTGGCACTGCCCCACCAGATCTGCCTGCCAAGCTCGAAATTTTCGCCCGGCGATTCGAGAAAGTTTTCGACCCAGCCCGAAACTTCAATCTTCACCACATAGACGATGACGAGATCGACTCAATTCCACAACGTCCATATCTCCAACCTCACCCTATGCATCCCCCTATTCAACACCCAATCAACGAAACGATTACGCCCATTGACATCCAGATCGCCCTCTCACACACGAAAAACACTGCTCCAGGTCCCGACCAAATTCGATACGTCCACATAAAGGAAGCACCCCCAGTCTTCCTACAGCTCCTAGCCACCCTCTATAACTACCTCCTCCAAACCGGCTTCTACCCTGCAACTTGGCGCGCAGCAACAATGTTACTCTTCCCCAAACCTCACAAACCACCTTCCGACTTCTCATCCTACCGTCCCATCTGCCTAACAGCCGTTCTCTCGAAACTCTTCGAGAAAATCCTTGTCCGCCGCACCCACCGCCACCTTTCCAACCACAACCTCCTCCCTCTTTCCCAATGCGGTTTCCGACCAGTTTTCTCCACCCACGATCAGCTCCTACGCCTCACCACCCTCACCGCCGATAACCTAAACCGACTCCGCCCAACCCTCCTCCTTACCTTCGATTTTCAAAGCGCTTTCCACACCGTCTGGCACGCTGCCCTCCTCCTGAAGCTTCACTACTTCCACCTCCCTCTTAACTTCATTCGTCTCATCCGTAATTTCCTCAGTCCCCGCACCGCTCGCATCTCCATCCAACACACCTTCACTCGTTCCTTCCCCCTGAACCAAGGTGTCCCCCAAGGTTCAGTCCTCTCACCCCTTCTCTACATCCTGTTTGTCGGAGATATCCCCCAGCCGCCGGCCCCTCTTCACCTCCTACAATTTGCAGACGACACCGCAATACTCGCCCCCTGCCCCTCCGTCACCGCCATAAACCGCCTCGTTCAACCGTATCTACACATCTTCACGGCCTGGTGTGACCGTTGGCATCTAACTCTGAACACGGACAAAACACACGCCGTACTTTTTCGTCCTCGCCGTCATGCCAACGGACCATCACGAAATCCCGCTCTACTCAACCTCCACATCCATGACCATCGTCTTAGCACTAGTCCGTCTCTTCGCTATCTTGGAGTGGAGTTTGACCAACACTTCACCTTCAGGTCTCATCTCCGAGCACTCACGGCCTCAGCCCAGAAACGCTCTCGGCTACTCACCCGCCTACTTGGCACCTCCTGGGGTCTCCATCCACCTACCGTCTTCTTCACCTATAAGGCATTAATACGGTCTTTCATCACCTACGGTCACGTGGTATGGGCCGGCTGCGCTGCCAGCCATTTCCGCCCACTCATTACGATGGAACGCCGCATTTCACGTATCGCACTCCACCTTTCACCGATACACCCAAGCGAAGACCTATACCGGCTAATGCCGTTGCCACCAATCACCACCTACATTCACCTTCTTCAACTTCGGTATCTTCAACGTGCTCGTCGAACCCAAAACCCCATACTTCAGCAGCTTGAGGCTCTCCCAGCTCGAGCCCCCGTCTACACCAAACTCGGCCTCACGCACCTCAAATCCCTCATCCCAGCCCCCGACTAAACGTCCCACCCCCTCTCACAAAAAACGTGAAAACCCAACGCCACTCCAGGCACTCAAAACAAACACATAAAAAAAAACTCACAAATCTCTTTCATTATTTCTATCTTTTTATTTTTCTATTTTTCTATTTTTCTTCTACCACACAGCTCTTTTCTCATCTATACGACCATCTTCCACATCACACAACATCCCCACCTCCAACGAAATTCTCCACCCCATATAAAAAAAAATCATCTCTTTTCACATAGCTTTCTTTTCTTAACTTACATTCTATCTCTTCTACATCACTGCTCCCTTATTTATCTCTACGCACATCCTTCATGTCACCCATTACCTCTACCTCCAACGAAATTATCCATAATTAAAAAAAAAAAAAAAAAAAACATCCAAACAAACACAATCACTCTCCCTCGTCTCATCCCCTCACCCCATCCACACCAACACTCAAATAACCTCTTACCTCTCCCCTTTCTCACACATATTTCTCCCCTCTCTACCTCTCTCAGCACCCTTTCCCATCTCCGTAAAAATCACCAACAATCCCTTCTCAAAATACATCATCACCCTTTTCAAAAAAAAAAACAAAAAAAAAAACAGAAATTTAAAACTACATTACTTTCACAAATGACTACAATATAAAGTTCAAACTTCCTCAAACTCTCTTACTTACCAAGCAATCAATTCATAAACCACAAAACTTCAACCTCCCAACTCAAAAATTACAATAGTACAATGCACAAAAGAGCAATTATTCTCCAACTTACCAACATTAAAACTTAAATCTTAGCCAAGAGGTCAAAACATCTCTCCTTCTCCAATTTATCCACTACACCACCACCCTTCTCCTATAACTCTATCACTCCCAATACAGTCCCCTCCTCTGGCCCAAGAGATGGTGCGGCCATCTATAGGGGCCCGCCCACCCTTTTCCTGGGTGGGAATGAAATGACCCCATATATATATATATATATAATCCCTGGTTGCGTAACATATACAGTTGTTGCTGTAGTAATAATTTCCTTGTTACAATGTACGTTTTTTTGTATCAGGGTTACATTAGATAGGATAGTGATGGGCTGCGAGTGGACTTGCGATGAATCGAGTCCGAGGACACTGTCAGTGGTATCTGTGAGCCATATATGGAAACAACACGATGAATAGTAATGTCGGTAAGTCTAGGCCAAGTATTGTATTCGTTTCCCGTGAATGCACAGTGATACAATAGAATATTCAAAATTGGAAATCGGCAAGAAATGAACTGATGACAGAAAGAAGGAACGCAATACACTAAAGAGTAATTTCCCTCAACGTCATCATTTTCTGAGCAGTAGTATGTATCACTGTTGACATCGCATGTAACCTTATCGAAATCTCTGGCTGAGTGGTTAACGCTGCTAACTTTCAGCCTGTGGGGTTCGATTCCCGGCGAGGAGGTTTCTTTAAATTTGATTTTTATTATATTTCTTTCTTTCTCATTACTCAGTCGTTATAATATGAAGCATAGAGTGCATTTTGCAAGCGATTTCTCTTGTAAATCACTAGTACAAAAGTCGTTTGCAAGTTTAACGAGTGTTGGGAATTTGGCCGCATTGTGTCCTATATCGTAAGTACGGATCGTGACGTCACCGTAGAGACTCGAGTCCTTCGCACGGGTTACTCGTTCAGACTCGGAACCGCTAGACTCGATTCTCGCGAGTCCAAGAGTCACTCGCGCACTTCACTAGAATCTCTCCTGGCACCCTCACATTAAAGAAATGGCACGGAGAGCACGCATGTGGATAGTTCTCCTCACACGTCTTCGTTGGAGTAACGTGGGGACTTTCCCCACTCCAAATTCTTAACGCTTAAGTAATGCTAACTTGTATGTTCTACCTATAATCGCGTGTAGGCTTGAATACGTATGGCTATGTTGGAAAAAGTTTAAGTGGTGGGCGAGGACTGGGATCGAGTGAGGTGTCGTTTAGATGGTATTTTTTTCGCTCTATGTGATGGGGAGGTTATTTTTTAAAATGGGTGGAATTTGGAAACGCAATTTGAGGAAAACGTGCTTTTTTGACATTTTGGTGATATTTAATGAGCTTGTAAGGCTCCAACGATGTGTTCTTTAGGAACGTGGTGACGTCCACTTTGCAAAGAATGTGCGTTTTTTGTTTTTGTTTTTTTTTTTGTTTTGAAAATTATTGTATTTGACATTGGCGCTATTTTGGAAACGGTGAATTTTAGAAAAAAGTTTGTTTGACGTCAATGAAAGGTCCCTATGCCCTCTAAGCTGACAGCAAGTTTCAAGTGTGTGGGACAAAAAAAAAACAAGTAGTTCTGTGAAGACCTATACAGCCACAGTAGTGGCTACGCTGGCTAAAGCGCGGCGTTAGGTCATGGGGCCAAGCTCTCTGCTGACTCGGTAGACGCGTGGGTTCGAGCCCCACCGTCAGCTGTCCTTGAAATGGTTTTCCGTGGTTTCCCATTTTCAACACCAGGCAAATGCTGGGACAGTACCTTCTGACAGGCCATGGCCGCTTCCTTCCACATCCTTTCCCACTTTCATCCATTCATCTCATCCCGACATGCAGGTCGCCCACGGGCGTCGACTAGAAAGACCTGCACTTGGCCTCTCAGGAGGCTACACTCTCTCTCTCTCTCTCTCTCTCTTAGTCGTTTACCCTCCAGGTTGGTGGAACCCACGGACTCAGCGAGGGAACTCACCACTACCGCCTCTACGGGCAGTGTCCTGGAGCTGGGAACATCTAATCGGAGTGGATACAACTGGTGAGGTGTGATTGGCACCTCGCCCAGGCGGCCTCACCTGCAAAGCGAACAGGGGCCTCATTAGGGAAGGTAATGGATGGTCAGGATGGATAGGCAAGGAAGAGGGAAGGAGGCGGCCGTGGCCTTGAAGAAGGTACTGTCCCCGTTATCAGGATAGTAGGCTGTCAGATATCCGTCCCCTCAATCGGATTGCCAATAATCAATCGCACCGGCACAGCTACATCAATGAAAATGGCACTGACAGATACTATCGAGATTAGAGCACAATAGTTATCAAGAAATTATTGTGGAACACACCAAAATATACGGGGGTTCATACTTACCTTTACTTACTTTTTAAATTTATCTCGGGGACTGGGTTGTCAACTGGATCACTTAAAGCGTGCCCACACAATAACCTCCACCATGATATTTAAAATGAACCATAACGAAGATGAGAAACTTTAAACTGCACAATAATAATTTATTTCACAAAAAGAATGAATTAACAAAAATAAAACAACAAAATCCACGTGGCAATCAGAAGTCATTGTCCACATAACTATGTCCTCCTGTAGAACTGGTATACTCTACATACAATGTTTCAGCTTTCTCAAGCTCAAAATAACGTAATTATAATAATGCACTTGGAATGGAAACGGGATTTGGGACGAGACACATATATCAATTGTTTTGCGTGTTTATACTTCACATTTTATTTATAGCCACAAGGCTATTATGGAGACGTCCTTGGCCTCTATCATACAGTTGTCCGGGCCAGCTGCAATGCACCTGCATCGTCAAAGTGGACTCACCTGTCCGTTCAACCCTAGCATAAGCGAGTTACATCAGAGCTTAGCTCTCCTTTCAAAACACGTTAAATGTCCACATCTCAACTGAAATATTATCACGCAAATCTTTTAAATGCTCCATTCTAACACCAGTGGAATACTCCAATAATCCTAAATCATGTTTAATTGTTCAATACACTTGTTTAATTAGCGTTGTTTAGAGTATAATAACAAAACTCTAAATGTTAATAACAAAAGTTCATTAATTATTTATAACAATAATAAATTGTTTATAACAATGTCAAACGACAATTGGAAATTTTATACACGCCTCTATTAATCTCTTTCATTTCAAATTGTTATCAAAGATATTTACAAAATTATTTACAATATTAATATTGTTTATATTATTTATACAAGAAATACATTAAACCACACGTTTATCCGGTTGATAATTACTCAAATCGTGGTGATATAATCGACCAATGAAGGTTAGTTATATTTAACTGTCAAATTCAGGTTTAATAAAGTTTAATAATAATTATTAATATTTGTGACGGTAACCTCCATTCAAAATCTTCATCTCAAATTATTTAACACTCTTGTTAACTTTAACAGTATTTTCACATGAATAACTTTCAAAGAACCAGGACAATACATTCAGCGGAAAAATACTTCGCTCAAAACGCACAAAATTGCTCAACAATAGGCCCGGAATTCATCATATATCTTCATATATATGGCATCAAAATCTTCCAAATTACATACAAAAACCTCCACTCATAAATTCAACAACTTCATTTATTACTGTGGGAACCTCCTTCATTATTCAAGGGCATTACTCATCAGCGACTTTTACAGGTCCACTGAACTAACGATTATACATCCATTGTTCCTCTTCAAAAATTCTTATATTCATCAATTGTATTAATGTCTGTTATTATTTAACCTTCGTGGGTTTCATTCATGAATCGATATGAAGTAAAAATTTGCCAATCACAAATAAATTTAATAGCAAATACGATTAGACACTCCTCCCTGGTCTATCAAAATTGAGATTAATATCTTCAAAGTAACGCAGTATAAAAATACTATCTTCAATCAAAGTTCATCTAAACTGCATAAATAGTCGAATAGAATACAATTAGACTGTGGAATGCAAACATTATTGTTCCAATCTAGAATTGAGAAAAACTCCTATCAAATGTTCATTACTATAGTGTATTCAATAAATCGTAATCAAAGTTCATATTTCATAAAATTGTCTATAATGCAATGATGTTCATAAGACGACTAGTATTTCAAAGATCGTCGATAACGTATTAGATTTTAACGCTCTAAAATCATTTAATTATTCTTCTTTCTTGAGGATGACAGAAAATTGGTCAAAGTAATTTACTGAATAGAATTACTTTAATAAAATGACACGCTGTCTGAATTCAAATCTGCCATAGCAAATCGTTAACTTTACAGTCAAATCGTGACTACAAAAATATGCAAATTACTGAGAGAATCTAAATTATCAGCCTCAACTGAACCAAAATTATTTAAGTATACCAATGACATAACAATGTCTCAACAAATCGTAGAAAAAGGCATAAATCATCGAAGTGTACTGAGTACAGAAATGTCAAGCCAGAAAATGGGGCAAAAGATAGGACAGAAAAGATGGGAAAAATGGTTGCTCAGATATCGCTACATGACTCAAACAATACAAGAAACGTTCACGACTACCTTATCTGTTGATTGAAGTTCTAGAGGAAAGTTTTCAAAGAAAACTGCTGTTGGTTCCATTTCACCAGCGTGAAGATGTGCTCCGACCTCGAACCTGGAATCAGCGTCCTCGGAGAATCGAACTGCTTCCTTCTCCGGAAATTGCACTGCTCCATGTATACGATAGACATCCTTCTGGCAAAACTCTTCTTTATGAGCCGGGTCCACCCTGGCCTCTCTTGAAAGTTCCCTGAAGTTCCAGTCGTAATTCGCCATGAAGTTCATTGCAGTTATTTCCGCAGAAATATTCATAATCGTGGAGTATGATGATATTTCCACTGTCATTTGATATAATTCAGCGATGGATTCACGATGCATGAGTGTAGTTGGATGTTCACTACATGCTCGCTTTTGTAGAAAGACGATTAACGAAGTTCCATGCTGTTACTTCACTCCATCGATATATGTCCCAATTGCATTAAAGCCTTAGCCTTCCATCTCAACTTCTGTTATAATCATTGAAAGCACTGCAAGATTATAATGTTCCATAGTAGAATGTATCGTTGTATTACCAAACGTATTCTCCAATATCACGGTTGTAACACGTGTCAGCCGTAGTGTATACTGTGGAAATTTAAAAGTGCTTCTCAGGTGGCGAGAAAATCACTTTTGTTGGCAGCCTTAAAATGCCAATATCTTTCAAAGTATAACTGTGAAATTGTTCAAATCTTCTACACACCTCAATGTTGTACTGCCCAATTGAATTATAATGAAGGCAGAAGTTAACTCTTTATATCTTATCTCGTAGAAACGTTAATGTGAGCGTTTCAACTTCACTTAGTTTTGAACAGCGTAAAATGGAACTGCTCCGTGTTCGTTCGATGCGCCGGGCTTTAACCACACGCTAAAGATGACTTGCTTCACTTATTCACTCGAAAATGACTATATAACATCTGAAATATATATGCGGTATCTGCGGTATGAGAGATATGAGAGTATGAGAGCTCCTCTCTCCCGTGCACGACCTTTTATCAACTTCTTAAGGGGCGTATCCATCCCTTCCATAGCCTGTTGCTCCGTCATTGCTAGAAGTTTTAACTTTGGCTATACTTGGCGGATTTTCAAATTTCAAAAACTCAAAATTAATTTCTTCAAAATTCCAAATCAATGCCATAACTGAAAATAGATTTCCACAAATCTGCATGCCAAAAGTAATTAAATATCGTAGTTTCAGCAATCTCCGTCTTCCTTCCAAACTATCGTTCATTGGTTCGAGTCTCTCCTCCAATAGCGTAACTTCTTCCTTAGCACAATACCTTGTTTCCTGCGACTGCGTCGTAAATCTAAGATCTTTCTCGAACAAAATCATGACGTCACCAAGAATCTCAGCTCAACCAGCCTACTTGCATGAATTCTTCGTCATCCGTGTCTTCGTCATGAATATCCACGTCACAACTATGACATTCATAACTTTATTCATTTATGCCAATACAGCCATCGTGGTCTCAATATAATTCAATTTACGGGGGCATTCTCCCTTCACCACGTTTTAAAAACAGTTGCAAATTGTTTTTAAACTCTGTGTTATAAATATCTCAATTCACTTGAACACGAAATTGAATTATTATTGGCTTACTCTTGGATAATATTTCTTCAAGTTCCCAGCATTGAACTTGCCATAAACGACATTATTCTCATCATCGTATAGTTCATAACAGTTGTTTCCATAGGCATTCGTAATTCTGAACGGACCCATGAACACTATTCCAAACTTGGGATAGATTTTCTTACCCACGTCAGCCTTGACAGGTCTGCGTAATAATACCAGATTTCCAATTTCTAAGGGAGCACCAAAACGTTTTCCAGCTACTCTTTTCAGTCGTTTTTCTGCTGCTTTCTGGAGTTGTTCTTTCGCTCTGTCTATTCTCTGCTGCCTTCCTAGGTCGGGATCTCTAGGAACGTGGTTAAAAAGATTGTCCCACGGCCTTTCTGGGTTTCTTCCTAAATGAAGTCTCATTGGCACCTCTCCTGTGCTCTCCTGCACTGTAGAATTTAAACATTCCTCAATAAGGGGTACAAATCTCACCCAACCAGAATGATCATTCGGACAGAAAATTCGACAGAATTTCGAAAATTCAGCCATATATCTTTCTGAAGAATTCGATTCCGGATATCGCATGCTTGAAAATATGTGCTTAATACCAAGCCTTTCCATATCTGCAGCAAATTCTAAGGACGTAAACTGAGCTCCATGATCCGAAAGTAGATATTCTGGTTTACCAGCTTTTGGAAATACAGCATGTTCCAGTCTGCTTACAACGTTCCTCGTGTTAGCTTTTTGCATGGGACTCATTGTTACAAATTTTGTGAAGACATCCACGGTAACCAACAGATACTGATTACCCTGGTATCCCTTCGGACAAGGACCAAATATGTCTGTCGCCATGAGTTCATTTGGTTTAGAGGGAATCATAGCCTTAGGTTTTCCTTTTAATAGAGCGGAAGCATACTTTGCTCTTTGACATTTATCACAAGAACGAATGACATTAGCAATGCTGGAACGCATGTTAGTCCAAATAAACCTCTCTTTAAGAGTATCAAGAGTTTTATCTAAACCCGCATGTCCAGTTGCGTGATGAGCTACCCACACTAAATTGACAACAAGTTTAGGTGGCACGACTATTCGGAGCTTTGTATGCGCAGAGTCAGCATACTTACATACGATGTCTCCACTCAAGACAAAGTGTCGTGAATCTCTCTGTGTAGCTGCATAGTCAACATCAGTATTGTCCATGTAACCCTTAAGGAACCTGTACATTTTCCTGATTGGAGCGTGTCTCTTCTGTGACACACCGATTCGGGCTAACCTCCTAACGGTCTCTTGATCTTGCTGCTCCAATTGTACATGGTGTATCTGCACATTTTTGATAGGGTTACGTGATAAAGCATCAGCCAGTAAGTTATCTTTCCCAGGCTGATGGACGATAGTGGCGTTAAACTGTTGGGTGAACAAAGCCCAACGTGTCAATCTATCACTAGACATGTCAGTTTGCAGCATAAACTGAAGTGATTTGTGATCTGTAATAATGATAACCTTATGTCCCAGCAACATTTTTTTCCAAGCTTGCAAAGCTGTAACAAAAGCTAACGCTTCTAGTTCTGTCGTAAAGTAGTTTTCCTCGTGTTTCTTTAACTTTCGACTAGTGAACGCAATGTAGTGCTTGTTGCCTGCCTCGTCTTTTTGGTATAAGACTGCACTAATGCCTATCCTTGATGCATCAGACTCTATATAGAACACCTTCTCAAAGTCTGGGTACTCCAGTTTGACGTTGTTTCTGAGCATCTCCTTTGCTTTCTCAAAAGCCTCGTCTGCTGCGGTACTCCATTTCCATCTATTATTTTTCTTGAGTAAATCATACAGAGGAGCCATAATTTCAGAGTATCTCGGACAGTGGCTGCTAATGAATTGGCATGCGCTTACAAATTCTCTGACTTGTTTCACCTTAGTTGGCTTTGGGAACCTAGTGATCGCATCTACTTTCTGCATGTTTGGATGATATCCATCCTTATCAATAGTATGCCCCAAGTAATTGATCTCCTTCTTCAAGAATTGACATTTTCCAAAATTGACCTTGATATTGGCTTCCCTTAAATTTTCAAACAACTTTCTCAAGTGCACTAAATGTTCTGCGGCGTTGGGTGAAGATACAATTAAATCGTCAATGTAGCAGATTACATTCTCCTTTACCTCGTCAGTGAGCTTGCTATCAAGTGCTCGAATAAGTGCTGGTCCACTGTTGACCATTCCAAAAGGCATTCTCACAAAGACCCATGACGTCTGGTCAAATAGGAATCCAGTGTACTGCATACTTTCTTCCTCCAGTTGAACTTGGTAAAACGAAGATGTCAAGTCAAGAACACTGAAACATGCTCTCCCTTTGAACTTTCTAAGCAGATCTCTGATCTTAGGTGGTCGGTCATTTTCTGGAAGAATCTTCAAGTTGATGGTCCGAGCATCGAGACAAACACGTATCTGACCATTACTTTTCTTGACTACAGTGATGGGGTTTATGTAAGACGACGCCTGTTTTTTAATAATCCCGTCTACCTCCATTTTTCTGATCAACCCTCGTACTTCTTGATAGTATTTCTCAGGTATGGGGTATATTCTCTTTTGGTAAGGGGTTTCATCGGTCAGCCTTATCTTATACTTATAGTCTTTAATCAATCCAGGCTTTTCATCAAAAATATCTTGGAATTCCTTTATCAAATCCTCAAATTCCCCCTGAATTTCTTCAAATCCTTCAGTTTTTCTACTGGGTATTTCTGATATATTCTCCACTTCATTAATAATGGTATTTAAAATTTCTTCCCTAAGGTCTATCTCTAGACTGTTTTTCACGTCCTGTTCTTCGATCTCTTCTGTGATCATGTACCCATCATTAAAGCTAATACTCCTATTCTTCATATCAATAATGGCTCCAACCTTCGATATAAAATCGATTCCTAGCACAATATCGAAATGGATCTTGTTAACCACAATAAAGATCTGTTCATAATTCCTTCCATTAATTTCAAAGTTCAACAGCACTTGGATCTTGCATTTCACTGCCTTGTCTTGGAAAATTCCTCTCACTTTGACGGTAGAAACAGGTAAAACTGTCATGTTTTCTCCTTTTAACAGACTTTGATAGCATTCATCAGAAATGATTGAAATAATTGCGCCGGTATCCATAAGAGCTTTATACTGTTGGCCATCTATCAGTACAGAAATAATAGGTAAGGCACATGGTCTTTCTTCTTTGACGATTCCCCTCTCTTCCAATAAATCCTCATCAGTTACTTCGTAAATTTCATTAATGGTAATCATGTGTGGTGTGGCAATGTATTCATAGTTTCTCACTGTCGTTGAGAAATCGGCGTTTTTTTTTGTGTTACCAATCTCAAAGTTCCCCTGCTGACTTGTAGAAGGACCAGGATCGATCACTACATCCTGTCTTTTCTTTTGGTTTTCAGCTTCCTTTTCTCGTAATTCCTTCAGATACTGCTGACTTTCTTTCTCTCTCTCTTGATACTTGTCGGGTGTCATAACCTGACCTTGAGAATTCTGATTCTGATTCTGATACTGGTTATTTCGATTGTAGTTTCTATTATAACCATTGTTATAGTATCTACCTCTTCCGTTGTTATAATTCCCTCTATTATTACTCCAGCCTCGTCTTTGCTGATATGGATGGTAACCTTGGGATCTGTTGTTGCGGAAATAATTATTCCTGTGAGGACCTACATTTTCAGTTTTTTTTTCATCAGGCTTATCAGTTTGCTGCACTTGATCCATGTAGACCGTATTAACGTCTTTGAATTCGTGCCTCTGACCTTTTTGTACCAAATTTGGCATTGGACTCGTGTAGTCAAGCCTTCTCAATAATTCGTCCATACTGGTCAAATCTCTGATATTTGACGATATGATCAGTCTTCTTACTTCCACAGGCAGCATACGTGAAATCGCATCTATCAACTGCCCTGTTGACAATGGGGGTTGCAAAAATCTCAAGCGTGATAGCTGACTCGTGAAGAAATCAGCGTACCGTGTTGGAAGAGTACCTGAATACTTCCTCGAGTATACCTCAGCTCTTAATGAATTCTGAGCTTCTATTGACCAGAATCGTTTTATCAGTGCCTCTGCAAATTCGTCAAAATTGCTGAAAGTGTACCGAAATGCTCTAAACCATTCGAGGGGTCCTCCAGCTAGAAATCTTTCTACGATTCTCCTCTCTCTCTCTAGGAATGTGGGCTTCTATGAAATAGTCTTTAAGATTCCTGATATATTCAATCGGTGTGAGACTATCAGTGTTGCTAAATTTTTGAGGTTTGTCTTCAAAGTTCCGGATGACTGTCACATTTCTCGGATATGAATCCATATAATGTTTCCCACTATCACGATACCTCCATTCAGGTTCAATATTTCTATCCTCTTCTTCTTCCCTGAATCTGGATATACGTTCCTCAGGACTAATATCTCTCTCTTCTGTAGCGAGGTTACATCTTCTCACGTAATTTCTATCCTCTTCACCAGTCAATCCTTCAATATCCTTGTCCGTGATTTCCGTGATGACTTTCCTAATCAACTCTTCCTTATAGGTTTCCATCATGCTAGCTTCTCCTAGTTTCAAATTCTGCAGTTTGCTCGTAGTTTCATTAACATCAGAGACAACCTTATGAATCTGTTCCTCTAACGCAGTTTTTAATGCTTGCACGTCCTGACCTATTTGAGTTCTATCCTCTACCTGCTTTTCGAATAGCGAATCCATCCTTACATTCAAGTCTTTCCTAATCTGAACTACTTCATTATTAATGTCTACTTGTGTACTGGCAAGTTTTCTTTCAATTCGCTCCTGAATCTGATCGACAAGTTCCCCACTTGACCTGTTCCATTCATCTTTCCAAACCGTTACATTTGCAGTTAACATTTCCGCGATATCTACCTCAATGTCTTCCTTAAGTAAACGATTGTGATCTAATACTTGGGTTCTCATGACCTCTACATCGTATTTTAAACCAGCTAAAGAAGCTGTTGTCCTAACAGACTCGTCAACTAATCGAGTTGTTAATGCACTAATGTTACGAGTACAAAGCGTTTTTGAAGTTTCAATTTCTTCCCTAACTTTGTTAACATCAGTCTGAACTTTAGCAATGTCTACAAAAACAGTATTGTCTTCTACTTGTATCTTATTGATATCGCTTTGCATATCATTAACATCTGAATGAATATTATTAATGTCTACTTGAACATTTGACACATCAGTTCGAGCATTTCTAACCTCTCTTTGAATTTCCTCTACTTTGTCTTGTACAGTAGCAACATCATTCCTAACAACAATTACTTCAGCTCTAGCACATGAAATATCACCCCGGACATTGTCAACATCAAGATTCAACATAGTAAGATCTTTCTGTACCTTAGAAACATCAATTTTAACCTCAGACACATCTTTATGCACATTGGATAAATCTTTATGGACATTGGACACGTCTGTGCGCATGTCAGTTACAGCATTCTCGATTCCCTGGGTATTGATCTGTAAACGCGACACATTATTTTCTAGGTTTGCAGAACTGGTCTGAAGAACCTTCATATTCTCCTCCATTCGACTAGTATTCCTAGCTTCCATTTCCCTCACACTTTCATCCAGCCTAATAGACAAATTAGCTGACAAACTACTAGAATTCTCCTCCATTCTAGCAGACATATTACTAGCATTCTCCTCCATCATCTGCTTCATACTGCTATTCATGCTAGCTTTCAACTCCTCTAACATCATCCTCATACTCTCATCTGCCATTTCAATAATATTTCAATAATAAACTGCTTTAGGAACATACATCAAACAGAGCAAAATAACAACATCTGAGCAACATTTTTCACCATATATAAGTTTTGAGCAATTTTCTGTCTTAAATCTAACTTATAATTACCTTATAATTAACCTTCGTAGACACTTCATGTTGAAATAAACTCAAGCACACGTTCAAGTTTCTTTGGTTCATTTTAAAATATCCTAACACAAATAATTTACATTTACAATCCAAATAGTTTAATTTTATCTTTAATATGACTACATATGTCATAAGCCGGTCAAATAAAATAAGATTCCAGATCATAGGCGATTTTTCTAAGTTTGCAGCCTATTTAACCTCTCTCAAGTTGTATAAGATCTGATCTTTTCTGAGTGTAATTTTCCTAATACAACACAACATTTATTCCTATATAATCACACTCTCAAATTCTACAATTGGCTAAGACATCTAACAAAGAATCAACCTCTTTATTTGAGTCTTCACAATCCCTTTGACATCGATAACTTGGTAATCCAATGTTATTCGAACACTCCACAAAAATTGCGGTGCCAATTCTACTGCAATAACTTGGTAATCCAATGTTTTGCTGATCGTGCCCCACGTTTTAGGGTCGCCAATCCTACTGTCCCCGTTATCAGGATAGTAGGCTGTCAGATATCCGCCCCCTCAATCGGATTGCCAATAATCAATCGCACCGGCACAGCTACATCAATGAAAATGGCACTGACAGATACTATCGAGATTAGAGCACAATAGTTAACAAGAAATTATTGTGGAACACACCAAAATATACGGGGGTTCATACTTACCTTTACTTACTTTTTAAATTTGTCTCGGGGACTGGGTTGTCAACTGGATCACTTAAAGCGTGCCCACACAATAACCTCCACCATGATATTTAAAATGAACCATAACGAAGATGAGAAACTTTAAACTGCACAATAATTTATTTCACAAAAAGAATGAATTAACAAAAATAAAACAACAAAATCCACGTGGCAATCAGAAGTCATTGTCCACATAACTATGTCCTCCTGTAGAACTGGTATACTCTACATACAATGTTTCAGCTTTCTCAAGCTCAAAATAACGTAATTATAATAATGCACTTGGAATGGAAACGGGATTTGGGACGAGACACATATATCAATTGTTTTGCGTGTTTATACTTCACATTTTATTTATAGCCACAAGGCTATTATGGAGACGTCCTTGGCCTCTATCATACAGTTGTCCGGGCCAGCTGCAATGCACCTGCATCGTCAAAGTGGACTCACCTGTCCGTTCAACCCTAGCATAAGCGAGTTACATCAGAGCTTAGCTCTCCTTTCAAAACACGTTAAATGTCCACATCTCAACTGAAATATTATCACGCAAATCTTTTAAATGCTCCATTCAAACACCAGTGGAATACTCCAATAATCCTAAATCATGTTTAATTGTTCAATCCACTTGTTTAATTAGCGTTGTTTAGAGTATAATAACAAAACTCTAAATGTTAATAACAAAAGTTCATTAATTATTTATAACAATAATAAATTGTTTATAACAATGTCAAACGACAATTGGAAATTTTATACACGCCTCTATTAATCCCTTTCATTTCAAATTGTTATCAAAGATATTTACAAAATTATTTACAATATTAATATTGTTTATATTATTTATACAAGAAATACATTAAACCACACGTTTATCCGGTTGATAATTACTCAAATCGTGGTGATATAATCGACCAATGAAGGTTAGTTATATTTAACTGTCAAATTCAGGTTTAATAAAGTTTAATAATAATTATTAATATTTGTGACGGTAACCTCCATTCAAAATCTTCATCTCAAATTATTTAACACTCTTGTTAACTTTAACAGTATTTTCACATGAATAACTTTCAAAGAACCAGGACAATACATTCAGCGGAAAAATACTTCGCTCAAAACGCACAAAATTGCTCAACAATAGGCCCAGAATTCATCATATATCTTCATATATATGGCATCAAAATCTTCCAAATTACATACAAAAACCTCCACTCATAAATTCAACAACTTCATTTATTACTGTGGGAACCTCCTTCATTATTCAAGGGCATTACTCATCAGCGACTTTTACAGGTCCACTGAACTAACGATTATACATCCATTGTTCCTCTTCAAAAATTCTTATATTCATCAATTGTATTAATGTCTGTTATTATTTAACCTTCGTGGGTTTCATTCATGAATCGATATGAAGTAAAAATTTGCCAATCACAAATAAATTTAATAGCAAATACGATTAGACACTCCTCCCTGGTCTATCAAAATTGAGATTAATATCTTCAAAGTAACGCAGTATAAAAATACTATCTTCAATCAAAGTTCATCTAAACTGCATAAATAGTCGAATAGAATACAATTAGACTGTGGAATGCAAACATTATTGTTCCAATCTAGAATTGAGAAAAACTCCTATCAAATGTTCATTACTATAGTGTATTCAATAAATTGTAATTAACGTTCATATTTCATAAAATTGTCTATAATGCAATGATGTTCATAAGACGACTAGTATTTCAAAGATCGTCGATAACGTATTAGATTTTAACGCTCTAAAATCATTTAATTATTCTTCTTTCTTGAGGATGACAGAAAATTGGTCAAAGTAATCTACTGAATAGAATTACTTTAATAAAATGACACGCTGTCTGAATTCAAATCTGCCATAGCAAATCGTTAACTTTACAGTCAAATCGTGACTACAAAAATATGCAAATTACTGAGAGAATCTAAATTATCAGCCTCAACTGAACCAAAATTATTTAAGTATACCAATGACATAACAATGTCTCAACAAATCGTAGAAAAAGGCATAAATCATCGAAGTGTACTGAGTACAGAAATGTCAAGCCAGAAAATGGGGCAAAAGATAGGACAGAAAAGATGGGAAAAATGGTTGCTCAGATATCGCTACATGACTCAAACAATACAAGAAACGTTCACGACTACCTTATCTGTTGATTGAAGTTCTAGAGGAAAGTTTTCAAAGAAAACTGCTGTTGGTTCCATTTCACCAGCGTGAAGATGTGCTCCGACCTCGAACCTGGAATCAGCGTCCTCGGAGAATCGAACTGCTTCCTTCTCCGGAAATTGCACTGCTCCATGTATACGATAGACATCCTTCTGGCAAAACTCTTCTTTATGAGCCGGGTCCACCCTGGCCTCTCTTGAAAGTTCCCTGAAGTTCCAGTCGTAATTCGCCATGAAGTTCATTGCAGTTATTTCCGCAGAAATATTCATAATCGTGGAGTATGATGATATTTCCACTGTCATTTGATATAATTCAGCGATGGATTCACGATGCATGAGTGTAGTTGGATGTTCACTACATGCTCGCTTTTGTAGAAAGACGATTAACGAAGTTCCATGCTGTTACTTCACTCCATCGATATATGTCCCAATTGCATTAAAGCCTTAGCCTTCCATCTCAACTTCTGTTATAATCATTGAAAGCACTGCAAGATTATAATGTTCCATAGTAGAATGTATCGTTGTATTACCAAACGTATTCTCCAATATCACGGTTGTAACACGTGTCAGCCGTAGTGTATACTGTGGAAATTTAAAAGTGCTTCTCAGGTGGCGAGAAAATCACTTTTGTTGGCAGCCTTAAAATGCCAATATCGTTCAAAGTATAACTGTGAAATTGTTCAAATCTTCTACACACCTCAATGTTGTACTGCCCAATTGAATTATGATGAAGGCAGAAGTTAACTCTTTATATCTTATCTCGTAGAAACGTTAATGTGAGCGTTTCAACTTCACTTAGTTTTGAACAGCGTAAAATGGAACTGCTCCGTGTTCGTTCGATGCGCCGGGCTTTAACCACACGCTAAAGATGACTTGCTTCACTTATTCACTCGAAAATGACTATATAACATCTGAAATATATATGCGGTATCTGCGGTATGAGAGATATGAGAGTATGAGAGCTTCTCTCTCCCGTGCACGACCTTTTATCAACTTCTTAAGGGGCGTATCCATCCCTTCCATAGCCTGTTGCTCCGTCATTGCTAGAAGTTTTAACTTTGGCTATACTTGGCGGATTTTCAAATTTCAAAAACTCAAAATTAATTTCTTCAAAATTCCAAATCAATGCCATAACTGAAAATAGATTTCCACAAATCTGCATGCCAAAAGTAATTAAATATCGTAGTTTCAGCAATCTCCGTCTTCCTTCCAAACTATCGTTCATTGGTTCGAGTCTCTCCTCCAATAGCGTAACTTCTTCCTTAGCACAATACCTTGTTTCCTGCGACTGCGTCGTAAATCTAAGATCTTTCTCGAACAAAATCATGACGTCACCAAGAATCTCAGCTCAACCAGCCTACTTGCATGAATTCTACGTCATCCGTGCCTACGTCATGAATATCCACGTCACAACTATGACATTCATAACTTTATTCATTTATGCCAATACAGCCATCGTGGTCTCAATATAATTCAATTTACGGGGGCAGTACCATCCCGGCATTTGCCCTAAGACGAAGTGGGAAACCACGGAAAACCACTTCGAGGATGGCTGAGGTGGGAATCGAACCCCCTCTACTCATTTGGGCCACCCGAGGCTGAGTAGACCCCGTTCCAGTCCTCATACCACTTTTCAAATTTCGTGGCAGAGCCGGGAATCGAACCCAGGACCTCCGGGGCGGCAGCTAAACATGCTGACTGCTACGCTACGGAGGCGACAGGAGGCTACATGACAAAAAAAAATAATATATATATATATATATATATACTAGCAGTAGTACCCGGCTTCGCCCGGTGGAAAGATGATAATATTTCAGTCTCCTTAACACTCAACGTCATAAATTATATTTATTTATGTATTCATTTCTTACATTATCAAACCCAGTGACAATGTGTATACTTAAGTCACTATGGGAAGGCTCTGTAAAATAATGATCATTCTCGTGATATTTGTCTTCAGTCCGAGTCGAGATATGTCGTTAGCGGTCCCAGAATTCGTGACATCTCAGTCGTAGAAGACTTTATGTGGTGGTGATTAGAAATATAATGGACTTAAAATCTAGGTCATTTACCCCAAATGACGTTGAGGGCGTAACATCTAGGTAATTTGCCCTACTGATCAGGATGATATTGAAAATTACTACATAACTGACATATGAAACTTAGAAAATAATAGAAAAAGTTATTTTTAGGACTCACATTTCGGGAAAGACTTGATTATTTTTTGCCAAAGAGCTCCCACTTAGATCGCTATCTGGTTAAAAGTTTCGTCTTGTTAAGGTTTAAACTGTACGATAAATGTCTGAAGCAATTCCTCAAAGAGAAGCTTCCAGATTTCGCAGTCGATATATCGTTAACGTTCCTGAGCATCCAGTTGTCTTTTCTTCTGACGCTAAACATCTTCTACATAGTGATGATGAACATAGAAGCGACTACTGGCACATGTAACTTATCAACGAATGGGAATAATTGATACTTTAAAGGAATGAGAGGTCATTTGCCCTTTTGATGAGGATCACAATGAAGACTACTTCTACTACTACTGAACGGGTATATCAAACTTACAAACTAATGGAAATACGTATTTTTAAAATCACAGGCTAGGTAGACTCTGGTGTTGCTTAGTAGTATAATGGACGTAACATCCAGGTCATTTGCCCCTTTGATGAGGATGATAATGAAGACGACTACTACTGAACGGGTATATCAAACTTACAAACTAATGGAAATACATATTTTTAAAATCACAGGCTAGGTAGACTCTGGTGTTGCTTAGTAGTATAATGGACGTAACATCTAGGTCATTTGGTCCTTTGATGAGGATGATAATGAAGACGATTACTACTGAACGGGTATATCAAACTTACAAACTAAAGGAAATACACATTTTTAAAATCACAGGCTAGGTAGACTCTGGTGTTGCTTAGTAGTATAATGGACGTAACATCTAGGTCATTTGCCCCTTTGATGAGGATGATAATGAAAACGACTACTACTGAACGGATATATCAAACTTACAAACTAATGGAAATACACATTTTAAAAAATCACAGGCGATGAAGACTGTGGTGTTACTTAGTAGTATAATGGACGTAACATCTAGGTCATTTGCCCTTTTGATGAGGATGGTAATGAAAACTACTGTTGAATTGACACGACAAACTTACAAACTACCGTGATAGAAAGAAATATTTCAAAATTCACGGGCGATGAAGACTTATTGTGTGTGGTGATTAGTGGTATAAAGGGTGTAACATCTAGGTCATTTGCCCTTATGATAATAATAAGGTAATGAAAAATGACTACTAAACGAACATGGTGTAATTTTAAATCTGATATAGGTAATTCAGATTACTACCTTCGATGTCTTCCAAAGTCTGAACGTTATATTCTGGCTTAGGCCTATACTCGATGCGTGAAGTGAAAGAGCTTATCGAGTACTGCTCGGGTCCAAGCTGCACGTAGCTGAGAATATCGCAGATGATGACGATATATGATGACAGACGTTCGGGGGGGGTTCCCGGTCCTATTCACATTGACCGGTGAATCACTCATTCTTTCGTAACACTACAGCGGTTTGAGCAAAGACCCTGTATGAACATCAGCATAGTCAGCAATAACAGGTAACACGGCGGGGTCTGGACATTTTTCTCATGTCACCTCACGATGAATGAGCATGCTATTCTCACCCCTGCCCCCTCTTCCCCCCTCCACCCACCAGGGTCACAACTTGTGGGACGTGAGTTTGCGACCACGGGACCCCAGCTGAGTCCGGCATTGCTTCTACTTACTGGTGCCGGGCACCTTTCAGTTCTCTTTCCTGTCAGCCTCCCTTGGTCAAACTCTTGTTCTCTTCCGACCCCGATGGTATCAGGTTATCCGAGGCCTAGCGACTCTTTCACTTTCCCGCCTTAATTGGCCCTTGTCTAATCATTCCTGATAGCCTCATTCTTTTCTTAATATCTCATATCTTCTGCTCAAGACCCTCAAGGAGGCAGGGTGTGTGTAGCCCTGGTGCACCCTGGATAGTGCTACATCCTCAAGGGCTCATGGCTGGTGAGTTCAGGAGCTGGCAACCCTGAAGGTTTCCTGAGCGGGTCCGGTTTTACCCCTTTTTTCCATTGCCTTTGGGACGGACCCTGTCCACTTTCCGGGAATGGAGTGGTCTGTCCGCAATTTCAAGCAGACAGTGTTACTCGCAGTGTACCAAAGGGTAAGTATACAAATTTTGGTTCTGATCGGTGAAACGGTGTAGATTTGGACCAAAGGGCCTAAATGCAGAGATTGGGTTGGACTGTCCGAAATTTCAAGTGGACAGGGTTACCCGCAGGGTTGCAAAGGGTAAGTATACACATTTTGGTTCTGATCGGTAAAACGGTGTAGATTTGGACCAAAGGGCCTAAATGCAGAGATTGGGTTGGTCTGTCCGAAATTTCAAGTGGACAGGGTTACCCGCAGGGTTGCAAAGAGTAAGTATACAAATTTTGGTTCGGATCGGTGAAACGGTGTAGAAGTTTGCCAAAGGGCCTAAATGCAGGAAATGGGGTGGTCTGTCCGAAATTTTAAGTGGACAGTGTTATTCACAGGGTTACATAGGGTAAGTATACAAATTTTGGTTGAGATCGGTGAAACGGTGTAGATTTGGGACAAAGGGCCTCAATGCAGGGAATGGGGTGGTCTGTCGGAAATTTCAAGTGGACAGGGTTACCCGCAGGGATCCGAAGGGTAAGTATACAAATTTTGGTTCAGATCGGTGAAACGGTGTGGATTTGTATACATAACAGACAGACAGACAGACAGACAGACATTGAGCTTTATATATATATATCCTACTTATGTTGACTGCCACTATCAACACACACAATTTCAGTTTGATTGCTGTAATAGATTCGTAGATATTGAGAACCGAATAAATATTTCGGATGGTCGCCATGTTGGATTTTATTTATGTAGATCCTAGAGTTACTTACTGTTACACGAAGATTATTGTGTACGAGTAGCATTCAAATTCCAATCGCATGATTAGGACAAAAGAAGTAACAGGGAGATTTTAAAATTTGGCACAGCTGCCATCTTGTGGTTATGGAAACAATTGAAATAAATTAGATGCCAGTGGATTAACATTCGTATAAGGATTTACTGTACCAAGTTTCACTGCACTCGGATCGTTAAGTTGCGAGAAACGTCTATGTGAATATTTATAATTCGCGTCGCCGCCATATTGGATTTGTGATCACCATGTTATTCAAAGTCCTATAGGTGAACTTAACTTCATAGCCCCTATGAACAAAATAAAATTCAGTTTGATTGCTATAATAGATTCGTAGATATTCAGACCCGTCTAAATATTTCGGATGGTCACCATGTGTGATTGTTAAATGTATAGGCCATTAAATGAAAATTATTGCGTAGGTTCACTATTCGAACTTTCACTTCGATCGCATGATTACGACACAAGAAATAAAAACTTAATTTTAAAATTCGCACAGCCGCCATATTGAGGTTATGTAAACAATTGAACTAAATTATATATCAGTGCATTACAATGTGTATAAACATTTCCTGTACCAGATTTCATTGCGTTTGGAACGTTCAATCACGAGAAAGGTCTATTTAAAATCTTCAAATTCGCTTGGCCGCCATGTTCGTTTTGTAGTAAACCGGTTTTTGAAAGTCTTATAGATGAACTTCCAGTAGTGCTTTTTATCTCCGTACAAAATTTCAGGGTGATACCGCTAATAGTTTCAGAGATATAGAATGTCGGTGAAATATTTCGCACATCCACCATCTTATGGTTATGTAAACAATTGAACGAAGTTAGTTGTTGGTGCATTACAATGTGTATAAACATATACTGTACCAAGTTTTATTGCGTTTGGTTGGTTAAATCGCGCGAAACATCTATTTAAAAGTCGCAAATTCGCGTGGCCGCCATGTTGGTTTTGTAGCTACCAGTTTTTCAAGAGTCACATAGGTGAACTTCTAGTAGTTCCCTTTATCACCGCAATAAATTCCAGGGTGACATCGGGAATAGTTTCAGAGATATTGAATAATGGTGAAATTTTTCGCACAGCCGCCATGTTGGATTGGAGAGACGTAACAAAATTTGAAGAGCATGGTCGGGGTCATCCAAAATAGTGCTATGAACTTTCCGAGTTTCATTGAAATCGCTCCATCCGTTTAGAAGTAATTAGGGGGGGACACACACCGTCACACACGCCATCACACACACCATCACACACAGACAGACACACGGACAAAAGGTGATCTCATACGCCTATTTTTTTCATAAATGAAAATAGGCTAAAAAATTACAGAAACGTCATAATTAAACTACTGTTCACTTCAACATATAAGAAAATATCGTGAAAAGGTTACTCCAAAGATATCTCTAAATCTACTGTCTACACAATGAAAATATTCCCAGCTACCATATGATGGCTTCTTGAAATACGTGTATATTGAAATACACAACTGTTCCAACTCCAAACGACACCATGGTTCCAAAATGCTGTTGACCCTCCTGGCATCGAACTGGGAAATACGAACTTCTTCTCCCCGCTCATCTTTCCTTGAATAATCAACGGCATCTCTCCTGGACAACCCTTGGATCTCGTTCGTAGTGATAGTAGACACCTGTTCTCTTGTTTGAAGATCACTCCATTTGTAACAGTATTCCATCTCAGAGTAATATCTGTAGAATTCCCTTCACTGACTTTGTGGTATTGAACTGTATAATTCTTATACATGTTCATTTATGTAGTTACTCATGTTACATTCCTTTGGTAGCTTAGCACTTCATGATGGCAGGTTTATAAAACTGCACAGTCATTCCTACTGACTTCAGTCTCGATAACATGTTGCTAAAATGTATAACAATCTCTGTGTCGAATTGCTTTTCCACTGCGACGTATAATTTATATAGTTCCACTGTAGATATTCAAAGTTCCTGTTTTAACAATGTAGATTGAAGAACAAGTCTTCTGTATGATATGTCTCGTTGATATTTCAAACTCCAAGTTCCTTCTTGTAACTTAGCTTCGGGTGTATAGAATACTGCACGGTACACACTTCACTGATTTACGATATTTATCACGACCGAGTGTTCTTGACCGGTTGAATACAAGAATCAATATGTTGTCTCTCCTCACGACACAAAACTGCAATTGTTTGAGGATACCCCCACTTCTTGGGATAGTATATCGATTTATACCGAAGTCCATATACGTAAAACTACAGTTCCTGCTACTTCTATGGAGTGAAAACTCAATAGAACTAGCTTTGTAATAAAGTTTGTTAATATTCATAACAAATCCATATCGTTTGTTCCCTCTGTAATCTCTGTAATTAATAAATAATCGCTTTCTGCGTATACATAGCGATAAATCTCGCCCCTCTCCATATACGGAATGTTGACCATGTCTGTCTGCTGCTTGCGCGTGACGTAACTGAGAACTCGCTTCGAAATGAGTAGTTGTCGCGGGATAATATCAGTTCTGAAATTTATCTTGCGTAACAATACTCGCGTCTACAAAACATCGCGGCTCTACGTTAAAATATCCAAACCAAAATTACTTTAATCTCAACAGGAAAATATTGGTACAGTACCTACCGTAAGGCCACTACCGCCTCCTTCCCTCTTCCTTGCCTATCCCTCCCAATCCCTGTTCGCTTTGCAGGTGAGGCCGCCTGGGCGATGTGCTCGTCTCACCTCCCCAGTTGTATCCCCCGACCCGAAGTACCAAGCTCCAGAACACTGCCCTGGAATGGAGGGAAAAGCTAACGCTGGAGTGTAAAACGACTAAGAACAAAAGAAACATTCTCATGAATGAGTAGTGACAGTTCTTAATCAGATGCAAATAATTTCTAGTTCTGGTTATAAGTAACTGAACGAAGGAAGGAGAGTAAAATAAACGAGTTGGAACCACTCATATGGTGAAGAATTGGCAGACCAAGCCCATACATCTTGTTGCGGCTGGATGTCTAGGATAGTGCCCAGCTGTTCTCCACTGCGGGGTGCAGCCAGTAACCTGGTACGAACAGTGCCCAATGAGTCGTGAAGGAATCCATACAGCGCCGGTCAGGTCAAGCGGATAATTACAGTATTAGTTCCCAGTGATCTCCCGTGTGTAATACGGGTGAAAAATAAGATGCGTGGTTTGATACGCGCAACGAATTGACGTCATTATAACAATTTTTATTTTTAGTATGTTTTAGGATTTTGAAAACTAGATAGGCTAACTAATACATAATTATTAAAACTCAGCATTTTTTCTTGATTTATGCCGTGTCATGTGTGGGGTTTTCGCCTAGGACACCAAGCTGGCTCGTCAGCGGGATCTTGGTGTCCTCGGTGAAAATCCACACAAGACACGACATAAACCTAGAAAAATTGCTGAGTTATTCACTGGCCGTGAAAGCCAATATACCAATATAATAATTGATTTACTATAACAGTCACCAGTATATCGCACGTTAACAGATGAACACCAAACACTCCCCAGCACAGTCGTAAAAACGAATGCTTTCACAGCAGAAGATTAAGTACCATGTAATCAACTAATACAGATAGGGCAAAACTCAAATGAATACAACGAGCACTATACATTTTGCATTCAATATGTCTGCAAAACCACGTAGCGTGCCATGCATATTTGAACAAAAATGCATAATGCAAAATGAAATAGCCTAGTATGAGTCATAAATGACTTGGTTGTGTGCGATCTGTCAAGTAAACTCTAGGGGCAGATGACATCGTAGTTCCGCCCCTTAAAACAACTAACAATAACTAACTAACTAACCAAGAGAAATCTATATCACTGTGTAATCATTCTGTAGTTGTTTGGGTGTTCAGTCTTTTGACTGGTTTCATGCAGAGCTCCATTCCTCACTGTCCAGAGCTGAGCTAATCGTTTCATCTCCACATAGCTACCACACCCTACATCCGAGGCAATCTGTTCAACATATTGTAACCTCGGTCTACCCCTACTGTCCTTATCCTTGACAATTCTTTCCATAACTACGTTTGCTATTCCTGGGTGGCTTAGTATGTGTCCTACCAACCTATTTCTTATCTTCATTAGCAGTCGCCAAAAACATATCTCCTCCCCACTCGTCTTAATACCTCTTTATTTCTTACTCTATCTACCCATCTGACCTTCATCATTCTCCTGTAACACTACATTTCAACTTCTTCAATTCTCCTCTTTTCTGCTGCACCAACAGTCCAAAGTTTCAGTTCCTTAGAAATCTACGCCCAAGACAAAGGCTTTCAAACATGATTTTCTAATACCTAAATCTATATTTAATGTCAACAGATTCCTTTTCTCTAGAAAAGCCTTCCTTGCCAGAGCCAACCTACTTTTTATATCTTCTTTGCTTCGTCCATCACTGGCTAGTTTCTTCCTAGGTAGCACAAGTCTCCTACTTTATTTAGCTTTACACGTGCCAATTTGACATCAATAAGGGCTTATGATTTCATTTCGACTGCATTCCATCATCCTGTAGCATGAAAATTGTTATTTTCACGAATGCTTGATTGCTTTTTTTCAGCAATTGCATCGTGTTGTGTACATGAAGCACAAACCATCGTGATATTAAACAGAGAGTTGAAATGTTTGGCGTGACTAGGACTCGAACTTGGGAACTTCAGACCTCTGGCCTTAAGACAACTCACGCAGTCATTGATGTGTAACATCTTTCCACTCGGTAGCTGGATATGTTTGTGGCACTCGGTAGCTGGACATTTTTGTGGGAGTGATTTTGGAAAAGGGACGGAAGTGGACGGGACGGAAGTGGATGGGACGGAAGTGCATGGGACGGAAACAATGAGCGCACGTGTTGGCGGAGATCGGTACAACGACGTACAGTAGGCCATGAGGCTATGGGGAATGTATATCGCATACAGTTTAGTTCAAGGTTTGGAGACCCCATTTAAGATATTCATACAATAAATCATCTTCAAGTTGTCGTTCTTTGGTGCGAAAATATTCATTATATCGTATTTGCTGAAAAAAATTTCGATTTATTAAATATTCATCCTTTTGCTGTATTCTTATTTAATGTAAGCACTCGATTTACTGTCGGCCATGTGGCTATGTGGAATCTATATCGAATCAACAAACACTCCAAACAACGTAGGAATTCAGTATATTAACACCGACTACTAACAATAATTGAAACTTCGTTGGCCTAAACGTATCACTGGGAGAAACACATTTAAAATACCATCTGCACACCTAATTTTCAATCGCCCCTTAACTTGGCAGTGCGCTCTATCGGCAAATAGAGGCCATTTTCAATAACATCGCTGGCATGGGTTCACTAACTGGCCGGTATAGAGCGCAGCTTGCATCAAGTAGGCAGTGGATTGCTTCCGCCACGGCCGACTGGATACCGTAGTTCAATTAGTTGAAGGTAGATGTCAAGATTGCAGATCCATTGGAGAACTTTGTTTTAATTAAACATATATTTTCCATTGAAAAATGCACAATATAACGCTCAATTGTATAATGCCTCAGTATATAACAAAGGAGAAACTGTTCCGCCTAGTCAATACATTTATTTACAACAAGTTATAAACTTGCTATTATATGGATATGGTACATATTTCGGGGCCTCTAGTACTGGTCCCTTCTTCAGCCATAAATTAAGTTGCAAAATCCAGCATAATTAACGATATCATAATAAAAATACATAAAATGATGAGTGAATGGATGAAATGAGGCGAAAAAGAACATATTACTCATGAGAAGTAATGTGAGTGCACATCAGTAAAAATTAACACCATTGGTATTGCTAGGTTCTTGAGAATACACTTATATAGCACTGTTATAATGTTTGTGCATGTGGAAATCACTTCACTTGGGATTTATAGCCTGTTGTTTACAATGCTGTTGACTGAAACTTGCTGTTCAAGCTGGGGCTTCTGAGCTTATAGTCTTGCATTAGAGGGAAAACATCGAATGTCATGTAATGAAATACATCATCATGATGAGGAGACGTCCAAGTATGGAAAAAACATATTTTACTTAGACCAACTAAAACAATTTCCTTTGTTGATCTAATTCACAGAATCTCAATTTACTTCATGGCCCCATTATTGCTTCATCCAGTTGCTTAGATACCTTGGATCCAAGGCTTCTAGATTATATGCATTGCCTAGGTCATGAAGTATCTAAATTTGTAACCATTGCACTCTCATTATTAATATATTATTAAATTTTAAAAATAATAATGACAATAAAAACACAACATAAAATACAATATGAGATTTAAATTAAAATAAGGTGAGGTAATATCTTATTATATCTTTGTGACCTGGAATTGTTATAAATGGAATATAGAAAGGTAGATGGGGTTATAAGGGTGAGAGGAAATGGAAGAGGGGGGAATATTGGGGGAGTTTGTGTTGGGGAATTCACGGTGGTTTGTTGTTGTCAACAATTTTATTCTTTATATATTCCGTTAGGGTGTTGTACAGGATATTCGTTTCAAAATTTATTTCATTAAGATTATGAAGAGGAGATAGTTTCTGTGTGGTGTTAATTTCTATCGCTTCTAGTACATTCATAGTGGTCCCCTTTCCTGTAAAATGGAGGATTTCTAGGTCTTTCTCGATGTTGGTGAATTTATGATGTGACTCCTCCATGTGTGTTGCCATTGCTGAGAATCTTCTGTATTTTGTGGCATTAAAATGTTCATATTATCTGATTGTGAATGCTCTACCCGTTTGTCCCAAATAATTCGCATCGCACTCGGAACAATTAAGTCTATAAATGCCTGATCTATGGAATTTGTCTATAGAATTTACTTTGTTTGAATTAAAGAAGAAATTGGCATTGGTGTTGGATGTTTTATAGGCCATTTTTAAACCGTGTTTTTTGAATATGTTAGAGATGCTGTATGTACTGTACCCATGTGAGTAATCTCGGTGGATAATATGCATCTGCCTCCAACTAGCATCAGCTCTCAGGCGTGTACGGTAACCCCAATTTAGCAGTGCATATTTTGGATTTGAGGCTAAAAGGTATCAACTCTACAATGATAAGGCACAACTCTATTCTAAAACTTTAATTCAATAAAATAAATCATGGCTTCCAACACAAAACAATACCCAAAAAGCATAAAAATAAAGCAAACAAAAATTTTTACTTCCACAATCCACAAGTAAACAAATATAAAATCACAACAAAGTCATACCTAGCCATAATGCTTTACCCTTCTGTGAACTTCACAAGGATATACTAGTGCGCTGAGGCACCTACGACTTCAAAACAAACTGTACATTAACATAACAGTCATACAATGTGACTTCTTTAATATTACAACAAGGATTATTCCTTAAACCTCTTTATGTTAAACAATTATGTGTGCCGTGCGTGTTTTAATATTTTTCTTCTCACCAAAATGCTTTGCATGCATTTACCTATTTGGACGTTGCACCAAAATCAACGTGCAACTCCATAATTATGTAAGCTACCCCCTACACATCCTCCAATTATATGGTTTCCCCGCATGCTGTCTGTGATTCCTAGATAAAACGTTACGTTATAGCTTATGTCGGATTGTACGATAGACTACCTCGCGCTCATGGCGATTGGCATCTAGTCACCAACTACATGACTTGGCTCCAGTGACAGTACAAATATATCATGTAACTATTCGTCAGATAGCTAAAATAATGAACCATCAGGATGAACTATAATTATCCATGTGTTCTCAAACCACATGGCCATAATACTTAACATAACAATCATGCATTACATGTCCTTTTCAACAAGGTCTAGAATCTCTTCCCTTTATAACTTGCCTGAGCGGCCCGGGTGGCTAGCACCGACCCTCGGCTAAGGAAGTCGCTACACAATAGAAAGTGGAATGGGTCGTTTCACCAATTATCTCGACCTTTCTAAAAGTTTGAAAGCCTCACTCTCTAAGCAATGAAGATTTACAAGACAAAATACTGTGTCCTGACCGACACACATGTTCCCAAAGGATCTTAATTGACTATTATGCCAACAGGTATTGAATGAGCTTTTGTAATTATTCCTACGTCGAGGATAATGATTAATTAATGGCCTCACATGGGTCCATTCAACATGAAGGTTCGGGGTTCGCAATGCATGAGCCTGGCGGTTTGACCGATGTCTCAAGTACAATATAGGCGCAGAAAACCACTGTCGCCATGAGTTTTCGCTGCCAACGAGCGTAAATAACTCATCAATAAGTTCTCGGGAAATCATAGAGCTGCGAGGTGTCCTTGTTTCCTCGACTCGTCAAGATTCCAGTCCGGAACACATTTCAATCCTTTCTTCAGAGTTAGGGTCCAACACTAAAACTCTGGAATTAATAATATCTCCAACAATGTCCACGACATAGGAGAATTCATACGTAGAATAGACTATCTGGCCCCTAATGCTCCATGCTACGACACTCCGACCTATAATATTAAGAGAAATCTAACATTTACTCTATAAGCTTCTCAATTAAGCTGCAAATTCAATTCACTAAAAGCTCTTTCATTACTGGTATCATTACTGAATATATGCAATATTCTGATATAAAACTTCTTTCCATAGTTACTGTAATGTAATCTCACTGTAACATCTTCCTGCTTAGATTGATAAGTCTTGCACTTAGCGTTAATAATTCTCGCTTACAACATTTATTTGTTTCCTGATGTGTTCATTCATACTCTTAATAACCATTATTATTATTATCATCATTTCTCACTGACATAAATGACCAAAATCATCATTTATTATTATTCTCACATAAATTACCAAAATTTCCGACATAGCTAGACGTTTTAAACTCGAACAATCGCGTTCGTTGCATTTACACCTGATTGCCATTCTTAATTCATAGTGGGAATAATTACTCCACTTAATGATGCAAATCACCATTTCAACTCTATCAAAATCAACTCAATACTGATTAAACATGGAGGATCAGCCTCCTAACTGATTTTTACTGGCATCTAAAAGGAATTCACAATACCTTTACGGAATCACAGACATGCAGCGGTCCATACTTCTACATAATCATAACCATAATTTGTGGGGTACTTACATTTCTATAGGCATCTAAGGTGGCTCCGACCAATCATATTCTTCCATGTCGCCCGCCATAATGGGTTTAACGCGACATATTTCTCTTGTTTACACACATTTGATTACACATAATTTCTATCACCAACACGACACGTTGCATACCTTTCAGGAAGTTATCACTCCCCAAACATGTGAAACACTTCATCAAACACTACTTTAAATGATATTTTTACATATGCATTACACTGAACACTCGTCACTTTATACACACTTCAATGCTGAAATTCCCTAGCAGAGATCGAAATTGCAGGTGTCGACGGCATCTTACGTTACCAACTCCTGATTGAAAGTCTGGTTATCTGCTCTCGGAACTCTCCAACAGTTTTTATGACGATCATTCCTACAGTAAGCGTCCTGCGTTACATCAATACGCTGGCTCCCAAACATGAGCGTTAACATCTGGTACTCTCATGGCAATACCAAACACTTAGTAGAGTTTCTTTCGCGCATTCTATCGTAGTTACACATACACGATTAGTTAATACTATACACATTGCGCTTAATACAGTTCAACACTTTCACAAATAATTATATACAATAGTTCTACCGTTAGTCTATACGGTGCTTCGTAACTGAACACGTCATAGTTCGTGCTGCTGATTATGCCTGTATCACGACTATTATTCATACAAGCATATTTACTGTTTCTTTTACACATACCAGTCTTTGTTCGGCGTCTTGATGAATAGAATCGTCATGCGTTTTGCCTTGATGAACTTGCTTCAACCTGGCTGTAGCTGACTGAAGTTTCACTCGAAGACTGCACGTAACTTATTTGAAGACTTCTGTATGCGGCTTACACGCTGTCTCGTACTGCTGCATATTTGCTGCATACTGATTGCAACTTATTGCCATTGTGCTACAATTGACAATTGAGTAAGACTGTAACTGCGCTTGGCGGCATGTAGACTGAGCTCGACTGCGTCTCGACTGGCTTACAACTGAGTAACACTGAGCAAGACTGAGTAACAACTGAGTAACAACTGAGAGCTCCTCCTGGGGTCTACTCCCTTATATCGGATTTCCACAGAAAGTAGAGCAACATCTTCCCGCGTAATCTTGGCTCCTCTCACAGCATGATTCAGGTCTTCAAACCATGATCATTGTGTTCCTCTCTCTTCACAGGTCCCAAAACTATCTGTGTGCAAAGGAATCGCTCGTTCAATTAATTAATATTAATTCCTTTCTCCATGGCGTGGGACGCTACCTAACGGGAAACCCCCGGCAACATCTTCACATCCATCCGCGAACAATGGTCGTTTTACAGTCCTTACGCACATCATTAAATATGCACCAATTTCGCAGGTAAAAGACTCTAAAATTATCTTCTTGCCAAGATATTCACCTGTGTGCAACTCTCATCTCGATTCGTTACTCCAATCACGAGTAATCAATGATTTTTCTGGGCATTTCTCCGCCCCTACTCCAAATCCATTCTCCGTCGGGGAATAACTATGTCATTATTCAGGCCTCACCCCTGTTCCAGACGACATAATGGGGTCTCTGAGATGGACGTGGCTCCACTGGGACCAACCCACAATTCTGGGCCAATTAGTAAATGTCAGCTCTGCCCTCCTCTGTGCTTCAAGCCTCCAATAGCTTACACCAAATCGTCTTATAATGATATAATCTGCTCATTATTTCCTACATTATTTTAATAAATAATGCCATTTCATCAAAAATCACACCAGTGATTAAATATACATTTCTTTCGAGGGGTTTTTACCAAGAAACTCCCTGTACAGATCTCTGGTTCGCTTCCTGATGGAACCTTTATACTGAGATCACAGTCTCTGAGAACCATGTTCGATTCCAGTCAGCATAACCCCATCGGGTTCATGTTCCCCTTGCAAAACTTATAAAAGTCCAATGCAAGTGGCTTATATAAGTAACCAGCTGACTGTCGACCACCGTCTGTGTTTACGTCTGGGGTCCTTCACCTTGTCTGGCTGCGAGTGGGTTAGTAGTGTTCCCCCTTCCACACTCGGCCTTGTTTCTGAGCTGTCTATTCTCCCTGCGAAGGGTCGCGTTTACAGCCTCAACCTCTCTGGCCACTCTGACCATTTCTTCATAGAATTCTCGCAAACACTGGCATTCTTTCTGCTCTCCGCTTACACTGGGTAAACTGTCTGCTTCTTGTCCCGTCTCGCCGTTCCAACATTCAGGTCTGCCTGCTTGGCTGCCTCCGCTCTCCACGTTGAGTTGGGTGTGCGTTACTAATTCTTCTTCTGGTTCGTCGAATTCTTCTGGCGAGTAATAAACTTTTAAGTTGGCTATGTTCATAACGACCTCGTTTCCATTCTCTAAATGCCTTAACCTGTATGCATTGTTCTGGAGGTCTCTTATCACCTCGAACGGGCCGTGGTAAGAAAAATTAAACTTTTTATACTTCCGTGCCTCTGGATCTGAACTGGCGGGTTTCTTAATTAAAACTTTCTGTCCCACGAGAAGCGGTTTATGATACCTCTTCGCACGATTCCTTCTCTGACGTCTCTCCGCCTGTGCTTTGAGATATTCAAAGGTTCGTTGGATCCTCAATTCTCTACCGGGCTGTGCGTCTACAGGTAATGGAATAACACCATTCCACGGTCTCTCTGGTCTCTGATCCAGATGTAGAGTAACGGGAACCTGACCTGTCGCCTCATGTACAGTATTATTTATACAGTATTCAATGACTTCTAGAAATTCAATCCAACGCCAATTCGCTTCAGAACAGTAGATCTTCATGTATTTCTGGACCTCTCTCATTACTCTTTCAACGGGACTTGCCTCAGGATGGCGAATGGTAGATAAAATCTGCCTAATTCCTAGAGTTTCCAGTTCTCGACGAAATTCTGCACTAGTAAAGCAACTTCCGTGGTCCGAGAGAATGTTATCCGGCTTCCCAAGAATCGGAATAACTCTCTCTTTCAGGCGCTTCAAGACCTGTTTTGAACTTGTCTTTTGAATGGGGCACAACACCACCATTTTCGAAAATACATCCATGGCTACAAAAATGTGTCTATTGCCTCTACGTGCTCTAGGCAATGGTCCAAAGTTGTCGATACTCAATAGCTGCCTTGGCTTCTCTGGTAATAACGGGATAGGTCGTTGCCTCATTAAAAAGGGATTCGGCTTTACCCTTTGGCAAAGATCACATGTTCTAATAGCATTTCTCACCGTTTCTCTCAATTTTGGCCAAGTAAATGCTTCCTTCAACAGAGCACAAATTTTATCTATTCCAGGATGTCCAAATGCTCTGTGGGCTAGCCATACTAATCTCCTCTGCAAAGATGCAGGAATTACAATCCTTTGACGTGTGTGATCCACATCGTCCCACTTGTGTAATATCTGATTATACCATACATATTCTGTTGCCAATGCCTCCGCCTCTCTGTATATCGCAGTTCCCCTTGCTAAGCGTCCCTCGAAGTAATCGATTATCATCTTCAACCATGGGTCTTCGCGTTGTAGGTTGGTAATGTTCCTTAAGTCATCCAACGTCTTCTGATCTCGATTCTCAATCTGGACCGCTAGCACTTCTTCTTCTCTAGGGTAACGACTTAATATGTCCGGTATTACATTCTCTTTCCCTGGACAGTATTCTATTTCCACATTAAATTGCTGGATATACAGGGACCATCTTGTCAATCTCTGACTAGACAAATCCATCTTTAACAAAAATGTTAAAGCTTTATGGTCTGTTCTCAGAACTATTCGGAAGCCGTACACGAGTTTGTGCCACGATTGCAACGCGTACAAAATTGCGAGCAATTCTATCTCTGTGATCGTGTAGTTTTTCTCATGGGCTCTCAGTCTTCTGCTTATAAAGGCGATAAAAACTTTCTTCTCAGGCTGGTCAACATTTTCCTGGAATAGCATCGCTCCAATCCCAGTAAGTGATGCATCCGTCTGTATGATGAACTTCTGGGTATAATCTGGGAATCCCAGTTTCACATATTCCAAAAGCATTTGTTTTGACCTCACGAATGCTTCCTGACATTGCTCCGTCCAATTCCATCTGCCGCCTTTCTTCAATAGGTCCTGCAGTGGTGCTACTGTCGCAGTATAGTTTGGGCAGTGGTTCGAAAAGAATCCAATTACTCCCAAATACTGTCGGACGTGCTTAACTTTCGTGGGTCGAGGGAAATTCCGAATTACCTCCAATTTATCTGGATTAGGCTTCACTCCATTTGCATCAATAACATGCCCTAGGAATTTAACTTCCCTCTGACAGAAGTGTGATTTCTTGATATTAACCTTAAAGTTCGCTTCTCGAAGGTCATCTAGCAACTTCTTCAGGTCTCTCATGTGCTCCTCCAGAGATTCTGATGTGAGTAGAATGTCGTCTACATATCTGATGGTACTCTCTTTAACCTCATCTGATAGATTGCGATCTAACGCTCTTATCAGGGCTGAACCAGCTGTTTTTAACCCAAAAGGTAGCCTTAAAAATGTGAATGTATGTTGATCAAACATAAATCCTGTCAACAGACTAGTTTTCTTCTCTAATTCAAGATGGTGGAAACTGGATGTGATATCCAAATTTGAGAATATAGTTTTCCCTCTAAACTTCCTGAGGATCTCTTTAATAGGTGGCACTTGGTCAAATTCCGGAATAACTCTCAAATTTAAGCGTCTCAGGTCCAAGCAGACTCTGACAGATCCGTCTGACTTTGGTACAATTACCAATGGACTTACATAAGGCGTAGGTGTTTTCTCAATAACGCCGGCCTCCAACATCTCCTGAATTGCCTCTTTCACTTTAGCATAATACTTTTCAGCTATAGGGTAGGGTTTCTGCCTAAATGGTGTCCAATCACTGACTTGAAAAGCATAAGTGAAGTTCTTTATCCGACCAGGTCTTGAATCAAAGACTTCCTTCTGTTCCAGCAATAACTGCTTTAAATTTTCCTTCTCTTTTAGCCCAATTTTCGCTTCTTCTAGCTTCTCCGAAATGTATTCTTCCAATTTGGGTTCCAGATCCTTTTCCAAGTCTGTGGCTAGTGTTTTGAGCTCCGCTTCTAACTGCTCAATAGCTAACACTTCTTCATCAGCCACATCTCTGTATGTATGCCATACTTGTTCACTGGATCCTGGTTCAATTTCATTGAGTGCGACCTCTAAGCCTTCAGCTTCTTCATTCACATGGAACATAACCCTGTCCTGTGCTAGGTCAATTATCACTCTGTATTCCCTTATAAACTCTGCCCCAATAAGTAGGTTATAAGGTAGTTTGTTTACTAACAGGAAACTCTGTGAGAAAATCGAGCCTCCTATCTGTAAATCTAGGAATACCTGGTATTTACATATCATTGTTCTGTCTGGAATTACCCCTTTAATTTTGACACTGGATCGGTATCTTCAAAATGTTATCTCTCCGGGCTATTTCATTATATAGAGCTTGTGTCATCAGGCTTACTGTTGATCCCGTATCTAACAGACTTCTGACTTTTAATCCTGCCACTCTCACAATTATAATAGGCAATTCTCTCTTGACCATGACCTGTGGTCCTCCTGTATCCTCAATCAATTCTTCTGGTTTGGCTATCCAATTGATGATGTTAATAGACTTCCATCCATCAGTCTCGAGCTCTTCTAATTTTGGCGTTTTTTTTTTTCTTCAGCGCCCGCCCCTTTGGAGTTCCTTCTCTCCTGTTCGCTGCGCTGTAGTTCCAAACTCTTAGCTCCATCTCCATATCTGTCTGGCGATGTCCTGTTCTGCATGACTTCTTGCCAGCGGACTTGTGGTTTCTGGGGCTCATCTCCCCTTTCTTCGAGGTATCGCAAAGAAGCATGATATCGCTCTTCTGCCTCGTCATCGAAGTTATTTCTTCTCTCTTGGGGTCTCCAATTTCTATTATTGCCTTCCTGGCCATTATTACCTCCATTGTTATGGTACGGTTTGCCCCTGTTATTGTGTTTATTCCACGAACTTCGACCTCTTCCTGCTTTATTAGCATTTCCTTTGTACCTTGACTGCCATTTTCTGGGTTCCTGTTCCCATTGCCGTCCATAGGAATCTAAAGTTTCTGTGCTCGTGGCTTTGTTGTTCCTTGGAGTTTGCTGTTGGTCAGTCTGTGTGTTGGTCACGTGGACTTGTTCCACGGTTCGACTCTGACGCATAGTATTTGCTGTGGTGAGGTCCAGTTGCCTTAGAACTGTCTCCATTTCCATAGCCGTTTTCGCATTAGCCGAGATTAGTAGCCTTTGGATCTCGTATGGAAGCTGTTTGGCGATAGCAATGCATAGCTCCAGTTCACTAGGTTTTTGATCCAGCTCTTTAAAACGACACATCTGCGATATGAAGAATTCTGCGTACTTCGTCGGGTTGTTCGTGCTGTACTTTTTGGCATACAAATCCAGCCGTAAATTCTGCTGAGTCGCGGCGTCCCAATTTCTCTTCAAGAATGCCTCGCGGAATTCCTCAACAGTATCAAAAGTGTAACGGAAGCTGCGAAACCATAATGCGCACTCCCCCTCTGTTAACTTCTCTATAGCACGTAGCCTACGCTCCTGCGGTATTCGTGCATCATTGAGATATTCAGTCACTTCCTTTAACCAATATTTTGGTGTCATACTACAGTGACTACCTGAAAATTTCCTAGGTTTTTCCTCGCTTGCCCTAATGACGTTTATCACCTGGGTGTGCATCGCGTTTTCATATGGCGTCGATGCCGCAATTGGTACACCTGGCGTCATGTAAGGACTTTCTCCTGCGCCTGCAGCGTTCCTACTTATAGGTTGGGTTTCTAGGTCTGCCCACCTTGTTTTTCTCATATCCTCTATGCTGCCTTCACTTGACTTAGGATCTCTCAGAAGTGTCTCCTCCTGTGCTATTATCCTAGTCTCCATCTGGTTATGGCGCATTTCTGCTCTTTCTAGGCGAGTAATGACTTCTTTTTCTATTCTTGTAAGCCTATCTCGGTTTTCCTCGGCTACTTGAAAAATTTTCACCTTGTCTTCTTTCAGACTTTGTTTGATATGGGATATTTCATCCTCTACGTCCTCTTTAATTTGAGCAAGGGTCTTGTCGCTTGCCTCTGTTTTCTGGCCTCCTCTTATTTCGAGTTCTTCTCTCAGACCTTTAATTTCATCTTGAATGTGTCCATTGACTTTAGACAATTCATTCCGGACCTTGGTGATCTCGCCTCTATTTTCCTCTTGCCTTTTATTGACCATGACAATATCACCCTGAACTTGGTCCAGTTCTTTATGAACTTTACCCATCTGACTTTTCACGTTGCCTACCAGCTCCTTACTTTCATGAGCGATAGCCTTAATTTCGCCTATTTCCTGGCATTGACCTAATATATTCTGGTCCTGTTTCTTGAGGTCACCGTTAATTGCTCTAGCGTAGCTTTTCAATTTCTGGTCCCATTTGGAGTCGTTCTCCTCTAATCTCTGGTCTACTGTTTTCGTAAACTCTGCGAACTGTTTCGCTTGGCGTTCGAGATTCGCCTCATTTTGGATCTGAATATCCTTAATATCGTTAGACAACGCCTCTAATTTACTGTTGGTTTGCTCCTGAGCATGCCTACACGCTTGCAAATTACCCTCAAGTTTGGCTTCTATAGCCTCGAAACGTTTATCAGTATTTACCTGCATTTCCGATACAATGCTTACAACATTATTTGTTACTTCGGTCTTAATGACTTCTTGCATTTGACCTAACTTATTGTTTAATTCATCTTTATATTCAACTTTATTTGCCTCTAAACGGTTGTTTAATTCAATCTGGCTATTCTCCATTGCAACCTGATTTGCATTAATTGCCTCCTGATTGGCATCTAACCTGTTATTTAACTCTCTCTGGTTCTCATCTAACCGAGTGTTTATACTATCCTGGAACGCCTTGGTTTCCAGTTTACTCTGCTCGTGAGCAGCATCAAAATGCTGTTTCAGTCCTGCAATAACTTGCAAGATCTCCTGCGTACCTGACATTTTCCAATAACACACTTAAATATGCAGGCAGGCTTCCTGGAAAAATATGTGGATACGTTTCGAAGAGAAACATCAAACACTGCACACATATTGTGAAGTCGTACAAAACCTGATAATATTATGGTAGATTGAGGATTGGGTATGTAACGCTAGTACCCTTAGGCCATTCTCTTCTCAATAGAGAGATTCTGCGTTACCTCAAAAACCTACTGAATTCAAAAATCACTCAAACACAGTTTGAGGCAAAACAATTACTATGGTTTTCCCCATGAAATACCATAAAAAAATCTATGGGTTTTCCCTAAATCCCATAAGCTCCACGTATTCTGGGCGCCATGATAAATTAGATCCGAGGGTGTGGTATTAGTAGGACATCGGCCATATTTTAATTTACTATAAAAACTGTTCAGGGAGTGGTTTTTACTGCCGAAAGCCCCACTTGGGCCACGCCATGATAAATTAATAGAAAATATCTACTATCTATCGGTATCTATCAAAATTTATATATACGTATCGGAACTTAGCTATGGATTAGGAGCGGTCACACCCTACTTCGTTAATTCTTACTTTAATAGAGTTGTGTGCATTAAATCTGACCGACTTTAGTCGAACCTTTAGCTCAAATCACAGTATAGGACATCAATTCCCATGTACCCATGTGAGTAATCTCGGTGGATAATATGCATCTGCCTCCAACTAGCATCAGCTCTCAGGCGTGTACGGTAACCCCAATTTAGCAGTGCATATTTTGGATTTGAGGCTAAAAGGTATCAACTCTACAATGATAAGGCACAACTCCATTCTAAAACTTTAATTCAATAAAATAAATCATGGCTTCCAACACAAAACAATACCCAAAAAGCATAAAAATAAAGCAAACAAAAATTTTTACTTCCACAATCCACAAGTAAACAAATATAAAATCACAACAAAGTCATACCTAGCCATAATGCTTTACCCTTCTGTGAACTTCACAAGGATATACTAGTGCGCTGAGGCACCTACGACTTCAAAACAAACTGTACATTAACATAACAGTCATACAATGTGACTTCTTTAATATTACAACAAGGATTATTCCTTAAACCTCTTTATGTTAAACAATTATGTGTGCCGTGCGTGTTTTAATATTTTTCTTCTCACCAAAATGCTTTGCATGCATTTACCTATTTGGACGTTGCACCAAAATCAACGTGCAACTCCATAATTATGTAAGCTACCCCCTACACATCCTCCAATTATATGGTTTCCCCGCATGCTGTCTGTGATTCCTAGATAAAACGTTACGTTATAGCTTATGTCGGATTGTACGATAGACTACCTCGCGCTCATGGCGATTGGCATCTAGTCACCAACTACATGACTTGGCTCCAGTGACAGTACAAATATATCATGTAACTATTCGTCAGATAGCTAAAATAATGAACCATCAGGATGAACTATAATTATCCATGTGTTCTCAAACCACATGGCCATAATACTTAACATAACAATCATGCATTACATGTCCTTTTCAACAAGGTCTAGAATCTCTTCCCTTTATAACTTGCCTGAGCGGCCCGGGTGGCTAGCACCGACCCTCGGCTAAGGAAGTCGCTACACAATAGAAAGTGGAATGGGTCGTTTCACCAATTATCTCGACCTTTCTAAAAGTTTGAAAGCCTCACTCTCTAAGCAATGAAGATTTACAAGACAAAATACTGTGTCCTGACCGACACACATGTTCCCAAAGGATCTTAATTGACTATTATGCCAACAGGTATTGAATGAGCTTTTGTAATTATTCCTACGTCGAGGATAATGATTAATTAATGGCCTCACATGGGTCCATTCAACATGAAGGTTCGGGGTTCGCAATGCATGAGCCTGGCGGTTTGACCGATGTCTCAAGTACAATATAGGCGCAGAAAACCACTGTCGCCATGAGTTTTCGCTGCCAACGAGCGTAAATAACTCATCAATAAGTTCTCGGGAAATCATAGAGCTGCGAGGTGTCCTTGTTTCCTCGACTCGTCAAGATTCCAGTCCGGAACACATTTCAATCCTTTCTTCAGAGTTAGGGTCCAACACTAAAACTCTGGAATTAATAATATCTCCAACAATGTCCACGACATAGGAGAATTCATACGTAGAATAGACTATCTGGCCCCTAATGCTCCATGCTACGACACTCCGACCTATAATATTAAGAGAAATCTAACATTTACTCTATAAGCTTCTCAATTAAGCTGCAAATTCAATTCACTAAAAGCTCTTTCATTACTGGTATCATTACTGAATATATGCAATATTCTGATATAAAACTTCTTTCCATAGTTACTGTAATGTAATCTCACTGTAACATCTTCCTGCTTAGATTGATAAGTCTTGCACTTAGCGTTAATAATTCTCGCTTACAACATTTATTTGTTTCCTGATGTGTTCATTCATACTCTTAATAACCATTATTATTATTATCATCATTTCTCACTGACATAAATGACCAAAATCATCCTTTATTATTATTCTCACATAAATTACCAAAATTTCCGACATAGCTAGACGTTTTAAACTCGAACAATCGCGTTCGTTGCATTTACACCTGATTGCCATTCTTAATTCATAGTGGGAATAATTACTCCACTTAATGATGCAAATCACCATTTCAACTCTATCAAAATCAACTCAATACTGATTAAACATGGAGGATCAGCCTCCTAACTGATTTTTACTGGCATCTAAAAGGAATTCACAATACCTTTACGGAATCACAGACATGCAGCGGTCCATACTTCTACATAATCATAACCATAATTTGTGGGGTACTTACATTTCTATAGGCATCTAAGGTGGCTCCGACCAATCATATTCTTCCATGTCGCCCGCCATAATGGGTTTAACGCGACATATTTCTCTTGTTTACACACATTTGATTACACATAATTTCTATCACCAACACGACACGTTGCATACCTTTCAGGAAGTTATCACTCCCCAAACATGTGAAACACTTCATCAAACACTACTTTAAATGATATTTTTACATATGCATTACACTGAACACTCGTCACTTTATACACACTTCAATGCTGAAATTCCCTAGCAGAGATCGAAATTGCAGGTGTCGACGGCATCTTACGTTACCAACTCCTGATTGAAAGTCTGGTTATCTGCTCTCGGAACTCTCCAACAGTTTTTATGACGATCATTCCTACAGTAAGCGTCCTGCGTTACATCAATACGCTGGCTCCCAAACATGAGCGTTAACATCTGGTACTCTCATGGCAATACCAAACACTTAGTAGAGTTTCTTTCGCGCATTCTATCGTAGTTACACATACACGATTAGTTAATACTATACACATTGCGCTTAATACAGTTCAACACTTTCACAAATAATTATATACAATAGTTCTACCGTTAGTCTATACGGTGCTTCGTAACTGAACACGTCATAGTTCGTGCTGCTGATTATGCCTGTATCACGACTATTATTCATACAAGCATATTTACTGTTTCTTTTACACATACCAGTCTTTGTTCGGCGTCTTGATGAATAGAATCGTCATGCGTTTTGCCTTGATGAACTTGCTTCAACCTGGCTGTAGCTGACTGAAGTTTCACTCGAAGACTGCACGTAACTTATTTGAAGACTTCTGTATGCGGCTTACACGCTGTCTCGTACTGCTGCATATTTGCTGCATACTGATTGCAACTTATTGCCATTGTGCTACAATTGACAATTGAGTAAGACTGTAACTGCGCTTGGCGGCATGTAGACTGAGCTCGACTGCGTCTCGACTGGCTTACAACTGAGTAACACTGAGCAAGACTGAGTAACAACTGAGTAACAACTGAGAGCTCCTCCTGGGGTCTACTCCCTTATATCGGATTTCCACAGAAAGTAGAGCAACATCTTCCCGCGTAATCTTGGCTCCTCTCACAGCATGATTCAGGTCTTCAAACCATGATCATTGTGTTCCTCTCTCTTCACAGGTCCCAAAACTATCTGTGTGCAAAGGAATCGCTCGTTCAATTAATTAATATTAATTCCTTTCTCCATGGCGTGGGACGCTACCTAACGGGAAACCCCCGGCAACATCTTCACATCCATCCGCGAACAATGGTCGTTTTACAGTCCTTACGCACATCATTAAATATGCACCAATTTCGCAGGTAAAAGACTCTAAAATTATCTTCTTGCCAAGATATTCACCTGTGTGCAACTCTCATCTCGATTCGTTACTCCAATCACGAGTAATCAATGATTTTTCTGGGCATTTCTCCGCCCCTACTCCAAATCCATTCTCCGTCGGGGAATAACTATGTCATTATTCAGGCCTCACCCCTGCTCCAGACGACATAATGGGGTCTCTGAGATGGACGTGGCTCCACTGGGACCAACCCACAATTCTGGGCCAATTAGTAAATGTCAGCTCTGCCCTCCTCTGTGCTTCAAGCCTCCAATAGCTTACACCAAATCGTCTTATAATGATATAATCTGCTCATTATTTCCTACATTATTTTAATAAATAATGCCATTTCATCAAAAATCACACCAGTGATTAAATATACATTTCTTTCGAGGGGTTTTTACCAAGAAACTCCCTGTACAGATCTCTGGTTCGCTTCCTGATGGAACCTTTATACTGAGATCACAGTCTCTGAGAACCATGTTCGATTCCAGTCAGCATAACCCCATCGGGTTCAGTACGTGCATTAAAATAAGTGAAAACCGCGTATACAGGTTTTTCTTTATGATCTGGTGTTAAATGGGTGGGAGGTCTATTTCTTATTTTGTTTATAATGTTGGAGATGAATTGATAGTTAAAACCATTAACTTTAGCTATTTGGCGTATGGTCTTTATTTCAGTGGTGATGTCATTTTTTGAAAGGGGAAGGTTGAAAGCTCTGTGAATCATACTGAAGGAGGCTGCCTTTTTGTGGTTGCCAGGATGATTAGAACTATTGCTTATGGTAGTATGAGTTCGTGTAGGCTTTCTGAAAATTTTATAGGAAGGTCTATTGTTCTTTATGGAAACTGTGGTATCCAAAAAATTAATCGAGTTATTGACTGCAGATTCTGGGACGAAATGTATATTGCTGTCAATGCTGTTAAGTTTCTCTACAAGTTGGTCAATTTTCTGTATTGTGTTATCAATGATGATGAAAATGTCATCAACATATCGACCCCAGTATGTCAAACCTGCAATTTTTCCATGTATTTTAGTGTATTCCATATGATCCATATAAATATTTGCTATAATGCCAGATAAAGGGGAGCCCATGGGAAGGCCTTCCTTCTGCCTGTATATTTTATTATTCAAGGTGAAATAATTGCTATTAAGGGTGAATTCCAACAATGATATGAATTCGTTGATTTCAACATTTGATAGTTTGCTGCTGGCCGAAACATTTTGTTTAATAATTTTGATGCTAGGGTTAATTGGGATATTGGTATACATATCCTTCACCTCAATGCTATGCAAAGAATGTTCATCATGTAGTTTTAAATTCATAGTACTTTCGCAAAAATGAAGGGTGTTTCTAAGAAATGTGTTAGCTTTAAAGGTATAATGTTTAACTAGAAACTTTTGAATGAATTGAGACATTTTATAAAGTGGGCTGTTTATGAAATTAATAATAGGTCTAATTGGGATCCCTTTCTTGTGTATTTTTTGTAAGGACTTCATAGTGGGAAGTCGCGGGTTCATAATGATGAGTATGTTAGTTTGCTTTTCATCTAAAATAAAAATGGAATTTTTAATGATGCCTTTTAATTTTCTTTGAATGGTCTGTGTAGGGTCCTTCTTTATTTCTTCAAAATTAGGGTTGCTTAAGAAGTTATTTGTTTTACTAATATAGTCCTCTTTTTCTAGGAGTACGATTGTGTTGCTTTTATCAGCTTTGGTAATGATTATGTTGTTATCATTTATTTTCTTTTTTAGATTAATCAAGTTTGAAAATGATTTAGTTTTAACTTTTTTGTTGATTATAATTATTTTCTGAATTTCCTTATTGGTTTCGTATCTTGCTTCCCCCTGTTTATCAATTGGGAGTTTACGAATTGCTACTTCCGTTTCAGTAATCATGGTTGTGAGTGTTCGATTACTGAGATCTTGTTCCCAATTATATTTGGGACCTTTGTTTAGAATTTCCAAGTCTTGATTATTGAGAGATAATTTAGATAAATTTTTGACTGGAGATTGGAATTTATCTAAAACTTGTTTGTCTAGGATTTTTGGCCTGTTATGGCCTTTTTCTAGTAGGTTTTTAAACTTGTTGTCCAAAATCTGTATTTTATTATTAATTTTGGTATGTACAATTTGATTGACAGTGAAGTAATATCTGTCCCAATCATTTCTTTTTGAAATATTTGCCGCTTCCAAATGTAATTGGTATAATTTATTATTAATGTCGTTCTTCTTAATGAATAAGAATTTGATTTCCCTTTGGAATAACCTGTTATTAATAATTCTTTGGGTTCTTTCCTCATACTTGTTTAATGGGCCCTTTTCTGATATGATTTGAAATGATTGGGGATGATGTTATGATGTTTACATTTCCTAAGGAACTCTATGTCTTTAATTATGCTGGCCAATTTAACCTTGAGATCTTTAAACTTATAACGCGCCAATTTTGGAAAATTTTCCATGCATAACTTTCAAGATATCGAACTTGGAGCTCAAATTTCAATTGCGGTTTTTCAGCAGTTGGTAGCACTGACATCATTTTCAAATATGTGCTTGAGATAATCAGATATAGATCTTTACTCCTACAAAATTTGGTTTCGATTGCTGCAGCCGTTTAGGAGTTGATAAGGGGGGCACACACACAGCCAGCCAGCCAGCCAGACAGACAGACAGAAGGACAGACAGACAGACATTTGCCCGGATCGATCTCATAAGTCTACTTTTTCCTCATTTTTGCAGAATGTAAAAAGTAGGGTAAAAATCTTCATTACATATTGCCAATGTACCAGTATATATATATAGACAATAATTCTAAAATATTAAAGTCAACAAGTTGTTCCGTGAAGAACTATACAACCTATTTGCATATATCCTACTTATGTTAATAGCCTCTATCGACGAACAAAATTTCAGTTTGATTGCTGTAATAGATTCGTAGATATTGAGAACCGACGAAATATAACGGATGGTCGCCATGTTGGATATTTACATATGTAGGTCTTAGAGTTATGTACTGTTACATGAAGATTTTTGTGTACGTGTAGTATTCAAACTTCAATCGCATGATTAGGACACAGGAAGCAATAACGAGATTTTAAAATTTAGCACAGCTGACATCTTGTGGTTATGGAAACAATTGAAAAAATTAGATGCCGGTGGATTAACATTTGTATAAGGATTTACTGTACCAAATATCACTGCACTCGGATGGTTAAATTGCGAGAACCGACCATGTGAATATTTATACTCCGCATCGCCGCCATGCTGGATTTGTGATCACCAGGTTATTGAAAGTCCTATAGGTGAACTTATGTTCATAGCCCCTATGAACATTAAAAATTCAGTTTGATTGCTGTAATAGATTCGTAGATATTGAGTTCCATCTAAATAATTCGGATGGTCGCCATGTTGGACTGTTATATGTATAGGCCATAGAGTCAAGTACCATTAAAGAATAATTATTGCGTAGGTTCATTATTCAAACTTTCACTTCGATCGCATCATTACGACACAAGAAATAACAAGAAGTTCCGTGACGAAATAAAGAGCCTACTTTTCTTAAAATTTAAGATGCATGCCAATGATTAATCTATATGGATCTATCTAGAATAATGACGAAATTATGTTGGTAATATCGAAATTCCTAATTAGTTCGAAATACTGTATACCTGGTATAATATAGCCTAATAGAGAACTAGAGTTGGCAGCCCTGGTGACTGAATATATTCTTAGTTCCATCTCTTAGGGTACAGAATACAAAACTTGGTTAAGTCCAATGGATATCATGGACGTTAAATGCAGTTAAACATTGGATCTAACAGCGCTCGTAAAATCATGTTGGCAACAATGACATACATGTATTGGACAGATATAATGTTAAATAATATGATTTATTGTTGTGTCAATTGTGAATGAAATCCATTAGTTAGTATAGAAGTTACTTGTATTTTAAAATTGGACCTATCAGCAGGCTTAGAATCATGTTGGCAGCACTGACCACTATTAGTTACTCCAAATTAATCTAGAATGCCAGGTACTATACGTGTGCATAGTTTAGAGCTATTGGCTTGCATACTTTCTGATATATTGATATTAGGGTAACAAAAATAGAGACAGTATTTATTACCAGTTGGCACCCCTGGTTACTCTTAAGTATCGGCATAGTCATACCTGTTATGGTACTATACATGTGCATAGTTTAAAGCTGTCGGCTTGCATACTTTCTGATGTATGGGTATTTGGATTTTAAAAAATAAGAGCATTTATTAACAGTTGACAGCTCTGGTGGCTCTTAAAAATACGCTCAGTCATATCTGTTTAGGTACACATAGCACATACGAAATTTGGTTGAAATCCATTTGATAGTGTAGAAGTTATATGCATTTAAAGTTTGGACCTATAGCAGGCTTATAATCATTTTGGCAAAACTGCCATGTATGACCTTTTGGAAATTAAACTGCAATATTATTATCTATACGTGTGCCAATTTTGAAATAGCTCCCATTCATACCTTCCAAGATATCCAACATGGAGCTCAAATTTCAATTGCGATTTTTCAGCAGTTGGTAGCACTGACATCATTTTCAGATAGGGCCGTGAGATATTCAGGTATAGATCTTAACTTCTACTAAATTTTGTTTCGATTGCTGCAGCCGTTTAGGAGTTGATAGGGGGGGGGGACACACACACTCACACAGCCAGACGGACAGACAGACAGACAGACACACATTTGCCCGATCTCATAAGTCTACTTTTTCCTCATTTTTGCAAAATGTGAAAAGTAGGCTAAACAAGAAGTTCCGTTAAGAACTATACAGCCTACGTTTCATGCCAATGATTATTCTACAGAATATGAACCTATCTAGAATAATGACGAAATTAAGTTGGTAATATCGAAATATCTAATTAGTTCAAAATATACCTGGTATCATGTAGCCTAATAGAGCACTACAATTGGCAGCCCTGGTGACTGAATATATTCTTAGTTCCATCTCTTAAGGTACAGAATACAAAATTTGGTTGAAGTCCAATGGACGTTACATGCAGTTAGACACTGGATCTATCAGCACGCGTAAAAGCATGTTGCCAACAATGTCATGCGTGTGCTGATCAGAAATAATCTGAAATATTATGATATCTTGTTGTGCCAATTTTGGATGAAATCCATTTGTTAGTATAGAAGTTACATGTATTTTAAAATTGGACATATCAGCAGGCATAGAATCATGTTGGCAGCACTGCCTTGTATTAATTACTCCAAATTAATCTAGAATGTCAGGTGCTATACGTGTGCAAAGTATAGAGCTGTTGGCTTGCATACTTTCTGATATATTGATATTAAGGTAAAAAGAATATAGACAGCATTTATTAACAGTTGGCAGCCCTGATTGCTCTTAACAATACTTATAGTCATATCTGTTATGGTACACATAGCACATACGAAATTTGGTTGAAATCCAACTGATAGTATAGAAGTTCAATGGATTTAAAAATTGGTTCTATCAGCAGGCTTATAATCATGTTGGTAGAACTGACGTATATAAGTTACTCCAAATTAATCTAAAATGTCAGAATATACGTGTGCATAGTTTATAGCTATTGGCTTGCATACTTTCTGATATATTGGTATTTGGATAAAAAAAATAGAGAGAGCAATTATTAACAGTTGGCAGCCCTGGTGGCTCTTAAGAATACGTTCAGTCATATCTGTTTATGTACAGATAGTACATACAAAATTTGGTTGAAATCCAATTAATAGTGTAGAAGTTATATGCATTTAAACATTGGACTTATCGGAAGGCTTAAAATTATTTTGGCAACACTGTCATGGCTGGCCTCCTGGAAATTAAACTGAAATAGTCTTATCTATATGAGTGCCAATTTTGATATAGCTCCCATGCATACCTTGCAAGATATCCAATATGGAGATCAAAATTCTAGTGCGTTTTTTCAGCAGTTGGTAGCACTGACATCATTTTCAAATATGGACGTGAGATATTCCGGTGCACATCTTTACTCATACTAAATTTAGTATTGATTGCTGCAGCCGTTTAGGAGTTGATAGGGGGGGACACACACACAGCCAGACAGACAGACAGACAGACAGACAGAAGGACAGACAGACAGACAGACAGACACACATTTTCCCGGATCGATCTCATAAGTCTACTTTTTCCTCATTTTTGCAAAATGTGAAAAGTAGGCTAAAAATATTATACGAGCCATACAGTAGTCGCAGTTGATGTGTAACATGTGACATGTTAGCCTACTTGATGCGAGCTGCGCCTATACTGGCCAGTTAGTGAACCCATGTCAGCGATGTTATTGGAAATGGCCTCTTTTTGCCGATAGAGCGCACTGCCAAGTATAGGCGCGATTAAAAATTAGGTGTGCAGAAGGTATATTAAATGTGTTTCTCCCAGTGATACGTTTAGGCCAACGAAGTTTCAATTATTGTTAGTAGTCGGTGTTAATATACTGAATTCCTACGTTGTTTGGAGTGTTTATTGATGCTTTATAGATTCCACATAGCCACATGGCCGACAGTACATCTAGTGCTTACATTAAATAAGAATACAGCAAAAGTATGAATATTTAATAAATCGTAATTGTTTTCAGCAAATATGATATAATGAATATGTTCACACCAAAGAACGACAACTTGAAGATGATTTATTCTAGGAATATCTTAAATGGGGTCTCCAAACCTTGAACGAACCTGTATGCGACATACATTCCCCATAGCCACATGGCTACGTCGGTACGTCGTTGTACCGATCTCCGCCACCACGCGCGCTCATTGTTTCCGTCCCATGCACTTCCATCCCATCCATTTCCGTCCCTTCCACTTGCGTCCCTTTTACAAAATCACTCCCATAGAAATATCCAGATACCGAGTGGAAAGATGTTACACATCAAAAACTTAATTTTAAAATTCACACAGCCGCCATCTTGAGGTTATGTAAACAATTTATTTAAATTATATACCATGCATTACAATGTGTGTAAACATTTCCTGTACCAAGATTCATTGCGTTTGGATCATTAAATCGCGAGAAAGTTCTATTTAAAATGTTCAACTTTGCTTGGCCGCCATATTCGTTTTGTAGTTAACCGGTGTTTGAAAGTCTTATAGATGAACTTCCAGTAGTGCCCTTCATCTCCGTACAATATTTCAGGGTGATACCGCTAATAGTTTCAGAGATATAAAATGCCGGTGAAATATTTCGCACAGCCGCGATCTTGAGGTTATGTAAACAATTGAATGAAGTTAGATGTCGGTGTATTACAATGTGTATAATCATATACTGTACCAAGTTTTATTGCGTTTGGTTGGTTAAATAGCGAGAAACGTCTATTAAAAGTCGCAACTTCGCTTTCCCGCCATGTTGATTTTGTATTTACCAGGTTTTCAAAAGTCACATACACTAGGTGAACTTCTAGTAGTTCCCTCTATCACCGTAAAATATTCCAGGGTTATATCGACATAATAATAATAATATCGTATGGCCTCGGGTGCCTGGTACAAGCTTTGTTAATTGACACCCAGAAGGTAGCTTGCATGTCGAATTTCGTCGTTTCTTTGAACGCTATGAAAGTCAAGGAGGTTAGATATCTAAACTCCTTGACACTACTACAGCGCTTTCAAGTAGAGAATGGAGGAACTTTGTGTTGGCGGAAAATCCCGAGATTAATTTTGCCATTGAACACGGCCTACTGAATTCAAATGGGTTCTTTAACATGCCAACAACGTATGACATGAGTATCGTGATTTTTGTCGCCTTCAAAAATCACTTACCATGGCCAGGGGCGAACCTGCAATCTTGGGGTTGGTAGTCCGACACTATAACCACTCACCCACCGTGGCAAGCATATCGACAATAATTACGGAGATATTGAATGGTGGTGAAATATTTCGCACAGCCGCCATGTTGGATTGGTGAGACGTAAAAAATTAGAAGGGTACGAATGGGGTCGTCCGGAATAATGCTATGACCTTACCGATTTACATTGAAATTGATCCAGCCGTTTAGAAGTTATTAGGCGCGAGACACATCAACACACACACCATCACAAACACAATCACACACACAACCGGATACACGGACAAATGGTGATGTCAGGTGCCTCCTATTCTTTTTCATTAAATGAAAATAGGCTAAAAATAGAATTGTAATGTCAGCGGATTTGGACTACACACGTGCGGATACGGATACAAGTCGTGCGGTTGCGGGGCGGATGCAGTTAACAGACGTCCGGATGCGGATAACACTTCGTTTATCCGCGCAGAGCTCTATCTATCTGGGATATGATGAACGTACCTCACAACGCCAGCATGACACTCACCTACCGGGGAATAAGAGAACCTCTACAAGACACACCACATCACAGTACATAATGAGTACTTATTCAAAATACATTTCAAGCAAATAATATGTAAGTATACATAAGAAGATTAATATTCTTTGCCGTACAATAATATTTTATGTCTGAAAAATGTATTCTTTAATCTCACATTGCAAAATTCTGGTTTTCATTGACAAAGAAAATTGAAACACTGCAATGTGCGAAATCCCTGTCGTGCAATAAATATTTATGACATTCAATACCTGGTTGCGTAACATAAACAGTTGTTGCTGTAATAATAATTTCCTTGTTACACTGTACGTTTTTTGTATCAGGGTTACATTATATAGGATCAACGAGCTAGAGAAAGGTATATAGAGTGGAAATGGGGCCGCCATGTTGGAAGCAGGTTGAACTGGCAGCCGCCATGATATACACTGTCAAGAGGGTGGGAGTCAGGGAGGGAGAGGCGTGACTAACGAGGCGTAATATAAGATTAGGCCTACGCAAGACCTGACAATTTAATGTGTACATAGAACGAAAACTAACACAATCATCATACAAGACAATACGCTACGTTGCTTATGCACAGTACATTGCATGATTTCATTGTCCTTTAAAAAGAATAATTTTTGTGTACAACTGACGCACCTGTTGACCTCTCTCACGTTGAGCTGTATTCCTGCAGAAGTGGTGAAGCCTGCATTTATAATACTGTTTCACAAATTGCTCGATGAGTGAAGCATAGTGAGACTTTTCCACAGGTTCAGTAGCTGTAAATAGATGGTCAGATTTCTGAAACAGATAACCCGGCAGCATAGCACCGACATCCGTCTGCAACTTCAGCATGAGATTCTTCGTGTTCTTTCGCATCATACTGTCATTATTCCTGATGACAATCTGAGCTATTTTACATAATTTCACTACATCATTTGATGGATTCAAAAGGCCATCTTTCACGTCTTTCTCTTTAATCAGTCCTTCTTTCTGAACATCTTGTCCCGATAAAAGCACTTCTAGGCATTCAATACAAGTTAATTTTTTAGACACTTGGCGAACGACGCTTCCTGCTATGTACTGAACAAAATTTTCTACATACCTATCGTTCATATGCATACCCCGCCCAGGGGCTCACAACTTGTGGGACGTGGATTGACGACCACGGGACTTCAGCCGAGACCGGCATTGCTTGCAAATCCACCCGTCAACTTTCCTTAGTCACCTCTTGTTCTCATCAGGCACTAACGGTATCCGAGACCTGGAGAGTCTTTCAAATTCATGTCTTATTTGGCCCTTGTCTCATCTTTCCTGATACCCTCATTTTTCGAGGGATCAGACCTGATCTTTTCATTGTATCTCCTTGTGCACAAGACCCTATTGGAGGCATGGCGTGAGCAGCCTCTTGAGAATTAGGCATCGTTACCAACGAGCTACCCCCCAGGGGCTCACATCTAGTGGGACGTGGGTGGGCGACCACGGGGCCCCAGCTGAGTCCGGCATTGATTCCACTTACTTGTGCCGGGCTCCTCTCCGTCTTCTTTCCTGTCGACCTCACTTGGTCAACTCTTGTTCTCTTCCGACCCCGACGGTATTAGGGCATCCGAGGCCTAGGGAGTCTCTTCCTTTCCCGCCTTAATTGGCCCTTGTCTCATCTTTTCTGATACCCTCCTTCTGCGAGGGGTCAGCTTTCTTTTTCTTTTCCTGTTATCTCCTGTTAGTTCCTGCTTCTGCAAGGGGAATCTGAAATGTAAATATCACACAAACTTAAACTGCTGCATCACTCTTTCGTAAAGAGTCTACCTCATTAATTTATGAATTTGGATGACATTTCTTACCAGAAATACGACACTCCTGTTGTCTTATTACTTCTATTCGTACAATTGAATGACGAACACACTGACGGCATGGTCTATGTATTTTTAAATAAATTTCATTCAACACATGTTCCTGCACAGCCCGAATAATCGCAACAAGCTCTAGTCAGACGACGTTCTAAATCATGGCCGCCTTAACTCAGGTTGCCTCCGCCCAGAGCGCTGCTACGCGGCTCCTTGCCTCTCAATATACCTTTCTCTAGCTCGTTGGATAGGATAGTAATGGGCTGCGAGTGGACTTGCGATGAATCGAGTCCGAGGACGCTGTCAGTGGTATCTGTGAGCCATATATGGAAACAACACGATGAATAGTAATGTCGGTAAGTCTAGGCCAAGTATTGTATTCGTTTCCCGTGAATGCACAGTGATACAATAGAATATTCAAAATTGGAAATCGGCAAGAAATGAACTGATGACAGAAAGAAGGAACGCAATACACCAAAGAGTAATTTCCCTCAACGTCATCATTTTCTGAGCAGTAGTATGTATCACTGTTGACAACGCATGTAACCTTATCGAAATCTCTGGCTGAGTGGTTAACGCTGCTAACTTTCAGCCTGTGGGGTTCGATTCCCGGCGAGGAGGTTTCTTTAAATTTGATTTTTATTATATTTCTTTCTTTCTCATTACTCAGTCGTTATAATATGAAGCATAGAGTGCATTTTGCAAGCGATTTCTCTTGTAAATCACTAGTACAAAAGTCGTTTGCAAGTTTAACGAGTGTTGGGAATTTGGCCGCATTGTGTCCTATATCGTAAGTACGGATCGTGACGTCACCGTAGAGACTCGAGTCCTTCGCACGGGTTACTCGTTCAGACTCGGAACCGCTAGACTCGATTCTCGCGAGTCCAAGAGTCACTCGCGCACATCACTAGAATCTCTCCTGGCACCCTCACATTAAAGAAATGGCACGGAGAGCACGCATGTAGATAGTTCTCCTCACACGTCTTCGTTGGGGTAACGTGGGGACTTTCCCCACTCCAAATTCTTAACGCTTAAGTAATGCTAACTTGTATGTTCTACCTATAATCGCGCGTAGGCTTGAATACGTATGGCTATGTTGGAAAAAGTTTAAGTGGTGGGCGAGGACTACGATCGAGTGAGGTGTCGTTTAGATGGTATTTTTTTCGCTCTATGTGATGGGGAGGTTATTTTTTAAAATGGGTGGAATTTGGAAACGCAATTTGAGGAAAACGTGCTTTTTTGACATTTTGGTGATATTTAATGAGCTTGTAAGGCTCCAACGATGTGTTCTTTAGGAACGTGGTGACGTCCACTTTGCAAAGAATGTGCGTTTTTTGTTTTTGTTTTTTTTTTTGTTTTGAAAATTATTGTTTTTGACATTGGCGCTATTTTGGAAACGGTGAATTTTAGAAAAAAGTTTGTTTGACGTCAATGAAAGGTCCCTATGCCCTCTAAGCTGACAGCAAGTTTCAAGTGTGTGGGACAAAAAAAAAACAAGTAGTTCTGTGAAGACCTATACAGCCACAGTAGTGGCTACGCTGGCTAAAGCGCGGCGTTAGGTCATGGGGCCAAGCTCTCTGCTGACTCGGTAGACGCGTGGGTTCGAGCCCCACCGTCGGCAGTCCTTGAAATGGTTTTCCGTGGTTTCCCATTTTCAACACCAGGCAAATGCTGGGACAGTACCTTCTGACAGGCCATGGCCGCTTCCTTCCACATCCTTTCCCACTTTCATCCATTCATCTCATCCCGACATGCAGGTCGTCCACGGGCGTCGACTAGGAAGACCTGCACTCGGCCTCTCAGGAGGCTACACTCTCTCTCTCTCTCTCTTAGTCGTTTACCCTCCAGGTTGGTGGAACGCACGGACTCAGCGAGGGAACTCACCACTACCGCCTCTACGGAGTGGATACAACTGGTGAGGTGTGATTGGCACCTCGCCCAGGCGGCCTCACCTGCAAAGCGAACAGGGGCCTCATAAGGGAAGGTAATGGATGGTCAGGATGGGTAGGAAAGGAAGAGGGAAGGAGGCGGCCGTGGCCTTGAAGAAGGTACTGCCCCCGTAATTGAATTATATAGAGACCACGGTGGCTAATTTGGAAATTCTAAAGAAAGTTATGGCTGTCATAGTTATGACGTGGGTAGTCATGACGTAAGCACGGATGACGCAGACGTTATGCCAGTAGGTTACTTGAGCTGAGATTCTCAGTGACGTCAGCATTTATTCGAGAAAGATCCGAGATCTACGACGCAGTCGCAGGAAACGTGGAATTCTGCTGAGGAAGAAAGTATGCTATTGGAGGGGAGACTCAAACCAATGAACGATAGTTTGAAGGAAGACGGAGATTGCTGAAACTATGGTATTTTTATTACTTTTTGGAATGCAGAATTGTGGAAATCCATTTGCAGTAGAGGCATTGTTCTGGAATTTTGGTGAAATTTATTTTCAGTTTTTGAATTTTGAAAATCCGTCATGTATTGACGAAGTTGGAACTTTTAGCGATGACGCAGTAACGCACTATGGAAGGGATAGATACGCCCCTCATGAAGTTCATAAAAGGCCTTGCGCAGAAGAGAGGAGTCTCATTCCTCATTCTCAATCGTCAGATCTCAAATAGTCATTTCAGTGAAACGTCGAGTGAGATTAGTAGTGAAAAAGTCGTCTTTATAACGCGTGGTGAAACCACTGCAATAAACGAGAGTCGAACATACAAGCAGTGCAGGTTTACTGTGTGTAAATCTAGGTGAAGTTGAAACGCACATTATAACGCGTATACGAGATTAGCTGTGAACAGTTAGCGGTCGCCTATAAGCTAATTCTCTTGTGCATTGCTACAGTAAGGAGTGTAGAAAAGTTGAACAATTTCGAGGAAGTATTTTGGAAGTTATTGACAATTTTAGACGACTGACAAAAGTGATTTTCTCGCTACATGAGAAGCACTTTGTATAGCCAGAATCTACGCTACGGCTGACAAGGCTAGTGAAATAGGGAGACTTCAGATTGCTTTTGTGACACAACGCCACAGTATTATGGAGCAGTCTAATATGGCAGTTTGTTCTTCTAATACTATTACCGAAGAGAAGATGGAAGGCTAAAGGACTTTATGCAATTGGGACATATTTCAACGGAGTAAGATAGCAGCATGGAACTTCGCTAATTGCTATTCCACACAAGCAAACATGTGGTGAACAAACATCTACACCCATGTTTCGTGATTAAAGGCTGAATACTATCAAACAGCAATAGAAATGATTTCATACTTTCTGAATATGAATATTTCTTCGGAAATTTCTACAAAAACTTCATGGCGATTTTCAACTGGAACTTCAGGGATTTTTCAAGAGAGGTCAGGGTTGTCCCGACTCACAAAGAAGATTATTGCCGGAAGGATGTCGTTCGTCTTCGTGAAGCAGTTCGATTCTCCGAGGGTGCTGTTTCTTGTTTCGAGGATGGAGCTCAGCTTTAACTAGGTGAAATGGATCCATCAACAGTCTTCTTTGGGGAATTTTCCTCTGGAACGTCAATCGGCAGATAAGGTAGTCGTGAACGTTTATTGTATTTGAGTTTCTTAGCAATATTTGAGCAACCATTTTTCCCATATTTTTGTCCTCATGTATTTTGCCCTATATTCTTGTTGAGATTCCTATTCTCAGTACACCTTGATGAGTTATGCCTTTTTCGACGATTTATTAAGACATTGTTATGTCATGGGCATAGTTAAACGATTTTGGATCAGTTGAGACTGATATTTAGATTTTTTAGTAATTTGATTATTTTTTTGTAGTCACGATTTGACTGTAAGTTAATGTTCTTTATGGCAGATTTAAATTCAGACAGCGTGTCACTTTATTAAAGTAATTCTACCCCAGTTTAATTACTTTGACCAATTTTCTGTCATCATCAAGAAGGAAGAACATTTAAATGATTTTAGAGCGTTAAAATTCAGTACGTTGTCGACGATCTTGGAAATACTAGTCGTTATTTGAATTGATTGCAACACAGACATTTATCGTCAGTGATGAACGATCATTGCATCATAGACAATTTTGTGAAAGATGAACTTTAATTATGAATTATCGAATGCATTAAATTCGTGAAACTTGTGTTAGGTTTTTTCTCATATAGAGATTTATATAATGATGTTTGCATTCCCCAGTCTAATTGGATTCTATTCGACTATTTTGCAGTTAGTCGCACTTTATTTTGATGATAGTATTTTTATACTACAATTCTTTGAAGATGTTAATCTTAAATTTTGATAGACCAGACAGGCGTATATAAGCGTATTCACTATTAAATTTGTTTGTGATTGGCAAATTTTTACTTCATATCGATTCATGAATGAAATCCACGAAGGTTAAATGACAACAGTTTTGAAACAATTAATGATTATAAGAATTTTTAAGTGGAACTATGAATGTATAATCGATAGTGCAGCGGACATGTTGAAAGTCGCTGATGTATAATGCCCTTAAATAAATGAAGGAGATTCCCACAGTGATTAATGATGATAAAGATTGTGTTAATGGAGGTTTTTGGTAAATTCTGTGGAAGATTTGGTGCCGTATATTTTAATATATGATGATGAATTTTGGGCTATTTTGAATGCAGTTTGTGCATTATTTTGTAAGCGAAGTATTTTCCGCTAGAGTGTATTGTCATAGTTCGTTGAAAATTAATCAAGTGAATTTGCTGTTATAATTAACAAGAGTTTTGAAAGAATTTGAGATAAGATTTTGAATGAAGATTACCGTCACAAATAATAATAATTATTACCACCTTTATTAAACCAGATTGGGACATTTACATGTATAACTAACCTTCATTGGTCGATTATATGGAAACGATTATGAATTTACCAACCGGATAAACATGTGGTTCAATGTATTTCTTAAATTAATAATTTAAATAATTTAAATGTTAATATTGTAAATAATAAATGTAAATATCTTTGACAATAATGTGGAACGAAAGTAATGTTAAAGGCGTGTTTAAAATTTTTGTAATTATCTTCGACAATATTATAAACAATTTCTAATTGTTATAAATAATTTGTGTGATTTTGTTATAAACATTTAAGAGTGTGTTTCATACTCTAAACTATGCTTTTTAAACATTTGAATGATAACTTAACAAGTTTAGGGATTGTCAGAATAATCCAGTGGTATGTGAGTTAAGCATTTGAAAGATTTGCGTCAATATATATGAGTTGTCTTGTAGACATTTAAAGCTTTGAGAGGAGCTGAATTCTTACGTAGTGTGGCGGGACGAGTGAGCCCCATTTGACAGGCATGCGCCAGGTTGAAGGGTAGACCAGCTGGCTCGACATCTGGTTATCAGCGGGTGAGGTCGATACTCTGGCCTTGCGCCAATTAATACAAGTGTGATGTTTATTAAAAGAAACCAAATGCTCTATATATGTCGTATCCTGACTTCCTCATCCAATCCAAATGTATATTGAATGTTACGTTATTTTGAGCTCATGGGAGCTAACATATTGTTTGATAACTTTGCAAGTCCTTTAAGTGGACATAGTCAGATTGACATAGGCTACTGATAGCCACATTTATTTTGTTGAGTTTGTTAAAGTCATACCCTTTATTTGAAATAAAGCTTTTGTACAGTTCAAAGTTCTTGCCTTCGTTTGGTTCATTTTTAAATGTCATGGTCAAGATTATTGTGGGAGCATACTTTAGTGATCCTGTTGTCAACCCAATCCCCGAGATAATTTTTAAGAGGTAAGTAAAAGTAAGTATGTAACCCCGTCTATTTTGGTGTGTTCCACAATAATTTTCTTGGTAACTTCTGTGTTCAAACCTCGATAGTATCTGTCAGTGCCATTTTCATTGATGTAGCTGAGCCGGTGCGATTGATTGTTGGCAATCCGATTGAGGGGGCGGATATCTGACAGCCTACTATCCGGGTAAACGGGGACAGAAGGATTGGCACACCTAGAACGTGGGGCTGAGTCAACAGTAGGATTGGCAAACCTAAAACGTGTGGTTCGATTAGACTCAAATAAAGAGGTTGATTCTTTGTTCGATGTCTAGGCCAATTGTAGAATTTAAGAGTGTGATTATATAGGAATTAAATGTTATATTGTATTAGGAAAATTACGCTCAGAAAAAATCAGATCTTATACAACTTGAGAAAGGTTAAATAGGCTGGAAACTTAGGAAAATCGCCTATGATCTGGAACCTTATTTTATTTGACCGGCTTATGACATTTTAGTCATATTAAAGATAAAATTAAATTATTTGGATTGTAAATGTAAATTATTTGTGTTAGGATATTTTAAAATGGGCCAGGGAAATTTGAACATGTGCTTGAGTTTGTTTCAACATGAAGTGTCTTCGAAAGTTAATTATAAGATAGTTATAAGTTAGATTTAAGACAGAAAATTTATCAAATTTATATATGGTGAAAAGTGTTGCTCAAATGTTGTTATTTTGCTCTTTTGATGTATGTCCCTACAGCAGTCTAATTTTTGAATAATATTGTAATGGCAGATGAAAGTTTGAAGATGATGTTAGCGGAGATGTCTGCTAACATGAATAGTAATATGAAGCAGATGATGGAGGAGAATGCTAGTAATTTGTCTGCTAATTTGAAAGCAAGCATGAATAGTAGTATGAAGCAGATGCTGAATGAAAGTATGAAGGAGATGGAAGCTAGGAATACTAGTCGAATGGAGGAGAATGCTAGTAATTTGAAAGCTAGCATGGGTGAAAGTTTGAAGGTTATTCAGACTAGTGCTGCTAACTTAGAGGATAATATGTCGCGTTTACAGATTAATACCCAAGGAATTGAGAATACTGTAACTGACATCCGCACAGACGTGTCCAATGTTAAAATTGATGTTGCTAATGTGCATAAAGATCTTACAATGTTGAATTTAGATGTTGCTAATGTCCGAAGTGATATTTCTTGTGCTAGGGCTGAGGTAGTTGTTGTTAAAAATGACGTTGCGACTGTCCAAGACAAGGTTGAGGAAGTCCAAAGAGGAATCCAAAATGTTAGAACTGATGTGTCCAATGTTCAGGTTGATATTAATAACATTCATTCGGATGTAAACGAGATGCAAAGTGACATAAATAAAATTCAAGTAGAGGTCAACACAGTTTTCGTAGATGTTGCTAAAGTCCAAACTGATGTAAATAAAGTCAGGGAAGAGATAGAAAATTCGAAAACCCTTTGTACACGTAATATAAGTGCATTAACGACTAGGCTAGTCGATGAGTCAGTTAGAACGACAGCGTCTTTAGAAGGTTTAAAGTTTGATGTAGAGGTCATGAGAACCCAAGTATTAGACCATAATAAAGTATTGAAAGAGGATATCGAAATAGACATAGCAGAAATGTTAACGGCAAATGTAGCAATATGGAAAGACGAGTGGAATAGGTCAAGTGGGGAACATGTAACCCAAATTCAGGATCGTATTGAAAGAAAACTTGCCAGTACTCAAATTGATATTAACAATGAAGTAGTACAGATTAGGAAAGATTTAAGCGTCAGGATGGATTCGCTATCCGAAAGACAAGTTGAAGATAGAACACAATTAGATCAGGATGTGCAAACATTAAAATCTGCATTAGAGGAACAGATTCATAAAGTGGTCTCTGATGTGAATGAAACGTCGAGTAAACTGCAGAATTTAAAGTTAGGAGAGGCTAATTTGATGGAGACCTACAAAGAAGAGTTAATCAAGAAAATCTTAACGGAAATCACTGACAAGGATACAGTAGGCTTGGCTTGCGAAACCAATAGGAATTATACCAGAAGATATAACCTAGATCCAGAAGAGAGAGACGTGACTCCTGAAGAACGTATATCCAGATTCAGGGAGGAAGATGACGAGAGGAATATGGAACCTGAGTGGAACTATCGAGATAGTGGGAAAAACTACCCGGATTCATATCCGAGGAACGTAACGGTCATTAGGAATTTTGAAGATAAACCGCAAAAATTCAGTAACACTGATAGTTTGACACCTATCGAATATGTAAGGAACCTCAAAGATTATTTCATCGAAGCTCACATTCCCAGAGAAAGAGAGATGAAGATAGTGGAGAGATATTTGATTGGAGGACCCCTCGAATGGTTTCGCGCATTTAGATACACATTCAGTAACTTTGACGAGTTTGCAGAGGCATTAATCAAACGATTTTGGTCCATAGAAGCGCAGAATTCGTTAAGAGCGGAGGTGTATTCAAGAAAATACTCAGGTACTCTTCCAACGCGGTACGCTGATTTCTTTACGAGTCAATTATCCCGCTTGAGATTTTTGCAACCCCCATTGTCAACGGAGCAATTAATTGATGCGATTTCTCGTATGCTACCTGTGGAGGTGAGGAGACTAATTATTTCATCAAACATCAGGGATTTAACCAGCATGGATGAATTACTGAGGAGGTTAGACTACACAAGTCCAATGCCTAACGTGGTACAGAAAGGTCAAAGGCAGGAGTTTAAAGAAATAAATACTGTATATATGGACCAAGTCCAACAAACTGACAAGCCAGATGAGGAGAAAACTGACAATGTAGGTCCTTACAGGAATAATCAGTTCCGAAATAACAGATCGCCAGGTTACCGACCGTATCAACAGAGAAGAGGCTGGAACTATAACCGAGGAAATTACAATGGAAGAGGCAGATATTACAACAATAATGGTTATAACAGGAATTATAATAGGAATAACCAGAACCAAAACAGAAATCAGAATCCTCAAGGTCAGGTTATGACACCCGATCAGTATCAGGAAAGAGAGAAGGAAAGCCAGCAATACCTAAAAGAATTACGGGAAAAAGAAGCCGATAACCAAAAGAAAAGGCAGGATGTTGTAATCGATCCTGGGCCTTCTACGAGCCAGCAGAATTTTGAGGTCGGTAACACAAAAAAAAACGCCGATTTCTCAACGTCAGTGAGAACTTGTAAATACATTGCCACACCACACCTGATTACAATTAATGAGTTATATGAAGTGACTGATGAAGATTTGCTAGAAGAGAGGGGTATAGTTAAAGAGGAAAGACCATGTGCCTTACCTATTATTTCTGTACGGATAGATGGCCAACAGTACAAAGCCCTGATGGACACTGGTGCAATTATCTCCATCATTTCAGAGGAATGTTATCAAAGTCTGCTAAGAGGAGAGAACATGACAGTTCTACCTGTTTCTACCGTCAAAGTGAGAGGGATATTCCAAGATAAGGCAGTGAAGTGCAAGATTCAAGTGCTATTGAACTTTGAGATCAATGGAAGGAATTATGAACAGATCTTCATTGTGGTGAGCAAGATCAATTTTGATATGGTGCTTGGAATCGATTTTATATCGAAGGTCGGAGCTATTATTGACATGAAGAACAGAAGTATTAGCTTTAATGATGGGTACATAATCACAGAAGAGATAGAAAAACAGGACGTGAAAAACAGTCTGGAAATAAACCTTAGGGAAGAAATTTTGAATACCATAATTAATGAAGTGGAGAATTTAGCAGAAATACCCAGTAGAAAAACTGAAGGATTTGAAGAAATTCAGGGGGAATTTGAGGATCTGATAAAGGAATTCCAAGATATTTTTGATGAAAAGCCTGGATTGATTAAGGATTATAAATACAAGATAAGGCTGACAGATGAAACCCCTTACCAGAAGAGAATATACCCCATTCCGGAGAAATACTATCAAGAAGTACGAGGGTTAATCAGAAAAATGGAGGTAGACGGGATTATTAAAAAACAGGCGTCGTCTTATATAAACCCCATCACAGTAGTGAAGAAAAGTAATGGTCAGATACGTCTTTGTCTCGATGCCAGGACCATCAACTTGAAGATTCTTCCAGAAAATGACCGACCACCTAAGATTAGAGATCTGCTTCGAAAATTCAAAGGGAGAGCATGTTTCAGCGTTCTTGACTTGACGTCTTCATTTTATCAAGTTCAGCTAGAAAAAGATAGTATGCAGTACACTGGATTCCTATTTGACCAGACGTCATGGGTCTTTGTCCGAATGCCTTTTGGTATGGTTAACAGTGGACCAGCACTTATTCGAGCACTTGATAGTAAGCTCACTGACGAAGTGAAAGAAAATGTAATCTGCTACATCGACGATTTAATCGTATCTTCACCCAGCGCCGCAGAACATTTAGTGCACTTGAGAAAGTTGTTCGAGAATTTAAGGGAGGCCAATATCAAGGTGAATTTTGGAAAATGTCAATTCTTGAAGCAGGAGATAAATTACTTGGGGCATACTATTGATAAAGATGGATATCATGCAAACATGAAAAAGTAGATGCGATCACGAGATTTCCAAAGCCAACTAAGGTGAAACAAGTCAGAGAATTTGTAGGCGCATGCCAATTTATTAGCAGCCACTGTCCAAGATACTCTGAAATTATGGCTCCTCTGTATGACTTACTCAAGAAGAATAACAGATGGAAATGGAGTACCGCTGCAGACGAGGCTTTTGAGAAAGCAAAAGAGATGCTCAGAAATAATGTGAAACTGGAGTACCCAGACTTTGAGAAGGTGTTCTATATTGAGTCTGATGCATCAAGAGTAGGCATTAGTGCAGTCTTATACCAGAAAGATGAGGCAGGCAACAAGCACTACATTCCGTTCACTAGTCGGAAGTTGAAGAAACACGAGGAAAATTACTTCACGACGGAACTTGAAGCGTTAGCTTTTGTGACAGCATTGCAAGCCTGGAAGAAAATACTGCTGGGACATAAGGTCATCATTATTACTGACCATAAAGCACTTCAGTTTATGCTGCAAACTGACATGTCGAGTGATAGATTGACACGTTGGGCTTTGTTCACCCAACAGTTTAACGCCACTATCGTCCACCAGCCTGGGAAAGATAACTTACTGGCTGATGCTCTATCACGTAACCCTATTAAAAATGTGCAGATACACCATGTACAATTGGAGCAAGAAGATCAAGAAACCGTTAGGAGGTTAGCCCGAATCGGTGTGTCACAGAAGAGACACGCTCCAATAAGGAAAATGTACAGGTTCCTCAAGGGTTACATGGACAATACGGATGTTGACTATGCAGCTACACGGAGAAATTCACGACACTTTGTCTTGAGTGGAAACATCGTATGCAAGTATGCTGACTCTGCGCATACAAAACTCCGAATAGTCGTGCCACCTAAACTTGTTGTCAATTTAGTGTGGGTAGCTCATCACGCAACTGGACATGCCGGTTTAGATAAAACTCTTAATACTCTTAAAGAGAGATTTATCTGGACTAACATGCGTTCCAACATTGCCAAGGTCATTCGATCATGTGACAAATGTCAAAGAGCAAAGTATGCTTCTGCTTTATTAAAAGGAAAACCGAAGGCTATGATTCCTTCTAAGCCAAACGAACTAATGGCGACGGACATATTTGGCCCCTGTCCGAAGGGATATCAGGGTAACCAGTACCTGTTGGTTACCGTGGATGTTTTCTCAAAATTTGTTACAATGAGTCCCATGCAGAAAGCTAACACAAGGAACGTAGTAAGCAGACTGGAAAATGCTGTATTTCCTAAAGCTGGTAAACCAGAATATCTACTGTCAGATCATGGAACGCAGTTTACATCCGTGGAATTTGCAGCGGATATGGAAAGGCTTGGCATTAAGCACTTATTTTCAAGCGTGCGTTACCCAGAATCGAATTCCTCAGAAAGATATATGGCTGAATTTTCGAAATTCTGTCGAATTTTCTGTCCAAATGATCATTCTGGTTGGGTGAGATTTGTACCCCTTATTGAGGAATGTCTGAACTCTACAGTGCAGGAGAGCACAGGAGAAGTGCCAATGCGACTTCATCTAGGAAGAAACCCAGAAAGGCCGTGGGATAATCTTTTCAACCACATTCCTAGAGATCCCGACCTAGGAAGGCAGCAGAGGATTGACAAGGCGAAGGAACAACTCCAGAAAGCAGCAGAGTAACGATTGAAAAGAGTAGCTGGAAAACGTTTTGGTGCACCCTTACAAGTTGGAAATCTTGTATTATTACGCAGACCTGTCAAGGCTGATATGGGCAAGAAAATATACCTCAAATTTGGAAATGTATTCATGGGGCCGTTTAGGATTACGAACGCCTATGGGAACAACTGCTATGAACTCTACGATGATGAGAATAATGTCATTTACGGCAAGTTCAATGCTGGAAATTTGAAAAGATACTATCCTAGAGTAAGCCAGTAATAATTCAATTTCGTGTTCAAGAGAGTTGAGGTACTTGTAACACTGAGTTTAAAAACAATTTTCAACTGTTTTTAAAACGTGGTGAGAGGAGAATGCCCCCGTAATTGAATTATATAGAGACCACGGTGACTATTTTGGAAATTCTAAAGAAAGTTATGGCTGTCATAGTTATGACGTGGGTAGTCATGACGTAAGCACGGATGACGCAGACGTTATGCCAGCAGGTTACTTGAGCTGAGATTCTCAGTGACGTCAGCATTTATTCGAGAAAGATCCGAGATCTACGACGCAGTCGCAGGAAACGTGGAATTCTTCTGAGGAAGAAAGTATGCTATTGGAGGGGAGACTCAAACCAATGAACGATAGTTTGAAGGAAGACGGAGATTGCTGAAACTATGGTATTTTTATTACTTTTTGGAATGCAGAATTGTGGAAATCCATTTGCAGTAGAGGCATGTATTGACGAAGTTGGAACTTCTAGCGATGACGCAGTAACGCACTATGGAAGGGATAGATACGCCCCTCATGAAGTTCATAAAAGGCCTTGCGCAGAAGAGAGGAGTCTCATTCCTCATTCTCAATCGTCAGATCTCAAATAGTCATTTCAGTGAAACGTCGAGTGAGATTAGTAGTGAAAAAGTCGTCTTTATAACGCGTGGTGAAACCACTGCAATAAACGAGAGTCGAACATACAAGCAGTGCAGGTTTACTGTGTGTAAATCTAGGTGAAGTTGAAACGCACATTATAACGCGTATACGAGATTAGCTGTGAACAGTTAGCGGTCGCCTATAAGCTAATTCTCTTGTGCATTGCTACAGTAAGGAGTGTAGAAAAGTTGAACAATTTCGAGGAAGTATTTTGGAAGTTATTGACAATTTTAGACGACTGACAAAAGTGATTTTCTCGCTACATGAGAAGCACTTTGTATAGCCAGAATCTACGCTACGGCTGACAAGGCTAGTGAAATAGGGAGACTTCAGATTGCTTTTGTGACACAACGCCACAGTATTATGGAGCAGTCTAATATGGCAGTTTGTTCTTCTAATACTATTACCGAAGAGAAGATGGAAGGCTAAAGGACTTTATGCAATTGGGACATATTTCAACGGAGTAAGATAGCAGCATGGAACTTCGCTAATTGCTATTCCACACAAGCAAACATGTGGTGAACAAACATCTACACCCATGTTTCGTGATTAAAGGCTGAATACTATCAAACAGCAATAGAAATGATTTCATACTTTCTGAATATGAATATTTCTTCGGAAATTTCTACAAAAACTTCATGGCGATTTTCAACTGGAACTTCAGGGATTTTTCAAGAGAGGTCAGGGTTGTCCCGACTCACAAAGAAGATTATTGCCGGAAGGATGTCGTTCGTCTTCGTGAAGCAGTTCGATTCTCCGAGGGTGCTGTTTCTTGTTTCGAGGATGGAGCTCAGCTTTAACTTGGTGAAATGGATCCATCAACAGTCTTCTTTGGGGAATTTTCCTCTGGAACGTCAATCGGCAGATAAGGTAGTCGTGAACGTTTATTGTATTTGAGTTTCTTAGCAATATTTGAGCAACCATTTTTCCCATATTTTTGTCCTCATGTATTTTGCCCTATATTCTTGTTGAGATTCCTATTCTCAGTACACCTTGATGAGTTATGCCTTTTTCGACGATTTATTAAGACATTGTTATGTCATGGGCATAGTTAAACGATTTTGGATCAGCTGAGACTGATATTTAGATTTTTTAGTAATTTGCTTATTTTTTTGTAGTCACGATTTGACTGTAAGTTAATGTTCTTTATGGCAGATTTAAATTCAGACAGCGTGTCACTTTATTAAAGTAATTCTACCCCAGTTTAATTACTTTGACCAATTTTCTGTCATCATCAAGAAGGAAGAACATTTAAATGATTTTAGAGCGTTAAAATCCAGTACGTTGTCGACGATCTTGGAAATACTAGTCGTTATTTGAATTGATTGCAACACAGACATTTATCGTCAGTGATGAACGATCATTGCATCATAGACAATTTTGTGAAAGATGAACTTTAATTATGAATTATCGAATGCATTAAATTCGTGAAACTTGTGTTAGGTTTTTTCTCATATAGAGATTTATATAATGATGTTTGCATTCCCCAGTCTAATTGGATTCTATTCGACTATTTTGCAGTTAGTCGCACTTTATTTTGATGATAGTATTTTTATACTACAATTCTTTGAAGATGTTAATCTTAAATTTTGATAGACCAGACAGGCGTATATAAGCGTATTCACTATTAAATTTGTTTGTGATTGGCAAATTTTTACTTCATATCGATTCATGAATGAAATCCACGAAGGTTAAATGACAACAGTTTTGAAACAATTAATGATTATAAGAATTTTTAAGTGGAACTATGAATGTATAATCGATAGTGCAGCGGACATGTTGAAAGTCGCTGATGTATAATGCCCTTAAATAAATGAAGGAGATTCCCACAGTGATTAATGATGATAAAGATTGTGTTAATGGAGGTTTTTGGTAAATTCTGTGGAAGATTTTGATGCCGTATATTTTAATATATGATGAATTTTGGGCTATTTTGAATGCAGTTTGTGCATTATTTTGTGAGCGAAGTATTTTCCGCTAGAGTGTATTGTCATAGTTCGTTGAAAATTAATCAAGTGAATTTGCTGTTATAATTAACAAGAGTTTTGAAAGAATTTGAGATAAGATTTTGAATGAAGATTACCGTCACAAATAATAATAATTATTACAACCTTTATTAAACCAGATTGTGACATTTACATGTATAACTAACCTTCATTGGTCGATTATATGGAAACGATTATGAATTTACCAACCGGATAAACATGTGGTTCAATGTATTTCTTAAATTAATAATTTAAATAATTTAAATGTTAATATTGTAAATAATAAATGTAAATATCTTTGACAATAATGTGGAACGAAAGTAATGTTAAAGGCGTGTTTAAAATTTTTGTAATTATCTTCGACAATATTATAAACAATTTCTAATTGTTATAAATAATTTGTGTGATTTTGTTATAAACATTTAAGAGTGTGTTTCATACTCTAAACTATGCTTTTTAAACATTTGAATGATAACTTAACAAGTTTAGGGATTGTCAGAATAATCCAGTGGTATGTGAGTTAAGCATTTGAAAGATTTGCGTCAATATATATGAGTTGTCTTGTAGACATTTAAAGCTTTGAGAGGAGCTGAATTCTTACGTAGTGTGGCGGGACGAGTGAGCCCCATTTGACAGGCATGCGCCAGGTTGAAGGGTAGACCAGCTGGCTCGACATCTGGTTATCAGCGGGTGAGGTCGATACTCTGGCCTTGCGCCTATTAATACAAGTGTGATGTTTATTAAAAGAAACCAAATGCTCTATATATGTCGTATCCTGAATTCCTCATCCAATCCAAATGTATATTGAATGTTACGTTATTTTGAGCTCATGGGAGCTAACATATTGTTTGATAACTTTGCAAGTCCTTTAAGTGGACATAGTCAGATTGACATAGGCTACTGATAGCCACATTTATTTTGTTGAGTTTGTTAAAGTCATACCCTTTATTTGAAATAAAGCTTTTGTACAGTTCAAAGTTCTTGCCTTCGTTTGGTTCATTTTTAAATGTCATGGTCAAGATTATTGTGGGAGCATACTTTAGTGATCCTGTTGTCAACCCAATCCCCGAGATAATTTTTAAGAGGTAAGTAAAAGTAAGTATGTAACCCCGTCTATTTTGGTGTGTTCCACAATAATTTTCTTGGTAACTTCTGTGTTCAAACCTCGATAGTATCTGTCAGTGCCATTTTCATTGATGTAGCTGAGCCGGTGCGATTGATTGTTGGCAATCCGATTGAGGGGGCGGATATCTGACAGCCTACTATCCGGGTAAACGGGGACAGTACCATCCCGGCATTTGCCCTAAGACGAAGTGGGAAACCACGGAAAACCACTTCGAGGATGGCTGAGGTGGGAATCGAACCCCCTCTACTCATTTGGGCCACCCGAGGCTGAGTAGACCCCGTTCCAGTCCTCATACCACTTTTCAAATTTCGTGGCAGAGCCGGGAATCGAACCCAGGACCTCCAGGGCGGCAGCTAACCATGCTGACTGCTACGCTACGGAGGCGAAAGGAGGATACACGACAATATATATATATATATATCCTACTTATGTTGACTGCCACTATCAACACACACAATTTCAGTTTGATTGCTGTAATAGATTCGTAGATATTGAGAACCGAATAAATATTTCGGATGGTCGCCATGTTGGATTTTATTTATGTAGATCCTAGAGTTATGTACTGTTACACGAAGATTATTGTGTGGGCCTACGTGTAGCATTCAAATTCCAATCGCATGATTAGGACAAAAGAAGTAACAAGGAGATTTTAAAATTTGGCACAGCTGCCATCTTGTGGTTATGGAAACAATTGAAATAAATTAGATGCCAGTGGATTAACATTCGTATAAGGATTTACTGTACCAAGTTTCACTGCACTCGGATCGTTAAGTTGCGAGAAACGTCCATGTGAATATTTATAATTCGCGTCGCCGCCATGTTGGATTTGTGATCACCAGGTTATTCAAAGTCCTATAGGTGAACTTAAGTTCATAGCCCCTATGAACATAAAAAAATTCAGTTTGATTGCTATAATAGATTCGTAGATATTCAGACCCGTCTAAATATTTCGGATGGTCACCATGTTGGATTGTTAAATGTATAGGCCATTAAATGAAAATTATTGCGTAGGTTCACTATTCGAACTTTCACTTCGATCGCATGATTACGACACAAGAAATAAAAACTTAATTTTAAAATTCGCACAGCCACCATATTGAGGTTATGTAAACAATTGAACTAAATTATATATCAGTGAATTACAATGTGTATAAACATTTCCTGTACCAGATTTCATTGCGTTTGGAACGTTAAATCGCGAGAAAGGTCTATTTAAAATCTTCAAATTCGCTTGGCCGCCATGTTCGTTTTGTAGTAAACCGGTTTTTGAAAGTCTTATAGATGAACTTCCAGTAGTGCTTTTTATCTCCGTACAAAATTTCAGGGTGATGCCGCTAATAGTTTCAGAGATATAGAATGCCGGTGAAATATTTCGCACATCCACCATCTTATGGTTATGTAAACAACTGAACGAAGTTAGATGTTGGTACATTACAATGTGTATAAACATATACTGTACCAAGTTTTATTGCGTTTGGTTGGTTAAATCGCGCGAAACATCTATTTAAAAGTCGCAAATTCGCGTGGCCGCCATGTTGGTTTTGTAGTTACCAGTTTTTCAAGAGTCACATAGGTGAACTTCTAGTAGTTTCCTTTATCACCGTAATAAATTCCAGGGTGATATCGGGAATAGTTTCAGAGATATTGAATAATGGTGAAATTTTTCGCACAGCCGCCATGTTGGATTGGAGAGACGTAACAAAATTTGAAGGGCATGGTCGGGGTCATCCGAAATAGTGCTATGAACATTCCGAGTTTCATTGAAATCGCTCCAGCCGTTTAGAAGTTTTTAGGGGGGGACACACACCGTCACACACACGCCATCACACGCACCATCACACACAGACAGACACACGGACAAAAGGTGATCTCATACGCCTATTTTTTTCATAAATGAAAATAGGCTAAAAAATTACAGAAACGTCATAATTAAACTACTGTTCACTTCAACATATAAGAAAATATCGTGAAAAGGTTACTCCAAAGATATCTCTAACTCTACTGTCTACACAATGAAAATATTCCCAGCTACCATATGATGGCTTCTTGAAGAACGTGTATATTGAAATACATAACTGTTCCAACTCCAAACGACACCATGGTTCCAAAATGCTGTTGACCCTCCTGGCATCGAACTGGGAAATACGAACTTCTTCTCCCCGCTCATCTTTCCTTGAATAATCAACGGCATCTCTCCTGGACAACCCTTGGATCTCGTTCGTAGTGATAGTAGACACCTGTTCTCTTGTTTGAAGATCACTCCATTTGTAACAGTATTCCATCTCAGAGTAATATCTGTAGAATTCCCTTCACTGACTTTGTGGTATTGAACTGTATAATTCTTATACATGTTCAATTATGTAGTTACTCATGTTACATTCCTTTGGTAGCTTAGCACTTCATGATGGCAGGTTTAGAAAACTGCACAGTCATTCCTACTGACTTCAGTCTCGATAACATGTTGCTAAAATGTATAACAATCTCTGTGTCGAATTGCTTTTCCACTGCGACGTATAATTTATATAGTTCCACTGCAGATATTCAAAGTTCCTGTTTTAACAATGTAGATTGAAGAACAAGTCTTCTGTATGATATGTCTCGTTGATATTTCAAACTCCAAGTTCCTTCTTGTAACTTAGCTTCGGGTGTATAGAATACTGCACGGTACACACTTCACTGATTTACGATATTTATCACGACCGAGTGTTCTTGACCGGTTGAATACAAGAATCAATATGTTGTCTCTCCTCACGACACAAAACTGCAATTGTTTGAGGATACCCCCACTCCTTGGGATAGTACATCGATTTATACCGAAGTCCATATACGTAAAACTACAGTTCCTGCTACTTAACGCCTTCTATGGAGTGAAAACTCAATAGAACTAGCTTTGTAATAAAGTTTGTTAATATCCATAACAAATCCATATCGTTTGTTCCCTCTGTAATCTCTGTAATTAATAAATAATCGCTTTCTGCGTATATATAGCGATAAATCTCGCCCCTCTCCATTTACGGAATGTTGACCTTGTCTGTCTGCTGCTTGCGCGTGACGTACCTGAGAACTCGCCTCGAAATGTGTAGTTGTCGCGGGATAGTATCAGTTCTGAAATTTATCTTGCGTAACAATACTCGCGTCTACAAAACATCGCGGCTCTACGTTAAAATATCCAAACCAAAATTGCTTTAATCTCAACAGGAAAATATTGGTACAGTACCTACCGTCAGGCCACTACCACCTCCTTCCCTCTTCCTTGCCTATCCCTCCCAATCCCTGTTCGCTTTGCAGGTGAGGCCGCCTGGGCGATGTGCTCGTCTCACCTCCCCAGTTGTATCCCCCGACCCGAAGTACCAAGCTCCAGAACACTGCCCTCGAATGGAGGGAAAAGCTAACGCTGGAGTGTAAAACGACTAAGAACAAAAGAAACATTCTCATGAATGAGTAGTGACAGTTCTTAATCAGATGCAAATACTTTCTAGTTCTGGTTATAAGTAACTGAACGAAGGAAGGAGAGTAAAATAAACGAGTTGGAACCACTCATATGGTGAAGAATTGGCTGACCAAGCCCATACATCTTGTTGCGGCTGGATGTCTAGGATAGTGCCCAGCTGTTCTCCACTGCGGGGTGCAGCCAGTAACCTGGTACGAACAGTGCCCAATGAGGCGTGAAGGAATCCGTACAGCGCCGGTCAGGTCAAGCGAATAATTACAGTATTAGTTCCCAGTGATCTCCCGTGTGTAGTACGGGAGAAAAATAAGATGCGTGGTTTGATACGCGCAACGAATTGACGTCATTATAACAATTTTTATTTTTAGTATGTTTTAGGATTTTGAAAACTAGATAGGCTAACTAATACATAGTTATTAAAACTCAGCATTTTTTCTAGATTTGTGCCGTGTCATGTGTGGGGTTTTCGCCTAGGACACCAAGCTGGCTCATCAGCGGGATCTTGGTGTCCTCGGTGAAAATCCACACAAGACACGGCATAAACCTAGAAAAATTGCTGAGTTATTCACTGGCCGTGAAAGCCAATATACCAATATAATAATTGATTTACTATAACAGTCACCAGTATATCGCACGTTATCAGATGAACACCAAACACTCCCCAGCACAGTCGTAAAAACGAATGCTTTCACAGCAGAAGATTAAGTACCATGTAATCAACTAATACAGATAGGGCAAAACTCAAATGAATACAACGAGCACTATACATTTTGCATTCAATATGTCTGCAAAACCACGTAGCGTGCCATGCATATTTGAACAAAAATGCATAATGCAAAATGAAATAGCCTAGAATGTGTCAAAAATGACTTGGTTGTGTGCGATCTGTCAAGTAAACTCTAGGGGCAGATGGCCTCGTAGTTCCGCCCCTTAAAACAACTAACAATAACTAACTAACTAACTAACCAAGAGAACTCTATATCACTATGTAATCATTCTGTAGTTGTTTGGGTCTTCAGTCTTTTCACTGATTTCATGCAGAGCTCCATTCCTCACTGTCCAGAGCTGAGCTAATCGTTTCATCTCCACATAGCTACCACACCCTACATCCGAGGCAATCTGTTCAACATATTGTAACCTCGGTCTACCCCTACTGTCCTTATCCTCGACAATTCTTTCCATAACTACGTTTGCTATTCCTGGGTGGCTTGGTATGTGTCCTACCAACCTATTTCTTATCTTCATTAGCAGTCGCCAAAAACATATCTCCTCCCCACTCGTCTTAATACCTCTTTATTTCTTACTCTATCTACCCATCTGACCTTCATCATTCTCCTGTAACACTACATTTCAACTTCTTCAATTCTCCTCTTTTCTGCTGCACCAACAGTCCAAAGTTTCAGTTCCTTAGAAATCTACGCCCAAGACAAAGGCTTTCAAACATGATTTTCTAATACCTAAATCTATATTTAATGTCAACAGATTCCTTTTCTCTAGAAAAGCCTTCCTTGCCAGACGCAACCTACTTTTTATATCTTCTTTGCTTCGTCCATGACTGGCTAGTTTCTTCCTAGGTAGCACAAGTCTCCTACTTTATTCAGCTTTACACGTGCCAATTTGACATCAATAAGGGCTTATGATTTCATTTCGACTGCATTCCATCATCCTGTAGCATGAAAATTGTTATTTTCACGAATGCTTGATTACTTTTTTCAGCAATTGCATCGTGTTGTGTACATGAAGCACAAACCATCATGATATTAAACAGAGAGTTGAAATGTTTGGCGTGACTAGGACTCGAACTTGGGAACTTCAGACCTCTGGCCTTAAGACAACTCACGCAGTCATTGATGTGTAACATCTTTCCACTCGGTATCTGGATATTTTTGTGGCACTCGGTAGCTGGACATTTTTGTGCGAGTGATTTTGGAAAAGGGACGGAAGTGGATGGGACGGAAATGGATGGGACGGAAGTACATGGGACGGAAACAATGAGCGCACGTGTTGGCGGAGATCGGTACAACGACGTACAGTAGGCCATGAGGCTATGGGGAATGTATATCGCATACAGTTTAGTTCAAGGTTTGGAGACCCCATTTAAGATATTCATACAATAAATCATCTTCAAGTTGTCGTTCTTTGGTGCGAAAATATTCATTACATCATATTTGCTGAAAACAATTACGATTTATTAAATATTCATACTTTTGCTGTATTCTTATTTAATGTAAGCACTCGATGTACTGTCGGCCATGTGGCTATGTGGAATCTATATCGAATCAACAAACACTCCAAAAAACGTAGGAATTCAGTATATTAACACCGACTACTAACAATAATTGAAACTTCGTTGGCCTAAACGTATCACTGGGAGAAACACATTTAAATTACCATCTGCACACCTAATTTTTAATCGCGCCTAAACTTGGCAGTGCGCTCTATCGGCAAATAGAGGCCATTTTCAATAACATCGCTGGCATGGGTTCACTAACTGGCCGGTATAGAGCGCAGCTTGCATCAAGTAGGCAGTGGATTGCTTCTGCCACGGCCGACTGGATACCGTAGTTCAACTAGTTGAAGGTAGATGTCAAGATTGCAGATCCATTGGAGAACTTTGTTTTAATTAAACATATATTTTCCATTGCAAAATGCACAATATAACGCACAATTGTATAATGCCTCAGTACTCAAAAAAACAATAAATATAAACAATTCAAGCAAAATAATAATACAATGAAGTCGAAAGAAATGAGAGTCAATGTTTAATTCAAGGACCGACTTGTCATAGATGGTAGCGAAATCGAGATTGTGGATTCCTTCGTTTACCTTGGAAGCATAGTCACGAAGAATGGTGGTGCAGAAGAGGACGTAGAGATCAGAATTAGAAAAGCAAATTGTGCTTTTGTTCAACTGTATCCTGTATGGAAGAACAAAAATATTTCCAAGAAGACAAATCCGGATATTCAACACCAACGTAAAGTCAGTTCTCCTATATCGATGTGAATCTTAGAAAGTCGGCAAGCAAGTCACACAACAACTCCAAGTGTTTATAAACAGATGTCTTCGTCAAAATATTGGTGTATGGTGGCCAGAAGTAGTCCCAAACACAGAACTATGGGAAATGACTAACCAACGACCTATTGTAGAACAAATAGAAGAAAGGAAATGGCGATGGATTGGACAAACGCTCCGCAAGAAACAAGGAGCTATTGAGAGGTCAGTCTTGGATTGGAACCCGCAAGGTGCACGGAAACGGGGTCGCCCGAAAAAAACCTGGAGGCGCACTGTTGAGAATGAAGTCCTGGCTGCCGGAAAGACATGGAAGGAAGTGAAGAGCCTAGCCGCTGGCAGAACTGGATGGAGGTCTTTCTCGGATGTCCTATGCTCCTCTAGGAGCCACAGGAATTAAGTAAGTAAGTAAGAAGCAAAAAATATATTGTGCCCTTTCAGTAAGAAATATGCAAATCACAGTATGCCAGCAATGCTCAAATCGGGATTTTCGGGGTTTTGGTACGTTCTCCCACTCTGTGACTTACACATTTTGGATTAAATAGAGGATACACTTCCAAAAATAAAAACAAAATCAACTCCTATTATAAAACATTTAATTAACCAAAATTATGGCGCTACAAACAAATTAAACAAATAAACTACTGACCAATCCTTCAAACTTGTTCAAAGTGAACAAGGAACACATAAAATCAAACAAATATTATATTAAAACACATGGTTTCCTTCAAACCAACAAAATTATAATTCTTTTCACTTCCATAAAGTGTCACTTTAAAGTTCAATACAAACACGAGCTCCCCTGGCGCGATACTTTCCACTATAAGATGCGTTATTCTTCATAAATCTCAGAATCATTTTTTATGAGCTTCTTACAATCAAAACAATATATAATCTTATCTAAAATGAATGTTATTCCTTTACTTAACTTTTTGGGCATTTCACAATGTTCTCACGTTACCATCTCTCTCAAGTTAACAAATTCACTACAGTGATTGGGAAATTACTTGTGTACTCCAGAGTTGCCGAAGACTACTTGAACAAAGTCCAAAAATTAAGATCACTCCCGAAATCTAATTGTCCTCAATGAACTCGTGAAATCCTACATCAATACAACATTACATTAGGGATTTTTATTTATTTGTCTTAAAGACCATTATCCTATAAGAAAGCTAACGATCTGAACAGGCAAGCGGTACTTTTAATCTCCAAGAACCTCGGTTCAAATCCCGGGTCATTAACAAATTCTAAACACTCACGGGGTGTTACTACTTCCAGCAGACGGCCTTCTCCGACCCTACCACAACAAGGGGTCTGACCGTAACACTTGACGTAATTTATTGCCTACGAGGGGGAGGCTCTATGTCTCGTCCCCACGGGACAGCTACATTCATGCTTTTAAAACAGTATTTCTTCTCCACAGTTCTCTGAACAGACCGGGCGTTTCTTTCATTTTATTTTACAACATTATTTAGGTTCATAGACCACTTTCGTAACCTTGGCATTTATTAATTATGAAGTGTCATCATTGATGGGTAAGAATAATTCAATACAACAACAATATTTAGGGGCTTCACACAACTATACGAGTCTGGGTTCGACTCTCTCAACTGCCTCGGGAACCAATCCCGTACTGGAGGACTTACAACAAATTAGCGGCAAAGGGCGACCTCGGTCTGACCTGCGCTCATCAAATACAATAAATTCGCACCCATTATTCAATACAATATAACACACATGGCCTCGGGAACCAATCCCATACTGGAGGACTTATCATAGCTCAATTACCGCAATCAACTGTCCCTCACAATTAATTTACCAAGTATATTTAGATTCAACGCCTTCCTAGCGTGACAATTTACTTTACTGCGCGACAATGCGCTATACTTTACTTTAAGGCCTAGCGTCTTCCGGAGAACTGATAAATTCAACATCAACAATTTATCTATATCTCAATTTTTATATTAAACCTCTCCCGTGACAATAATCGCTATAGTTTAAGAACATGTATTCACCATGTCTTTATACTTTTACAAAAGCTCAAAACTTAATACTTTAATATAATTCAAATTAATCTTCATTTATATACTTTTCATTATTATTATTATTATTATTATTATTACGCTTGCTTTTATAACTTTTATCAAATACACTGATATTTTATTTCATAATTTTTATTTGTTCAGACCGCGCTCCTATTCTGTTATTTGTTATTAAAAAAAAACATCCCTATTTCTCAAACTCAGGTGGATTGTACACAAACAAATTCCCAACACATAACATAATGAAAATAGTTGCTTACACGTTCAGATCGGTCCATGACCGTACTTTCCAACGATGTTTCATCTCGCCCACAATTTGTGATTACTCCATATTGCACAAATTCATTTCATACACTGACATATCTTGACACACATATAACTCATATACATTAAACACTGGTGACATTTTAAATTACACTGGTGTATTCTTCTATGATACACAATAAAATCACTAAAACATTACTATTTAACACAAATTTTATATATTTACACTACACAGATTCTAATCACTAAGGCTTTTATTATGCCTTTCACACGTGATTTCTCGACTTCCCGTCTCCAAGGGTGAAATTCGTAAATGTCGGCTTCCTCTCTGACCAGAATGAAAGTCTCGAACCATCTACCTCCTCCCTGGAATAGTACTCCTTCAAATCCGGTTTCCTGACGATCAGCTATTATTTATTAGCTCTATACTGCTTCTTTCTAGACCCTATTGGTTTGTCTAACGAAAGTTTGTCTTGTCCACGGTCTCCCAGACTCTCTATCGGTGACCTATTAATTTCTAGCATCTAATACTCCTCGTAACTTAGTGCTTTTTATAATTCGTTTGTTTCCACGAAACAATGTCTAGAATTTACTTCTCCTTTCTGCTTATTCTGTTCTCGAATTCCTATTATCCAGAACCCAATGCGAACCTTGTTTTGTCCGACCCTGGTCGGGTTCTTTTACGTTGATAGAATGTTTATCTCGCTGTTATGGTACTTTAAAATGTTACGATATTTTCGGTCGTTTAATTGGACTGTATTTTGAAGACCTATCGCCTGTTCTAAGTTCGCAGCCTACTCTGACTGTAATTACTGAACTTTTCACTGTAAAACTGATACTGGCGGAACTAGATCCTGTATTAGGATTTTCCACACGGCGATACTATAATAATACTTCTCGGCTACTCCTTACGGATGCACGTTGGTTGTTGATACAGCGACGCCCTCTGGCAGTCGGATACTGTCTATACGATGTGATACAGCGTTTCCCCTCAAGGAATGCTTGTAGACTGCATGATGTGATGTAGGACAGTGACGCTCCCTCGGGCTGTTTGAAACTGCATTCGGTGATGTAGCCTGACGCCCCCCTTGGGCTATCGGAAACTGCATGACTGGCTTGGTCCTGCCAGGATTTGTATACTCTTTGGCTACAAAAAGATAAAATCCACGCCTTTTCCAGAACCAACTTCTAAAGTAATGGACGCACATTATTTAAAATTATATCACTGTAAAGCTTGTTTTCTAAACGTAAAATGACTTCTCTGCACCTGAAAATCGATCGTGCAGTTCTGAGATATTAAATAAAATTTAGTCCTCAGCTGTGTGGGTGTTGCAGTTGATTTTTAATTCCCCACTCCTTGGGTCTCGGGGACCTCCCGATGACGTAGGGCCACGTCTGCACTTCTCTTCTAGGCAATTATTATAACATCTTTCTCCACACAAAAATCTCTAATCCGAAATGATTCACAATGATGTATTTCTCTAGTTAATATTATTCTTGCAAAGGGGTTAAATCTAATTATTCTTCTTCTGGCACAGCTGCGCGGTTGCCATTTTAATGCAATCGTAAGCTTAGTTTTCGAAACAAGGTCTCTGTCTAATCGACGGAAAGTTCCACTCGTTCTAAATATAGCTATGATAGGCTACGAGCGATGCGTCAGGCGTGATCCCATTTCCCGGCCACCTGGCCTTAGTTTATTTCACAACGTTATGCCTGCTCTCTTGTATAAAATCTTTCTATGTTCCTTTGAAGACTGTATATTTCTTTCCTTCCTTTCACCAAAAAATACATGGATTCGACCCCTTGAACCAATGGTACATGGGTTCAATATACAACTCTGTTAGGATTAGAACCCCAGCCGACCGGTTGAGAGACCAACGCTGTAACCACAGACGTAATTATGTCTTCCCAAAATGAATGTTATCAATCGATTAAGTTACGTCTTAGCCAATAATGACTCTGACTAAACGATTTCTTCACTGGAGTATATTTCAAACAAAGTTCATTTCATACAAAGTTCCTATTATTTTTATATATGTAGGCTATATTGTATGCAACATACTCAAATTAGTGAAATATAGTTCAAAAAGAGAGATCAACTGCCATCTTGTCTGCAACCGAGACGGCTCAGCTTTTTAAATCCACTTCCGCTCTATAATATTACAATATACCTTTTAATTTTCCATTGCAAAATGCGCAATATGTTATCAATCGATTAAGATACATCGTCTTAGCAAATAACAATTATGATTTATTGCGGTCAGGATTTGGCACTGGAGTTTTACAAGTAGTTATTTCAATGACCAACAGAGTTCACTGTTAACAAGGGATTTGCGCTCCCGGGACACACATAGTAGGATAACATGTCACATGTTACACATCATATGCGACTACTGTGAGGCTCGTATATTTTTTATTTTTTCCAGCATAATAATAACTGCGCTATAACGCGTGGTCAAAAATTTTCCAGTTGAGGGCGCTGCTACCGGAAGGTCTGCTGCCTGTGGATACACCGTTCGCTGAATGCCAAACAAAATGCACACTAGATGGCCTGCAGCACCTGATGCGTTTCAATGCTGAAGGCAACACGTTCCAAGAGCGCATTATTGCAGGCGACGAAAGTTGGTGCCACCACTGGGAACCAGAATCGAAACATCGACGATGCATTGTTGATATCCATCGTCACCTCGTCCCAAGAAGTTCGAGAGCCAACCGTTCGCAGGAAAGGTGATGCTCGCCCTGTACATAAATTACCGGGGTGTTGCTTAGTGATTTCAAGGAAAATGGTATCTCCGTCACTGGGGGACTGTACCGCGTACAACTGGAGAAATTACGGTGTTCAATTAAGGCGAAACTACTGGGAAAATTGCAACAAGGGGTGCTGCTGCTTCATAATAATGCACGTCCTCATACCACAATGGTCGTTACTCAAAAGATACGCCAACTCAAGTGAGAGACACTCGAGCATCCGCCCTATAGTCCCTATCTCTCCATATGCGATGATCACTCCTTCAGTCCCTTAAAAGAGAGCTTTGAATGGTCGATGATTCCTGTCGATCAAGGATGTACAGCAGGCAGTTACGGACTTCTTTACGCAGCAGGGCACAGTGTTTTACCACACGCGATCTTCTACCTGGTGCGTCAGTGGGATGAGTGCCCCAATACTCATGGTGATTGTCAAATGGAAACATTTTGATCACCCCTTATATGAAGGGGTTAAAGTCAAAGTGGTGTAAGTCAATTTTCGGTAGAAGTTGACTTAGGCACAGAAATGCGATGTAGAAATAAAAAACTGTTTATAGAAAAAGTGGAGTAAGTCAGAGCTTCACTCATGTCGTCGTTAGATGCCAGCACAAGTTAGACTGGTAATGGATCATCTGTTTTGTTGATAACTGAAGTGGCGTGAGTCAGACTTACACCAGTGTGGTTGTAATTGTTTTCATCGAGTGTTGAATGCATGCGTGAATACTCAAAGAAACGATGGATTCTGTAATAAGTTTAAGTGATCCGTTGGATGAGCTGGAGTCCAGTGATGAATGGGAGCGTGAACAAGGAGAAAACACATCAGAAAGAGATGATGGTAAGTACTATTCACCTTCTCACCTCTCAGTTACTCACCGACTAACCTATTTTGTTGCAACTTTTTTAGCAAGTACTTACATTAGATTATGCATTAGGTCCTTTTGGTCTATTCTTCTCCGAATAATACACCTTTGTAATCGGTTCGGAAAAAAAGAAAGGAAAAATGGAGAAAAAATGCATGAAGAGTGATGTTTTTAGTGAATTTTCTGTGATTATTGAAAACGGTCGTGTTGAGTATCGTTTTTCACGTAATTTTGGATGCTGAATCGAGGCTTCCCCTGCAGTTTTTTATTTCGGTAGTAAGTGTAACAAGATGTTTGTTGTTTCAGAATCAGAAGGAGATGAAGAGGTCGACGGCGGACGCCAGCGCAACCATTCCAGCGAATTTCCTACTGCTGGAACTTCTGAGAATCGAGAAAACGCTCACCCGAGAACGAGGAAAAGACAAAAACACGGAAGTAAAGCTCAAAAGCGAAAGCGAGCACGAAATTCAGGGCTCCCGTACGTGTCCTCTAGAGGAAAAGAAGTGGCCGGTAAGCTGTATCAGAACTTTGATTGTAAATGTAAAAAATAAGTGTGTGGAGAACGTACCTGAAGTGGCGAGGCGAGAAATTTTCGACATCTTTTGGAAGCTGAGCAGTTTTTCTGAACAAAACGTATTTTTATGTGGTTTGATTGTGCAACAGAAACCTAAAGTAAGACGCCCACGAAATTCAACGAGAAATGCAAAGTCTGTTTCAAACAGCTTCAGATTCCAAGTCAGAGGCAATAGCGTTACTGTGTGCAAGCGTTTTTTCTTACAAGCACTTCAAGTTTCGGATGGGCGAATGACAAGGGCAATACAAAAAGTACGAGAGGGTCAACAACCAGGAAGTGATGGCCGAGGACGCCATCCCCCCAAAAATAAAACACCGGAGGCTGCCATGAATGGTGTGCGTGACCACATAGCATCTTTCCCATCGTATCAATCCCACTACAGTAGATCAGAGAACCCTAACAGGAAATACCTTCCTCCTGACATGAATGTACGTACAATGTATGAACTGTACAAAGAAAAGTGCACGGAAAAAGGTGATATTCCTGTTTCTGAAGCCATCTACCGTCGAACCTTTAGCAATGAGTTCAATTTGCATTTCCACCGGCCTCTCAAAGATACGTGCACCAGATGCGATGTGCTTGACAAGAAGATTGAAGTGTGTGAAGATGAAGACGAATCTACACAGCTGAAGGCTGAAAAAGAATTACACCTCAGAAAAGCCGAAAAGGTGAGAGAGGCTAGAGATCGGGACACAGTGAAATCACGGGAAGACGAATCTTTCTATGGTCTGACATTCGACCTCGAAAAGGCTTTGCCATTTCCTGTTTTGACGACGTCCGTGGCTTACTATAAGCGGAATATGTATTGTTATAACCTTGGCTGCCATGAACTTGGAACATGTTTAGGCTTCATGTTCTGCTGGGATGAAACGATCGCTTCTCGTGGGTCTCAAGAGATTGGTTCCTGTATCGTCAAACATCTTGCAGCAAGAGCGTCATCTGCTAAGCACATAGTGTTGTACAGTGACGCATGTACGGGCCAAAACCGTAATATAAGTTTCCTTTGTACCTCATGAAATACATACAGGGCCTTCAAAGCAACGCAGAAATTATCGATCACAAATTTATGGTAAGTGGCCACTCTTTTCTACCCAACGACTCTGAATTTGGATCAATTGAATTGTACGCCAAGAACAAGTTGATTTATACTGCAGACGACTGGTACAGTATCATACTGAAGTGCCGAAGGAACAATCCATTCATGTTGACGAAAATGGGCTGAGAGGATTTCAAATCTGTTGCAAAGTTGGAAAATTGTATCACGCGAAGAAAGAAAAATGAGAACAACATTGCTGTTAATTGGTTGAAAATTCAATGGATACGAATTTTGAAAGATCAACCTTACACTCTCTTCTACAAAGAAACTGTGAATGAGGATATCCCATTTTCTAAACTAAATCTAAAGGCAGCAAGGCCCGGTAGGCGACATTCTCTGGCCAACGTTTCTCAAGATGTTTTGTACCCAAGGGGAAGGCCTGTTACCGAGGCTAAAAAGAAAGATATGCTTGATCTTCTGCGATACATTCCACCAGTGAAACATGATTTCTTCGTTTCCCTGCGAACCACTATTGAAGAAGGTGAGGAGCTTGTAGATGTTGGACCTCTGGAAATTGTGGAAACCACAAATCCTGATGAAATAGACTGAATCCATTTTGCCATGTTAAAAAAAATTAAGAATCCATTCGTGATAAAAAATTAAATTGTTTGTATTATTCTTATACTTTGTGTAATGTTCAATAAAAATGTTTTTGAGAAGTGCAAGTCAACTTTACATCATTTTGTTAATGTCCACAGTGGTGTAAGTCTTTGGTTTTAGGTCATGCAGTGGTGTATGTCACAGGCTTTGGTAAGGCACAGTGGTGCAAGTGACTTTGGTTAGTGTGTGAGGTACAACTTTTGAGCAAAGAAAATTTCAAATCAAGCCTAATCACTAAGTTTAGACCTACGTAAAACCTCTAAAACAATACCATCTCAAAAACTTGTCTACTGAATTAACTACAATACCTTTTGCATTATGCTAATTTCCTAAAAACGATGATAAAGTGACTTACACCACTTTGACTTGAACCCCTTCATATATACATATTCTGTGAGTGGAAGCAAAGTTTGAGCAGGTATTAGACATAGCGGAATATATGCATGTGGGAAGGGAATGGGGTGATCGATATTCTGCAATTCCCCTTCACAATCACCATTTCTTAACAGGAAAACATCGGATTCAAGTCACCCTGTACAATGGGTTAAGCACATCACCATTTACTTTTTGATGTTAACATTCTTCCTTGGCTTATTTCAGTAGCCTAACTTGTCTGAATATCGGAAATGGGGAATAGAATATCCTCTGTTCCAAATCTCGGACTGCCGGAGATTGGGGTGAGAGTATTTACTTATATTTGTAAACATTACTTGATTCATGGGATTTTTAATTACAATAATTTCTGAATAGCTTCGTGAAAAACAACATGCCGAGAGAGTTTTAATACTGTAAAATACATAAGAAGAAGAAGAAGAAGAAGAAAAGTAGCAGACAAATTGGGTTCCATCTGAGCAACTTTTGATCGAACACAAATTCTAACGAGCAATATGGTAGTAGGTGTCTAGTGCAAGCACTGTTGGGCGAGTACCCCACATGAATATTCAATGTAACCGCCACTTGGTCACCATGGTGACCAGTTTTGTTTACCTAGTGAGTGCCTTGGCACTAAATTGAAATTTAGGGTAATTTGGAGGAAAACTGGGGGAATTTCACCACACACAAGCACCATCACTTTGTCATCATGGCGACCTATTTCGATTACCTACTAAGCCCGTTGGCGCTAAAATTAATTCTAAGGGATTTTTGAGAGCAAATCTAGCGGAATTTAGGGATATTTCACAATCACAGGTTGGCAAACGAGCTTGGTAATCTCTTCATGACGTCACGAACGACCGCCTTCTTGCTTCTTCAAGTTTCCGTTACATCAAAAATGGCCCAGAGTGAACCCAAATAGCATAATAATAATATTAATAATTGTGAAAATGGAATTCGGGCTGGAGAAATGTAAAACGCTGAACTTTATAAAAGGCAAGTTGCAGGAAGGTGTATATGAAACAGCTCAGGGCCAACAGATTTCAACAATGCTCACTAATGAGACTTACAAGTATCTGGGAATGAAGCAAGCCACATAGAACACTCACTCATGAAACAAGATCTGACGAAGGAATTTATCAGAAGAATTAAGCTTGTTTCTAGTACCAGCCTCAACAGTAAAAACTTGGTAAGGCAATCAACGCTTGTGCTGCCCCTATCCTTAGTTACTCGTTTGGGGTAATCAAGTGGAACAAGTCAGAAACAGAAAATTAGAACATTACTGACCAAATCACGAAAACACCATCCCATGACATCTGTGGAACGAGTCATGCTACCGAGACTTGTGGGTGGGAGAGGAATTGTTGATTTAAACTACCAAGTAGCTCGACAGATCTACGAGTTAAGGAAATACCTGTACTTCTGTTCTCTATCGAACCATTCCATGCTGCACGAGGCTGTTACAGAAACAGATGATTCAACTCCACTACTCATAAGTCAGCATGAGACTCAAAATCAGGTGCGCAGTGATTTGGATAGATTCAATATCTGGTTGTTCAAGCCACTCCACGGATGACATCACAATGAACTCATCCAAACTCACGTCGACAAGCTAGCGTCGAACTTTTGGTTGATTTCTGGGCAGATGTTTTCTGAAAGAGAAGGCTTAATGTTGGCTATTCGGGACCAGGTTGTCCCCACGAGGAACTACCTAATGCTCATCATCAAAGATGCATCTGTGCAAGAAGACCAATGCAGATACGGTTGCCCAACATCGTAGACTGTTCAGCATATTATTTCAGGTTGTCGACAGAATATAGGAAGAGACATGATGTTGTTGCCAAGATAGTACATCAAGAACTGGCTATACACCTTCAACTGCTGATCCAAGAGAAAGTGCCGTACTATAAATATGCTCCTGAAAGTGTACAGGAAAATGACAGCTTTACATTGTACTGTAATGACAGACCAGTCAGCCGTGCACAACAGACCTGGTCTGGGTCTTGTTGACAAATGCTTGAAGCACACCACTTTCATAGATGTGGCAATCCCGAACAATGGCAACATGGTAACAAAACTTGTTGGAAAGCTGTCCAAGTATAAAGAGCTTTCAGAACTGATCAGGAAGCAATGGCACATGGCAAAATTCAGGACAATTCCTATAATCATCTCCAGCACCGGCGTGATTCCGAACAACTTAAAAGAATCTCTCACAGAGTTGAAATTAGACCCAGGCCTTTCTAAGATTATGCAAAAAACAGTCAAACTTTCGACGTGTCGCATAGTGAGGCTGTTCTTGGCTGATCAAGCCTGAAGGAGTGAGGGAAAAGAATAAATCTACCAAGTAATGCAGTCACCGAGAATTTGCTCCTTATGATGGATATCTGGGATTGCAAATGTTTTAATTCCAGCAAATATGCTGAGAATGTGTAAGTGCATGCGCAAAATAAATGATAATAATAATGACAAACTCACCATAAAATTAAAAGTTAAAGTCCTAGAAGCATACAAGAAAGTTACTGCTATTGAAATTTTATAAACAATTAGGACTTAAGTAAAACCTGTTAATACAGGGTGATTGTTTTTTTTTTTGCTGAAGCCAGCGGTCACCTACCAGGCGCGCGCACGCCTTCCGCCAGCCAAGCGAACTTGGTCCGCAGATTGCGCGGAGGTAGAAACCGCTAACAGACAGGGAAAGATTGTATGATTATTTTCAGCAAGACGGATTCAACACCGTGAATGCGATACCCACAACCAAACATTAATTATTTCTGCTTATGGAGTAATGTGGTACCAGCAAGTAAAACAAGCCGTCAGATTTTTTAAGAGCGTTCAAGATCCCTCAATATGCCTTCCTTCAAAGGGGAAGTAAAGCCGGCGGCGGTCCCATGTCATAGATTTATGGCATGTTAAAGAATCTTCCACTAATTACACCTGTGTGAAGCTAAATTGTATAGGTTAAGAATGAAAACAACGCTCTTAGGTTCCTACGTTCGTTGCCAAGAGCCGACTGCGGTGGCGTCTAGTAGCTAAGTTCTGAACTAGGCCTAGTAGTCGTTGACGGTAGCGTTTGGCGGCAAAAGTAGGAACTATTTGAAAAATTCAAAGATGCAGTCCTTCCTTGAATTAAAACAAGTAGTTCCGTGAAGAACTATACAGCCTATTTTCATATATCCTACTTATGTTAATTGCCACTATCAACATACACAATTTCAGTTTGATTGCTGTAATAGATTCGTAGATATTGAGAACCGACTAAATATTTCGGATGGTCGCCATGTTGGATTTTATATATGTAGGTCCTAGAGTTATCTAGTGTTACATGAAGATTACTGTGTACGTGTAGCATTCAAACTTCAGTCGCATGATTAGGACACAAGAAGTAAAAACGAGATTTACAAATTTCGCACAGCTGCCATCTTGTGGTTATGAAAACAATTGAAATAAATTAGTTGCCAGTGGATTAACATTCGTATAAAGATTTACTGTACCAATTTTCACTGCACTCGGATGGTTAAAGTGTGGGAAACGTCCATGTGAATATTTATAATTCGCGTCACCGCCATGTTGGATTTGTGATCACCAGGTTATTTAAAGTCCTATAGGTGAACTTAAGTTCATAGCCCCTATGAACATTAAAAAATGCAGTTTGATTGCTAAAATAGATTCGTAGATATTCAGTATCGTCTAAATATTTCGGATGGTCGCCATATTGAATTGTTAAATGTATAGGCCATAGAGTCATGTACCATTAAAGGAAAATTATTGCGTAGGTTCATTATTCAAACTTTCACTTTGATCGCATGACTACATCACAAGAAATAAAAACTTAATTTTAAAATTCGCACTGCCGCCATCTTGAGGTTATGTAAACAATTGAACTAAATTAGATACCAGTGGATTACAATGTGTATAAATATTTCCTGTACCAGGTTTCAGTGCGCTTGGAACATTAAATCGCGAGAAAGGTCTATTTAAAATGTTCAAATTCGCTTGGCCGCCATGTTCGTTTTGTAATTAACCGGTTTTTGAAAATCTTATAGATGGACTTCCAGTAGTGCCCTTTATCTCCGTACAAAATTTCAGGGAGATACCGCTAATAGTTTCAGAGATATAGAATGCCGGTGAAATATTTCGCACATCCGCCATCTTGTGATTATGTAAACAATTGAACGAAGTTTGATGTCGGTGCATTACAATGTATATAAACATATACTGTACCAAGTTTCATTGTGTTTGATTGGTCAAATCGCGAGAAACGTTTATTTAAAAGTCGCAAATTCGCTTGGCCGCCATGTTGGTTTTGTAGTTACCAGGTTTTCAAAAGTCACATAAGTGAAATTATAGTAGTTCCCTCTATCACCATAGAAAATGTCAGGGTAATATCGGTAATAATTTCGGAGATATTGAATGCTGGTGATATATTTCGCACAGCCGCCATGTTGGATTGGTGAGTCGTAACAAAATTTGAAGGGCACGGTCGAGGTCGCCGGGAATAGTGCTATGAACTTCCCGAGTTTCATTGAAATCACTCCTGCCGTTTAGATTTTATTAGGGGGGGACACACACACGAATCACACACACACACACACACACACACACACACGCACACACACACGGACAAAAGGTGATCTCATAAGCCTATTTTTTCAAAATTGAAAATAGGCTAAAAAATCCTCTCGGCACGCCGGAAGGCGGAGGTAGATTTCACGGGAAAACTAGGGGATAGGCGAAAATAGGCAGAATATGCAGGTTTTCGTAAAAGGATCAGACCTCATTTGTTGCGAGAAAGTATTTTACAATTGGAGCTTAATTAACTTTCCTTTTCGTCTGTTTATGCAAATTTTAAACATTTTATTGTCTTATGGTGACGGAAACATTAACGTCATTTGGGGTCCATTTTTAGCCTATTTTCATTTTATGAAACAAGTAGTTCCGTGAAGAACTATACAGCCTATTTTCATATATCCTACTAATGTTAATTGCCCCTATCAACATACTAAATTTCAGTTTGATTGCTGTAATAGATTCGTAGATATTGAGAACCGTCTAAATACTTCGGGTGGTCACCATGTTGGACTTTTATATTATGTAGGGCTTAGAGTTATGCACTGTTACATGAAGATTATTGTGTACGTGTAGTATTCAAACTTCAATCGCATGAATGGTACACAAGAAGTAAAAACGAGATTTTAAAATTTCGCACAATTGCCATCTTGTGGTTATGGAAACAACTGAAGAACATTAGATGCCAGTGGATTAACATTTGTATAAGGATTTACTGTACCCAGTGTCACTGCACTCGGATGGTTAAATTGCGAGAAACGACCATGTGAATATTTATACTTCGCTCCGCCGCCATGTTGGATTTGTGATCACCAGGTTATTAAAAGTCCTATAGGTGAACTTATGTCCATAGCCCCTATGAACATTAAACAATTCAGTTTGATTGCTGTAATAGATTCGTAGATATTGAGAACCTTCTAAATATTTCGGATGGTCGCCATGTTGGATTGTTATATGTACAGGCCTTAAAGTCATGTACCTTTAAAGGAAAACTATTGCGTAGGTTCATTATTCAAACTTTCACTTCGATCGCATGATTTCGACACAAGAAATAAAAACTTAATTTTAATATTCGCAAAGCCGCCATTTGAGGTTATGTAAACCATTGAAAGAAATTAGATACCGGTGCATTACAATGTGTATAAACATTTTCTGTACCAAATTTCATTGCGTTTGGATCTTTAAATAGCGAGAAAAGTCTATTTAAAACTTTGAAATTCGCTTGTGCGCCATGTTCCGTTTGTAGTTAACCGGGTTTTGAAAGTCTCATAGATGAACTTCCAGTAGGGCCCTTTATCTCCGTGCAAAATTTCATGGTGATACAGGTAATAGTTTCAGAGATATAGAATGCCGGTTAAATATTTCGCACAGCCGCCATATTGAGGTTATGTAAACAATTGAACAAAGTTAGATGTAGGTGCATTACAATGTGTATAAACATATACTGTACCAAGTTTCATTGCGTTTGGCTGGTTAACTCGCGAGAGACGTCTATTTAAAAGTCGCAAATTCGCTTGGCCGCCATGTTGGTTTTGTAGTTACCAGGTTTTCAAAGGTCACATAAGTGAACTTCTAGTAGTTTCCTCTGTCACCATACAAAATTCCAGGGTGATATCGGTAATAGTTTCGGAGATATTGAATGCTGGTGAAACATTTCGCACAGCCGCCATATTGGATTGGTGAGAAGTAACAAAATTTGAAGGGCACGGTCGGGGTTGCCCGGAATAGGGCTATGAACTTACCGAGTTTCATTGTAATCTCTCCAGCCGTTTAGATTTTATTAGGGGGGGGGGGACACACACACGAATCACACACACACGTACGCACACACACACGGACAAAAGGTGATCTCATAAGCCTATTTTTTTCAAAATTGAAAATAGGCTAAAAATAGGCTTATGAGATCACCTTTTGTCCGTATGTGTGGGATGGTGTGTGTGTGTGTCCCTAATAACTTCTAAACGGCTGGAGCGATTTCAATGGAACTCGGTGAGATCATAGCACCATTCTGGCCGACCCAGACCGTGGCTTCAAATTTTATTATGTCTCACCAATCCAACATGGCGGCTGTGCAAAATATTTTACCAGCATTCAGTATCTCCGAAACTATCACCGATATCACCCTGGAATTGTGTACGGTGATAAAGGACACTACTAGAAGTTCGCCTATGAGACTTTCAAAACCCTGGTAACTACAAAACCAACATGGTGGCCAAGCGAATTTGAGACGTTTAAGTAGACTTTTTTTCGCGATTTAACCATCCAAACATAATGAAACTTGGTACAGCAAATGTTTATACACATTTTAATGCACTGGCGTCTAAGTTAGTTCAATTGTTTATAACCTCAAAATGGCGGCTGTGCGAAATATTTCACTGGCATTCTATATCTCCGAAACTTTTACAGATATCACCCTGAATTTTTCACGGTGATAAAGGGCACTGGTACAAGTTAACCTATGAAATTTTGATAAACCCGTAAAGTACAAAACGAACATGGCGGCCAAGCGAAGTTGAAATATTTTAATAAACTTTTCTCGAGATTTAACTTTCTGAGCGCAGTGAAATATGGCACAGTAAATGATTATACACATTGTAATGCACTGGCATCTAATTTAGTTCAATTGTATACATAACCTCAAGATGGCGGCTGTGCGAAATTTTGAAATTAAGCTTTTATTTTTGTTGTCGTCATGCGATCGAAGTGAAAGTTTGAATAATGAAGCTACGCAATAATTTTCCTTTAATGATACATAACTCAATGGCCTATACATATATAAATCCAAAATGGCGAGCATCCGAAATATTAAGACAGTTCTCAATATCTACGAATCTTTTACAGCAATCGAACTGAATTTTTAATGTTCATAGAAGCTATAAACATAAGTTCACCTATAGGACTTTCAGTAACCTGGTCATCCAAAATCCAACATGGCAGCGACGCGAATTGTAAATATTTAAATTGACGTTTCTCGCGATTTAACCATCCGAGTGCAGTGAAACTTTGCACGTTAAATGCTTATACAAATGTTAATCCACTGGCATTTAATTTATTTCAATTGTTTTCATAACCATAAGATGGCAGCTGTGCGAAATTTTAAAATCTCGTTTTTACTTCTTGTGTTCTAATCATGCGATTGAAGTTTGAATACCACACGTACACAATAATCTTCATCTACGAATCAATCACAACCTTCAAACTGAAATTTTGTATGTAGATAGAGGCAATTAACATGAGTAGGATATATGAAAATGGGCTGTATAGTTATTCACGGAACTACTTGTTATAATTGTTGTCACACTGTCTTTATGCAAGGTGTCGACACTGATGTGTAACTATCTAACGGTCTGTTACTTCACGCAAAATTATATTTCCAGGAGGGATATTGGTAGGTTCCTCAGTTTAGAGACTGCAACAACGCGGTCATGTAGCCCCGTGTACTTTGGATGTGCGTAGAATCTGTCTGATAAATGGTGTTATTTGCGATGGCCGTATTAGTCTGTAATTCAGGAAAGGACTGCATACGGTCAATTTCAAGTAGTAGTTCCTAATTTTGCTAACAAATACTACTGTCAGAGACACCTAGCTGTGAACTTGGCTACTAGATGCCACCGCAACCAGCAACTAGCAACGAACGTTGGAACATCCCCTCCGAAGGAAAGCATAATGAGGGAATTTTAGCGCTGTTAGAAAATCCGACGACTTCGACCGGCTTTGAACCCGTGACCTTGGGCATAGAAGTTCAGCATGCTACCAGTTACGTCACCGATGCCGCTTTCCACAGAGTCAGATGGAAAACTGAATGTGATCCCCTGCAATGCTGTTGTCTACCTAAAATTGATTGGAATGAAATTTTAATTTTTATTATATTTTTTACGTCTTGTAGGGTCGGAAACCAACATGATATTTTAATGGTTTTTTTTCGTCCTATGCATTTTTGGTTTCAGTTGATATAATTATTTTCCACTAGGACCCCTGCTTATCTATACACCTTGTTTATTGGTTTCTTTCCAGTATGATCTGATTATATATTTATTGATCGCAGCCAATGGCCATGCAAGGGAGGAATGTCATAAAAATGAAAAGCTTCTTTTCGATTACATAGTTGTCATTCTTTTTGCACACAATGTGCCTTATTGTCTAGCGTAATTTGTATTTTGTATTGAAATATTTATAGGGGGTTTGTGGGACCGGAAACAATACCTAAATTTTTTAGTCTAATTATATACTCTTCGTGCCGTCTGTATAATGTGAGTTAATGTCTTTTTAGGCCTTTTTAAGAAGGTATTATACTTAATATTTACCGCGGTGTGCTTTAATTTAGATGACCGCTTTTATTTTTCGCCAATTGAATATTTCCGTTTGCAGGTACTTGACCGCTCTTAGCCGTTTATTTTTTAAGGAACAGGAACTTGAATTCACAGAATAAAGTGACGAATCCTACCGATTTTCAGAGTATTATTTTATTTCTCTGCATTGACTTTACGGTTGTATTGCACAAACGTATTTAATATAACTGATTAAAGTTGGTTTTGTTTCTGTAAATCTAAGTCATGACATTTAGGGGCTGCGACAACGTGGTCATATAACCCCGTGTACATTGGGTGTGTGTAGAATCTGTCTGATAAACGGTGTTAATTGTGATGACTGTATTAGTCTGTAATTCAGGTAAAGACTGCAGAAGGTCAATTTCAAGTAGTAGTTCCTAATTTTGCTACCTAATACTACCATCAACGACACCTAGCTGTGAACTTGGCTACTAGATGCCACCGCAACCAGCAACTTGCAACGAACGTTGGAACTTCCCCTCCGAAGAAAAGCATGCTGAGGGATTTTTAGCGCTCTTAGAAAATCCGACGACTTTGGCCGCCTTTGAACCGCGACCTTGGGCATAGAAGTTCAGCATGCTACCAGTTACGTTACCGAAGCCGCTTCCCACAGAGTCAGATGGTGATCTCGTGCAATGGAGTTGTCATGGTAACCTCTGATAGCTCATCCCTCATCAATTTAAAAGCACTGTCATGGTAACCTCTGATGGCACTTGGCATTTTCTTCTAATTCCGAAACCTTTTATCTCATCCCTTGGCGTAATGGTGGGTCATATCAAAAATTCTTTCAGACAAATGTTTTAGGTAATTACTAGGGGAATAAGTTCCATTGTGTACGGTTTTGATATTGTGCCTATTAAGAGAGATATGATTAATGTTTCCCGAAAAACCCACTTTCTTCCATCCCTTTGGTCAATGGTTGGTGCTATCAAAAAACTTTTTAAACAGACATTTTTGGCACTTATCCGACACATAGTATGAACTTTGAATGGACTTGATCTTTCACGCATTAGGAGAGTTATAGAGATATTTCACTTTTTCGAAGAAAAAAAAAGCCCCCCATTTTCACCCCCTTCGGCCGATTTTGCCCATTAACGAACTAGACCGAGATGTTAAAGGGATGCATATTATGTAAAAAATTCGAAGTGATTGGTGCAAAATTTCGGTAGTTATCGTGTCCACAAGAAAGTGATACATCTATACAGATAGATAGATACATATATACATAAATTATATATAAACTTTTGAATTGACGGGGGTTTTGGGGTCTAGGGGATGTGGAATGCGAAGATATGTCGAAATTGTCCGAAAGTCGAACCATGGTTCCCATTGCAATAGTTAGTTTTCTAATGAAATCTACCTAACAAATACACACACTAATACAGCCATCACAATTAACACCGGTTATCAGACAGATTCTACACTCACCAAAAGTACACGGGGCTTCATGACCGCGTTGTCGTAGCCCCTAAACTGAGGAACCAACCAACCAAGTATACCATCTCCTGCACCATTATATTTATCTTCGTTGTATTTCTCATTTATCGTTTCCCGATCCCAAATTCCCCCGATAGCATTGAATAGTTCTGCTTTGAATCTATGTTACGAAATGTGACTGTCCAGAAGCAAGAACAATAGTTATTTTAACTCATTGGCCTGATTATTACGTATTATCCTATGAGTAGAAATACATATTCAGATGATGTGATCAGCTGACGAGGCACACGTTAACAAGGCCACCAGCGTGCTTCTTCCAATTAAGTTAAACTCCCTCATCACGATCGAACTGCTCAATGAAGTTAGAGCCACGCTCGTGTTTCCACATAACTGAACCGCTCGTTACTAAAGCAACGTCAGATTAGGGATGAAGAAATACAGAAATGTATACAAACACGGAAGATATGCAAGTTTACATATTTCATTACCAGTGAGGATACTTTTAAATCAGGAAAAATACTTGTTCTCACTCTTGAATGCATACCCACAACCAAACGTTAATTATTCATAATGTTGAATTTTGGGCTTATGCCGTGTATTATTATATTAAAATTCGACGCGTTTCGAAAGAAACGATGTCTTTCTTCGTCAGGAACAATCTGAAATATGAAAAAAGATTGCTAAGAGAAAGCAACTAAGAACATATAAAAGGTGCCCAAAGATGGACGCCATTATTGCCCCATGTAGGGACAACGAAAAGCAGCAGTGTATTACTTTCTCAGGGTTCTGATAATAGGTGATGGAGTAATGTTACTGTCGTACATATTGTGCCCGTTTCCTGGCGGGAAGCAATGGCCCGGGCAAAACAGCACAGCCTTCCCAGAAAGTAACACAATATTACAACATAAAATTGTCCGGCTCCATGGCAAATTGGTTAGCGTGCTTCCCGGTGGGGCCATCAGGGATTTCAATCTCCTCGGGTTAATTCCCGTGGCCCGGGGACTGGGTGTATGTGATGTCTTCATCATCACTTCATCCTCTTTACGACGCGCAGGTCGCCCACGGGGGTCAACTAGAAATACCTGCACTCGGCCTCTCAGGAGGCCACACGAAAAAGAAAGAAAAATACAAAATTGTTTAACTAATATTTATTTTGAACAAAGCAAAGCGCGGTGGGTCGATAGAAAAATAACTCGGAGAGTTAAAAGGATGCGTGTGTATCTATCATACCAAAAATTTGAAAGAAAATTAATCATCAGGATAACTCAAAAAAAAAAAACCAAGTTTATTAAAATATCTACTTTTATTCATTCACCTTTTCAGTGATTTGCATATCCAACCTCGTGCTTAGTTAGGACGGGAGAAACTTCCCTAACACTGAATGAAGAATCACTTGTTAAAATTTTCTTAAGTCCTGAAATTAACCAAAATACCTTTTCTAATAATTAAGAAGAAATCAAGGAATGATGTAGGCTATATATGTTTACTCCTCCGCAGTCAATAACCCCCCCCCCCCTCCCTCCTCCTCCCCTCTATCCCTTATTTACTGTCGATCACGACTTATATAATAGAAATCCGACTGTGTCCGCCATTAAGCGCGTGATTTACCAAGTACAGTATTGCCAACCCTGCGCTTACGGTACTACTATGTATATTTTTTATTAATAGTATAATTTGTTGAATCCGGACCAATGGTCTTTGACAATGGTTACAGCCTACCTCGTCCAGATCAATGGACTTTGACAATGGTTACAGTCTAACGTGTCGTCAACAGTGCCCCACTAGCATCCCACGGCTAAGGTCTCACCTCATCCCGACCATTTTAACCTTCGTTTTGTCCAATCCAATGGGTTTGGTCAATGATTACAGCCTAACACATCCAATCCAATGGTTTTTGACAATGGTTACAGTTTAACTAGTCCAGATCAATGGTTTTTGACACTGGTTACAGCCTAACGCGTTCAGTCCAATGGTTTTTGACAATGGTTACTGTCTAACTCGTACAGATCATCGGTTTTTGACACTGGTTACAGTCTAACGCGTTCAATCCAAAGGTTTTCGACAATGGTTATTGTCTAACTCGTCTAGATCTATGAGTTTTGACAATGGTTACAGTCCAACGCATCCAATCCAATGGTTTTCGACAATGGTTACAGTCTAACGCGTTCAATCCAATGGTTTTCGACAATGGTTACAGACTAACTCGTCTAGATCTATGAGTTTTGACAATGGTTACAGTCCAACGCGTTCAATCCAATGGTTTTCGACTATGGTTACAGTCTAACTCGTCTAGATCTATGAGTTTTGACAATGGTTACAGTCCAACGCATCCAATCCAATGGTTTTCGACAATGGTTATAGTCTAACTCGTCCAGATCAATGGGTTTGGACAACGGTTACAGCCTAACGTGTCGTCAACAGTGCCCCACCAGCTATCTCAACCAGACCATTCTAACCTTTGTATGCGTTCCTTCGGAGGGGAAATAAAGCCAGTGGGCCCATGTCATAGATTAATGGCATGTAAAAGAACCTTCCACTAACTAAACTTGTGTGAAGCTAAATGTGTAGGTTAGATTTAATTAACACTTTAAGTTCCAACGTTAATCGCCAGGTACTGGTTGCAGTGGCATCTAGTCGTCAAGTTCAGAGCTAGGTGTCGTTGACGGTAGCATTTGGTAGTAAAAGTGGGAACTACTACTTGAAATCGATCGTCTGCAGTCCTTACCTGAATTACGGATAACACACACTAATACAGCCATCACAATTAACACTGGTTATCAGACAGATTCTACAATCCTCCAATGTACACGGAGCTACATGACCGCGTTGTCGCAGCCCCTAAACTGAGGAACCAACCAACCTACGTTTTTTCTAATCCAATGGGCTTTGACAATGATTTAACCTGCGGGCCGTGTCAGCCATACATACGCCGCTGGTATTAGTCACCCACAGTGGGGTTGTCGTGGTGTATTTTGTATCCCTCATGTTGACAACTCATACATACATACTGTACATACATACCCCTGGCACTACAGCCCATGAAGGGCCTAGGCCTACCAAGCGACCGCTGCCCAGCCATTTGGACTGCAGATATTGGGGCGACGCGTGATCAACGCATCAGGTCCCCTCGGGGCGCTGCCTCACTGTCAGACAGCTACGCAATTGTCCTCACGAGGCTGAGTGCACCCCGTTCCAGCCCTCACGTCAGCTGGTGACGTCAATATGTGCGCCTCGTTGTGTGCGCTTTGGTGGCAGTTTAGTATACTAAATACGCTGTTGAGCTTGGCTGCCGTTGTTAAATGAGCAATTAATAAAATCACATGTTTACGTGATTCAGCACATATATCCGGTGACCATGGTTAGTAATTACAATTGATGATGTCAGCCCAGAAGATGAAATGTGGTATGAAAATCATATATTACTGAAATGAAAGCGAAAAAGAAAATAGTGATATTTTAGGTAGAATTAATGAAAATTCCTGATCCCTAAAATTGAAATCTAAGAAATTATCTAGGTCTCTCAGGAGACTTTCAACATCGTGCCCACATGGCTGTATCATTACTCTATCATCCATAAAATGTGTATTTTGTAATGCGGTCCATCATGACCTCTACCAAATCTCCACTGTATAAACAAATTCCAGATGTAACAAATTATGCCTAGTCTACACTCATAGACATTGTAATCGAGTCTACTTAGGAAAAAGATCCGTTTCCTTCGAATGTAATTCTTAAGAATCCTGTAAATCATAAATCATCTACTATTATTTTTAGTCAAATGAAGCTACGTATCACCTTCCATTAAATGGTACACGACTCATAATAATAAGGTTCAGAAACGAATTCATATAGCCTATACAACTCCTAATAATACACCAATTGATTTAACCTCAAACATTTCTTAAATTCTGTAATAATAATAATAATATTAATAATATCGTATGGCCTCGGGTGCCTGGTGCAAGCTTTGCTATTTGACACCCAGAGAGTAGCTTGCATGTCGAATTTCGTAGTTCCTTGACTATGAAAGTCAAGGAGGTTAGATGTTAGATATCTAATCTCCATGAACACAATAGCGCTTTCTAGTAGAGAAATGAGGAACTTTGTGCTGGCGGAAACTCCCGAGATTAATTTTGCCATTATGAACTCGGCCTACTGAATTCAAATGGGTTCTTTGACATGCCAACATCGTATGACATGCGTATCGTATTTTTGCCGCCTTTCAAAAATCACTTACCACGGCCAGGAGCGAACCTGCAATCTTGGGGTTAGTAAACCGACACGCTATCCACTCACCCACTCTGTGTCAAATGTCGATCCTAATTCTGGTAATTCTGGAATAATCATGAATTCAGATATTGAGATTTTATATCAAAATGACGTATAATCTAATGCTGTAGCATGATCAAATCAAATAGAGTATTAAGAGGACTTTCTACCTGGTGTTGTCTTGTATCGGACGTATTCTCTGGGACCCGTGGTCTCCTCATCCTCATCATCTGCCTCTGGGTCCACCATCCCTGTAAAATTCCCGGAAACTCCTTCCTTCTCCGTCTTAATTCCATGCCTCCGGTGTCCTGAAATACTGGATTCCGACACTGCATTCGTTCATCATAGGATGTCCAATCGCTTTAAAGTTCCCCTATTAGTTTAATTTAATTCATGTTCATTGCTCCTGCATATATACAATATTCAAAATGTCTTCCACACTTCCATTTCTACACTCGCACGTGGGTCATCTAACCCTCAGGTTAGTTAACACAATACGCTCCTGCTGTGATATGATGTAGTTTGAACTATAAGTACAGCCAAGTTAGGCATTTCCACTCATAAATTTGAGTCCTCAATATCTTTACTTACATGTACTTTATATCACAGATTTCATTAGATACACGCAACCGTGAAACATCAGTTCCAGATTTAAAATCACTTGCACTGGTAACATACTGTATGATATATTTGGTGTCCGAACGCCCGCAATGGACTTGACTTAGGACTAAAGTCGCTGCTCTCACACACCTGCCTTTCTACGTAGTTCCACTTCCGTATACAAACTCTGCCACTTTCAAATGAGGCAAACTTCACTCTCGCCTCGCAACAAGAGCTTCCTATTTCACGAACTGTGTGCTGGATTCTGACTTCATAGTATCTTGCGCGCAATAAAATAATGCTTATCTCAAATAAAACACTGGTGTCTCCACAAACTGATACAACTGCAGACTTTCAGTTTAACTTCATGTTCCGGTTGTTCGTAAATTTTCTATCGTCACCGTGAACCACGCTACGTAATTACTTCCTACGGAATAGTTTTTGACCTCCACCCGTACTTGGTTTCAACCGAACTGTCCTCGTTCGAAAATTTCGGCCAACTAAACTGCTCTCTCTTAACACGAAGTCCCTCTCCAATGCTCTTAAGGGGTGGTAAGTAGGGCTACGGGAGGTAGTCTCTCCCTCTCTTGCTCTCAACCATAATATTTTAATGTAATTCGTAGGGTAATATGATCTAAAATAATTGTCAGGCGTAGTTTTAATTATTCTTCACGCTTTAATGTTTCAAAAACTACTTTCTTGCCGTAGTCTATTACTTTCTTATAATCATGAAAACATCAATGACATGTGACCTGATCTCACGCTTGTGCTAAGTGCACGATGAAGGACTTGATGGAGGCAACACCTGAAGCACGTGATGTGGCAAAATACTGGGCATATAGTAACATATATTAGTATATAGTTTCACTGACTGTTTTGATGAGATTTTATATAGTACCAGCTAAATACCATGTATGATGTACTTTTTCTTGAGACTGATGTTGCTTCTGACACGATTAAATAAACCTATTTTTTTAAATTCTTTGCAATTTTGAAATCGGAAGTCATTTTTACGTCACAACCGCAGAAAAGTTATCTGTACTTATCTCGAACTTCCTGTATAATAGCACAATTGTAACTGTTCATATTTCAAACAACGCTTGATAAGATTATTGATCAATAACTGGGTTTCGGAACATTATAAATCATATACTATACATGCGATTGATCAATCTCTACATAGTATAAAACAGAGTCCCCGATACTTGGATGTTATGCTCTGCGGTAACGATCTCACCTGTTGTTCCCAAGGTTGCAGGATCAAATCCTGGCGCAGTTATTGGGCATTTGAGAGTTCGTAAATGCGAGGGAGTCGTGTCAGTAGATTTACTGGCACGTTAAAGATCTCCTTCCGGGCAAAATATGGCACCCCGGGGTCTCTAAAGGCCATGGTAGTTAAAAGGGAGGGATATTATTACATCTTCGATGTAACGGGTAATCTCGAGAACCACTGGATGGATATTGATGTGATTTTCACCATTGTGTTAAGGATTTCAAGGAAAGGGTTTCTGTACAAGAACATTCATTTGTGACCAAAGGAAGCCGAGCAGTAACGATTTCAGTCAATCAAGACGAAGAAAACCTGCCGTCCATGCGCCTTTTAAGCTTACGCTGGGTAAACCGTTAAGAATATCTATATACACTGACTGAACAAATGCCATGGGATAGTGGATCACTGATGCGCAGCTGAGTTGTCTGCGCACAACACGCCCCCTGTGCCAGCGGCAGTTGTATACGAGACTTGTGAGAAGTGGTTGTACACGTGACAGGTGTAACATGCAACGTCGTCGTGAGCTGACACTATGGTGGTTGGTTGGTGCTCGACGGATGGGAAGTGCAATTTCGGCAGTGGTGTGGGAATTCGGCTTGACACGGTCAACCATGTCCACCTCCAGGGTGTATCGTGAATGGTTGAATACGGGTGTCACTATCCATAACAGGCGAACGATCGGCCGTCCAGCCACCCTCGATGACCGTGACCGGCGATATCTGAGATGGATTGCCAATAGTGACAGAAGGGCAACAGTGCAACAAATCACGTCTCAATTCAACATAGGCCGTGCTAGACACGTCTCCCAGTGGACAATCCTTAGGAGCATGGGATATGGGAGCCGGCGTCGCACACGGGTGCCATTGTAAACCAACGTCATTGAACACAACGGCGCGCATTTGTCGGCAATCACCAGGGATGGACACTGGAACAATAGCGTAACGTGATATGATCGGACGAATCATGATTTCAACTGCACCATACCGATGGGAGTCACCGTGTGTGGCGCAGACCACATGGATCGATGAATCCCACCTGCCTCGAAGGTTTGGTCTAGGGCGGTGGTGTGTCTGTTATGGTTCGGAGTGCATCTTCCTGGTATGGAATGGGTTTCCCAGTTTTCTGGAAGAGACTTACAATGGTCCGCGGTATGTTGAGCTGCCAGAGGAGACCCCACACGCTATTAGGTGACTATCCCATGACATTTGCTAAGTCAGTGTACTAAGTGTAATAATTTTTCAGCATGAAATGTTCTACCAAACTCTCCCCGACAGCATAACTCTATCTTTAATACATCGCCCACTGTAAGTGTTTTTACGTTTTCATTTCTTCCAAAAATCTCCTTTCAGTATAGATTTAAATTACTAGCTTCGGAGCTAGTTTACGAGCTAGCGAGCGTGCCTACTACCCCAGCTTCAGCCAGCATCAAACTGTCGATTCATGTCAAGTTGAGTCTTCAGAGGAGAGTACAGTATATGTGTTTGGAGTTCCGCAGTTCACCTCGGCTTTTCTAAATTGTGCCTGCGACCTGCAACCCTTTTAAGCTTACGCTGGGTAAACGGTTAAAGATAGCAGGCAAAGGCCGGGCGGGTTGCTAGTGACTTATATACAGTACGTATGATATACAGGATATTATCATATTCATGAGTCTATGCGACACAGAAGTCCCATTTTAACAAGCCAATTGTGCAATAGCATAATAACTGCGTCAGGAAGAATATCAGTCTTCACGTTCATGTAAATAAACACCGGAAAATAGTATCCTTTTGACTCATAGAGCCACCCATTTTTCCGTATGGACTTGCTATAATAATCAAAAGATTTCCTTAGTTCCGGCCTCGTCAATACAATTTATTCAAATTTTTGTGATATAATCACATGTCACTTAATTTACATCGCTACATGTTTCGATGCCTATTTGCATTGGCATCATCATCAGCCTTTCAATGTATTGGCAGCACTTAAAATCACTTTGTACTTTGGATGTGATAAAATGTTAACATAAAAACACACTCAAATCCCTTATACACTTAATCACTTAAAAAGTTTTTTTTAAACCGTTTTTAAAAGTTTTTAAAAATATGGTAGACACTCATTATAAAAGCCTTGAAGGTTTTGATTTTCTTTCTTGAGGTTTTCCAAATTCAGTTCCTGATGTTATCTCCGAAATTTCTGGTCAAGGGTTTCCATTCCCAACTGGAAAGAAATGACGCTAGGAGTAAGAAAATGTGAATATATCACAAAAAATTGAATAAATTGCATTGATGAGGCGGAACTAAGGAAATCTTTTGATTATTAGAAAATAGCATGTTGTGATATTTTCTGGTGCACCAAATAATGCTATTGTATTTCAGTCTGAACATTTAAATGATTTTGCGATTACGATATCACATTGGACGACAGGCACAGTACCTTATTTCCACAATAGAACAGCATCATATGTCGGTAACTATTAAACCACTCTTCGGTTGTTATTGTAGCGGCCTTCATGATCGTTGTTGTAATTGCAGTCGAACCATTGGCTAATTATCATTGATACACGATGCAACGTATATGGGGAAATTGGACTCAGTATGCAAACTAGTGCGATCCATATGCATAATAGTAAATGCCAACCTCATTTTAATTGTGCACAATTAATTGTCCTGTCTATACGTTACGACTTCACGTCACAGTTACTGCAGAGTGAAACATTGCGTCTACAGAAACCCTTGAAAGAAAATTACACTGCGTAATTCTTGAAAGATTGATGTTCTGTTGGTCAACGCGTTAATGTGCCATGTAGTTAAACGTTAAGTTTTGAAGTCATCTTTTTCAGTGTTGCCTATAGAAATTATCAGTTGTAACTCTTCAGTCGGTCATCGAGCCTCTGTGGCTTGGTGTACGCGCCATTGCCTGTCCTTCTCGTTAGCCGTGCGCGATTACAAATTAGCTGTGTAATAGGTATATTAACCCGCCATCGGTATCGTTGTTAGGTTGATCCTAACAAAAACATTCTTTATTATGAAAAGTTTTTTGTTTTAAGACTCAACCTTTTCAAACTCCAGGTATTCTCAAATGAGTATATGAGTCACATGTTTTGCTTTGTTATGCGATGATTCACGCACACGCGTCACGTGTGGGAAGGTGGAAAGTGAGTGTCACAGGCAGTGTTAGGTGGCTTCTAGCCTCGATACCTTTGGCGTTACATTTTTTGCGGGTTCCGTGCTGGTGTAAAATTTTTGTGAGAAGTGTCAAAGTGAAGTTTTAAAGGCTAATAGGCCTAGTGAATCTGTTCTTTTGAGCTGGATTGATGAAGAAGACGACGTATTTACAGATGTTGAGCAAGGCTGTGCTTCTGACTGTCTAAGAGATGCCCCTAGTGAACATTCCATGCATCAAACTGATACTGAGCAATCCAACGATTCAGATAGTTCTTTTAGCATATGGCTTTTAGTGCCGGGAGTGTTCGGCTCGCCAGAGTTAGTAGCTGCTTCTAGCGGACACCCATGGGGTGAGCTACAAGTACCGTCGCGTGTGGAGTGTTGTCTGGGGAAGGAAAGTGTGAATGTATGGACTAGGAATTGGAAGGTATCGGCTGTGGCCTATAGTTAGGGACCAACCCCGGCATTTGCCTGGAAGGAAGATGGGAAACCACAGAAAACCATCTTCAAGGTTCCCGGTTTGCGGATACGAACCTCCTCGCCTGCGGGATGTGAGCGACTGCCTGCAGCCACGCCGTAACAACCACGGCTAACTCACCCGGTATTCAAATAGTGAAATGAGTGAACAGGACAATGATAGAAAATAATTATGATCAAATTTGTTGTTTAGCAATGTAATGCCAATGTTTTTGTTCCTTTTTATAATATTTAGTAATGTTTATAGTCGCCTCCGTAGCGTAGCGGTCAGCATGGTTAGCTGCCGCCCCGGAGGTACTGGGTTCGATTCCCGGCTCTACCACGAAATTTGAAAAGTGGTACGAGGACTGGAACGGGTTCTACTCAGCCTCGGGTGGCCCAAATGAGTAGAGGGGGTTCGATTCCCCCTCAGCCATCCTCGAAGTGGTTTTCCGTGGTTTCCCACTTCGTCTTCGGGCAAATGCCGGGATGGTACCTTCTTCAAGGTCACGGCCGCCTCCTTCCCTCTTCCTTGCCTATCCATCCTAACCATCCCTTACCTTCCCTCATGAGGTCCCTGTTCGCTTTGCAGGTGAGGCCGCCTGGGCGAGGTGCCAATCCCACCTCACCAGTTGTATCCCTTCCGATTCGATGTTCCCAGCTCTAGGACACTGCCCGTAGAGGCGGTAGTGGTGAGTTCCACCGACCTGGAGGGTAAACGACAAAAAAAAAACTTCTAAAAGAACGAAAATAATGTAGGTGTCAAAATTGTAGTACCATAGTTAATTTTTAGGTAATAAACTATTGTGGATATATACAAATATGTAAATATATACTTACCTAGATATATACTAAATAACCAAAGACTGGTATAATTTATTCTAATTGCCAAGAAGAGCCCGTATAAGCACTAAATCGTATACCAAGCTGATGTTAGGGATCGCCTAAACACGCTATCTCTCGCGTAAGTGAGGCCAACGCTACCGATGGTGGGTTAAATATGGTTCTCCCAGTTATACGTTTAGAGCAACGAAGTTTCAATTATTGTAAGTAGGCTAGTCGGTGTTAATATACTGAATACCTACGTTGTTTGGAGTGTTTGCTGACGAAATTGCAAAATGCTGGGGTAAATTATAAACTATGGATTGAACGCCACTACTCAAATCCAGTGTGGCAATTTGCACTTCGAATTGGAAGAAATTAGGAGGTGATAAGGACAGAGAGTTATAACTACTCTCATACATAGGAGAAAGTAGGCTATATGTTCTTTCCTGAACATCTTGTTATACTTGTGGTCACACTGTCCTTATGCAAGGTTTCGACAATAATGTATAACTATCTAACGGGTTGTTACTTCTTCACGCAAAATTTTATCTCCAGCAGAGATGTTGGTTGGTTCCTCAGTTTAGGGGCTGCGACAACGCGGTCATGTAGCACCGTGTACTTTGGGTGTGTGTAGAATCTGTCTGATAACCGGTGTTAATTGTGATGGCAGTATTAGTCTTTAATTCAGGTAAGGACTGAGACGGTCAATTTCAATTAGTAATTCCTAATTTTGTTACCAAATGCTAATGTCAACGTCACCTAGCTGTGAACTTGGCTAATAGATGACACCGCAACCAGCAACTGGCAACGAACGTTAGAACTTCCCCTTCGAAGGAAGACATACTGAAGGATTTTAACAATATTACAAATCCGATGACTTCGGCCGAGTTTGAAGCCGCGATCTTGACCATAGCAGTTCAGCATGCTACCGACTACGGCACCGAAACCGATTCTACCTTATTTAGAATCAAGGTTTTTTGTTTGTTGTTTGATTCATGTCAAATTAATGCAGAGGTTTGCATTGGTTCAATTCCTGTCTGTAGTAGTAGTTGTTGTTTCATTTAGGATCTTTGCGACATTGTGGTCATGTAGCCCCGTGTAGAATTTGTCTGATAAACTGTTTTATTGAGGTGTCTGTAATTTGTAATTAATAATGAATGAAAATCCACAGCCTGCTTCCAGTCTCCGACCGGGTCAGGAATGGAATGAATGAAGCCCCCATCTAGCGGCGAGGATATGAACTGTGCCGGCTGCCGAGGCCTGACGCACTCCTTTGGGGCAATGATTAAATGAATGACAGATGAAATGAAATGATAGTGGAGAATGTTGCTGGAATGAAATTTTGACAGGGAAAACCGGAGTACCCGGAGAAAAACCTGTCTGCCTCCGTTTTGTCCAGCACAGATCTCACATGGAGTGACCGGGATTTGAACCACGGACCCAGTGGTGAGAGGCCGGCGTGCTGCCGCCTAAGCCACGGAGGCTTCGTAATTAATAATAACTAGTTGAAACCCGTCAAAAATGACGGTCAATAGAAAAATATTTACTGAAGAATTTTCTTATGTAGGCCTACTGTATATTCTTTGTACGATTATTCTTTGGCTCAATTGAAACTATAAGGGCGTCAAAAGATTGCACTCTCAACATTGCAAAATCTGCTGGCCATGACTGAAAAATTGATGAGGCAAATTGAGACCTATACGTTCCACAGTTTTCCCTTGAGCTTCATTGATTGTGACAGAGTATGCCAAATATATTCGAAAATATTGCCTCTTAAAACAAAATGATAGTGTTTTATCGGATGCTGTTAAATCAAGTAGAAGGATGAGACCTCTCTGCCTAATTTTAACTGCACTTATTATTTCCAAATCCAAGCAATATAGTTGCATTTAGGAGCCCTTGGGAAACGTTCAGATTTCTAAGCAGCATAACGGTTCAAGCGTTTGGAATATGTGGAGGCAAGTCATTTAGTTCCAAGGAATTCAAGAACTCTGAGGAGTCTAATAAAACTGGCCGCAAACCGTCACATATAATTTTGGAATATAACGAAGAAATGCGATGATGTGCACCTCCATACATCTTAAAACAATGTGGACCATATGGGTGTGGCACAGTAACATTGGCACCAAATGAAACGAAGGACATAGCATTGTACTGCCGATTAGTCTCTCTGAAATTCCTTGAGATATCATCTCCAGTGAAAAATAATTGTTGCAGCATGTCAAATATTTTATATTTAGTCAGATTAATTTTACCATTACAACAGCAAAGGTCAAAGTAACCAAGTGTAGATTTCTCTCAAGAGAAATACAGTGCAGAACAATGTTTACATTTGTTCGTCAAGGACCCTACACTGTAACGGAATAGTATCTGGAATTGTATCTGAAATGCCGTATTCATATTGGAGTTTAAAAGTGGCTTCGTATTTTTTTCCGATTTCCCACTTGTTTGCGGCTAATGTTCTATTTCGTAAAATGGGTTTATTTATAGCAGCATTTCTCCCCAAATTAACGTCATATTAAATAATACTATAGTGGACTGCATCAACGCAGCAGCCAAATATTAAATAGCAAATAATAACTTACTTCCATTGCCAAAATCAACTGCGTGGTTAGACTCATTGTTATGTACTCTAAAAAAATAATCAATAAACAATAATATTCACTTATACAACTAAGTTCAGAGACTTCCATTCTCAAGTTGGTTGCTGATGAGAATGCGATGAGACTGATCGCCAATAATAAAATCCTTGCAATTTTTGCAATTTGCTTGCAATTGCAACTCAGGATGACGAACTTCATTTTGAAATAAACAGAAAGAAACTGCTCTAAATAATCAATTTCCATCACCTGTTGAAGGTACAATACTTTGCATTTCCATGACAGTAAATTATGCAAGGGAGCATAGAATCACTTCGCCAGCCACCGTAATGGAGGGAGTTTTAGAATTATATGTTCAGTGTTTTTCAAAAATCGTATTAACACAGGGAAGCCCAGTCTTAAGGCTACATTCTGAGCTATCGCCCCAGATTCCAGGTTCGATCCCTGCTCTGCCCAGAAATTTAATTCTGGTCTGAGTGCTGGAACGGGGCGCACTCTTGAGGCAAACCTAAGAAGAGAAAAATTTGATTCCCATCTCAACAATATTGGATGTGGTTTTCCGTGGTCTCCCACTTCCACTCCAGGCAAATACCGGGATAGTTCCTAACTTAAAGCCTCAGTCGTCAACTCTCCATTCCCCATACTAATTACAAATGCACACATCAATACAGCCGTCACATTAACTCAGGTTATCAGAGAAAGGTTTACATTCACACACCAAAGTAGACGGCGCTGAGTGACCACGATGTCTGAGTCCATCAAGTGAATTATGTTCGACAATTTTCTCTCAAGGCGAAGCGATTGTGCCGATTTTTATTTAATAATTTAAAAGTATCTGGCAACGTAAATCATGGAGAATTCCTTACCTTACGGGAATAATAAACGTAACATATGTTTAGACAATGTAATACCAATTGCAAGATAGAATAATTGGGAAATAAAATTACATGTCTGAGGTGGGAATCAAACTCCTCCGACGATGCATAATCAATTTCGTTGTCCACAATGTTAGCCGCTGAGCCACCCAGACAACGAAATTAGAGTGCAATATTGAGTGACGTAAACAACAAACGCACTCAACTGCCAGTTATAGTTCATCAATATTTCCCTTATTTCATGATTCTATTCCAGTATATATCGGGATACAACATAAGCGATATTTCCCTTTTCAATTCTCATAAACAAAGATCACACTACGATACGGTGGATCGTTTATCCGCCATTTCTCTCATGAAGAAACGCCATTGTGGCCATTTTTCTTTAAACATATAAAAATATACCGTAACATATATTTTTCTTTTAAAGACACACTGCAAATCTGCATGCCAAGAGCTTTCGTTAGAATGCCATACGAAGCCAATCGGTTAAGTCGTTTTCAAAATCTCGTGTGTACAAAAAATACCTTAGTGTTTTAAATATATATGGCAACAGAGAATTCGTTACTTTACGGGAATGATAAAAGTGAAATATATTTCTACAATGTAATACCAATCGTAGGAAGGAAGAAAACAAAAAAAACCATATCCGAGGTGGGAATCGAACCCTCTCGACCATGCAAAGGATGGCAACAGAGAATTCGTTACTTTACGGGAATGAAAAAAGTGAAATATGTCTCTACAATGTAATACCAATCGTAGGAAGGAAGAAAATGAAAATAAAAGAACGTATCCGAGGTGGGAATCGAACCCTCTCGACCATGCAAAGGATGGCAACAGAGAATTCGTTACTTTACGGGAATGATAAAAGTGAAATTTGTTTCTACAATGCAATACTAATCGTAGGAAGGCAGAAAACGAAAATAAAAAAAAAACATATCCGAGGTGGGAATCGAACCCTCTCGATCATGCATAATACATATTTCTAGGTAGTAACCTTATCCCCTTGGCCATCCAGACAACTATGTGACACTTCAGTATTAAGCTATCTAACCAGTATACACACTCAACCTGCAGTTTAAGTCCTTCAATTCGTGGTTTATTTAATATAATTCTATTTCAATGCATATTGTAAAAACATAATTAACATTATTGGAGACCCTTTTTAATTCTCATAAACAAAGATCTCAGTTAGACGCGACCGGAATCGCCATTTTCCTTGTTGAGAAAGGCCATTGTGCGCATGCGCGGGAGTGTCAAATATTACATATTTCTTTAATCATTTAAAAATATACCGTAACATATATTTTCCTTTTAAAGAAACTCTGCAAATCTGCACGCCAAGAGCTTTCGTTAGTGTGCTCTATTAAGTAAATCGGTTCTGTCGTTCTCTCAATCTCGTGGTAACAAAAAATCACCTTACTGTTTTAAATATATAGATAATAATAATAATAATAATAATAATAATAATAGTGTTATTTGTTTTACTAACTACTGCGATTTTTAGAGACGCCGGGGTCCCGGAATTTTGCCCCAAAGGGGATCTTAAATGTGCTAGTAAATCTACTGATACGGCTCCCTTACATTTGTGCACCCTGAAATACCAGCTGACCGCGCTGGGATTCAATCATTCAACCTTGGGCACAGCAAGTGATAACGTCATCGCTGAGCCACGCAGCCAGCCTATTTGTAATTCAGGTGAGGATTGAGAAGGAGACGGTCATGGCCTTAAGTTGGGAACTTTCCTGCCATTTGCCTACGGACGTTCAATTGAAATGCCCTGCTATGGCCATTGGCTGCAATTCAAATATAATAATAAACAAAGTAGAGACAACATCCTAATGTTTTTACTACAGTATATTACTATTATTATCGTGGGAACTGTCCAGCTGACGTCGAGAAGACAAGCAGGACACTAGAGTAATTGTATTTGCAATTCCCAGCCTCAGCAGACGTGTCCAGCAAGGCGCGCTCCGTGGACTCTAGAGAGATAACGCGACAGATCCAGCCACAGGGGTATTCCCAGCGGCATTGCACTCTGCTTCTACGTCACTCACATGAAATGGTGTGTAATGAAACATTTTCAAGCACTGTAATATCCCATTCCAAGCCCCGAAACAGGCACTTGCATAATTAACAATGACATATTTGCAATATGTGATGTGATTTACAAATAAACGGATTGGTGTTCTAAAATTTGGATTAAACTAATAAGACAAATTGTGATTATGTGTGTGACAGAGAGTTCAGTGGAGAACTAACATAGGAACTTATTATTATTATTATTATTATTTATTTATTTGAGCGAAAATTCCCCTACAGGAGAGCGATTAACCTTGATCACATGATGTCATTTGGAGGCGTGTCTCCTCCGCTCCTCCCAAAATCTCTTCATTCTCGCGGAATGTTCCCTCTTCCTCTCATCCGTCCACTTTTTTCCAGGTTGTCGTAATGATCTTGGTTCGAACTTAACATTCTTGATTTTCGTCTGGCACTCAGTTCGGTCTTCCAAATTTTGTATACTGATAATTTGTAAGTCTCTTTGTACCTTTTTAAGCCATTCTGTGCCGCATTTGCTCTGTGTTATGATACTGAGTAGTTTCTTGGGCAATCTGGAGGTGGCCATCCTGTGGATGTGAGTGTAAAATTTGGCTCTGCGTTTTCTAATTTCGTCTGTTATCGTAATGGTGTTTTGATAGAGTTCAGTACTAGGTCTCTTCATCCAAATGCCGTTTCTGTTGATTGCTCCGTAGATCTTCCGGAGAATTTTTCGTTCCTGCTTTTCCAGTTCCCTAATCTTGGAATGACCATCGATTACTATTGTTTCACCGACAGTAGTGGCTACGCTGGCTAAAGCACTGCGTTAGGTCATGGTGCCAAGCTCTCAGCTGACTGGGTAGACGCGTGGGTTCGAGCCCCACCGTCGGCTATCCTTGAAATGGTTTTCCGTGGTTTCCCATTTTCAACACCAGGCAAATGCTGGGACAGTACCTTCTGACAGGCCACGGCCGCTTCCTTCCACATTCTTGTCCAGTTTCATTCATCTTCATCCTTTCCATCTCTGATCCTGATCACTTTTGTGATACTTTCAATGTTTAGCTTGGCCCATTTGTCGGTCAAATTTTATTTATTGTTACTGAGATCCCCGAATGGTAATTATTTATTTACAAATGTTAATTGCTTAAACCATATGCATAATCTTGTTATCGATCACTTATTCATAGATATTATAGTTCTCACCTCGAGTGTTACAGTCGCTCGCTACCTCAGGCGTCCTCACTCACGACATACAGGACATCTACTGGTTGATCCACTGTCCGCTGAGTAGTGTCGACTGACGTCACCCTGACTTTCGTTTGACCAATGGCAGGTCTTTGTCTGGTCGGGCGATCTCCAAACTTCGAGAGAGTTCCATGGTCCCTATTTAAGACGCCGCTTGCTGGCGTTCTTCACCACTTCTGATCAACCGCCACTTCTGATCCACCACTTCTGATCAATCATCACTTTGGATCACTTCAACCTGCTGGTCACCGCTACTGCATCTCATGACACCATCGCTGATATCTACGCTACCGAGCAGTTACGTCACAAGATCTGCACCATGACGTATTGCTCAAGATGGCAAGAATAATTGCCAGCCGCTGTACTCTTCACCTTCACCTTAGAGAGGAAACTTGGAATCGTCTTTCGAAATATCGCTGGATCATCTCTTGGAAACTATAAATGTCATTCCTGCGCAAGAAAAGAAGAGAGAGTTGACATTTTATCGATGGTGCACATAACTCTAGGCCATGTACGCCTCCTTCCGAGAAAACAGTGAAGACTTTTAAACCAACATTTATGCTAGCTGGAACTTTTTAAGGAGCTGGCTCTTCAACCCTCTTCAAAGATAAGTTTAATTTTATGAAGAGTTTATATCATACCAGTTATTTTACACTCTTAATTATTTTTTATGGTTCTCTTTTTTACATAGTTTTTGGTGCATCGCCCCCGGGAAACATATCTGTTGCACCCTGGATCCCTATACAAGTTTAATATTGTGGATTTTACATTGACAATTTTTGTTCATTGTGTTTCAACACTAATTCACATTGTACGTTTCAGCTTAAGGCGCATGTTCAGCAGGGGAGGAGAGAAACGTAAGCTAAGCCGGTTTCTTCCGCATCAGACTAAACCTTACTACCTAGCAAGCTGTCATCCTCTGACTTCCAGTACTCGAAGTCACAATATTGACGTGAGTAACAAACAACTTTTGACATGCCTAACCTTGATGAAAAACTTAGCAACGCCAGAGCCTCTTGTAAGGGCAAGCTCACACGGTTTCGTACTTTCTTAACGGAGCTCGAACCCCAAGAGCGTAATCTTGACATAATTTCGCAGAGGCTTAAGAATTATGAACAAGCCTTTGAGAAATATGATGAGATACAATGCAGTATAGAAACTCAGCATCCGGACCAGCAAAGTGATAGGTTGGAAGTTGAAAAATTATACTATCAGGGATTTGCTGAAGCTAAACAGCTTATTAGGGCTTTAACTTTAAAGGAAAAACAAGAAGATCAAACTTCTGCAGCATCTTCTACATCTTCTTCACGCATTATATTACCCAAATTAGAAATACCCAAATTCACTGGTAAAGACATAGAATGGGAACCATTTTTTGAATTATTCAATTCTTTAGTACATGAGAATACTTCTATACCAGTAATACAAAAATTTCACTACTTGCGTCTGGCAGTTCAAGGCAACGCACTTAACCTGATTCAAGCACTTTCTTTGACCAGTGATAATTATGAAGTTGCTCTGAATCTTCTTAAGGATAGATATGGGAACATTCGTTTATCTATTCAACGCCACATACAAAGCTTATTCGAGTTACCTAACGTGCAAGCAGATAACAGTTTATCACTTCGTAAGTTGATTGACACTGCAGAGCAACACGTCAGAGCATTGTCCAATTTAAACCAACCTGTAAATCACTGGGATTTATTTCTAGTTCACCTCATTTCTGCAAGATTGGATGCAAATACATTAAAAGCCTGGGAAACAGAACTTTCCCAGAATTTGCAATGCACTTATGAGGCGATTATTAACTTTTTGAAGGCCAGAAGCCAAGTCTTTTCCGCCATAGCTAATCAAAAAACTAGTAGTTCAGATTCAAAAGCCTTCTCAAAAGATAAGGTTAGCAGTTCTAATCAAAGAATTTTAAGATCACAGGCTCTTCCTGTCGATGCTCGGTCACCTAACCAAATGCAAACGTGCGGTCTGTGTCAGCAATCGCATACTTTATACAATTGTGATGAATTTAAATCCTTATCAGTAGATGAAAGACGAAAGTTCATTACGAACAAAAAACATTGTTTCAACTGTTTGTCAGGAACGCATATGTTAAACAATTGCCGTTCACAACGTTTATGCTTTCATTGTAAGGCTAGACACCATTCACTTTTGCACAGACATGAAAGATCACGGTTATCAGGACCAAGCAGTTCCAATACTAAGTCTAATTCGGAGACTTCTCAAAATAGTGCGCAGTCGTATGCTCAAAGTTCTACCTCGCTTGGCAAAGTCCAGGTTTTATTATCTACCGTGCAGGTTCTATTGAAAAATTCTCACGGAAAATGGGTATCTGTCAGGGGATTATTGGACAATGCCGCTACCAACAATTTTATTAGTGAATCGTTGGTACAAAAGTTAGGCCTTCCAAAACATCCTACCTCAATAGAGGTTACAGGAATAAACTGCTCTAAATCGCAATCCTTAAGCTTTGCTAAAGTGGATCTGAAGGACTCTAATAATCTTGGTACGCAGTTGCAATTAGATTGTTTGATTATCAAGTCTATAGGCAACAATATTCCTGGCACTTCTTATCCTATTCAAAGTTGGAATATCCCGAATTTTGTCCAGCTAGCTGACCCTCATTTCAACAGAGCTTCGCCCGTAGAGCTTCTTTTCAGCTCAAGCGTATTTTGGCAATGTCTTCATTCCAATAAAGTAAAAATTGCTCCTAATGTTTTCTTCCGCGAAACTGATTTTGGTTGGATTGCTACTGGCCAAATATACCGTAATCCTATTCAAACTGTATCGAATTGTTATTTTGTTGGTACCGATTTGAGTCAAGAGCTAACCAAGTTCTGGGATCTTGAGAATGTTCAGGTTACTTCTTCTTCTTCTTCTAACGAAATTTGTGAAAAGTTATACAAGGAAACCACTGACCGTACTGCTGAAGGCAGATTTATAGTAACTCTTTCACGTATTCCCAATCCTCCCGCCATTACGGGCACGCATTCCAGAGCACTTAGGGCACTATTTGCTATTGAAAATCGGTTCAAACAAGATGCTTCTGTCAAAAATCAGTATGCTTCCTTTATGGAGGAATACGAATCATCCAATCACATGGAGGTAATTTCTAAATCAGAAGAAATTGACCATCCTCTAAATGAAATAGTTTATCTAAATCATCACCCGGTATGGAAAAATTCCTTAACTCAAGACAATATAAGAGTAGTTTTCAATGGCTCATCACCAGATTCCAATGGAATCTCTTTAAATGATACCTTGCAATGTGGTCCCGCGATTCAAACAGATCTCACCTCTGTTTTGCTTAATTTTCGAAGGTTTCCTATTGCTGTAATCTCAGATATTAAGCAGATGTACCGGCAGATTCTCGTAAATTCTGAGCAGCAAGATCTGCAAAGAATATTGTGGCGCGATGAGAGTTCCAAACCCATAAAGATATTTAGATTGAAGACTGTGACATATGGCCTGAAGCCTTCAGCCTTTCTTGCGATTCGGTCTCTCCACATGTTAGCCGAGCAAGATGGTCATCTGTATCATCCTATGGCCTCTGAGTCATTAAAAACGGCATTTTATGTTGACGATTTCTTGTGCTCTTTCCCTAATATTTCTGAAGCGCTCCTTGTGTGCGAAGATTTGAAATCCCTACTCCTAGGAGGTGGTTTTCCGCTCCATAAATGGACTTCAAATTCCACTGAATTTATACCAAAATTTTCATCAGAGGTCCCAGTTGATGAATTTGTTGCCATTCCTACTGATGAAGCAGCCGTAAAAGCATTGGGTATTTTTTGGTGTCCTTCTTCTGATACCTTCTCTTATCAGGTACATCTGTCAGAATCTCCCCCTGTAACTAAGAGACAAGTTCTGTCAAAAATCGCAAAGATCTTTGATCCTTTGCAATATATTGCTCCTATAGTTATTGTTGCAAAAATGTTCTTGCAAAAGATTTGGTCATTAAAATCAGACTGGGATGAAAATCTCCCCCTTCCTCTTGTAGAAGAATGGTTAGAGTATCGCAGCAGTTTGCTGGATCTCTCCAAGGTTTCTATACCCCGCCCTTTAATTTCTAATCCCTTATACCAGCAGTATGACCTGCATGTATTTTCTGATAGTTCAGAACGGGCTTATGGCTGTTGTGCATACATAGTAGGATGTTCCTCAGCTACTTTCCCTGGATTTTCTAATTTAGTGTGCGCTAAATCTAAAGTTGCTCCACTTAAAACGGTATCATTGCCGAGATTAGAATTATGCTCTGCTTTAATGGCAACAGAATTAGCTACTAAACTAAATGTCAGTTTAAAGTTAAAATTTCCCTGCACATTTTTTTTGGAGCGATTCTTCTATTGTATTAGCTTGGATTTCCAAGCCTTCTTCTCATTGGAATACCTTTGTGGCAAATCGCGTTTCTAAGATTCATGAAGTCTCTCATTCTGAGCAATGGAGACATGTTCCTAGCCGTGAAAACCCCGCGGATATAATATCACGTGGTTGCACGCCTAAAAAATTGATTTCTTCAGACCTGTACTGGAATGGTCCTCCTTGGCTAAATCAGGAATCATCTTGCTGGCCTCGCTTAGCTAATCAATTTGCAGAAGAAATACCTGATGCCCGTAATGACCCTGTCACGTCGCATCTTACTTCTACTTCTACTAGCCTTTTTCATAGATACTCTTCATTTGATAAATTGATTCGTGTAGTGTCTTATATCTTCCGATGGAAATATTTAGTAATTGATCAACCTTTGAAGCCTCAACCCTTTCTCTCCAGAGTCGAGTTAGAATTTGCTACTTGCAAGATTTTGTTACTTGTTCAGCAGGAAGTATTTGCTCCTGAAAAGCAAGCTCTTATAAGTGGTAAAGATTTACCCAAGTCTAGCAGGCTTTCACCACTCACTCCTTTTCTAGACCAGGACGGCATAATACGTGTGGGTGGAAGATTAGCTATGTCTAGTTGTGAGGATGGGAAAAAGCATCCCATCATCCTTCCTTCAAAGCATCCTATCACTACCCTTATAATAAAAAAATTTCATTATAAACACCTTCATGCTGGCATTCGCACCTTGCTCTGTCTAATTCGTGAACTCTACTGGATCATCAATGGCGTTCATGAGGTTTCTTCTGTTGTCAAAAAGTGTATACCTTGCTTCAAGGTTAAACCAAGGCCCGCCACGCAGATTATGGGTAATTTGCCTCCATTTCGTTCAGAACCTAGTAAGCCCTTCGCTCTTACTGGGATCGATTACGCAGGTCCTTACGTATATCAGACCAATCCCTCTTCATCTAAGCGCAAAATCTTAGGTAAACTTTACATCTCGTTATTTGTATGTATGGTGACGGGAGCTATCCACCTTGAGTTGGTTACGAACGCTTCTGTATCCTACTTTTTGGCCGCCTTTTCTAGATTTTCTGCTAGACGGGGTGTTCCATCTGAAGTTTTTTCAGATAATGCAAAAATTTTTGTAAGCGCTTCTGATCTCTGGAAAAAAGTGTTAAGCTCCCCTTCTGCTAAAGAAAAAAATTCCAACTTTTCCTATTCTAAAGGTTTCAAATGGCATTTCACCCCGCCTTATGCTCCCCATCATGGGGGCCGTTGGGAGTCCTGCATCAAACTTACTAAAAGACAGCTTAAGAAAACTCTTGGTCCTACCATACTTTCTTATGAGGAATTCAACTCTTTAATTATTCAAATTGAAGGTATTGTAAATTCCAGACCTCTGACCCCTCTTTCAAACGATCCTAAGGATCTTTTACCTTTAACACCCAGTCACTTCCTGATTGGTTGTTCGCTTGCTGCTACACCGCCTTTGCTGGTTCGACGCTGTGATCCTAACTTGCCTATCTTTTGGAGAAAAGTAGAATCTTTGCGATGTTCTTTTTGGCGCCGATGGAAGTTAGAATATCTCAGCTTGCTAAATAGGCGTGAGAAATGGCGGCTTCCTCAACCAGATGTACGAGTGGGGGACATGGTTCTTCTTCGGGACCCATCTCCGCCTCTCGTGTGGAACCTAGGTAGAGTTATTCACTGCCATTTTGGCCGTGATAAACGCGTCAGAGTTGTTGATGTTTTAACTAGTAAAGGTCGTTATACTAGACCCATCTCTGCTATTTCTGTTTTGCCTTTCGAGTCTTAGTTTCTCCTCGTCTGTTATCCATGTTTTGCTTTGACTGATTCTTTTGTTTGTTTTCATTCGGAGTTCTCGGAGCATGATCACTTTTGTGATACTTTCAATGTTTAGCTTGGCCCATTTATCGGTCAAATTTTATTTATTGTTACTGAGATCCCCGAATGGTAATTATTTATTTACAAATGTTAATTGCTTAAACCATATGCATAATCTTGTTATCGATCACTTATTCATAGATATTATAGTTCTCACCTCGAGTGTTACAGTCGCTCGCTACCTCAGGCGTCCTCACTCACGACATACAGGACATCTACTGGTTGATCCACTGTCCGCTGAGTAGTGTCGACTGACGTCACCCTGACTTTCGTTCGACCAATGGCAGGTCTTTGTCTGGTCGGGCGATCTCCAAACTTCGAGAGAGTTCCATGGTCCCTATTTAAGACGCCGCTTGCTGGCGTTCTTCACCACTTCTGATCAACCGCCACTTCTGATCCACCACTTCTGATCAATCATCACTTTGGATCACTTCAACCTGCTGGTCACCGCTACTGCATCTCATGACACCATCGCTGATATCTACGCTACCGAGCAGTTACGTCACAAGATCTGCACCATGACGTATTGCTCAAGATGGCAAGAATAATTGCCAGCCGCTGTACTCTTCACCTTCACCTTAGAGAGGAAACTTGGAATCGTCTTTCGAAATATCGCTGGATCATCTCTTGGAAACTATAAATGTCATTTCTGCGCAAGAAAAGAAGAGAGAGTTGACATTTTATCGATGGTGCACATAACTCTAGGCCATGTACGCCTCCTTCCGAGAAAACAGTGAAGACTTTTAAACCAACATTTATGCTAGCTGGAACTTTTTAAGGAGCTGGCTCTTCAACCCTCATCAAAGATAAGTTTAATTTTATGAAGAGTTTATATCATACCAGTTATTTTACACTCTGAATTATTTTTTATGGTTCTCTCTTTTTATAAAGTGCACATTTTTCTGTTGCCTCAACCCCGGGAAAAATTGTTCATTTCTGTTATAAGCACTTAAGTGCAATTGGTTTATTCATTATAAATTATAAATTTATTATTAGGAATAAAAATTGTTATTGTATTGCTCCTTATATTGGTTCTCTAGTCACGTATTTCATGCCCACTACCCCGCTCCGCTTCAGTCTAATTTTCTTGACCACAGTAGTTATTTTGTCCAGGCTTTCGCCTGATGCGTTTCGTTCTCCCGTAACACTGTAACACTCGAGGTGAGAACTATAATATCTATGAATAAGTGATCGATAACAAGATTATGCCTATGGTTTAAGCAATTAACATTTGTAAAGAAATAATTACCATTCGGGGATCTCGGTAACAATAAATAAAATAAAATTTGACCGACAAATGGGCCAAGCTAAACATTGAAAGTATCACAAAAGTGATCATGCTCCGAGAACTCCGAATGAAAACAAACAAAAGAATCAGTCAAAGCAAAACATGAATAACAGACGAGGAGAAACTAAGACTCGAAAGGCAAAACAGAAATAGCAGAGATGGGTCTAGTATAACGACCTTTACTAGTTAAAACATCAACAACTCTGACGCGTTTATCACGGCCAAAGTGGCAGTGAATAACTCTACCTAGGTTCCACACGAGAGGCGGAGATGGGTCCCGAAGAAGAACCATGTCCCCCACTCGTACATCTGGTTGAGGAAGCCGCCATTTCTCACGCCTATTTAGCAAGCTGAGATATTCTAACTTCCATCGGCGACAAAAAGAACAGCGCAAAGATTCTACTTTTCTCCAAAAGATAGGTAAGTTAGGATCACAGCGTCGAACCAGCAAAGGCGGAGTAGCAGCAAGCGAACAGCCAATCAGGTAGTGACTGGGAGTTAAAGGTAAAAGATCCTTAGGATCGTTTGAAAGAGGGGTAAGAGGTCTGGAATTTACAATACCTTCAATTTGAATAATTAAAGAGTTGAATTCCTCATAAGAAAGTATGGTAGGACCAAGAGTTTTCTTAAGCTGTCTTTTAGTAAGTTTGATGCAGGATTCCCAACGGCCCCCATGATGGGGAGCATAAGGAGGGGTGAAATGCCATTTGAAACCTTTAGAATAGGAAAAGTTGGAAATTTTTTCTTTAGCAGAAGGGGAGCTTAACACTTTTTTCCAGAGATCAGAAGCGCTTACAAAAATTTTTGCATTATCTGAAAAAACTTCAGATGGAACACCCCGTCTAGCAGCAAATCTAGAAAAGGCGGCCAAAAAGTAGGATACAGAAGCGTTCGTAACCAACTCAAGGTGGATAGCTCCCGTCACCATACATACAAATAACGAGATGTAAAGTTTACCTAAGATTTTGCGCTTAGATGAAGAGGGATTGGTCTGATATACGTAAGGACCTGCGTAATCGATCCCAGTAAGAGCGAAGGGCTTACTAGGTTCTGAAAGAAATGGAGGCAAATTACCCATAATCTGCGTGGCGGGCCTTGGTTTAACCTTGAAGCAAGGTATACACTTTTTGACAACAGAAGAAACCTCATGAACGCCATTGATGATCCAGTAAAGTTCACGAATTAGAAAGAGCAAGGTGCGAGTGCCAGCATGAAGGTGTTTATAATGAAACTTTTTTATTATAAGGGTAGTGATAGGATGCTTTGAAGGAAGGATGATGGGATGCTTTTTCCCATCCTCACAACTAGACATAGCTAATCTTCCACCCACACGTATTATGCCGTCCTGGTCTAGAAAAGGAGTGAGTGGTGAAAGCCTGCTAGACTTGGGTAAATCCTTACCACTTATAAGAGCTTGCTTTTCAGGAGCAAATACTTCCTGCTGAACAAGTAACAAAATTTTGCAAGTAGCAAATTCTAACTCGACTCTGGAGAGAGAGGGTTGAGCCTTCAATGGTTGATCAATTGCTAAATATTTCCATCGGAAGATATAAGACACTACACGAATCAATTTATCAAATGAAGAGTATCTATGAAAAAGGCTAGTAGAAGTAGAAGTAAGATGCGACGTGACAGGGTCATTACGGGCATCAGGTATTTCTTCTGCAAATTGATTAGCTAAGCGAAGCCAGCAAGATGATTCCGGACTTAGCCAACGAGGACCATTCCAGTACAGGTCTGAAGAAATCAATTTTTTAGGCGTGCAACCACGTGATATTATATCGGCGGGGTTTTCACGGCTAGGAACATGTCTCCATTGTTCAGAATGAGAGACTTCATGAATCTTAGAAACGCGATTTGCCACAAAGGTATTCCAATGAGAAGAAGGCTTGGAAATCCAAGCTAATACAATAGAAGAATCGCTCCAAAAAAATGTGCGGGAAATTTTTAACTTTAAATTGACATTTAGTTTAGTAGCTAATTCTGTTGCCATTAAAGCAGAGCATAATTCTAATCTCGGCAATGATACTGTTTTAAGTGGAGCAACCTTAGATTTAGCGCACACTAAATTAGAAAATCCAGGGAAAGTAGCTGAGGAACGTCCTACTATGTATGCACAACAGCCATAAGCCCGTTCTGAACTATCAGAAAATACATGCAGGTCATACTGCTGGTATAAGGGATTAGAAATTAAAGGGCGGGGTATAGAAACCTTGGAGAGATCCAGCAAACTGCTGCGATACTCTAACCATTCTTCTACAAGAGGAAGGGGGAGATTTTCATCCCAGTCTGATTTTAATGACCAAATCTTTTGCAAGAACATTTTTGCAACAATAACTATAGGAGCAATATATTGCAAAGGATCAAAGATCTTTGCGATTTCTGACAGAACTTGTCTCTTAGTTACAGGGGGAGATTCTGACAGATGTACCTGATAAGAGAAGGTATCAGAAGAAGGACACCAAAAAACACCCAATGCTTTTACGGCTGCTTCATCAGTAGGAATGGCAACAAATTCATCAACTGGGACCTCTGATGAAAATTTTGATATAAATTCAGTTGAATTTGAAGTCCATTTATGGAGCGGAAAACCACCTCCTAGGAGTAGGGATTTCAAATCTTCGCACACAAGGAGCGCTTCAGAAATATTAGGGAAAGAGCACAAGAAATCGTCAACATAAAATGCCGTTTTTAATGACTCAGAGGCCATAGGATGATACAGATGACCATCTTGCTCGGCTAGCGTGTGGAGAGACCGAATCGCAAGAAAGGCTGAAGGCTTCAGGCCATATGTCACAGTCTTCAATCTAAATATCTTTATGGGTTTGGAACTCTCATCGCGCCACATTATTCTTTGCAGATCTTGCTGCTCAGAATTTACGAGAATCTGCCGGTACATCTGCTTAATATCTGAGATTACAGCAATAGGAAACCTTCGAAAATTAAGCAAAACAGAGGTGAGATCTGTTTGAATCGTGGGACCACATTGCAAGGTATCATTTAAAGAGATTCCATTGGAATCTGGTGATGAGCCATTGAAAACTACTCTTATATTGTCTTGTGTTAAGGAATTTTTCCATACCGGGTGATGATTTAGATAAACTATTTCATTTAAAGGATGGTCAATTTCTTCTGATTTAGAAATTACCTCCATGTGATTGGATGATTCGTATTCCTCCATAAAGGAAGCATACTGAGTTTTGACAGAAGCATCTTGTTTGAACCGATTTTCAATAGCAAATAGTGCCCTAAGTGCTCTGGAATGCGAGCCCGTAATGGCGGGAGGATTGGGAATACGTGGAAGAGTTACTACAAATCTGCCTTCAGCAGTACGGACAGTGGTTTCCTTGTATAACTTTTCACAAATTTCGTTAGAAGAAGAAGAAGAAGAAGTAGCCTGAACATTCTCAAGATCCCAGAACTTGGTTAGCTCTTGACTCAAATCGGTACCAACAAAATAACAATTCGATACAGTTTGAATAGGATTACGGTATATTTGGCCAGTAGCAATCCAACCAAAATCAGTTTCACGGAAGAAAACATTAGGAGCAATTTTTACTTTATTGGAATGAAGACATTGCCAAAATACGCTTGAGCTGAAAAGAAGCTCTACGGGCGAAGCTCTGTTGAAATGAGGGTCAGCTAGCTGGACAAAATTCGGGATATTCCAACTTTGAATAGGATAAGAAGTGCCAGGAATATTGTTGCCTATAGACTTGATAATCAAACAATCTAATTGCAACTGCGTACCAAGATTATTAGAGTCCTTCAGATCCACTTTAGCAAAGCTTAAGGATTGCGATTTAGAGCAGTTTATTCCTGTAACCTCTATTGAGGTAGGATGTTTTGGAAGGCCTAACTTTTGTACCAACGATTCATTAATAAAATTGTTGGCAGCGGCATTGTCCAATAATCCCCTGACAGATACCCATTTCCCGTGAGAATTTTTCAATAGAACCTGCACGGTAGATAATAAAACCTGGACTTTTCCAAGCGAGGTAGAACTTTGAGCATACGACTGCGCAATATTTTGAGAAGTCTCCGAATTAGACTTAGTATTGGAACTGCTTGGTCCTGATAACCGTGATCTTTCATGTCTGTGCAAAAGTGAATGGTGTCTAGCCTTACAATGAAAGCATAAACGTTGTGAACGGCAATTGTTTAACATATGCGTTCCTGACAAACAGTTGAAACAATGTTTTTTGTTCGTAATGAACTTTCGTCTTTCATCTACTGATAAAGATTTAAATTCATCACAATTGTATAAAGTATGCGATTGCTGACACAGACCGCACGTTTGCATTTGGTTCGGTGACCGAGCATCGACAGGAAGAGCCTGTGATCTTAAAATTCTTTGATTAGAACTGCTAACCTTATGTTTTGAGAAGGCTTTTGAATCTGAACTACTAGTTTTTTGATTAGCTATGGCGGAAAAGACTTGGCTTCTGGCCTTCAAAAAGTTAATAATCGCCTCATAAGTGCATTGCAAATTCTGGGAAAGTTCTGTTTCCCAGGCTTTTAATGTATTTGCATCCAATCTTGCAGAAATGAGGTGAACTAGTAATAAATCCCAGTGATTTACAGGTTGGTTTAAATTGGACAATGCTCTGACGTGTAGCTCTGCAGTGTCAATCAACTTACGAAGTGATAAACTGTTATCTGCTTGCACGTTAGGTAACTCGAATAAGCTTTGTATATGGCGTTGAATAGATAAACGAATGTTCCCATATCTATCCTTAAGAAGATTCAGAGCAACTTCATAATTATCACTGGTCAAAGAAAGTGCTTGAATCAGGTTAAGTGCGTTGCCTTGAACTGCCAGACGCAAGTAGTGAAATTTTTGTATTACTGGTATAGAAGTATTCTCATGTACTAAAGAATTGAATAATTCAAAAAATGGTTCCCATTCTATGTCTTTACCAGTAAATTTGGGTATTTCTAATTTGGGTAATATAATGCGTGAAGAAGATGTAGAAGATGCTGCAGAAGTTTGATCTTCTTGTTTTTCTTTTAAGGTTAAAGCCCTAATAAGCTGTTTAGCTTCAGCAAATCCCTGATAGTATAATTTTTCAACTTCTAACCTATCACTTTGCTGGTCCGGATGCTGAGTTTCTATACTGCATTGTATCTCATCATATTTCTCAAAGGCTTGTTCATAATCCTTAAGCCTCTGCGAAATTATGTCAAGATTACGCTCTTGGGGTTCGAGCTCTGTTAAGAAAGTACGAAACCGTGTGAGCTTGCCCTTACAAGAGGCTCTGGCGTTGCTAAGTTTTTCATCAAGGTTAGGCATGTCAAAAGTTGTTTGTTACTCACGTCAATATTGTGACTTCGAGTACTGGAAGTCAGAGGATGACAGCTTCCTCTCATCCGTCCACTTTTTTCCAGGTTGTCGTAATGATCTTGGTTCGAACTTAACATTCTTGATTTTCGTCTGGCACTCAGTTCGGTCTTCCAAATTTTGTATACTGATAATTTGTAAGTCTCTTTGTACCTTTTTAAGCCATTCTGTGCCGCATTTGCTCTGTGTTATGATACTGAGTAGTTTCTTGGGCAATCTGGAGGTGGCCATCCTGTGGATGTGAGTGTAAAATTTGGCTCTGCGTTTTCTAATTTCGTCTGTTATCGTAATGGTGTTTTGATAGAGTTCAGTACTAGGTCTCTTCATCCAAATGCCGTTTCTGTTGATTGCTCCGTAGATCTTCCGGAGAATTTTTCGTTCCTGCTTTTCCAGTTCCCTAATCTTGGAATGACCATCGATTACTATTGTTTCACCGACAGTAGTGGCTACGCTGGCTAAAGCACTGCGTTAGGTCATGGTGCCAAGCTCTCAGCTGACTCGGTAGACGCGTGGGTTCGAGCCCCACCGTCGGCTGTCCTTGAAATGGTTTTCCGTGGTTTCCCATTTTCAACACCAGGCAAATGCTGGGACAGTACCTTCTGACAGGCCACGGCCGCTTCCTTCCACATTCTTGCCCAGTTTCATTCATCTTCATCCTTTCCATTTCTGATCCCGACGCGCAGGTCGCCCACGGGCGTCGAATAGAAAGACCTGCACTCGGCCTCTTAGGAGGCCACACGAAAAAAAACCTATTGTTTCAGCCGCATATGTTGCTTCTGGAAGAATACATGCTTTATAATGTCGTAATTTGGCGTTTGTCGAAATGCATTTCTTGTTGTAATGGGCCCACGTTAACCTGGAGGCCTTCTGGAGCTTAGTGATTCTGTCTTCATTGGCGATTCGATAAAGTCCTGAGGGCTGTATAATTTCACCAAGGTATTTAAAACTGCAGACTTGTGCCATTTTACCGTATTTGGTGTTTAAAGGGGATTTATTTTCTGGCCTTCTCTCCATATATTTGGTCTTGTCGTAAGATATATGTAATCCGGTCTTTTGTGCAATCTCATGGAGCTTTTCCACTGCGTAAGTCGTTTCCGATCTGTTGTCTGCGACAATTGCAATATCGTCCGCGAAAGCGAGACATTTGACTTTAGTTCTGTTCTCTCTTTTAATACCGATTTGAATGCCCTTTACAAGAGGTTCTCATTTCCTAAGTATCCTATCCAGAACCATATTGAAGAGGATTGGGTATAGTCCATCCCCCTGTCGGACTCCCGTCTTGATTTCGAAGGGCTCTGATATTTCGCCCATGAATTTCACTTTGGATATTGTTCCTGTAAGTGTCTGTTCTATGATTTTGCGTGTCTTACGATCGATCCCATATTCTTCCATGATTTTAAAGAATGTGTCGCGGTCAACAGAGTCGTATGTTCTGAAGTCGATGAATGCAATCACGGTATTTCTACATTTCCTCATTTGTAAGATCATCTTTAGGCACCAGATCTGATCAGCACACGATCGCCCTTTTCTGAATCCAGCCTGGTAGTCACCAGTGAGTGGACCCATTTGGGGCTCTAACCTGTTCAGAAGTGCTGTGGAAAGGATTTTATAAGCAACCGGGAGAAGGAAAATTCCTCTATAATTGTTGATGTCCGTCTTGTCGCCCTTTTTGTGCAACGGGTGAATCAAAGTGCATTTCCAGTCATGTGGTAATTGCTCCGTTGTCCAAATATCTGAAATTATGGAATGGAGTTTCCGCGTCAGTGTGGGATCATTCAGTTTCCAGAGTTCAGCAATGATCCCATCTTCCCCTGGTGCTTTGTTGTTTTTGAGTTGTCGGATTAGCTCCGTAATTTCTTCAATGTCGGGGGCTTGTGAGTCCAAGTGTATGAATACCGGAGGAGAGAAGTCAAGTTTTACTAGAGGTGGTTCACAGTTAAGAAGAGAGTTGAAATATTGGGCTAATAGTTTGCAATTATTTTTGGAGTTAGTTTCCAATGAGCCGTCGTGTCTCTTGAAGCACAGACTGGGTGCTTGGTATCCCCGTAGATTTTCTCTAAATGTCTTGTAGAAATTTCTAGTATTATTTTTGGTGAAATCCTGCTGGATTTCGTGGAGTCTGTTGTTGTCATACCTTCGTTTTTCTTTCCTAATTATTTTTGAGGCCTGTTTTTGAGTGGTAAGAAAGTTCTCCCAGTTTTCCTTTGTTTGGCTACTGTGAATTTTTTTCCAAGCCATTATGCGATTGTCAACTGCTTGATCGCAAATTGTGTTCCACCAGCGATGTTTTCTGGAGCGAGGTGGTTGTCCTAGCTTCATGGCTTCCTGAATTCTCCCCGTTAGTATTCTCCAGTCTGTTGATTCCTCCTGATTGACTTGCAAAATGATTTCTTCCTTGTGGAGTTTCAGATATTCCGGATCTGGTCTGAAATTTTTTGGTGGGCGTTTTGGTTTTCTATTTGGTTGGAATTTTGTCTTTATTTGGAGAAGATAATGATCTGATTCAAAGACGCCTTTACGAGCCCTGACGTTCAAAATTTATTTTATGTTTATATTGGAGATTGCGACATGGTCAATTTGGTACTCACCCTGTTTAAGACTGGGTGATCTCCATGTGGTCAATTTATGTGCAGGTTTTTGAAATTGGGTGCTCATGATTTTAAGTCCAAAGTTTCTACAGAAGTCAATTAATCTTTCCCCATTTTTGTTGGTACGTGTGTGTTTAGTATGAGGGCCTGTGGTATCCTTGAATTTCCTTTCTTTCCCTAACTGTGAGTTAAAATCACCTAATAAAATTTTCACATGGTGTCTTGGTATGTTATTGGTTGTTTCTTCCAAAGTTTCCCAGAAATTGTCCATGGTTTCAGGATCAGTTTTATTGTGTTGATTTGTGGGGGCGTGCACGTTGATCAGCGTGTAAGCTTTATTAGCTGATTTTACTGATAGTAAAGAGACTCTCTCGGTTGGAGAAGTAAAGTCGAATTGTGTACGGCGAATCCTGTTCCCAAGAGAGGTAAGTTGTCATTAATTTTGATGGCAGGTTTTCCCTTGTAGATTCGGAAATTCCCTGTGTTGAAGTGTTCTTCGTCCGTGAAGCGTTTCTCCTGGAGCGCAGTGATTTTTAATTCAAATATTTCCAAGGTGTTGAGAAGTTGTTTTAGCTTACCCGTCTTAGTGAGGGTGTTAACGTTAAGCGTGCCAACAAAATGTTTACGTCTGGTCTTGAGAGTATGAAGAGTTCTTGAGAAGCTCCGATTCTTCTCCGCATGATGTCCCTGATTCCCCAGAATCCGATGATCAGGTGGGTCCAGTCCATCGACTGGTGCCTGGGGTAGTGATTCTATGATCGTCTCTTCCATCATGCGCTCAAGTTGAGTTTTGAGTGTTTGTGGTAGTCTCAATTGAGACCACAAGTATACGACTCGATTTTTTAGTTCGAGAAGGTTTAAGTACAGCCGCCTCAACTAGAGGAACAGACGCTGACCACTGGCCGTCGGATGCCGAACAAACGCCAGTGGATTTGCTATTTTACGGCTTAGAGACAACCCTACTCCTTTCTCCGGGCTTGGGACCGGCAACAGAAACTACTGAGCAACTCAATCCACCCAGTAGTTACAGCAGGCGGAGTTATTATTATTATTACTATTATTATTATTATGTAACATAAATAGTATTTAATAAATAAATTAAATTAAATTATATTATTATTATTATCTATTTATTCCTTACGACCAACTGTGGGTTTAACAGTTATGGTTTGTCTTCACTCTCTGCCAATATCTTTCATCCTCTCACTCACTTCCTTCTTCTGTTCCACCGCGTAAGATCTTTCTTTCCTCACTCACAACTCCCCTGTCTGCTGAAAACCTGTAAACTCCTTAATTAGTCGTCTAAATCGCTCTCTCCATTATGTCTTCTTCTTTCACCCCCAACCGATCCAAGTCGAATCTTACTTTCCGAAACCATTTCGACTCAGTCTTCCTCTTCCTGAAGAATTCAAAAATCCTCTTCGTCAATCTGGCACTGTTCATCCTCACCAAGTGTCCATAAAACTCTATTCTCCTTTTTCTCATTAGGGCTACGACCCCTTCTGTCTTCTTTGTTAGGTTTGAGTGTCCACTCTCTATCCTTGATATTTTGACCTAGGATATTCTGGAGCATTTTCCTTTCCTCTTCCGAACGTCTTTGAGCCACCCTTCCCAATTATGTCTAGTGATTCTGCTGCATACAGACATTTAAGTCTGACAGCAGTATCTAAGTGTCGGAACTTAATCGCAATTGATAGACCCTTATTGTTGTATGTATCTTTCGTAAGTTGATAAGCCATTTCCAATCTTCTCACACGCTCTTTGATTATTATTTTTCTTAGCTTATTTTCATTTATGAAGAAATAGGCTTATGAGATCACATTTTGTCCGTGTGTCTGTGTGTGCGTGTGAGATAGTGTGTGTCCCCCCTAATAACTTCTAAACGGCTGGAGAGATTTCAATGAAACTCGGTATGTTCATAGCACTATTCCGGACGACCCCGACCGTGCCTTTCAACTTTCGTTACGTCTCACCAATCCAACCTGGTGGCTGTGCGAAATATTTCACCAGCATTCAATATCTCCGAAACTGTTTCCGATATCACCCTGGAATAGTTTACGGTGATAATGAAAACAACTAGAAGTTCACCTATGTGACTTTGAAAAACTGGTAACTACAAAACCAACATGGCGACCAAGCGAAGTTGCGACTTTTAAATAGACGTTACTCGCGATTTAACCAACCAAACGCAATGAAACTTGGTACAGGAAATGTTTATACACATTGTAATGCACTGGTATCTAATTTAGTTCAATTGTTTACATAATCTCAAGATGGCGGCTGTGCGAATTTTAAAATTAAGTTTTTATTTCTTGTGTCGTAATCATGCGATGGAAGTGAAAGTTTGAATAATGAACCTACGCAATAATTTTCCTTTAATGGTACATGCCTCTATGGCCTATACATATAACAATCCAACATGGTGACCATCCGAAATATTTAGATGGATCTCAATATCTACGAATATATTACAGCAATCTAAGCAATTTTTTAATGTTCATAGGGGCTATGAACATAAGTTCACCTATAGGACTTTCAATAACCCGGTGATCACAAATCCTACAAGGCGGCGACGCGAAATATAAATATTCACATGGTCGTTTCTCGCAATTTAACTATCCGAGTGCAGTGACACATGGTACAGTAAATCCTTATACAAATGTTAATCCACTGGCATCTAATTTTTCCAATTGTTTCCATAACCACAAGATGACAGCTGTGCGAAATTTTAAAATCTCGTTTTTACTTCTTGTGTCCTAATCATGGGATTGAAGTTTGAATACTACACGTACACAATAATCTTCATGTAACAGTACATAACTCTAAGCCCTACATATGTAAAAACAAACATGGCGACCATCAGAAATATTTAGACGGTTCTCAATATCTAAGAATCTATTACAGCAATCAAACTGAAATTTTGTATGTTGATAGAGGCAATTAACATAAGTAGAATACATGAAAATAGGCTTTAGTTCTTCACAGAACTACTTGTTGTTATTATTTTTGATTCGTTGTGCTCAACTAAGGGCGTGTTTGAACTTATTAGCACTTTCTCTTCTTCCCTTCCCAATATCTCTTCATCCACTCGCTGTGTTCTCCTTTACGCTTTTCTGTCCATCCTGTATTTTGTCGAGTGGGCTTTTCAAAAAAATTGTGTTTGTGAATTAAGTTCCAAATGTTGTTCTGTCTTGAATGGTTTCTTCATGAGAGCTAATTTTATTTATGTCTTCACTGATTTATTTTAGCCAATTGTTTTGATTTTTCATTAATAAGACTAAGTTGAAAATGTTCTTTGTGATCCTGTAGTTAATCATTCTACCTGACACCTTCATCCCCTCAACTGGAAAGATTGGAATTGGAAGGACCGCCCATAAACTAATACCCCAGAGGTTGCTACCACTTGAACCAATTGAGACCCCTAAGTTTAGAAAGTAAAACACGGTATACTTTTCACACAACATCATCTATTAAAACATATTACAGTAGAAGTCCATTAGTCCGGCATCCAACAGTCCGGAATGCCCTATAGTCCGGCATCGCTCCGGAAAATTGTAAAAATTTTGGTTTTCTCTAAAAGTGTGTCTTTAAAGCAAATAAAAACGCTTGAGAGCTATTCGGAAGATTTCGGGGTAGTTCGGGATCATCCGGAAGCGCTCGGTATTGTTCGGAAACAATTAGCGGCCGGCTAGTCTCAGCTGTCACAACAAATACAGGTGCAGTGCTGCACAGTTAACCAATCACGAAGCGTCTTCGCCAATTTTTTGTGCGTTGTTGTTTTGTGTCCTTTCACATCGCAGTAAAATGTCTCAGTACTCTCTACTGTAATACAGTACATCTGTAGTGACGTACGTAACTTTTGAAACTGTTTATAAACAAAGTGAGTTTCTTTCTAACTGTACAGTGACCATGTTTTCAAAACCTAAGCCTTCGAGTTCAAAAGGAGAGAAACGGAAACATGTAACACTGACTCTCAATCATAAACTAATCATCAAACGGCTAGAAAAAGATGAGAATATAAATGTTGTAATGAATGAGTTTAATATTGGCTCATCAACTATATATGACATTAAAAAACAAAAAGATGAACTAATAAAGTCTGCTTCTCAATCGGTAACAACTGAAAAATTGGCTTCTAGACAAACATTAAAAAAAAAACTGGAACAGCTAGATAGTGTATTGTTCAAATGGTTTAGTGCAGTACGTTCTGAAGGAAAGCCGGTAACAGGGCCAATGATTGTTGAAAAAGCAAAGAAATTCGGCCAGGATTTAGGATTTGCTGAAAGTGAATGTAATTATTCTGATGGTTGGCTCAGAAACTTTCAGTTTCGGCATGGAATTCGAAGACTTGATGTAACTGGAGAAACACTTTCAGCAAACCAAAACTCTGCAGAAAAATACAAAGATGAGTTTGAGAAAATCGTGGCTGATAATGTTTTAACACCTGATCAGATATACAATGCTGATGAAACAGGGCTATTGTGGTGATGTTTACCAACATCTACACTAGCTGGGGGAGGAGAAAAAGCAGCCAAGGGTTAAAAAAACGAAGACAGATGAACCGTTTTGCTATGTGCTAATGCGTCTGGAAACCACCGAGTGACCCCTTTTGTGGTAGGTAAATCTAAAAAACCCAGGACTTTTAAGAATGTTACACACTTGCCTGTCGAATACGATGCTCACTCAAATGCGTGGATGACTGCCGCCTTCTTTAAAGACTGTTTTTTATTCACCACTTTGTGCCTCAGGTCGAGGAATCCTTCAAAAGCCATGGTCTACCAGAAGATACTAAAGCTATCTTTCTTTTGGACAATTGCAAAGCCCACCCGCCAGTAGATGAGTTAGTTTCTGGAAATATTGTTGCTACTCTGCTTCCACCTAACGTAACATCTTTGATTCAACCCATGGACCAAGGGTTTATTCAAAATTTTAAATGCTTTTAAAGAAGGTCTTTTATTCAAGGCCTGTTAAATGCCGACTGTGACGTGACTGATTTTCAAAAAAAGTTTACAGTAAAAGATGTCGTCTATGCTATTGCACTGTCTTGGAACCAGGTAAAAAATGCAACACTCCAAAAATGGAAAAATCTTTGACCAGCAGCAAACCCTGCATCTGACCTAACTCTGCAGACTGATGAGGAAGAAAACCTTCAAGACAGTCTGACCAAAGTCTTGGATGTCGTTAGAAGTGCTGACAATCTCTTGAAAAACCTGCCTGAAGATGAGGTACAGGAGTGGCTTCTAATCGACGAGAATGAGCCTGTTGAACAAGAACTAACCGACGAGGACATTATCAACAGTGTAGTAAACCCTCAACCTACTCAAAATCTTGAAGAAAGTGACTCAGATGCCGAAAGGGAAGAAAAGGAAAACATCAGCTGGGCAGAAGCTGCAGAATCACTAAATAAGTTTATCTCTTTTGCTGAGGCTAGTACTAGCTACAGTGCTTCAGAAATTATTGATTTCCATATCATTAGAAATAAATTTTATACTAAACGCCAAAAGTCAAGAAAACAAAAAGACATTCGTGACTTTTTTAAATCTAAGTGAAATATGTTTTACAGTACGTGTACATACATTATATGAAATGTAAAATAAACTTTGTTGTACTGTATTTGCATACTGTATTTGTAGTTTAATTATGTATTAACCTAATTGTTCTTATAATTATGATTTATGTATGTATGTAGTTAAAAAACAAAGTACATTTGTTTTACGGCAAAGCCTACACTAAAAAGAAGGGGCACCGCCCGATAGACCGGAATAGCCGGTCCCGAACGTGCCGGATTATCGGACTTCTACTGTAGTACAATTCTCAATATAAACATATAATACCAAACATGTATGTAAATTATTTTAAAGGTGTAGATTCTACAAGGTGGGTCCACTTAATTTCAGTTGCGTAGAATTAAATCATATAACCTCCAGATGAGGCTGTCACAATCATTTTAATACGGAATCCCGTCAAAACTGTAGCTCATAACCTGATTATCTGTTGCTCTTGTAATAGTAGCTGCCAACTTGAAAGTACGTAGCCTAGGCCTACTCCTCAGAATGTAGAACAATCGATCTGATTTCAAAATCCTATTATCATATCCAATATTCTTCCAAGATGTCATTCAATATCCCACTAATGTCGGATAATGTCGCATTAGACAAAGAATTCACCTTTTCTAAAACGTAGGTATCAAATAATATCTTATTTCTTGACCGGCGTGAAAATCTCAACTTTCTTCTAACATGGCTACCGTGATCTTCTTCTTTTTCCCAACAGCTGACTATTGGAGCTTAGGCAACAACAACAAGATTCCATACTCCTGACAGATGCCTAGCAGTCGACTACTTCTCGTGACATTTCCAAACTAAAAATAACATTGCAGACCATGACGGTATTCTATGCGGTGCCAACATCACACGAGAAATCATGGGCTGAGCACATTAAATAACCTAACAGATTCTAGCACAACATATGCACCAAAATAAATATCACTTACATTACCTTTCTTTTAGAACCGGAACGATACTTACAAGTACCTCAGTTACGAAATATTAGGCATGACCAACATAAAACGATGACCTTTCGAAGATTCCAAAACTGGCATTTACGCCAATAAATAATAATAATTATTAAATAGGAACTCCAAAACAGTACAAACACTTCACATCTGCCCTCCACATAAATCTCCGATCACTAGTCATCTATCAGTTGGTACACACGACGTACTAAATATATCCGCTTTGCCTTGCACAATAAAAATATTTAATTTTCAAACAACTATTCCAATGCGTTAACGTAGTAGGCCATAATTCTTCATACTTCAAGTAAGGGGAGACCACCCAAGCTTCAGCTATTGGTTTACAGCCTGGATCATCAGTGGCTACATTTTGCGTCTCACTTTGCCTCGTGAAAATTTTACACTCCTCGTTAATAAAAATAATCAACGTGCTTCTCTTTTTGTCTTTTACAATTACCGCAGTCAAGGTTAAACAGGTACAAATGACAGACAAGGAACATCAAGTTCTCAAGTCCACACCAGATAGAGCAGACATCGGAGAACTCCCGGCGAATCCCAGCATCTCCTCACCTCTACCGTCTCAACTAGGTACTAACAACTCTTTACTTGCAGACCAGCTGATACTTCCTTGAGACAAAATAAAGTGTACTTACTGACGAGGCGGATAGTTACGCCTCAGACTCCCCCCGGTGAAATTTGGCGATGGGAAAGAACCAAGCCAACGTAGAAACTGTAAATCCAGAAAGTTACATATCTAGCATCCAGATCTCGAAGATAGTAATATTAAAAAAAAAACATGCATAAACTCAAGGTGGAAATTTACATCTTCGTAGCCAAATCCATTCTAAATCCACACCAAAATGCATCTTCAGGTAGCTAGTTCAGTAATATGTAGCAACGATGACCTCACATTAAACCATCCATGCAGATATAAACATGCATCTTACATGAGAATAGACTTTCAGACCACAGGTACAATCAGTTTACAATGGTGAAATACAGTCATGACTTCTACTCAAGACCAGCACAGAGCCGTTTTCATTTCCAGAAGAAGCTTCCATAATCCGGGCCCTTGGATACTTTCACCTCCAACGAGGATCTTCAACGCAGACAAGTCCAGTAAGCATAAACTGTAAACACAATTGCACTAGGCCAGAAACACGTAGAGGAATAGCTTACAAATAAGATTAAACTTCCTAGATAAAACAATTAGTAACAACAATAACCATGATATTTAAGTAAAATAAGGCAAGCAGTATTAAAACGCAGAACTACCCCAGCAGAAATCTACACCTTTTCACAATACCAGTTTTAACATACATAGTCAGTTAGTTAAATAACATTAAAACAAGAAGTTAGTTACAATAAGTGAGAAGGAAACAATTATTTTCCAACCAAATAATTAAAATTGGTGAACTAAAATCCACCCAAAATGAAAAGAGTTCTTTACGCCAAAGAAAAAAAAAGTTAAGTGAAAGTTAGCAAAAAACTCATGTTATCCATCTGAGCACATCCCATCTAACAAATTTTCCAGAAGAATAACAAAGCTCGAACACCAAGAAAGCAAAAAAAATTCCCAAAGAACAAGAAAACGCCCGAAAAGACTAAATAAAGAGAAAACAGCTGACCACACGTACATCGCAGAACAAGAAATACACACAAAAATCACAATTACTCACAATCGCATATACAGAAAGTTCACACCCAAAGAAAATCTTAAGTTACCACCCGTTGAAATTCGCAAATATTCCAGAATATAAATTAGCATCCCTTAAAACGTCTTTTATACAACACTATTACATTAATAAATACCCTTTTTTTTATGCAGACTCAGACCAAACAGAAACAATTAAAACGAGACAAAGCACGTATTTCATGAGATCTATATGAGCCCTTGCATAATATAAAACACTTACCATACATAAATTCAGTTTATTCCTTCATCGACTTACCTTGCAAGTATTTTATTTCTCGGCCCTACCAGCCAATAAGATTGAACCCCTTCAATCTACTGTAGACCCTCCGAAGAAATTTTAATAAATACCTACCTTAATTAAAGTTACATACTTTCTTCTTACCCGAATCTTACTAAATATTTCCCATAAATTATTTAGTAGACTACACCGTAACGAATACTAATTCATATACTCGGACCTTAAGTGAAACATGAATATTAGTCCCCTTAAAATAAAACAAAACAATCCCTTAACTTTATGCATACCAAACAGCAAAAATTCCCCACCCATAAAATAAAATAAGAAACAAGCAGTACATACATACATCATTCATATACCAGGGAATAGAAACACCAAACTTATATACCAAAGAGAAATTAAGCACACATAGAGTTGACCGATAGGCCCTACGTACAATCCAAAAATTTTACCCCTACATGTACCTAATCATACATACATGACATACATACAAGAGAAGGAACATAGTGTACTCTAGTTCCAGAAACATACAATTTAGAAAATTGTACACCAGGAACATAAATACATACAAAAAATACATACAGGGGGAGGATCATACATACAGAGGGAGGAAAAATTATGTATTCTTTTTCCAGAAACATACAATTTAGCAAATTGGTACAATTACCCAATACTGTCATTAACACCTTTCATAACGTGTGTTACATGCACTCTAGAAATCCTTTTCTTTATCGGGTCTTTAATCAGGCATGTCACAGGAGTTAGGAAACTAACTATTTCAAAGGGACCACAAAACCTTTCTCTTAATTTGTTTGACTCCTTAGGTCCAACCTCCTTCAAAGAAAAAATTCTCACAAAAACTTTATCTCCTACCTTAAGACCAACAGACTTACGCCCTAGATTATACCTTTTCTCCAATCTATCATGAGCTACTTTCATGTTCTCTTTAGCCTTTTTCCAAATAGTCTTGAGGTCCTTAAAATTATACTGTTCCGGCAATAATTGGTTAATAGACCAAACATTTGAAATAGGAGTATTAGGAGTGAAAGACATCATCAAAGAAAAGGGAGTAGTTTTTTGGGTTTTATGGACAGCAGTATTGAAAGAAAAGGTTATCCAAGGAATGCAAGAGTCTCATTTGCTATGATCACTGTGGTGATAAGCGATTAATGCTGCCTTTAGATTCCTATTGACGCGTTCTGCGTACGAACCTTTGGGATAGTACGGTGAAGAAGTAACTTGGGAAATTGACAATTCAAATAAGAAATTTCTAAATACACTGGATCTGAAACACTGGGCATTATCAGTGACCAGAAACTGGCACGGACCAAACGGAGCAAATATTATTTAAAGACATCTGATAACAGTTTGTGTTGTTGCATCCCTAGTTGGAAATATCCAATTAAATCTTGAAAACCCATCCGTACACACCAAAGCATACTTGTTTCTCCACTTAGACGCTGGAAAAGACCCAATAAAGTCCAGGAAAAACCTCTGCATTGGCCTAGTAGCCACTTGTGATGATAACATTCCCACTCTAGTGTTCGTAGACGGTTTAGCCAGTTTACATGTTTGGCAAAGGTTTACCATTCGTGCAATTTCCTTACCCATACCCTTCCAAATGAAATTTTCTCTTAATCTAGTTTAGAACACACCTAAATGAGCACCTGTAGGTGACTCATGAAAGTACCTAAATACTTCTGGTATTAATACAACAGGTAATACGATTTTGGATAACTTATCACTACGTGATGAACAACAAAGTAAGTTTCCTTTCAGGAAATACGGCTTGACCGATTCTCCTTTCTCAAGCTTCTGAATTACCTCAGACAACACAGGATCATCCATTTGGTACCCCGAAACATCACGGAACAATAACGAATAATTTGAAAGTATCACATTACAAGAACTGTTGCCCAAAACATTATTACAGACATTTTCCTTATTATCACTATCATTAGACAATTCTCCGTACATCCGGCTCAAACAGTCCGCAATCACGTTCTCAGTGCCCTTTATATGCTTCACGCTGAACTTGAAAGACAGAATCCTCGTTGCCCAGCCAGCAATCCTTCCAGTTTTCCTAGGTCTACCCAGAACCCAACTCAATGCTTGGTTGTTAGTTTCAAGCTCAAACTCAAAGTGTTCCACATACAACTTAAATTTTTCTTGGGCGAACATGACTGCCAATCCTTCTAATTCATAGACTGAATATTTTAATTCTGCATCAGACAAGGTACGTGAGGCATAGGCGATGGGCAATCTACCCTCCTCATGTTGCTGTAACAGAACTGCGCCCACTGCCCTGTTGGAGGCATCAGTCTGAATAATAAAGGGCTTCGAGAAGTCGGGAATGGCTAGTATAGGTGCATTAATTAAAGCCATATTTAAATCTTCAAAAGCAGATTCTTGCGAGAGACCCCAAACGAACTCCGTACCTTTCTTCCTTAACAAGTTCAACGGAGCTGCCCTATGAGCGAAATTAGGGACGAACTTGCGGAAATAATTGATCACCCCTACGAAACGTGCAACTTCTTTCACGTTTCTAGGTGGTTTGAAATCGCGAATAGACTGCGTTCGGGTCTGATCAACTGATACTCCAGAAGACGACACAATGTGACCCAAGAACGAAATTTGGGGATTTGCAAAAGACACCTTAGATAACTTTACTGTTAATCCCGCTTCTTTTAGTATTTTAAGAACTTCTTCAAAAGACTTACTGAATATCACCACATCATCAAGATAGTGGTTGACGGACTTAAACTTTATCCCGTCAAATACGTTATCCAGTAAACGACTCAGCACAGCGGCCCCTGTCGACAAACCGAACGGGAGGCGTTCGAATTCGTACAAATTCCAGTCAGTAGTGAATGCAGTCACCGCTTTGGACTTCTCACTCAACGGAATCTGCATATACGCCTTGTTTGGATCCAGAACAGAATATACCTTTGCTCCCTGAAACCACCCGAAACAGGACTGTACATCCGGCAAAGGAATCTGTTGGAGAATCACCTTCTTATTTAGGGTACGGTAATCAACGACCGGACGAAATTCTCCATTTGGCTTGGATACCAAGAAAATTGGCGAAGAATAAGGAGAGGTAGACTTCCTAACTACTCCTTCCTCTAGCAGTTCATTAATAATATTCTTCAAAATTTTCATCTTTGGGGGAGATAAACGGTAAGGCGAAGATTTTACCGGAATAGAGTCTGATAATTCAATTTCATACTCCATTACATTAGTGGTACCCAGACGATCGGTCAAAATATCCGGAAACTCGTGACATAGTTCTTTTATGACCTTCGCTTGATCTTCTGTGAGGTGTTCTAAATTAAGATCTTCAATGTTATTACCTCTAATAACTTCGATTACCGCATTCGCACCCAAGCCATATACAGGACCCAAAAAAATTCATTTTTAAATTGGGTTTAAACTTGAACCAACAAGTTTCTGATCTTAAATCGATCAACAACCCAACATGAGCTAGAAAATCAGCACCTAATAACGCGTCACATGAGAGATTATTAACCACCAATAGTTTAATGCCTTCAATATTTAGTTGCAGGATTTTGATGTTGTTCCCAATTGTTCTTGTCATGGGGCTCTGAAAAGAGCCTTTCAAGCTATAAGAACTATGCATGTCTTGCACTGCCAGGAGATCTACAAGAGATAGTCTGGCAGTAAGTACGTTGTTGCTCGCTTAGCACCACCCAGGGGACACGTGCAGGGCAATTTATAGGTAATACCTGCGGACGTGAGCAACAGTGGACGATACAGTTTGGAAAGAAGGGTTAATATACAAACTACACCGAGTGATTTCTTGTAAAACAACTGCCAAGCTCATCACGAACATGCTCAGTGACAGGATCTTCCAAGTGATCATGGGAACACAAATAAGCAAGCAAAGGAAACTGAACAACGGTCTTCCACAAGGATCGGTACTAGCTCCACTCCTCTTTAACCTAAACATATCAGATCTACCGGAAACTCAGTCAAAGAAGTTCTGCTATGCTGACGATATAGCTCTTGCCACAAGGCACAGCAGCATCAGTGAAACTGAAAAAACGCTTGGAGAGGACATGGCTATCCTTGAAAGGTATTTCATCAAGTGGAGACTTAAGCCAAGCTTAACTAAAACTGAGGTATCCTGTTTTCATCTCAACAACAAAATGGCAAACAATGTAATTCAAGTACCCTTTGGAGGAACTATCCTCAGGAACAACAAATTTCCTAAGTATTTGGGCATTACCCTGGATCGCACCCTTTCTTTCAGAAAACACCTTGAGAATACAGCAGCTAAAATAAAAAGTCGCAACAACATCCTCGACAAACTTTGTGGCACATCGTGGGGAGCCTCTGCAGAAACCCTAAGGAGTTCTGCTATAAGTCTTGTCTTCTCTGTGGCTGAATATAGTGCTCCAGTATGGATAAATAGTCCTCATGTGAAACTGATTGATACCCAGCTCAACAATACCATGAGGAAGATCAGCGGAGTCATCAGACCCACTCCCTCTTATTGGCTTCCTGTCCTCAGCCACATTATGCCACCTCACCTGCGGAGAAAAGTCGCTCTTCTCAGAGAATATGACAAGATCATGGCTAATTTGGACCTTCCCATTCACGATGACATCCCAGATCTTCAGAGAGGCAGGCTGAAGTCCAGACATCCGCCAATTGTTTTTGCACAGGAACTAACTGAGAACCAGTTTAATCCATTCAACGAATGGAAAGGAGAGTGGACTCTCAATACTGACCACCTGCTTTGGCCTCTACTTTCCAAAAACAGTCCAGTTCCAGGATTTCACCTCCCAAGGAGGGCATTGACTGCTCTAAATAGGATCCGCACAAATACCGGAATCTGCGCAGAGTCCTTGTTCAGATGGGGCAAAGTTCCGTCCCCCCAGTGTGACTGCGGTGCTCCTTCCCAGTCTATACAACACATTGCATTCGAGTGCAGACTGCGGGCCTATGAAGGTGATCCACTGGACTTTATTCAGGTCACACCTTCTATGATACTGTGGCTGGATAGTTTGGACTTAAAATATAGATATGTTGCTGTTTCTTGTCATGTGTATTTATGTATATATTGTATATAGTACTTTCTGTCATCTTTCAATCATGTTTCTGCATGCAAAAGTCATACGATAAATAATAACCAATAGTTTAAACTTCCACGTGAAGTTTATAACACGTATCTTAACTTTCACCAAGCCTTTAACATCTAATAATGACGAATTAGCTGAGACAAGATTATTTCTACAATCCATTAAACTTCCAAATTTACATATTGATGACATGCATTTGAACCACTTCGAACTCAAAATGAATTCACACTACCTGAATCGATTAATGCAGATACTGGTTCATTGTTTATCTCAATATTTAAGAACGGAGAAATTCCATTGTCCACTCCAGTAATGCGATCACATAATGCTTTTACTTTTTGCCAGACTTTATCTATCCAACGCCTGACATATGTTTTATAATCCCTCCTGTTGTGTTTCTTACCTTTTCTGGAACTACTTTTATCAAATTTCAACCGATCATTACCCTTAAAATAATTATTCCGAACAGGTTCAAAGGAAAAGATACGACCTTCTTTTCTCTTAGTATACTTAACTGGGGAAGCAACTTTTCTCTGCACCTTTCCAGTATAGACAGTACTCGCATCTATAAGTTCGGTTTGAGAAACCATTTGGTTTTGGGTACTCTTAATCGAATGAACAGGAGACAGAATATTACCCAATCGATCAGCATCAGCCTTCCTAACTTTCTCAGCAGTAATAATTAATTCGTAAAATTCTTTGTAGGATTTAGGTCGTGTGCACATAGACAAACACAACCTATAAATAGGATTTATTCCCTCAACCAAGGAAGCAACAATTTTCTCTTCGTTCCACTGAACGGCAAAAACCTTCACATAATATTTAATATCAGAGAAATAGTCACTAAGGGTTTCTTCCATACGCTGACCTCTAAATAAATAACGTCTATGCAAATCTGATAAAGTATGAGGAGTAATAAAATAAATTATGATTTTTGACTGAAAATCAAGAAGCGATTTTCCACCTGCTAAATTGTCAATCAAAATATCTCTAAGCATTCCAAGGGTACAAGGGAACACAATCCTAAATATTTGGCACTCAGTAAGTCCAAACACAATCGCATTATCCTTTAACTCTACTAATTTTCGTAAGAACTGAATTAAATAATCAACATCACTCCCGTCACAGCAATGAAAATCTTTTAGAATTACTGACAAAGGGATGGGAAGCGACGCAAAACTGGCACTACGATCAGGAAGCACATTACTACCCTCAAACACGAGCGCTATTATTCTCATTTAGACTGTGATCAGATAAAGGCTGTGGCATTTCAATGAAATTATTTAAAAAGGAAGCACTTGTCTGAACTGACTGTGGACAATAGGGTACATTAGAAGTGAGGTTATCTTCTCTATTAGGAGTGCTTACATAACGGAACGAAGAAACGAATCTAGAATTATTATTATTATTATTTAGACTGGCAGAAATAGATCTATAACCGCATGACATACCAGAAGGTAACAGGAAATTCGTCTCATTTTCTTTCTCAACAGTCGACACATTGCTATCCCTCACGTTATTGATAGTATGTTCAGCATTAAATAACAAGGAAGATATCGAATTCCTAACAGAATTATCATCCAAACTAGCTTCACGCCAATCGTTACTTTTAGAACTGAAACTATTTGACAACACGACAGAATCACACTTATCAGCACCATTATTCCTAGACAACACACGATCATACACTTCTGACAACTTAGTACGTAAAATAGACAATTCTTTAGAAAATAACTCATCTTCATTAGACCAAACTTTTATAAGATCAGATAACCTCAAAAGGCTATGTAAATCCCGATGCTTTACCCTATTAATTTGCGACATCGATGGATCACTTTCACTTTTTAACACAGAAATATCGTCAAACAAGGTATGAACAGATGGTATAACACAAGACTTACCGACTATCCAATGTTCGTGTTTAATATCCGGGACAGAAACATTACAATGCTTTAACTCTCTTAGTAAATTCAGATCCAATTCATAATGGCCACGAGGAATGCCACCTTGAATTAGGACTTCATAACCAACTTCATCACCTTTCAGATAGTAATAATTTGGCAAAACACGTCTTTCCATTTGGGCCATAGTATAGGTACACGAAACACAAGAATACAATATTAATTACATTTACTAAAACGATAACACCCAATAATTACGATTGTAACTAGTGTATTCTTCTCCAAACTCAGGTCCTCAATTAGTCAAAAAACAAGCAAGAGTAAGACCTAACCACGTTCTGCACATAACACTTGACTCCTTCATCCCAACAACTGGAAAGATTGGAATTGGAAGGACCGCCCATAAATTAATACCCCAGATGTTGCTACCACTTGAACCAATTGAGACCCCTAAGTTTAGAAAGTAAAACACTGTATACTTTTCACACAACATCATCTATTAAAACATATTAGTACAATTCACAATATAAACATATAATACCAAACATGTATGTAAATTATTTTAAAGGTGTAGATTCTACAAGGTGGGTCCACTTACTTTCAGATGTGAAGAATTAAATCATATAACCTCCAGATGAGCCTGTCAAAATCATTTTAATACGGAATCCCGTCAAAACTGTAGCTCATAACCTGATTATCTGTTGCTCTTTTAATAGTAGCTGCCAACTTGAAAGTACGTAGCCTAGGCCTACTCCTCAGAATGTAGAACAATCGATCTGATTTCAAAATCCTATTATCATATCCAATATTCTTCCAAGATGTCATTCAATATCCCACTAATGTCGGATAATGTCGCATTAGACAAAGAATTCACCTTTTCTAGAACGTAGGTATCAAATAATATCTTACTTCTTGACCGGCGTAAAAATCTCAACTTTCTTCTAACATGGCTACCGTGATCTTCTTCTTTTTCCCAACAGCTGACTATTGGAGCTTAGGCAACAACAACATAAATCCATACTCCTGACAAATGCCTAGCAGTCGACTACTTCTCGTGACATTTCCAAACTAAAAATAACATTGCAGACCATGACGGTATACTACCAGTGAACAGGATAAAATGAAGTTACAAATAAAATACTAGTTGAAAACCCTATCCACTGAACCAAAATGCGGTGCCAACATCACACGAGAAATCATGGGCTGAGCACATTAAATAACCTAACAGATTCTAGCACAACATATGCACCAAAATAAAGATCACTTACATTACCTTTCTTTTAGAACCGGAACGATACTTACAAGTACCTCAGTTACGAAATATTAGGCATGACCAACATAAAACGATGACCTTTCGAAGATTCCAAAACTGGCATTTACGCCAATAAATAATAATTATTATTAAATAGGAACTCCAAAAGAGTACAAGCACTTCTCATCAGCCCTCTACATAAATCTCCGATCACTATTCATCTATCAGTTGGTACACACGACGTACTGTCCCCTTGAGAAAGCGTACACGAGACTTTATTCGGGGGTGTACAGTTCATCGTCGTGAAGTTGGATATTTTTTACTTTGCTTCCATAATTTCAAGGTGACATAAGGAGAATATAATTAGCAAAAGATGACTCAACTTCGAACAAAACAAATATTTTAATATCCCGATCAGAATGACACAACAAAGACACAAAAATCCCAAATGAAACCCATATTTATCAACTCAACATCAAACAATCACATAATAAATTACTCTGAATCAACATTACAGCAGCAAATAAACCAAATCATGGACCTTGTCCTTACTCCTCTTATTGTTGCGTGTATTGTGTTTGACGGTTTTTACTGGCAAGACTACGGTTAGAATGAGTACATATTTCCATGAGATATGCTTCCATAGAACCAGATCGCAGGACGCATATCCATGAACATTTTTCACCACGCCTTGGCATCGGGATCCACACACTTAATGGCTAACACAAAATGAAATGACAATCGACCACACTACCCTTTACTAAAAAATACACATTACTTCCGCGAGAAGTATTTATATCAGTGCCAAAAGCACACAAAATCAAGCTGCCTAAAAAGGTCTTACAGCAACAGGGTGAAAATACAATCGTGGTCATCCGTAACTAACTCATGGATAATTCGATCGTTTCCCGAACACACCAAAGTTAGAGAGGCGCGTCAAAAAAAATGCGATAAAATATTTACAATAATTACGAGACAGTAGCCAACGAGACAACAAAATACAAATCAGCATAATCATGAACTGCATTTCTGATGTGAAGAACTTGCACCAATTATTAATCTAATTCGCTTCCAATTATAGAGGCTTTAACTGATCGTTATCACGGGAGCACGCACCTCGCCCCGAATGGCCCCTCTGTCCTTATCTGAGATCTGGGCCTTTGCAGTCTGGAATATTCAGCTTTCGTCATTGTGTCAACACCAGGCAGGTCTCAAATTGTCTCTCAGCCACATGCTAGAGATCCGAAGAAAAATTTAACAAACACACTCTGCGATAAAACACATATCAATTCGTAGATCTGTCCTCAAAACTGCACCATGCAATTCGGGATCTGTAGAATACTTAACAGTGACATCATCCTTATGAGTCCTGTCTTCGACGCCATGCAGCTGACAGGTAACCGACCTCGGCCAGACCCCGGGCATGATAATAATAATAATAGACCCATGCCTTGGTACAACACACCATCACCCTCAATTTGCTCCAGATCACAGATAAACCTAAAAAAAGTGCTCCAACACACAACAAGTTACTACGTGCTCAAATACAAAAGAATGATTACCACAGAAGCTGAATGCTTCTTGCTAAGAAAATATGCAATATCGCATAAAATTTACAGCCTGTGTAATCCGAAGTTTCTCCCACAAAATATCATATTTTCCCCCTACACTGTAATTACGTTACCTAACCAAAGCTTCACTTATCATTAGCGATACAGTCCGTTCATTTGCTGTATCTGTAATAAAAACACACTCAGTGCACACGAGTACAATTTAATCGACTGTCCCGCACAAATTTTAATGAAATACAAAAGAATAACCACGATGCTCTTCACAAATTAAAATAGTGGTCGGTCAACAAAAACACTCTAATCACACAAAAGAAAACATCACAACTACACAATATACAAGGATTTCCCGATTACCAAAACTAGGCTACATAAGGAAATAAATCATTCTGTACTCATCCTTTTCAGCCACCTCCATCGTTGACGTTTCCTGGGCATGACCCCAACCATGTGCGCTTTGCACCCAATCATTCCCATGTTCGATTTCAGTAGCACCATTCTTCCTTCAGCTGCTGATACCACGGTCTCCATTTCTGGCTGGCTGCTTCAAATAGAAGGTCAGTTCGTTTTAAAATAGTGCCTCACACAATATCCCTAATAGATTGCTAGCGTGGATTGATATATCCACCCACAAGTCCTGATAGCAATATTTAGCGATGACTGTCCCTCACTTATAGCAAGGAGCTACCTAGAACGTTTCATACGCAAAACACATTAATTTATACACTTGAGATGCGGTAGAATTTCATCTCCTAAGAGCAATGGCTCGAAACTTGCTAAGTCCAGTGACTTGCATATTAACAGACATTGTCACTTCCCAAAATAGCAATGTAGAACAAGCGTAGTCAGCCCTCACAATCTGTCAACGAATGAAATAATAATGTTTTTCAGTGAACACTCCACTCAGTATTTATACATTTTAGTCCGAGAAGTGGGGGCGGAACTGAATAAAATATCTAATTATTCAAGCAGTAGTCCTACAGACACACAACTCATTTCAGGGATCTTGTCGATGTGAATCGAACATCTATGGCATGCGGGTTTTATTTTGATCGTGCAATTAATCGTTATCAATTTCCGTCCTTAATTTCTTCTGATGGCGTACCATCGAAATAGCGCGAAAGGCCCCGCGTCCTCATTTCTTATTGGTTGGGGTACTATTTCTGAATTCGCGGTAAAATGCGGACCCCGCCCACGTAGGCGTTGACGCACTGTCGTTTCCCTCGCAATTTCTTCTGCTTCTCCGTCCTTTCCCTTGTCTCACAAAGAACAGACGCTTAGGGGTGACTCATTTTGTCCAACGCGCCAACTAGGTTCTTGAACTCCAGCTAACGGGTTGTGTCTCTTTCTTCAGTCCGGGTTGCATTCCAAACTCACCCCAGCCTCATTGTTTGAACAGGATGTCAGGCTCCCTTCTTCTTGCCAGGTAGCTTCTAAATTTCAACATACTAGCAAGCCTCCTTCAAATGTCATCTTTCGTCCTCACACAGACCAGGAAAAATATGAATCATTAATATGTGGCAATCATATTAAGGGTTCAGTACTAAATATATCTGCTTGGCCTTGCACAATAAAAATATTTCATTTTCAAACAACTATTCCAATGCGTTAACGTAGTAGGCCATAATTCTTCATACTTCAAGTAAGGGGAGACCACCCAAGCTTGAGCTATTGGTTTATAGCCTGGATTATCAGTGGCTACATTTTGCGTCTCACTTTGCCTCGTGAAAATTTAACACTCTTCGTTAATAATAATAATCAACGTGCTTCTCTTTTTGTCTTTTACTATTACCGCAGTCAAGGCTAAACAGGTACAAATGACAGACATGAAACATCAAGTTCTCAAGTCCACACCAGATAGAGCAGACATCAGAGAACTCTCGGCGAATCCCAGCATCTCCTGACTTCTACCGCCTCAACTAGGTACTAACATCTCTTTACTTGCAGACCAGCTGATACTTCCTTGAGACAAAATATAGGGTAATTACTGACGAGGCGGATAGTTACGCCTCATTACCTAAGTATATAGTGTGCCCATCAGAGGAGCTATCAGGGTTGCCAACAGCCGAAACGACATACCTAACACCTCACCTGCCGGACCCATGTGCCATGAGGATTGAGTGAATTTCTTATAGGCCATAGCGGCACGAGAATCCATGATACAGGGGATCCGTGGTAACATGGTTGCTAAAAGGTCATAGACAGCCCAAGAAAATACACCTCATAAAGGTAAAGCAAGCAAATTTAATACAAAATCTACATGACAAGCATCAAAAAAAAACATTAATTGCCCTCTTATAATCTAAGTAAAGGGTAAACATGGGGTTATCATACACTTGAAATAAGTAAAACAAGACCATAAACATTATTATTCCTGCCTTCGCCCTGGGTTACTGTTTGTAAACCAATGTCATCTAAGTGCATGTGATTTACGTTGGTGATTGCGTAGTGAAAACTACGTCTAACGTCGCATGAGGCTCACGCTCCACCAGCTACTGACTAAAGGTCGAGCAAGCGCTCCGTCGATAAAAATTAGTGTCATCTGTCCTAGATTACTTCCACAAGAGAAGTGTGCACAAAGCAAATGCCAGCCATCAGGTCCAAAATGCAAGAAAATCAAGGTTAAATGCTATAAGTAGTTAATTATCATCAGGTTTATAATACGTTACTTATTATTAGAATCGTTGGTTTATGACGAAGAGGCTGACAATCCTGAATACCTTGGGATCAGCAGTAGCAGTCTCGTGCGAGATCAATCTCTGCTATAAAACACCGTCAACGAGCTCTCCCGCTCGGACATAACAATAACACAGGTTATTAGTGGCTCTCGGCTCACTTAATTTACCTCTGGGTAAAACCTGGCATAAACATCAGTTACCTCCCTACAATAACACACTCAACAGAATCGAAGTCTGGACACACATAAATATAGCCTTTAAACAGGTGTCTCATCTAGCCTCTTAATTACCTTAAATAAACCTTAACATAACGTGAAATCATTCTCAGATGGAGAAGATATTCGCTTTAGTAGCGATGCAAACACATGGCCCTCGCCAGTCATCTCTAAGAAGTAGCAAAACATATGATTATTATAAAATGGTGGCCTGGACATTGACCTACATATGAGACACACCATCTAAATGTTAGTAATGCTATAAGCATTCGTCAAAGAGTCTGAAAAAATTATATTCTCACTGGGTGAGTGGTGCTCTAGTACACTGCATGCTGGGAACTGTTGCCACCTGTCTATGATTCGAGCTAGCCTCGCTACTCGTAATCATCTACACGGACAGTTCAGAAAATGCACATCACTGAAAGGCAGACAGTTTTCACGCAGAAAGTCCTATTAGAAAACTGGCCTTGTTATCATGTCCCAGATATAATAGAAATTTACATAAGCATTAGGCTTAAAATCACGCCTCAAAACTATGCTCAAAGATGTAGTATGTTTGTAAAAGTCAAAGAAAAGAAAAACATAGATATTCCACTTCATCTGAATCTCTTTGAAATGTGCAGATATGTCAGTTCGTAACTGCTCTGTCTAAATATAACCAAAATAATAACTGTGTCGAAACACTGACACAAAATACACATTATAAAGGCGCAAATCTTACAATTGCTAAGTTTGCCAATGATACGGTATTCATTGCAGGGTTCGATGCTAGATTGCATACAAACTGTAACACTCTGAATGTGTTCAAACTTGAACTGGATGGTTTCATAGCACATCAAAATGAAAAATGACATAGTATTAGAAAACTGATAGCTTCATTCGGGTATTCAATGATACGAAATGTTCTGACTAAATCAGTAGCGTGACAACATGTACTACGAAGGGGTGTTATAAAAATGACATTGGCCATGACGTCTGATCGTCATCCCAAAAACTGTACACAAAATCACCCACCTAGGGTCGAACAAAACGTAGTAACAAGACTACAGTCACGCTTAGTAGGGGTAGGAATATTATCTTAACGATGTCCCTCAGAATGCACCGTGATCGAAGAGAAATTCAATCACAACGGGAGACTAACAATCACTGAAAGTGAACTACAAGGATTAATTCTAACAGTACAAAACCTACCTATGGCTTGTCAAGGAGTTCGGCTGATTCTACAATAAACTACACTAAGCTACACCACAAAAGAACCTCACAAGGAACGAATATTTCGGACTCACAAGAAAGGTTGTCTACATCTCGGTCGTTTCAATGACCCGAGGGATATAAAAGGCTTTGGTCTCCGGACAAGGGTTGTCCAATCTGAGCCTTCACATCGGCTCTATTCATCTCCACGGCCTTTATTCGTCCTCGTCGTTGTCGTGAAGATTTAACCAGACTCCTCCTCAATGTCGTCATCTTCCTTGGATTAGTGGGTGCTAAAGCCATGGTTCTTCCGTCATCGGCTGTAGTTCTCCGATCCTCTCCTTCACATGATGAAGCTTAACAGTTGGTGATGCGTAACAAGGATTGTCGTACACGTGGTCATCAAGACATGATATCTTGAAATATGACTTTACCAATTGAAGATACGATAAATAAGCTTAGCACAATTTCACAGAAGCCAGCTTTAACGTGGCACTAAACTCACTGCTACTACACGGCGCAGATGGTTTAAAAATTGGCCATGCACTATTATCTGCTTCACTGACACAGATTTTACTTTCCCACAAATCACGTGGCATCGGCGTTGTGCTTCACTGAAAAGAATCGCACTTGCGATTCAAGCAATATTCGTAGTTATGAGTGTTGAAATGTTTCACTCGGTTAATAATGATTTCACTGTGAGTGATGTATTTATCGCCACTCGACGATGTCGAAATATGATGTTCAAACACGTGGTTGAAAATGTGGTGTTCCACGATTATGATCACTTTTCCCAAAAATCCACAGTATTCGTAGCACAAGCCTTCTCCGGCTGTAATATTTAATAATATCATGTACTATTCGAATTGAAATAAAGTGCCATGCACTAGGATTGCTTTCCTCGCCTTCAGGCAGACTGTTACCTCGTCTTATAGACGGACTTGATACAAACGGCATCCAACTTGGATGGTAAACTAAACACATGTGATAAGATCTCAGCCCTGCGCTGCGTGAGCTTGTGACTACACTCGTCGTGCAGCGTCTGTCTGGTTCCGGTTCGCGCATTTGCGAGGTTACTACCTTACCAAAAGCAGAAATCACATTCTAAAGAATGTTTCGATGATACAGAATTACAATATGATAATATCTGAGCTTCGTAGAAAATAGAAATGTCATAATTGAATGGTGTTATGCAGAAGACATCCAAGCCACAGAAGTTAAAATGGCTGAAAAGTGGATCTGAAAGTTCTTAGACATTATGAAATTTGAAGCAAAAATAATGTAAACTTGAAGCAAAATAAAGTATGTAGAATGCATTTGTGGTTAATTCACAGTAATTTTTCATATTCCAATTACATTTATTTGATTTGTGTTAAATTAATGTGGGTTGGATGCCTTCTGCAAAAAATAGTTTTAAGAAAATGTTATTCTACATGATACTTTTTCTACCATTCGTGTTTACTGAGTATTGCATAATGTTATACATCACTGTGTTAATCCACATACATAAACTAAACACAATGAACATAATATTTTGGGTGCATAATTACAAAGTTTTAAATATAAAATATATACATGTGTGATCTTTGTTACAAGAGCCAGTTCTTTTCATGTCCATAACTTTGTTAAGAATCTAACTTTGTTCAATGTCAAAATCAAGAGACTTACTGAAACCATCAATATCTTCTTCAGAAGAGCCATTTGAAGACTTGAGGTTCTTAAAGTAGTCAATTGTATCAGGGGGAATTAGATGCAAGATGGATTCAATATGAGAAGCCTCCGTGGCTTAGACGGCAGCACACCGGCCTCTCACCACTGGGTCCGTGGTTCAAATCCCGGTCACTCCATGTGAGATCTGTGCTGGACAAAACGGAGGCAGACAGGTTTTTCTCCGGGTACTCCGGTTTTCCCTGTCAAAATTTCATTCCAGCAACACTCTCCACTATCATTTCATTTCATCTGTCATTCATTTTATCATTGCCCCAGAGGAGTGCGTCAGGCCTCGGCAGCCGGCACAGTTCATATCCTCGCCGCTAGATGGGGGCTTCATTCATTCCATTCCTGACCCGGTCGGAGACTGGAAGCAGGCTGTGGATTTTCATGGATTCAATATCTGTTAGCTGGTTATGGTTATTGGTTTTCCATTTGGCCACAATGGAACCAACTCCCACAGACCTTTGGGCCTTCCCCGTGTTGTCTTCATTAGATTTACAACCAGTTCATCTTCACTTCCAAATTCAGTCTTCATATACAGGCGAAAAGGCTCCTCTCAATTAAGTTTTATTTGTCTCACTTTCAACCAGTTTATTTTTCTATTATCTTCAGCTGACTTTCTGTTGGTAATGTTCTGTTCAATTTTCTTCGTCCCTATGAAGTCTTCATTATCCATACTGGTTACCACAAAAGGGTTCTTCTTTCTACAAGTTCTCATTACTTGTATATAATCATCAGAAGTGTACAACCTTTGCTGATGCTTCAAAGCCTTCTCTATATCTGAAAATTGCCTGTCATTTGGAAGGTAGCTATGTCCTGGGATTTAATATTTAAAAGTTACTGTTTTCAATTTTGGATGATTGTGGAGAATTTCTATCATGATAAGTACAATTTTGATATTTCTATTTTGTCCACCACAGGATTCTAACCATAATATCAGATTTTCAACTTCTGGCGCCAATGATGTAGTAATATGCCTTCGCAGACAGGATCCGACCTCTTGGGTTCCTCTACCAGCTTGACCCTCCACCCAAATATAACAGTAGCCTTTGTTTGTCTTGCCACTATGTATGCTGAGATTATAAAGCCACAGCTGTCTCTTGTAAAACATTACATTAGTGGGTATACGAGGCATGGGCAGTGTTTTCTCCATATCAAAGGTTAAGCATTCTGTGTCAGTACACTCACTCGCTTTCAGTAGATCACTCTTCATTTTGGCCTGAGCATCAGTAGCCAAACTGATGTGTTCTTCTTGGTCCAATTTAAGCCTGTCACGATCTGGTCCATTAGTCTGCATTTGAACATGAAGCTTATCACATGTATTGCAAGTGTCTTTTTTGAGAGGTTTGAATTTAAGATTGAATTTATCACAAAAAATTCTCTTATATCTTTCAAGAGATACAGGATCATCTGTCTCACTTTTGTAAACAGTATACATACTTTCTAACGTCATCCCTGGTGGCAAATATTCTGCAGATACAACGCACCTGCAGTAATGTGATGCGTATCTTGGTATTGTTAAAACAAATGTAGATGTAAGCTGTGCCTGTGAAGCATGAAATATGTATGTGGGGCTTGCCCTTTTTCACTAGGCCTTCCATACTTCGTGTACGATTTATGGTAAATAAATAATAATAATAATAATAATAATATTGTACCCGTTCGTCCTGGGGATGCGATGACCCATCTGCTATAACATCGCATTCCTGGAGTTCCAGGACAGAGCGGAGTTAAATGAACCTCTAGTCAAATAAGGAATGTGTCGGAAATTCAGCTGAGTTATCGAAAAAGCAGTGGGTATCACGAGACAAAGTATCTCTAGGGTCGTTACGGGCTTAAGTTTAATAGAAATAATGCAAATATAAATGGGCGCCATCAACTGAATTCCTAGCAAACCACTTCCTTTCCGGATAAGCCTTACTCAAGACAAGGAAAGAAAAAGGAACATCACACCATCATCAGATCACAACTAAGATAAAACAAATTTATTTTACTTTGATAGTCAGACAGACATTTTAAATATAACTCCTACCTAAGAGTATGGTCGAATGCCAAAGTTAAATTGTCATTGTCCAAAAATCGAACCATCTCTTTTCTAATCCAAAATTATTTTTATCCACATAACAAGAAAAATTTATAAAGTTCTCTTGGGTTCTCAGGATCACTGTAGCACTATGTCTTTCGTCACTGACATTTGTGAAACCTGAGACCTAATTTCTCTTTAATTTAACATCAATGTGGATTTAAAATTGTTATTAAGCTGTCTAAACATACACATATAATAATCACACATATTAAATATCACGTAAATTATGGTTTGCATGGCATAATTAGAATGTTGAACATGTTAATCAAATGCTCCTAAACATTGAATAATTAATTTACACTATTTACATCGTCATTAATAATCTCTTATCTGTGAATTACAGAAAATTCAAATTCTCATTGGTCATCGTTATCGTCGTCATCAAAATTAAATATTTCTCACATTAATTCTCACTTCAAAATTCTACATATCCCTGTCAGAATCCTTAATTTATCACCATTACATCATTTAAATTCTCAACTCCAGTTGCAATTCCTTCAAATTATCTCTCAATTAAATTTATTTAATTCCATATAAATTCATTACTCATCAGCTTCTTTAATTAATTATCACCTTCTAATTCAGTTATTCATCATCATTACAATCGTCTATTAATTTATTTCAATCAGTTTATTTATTCAATCTTTAATTCATCCATCTATTTAATTCATCGATTTATTCAAAATTTTAATTTATCAAATTATTTAAATTTCAATCATCTGGTTATTTAGATTTTCATTATTTCATCTAGTCATTCTGATTTTTATTTCATTAGGTCAGATCGTTAATATGCTTAAATCTCAGATTATTATTTCGTTAATTATTATTTTCAGAAAATCTTGTATTATCAACTTCATTTATTTGTTTAATTTCCGAACAAATTGTTTAATATGGTTTATAGAACGTTGTCTTACAGTTTTATTACTTCCAAGTTATATCTCGTATTTAATTTATCATGCCAAAAAATATTATTGCCTCCACGACATCACGTTGGATCAAACTATCCACAACGACATTACATTTCTCCAATACTTCAAATATCACATTTGAATACAATAATTACTCCACAAAACTCCATAAATATTCAGCACATACAGCATGAATCTCAACAATAACGCTAGACTGGGTACGACGACCTCATGTCTGCTTCAAAATACATTATCAACGTTGCAACTATCACATGGCAACTTCCACAAAATGCCTATCACAAACTCCACTTAACCATGTTGCATGATCTACAAAAAATATATAACTGGCTTCAAATTATCAACGCACACAATCTCCAATAACTGTAATTAATCTGATCACATCTAGACAACTTCTTAAACAATTGGAAAAATATATTACCTCAGTAATTTAAGATCTGCTTTCAAATAGCATAAATTCTCTTACAATTTTCATAACTCACATCACAGAAAAACACCAATGTGCTATAATCTCTTATATCAAAATCTGCAATACTGATCTGCCTTAAAATAATTATGACCATTAATGATTAATCTTACAAGATTCAATTACTTTAAATCCTTCTCAAAGGTATCAAACACAATTATAAAAATCATCAAAGCATCAGCTGTAACAACTGTTAAACTGAAATTACTCTCAAAAGAGTATTGCAACAAAATATTGGATTGGCAAACAAGAATTACTAAATGCAATCCTGTTGACATTTATCGTTACTTTATTTAACAAAATTTCGACTGATATGTGACTAGTAGTTCCTTGTTTGATTCACTTACATTTCGTGTACACTCGGATGGTAAAATGAGTCCCTCAATGGCGAATAAGATGTGTAACCACCGTACAGTCGTATAAATACGAAAGACCTCGCCCCGTCGACTTGGATGATAGTTCCCTGAACGATGGGTAAGATGAGTAGCCACCATACAATCGTATAAATACGAAGGACCCCATCTCGTAGTCTATATGAGTGAATGTACCAGATAGGAATCAACAAGTTTCTAGTTGTCATATAAAAGCGATGTTCATTCACTAAAGTGAATAACTTCTTAATATCTCCAAACAATCCAATGGAAAAAATCCCTACTGATGAATAATACACACTCGCTAGTATGCAATGAACTGACGAAGTAATTTTTGATAATCAATTGCAGATCACGAGTTCGAAATACTCGTTACACAAAAAAAACTATTCATGAAAAATGTCCTAGCTGGAAAAATCTAAAAGACCAAACATCTGCTTAATAAAGCCAAACAACGGTGAGAATTTCGTATAATGATGCCTGCCATATCATATGGTCACTCCATATTCTAGCAAATTCGAAGTATATAAATTCAAACCATGTCTAAATAATCAAATCACTCCTATTAGAAAAATATACATGTGTGCCCAGTATTCATGAAAATAATCGTATTAGGTAGTTATGACTCTTACAGTACCTTCATAATCAGCTGTAATTAAATTTCCAAGATTGTCGATTTTCCCTACATAAAGAATTTCTCGAAAGATCGGCGTGAATATCATTCCATCCATGAAATGACGATTGCATTCGAAATCCCAAGTGAATCAGCTGGTGGACTCCTCTCGTCAGGAATCGAATCCATCGCTCTGCGGTGCCATCTTGTCTCTATTTGCGTCTACTCGGACATGTTGAACTTCGGATTACCCATAGCGGATATTGTCCAACTCCTTCTCGAAAAAGTTCATGGAAACAGCAGACCCCCTACTCCTCTTCTAAGATACGCCACTGTTCCGTTAAATGTTCAGTTTGAGTATTGCAAGTTCAATCTCAAATGACTGCTAAGTCCCACATTCGTAAAATAAAATTTTACTTGAGAGTGTTCAAGATTACGAAACACCCTGTAGTTGTCTGTATTAGGTAATTCATGAAACTGCATAAGAAATAAATCTTATTCATGCACGATCTAATGTTCATCAGTGCCTATGCTAACAACATTCCGTTTACTTGAAATAGTTAAAGTAGCTTTGGATGCGTTATATAAAAGCATAGTCATAAAGTTATTCGTAAAAGCAATGTTCAAACTGTGTTGAAATGTCGCTTGAAATAAAGCCTTCAACTACTTGCAGTGCGGTTCTGACATATCCCGGCCGTCTGTAATCGCTTCCTAGGCCAGCCCGCCTGGATCAATGACCCGCCTGGCCTTCGCTGCTCGGCGATGCAGGAACTGTCGCCTACACTCTTGCCGTGACAGTTTCGGTATGTTACGTAACCTTCACTGTGCGTCTCGCTTGCGCTATAGAGCTGCTCCTACCTGCTCGTCTAACTGAGCTCAACTGAATGTACCGGCACTGTCTTCATTCTTATGTGCTTGGCGCAGGCACGTGGTGCAGTCCCCCACCACTGTGCTCTCACGTCATGAACATAGTCTCGAACCCAGATCATCTCGGCTATTCCGTTATAAAATAACTTAATGGTTATCGGACTTCCATAAAATTATTTTCACATATAATGCATGTTATATATCCTTTTCTAAGATGTTTAATTGCTATAATTCCATAAATATCTCAATAAGGCTTCACATCTCTATCCATAATTCCATCTTCTTACAGATTTCAATGCCTCCTTGATTCTAGACCTCCTACGTCATCTCGACATTCTTCTTGACGCGATCGGTGCGCTATCTTTTAAGAGCTCTTCCCAAAACCTCAACTACAGCTTAATGTCTGCTGGCGTAGCCGATAGCCTAAACTAGGTATCGGGTACATCTCTCCCGTACATCTCCTTTTTTTTATCAGGATTGAGAAAAAATACACTCTCAGGCATTCTATATATAATACATGTACACGATAGCTCTACAATTCCCTTACTCAGCATGATGGTATTTCCTGATGCTAGCTGCATTAATAGTTCCTACAACTTCATCAGTATCCATTCTGACAATCTTGTAGCTATTATTCTGGTATGTTTGTTCAATACGGAACGGACCAGCGTACAATGGAGCGAATTTATGGTAGATCTTCAGCTGAAGGTTCGAAGTGACTGGCTTCCTAATCAGCACCTCATCATTTTCTTGAAATGGCTCGTGGAAACCCTTCCTGCCTGTCTCCTGGCTCTCTTCTCCGCCTGTCTTCTGAGCCTCTCTCCTGCCATCTCGACTCTTCTTTCTTGTGTGGGTTGAGGATCTACTGGTGCCCTCACGACTCGGTCCCATGGTCTATCCGGTTTCAATCCATGATGAAGCATGGACGGAATCTGTCCTGTGCTTTCATGTACTGTGGAATTCAAGCATTGGCTAATGATGGGTATCACTTCCATCCATCTATGGTGTTGCCTTGACACATATAAGCGACACATCTTACTTATCTCCGGCATAATTCTTTCGGCGGGATTTCCCTCTGGATACCGTACAGAATTAAACACATGCCTTATTCCTAAACGTTCCATAGCAGTAGAAAATTCCATACTAGTAAATTGCGATCCATGGTCACTCAACAAAACTTCAGGTTTCCCCATGCTCGGAATAACTGTTTTCTCAAGTCTGTTTATTACGTACTTGGATGTAGCTTTCTGTATAGGGCATAGAGATACGTATTTCGAAAATACGTCAACTGTTACTAAAACGAACTGATTGCCTTTCGTCGAACGAGGAATCGGACCGAAAATGTCCGTCGCGAAAAGTTCTCTTGGCTTCCTGGGTAATATTGATCTAGGAACTTCTTTCATTAACTTAGATGAGTATTTACTTCGCTGACAACTGTCACAGGTCTTTATGACGTCGCGAATCGTTTGTCCCATTTGTCTCCAAACAAAAGTTTCTTGAGCGAGATCCAAAGTCTTGTCTACACCTACATGAGCTGCAGTTCGGTGTATCATCCCAATGACTGGTTTGACAAGCTTGGGTGGGATCACTACTCTAAGTTTAGTATGATCCTGGTCGATATATTGGCATATAACACCTCCCATAATATGATATTTTCTAGCCTCTATCTCAGTTCTTTGAAAATCCGGATCAGCGTTATCCATTCTGCGTGTCAAAAAACGGTAAATTCTTCGCAAAGGTGCATATCTCTTCTGAGTTTGCGTTAACAACTTCAACTTTTATAGAGTACCATTATCCTCTTGAATCAAATTTATATGGTTGACTATTACTTCCTCACAAGGGTTTCTGCTCAACACATCTGCTAACAGATTTAACTTCCCAGGTCTATGTACAACAGTTGGGTTAAATTGCTGTAAGAACAGAGCCCATCTGGTGATGCGGTCACTCGCTAAGTCTGTCTTCATAATAAATTGGAGGGCTTTATGATCTGTGATCACTGTTATGTCATGTCCAAACAACACCTTCTTCCACGTTTTAAGAGCATGAACCACTGCTAATGCCTCTAACTCAGTTGCATAGTAATTCTTCTCACAATTCCTAAGCTTGCGACTGGTGAAAGCTAAATACCTATGTTTCTTGTCATCATCCAATTGATATAGGATCCCACTAATACCTATTTTGGATGCGTCTGTCTCTACAAAAAATATTCTTGTAAAATCAGGATATTCAAGCTTGATATTTTGGATCAGCATTTTCTTGGCCGCTAAAAACGCTTGATTGCATCTATCGTCCCATTTCCATCGATTTCCCTTCCTTAATAAATCCTGCAGAGGTGCCATCGTCTCAGTATATTCAGTACAATGTGTTGAAAAGAACTGACACATGCCTAAAAACTGCCGTACCTCTTTAATCTTTCGTGATGTTGGAAACTCTGAAATTGCCATGATCTTCTTTGGATTGGGCCTATAACCATCTCCATCGATTCTATGTCCAAGAAATTCAATTTCTTCATGAAAGAACTGACATTTATTGAAATTCACCTTGAAGTTCGTTCTCCTAAGATCTTCAAAAAGCATTTGAAGGTGCCTGATATGTTCTTCCGCTGTCTCAGACGCTATAATCAGGTCATCAATATAGCTTACCACATGCTCCTTAACTGCATCTGACAAATTTTCATCTAGTGCTCGGATCATCACCGGACCACTATTTTTCACTCCAAAAGGTAACCTATTGAATACATATGTTTTGTGGTCAAACAAGAACCCTGTGTATTGTTTGCAGTCTTCTGCTAGCTCAACATGATAATATGAACTAGTCAGATCGATTGTCGAGAAGAAACTCTTTCCTCTGAATCTGCGTAACAATTCACGAATAACAGGTGGTCTGTCATGTTCAGGAAGAACTCTTTCATTAAGGGCTCTAGCATCTAGACATATCCTCAGCTTACCGTTAGGTTTCTTGACAACAGCTAAAGGATTCAAATAAGCAGTTGGCATTTTCTTAATTATTCCATCTTTCTCCATGTCGCTTATCATTATGCTAACTTCCTCCTTCCATTTATCCGGAATGGGATATAAATTTTTATGGTATGGTTTGTCATCCATCAACTTGATGCTGTAGGTAAAATTTTCTATGAGACCTGGTTTGTCATTGAATATGTCCTCATATTCTGAAATTACTTGATCAAACTGCTCCTTAATTTCTGGATTTATTTTACTTGTCATGACAATTTTATCTTCTATAGACCTTTCAACGCTGCATACAATCTCATCCAATATATCCTCTCTAAAGAATGTCATCTCCGATTCTTGATTTTCCATGACCCCTTCTTGAAAGTACATGCGCCTACTCTGCATATCTATGATCAGGCCACTCTCACTTAGGAAATCCACTCCTAGGATCATGTCAAAATGTAGTTGACCCACTACTAGGAACATCTGTTCAAAACTTCTGGTTCCAATCCCAACATCTAAAAGTACCTGACTTTTACATTTCATACTCCTGTCTGGGATCACCCCTTGAATTTTGCTAACAACAGTTGGCAACATTGTAATTCCTCCTAATAATTTCAATTCATCCAGGCAACCTATGGATATCAAGCTCACCATAGCCCCTGTGTCTACAAGTGTCTTTATTTCTTTTCCCATGACTTCCACACTAATAACTGGCAATTCATGTCTATTTTCCCGGTGTACTATGTCTTCCTCCTCGATTAAATCCTCGTCTTTGACCTGATACGTTTCCACGATGACGATCGATTCCCAATGATTAACATTTTTCTCAAGAGTTAATTTGACGTTTTTTTTCCTTCGCCACTCGTGCTCGCTCGATTGACATCTCTCACTGTCTCCTCGAGTGGTGCACTAGGCTGTCTATCTTCTTGCCTCGACCTCTCATGTCCACGATTATCCCGTCTGTCGTTAGGATCGTTTCTTCGGCCATCCTGCCTGTCGTTCCCATTATACTGTTGACCTTGGCTCCAGTTATTTCTGCCCCGATATCTATTGTTATATCGATTCCTGTCCTGATATCTGGAATTCTGGTTATAAATCCTATATCGGCTATCTCTCGCTTCTTGATCGTATGGCCCTTCATATGGTCCTCTATATCGATCATTTCCTCGAGCGTTACGGATGTTTCCTCGATTCCCTTCGTTCCGTCGGTTTTCCCAGGAATCCCTTCTGTCCGTTTGAGCTGCATTGTCTACGACTACCGCATTCACTTCTTGCGTGTTTCTGTTGTCGTTTCTGTTACTTCTAGGCGTAACCTGTGCGCTTGTATAGTCCAATCGCCGTAATATGTCGTCATAGTGCTCCAGTGTATTGGCTCCCGACGCTATCAGTGATCGCAGTACCTCAATCGGTAACTGTCTCGCTATAGCTTGCAAAAGCTCTTCTTCTGGCAATGGAGGAATAAGGAACTGTAATTTAGCCAGCTGTGACGTGAAATAGTTGGCATAATGCGTCGGATGTGACGTAGAATAGCGCTTTGAGTACATCTCCGCTCTTACGTTAAGTTGATCCTCGGCACTCCAAAATCTCCTCAAGAAAGCCATGGCAAATTGCTCCATGTTCGCAAAATTGCTTCTGAACGCTCTAAACCACGTAAGCGCAGATCCATCTAAGGCGCGTTCGACTATCCTTAGCTCTCTTTCTTTGGCTACCCTATGTTCCGCCATGTAGTCTCGAATATCTCGCAGAAATTCGACTGGTGTGACTCCTGTATTTCCCGAAAACTTTCTCGGCTTGTCATCCAGATTCCTAATAATGGTGACTGGACCTGAGTATCGTTCGCTTGGACCCAACGTACTCCTATTCGAACTTGGATTATCCTGAGGGGTTGAACTAGCCCTTTCGAATGTCACATTCGGTTGCATTTGACGGTCTTCTCCCATGCTCGCTTCTTGATTCGTCATACTGCGGTCTATCGCTGTTTGATTTATCAATGTTTCCCCTGATGTGATATTCTGACTGGTGAAACTGTTAAACATGGATTCTAGTTTAGTTATCCTGTCTTCTGCTAATTTCTTCACCTGCGTCTTCAATTCATCTAACGATGTAACATCCTGCGTCTTGTTACTCTCGTCTAAGTCGTTTCTTAACTTGTCAATTTTTCCTTCGCACGTGTTCTTTACTGACGCGACTTGCTCCTTTAACAGATCAACATCTGTTCTAAATAGAGTTGAATCTATCTTCATCGCTTCCTTGCTTTCCGTAAACCTCGCTTCTAAGTTTGCCATACCTGCGATTAATTTTTCATCTAACCCTTCACGTTTCTCTTTTGCTTCGGCATCGACCTCACTATACCGTTCTTCCACGATTGCACCGACTCTATTTTTAAACAAAGCTAAGTTTTCATTAACCTTCTCCTCTATATCGTCGTCTATCTTCCTAATATCTTTCTGCAATTGATTTTCTAATGATTTTAAATTAGAATTGACCTCTCCTAAGACTTCCTCTTTAATGGTCCCAATTACTGTTTTTAAATCTATAATTTCGTTACCTAGATTCGTTTCTAGACCTTTAATCTTAGTCTCGAAATATACTTCGGTAGACCAATCTTGAATTTTGCCTACATCTGCCACTAAACCGTCGATGTCGAATCTCAACTTCGATACATCTGATTTAATGTCTTTCTGTATGGACATAACGTCTGTTCTTAAAGTAAAAATATTTTCTTCTCCTCTACTTTCTAATTCAATAATATTTTTTCTTAATATTTGAACATTTTCCTCTCCTTTCATGTTTACTGCAATTATGTCTAATTGTAAAGTCTTTAGCATCTCATTATTCTTTAAAGTTAAACTATTCTCTAATCTGGTTAACTTGTTTTCTAATTCAGTGTTAGTTTCTTCACTACGAGACTGTAATTTCTCTTCCAATGACTTAAAATTATCTTTCAAGTTAGCTTCACTAGCTTTTAAATGACTTTCAGTATTTGACTGTAATCTTTCTTCTAATGACTTAAAATTGTCCTTCAAGTTAGCTTCACTATTTGACTGTAGCCTAGTCTCTAATAATTTTAAATTATCCTCATTACTAGTTTGCAATGCTTGTACATTCTCTTTACATTTAGCTTCTAATCTAGCTTCTGAATTATTAATTTGTTCTTTAACTTCCGTTTCCATCTTAGAAATAGTTTCTGCAATACCAGACATACCCGTCTGTAACTCTCCTAACACCTTCGCTAAATCTTCTGGCAACATAATTATATTTCCAATATAGGTTTTATATAGAGACGTTAGACAACAACACATCACAATGTCTCAATTCCTGCATTCACTTGGGTATAGGAAAAATGTCTTATAACTAACATGATATTATACTAATACGATTAACATGAACACTGGATTGGGCACACAAGTACATTGTCTGACTAAGTTTAATAAATTTTGTAACACACTTAAATGAACTTGAGATCAATCTCTCAGTGATCTAAATCTGATGTGATTCCATAGAATAAACAAAATCGAAAATTCCCACGTTGGGCGCCAATTCTCCCTCTCTCTCTGTACCCGTTCGTACTGGGGATGCGATGACCCATCTGCTATAACATCGCATTCCTGGAGTTCCAGGACAGAGCGGAGTTAAATGAACCTCTAGTCAAATAAGGAATGTGTCGGAAATTCAGCTGAGTTATCGAAAAAGCAGTGGGTATCACGAGACAAAGTATCTCTAGGGTCGTTACGGGCTTAAGTTTAATAGAAATAATGCAAATATAAATGGGCGCCATCAACTGAATTCCTAGCAAACCACTTCCTTTCCGGATAAGCCTTACTCAAGACAAGGAAAGAAAAAGGAACATCACACCATCATCAGATCACAACTAAGATAAAAACAAATTTATTTTACTTTGATAGTCAGACAGACATTTTAAATATAACTCCTACCTAAGAGTATGGTCGAATGCCAAAGTTAAATTGTCATTGTCCAAAAATCGAACCATCTCTTTTCTAATCCAAAATTATTTTTATCCACATAACAAGAAAAATTTATAAAGTTCTCTTGGGTTCTCAGGATCACTGTAGCACTATGTCTTTCGTCACTGACATTTGTGAAACCTGAGACCTAATTTCTCTTTAATTTAACATCAATGTGGATTTAAAATTGTTATTAAGCTGTCTAAACATACACATATAATAATCACACATATTAAATATCACGTAAATTATGGTTTGCATGGCATAATTAGAATGTTGAACATGTTAATCAAATGCTCCTAAACATTGAATAATTAATTTACACTATTTACATCGTCATTGATAATCTCTTATCTGTGAATTACAGAAAATTCAAATTATCATTGGTCATCGTTATCGTCGTCATCAAAATTAAATATTTCTCACATTAATTCTCACTTCAAAATTCTACATATCCCTGTCAGAATCCTTAATTCATCACCATTACATCATTTAAATTCTCAACTCAAGTTGCAATTCCTTCAAATTATCTCTCAATTAAATTTATTTAATTCCATATAAATTCATTAATCATCAGCTTCTTTAATTAATTATCACCTTCTAATTCAGTTATTCATCATCATTACAATCGTCTATTAATTTATTTCAATCAGTTTATTTATTCAATCTTTAATTCATCCATCTATTTAATTCATCGATTTATTCAAAATTTTAATTTATCAAATTATTTAAATTTCAATCATCTGGTTATTTAGATTTTCATTATTTCATCTAGTCATTCTGATTTTTATTTCATTAGGTCAGATCGTTAATATGCTTAAATCTCAGATTATTATTTCGTTAATTATTATTTTCAGAAAATCTTGTATTATCAACTTCATTTATTTGTTTAATTTCCGAACAAATTGTTTAATATGGTTTATAGAACGTTGTCTTACAGTTTTATTACTTCCAAGCTATATCTCGTATTTAATTTATCATGCCAAAAAATATTATTGCCTCCACGACATCACGTTGGATCAAACTATCCACAACGACATTACATTTCTCCAATACTTCAAATATCACATTTGAATACAATAATTACTCCACAAAACTCCATAAATATTCAGCACATACAGCATGAATCTCAACAATAACGCAAGACTGGGTACGACGACCTCATGTCTGCTTCAAAATACATTATCAACGTTGCAACTATCACATGGCAACTTCCACAAAATGCCTATCACAAACTCCACTTAACCATGTTGCATGATCTAAAAAAAATATATAACTGGCTTCAAATTATCAACGCACACAATCTCCAATAACTGTAATTAATCTGATCACATCTAGACAACTTCTTAAACAATTGGAAAAATATATTACCTCAGTAATTTAAGATCTGCTTTCAAATAGCATAAATTCTCTTACAATTTTCATAACTCACATCACAGAAAAACACCAATGTGCTATAATCACTTATATCAAAATCTGCAATACTGATCTGCCTTAAAATAATTATGACCATTAATGATTAATCTTACAAGATTCAATTACTTTAAATCCTTCTCAAAGGTATCAAACACAATTATAAAAATCATCAAAGCATCAGCTGTAACAACTGTTAAACTGAAATTACTCTCAAAAGAGTATAGCAACAAAATATTGGATTGGCAAACAAGAATTACTAAATGCAATCCTGTTGACATTTATCGTTACTTTATTTAACAAAATTTCGACTGATATGTGACTAGTAGTTCCTTGTTTGATTCGCTTACATCTCGTGTACACTCGGATGATAAAATGAGTCCCTCAATGGCGAGTAAGATGTGTAACCACCGTACAGTCGTATAAATACGAAAGACCTCGCCCCGTCGACTTGGATGATAGTTCCCTGAACGATGGGTAAGATGAGTAGCCACCATACAATCGTATAAATACGAAGGACCCCATCTCGTAGTCTATATGAGTGAATGTACCAGATAGGAATCAACAAGTTTCTAGATGTCATATAAAAGCGATGTTCATTCACTTAAGTGAATAACTTCTTAATATCTCCAAACAATCCAATGGAAAAAATCCCTACTGATGAATAATACACACTCGCTAGTATGCAATGAACTGACGAAGTAATTTTTGATAATCAATTGCAGATCACGAGTTCGAAATACTCGTTACACAAAAAAAACTATTCATGAAAAATGTCCTAGCTGGAAAAATCTAAAAGACCAAACATCTGCTTAATAAAGCCAAACAACGGTGAGAATTTCGTATAATGATGCCTGCCATATCATATGGTCACTCCATATTCTAGCAAATTCGAAGTATATAAATTCAAACCATGTCTAAATAATCAAATCACTCCTATTAGAAAAATATACATGTGTGCCCAGTATTCATGAAAATAATCGTATTAGGTAGTTATGACTCTTACAGTACCTTCATAATCAGCTGTAATTAAATTTCCAAGATTGTCGATTTTCCCTACATAAAGAATTTCTCGAAAGATCGGCGTGAATATCATTCCATCCATGAAATGACGATTGCATTCGAAATCCCAAGTGAATCAGCTGGTGGACTCCTCTCGTCAGGAATCGAATCCATCGCTCTGCGGTGCCATCTTGTCTCTATTTGCGTCTACTCGGACATGTTGAACTTCGGATTACCCATAGCGGATATTGTCCAACTCCTTCTCGAAAAAGTTCATGGAAACAGCAGACCCCCTACTCCTCTTCTAAGATACGCCACTGTTCCGTTAAATGTTCAGTTTGAGTATTGCAAGTTCAATCTCAAATGACTGCTAAGTCCCACATTCGTAAAATAAAATTTTACTTGAGAGTGTTCAAGATTACGAAACACCCTGTAGTTGTCTGTATTAGGTAATTCATGAAACTGCATAAGAAATAAATCTTATTCATGCACGATCTAATGTTCATCAGTGCCTATGCTAACAACATTCCGTTTACTTGAAATAGTTAAAGTAGCTTTGGATGCGTTATATAAAAGCATAGTCATAAAGTTATTCGTAAAAGCAATGTTCAAACTGCGTTGAAATGTCGCTTGAAATAAAGCCTTCAACTACTTGCAGTGCGGTTCTGACATATCCCGGCCGTCTGTAATCGCTTCCTCGGCCAGCCCGCCTGGATCAATGACCCGCCTAGCCTTCGCTGCTCGGCGATGCTGGAACTGTCGCCTACACTCTTGCCGTGACAGTTTCGGTATGTTACGTAACCTTCACTGTGCGTCTCGCTTGCGCTATAGAGCTGCTCCTACCTGCTCGTCTAACTGAGCTCAACTGAATGTACCGGCACTGTCTTCATTCTTATGTGCTTGGCGCAGGCACGTGGTGCAGTCCCCCACCACTGTGCTCTCACGTCATGAACGTAGTCTCGAACCCAGATCATCTCGGCTATTCCGTTATAAAATAACTTAATGGTTATCGGACTTCCATAAAATTATTTTCACATATAATGCATGTTATATAACCTTTTCTAAGATGTTTAATTGCTATAATTCCATAAATATCTCAATAAGGCTTCACATCTCTATCCATAATTCCATCTTCTTACAGATTTCAATGCCTCCTTGATTCTAGACCTCCTACGTCATCTCGACATTCTTCTTGACGCGATCGGTGCGCTATCTTTTAAGAGCTCTTCCCAAAACCTCAACTACAGCTTAATGTCTGCTGGCGTAGCCGATAGCCTAAACTAGGTATCGGGTACAGTATGGCATTAATGTGGGCCACGACCTTTCCCTCTTTATCAGCTGATATCTTATTCCAGCCTCCTTGCTTCAACACTCTTTGGTCATTCAGAGGTAATCGCCCATGTGCTTTCTTGAGAGCAGTATTTATTCTACATGGAGAAACACACAGCGTTTTGCAAAACATATCCCTGCATACTCGAACTGATGACAATGAATTTATTCGTGAAAACTGTCTCTTGGTTGTATCTTGTCCATATTGCCTTTTCTTTGGATGTTCTGTCACTAGGCTTGCAATGAATGCCTTCTGTGCTTTATATTCTCCTAAATTCCAATGTCTTTCAAACTCCTCCTTTCTGTTATCTACACTAGCCTTGAAATTGCACTGAAGAGGGCAGTGACAATCGTGATCTGCAAACACCTTTGACTCGACGTATCGATGCTTATAGTTGTGGTATATGATTCATTCCCGTTTCGCTTTCTTCTCTTGTCCTCTCGTCTTTCACTCTCAATTTTTCTTTTCCTACCTCTAGGTTTACGTCCTGTCGTCAGATTACATCTCTTTTCCTGTAAACAAGAAATATAATCAGTGAACAGTTCTATTTAAATTTAAACATTACGTTAACCACTGAAATATTTTTGAACAAAAATAAGAACTGACTTACCTCCGTGTCCTCTTCTTTATCCGAATTTGATGAATTTGATGATTCCGGTCTATAATCAGGGTAATCCATTCTATTAACCTGCAAAATATAATATTATGTACAACAGGTACTTTAATAAAGCATACGGATAATCTCCATTTCCTTTAACAGCAATACGTTACGCTTACCTCTCTGGAATGATTGTTTGGGTTCTGCCATAAATCTGACAGATCAGGAATATTTTCTGGAATTACTTCCCCATTTTCATCGACTAGTCCCGAAAAAACAATGATGTCACTTTCATTTTGATCTTCAGCACATTTAGAACCGTTAGATACACTACCATCTGTTTGTGACTTTTCCTGCAACATTAAAAGGATTGTAAGTTAAAAAAGCAATAATGAAACTTTATGTGTATAAATATGAAGCTAACTCCACAGAGCTTCTGCAGACGTAGTTTACTAATGAATCATGTAAGAAAATGTTTTAAATCACAAGAAAGTAGGTAAAAAATAATAATAGAGGGCTTAAACCTCACTAACTGCTGATCGATTAATACTTTTTGTCACAAACCCTATATTATTAATTAGATAATTATATTTAATGACTTGGTTAAATAGATGTAATTAATTTGCATTTCTTAATTGAGTAGAACATTATTAATTGTAAAACCATTATCATAAATCACATGAATATAATGCATACTTTGTTTAATTCTTGACATAACCTATGTAACTACTGTAGTTCATCTGGTGCTTACCTTGTTCAGTGCATTTTCTTCCGTTCCTTTGTCTGTAACTATTGATGTTTCACGAATTCCCTTTAAGGCAAGGTCAACCAGAAATTGACCTCTACTGCCTTTATTATTCATGAGTTGGAAACTAGTTAACAGTGCACTAACAATAGACTTCCCGCGAATATCACTGTTCGTAAGATGTCGTTCGAACTCTCCGCTTAAATTCTCGCAGTGCAGCAGACAGTTTCAGCAAGTCAAAGAACTTCCATTTACTCAAGTTGAATTAAGCAGAAAGCGACCAACCCACTTGGATCCTTTCTGCATAATTCGAATTAATGTTACTCTTAGACCAAGGAGCTTGGTCGCTTTCTGCAGACCAGGAATTTAAGGACAGCAGTTTTTGGTTTGGATTTTCTGCCTGCAGAGCTCATCACAGTGCAGATGGAGCTTGGATGCTTTCTGAAGATCGTAGGAATAGAGCATAGCTATCCAGACAATGTCTTTACTCAATTTTTAGATTTTTGTTGGTTGGTCGCTTTCTGCATAACACCATTCAATTTAGCTTCAGATTATTTAATAGTGGTTTTCTCCGTAGTCAAAATATCAACCATTTATAAATCCAAAGAATGTTAGCATGTAGCGACAGCATGGTCGGTCAGTGGGTACGTTCTAAAGTGATGCATCAAAAATGTGTTGCGGTGAAAAATATCACATGCACCAGTGGTCAGTGGGTTCATCTGTCTCTCCGTTGTTTCAAATAAAAATGAAGGAATGCATTTTTATTTGTCTCCAACTCAAGCTCAAGGTTGGTGATATTTTTTTCCATCATTCCATCGGTGGTTCTATTCTTGGTTTATTCCATCGGTGGTCCTGTTCTTGGATTGCGTCGTTCGTCAGCAAGAATCTCCCTGGAAGATACTGTTTTTCAGTCGGAGTCTTCTTCGAAGTGTTCTCCTGTCCCATCTTCATCCTCGTAATATCGTCGTCCATTTGCCTTTCTGGCATCATCCATCCTCTCGGATTTCAGCTTCGACAGTCTTCTGATTTTTCTTCTTGGAGTGCGAGTCTTCCCTCGGAGTTCGGTTTTGGTCAACCTCTTCTCGTTGATTGTGGAGTTGTCGGATGTATTCTCGAATCTCCTGTGCACGTCCTCGCCAGTCTCGATCTTCCCTCTCTCTGGGGTCTCGATCGCGTCGATAGCCTCCGCTATAACGATAATCTCGACGAATTATTCCTCTTCCTCGCCGATTTTCTCCTGTCCCACGACGGTCGTTGTCGTGACGACGGTTGTCGCTCGTCCCTTGGTTAAAACGTCGGTTCCAATATCCTCTATTGTCACCTTGCTGTCTCCCTCTTGCATATGGGGTATTATTCCAGTTACTTTGGTTGGGATTGTAACTTCCTCTATTCTCATTCTGAGTCTGAGTTTGCTGTGGCGTCTGACTAACTTTGTCCACAGTAGTCAAGTTCACGTGGCGTGTCTCTCTTTGGTTGGACGGTGGCTTGCAAATTGTTCAGCGTTTGCGTCCAATCGCCTCAGAATCTGGTCACATTGTTGGAAGGTTGATACTCCCGCAGCAATTAACACTCGTTGAACATCGGCTGGATATTGCCATATAATGGTGTTCACTAAATCCTGCTCTGATAGTGGGGGTTGAAAAAATCTGAGTTTCGTCAGCTGGGTTGCAAAGTAATTTGCATAACGTTTAGGCGTATTTGAGCTGTATCGGCGAGTGTACATCTCCGCTCTGATACTCTGCTGTATGAAGCTTGACCAATAAGTACGTAACAAAGCTTCTCTGAAGTCCTGGTTTCCAGTAAAAGAGTACTTAAAGGCCCTGGACCAGATGCTAGCTTGGCCTTCAAGAAGACGCTCTATGACCCTGACCTCTCTTTCCGGTGTCACCATAGTGTCACGTACATAAATCTCTACATTTGCCAAAAATTCGACTGGTGTAATGCTGCTACCAGAACCTGAGAATCGAGCAGGATGCTCTTCCCTTGGTCGTATGATCATCACATTACCTTGGTTACGCTGAGTTTGTGCTGGTCTAAATGGATTAGCATTGTAATTCAGCGTTGATTGGGTATTTGCGTTTACGTTATCACCGGAGTAGGACTTCGTGAATGGTGATGTTTCATTGCGCATGGTATCTGCGAATCTGAATGGTTGCGTTTCGGGTGGTGCGCTCGGTTGAATACAGGACGATGTCGATTGTATGAATTGTGGTCCTGGTGTATTCTGCGTTTCAGTTGACAGTGTGGAAGTTCGAGTCTCTCTCGGTTGAGCTTCCAACCTATCTAAACGTCTCTCAATAATTTCGAGGCCTGGAATATTCCTTGCCTCAATCTTACTTCCAAGATCGTTTATTTGCAATTCGACCCTTTCGATTTTCCCTTTGAGCTTTGTGTCGACCTCTCGAATCTCTGTCCTATGGTTGTGGCTAAGTTGAAGACGCTCTGTCAGTGCAACTTCTTCTAACCTTTTCTTCATGGATTCTACTTCCGTCTCAAATTTGGATACGTCCTCTTTGACCTGGTAAACGTCCCCTTTAACCTCTGTGACGTCCCCTCGAAGTTCCCTTACTTCGTCTCGAACACGAGCTACATGAGCTTCTACAACGTGTTTGTGTTCGTTAAGATCTCCTCTTAATATTGAGATATCAGTTTTCGTCTCTTCTCTATGAGTGTGTACGGTTTCGCGTAACTCTCCCACGGTGTCCGTTAACTGAGTAACGGTCTTCGTATTCATCGCTAGCGTTTCCCTGAATTCAACTATGTCGTCAGCGATAGCTTTCACATTAGCGTTTACGGCGTATGCTGCTCCTCTCATCAAGGTTAATCCTACGTTGACTGCAGCGATGTCCCTCTTGACATTGTCGATAAATCCCTCGACGTTTGCGAGTCGATGACCAAACTCTTCTCTAGTGTGATCCAAATCAGCCCTCATGTCGATCTGAACTCTATTTATGTTCGCCTTAATCTGAGTGGTGTGTTTGCCTAACCTGGTCTGAACATCTTCCCTCGCTCGGTTCATTTGATCGGTTAACTGATCTATTCTATCATTAGCATTCTGTTGGTGTCGCAAGATGTCAACTCTAACTGCGGCTAAACCTGCTGTAAGGCTATTCCTAGCCTCTTCCCTATGAGCATCTATGTCAGCCCTGACCTGAGTTAGATCAGCCCTAACATTATTGACATTTTGAGTATTGGCGTCAAGATCAGCCCTAACATTATTTACATCTGTCCTAACATCTGTAATATCAGTCCTAACATTATTGACAGTTTGAGTACTGGCTTCAAGATCAGCCCTAACATTGTCAATAGATTGAGTGTTCACACCCAAGTCACCCCAGACTTGTTCAACATTTCCACTTACAGTTCCTAAATAAGTCCTTACTTCACCCAAATCAGTTCAAATCTGTTGGAGGTTGGTGATAACAAGAGCCAACATCTCCCCCATCACACGACGAATCGTCTCCTCATCCATGACACAAGAATATATATGAGAGAACAGAAGGAGCATTCCAGAAAACTTACAGCTATGACTAGTTACTTTTGCGGTGTAGAACAGCCTGCTTTCTCTGGAATAAATATTAAAAGTACTGCTGGAGTATGCGAACTAAGTGCTTCTACATTTACGTTAACAACAACAAGCAAAGCAAAGTCTTACATTTACTCAGGATGAGGCGTCATCAAGAAAAACCTATCCTCTAATTATCTATACTACAAAGCCTCACCCCATTGACTTAAATCAAGCACGAATGCCATGCGGTTAATTCATCAGCAGTACGACTTCTTAAGTTCGGCCCAGTCCAGTCAATTTACCTTTAATCACAATAAAATCCTCATAAAAAGAGCATGGAACAGAAGGTCACCATGTCTACATCGGCACAACCAGTTGGGCGCCAAAGAAAGAATAGTATATTATATACCCGTCAGAGGAGCTCTCAGGGTTGCCAACAGCCGAAACGACATCCCTAACACCTCACCTGCCAGGCCCTTGTGCCATGTGGATAGGGTGAATTTCTTATAGGCCATAGCGGCACGAGAATCCATGATCCAGGGGATCCGTGGTAACATGGTTGCTAAAAGGTCATAGACAGCCCAAGAAAATACACCTTCTAAAGCTAGACTGAGAAATAAACTTCCAGACTTAGGTAAAACTTGTAGAAACATTTATTCAAAATATTCAGACACCTAGCCTAGTTCGGAGAGTTTCTATCGGCTAATCCGCAAACTAATAAATAAATAAAAATAAAAGATCAGTACCCTAACTGTAAACTACTGTAAACCCTCGCGAAAGATCTATCTGACAAAGTAAAGCAACAACAGCAACGCTGGGAAAATGGTACGGCAATAGTCTCTAAATCAAGTTACAAAATAAGCTAATAACAGAATTTACATTTAACAGGGTAGCAATAGCAAGTCTAAGTTAGGATGATACCATTTCCTCATTTACATTTATTTTTTAAATCTAGCTAATTCCTAACAATAAATACAAAATTTACGACGATGACGTCCGTAAAGCAAAAACAATTTAATATAAAATCTACATGACAAGCGTCAAAAAAAACATTAAATGTCCTCTTATAATCTAAGTAAAGGGTAAACATGGGGTTATCATACACTTGGAATAAGTAAAACAAGACCATAAACAATATTATTACTGCCTTCGCCCAGGGTTACTCTTTGTAAACCAGTGTCATCTACGTGCATGTGATTTACGTTGGCGATTGCGTAGTGAAAACTATGTCTAACGTCGCATGAGGCTCACGCTCCACCAGCTACTGACTAAAGGTCGAGCAAGCACTCCGTCGATAAAAATTAGTGTCATCTGTCTTAGATTACTTCCACAAGAGAAGTGTGCACAAAGCAAGGGCCAGCCATCAGGTCCAAAATGAAGAAAATCAAGGTTAAATGCTATAAGTAGTTAATTATCATCAGGTTTATAATAATGACGTTACTTATTATTAGAATCGTTGGTTTAAATTATCGTTGGTTTATGACGAATAGGCTGATAATCCTGAATACCTTGGGCTCAGCAGTAGCAGTCTCGTGCGAGATCAATCTCTGCTATAAAACACCGTCAACGAACTCTCCCGCTCGGACATAACAATAACACAGGTTATTAGTGGCTCTTAGCTCACTTAATTTACCTCTGGGTAAGGCCTGGCATAAACATCAGTTACCTCCCTACAATAACACATTCAACAGAATCGAAGTCTGGACACACATAAATATAGCCTTTAAACAGGTGTCTCATATAGCCTCTTAATTACCATAAATAAACCTTAACATAACGTGAAATCATTCTCAGATGGAGAAGAAAGATATTCGCTTTAGTAGCGTTGCAAACACATGGCTCTCGCCAGTCATCTCTAAGTAGCAAAACATATGATTATTACAAAATGGTGGCCTGGACATTGACCTACATATGAGACACATCATCTAAATGTTAGTAATGCTATAAGCATTCGTCAAAGAGTCTGAAAAAGTTATGGTCTCACTGGGTGAGTGGTGCTCTAGTACACTGCATGCTGGGAACTGTTGCCACCTGTCTATGATTCGAGCTAGCCTCGCTACTCGTAATCATCTACACGGACAGTTCAGAAAATGCACATCACTGAAAGGCAGGCAGCTTTCACGCAGAAAGTCCTATTAGAAAACTGGCCTTGTTATCAAGTCCCAGATATAATAGAAATTTACATAAGCATTAGGCTTAAAATCACGACTCAAAACTATGCTCAAAGATGTAGCATGTTTGTAAAAGTCAAAGAAAAGAAAAACATAGATATTCCACTTCATCTGAATCTCTTTGAAATGTGCAGATATGTCAGTTCATAACTGCTCTGTCTAAATATAACCAAAATAATAACTGCGTCGAAACACTGACACAAAATACACATTATAAAGGCGCAAATCTTACAATTGCTAAGTTTGCCAATGATACGGTATTCATTGCAGGGTTCGATGCTAGATTGCATACAAACTGTAACACTCTGAATATGTTCAAACTTGAACTGGATGGCTTCATAACACATCAAAATGAAAAATGACATAGTATTAGAAAACTGATAGTTTCAGTCGGCTATCCAATGATACGGACTGTTCTGACTAAATCAGTGGCGTGACAACATTTACTAGGAAGGGGTGTTATAAAAATAACACTGGCCATGACGTCTGATCGTCAACCCAAATAACTGTACACAAAATCACCCACCTAGGGTTGAACAAAACGTAGTAACAATACTACAATCACGCTTAGCAGGGGTAGAAATAACATCTTAACGATGTCCCTCAGAATTCACCGTGATCGAAGAGAAATTCAATCACAACGGGTTACTAACAATCACTGAATGTGAACTACAAGGATTAATTCTAACAGTACAAAACCTACCTATGGCCTGTCAAGGAGTTCGGCTGATTCTACAATAAACTACAATAAACTACACTAAGCTTCACCACAAAAGAACCTTACAAGGAATGAATATTTCGGACTCACAAGAAAGGATGTCTACATCTCGGTCGTTCCAACGACCCGAGGGATATAATAAGGCTTTGGTCTCCGGACAAGGGTTGTCCAATTTGAGCCTCCTATTCGGCTATATCCATTTCCACGGCCTTTATTCGTCCTCGTCGTTGTCGTGATTATATAACCAGACTCCTCCTCAAAGTCGTCATCTTCCTTGGATTAGCGGGTGCTAATGCCATGGTTCTTCCGTCATCGGCTGTAGTTCTCCGATCCTCTCCTTCACATGATGAAGCATAACAGCTGGTGATGCGTAACAAGGATTGTCATATACGTGGTCATCAAGACATGACATCTTGAAATATGACTTTACCACTTGAAGATACAATAAATAAGCGTAACACAATTTCACAGAAGCTAGCTTTAACGTGGCACTAAACTCACTGCTACTACACGGCGCAGATGGTTTCAAAAATTGGCCATGCACTATTATCTGCTTCACTGTCACAGATTTTACTTGCCCACAAATCACGTGGCATCGGCATTGTGCTTCACTGAAAAGAATCGCACTTGCGATTCAAGCAATATTCGTAGTTATGAGTGTTGAAATGTTTCACTCGGTTAATAATGATTTCACTGTGAGTGATGTATTTATCGCCACTCGACGATGTCGAAATATGATGTTCAAACACGTGGTTGAAAATGTGGTGTTCCACGATTATGATCACTTTTCCCAAAAATCCACAGTATTCGTAGCACAAGCCTTCTCCGGCTGTAATATTTAATAATATCATGTACTATTCGAATTGAAATAAAGTGCCATGCACTAGGATTGCTTTCCTCGCCTTCAGGCAGACTGTTACCTCGTCTTATAGACGGACTTGTTACAAACGGCATCCAACTTGGATGGTAAACTAAACACATGTGATAAGATCTCAGCCCTGCGCTGCGTGAGCTTGTGACTACACTCGTCGTGCAACGTTTGTCTGGTTCCGGTTCGCGCATCTGCGAGGTTACTACCTTACCAAAAGCAGAAATCACATTCTAAAGAATGTTTCGATGATACAGAATTACAATATGATAATATCTGAGCTTCGTAGAAAATAGAAATGTCATAATTTAACTGCAGATTATTTATTAGTGGTTTTCTCCGTAGTCAAAAGATTAACCATTTATAACTCCAAAGAATGCTAGCATGTAGCGACAGCATGGTCGGTCATTGGGTACGTTCTAAAGTGATGCATCATAAATGCCTTGTGGTGAAAAATATCACATGAACCAGTGGTCAGCGGGTTCATCAGGTGTCCGTAAAACTTTAACCACGGTTTCCTTATTGTATCTGTGATTTTCTCCGTAACTTGATACATTTCTTGTGATTTCTTTTTCATTCAAATTCCAATTTTCACACTTTGGTCCTAAGATTTCTCTGAGGATTTTCGTTTCTTGGTTTTCGATCATTTTTAATCACCAATTATAATAGTTTCAGATGCATATATAGCTTCTGTTTTAACGACTATGTTGTTATTGTTATTATTATTATTATTATTGTTTTATTCAATACATATAACACATTGCTGGTACATTATAACATAACTATACGGGCTTCAGAGAACCAAATTATAGTTACTGGAACAGCAACTTCTAAGCTGGAATGTCGCCACTCATGAACTTACGGACGATTCGCGTTGTTGAGAAAACTACTGCCATCTGCATTAGTTTGTACAGTTGAGTATCCATATCCAGTTCTTAAAGGCCCTGGAGCAAGGTACTTTGGATCACGCCCGTATTTGAGACTTATTATTATTATTATTATTATTATTATTATTATTATTATTATTATTATTATTATTATTATGCAGTCAATTTCGTTTGTTTCTGCTTCCCTATATTTTTCCAATATTACCTCATTGCTTTTTAGCCTATTTTCAATTTATGAAAAAAAAAGGCTTATGAGATCACCTTTTGTCCGTGTGTGTGTGTGCGCGTATGTGTGTGCGTATGTGTGTGTCCCTAATTAAATCGAAACAGCTGGAGCAATTTCAATGAAACTCGGTGAGGTCATAATACTATTTCTTCTGACCCCGACAGTGACCTTCAAATTTTATTACGTCTCACCAATCCAATATGGCGGATGAGTGAAATATATCACTGGCATTCTATATCACCGAAATTATTATTGGTATCACCCTGAAATATTGTACGGTGATAAAGGGTACTACTAGAAGCTCGGCTGTGCGACCTTCAAATAGATAAAGGCTATGAATGTAGGCTATTTAGTTCTACATGGAACTACTTGTTTCCTTCTCACTTTTGTAGAAATGTTATTCAGTTTCTCCTTTCCTTCCTCCTGGAAACCTTTGAAATGTTGTGTTAATCTTCTAAACGTTATTCTGCCCTGCAATATGTCTACTGTTATTCCCATCTGGGCCATGTCCTTCTTTAAACTCTGCATCCACTGATTACCATTATTACTCTTGTAAAAAGAATATAGATAGCATTAAATGCATTTCTCAGTGATGATTTATTGACAATCAATATTTTAACTTTCAGTCGGTCAACAAAATATAAATTCCACTTACAGGAATATGCGAAAGAAAATCTGAAAAGAATACATGTGATTAATCTTTACATAGTTTGAATCATGTCCCTGATTTTTGGATGTAACGGGTGATCTCCAGAATCACTGGATGGATTTTGATGCGGGTTTCACTATTCTGTAAAGGATTTCTCGAGGAAGGTGTCTTTAGAAAACCATTCATTTATGACGAACGGATGCCGAGCGGTAACGAATTCAGTGAATTTTTACTTAGACCAAGTTTAGTTTTGATTGCTGTAGCTGTTTAGAAATTAATGGAGTACAGGGGACTCACAGAGACAGACATAAGGACAGAAAGACGGACATACATACATACATACATACATACATACATACATACATATGCACGGCTGATCACATTAGTCTACTTGTTTATCAATTTTGCAAAATGTGAATAGTAGGATAAAATGTCTCATATTCCGTGCTAAATAAGATGATCGATTTCTTCGATATTATTACTTCATTTGGGATCTTGGGACATCTTGATCATCAGCCCTTTGTACTTATCTGAGTATATATCAGAAAATTTGGAATTATGCGGGGACTGTAATAATGTTTGTAACAGTATATATATATGGGGGAAGTTTCGTTATTTCATTGCACGAGCAGATGGTAAGCCTACACTAGGTGAAACAAACAATCACCATAAGAATCCTCACCCGTGGTTGGTTCAACGACGGAAGGAGCATCTGCGGGGGGGGGAATGATGCATGTGCAGAGCGCCGACGAAGAGAGAGGAGCAGCAGACCGGCGTGCCTGATATCATTCGGGTACAACTCACGATGGCAGACAGACGTGTACTGACAACGTGGCCTCTAATGGATGTGCGTGTTGTTATCCGGTATGAATGGGCACGTGGGACTACTGTCGACCAAAGTATTATGTGTACTCGAGTTTGAAGGTTGTTTGTGAAGTAACCAATAGACGTACATAAAATCCAATAACATCATCATTTTCGTCCTCTATTGTACGTTAGCTCATGTAGGTTTGGAATTTTTAATTTATATTTTAATATTTTTTTGTCGCAGTTGGAGCACAAAAAGTGTACGTTTTTAAGCGTGTTTCAACCATGCGTCACATTTAAGAATTATTATCTCAAAAACCCGTCATCAGATCGAATCCAAATTTTAACACAATATATATTGGAATATTGTATAACTGGTTTATTAATTTCAAAATTTTACGTGTCCAAGAAAAAAAGTTGTTATCATTTTTGTAAGGTAACTTTTTCTCGGCTCGGGGTGGTTGGAAAATGTAGTTCTTGGTCGCGATGAAATCCTTATACATCAAAAAGTTATGCTGTGTGACTGTGAAATACGTAAATTAACTCACTTATTTTATATCGGTTTGTATTTGTAGGCGGAAATAACACATCGTTCACCAGCTACCCGCTCCAGGAATAGCTGTACAGCGTTACTTTGATGGAGCCCATTACTTCCGAGCGAGGCACGCCGTCGGATTTTTTAAGAGCGTTAAAAATCCCTCAGTATGCCTTCCTTCGGAGGGGAAGTAAAGCCGGCGGTCCCATGTCATAGATTTATGGCATGTTAAAGAACCTTCCACTAATTGCACCTGTGTGAAGCTAAATTGGATAGGTTAAGATTGTAAACAACGCTCTTTGGTTTCTATGTTCGTTGCCAAGAGCCGACTGCGGTGGCGTCTAGGAGTTAAGTTCTGAACTTGGCCTAGTAGTCGTTGACGGTGGCGCTTGGCGGCAAAAGTAGGAACTATTTGAAAAATTCTAAGTTGCAGTACTTCAATATAAAAAAAAACAGATAACACACACTAATACAGTCATCACAATTAACACCGGTTATCAGACAGATTCTACACACACCCAAAGTACACGGGACTACATGACCGCGTTGTCGCAGCCCCTAAACTTAAGAACCAACCAACCAACCAACATTCCAGTGTATATTGTTTTAAAATTTGGATTCGATCTGATGACGGGGTTTTGAGATAATAATTCTTAAATGTGACGCATGGTTGAAACACGCTTAAAAACGTACACTGTTTGTGCTCCTACTACGACAAAAGATATTAAAATATAAATTAAAAATTCCAAACCTACATGAGCTAACGTACAATAGAAGATGAAAATTATGATGTTATTGGATTTTATGTAGGTCTATTGGTTACTTCACAAACACCCTTCAAACTCGAGTGCACATAATATTTTGGTCGACAGTAGTGTGTCAGCCTACAGACCGTGTATGGTGAAGCGGTCATGTCTCGTCAAATGGTCGGTCACTGACGTTGCATGTTCAGTGAGGGACGGCAGAGTGTGGAGGATGCAGATGAAAGTGGGCGTCCTTCCACATCCACGAATGAAAACAATTCCATGCATCGCATAGCACCGAGTTTTACCAGAGTGGTTTCTTCAAACCAATTGCACGCTACGACCAGTGGCTCAATATCAGTGGCAACTATGTCGAAAAATAGTGCAAGGTAGTAGTTAATGATAGCATGGTGTATGTATATTTGGCAATAAAACTTTCCTGGGAAAAATATGACGAAACTTATTTTCTGAACTTCCCTCGTGTTAGGATTTAAGGTAGGGCCTGGTACCCCGTAACTTGAAAAGAGATACCATTGCATACTATCAAAGTGGCCACTATCAACGTCAGGATTCAAATCTCGGATCTCATATCTCGCATCACTCTATTGCAAACCTTGATCGTGATTTTATACGCACGTCTACACAGCAGGATGAACGTAAAATCAAAAAAGACATAGAATTGTATTTGTGCTATCTTTGAGAGTTTCCACTTTATTATTAAAATATAAACAATATTTACCAATACCGGTTCACGTATTCTGTATTTTAATAACAATATAATTCAGTTTTCATTTGAAGCCAAATATTTAATCATTGTAATTTTTAATTAAACAAAGTGTCCGCGCGCGCTTTGTCCAGTTGTATGCGTGTCGCAGCTGTCACGCCGAGTGACATTCGAACCGAACAGGTCGCACTAGGCCCTGATCAATACGGGCTGGCTGTGACCCATTGCTACAGCCTCCTTCCTCAGTGTTTTTTCGTTCATTTCATCCCCATAATATTCCCGTTTCTAAGGGGTAGAAATGAAATGACATGAGTTTCTATCTTGCAATGGTTCTACAGCCTTTCCTATTGTCAATCTCATGAAAACAAAAAATGGGAAATTAAGTGATTAAAGTTGACCGAAGAAAGACAATTGAAATTATAGCTTTCAGTCGGTCTACACAAACTAATTCCAATTACTGGATTATGTGAAGAAATAACCTGAAATAAATTATATGTGATTAAGATATTATAAATACGGTTTATTGCTATTGACTATTGAAAAAGGAAAAGAAACTAAGAGATGACGTGTTTCACTCGTCAAGTGAGCATCATCAGATCCAAATTTACAAGAAAAATGACTCAGCAAAACACTATCAAGCTTACAGTGCCACCCACAGATGGTCTCTGCCCTTCAAAAAACAAAAAGTAAAATTGGAAAAAAAAACTTTGTAAATGAGCTAATTATTACTAATCTATGAAGGTGTAGCTACTATTGCTGTGATACACTTAAGCAAAAAGTCATAGACTACTGTAGAATTGTAACCTATAAGGTGCGTTCAAAAAGTAACGAGCCGGAGGCTGGAAATCGCAAACCGGTGACGACATCGGCTAATAGTGGCGTGTGTAACGAGGTGTGGTACCGACCAGAGCGTGGAAGGTCACAGCCCGTCGCTAGAGGGTGCGCGTGCACGTCACGTGACGATACAAGGCGAGCAACAGCATGCATCAATCGTTCAACGCTGCCAGTCGCATTGCAAACAGTGACATGGATTCGTCAAACGAAGAGCAAAGAGGTGTTGTTCGGTTTCTGACGGCGAAACGACTAGGGGGAACGGACATTCATCGCCGAATGTCACAAGTGTACGGCGAACACTGCATGTCCCTTGCAAGGGTCAAGGCATGGCACAAACGCTTCAGGGAAAGACGGGTGTCATTAGCCGATGATGCCCGGTCTGGGGCACCCCCCCTGCATTACCGATGACAACGTCCAGCTGGTTGATGCACTCATTACCCAGGACCGCCGAGTAACAGTGAACGCCATAGCTGCCGTGGTCGGATTGAGCGTCGGAAGTGTGCACACCATCATGAAGGAACGAATGCACTTGCGGAAAGTGTGTGCCCAATGGGTGCCCTACAGTCTTCAAACACACCAGGAAGCATGTCAAATGGCCTACTGTCTTGGTCTTGGTTGGACGATTGATGCATGCTGCTGCTCGCTTTGTATCGTCACGTGACGTGCACGCGTGCCCTCTATCGACGGGCTGTGACCTTCCACGCTCTGGTCGGTACCACACCTCGTTACACGCTCCACGAATTACCGATGTCGTCACCGGTTTGCGCATTACAGCATCCGGCTCGTTACTTTTTGAACGCACCTTATAATATGCAGAAATGAACTACAAGTACTCTAATGTGATCATATTACAAAATCTATAATTGAGGGGTCTAGATGCAAAACTGACAATTTCCACATTGTAATGAAAATGAGTTATGGTCGGAGTACCATTCTCTGAGGTGTTGTTGATGTGTTTATAAACTTGTTTGCTTGCTATCCGGCTATATCCCCCTCAAAGAGAGGGTGAAAATAGGGGTTAGTTTCAAACTCGGCTATCTCGATGGATCAACGTGATGGTCCAAAACAAATCCCATGAATAACTTGTTGGTGCATGGAGAGCCTTATTACCGTGTGACAAAAAGTGTTTGTAAATCAGCCAACAGTATAATAATAGCAATATTACATAAGAATAGACTGAAAATAGTTTTCTCACCAGTGTTAATCTTCTTATTTCTCTTTTTTCAATCCCGATTCCAGGTATCCCAGCAAAACGATCGATGCTATACTTACATTTTCAATGGGTGAGACGCAAAACCGGCAATCTACCAATTTTTATTGTCTCCCTGTTAAGATGTTATCATATATTCTAGTATGTGCATGCACTTAATGTCATTTATAAATCGAGCAATGCATTATAGATCAATAACAATAATATTATATTACATAGTTACTGAGATATAAGAAATTCGTCTCTCCTGTAAAATTAGAGATTGCCGGTTTTGCATTTAGACCACTCAATTAAATCATATGAAATAGTGATTGTCTACTGTAAATGTGTTGAGAGATCATATATAATTAATTACCTTAATTGTGTAATGTCTACAGGCTGCTCAGACAATCAAATCTGATGTAGTCAACTATCACTATGTAATGTTGAATGCTTTGAAACTGATTAGCTTTTATAAAAGCCATTATCTCTTAAGAAGTTTTCAGATTATGTAAGAATGAAATACCGTATCCAAGGTTACATTCAAAGAATAAAGGCAACACATTGGAAGTTGTTGGGCCTAGCCCATCGGAAAGTACAGTTCCATCATTTGCCTGGAGCTGATGGTGGTCAACCATGAAAAACCATTCCAAGGACGGTTAACTGTGGGATATGAACCTACTCCTTCTGAGTTCCAAGTGTGCAGGACCTTATGACCGTGTGCGTTAGCATACCTAGCCACCCCAGTTAGTATCCCTTTTCCTCAATATCGTACCTACAGTAGTTATGGAAGGAAGGGTCGAGGCAAGAACTGAAGGAGTACGGCTAGGTAAGAATATGTTAAACAAATTTTCTCGGATGTAAGATGAGCTAGCTATGTAAATATGAAACTATTAGCTCAAGCTTCGGAGGCATGAAGAGCTGCATCGAGCCAGTCTAATGACTGAAGATTCAAACACACCAGGTAATTAACTATGTTCTGAATGCCACAAACAATAACGAGCTTGGCAGCATAATCTTGCAAACAACTGGTTACACTGCGGTAAAGCACAACCATCTTCATATTAGCTCACATTAGGTGAGGATTAATAACAAAGAACGAGGTTCAGATAGACGAATCATGTTTCCAATTGGATGAATAGCTTGCCACGGTGGGTGAGTGGATAGCGTGTCGGTCTACTAACCCCCAAGATTGCAGGTTCGCTCCTGGCCGTGGTAAGTGTTTTTTTTTTTGAAAGGCGGCAAAAATACGACACGCATGTCATACGATGTTGGCATGTCAAAGAACCCATTTGAATTCAGTAGGCCGTGTTCATAATGGCAAAATTAATCTCGGGAGTTTCCGCAAACACAAAGTTCATCATTTCTCTACTAGAAAGCGCTATAGTGTTCAAGGAGCTTAGATATCTAACCTCCTTGACTTTCATAGTGTTTCAAGGAACAACGAAATTCGACATGCAAGCTACTCTCTGGGTGTCAAATTACAAAGCTTGCACCAGGCACCCGAGGCCTTACGATATTATTATTATTAGCACAATCACATAGCTCACGTTATTGTTTATCCATGTTTAGGGTCTAGGTACACTTTGGTCATCAGCTCCTTTGTTCAAAAAAATCGAGATGACAGCTTTACCGCTACTATCAAGGCCAATGAAAATTAGTATCATTTTTCTGCTTGTTAAATCTGAAAAATATAAATAAAGCTCATTTTATAATGATAATAGTTCATAGAAAGACACCAGGTGTATAATTACTTCATTAAAATCTCTATCACTACGACAAAAAGAGAGTGACACACTATGGGTCAAAATAACCCGGCGCCACTTCTCGTGTTATATTTTTCACGCCTGTTCTCAAGGGTTAAGAGTATACTCTGCTCATGGAATATTTTGGTTTATACACACAAGACTGTAGAATACTTACTATCACAATCTTCATTAGCATACAATGTACACAAAGGACAGACATTTTTGGACAATAATTACAATAATAATGTACACTACTTGAATGTTAGAACAAACGTTATTTAAAAAGGCAGATCCCGTTCACTGTCAAGTACAGTGCGTCAGGGAATGTTCTCCGCAATGTCTAGGCACTGCTACGTTAGGTGAGAGCCGGAGTTAAGTTGGCAGCGCGGTGTCAAACCTTTCGCCTACTAGCCGACAGCCAGGTACTAGCTTACCTTCTCCAAGGTCGACAGGATATCAGAACACACGTGTGTGCTGCGCTGTGGAACGCTTCAGTGTGAATGCAGTAGGGGAGCGTTTAGATTATTGGAATAGTGCAACAGGATACAGGCGGTAGTGTTTACTACTGAAGAGAGAGCGTTTTTGGTGGAATACGTTTTACGTGAAGGCGATCGGTTTACAGAAAATGTAAAACTAAAATTTCTGGCGCGGTTTCCTAATTCAAAGTGTCACCCCGAGATACCGTTCAGGATTTGATAAGAAAATTTCATGTGACCGGCTCAGTTCACGATGTACCAGGAACAGGCAGGCCTCCGCTGTTAACAGACAAAAAACTTGATGAAATTTTCGATATAATGCTGCGAAGTCCAAGTAAATCAATACGCAAATTAGCTCAAGAAACAGGAATCTCCAAGTGGACCGTTTGTTGTTTGTTTTGTTTTGACACAACCGTGCTGCCATCTAAACTCCGGCTCTCACCTATCGTAGCAGTGCCTAGGCACTGCGGAGAACATTCCCTGACACCCTGTAGTACAATACAGTACGTTGTTGATATTGAGATACATGAAATAGAGATATGAAGAAGTGATAGATCACATTTGCTACAATTTTTGGGACTAAATATGGCATTTCTAATATACTTTATCTTCCACAAATATTCGTGTACGAAGGATTTTTGTTGGAGTATCTTGTGATCACCCATCATAGTAAAATCCCTATGTATTTGGAAGTTCCTTTTATATGAATTAAAACAATTGCTTGAGTTAATTTCTAAAATTTAGAGTATATCAGATCTTATAATTGTAAGTTGGTGTAATTTTTCCCGAATTTGCTCACAGTCTTCATATACTTAATGCTGGACTCTGTCATAGCTGTTACTGACCGACACAATATGCACTAGGAATTAAGTTTATGTTAATTAACAGTATTGGCAAGGTAGACATATTTTTAGATTTTACGTTTATGTTCAGGTATTTAAGTCAGTCCACCTCGCTGAGCAGTGGCCAGCATTCTTTGGTTTCACCTCGGAGACCGGGTTCGATTCCCGGTCTGCCAAGAAATTTAATTCTGGTCGAAAGGTTGGAACGGGGTACACTCAGCTTAGTGAGGCAAAACCAAGAAGAGGTGGGTTCGATTCCAACCTCAACCACCCTAGAAGTCGCTTTTTGTAGTTTCCCATTTTCTACTCCAGGCAAATGCTTAAGGCCACGGCCACGGCCACATCCTACCCAAATCCTACCTCAATTTCAAATGCACACTCTAGTATACAGGCATCGCAGTAACACAGGTTATCAGACACAATCTTCACACACCCAAGTACACGGGACTGCATAACCACGACGTTAACTGTTTTGTGCCCTTTTAACTACTGCGGATTTTAGAGTCATCAGGGTGCCGAAATATTGTCTCGAAGGGGATCTGTAACGTGAATATACTGACTTGGCTCCCTGACAGCTAAGCACCCTCAAATGTCAACTGACTGTGCAGGGATTCGATCCATCTATCTTGGACTGAGCGGGCGAAAACGTTACTGCTGAGCCACGCAGCCATCTATGAATCAACAAACAACGATTATAAATCAATACAGAAAAACGAATAATAAATACGATTAATTGCATATTGTTTCAGCCCCAGTCCTTAGGAGGCTGTAACGGCCTAAAACCCAATAAAGCCAGTCATAAGGGATATGAGGAACAGATCACAGACAGCGCAATTATTACACACAACTATTGGCTCACGGTAGTAACACTGTCGCTGCAAGTTTGCAACACTGTGGCAATCAAACAAAAACAACAAACAAATACTGCTGACCACGGTCGATCTAGAATTCAAGATGAACCTTCAAATAAGGAAGGGACCCACGCGCTCGGGACAGACTGCCTGATGGAGGAGAGTGCAACGGATGCCGGAGGCTGACGTCTCTCGGTAGGACGATACTACCCACATCATGGACGACGGCTAGACTACAAGTCTTCCAGACCTGATATCCTATGGTAAGTGTGCCAGCTTTTCCCATTTTCCTCCTCTGCCCCTTTAACAACATTTTCCCCTTGCTTTATTGCATTAAACCCTACGTTACAACTAAGGAATCTCTCTTTCATTTGCCCCGTTATCACAATCCCAGCTCCCCTCTCTGCAATTACACCGCAGCCTGCAACCAGCCCACTGACTCAGCACGTAACCAGCTGTCGCTGCAAGGTAGACCATGCGTGCCTTCGGCTGAGCGAATGGCCCGTGTACCAACCTGTAGGAAATGTCCATCCTTAGCCCATACCTGTTCCATTTACACTCACCCACTCTCTCACGCCCCCATCTCACACGCCTCATCCCGTTCTGCATCCCTCGGGCCCTTACGGGCAAACCCCAAATCACGCCAAGCGAGTAACCCACCCAGGGAACAACGAGGACGTAGAACAATATCAATGTACTGCAGTATGTGACAAAATGCACTGGATACCTACCACCTTAATCTAAGTATGCAGCTTCAATATAAGCTTCAAATCGCATGTTTATAATGATACAAAGTATCGTTCTTGTAGTGTAGGTTTTAACGGCCGGGATGGAATACATCAACATGACTTTTCGAGTCGTTATGACACGCTATGTGCTTCTTACTCTATGGTGAAACGGTGCGCGTTAAATAAGTCACCAGGAACGTGACGGTAAGCTGTAGCAACTTCGGAGATACCAACCCCGGAGATGGCAGCGGCTATTCTAAGTGTGGTGTTCACCCCAGGATTCTTCGCATTCACTCCCGGCAAATGCCAGGAGAGTATCTTATATTTAATTCTTGGGCACCTATCTCCATATTCGACCTTACCCTTTAAGTACATGCTCTGGTGTATAAAGTACACCAGCCGTACTAAAGATGGTATATTTTTGGTTGTAATGTCTCTGCAGGCTGTTACGGGTCATCTAACATATCCCTAAAATGTTCGCAAACGACTACAAGCAGTGCATTTGCTGCCGGATTCGTTTGTGCTGATCCCCAGGAATAAACATGAGCTGTTGGGTGGTATGGTGAACAAAGTACACCTCGCGAGTAGCTATATTTATAAGTATAATATTAATTCAGTTATTTCACTCAGTCTTATTTTTAGCCTATTTTCATTTATGAAAAAAAATAGGCTTATGAGATCACCTTTTGTCCGTGTGTCTGTCTGTGTGTGCGTGATGGTGTGTGTGATGGTGTGTGTCCCCCCTAATAACTTCTAAACGGCTGGAGCGATTTCAATGAAACTGGCTAAGTTCATAGCACTGTTCCGGAAGACCCCGAACGTGCCCTTCAAATTTTGTTATGTCTCACCAATCCAACATGGCGGCTGTGCAAATTATTTGACCAACATATCTCCGAAACTTTTACCGATATCACCCTAGTATATTTTATGGTGATAAAGGGCACTACTAGCAGTTCACCTGTGTGACATTTGAATACCTGGTAACTAAAAAACCAACATGGCGGCCAAGCGAAGTTGCGACTTTTAAATAGGCGTTTCTCGCGATTTAAAAAACCAAACGCAATAAAACTTGGTACAGTATATGTTCATACACTTTGTAATGCACCGACATCTAACTTCGCTCAATTGTTTACATAACCTCAAGATGGTGGCTGTGCGAAATATTTCACCGGCATTCTATATCTCCGAAACTATTAGAGGTATCACCCTGAAATTTTGTATGGAGATAAAGAACACTACTGGAAGTTTATCTTATAAGACTTTCAGAAACCAGTTAACTACAAAACGAATAAGGCAGCCAAGCGATGTTGACAATTTTAAATAGACCTTTTTCGCGATTTAATGATCCAAACGCAATGAAACTTGGTACAGGAAATGTTTATACACATTGTAATGCAATGGTATTTAATTTAGTTCAATTGTTTACATAACCTCAAGATGGCGGCTGTGCGAATTTTAAAATTAAATTTTTATTTCTTGTGTCGTAATCATGTGATCCAAGTGAAAGTTTGAATAATGAACCCACGCAATAATTTTCCTTTAATGGTACATGACTGACCTATACGTATAACAATCCAACATGGCGACCATCTGAAATATTTAGATGGATCTCAATATCTACGAATCTATTACAGCTATCAATCTGAATTTTTTAAGTTCATAGGGGCTATGAACATAAGTTCAGCTATAGGACTTTCAATAACCTGGTGATCACAAATCCAACATGGCGGCAACGCGAAATATAAATATTCACATCGTCGTTTGTTGCAATTTCACCATCCGAGGCTAGTGACACTTCGTACAGTAAATCCTTATACAAATGTTAATCCATTGGCATCTATTTTTTTCAATTGTTTCCATAAACACAAGATGGCAGCTGTGCGAAATTTTAAAATCTCGTTTTTACTTCTTGTGTCCTAATCATGCGAATGAAGCTTGAATACTACACGTACACAATAATCTTCATGTAAAAGTACTTAACTCTAAGACCTACATATATAAAAATCCAACATGGCGACCATCCACAATATTAGGCGGTTCTCAATATCAACGAATCTATTACAGTAATCAAACTGAAATTTTGTATGTTCATCGAGGCAATTAACATAAGTAGACCGGGTGAGTTAGCCGTGGTCGTTACGGCATGACTGCTGGCAGTCGCTCACATCCGGGAGGCGAGGAGGTTCGAATCTCCCCCACCGGCAAACTTGAAGATGGTATTCTGAGGTTTCCCATCTTCCTTCCAGGCAAATGCCGGGGTTGGTCCCTAACTAGAGGCCACAGCCGCAACCTTCGAATTTCTCGTCCTTACATTAAAACTTTCCTCCCCCAGACAACACTCCACACACGACGGTACGTGTAGCTCACCCTTGGTGTCCGCCTCGAAGCAGCTACAAAACTGGTGAGCCGAACATGTCCTCGGACAATCCCGGCACTAAAAGCCATACGCTAAAAAGATACACAAATAGGATATATGAAAATAGGCTGTATACTCGTAGTTCTTCACGGAACTACTTGTTTAATAGCTTAAATCATCTTTTAACACAATTTGAAATTATCTCCGTGTCTTGTGCAGTTCTATGTTTTTATGGCTAGTATACGAGCTAAAAATCCGAAGCGACTTACCGAAGAAGAAATCTATAACGTTATAACGCAAGAAGTTAGATGAGACGCAAATACATTCGAAGAAGAATTTATAGAGGAAAATGATCAGGATACAAAATAGCCTTAACTATTCTGTTTGTAGAACAGTTGATTTAGTGTATTTACTAAGATAAACTATTTACGCTAAGTGATTTCCTGACATTATACTCTAAAACCCCTGGCACTATACAGCCCATGACGGGCTAAGGCCGACCAAGCGACCGCTGCCCAGCCATTCGGCCTGCAGATATTGGGGTGACGCGTGATCAGTGCGTCGGGTCCCCTCGGCCGTTAATCTTGGTTTTCGTGATCGGGGCGCTGTCTCACTGTCAGACCGCTACTCAATTGTCCTCACGAGGCTGAGTGCACCCCGTTCCAACCCTCACGTCAGTTTTAAAATCCCTGACGGAGCCGGGGATCGAACCTGGGGCCTCCGGGTGAGAGGCAGGCTCGCTACCCCAACACCACGGGGCCGGCGACATTATACTCTAGTTGCACGATTTTCACCACGCGTGTACTTATTAAATATTAATAGGTGCGTATAGTCAAAGGCAATTAATTACAACATACATTACTACAGTCACCACAGAAACACTAGTTATCAGACAAATTCAACACACTCCCAAGTACACGGGGCTGATGATCAAAGATGTTTCTAGTCCCCAATACGAATTAACAACAACACGCAAGTACACGGGACTGATGACCAATCATATTTCATGTTCGCAAGTGAAGCTCCAACAACACATTAATAATGAAACTTCTCAGTGAATATGGCCTGAAAGAATGAATGGTATGTTCGTGCATCGTGAGAGCAGAGCTGTTCCGTCATATTAGCTGTGCAGATTTTATTTTCATGGCCTTTACTTGCATGGTCTACTAATGAGAATCGCTCAAAGTGGTTCAATTGAAATGTTCCACGTTCGTGAGTGTCCATTACATGATCGGTGTGGACTATTTGCGCAGGATCATATCATCGGTAGCCTAACTATTAAAAATTGTATTCCATTTTTTTTGTTTGCTGTAGAGATTGAAGTAATGTTTATAATAATTTTATATTGCGTACAGTAAACATTATGCTGTATCCATTGGTGTTGGGATAAATACCGAGACTCCGGTTCCATAGGAACTGGAGCAGAACTGAGAGGAGGTGGGTAAAAATCACTACTTCAGCCATCCTAAATGTGGTTTTCCACTCCTATTCCAGGTAAAATGCCTGCATGGTAACTAAATTAAGGCCACGGCCACCTCTTACCGAAATGTAAGCCTCAATTGACAAATAAACACACTAGTGCAGCAATAAAAATGACATACTATAGCTTATCAGACAGATAACACACACACCCAAGTATTCGGAGCTATATGATCACGATGTGGAACAATTCTGAAATGAATCAACAACAAAGAAATCACTGGAGACCGGCTCTATTATGAAATACAAATCCCGCCACACAGGGTTAGATGATACAGTGTTCTCAGCAAAGCAGACTGGGTTCAATTCCTGGTTTTCAACCTAAAATTTTCACAACCAGAGGATTGGACGCGCGTGCACTATGCTCGCGAGATTGATAGTCACTTAAAACCACAAGCTTTACTTTAACAATGTGGAAATTTTCGAAGCTATTATATAGTGTTGCCTTGGTAATCTAGTAAAAACATTTTTCTTTCCCGTCGGTCAACTTGTTAATTGGTCCACTTAAATTGGACAGGAACTAAAACCTTCTTACCCACACCTGCTAACCTGCAAAATTACCATGTACTACACTTTCTATACATTTCATAAAACATTCGAGAAAATAATGATTACCAGGTGTGAGATGGTCTCCCACAAATCCAACCCCTCGTCCTCGTCGAGGGAGATGGGCCACGTAATTAATTAGGGGATTGCCTGTAGGGGTGAAGTACAGTGGGGACTTCGTGTGCCACAAGACCGCTACGGTAGCTGTGAAGGCCCTACAGGAACCCTGAAGAAATTACGGCTAACGGGGCTCTGGTGAAACAACTGCTGCCTTGTAGTTTGGAGTTGGTTCTTCAAAGGCTAAGGGAAGAAACCATGACAGAAAATCAGCCTGGTGCCTCAGGCTTAAGGTGGCAGCCCCTGCAAGGCACTCGAAGGCAGTGGGTTAATCACTCGCTCCTCTTAAATAAACTGATTACGGAAACTGAAGCAAAATTACAAAACCGAACGGATAACCTGATGACGACTTTTGGCATGAAGGGGACTACGAAAATCGGTTTCTGGAATGTGAGGACCTTGATGGAGAAAACCAGACTGAAACAAGTGACACGGGAGATGAAGAACTATGGGCTGGATATCCTAGGATTGAGTGAAGTGAGGTGGCCAGGATTTGGTGAAATACAGACAACAGATGGAATTACATTTCTCTATTCTGGGGGCGATGATGAAGAACACAGGGATGGAGTGGGGTTGCTGCTCAACTGAAATGCAAAGAGAAGCCTTATGGAGTGGAAGCCAATTTCTAGTAGGCTCATGTTTGCTAGGTTCATGACAAAGATCAGGAATGTGCTCATCATCCAATGCTATGCGCCCACAGAACAATTGGAGCCAGAGCAGAAGGAAGAATTCTACCAAATGCTGCGAGTTGTCACAAGACAAACAAGTAAGAAGGACATTCTCATTCTAATGGGAGACTTCAACGCGAAGGTGGGCTCAAACAATGAGGGGTTGGAGCAGATCATGGGTAAACATGGCCTTGGTGAGATGAATGACAATGGGGAGAAATTTACGGAATATTGCGCCAGTCAGGATTTGGTGATGGGTGGCACGGTATTTCCTCATAGGCGGTGCCACAAGGTCACCTGGGTGTCTCCTGATCAAGTCACAGAAAATTAAATTGATCACATCGCGGTGAGCAGGAGGTTCAGAAGAAGCTTGGAAGATGTTAGGAACAAGAGAGGAGCGGACGTTGGTAGTGACCATCATCTTGTGGTTGCCAACTTCCGCATGAAGATCGTCGCAGTCCGCCGAAAGTTTAACACTCAGCACAACAAGTTTGATGTGGGCAAGCTTAAGAACCAGCAGAGATTGGACCAATTTAAACTGGAGCTCAGAAATAAATTCCAGTTGTTGGACTCCGAGACAGAGAAGGACGTGAAGACTGTGTGGAGCGAGGTAAAGAATACCTTCGTGGAAACCAGTGAGATGCAGCTCGGGTACAAGAACTACCTGCGTAAAGAATGGATATCCGATCAGACCTGGTACAAGATAAATTATAGGAAGGAGATAAAGGCCAAGCTCAACACCTGCAAGACTAGGCAGCAGAAGGCTCTCACACAAGCAAAGTATTCAACAGCAAACAGGGAGGTAAAGAGGAGTGTACGGAAGGATCATAGGAGGTGGATTGATGAGCAGGCGGAGAAAGCAGAAGAAGCGGAAAGTAGGGGGGACTTTAAGGAGCTCTATGGCATCACAAAGATGCTTTCGAAGAAAGGTTTTAATAAAACTAGGCCTGTGAAGAGCAAGACCGGTGAGATCCTCACGACGTGTGAACAGCAGCTGACAAGATGGAGAGAACACTTTGAAGAGGTTCTTAATAGAGATAGAGGACCAGAAAGTAAGCAGCGAGGAGAAGATGAAGAGGAAGCAGAAAGTGACCCAAGCATCAGCCTCGACTCCCCAACTCGGGGCGAAATACGGACAGCGTTGAAGCAGATGAAATGCGGGAAGGCACCAGGTCTGGATAATATCCCAGCGGAAGTACTGAAAGCAGACCTGGATATTACGATCGATCTGCTGCACCCGCTGTTGGATAAGATCTGGAAGGAGGAGAAAATACCAACCGACTGGAAGAAGGGGTTGATAGTCAAGTTGCCGAAGAAAGGGGACACCACAAACTGTAACAACTGGAGGGGTATCACCTTGCTGTCCATTCCAAGCAAAGTGCTGGCGAGAATCATCCTGAATCGTATAAAAGCCTGCGTAGAAAAAAGGCTTCGGAAGGAACAGGCTGGATTTCGACAACATCGCAGCTGTGTGGATCTCATCAACACCCTCCGAATCATCCTGGAGCAGAGTGTGGAGTGGCGGAATACCCTTTACCTCACATTTGTTGACTTCGAGAAAGCCTTCGACTCCGTAAATCAAAGAATCATGTGGAAGACCCTCGAGGAATATAAAATTCCAACAAAGATCATCAGAATCATGGAAGAGATGTACGAAGGGTATGAGTGCCAGGTTCTTCACGAAGGCAAATTAACAGAAAAGATAACGGTCTGTTCCGGAGTGAGACAGGGGTGTGTCCTTTGCCCCACTCTGTTCCTGTTGGTCCTGGATAGTGTGATGAAGAAGGTAATGGGAGGACGGAAGAGGGGTATTCAATGGGGTATAAATGACAGGCTTGAAGATCTGGATTTCGCAGACGACATTTGTCTTATGGCACAACGGTACCGAGACATAGAAGATAAGCTGGGGAGGTTTCAGAGAGAAGCAGAACGTGCAGGACTGATGATCAACACCAACAAGACCAAAGAGATGAGGATAAATTCTGACATCACGACTAGTTTGACAGTCAACGGAAAGGAAATTGAGCGAGTTGAGTCCTTCCTCTACCTTGGAAGTATAGTCACAAATGACGGGGGAGCAGAGGAAGATGTTCGAAGCCGTATCAGGAAGGCAAATGGTGCCTTTGTCCAGCTCTACCCCATCTGGAGAAATAGAAACATTTCCAGGAAGACCAAGCTCCGCCTTTTCAATAGCAACGTAAAGTCGATTCTTCTCTACGGGTGTGAAACATGGAAAGTCACAAAACCGATCAACAACCAGCTACAGGTGTTCATTAACAGATGTCTGCGTCGCATCATGAATGTGAGGTGGCCGGACATAATCTCAAATGAAGATCTTTGGACAATCACCAATCAACAACCGATTAGCATCCAGATCAAGGAGAGGAAATGGCGCTGGATTGGTCACACACTAAGGAAGCCGGACGGAGCTATTGAGAGGGCAGCGCTAGACTGGAATCCTCAAGGCGCCAGGAAGCGAGGTCGACCTAAGAAGACCTGGAAAAGGACGATCGAAAATGAAATTGCAGAGGTGGACAAGAACTGGAGTCAAGTGAAGAGAATGGCCAGGAACCGTACTGCGTGGAGAAATTTCGCCAAGGCCCTATGCTCCGAAAGGAGCGGCAGGAATTAAGTAAGTAAGTAAGGTGTGAGATGAGAGGGCGGCCCCGTGGTGTTGGGGTAGCGTGCCTGCCTCTCACCCGGAGGCCCCGGGTTCGATTCCCGGCTCCGTCAGAGATTTTAGAAACTGACGTGAGGGCTGGAACGGGGTCTACTCAGCCTCGTGAGGACAATTGAGTAGCTGTATGACAGTGAGGCAGCGCCCCGATCACGAAAAGCAAGAAGGAAGGAAGCTTGTAGTTTAACGTGACCGTTAATCTCGCGATCATAAGCCACGGGACCTCCGTTTTACGTGGAATCCGAACCACAGGACATGGCATTTCACATCGAAAATCTCACATGCAGTGACCGGGAATCGAACCCGGTCCGCCTTGGTGAGAGGCATACAGCTTGACCGCTGCGCCACCACGCCCCCGAAAAGCAAGACTAACGGCCGAGGGGACCCAATGCGCTGACCTCACGTCACCCCAATCTATGCAGGCCAAATGGCTGGGCTGCGGTCGCTTGGTAGGCCTAGGCCCTTCACGGGCTGTAGTGCCAGGGGTTATTATTATATAAGTGTGTGATAATACTCCTCACCCAATATAAGTGAGCACATTTATGTGTTGACGAAGTGAAAAGTAAAACTTGATAAGAGGTTCTATTCTCATCACAGTCTTTCAAGAAGAGGATTTCCGTAGCTTTTTTATAATCTTACTGCAGTGAAATTCCGGGAATCCTAATTGAATATCATGACCATGTCCCTTCCAAACCTAGCCTCATTTACAAATACACATACTATTACAAAATCGCAAGTGAATGGCAATGATCACCATATACAAGACCCATTTATAAATTAAGCTTTGCTGTTTTTAAATAACAAGGAAACATCGGTACGTAAAAATACTTGATTGGCACCAGATACACCAATGTTTGAGTAATGTTTCGTCATAATCACCACCATAATTGCGACATCTGTCATAACATGGAATTAACTTTTGCATTCCTCTGTAGTAGAAGTCTGCCACCTGCGAATTCCTCTTCAGCTCTTCACCATTTTCCACAGTTAACGCGATATTTGTTGCATGGATTTGTCACTAAGCACCTGCTGTTCAAGAAAGTGCGTGCCAGATGGGTGCCGAAAACCCTGACACCGGACCATGAAATACAGTGCTTAGGAGTGGCACTGACATTTCTGTATCGTTGCCATTAAGCTGGCGACGAGTTCCTTGACAGGATAGTCACAGGCGATGAGACGCGGGTTGCTCACATTTCTGTCCCCCGTTCACCAATTTACACTGACGAAGAGTTGAAGACCCTGGTCCAATTCCCAGGCGACAGTCTTCTACGACACAAGAATACAGAAGTTGATCCCATGGTATGGTGGTGATTATGTCGAATGATAGCTCAAGCAATGATGTATCTGGTGTCAATTAAATTTTTCATGTACAGTAACTATGGTTTCTTTTTATAAAAAAAAAACTTAATTTCTGAGTGGGCCTCGTACAATCCCATAGACCAGGCGTTCTGAGCCTGGTGCTCGCGAGCATAACATCCACTCTTCAATTCAATTTATGTTGCACGATTCAGAATAATAGTGTCTTCATTACAAGTTTTGAAAGTCAGAAATTTTATCATTATGTGAAATACTATTTTTAAACTTAGCCTCCGTGGCTTAGGCGGCAGCACGCCGGCCTCTCACCGCTGGGTCCGTGGTTCAAATCCCGGTCACTCCATGTGAGATCTGTGCTGGACAAAACGGAGGCAGACAGGTTTTCCTCCGGGTACTCCAGTTTTCCCTGTCAAAATTTCATTCCAGCAACACTCTCCACTATCATTTCATTTCATCTGTCATTCATTATTTAATCATTGCCCCAGAGGAGTGCGTCAGGCCTCGGCAGCCAGCACGGTTCATATCCTCGCGGCTAGATGAGGGCTTCATTCATTCCATTCCTGACCCGGTCGGAGACTGGAAGCAGGCTGTGGATTTTCACTATTTTTAAACTACAGTAACAGTAATTGGGCATCCCTGTTTTATGAGTAAGGAGAAAGATGATGATATGACTCAACTGTCCAGACGTAAATGTACATCAACTGCATGAGTCATGCAAGCATTTGCAGCATGCCTGAGGAGCGCTGAATCCCTAGCTATTTCAGTACTTCTGAGGGAGAGATATAGGCAAACAAATCAGAGAAACATGTTTGTTGCAAAAAGATAGTATATTGGCTATCACGACCAAGGAATTAAAACTTTGCAATTTTTCTAGATTCATGCCATGTTTTGTGTAGGATTTCGCCTAGAACAGTGGTTCTTAACCGGTGGTCCGCGGACCACAGGTGTTCCGCGAGTGCCTCGGGAGTGGTCTGCGGGAGAAATGGGTCCACCAGCACGTATAAGAAAGTGGCCAATAAATGGGGTTTTCGAAAACGATGTGCGTTCAACGAGAATCGTCCGAATGTATTTGCGACGATGACTATCAGGTTTTGAATAGAAATATTAAAATAAGTGTTATTGAGGAAGGGTTACAACTGATAAGAAGTATTGGAGGGGGAGTGGGGGGGGGGGGAGAGGTGTGGTCCGTACATGACTCAGTTTCACGCAGAGTGGTCCGCAGATTCTACGGGTTCAGAACCACTGGCCTAGAAACACCAAGATTAGCTATTCAGCGGGCTCTTGGTGTCCATGCCCTCACCCCGAAAGGAGTAGCGAACTGTGCACTACTTTCCTTCTTATGAAGCGCACCTGCGCTTCTTTACTGCGAGAGCAAAGAGCTCAAACAGCCTTCACCTCCCTATAAAGGCTTCTAAAAAGATGGTATATTGCCTTTCGCGGTGAAGGAATTAAAACTTAGCATTTTGTTTTAGGTTTCGCCTAGAGCCCGCTGATGAGCCAGCTTAGTGTTCCTTGGTGAAACCCTACACAAGAAACGGCATAAACCTAGATAAATTGCTGTGTTTTAATGTTTGTTGCAATTTGTTATTGTTATAGCCTATTCAATTTAATTGTGCTTGGGTACTTGGTATGGCATAAAAGTGGGGCTCACAGTCGCATGAAAGTTAAGAACGCCTGCCATAGACGAAAAACAAGTAGTTCCGTGAAGAACTATAAAGACTATTTTCATATATCCTACTCATGTTAAATGCCTCTATCATCATACAAAATTTCAGTTTGTTTGTTGTGATAGACTCGTAGATATTGAGAACCGTCAACATATTTCGGATGCTCGCACTTTTGGATTGTTATATGTATAGGCCATGGAGTTATGTACCATTAAAAGAATATTATTGCGTAGCTTCATTATTCAAACTTTCACTTCGATCACATGATTACGATACAAGAAATAAAAACTTAATTTTAAAAATTCGCACAGCCTCCATCTTGAGGTTATGTAAACAATTCAACTAAATTAGATGCCAGTGCTTTACAATATGTATAATCATATACTGTACCACATTTCACTGCGCTCAGATGGTTAAATCACGAGGAAAGTCTATTAAAATGTTTCAATTTCGCTTGGCCGCCATGTTCGTTTTGTACTTAACAGGTTTTTGAAAGTTACATAGAAAAACTTTTAGCAGTGCCCTTTATCACTGTACAACATTTTACGGTGATATCTGTAATAGTTTCGGAGATATAGAATGCCAGTGAAATATTTCGCACAGCCGCCATTTTGAGGTTATGTAAACAACTGAACTAAATTAGACGCCAGACCATTACAATGTGTATAAACATTTCCTGTACCGAGTTTCATTACGCTTGGATGGTTATATCGTGAGAAAAGTATATTTAAAAGTCTCAAATTCGCTTTGTTGCCAGGTTGGTTTGTAGTTACCAGGTTTTTGAAAGTCTCATAGGTGAACTTCTAGTGGTGCCTTAAATCACTGTTCAAAATTTCAGGGCGATATCTGTAATAGTTTAGGAAATACTGAACGCTGGTGAAATATTTCGTACAGCCGCCATGTTGGATTGGTGAGACATAATAAAATTTCAAGGGCACGGTCGGGGTCGCCCAGAATGGTGAAATGATGTTACCGAGTTTCATTGAAATCGCTGCAGCCGATTAGTAGTTATTAGGGACACACACACACACACGGACAAAGTTGATCTCATATGCCTATTTTTTCATAAAATGAAAATAAGCTAATAAGAATAACAACAATTGGGCCAGTGTGAGTGAATCATATTTGAGAGGTAATTGAATGCATGTGAGCGTGGACCCACTCTGTCTTGCGCTGGGTCTCGTATCAATAGAGAAGCTAGGTAAGCCACTTTAAGCAGCCAAGTGTGAATGTGGGTCCTTCCTCTATGTGGGCCGAACAAGCATTAACTCGCATGGATAATAGTGGGTGCTGAAAGCCAATTACTACCTGCAGCTTTGTATTCATCACGTCATGCGCTATCGACAGTCCTCAAGTTAGTCCCCGTGAAAACATGAGTTAGAATCACTCATGCAGCAATTGTTTGAAGAGGTACTGTACAATATAGACCAGAGTACCACACTGGCTTTGTAACATGGAGTGGCTCGGAAATTCAACAAAACAACACAAGAGAAAACCAAACAAAACATAAAATACGAAACGATATAATGTTTTGGATATAATGGAATGTTACTGTTTATTGCGTAATAAAATGTCCTCGTTAAAAAATAATATTGCTGTTCTACGGGCACACGTTCCGTATGACTAATGAATGACCGACTATGAAAATCTGCAATTTCACAAATCCAAAGGCAATAAAATGGAGATGGAATTTTAGAATTTTAAGAAAATTGGTGCTTCCGACAAGAAAATCCATGACAGTTTTGAATTTGTAGAAATGGTTAAAACCTATCAGAATTTTAAAGTGGAATCTGATTCCAGGAGACAGAGAGGCCCTCTGCCAGAGAAGAAGAATTGATCGATGGACTCGAGGTATACTGGGAGGATGCCGACGTCAGTAGAAAAACACGATCTGGACACAAATGAAATTGATTGCTAACATGCAGTCCATTGAGGCTCGACTTACCCTTTTACAGTAGGGGAGAGTCCTCTAGCCCCGGACACATTACTTTTTTTGCCAATACTGCTGAAATTTTTGAATTTAAAAATCAAGAAAAACATGTGTGACATCCTTCATGTAACATAAGATAATATTCTTGATAGCATAATTTTCAACAGTGGCAGGATTATTGGGAATTTAAATAAACGTACTTGTGGCTTTTTTCCCTTTTATTAAGACTGGCCTGTAATACCGGACAGTTTAGAACTTTTTCGGATTGTTATTTGAATACTGTAAATTCTATGCTTATCGATGATCTTATCAAAGGATGTGGTAGTTGACATGATAGTGTCTTAAAGGAACTTCATACTTGAGATCTATGGACATATTATGGCCCTAAAATAAAGTGACCTTTGAAATTAAAAAAAATTAAAACATGGTAAGAACTGGAGATCTCGGTGCAAGTTCACGATGTCTCTTCATGAAGCTGTAATAGAAATGTTTCCCTGCAATTTTGTTGTCCTTATTGAACCTATGAGGCGGCTCTAAAGTTGCAGCTAAATCATAAGCAAGTTTCAGGAACTCTTTTCTGGTAAGGGTCATGAGCATGCCATCTAACAGTTTGATATGGACGACTAATTGTTCTTCAACATTGTCTGCAAATGTTCTCTCGAAGCGCCCTAATTTCGGCGTAATTTGAAATTCTCCTCCACTCTTTATTTTAATTAGTCTGTCCTGCAAAGTGCTCTTTGGAACACTAAAACTACTTGCAGCTTCCCTAACACTCAAATTATTAGCAAGCACGCTGTTCACTGCCAGTTTCATACCGTCTTCGGACCACGTTCCCCTCCTCTTCCCATTTTTGTCGTCTTTTGGCATGTTTTTATTTGTGAATCAACCTGCAAATAATAATGTGACAGCTAATTACGTGTCCGATGGTACAGGACATAGTACTGTCCGGTCTTACAGGACAAGCATGCATCTAAAGAAACACCTGCCATTAACTAAATACGTTTCATTTTCAATTTATACTTTGTGAACATGTTACTAAGACCACATTTAACAACTACTCTCAGTACAGTAACAATTCACTTACCTAGTTCAGTACAATGCTCTTCCAAAACTTACTTGAGACACATGAATGAACACAGGAAATCAGAAAATACCACGTAGCGTTGTTACTGTTTGAGTGACATACTCACACTGCTTGCGCTGACGTACACTGGAAGAAACCTTTGAAATGCACTCTACATGATGCTGACATCTAGCGAGATTTCCGTGAACTATAGAGTGTCCGGTACTACATGCCGTCCGGTGCTACAGGACTTCCCCCTATATTTCATGTTTAGAAAATTGAGCACATGTGAGGTAATTTGAGCCTATAGCTTCATTTAAAGGTTCATATGCAATTTAATGTAAATTAATTTAATAATTTTAATATCTTTATTAAACACAAATGCCGGCCCCGTTGTGTTGGGGTAGCGCGCCTGCCTGTCTCCCGGAGGCCCCGGGTTCGATTCCTGGCTCCGTCCGGGATTTTAGAAAATGACGTGAGAGGTGGAACGGGGTGCACCCAGCCTCGTGAGGACAATTGAGTAGCTGTCTGACAGTGAGGCAGCGCCCCGATTACGAAAACCAATATTAACGGCCGAGAGGACCCGATGCGCTGATCACGTGTCACCCCAATATCGGCAGGCCAATTGGCTTGGCGGCGGTCGCTTGGTAGGCCTAGGCCCTTCATGGGCTGTAGTGCTAGGGGTTATTAAACACAAATTGTTCACAAATGAATGAATGATCATGTGGCCTCCGGAGAGACCGAGTGCAGGTCTTTCTAGTTGACGCCCTTGGGCGACCTGCGCGTCGTAATGAGGATGAAGTGATGATGAAACTTTAACAAATGAGTATTCACATTGTGCAATAATTGATAATGGAGCTTGGTCGCTGTGTGCATTGTTGAACAGATACCGTTCACACAGCTGAAGGCTCATGATTGGACTAGAGCTTGCAAACTCTAAGATGATATCCATGCACGGCCATGCAGTTGACGAAGTGTCGAAGGTCGTAGTTTGCATCTTACCATGCCCTGTTCATCATGGCTTCGGTCGAGTAGAACTGTAGCCAGATATCCTTTTGTTTTATTTCCCTTTCTTCCAATAATTCATTCCAGCCATTAATCATATTAATATTATTCATATTTCGTTATTATATGGATTTGATATAAAAATGTTAAGGATCTAAGTTTCGACAGTTTTATTCTACACACCTTTTAACACTCAAAAGTGGGTATTGTCTGCTATGGATTGAATTGCGCTATCACATGGTCAAGTTCCAAAGAATCAGTGATAATAACAAATTACGATCCATACAGTAGTCGCGTATGATGTGTAACATGTGACTTGTTATCCCTTGTTAACAGTGAACTCTGTTGATCATTGAAATAACTACTTGTAAAACTGCAGTGCCAAATCCTGACCGGTTTTCAGCAAATATGATATAATGAATATGTTCACACCAAACAACGACAACTGGAAGATGATTTATTGCAGGAAGAATGTAATTATTGAGGCCTACAAACCTTGTAGTAATTTTGTATGCGATATATATTCCACGTAGCCACATGGCCGACAGTACCTTGAGTGCTTACATTAAATAAGAATACAGCAAAAGTATGAAGATATAATAAATCTTAATTGTTTTCAGCAAATATGATATAATGAATATTTTCACACCAAAGAACGACAATTTTAAGGTGATTTATTGTTGGAATGTATTTTATGGGGCCTCCAAACCTTGAAGTAAACCGTATGCGATATACAATCCACATAGCCACATGGCCGATAGAACATCGTGGTATCAATCTCCGCCACCGCACGCACTCATTATTACCTTCCCATCCATTTCCGTTTCATTGTTTCCGTCCCATCCATTTCCGTTTCATTTTTCAAAATCACCCCCACAAAAAATATACAGATACCGAGTGGAAATATATTACACATCAACAAATAGCCATGCAAGTTTACAAACATTATATATGTAACTAGCAGGAACCACGGCTTCGCTGGCATCAGAATCGTGTCATATTGTTATTCAATGAAATGCAGGTTTAACCCCAATAACACCCCTTTAGAACCTGAATATCCAAAAATCCCTCCTTAGTAGACGTTTTCGACACACAACAAACATATCCCCAAAGTATCATTCTTCTAACTTTAATAGTTTTGGTTGGTCGATGAGAGTGAATATCCAAATATCCTTTCATAGTGGACGGTTTTCTTCCAGATTTTCACCCCTCCCCATGGGCCCCTTAAAATAGATTTATGAAAACACTTTCGAACACCTATGTATTTAATTATATATTTATTTATTATTAAGCTGATTGTTTTCCTCTGAGTTTCAAACTCCTCACCTATGTAGTTTAAGAGATACACGCTCCGTTGGGGATCCTTCAACCACCACTTTTCACACCTTTCGCTCATAATATACACCACATCGGAAAACCTTAGATATGTGTCAGCTTATTTTTAATGATCAGTTTTCGTATATGCCAAGTATCACATCCCCAAATGAAACCACTCGTGAGATATTGTTATTCAATGAAATGCACGTTTACCCGCTTAACACCCCTTTAGAACCTGAATATCCAAAAATCTTTTCTTAGTGGACGTTTTCGACATACAACGAACATATCCCCAAAATTTCATGTTTCTAACTTCAATAATTTTGGCTGAGCGATGATGAGTGAGTGAGTCAGTGAGGACATTTTCTTTCATTTATTTTTGAAAATTTCACCCCTCCCCATGAATCCCTTAAAAGAGATTTATGAAAAAAAACGGTCGAACACCTATTTACTTATTTTTTTTAGCTGATTTTTCCGCTGAATTTCAAACTTCTCGCTAATTTCGTTTCAGAGATACACGCTCCGTTAAAAATCCTTCAACCCCCAATTTTCACCCCTTTCACCTCATAATATACACCACATTGATAAACCCTTAGACATGTGTCTGCTTATTTTTATTGATTAATTTATATGCCGAATATCACATCCCCTAATGAAACAACTCGTGAGATATTGTTAATCATTGAAATGCAAGTTTAAACCCCTTAACACCCCTTCAGAACATGAATATCAAAAAATCCATCCTTAGTGGACGTTTTCGACATACAAAGAACATATCCCCAAAATTTCAAGTTTCTAACTGCAATAGGTTTGGCTGGGGGATGAGCGAATATCCAACAAGTAGTTCTGTGAAGAACTATACAGCCTATTTTCATATATCCTACTTATGTTAACTGCCACTATCAACATACAACATTTCAGTTAGATTGCTGTAATAGATTCGTAGATATTGAGAACCGACTAAATATTTCGGATGGTCGCCATGTTGGATTTTATATATGTAGGTCCTAGAGTTATGTACTGTTACATGAAGATTATTGTGTACGTGTAGCATTTAAACATCAATCGCATAATTAGGACACAAGAAGTAACAAGGAGATTTTAAAATTTCGCACAGCTGCCATCTTGTGGTTACGGAAACAATTGAAATAAATTAGATGCCAGTGGATTAACATTCGTATAAGGATTTACTGTACCAAATTTCACTGCACTCGGATGGTTAAATTGCGAGAAATATCCATGTGAATAATTATATTTCGCGTCGCCGCCATGTTGGATTTGTGATCACCAGGTTATTTAAAGTCCTATAGGTGAACTTAAGTTCATAGCCCCTATGAACATATAAAAATTCAGTTTGATTGCTATAAGAGATTCGTAGATATTCAGAGCCGTCTAAATATTTCGGACGGTCGCCATGTTGGATTGTTAAATGTATAGGCCATAGAGTCATGTACCATTAAAGGAAAATTATTGCGTAGGTTCATTATTCAAACTTTCACTTCGATCGCATGATTACGACACAAGAAATAAAAACTTAATTTTAAAATTCGCACAGCCGCCATCTTGAGGTTATGTAAACAATATTGAACTAAATTAGATACCAGTGCATTACAATGTGTATAAGCATTTCCTGTACCAGATTTCATTGCGTTTGGAACATTAAATCGCGAGAAAGGTCTATTTAAAATTTTCAAATTCGCTTGGCCGCCATGTTCGTTTTGTACCTAACCGGTTTTTGAAAGTCTTATATATGAACTTCCAGTACCCTTTATCTCCGTACAATATTTAAGGGTGATACCACTAATAGCTTCAGAGATATAGAATGCCGGTGAAATATTTCGCACATCCGCCATCTTGTGGTTATGTAAACAATTGAACAAAGTTAGGTGTCGGTGCATTACAATGTAAATAAACATATACTGTACCAAGTTTTATTGCGTTTGGTTGGTTAAATCGCGAGAAACGTCTATTTAAAGTCGCAAATTCGCCTGGCCGCCATGTTGGTTTTGTAGTTACCAGTGTTTCAAAAGTCACATAGTTGAACTTATAGTAGTTCCCTTTATGACCGTAATAATATTAAGGCTGATATCGGGAATAGTTTCGGAGATATTGAATGCTGGTGAAATATTTCGCACAGCCGCCATGTTGGATTGGTGAGACGTAACAAAATTTGAAGGGCACGGTCGAGATCGCCCGGATTAGTGCTTTGAACTTACCGAGTTTCATTGAAATCGCTCTAGCCGTTTAGATTTTATTAGGGGGACACACACACACACCTCATACACACACACACGCACACACACACGGACAAAAGGTGATCTCATAAGCCTATTTTTTCAAAATTGAAAATAGGCTAAAAATCCTTCCTTAGTGGACTTCTTTCCCCAGAATTTCACCCCTCCCCATGGGCCCCTTAAATTGGATTTATGAAAAACGGTCGACCACCTATCTACATATTTTTCAAGCTGATTTTTCCCCCTGAGTTTCATACTTTATGCCTCTGTCTTTTAAGAGATACTTGCTCCTTTAGAAATCCTTCAACTGCCACTTTTCACACATACACCTCATAATATACACTACATCGAAAAATCCTCAGACATGTGTCTTCTTATTCTGAATGATGAGTTTATATGCCGAGTATCGCATCCCCCAAGGAAATCAATCACGAGAAATTGTTATTCAATTAAAAATAGATCTATCCCCTTAACACCTCTTTAGAACCTGAATATCCAAAAATTCTTCCTTAGTGGACCGTTTTCGACATACAACGAACATAACCCAAAAATTTCAAGTTTCTAACTTCAATAATTTTGGCTGGGCGATGATGAGTGAGTGCGTGAGTAAGTCAGGACATTTTCTTTCATTTATTTTTCAGAATTTCAACCCCTCTCATGAAACTCTTAAATTGGATTTTTGAAAAAACAAAAACGGTCGAACACCTATTTACTTATTTTAATCTGTTCTTCCCCCTGAGTTTGATGAGTGAGTGAGTTAATCAGTTAACCACTCCGAGAAATACAGTCATGCCAAGTGACAGCCCGTATATCACACCTGGTATACCTATTGCTATGTCCACACCGCATGAAAATGCTGTACAAAATCAGATAGTCACTGTTATAAGGGCTAATGATGAGAAACCGAGAAAGTATTCTGGGAGTAACTCAAATATGACACCCAAGTACTGGCTCAAAGAGGTTTCCGAATATTTAAATGACACAAAGGTAGCGCCAGAGCGAAGATTAAGAGCTATCGAAAAACTGACTGAAGGTGAATGTAGCTTATGGTTCAGAAGTTTTCGTTACACCTTTGACACAGTAGAAGAATTCCGCCAGTTATTTTAAAGAGGTACTGGGATTCAAATATCCAGCAGAATTTAAGATTGGACTTGTACTCCAGACGTTATAGTACAAATAATCCAACGAAGTATGCTGAATTTTTCATAGCACAATTATGCCGTTTCAGAGAGCTTGACGAAGCACCTAGAGAATTAGACCTTTGTCTAGCGATAGCTTAGCAATTACCATATGAAGTGCAAAGACTATTAATCTCGGCAAACGCCAAGACAGCGACTGAGATGGAGGCGGTACTCAGACAACTCGATCTCACTACAACGCAGCATATGAGGCAGAGTCAGAATACAGAACAAGTCACATGACTAGTCCACAAACCGAACCGACTAGGGTGCATACCAAGAATAAATCTACCAGCACAGAAACTGTGAAGTCAGACTGGCAACGAGAAGAAAGGGAAAACCAGAATTGGAGGCCAGCATACAGATGAAGATCGAACCGCGGACACCGAGGAAGAAAAACCTGGAATCAGCGCGATACAAGGAATCAACAGCCTGATAACAGAAGAAATTACGGCTGAGATGGGAATAACCAAGACTGGAGATCCCAAGAACAGAGTCGCGGGTTCGACGAAGAAGCAGAAGAACGTTATCACGAATCATTAAGGTATATGGAGGAGCGTGGAGATGACAACCGGAAATCGCAAGTGCATTGGGATGAAGCGATTAAAAATAGAAGGTCACACGACATCTATAAGAATGATGACGGAGCAAAGAGTCTGGAACTTCAACAGCACGAAGACTGACAGAGGAACTCCACAAGAAATGGAGCAATAGAAAAAAAAAACACCAAAATTAAATGACCATAAAGGAGAGATAAATGCAGGGTGGAATACAGTGAATGTGGTTAACTGGATTACTAAACCTGAGGAACTCATTGAAGACCGAGAGGAAGGGCCGGTCACTGTAAGAAGGGAACTACCCATTATAATTGTAAACATCGCAGGCATGAAGATAAGGAGTCTTCTAGACACTGGCTCGACTGTATGTTTAATTACCCAGGCGCTGTATAATGAAATTCAAAGTAAAATACACGTATTGAAAATACCAATTTCAAGCGTGAAGATAAAAGGCGTGATACCAGATAAAGTAATGATATGCAAAAACCAAGTCTTCTTAGATTTGCAGATAGGGAACTCTATATTTTCACAGAGTTTTCTACTTGTGAATAAGCTACCTTTTAACATTATCGTTGGCGCGGATTTCATAAGTGAATACAAGGTCATAATAGATCTCTCACAAGACATTGTTATGTTTCGCGGGAGTGAGGAAAAGGAGAATTTAGAGATCTCATTAAGACACAGTGAAACGAGACCAGAAGAGTACGTATGGCATACATACGGAGATATGACTGGGGATGCAGTATTGACAACAGAAGATATCGAGGGAGAGTTGGCAACACTGGCCGCAGACATTGAAAAGGACCTCGAACCACAATTCAGAGAATGCCTTGAAGAAAAATTAGAGGAAGCCAAAATTGGTCCAGAACACAAGCAGATGTTAAGGGAACTGTTGTTTGAACATAGAGGAGTCTTCGATTCGAGACCTGGCCGAATCAAGAATTTCCAATATGCGTTCCAAGTTAGTGACTGGACGCCATTCAGACAAAAGCCTTACCCAGTAGCCGATAAGCATTATTTAAAGGTCAAGGACGCAATACAAGAGATGCTGGAGGCGGGCGTCATTGTAAAGACAGCCACACCTTATGTCAGCCTACTGGTAGTTGTACCTAAACAGGACGGAAGTGTAAGGATATGCCTGGACTTGACAAATTTGAATGCCAAGGTTATACCGGAATTTGACCAATAAAGGAGATCCTCAGGAGGTTCAAAGGAAGGACTGTATTCACAAATCTTGACATTACTGCAAGCTTTCACCATATTGCACTGGAGGAGAAAACAAGCCTATTAACCGGTTTCTTATTCAATCAGCATACATATTCATTTTTCCGTCTTCCATTTGGTTTGAAAACAGCGGGTTCAACGTTGATACGAGCGCTTGATCGAAACCTGTCTGAAGAAGTAAAAGCAACAACCATAAGCTATGTAGATGATATCCTCATGACATCAGAAACAGTGGAAGAACATATCAGAGATCTACGCAAGTTATTAGATGACCAGAGTCAGGCTAATTTTAAGGTCAATCTAAAGAAATCTAACTTTGGTCAGAGATAAGTTAAATTCCTAGGCCATGTAATAGATGCGCAAGGAGTAAGGCCGAATCCAGGAAAATTGGAGGTCATTAAAAATTTCCCTACACCAACGAAGGTGAAGAACGTCAGGCAATACTTAGGCGTTATTGGATTCTTTTCGAGCCATTGCCCGAAATACACCGAGACCGTGGCACCACTCCAAGATTTATTTAAGAAAGGGGGAAGGTGGCGATGGACTGAAAAATGCGAGGAAGCCTTCGTGAAATCTAAACAGATGCTTTTAGATTATGTTAAATTGGGATATCCAGACTACACCCAGAAATTTATTATTCAGACTGACGCATCACTCATAGGCATTGGGGCAATGCTTTACCAGGAAAATGTGGACAGGCCAGAAGAGAAAACTTATATGGCATTTATAAGCAGAAGGTTGAAATCTAATGAAAAGAACTATACGGTCACGGAGATTGAATTACTCGCAATACTATATGCTCTACAGTATTGACGAAAAGTCATTTATGGGTTCAGAATTGTGTTGAGAACGGACCATAAAGCCCTAACATTTCTGTTGAAAATTGACTTATCAAGTCAAAGATCGACGAGGTGGTCCTTGTATATACAACAATTTCAAGTGGAAATCGAGTATTGCCCGGGGACGGACAATATTATACCTGACTTGCTGAGCAGATACCCGACAGCTGAGGAAGAGGAAGCTCTAGCTATCGACATAGAAGATAGAGACCAGAAGACCTTAGATGATTTAAGGAACATCACCGCTTTTCAACGTGAAGATCCCTGGATACGGTTGATGATTAATTACTTCGAGGGAAAGCTTGTCAGAGGAACCCCGATGTATGTAGAAGCCGAGGCACTATCAACGGAATATCTATGGTTTAACCAGATGCTACACAAATGGAGTGATGCAGATCATACTCGACCTAGAATTGTTATTCCGCCAGCATTGCAAAGAAGATTAGTATGGTTGGCACACAGGGCTTTTGGTCACCCGGGGGTAGACAAGTCTGTTGCCCTGTTGAAAGAAGCATATATTTGGCCAAAACTTAGAGATACAGTCAGAAATACAATCAGGACATGTGACATTTGCCAGCGAGTAAAGCCCAACTCGTACTTAATGAGGCAAAAACCAATACCACTCCTGCCAGAGAAGCCATGTCAGCTTCTGACACTGGATAACTTCGGCCCACTTCCGAGAGCCAGAAGGGGAAAGAGACACATCCTAGTAGCACTAGACGTGTTTTCTAAAATGGTAGTCCTATGTCCAACTCAGAAAACCAGTACGAAACAGGTACTTAAAAGACTGAAGGAAAGAGCCATTCCTATACTAGGGCAGCCGGAGAACATATTGTCAGATCATGGTAGCTGTTTTACCAGCGTGGAATTCCGCAGGGAGCTGGAAAATCTGGGAATAAGACAGATTCTGTCCACAATTCGACACCCAGAGGCCAACAGCGCAGAGAGAGTGAGGAAAGAACTGCAAAAGTATATGAAAATATACTGCTCCACAGAGAACTGGTAGTGGAAAGACGTATTAGAAATTATCGAGTATTGTATTAACAATACAGTGCACGAAGCAACAGGGGAAGTGTCCGTGAGCCTACACCTTGATAGAAGACCGGAGAGGCCATAGAACAACGTCATTCGGACACCTGTAGACGCACAGCCTGGACGCGAATTGAGGATCCAGAGAACATTCGAGTATCTCAAGAAACAAGTGGACAGACGGCAGCGAAGGAATAGAAGGAAACGCTACCACAGGCCACTACTCGTGGGAGAGTATGTTTTATTGAAGAAACCAGCTAGCTCAGACCCAGAGAACAGGAAATACAAAAAATTTCAACATAATTACCACGGGCAATATCTAACTATAAGGGATTTGCAAAATAATGCCTACAGAATAAAAGATGAAGAAACAGGCAAAGAAGTTGTGGTAAATGCAGCCAATCTCAAATTGTGTAGTCCACCGGAAGAGTATGAAACCGCAGAAGAACAAGCCATGCACACCCAAGTGTACGGGGAATCATTAAGTATGCACGCAGAGATTCCGCAGAAAGGCCTACACCAGTTTGAAAGGAAACGAGACACCCAGCTTGCAGACCCAAACGGAACGAGGAATGAATGTAGCTGTCAGTTGGGAGAGTTTTATGACCAGTTACGGGAAGCAGCCAGGGAACTACAAGCAATGAATGAAGCTCTAAGGAGAGAAAACGAGGAAATACGAAGACGGCAGACAGACCCAAGGGGAGGGGGAGCGAGACGACCGCCTAATGTAAACACTGTCTGCAAGGTCGTTGTAGTCAGGAGGCGGTTTGAAAGAATTCACTTGTAAAATGAATTTTTCAAACTAAGCAGGGTAAAGATGTGCCCAATTGGACACGGCTGACTAGCATCAAACCGGGGCCTTTATAAAAGAATGACCAGGCCCATGATTCTGCTGAGAATTGAACCATTGATATCTGAGGGGGAACAGCCACAGTGAACCCAAGGAGCAATGAGTTATAACTGTATATAATTATAACAGCATGATTTCACGTCCAGAACGAGAATATTATAGCATTAAAGTTGGAATATTGTAGAAAATACAAGCCAGTATACGTATAAGCTACTAAGAGCTGGAGAAAACGGGGCGGCTTGACAGTTGACTAATCGTAGCTAGCAAAGGGGCCTTACTAGTCGACGCCAGCTAACTACTTATTGGCGGGCCTGGGGGAACGAATTGAGACTTATGGCTATGGGAACCCCAGTCTCACAAGGAAAAGAAGCAGGGTGGGGGTGGTCACCCACAGAAATTAATTAATTACGGCCAAATGGAGCAATGAATTGAGATGAAACTTACATCCAGATGCATATATTCTAGGAAAGGTAATTTAGGAGTGTCCACACACCTAAATTAAAGCCTGCACCTAAAAAGGAGCTTGTGCACAGACCAAATCCGCGGCAGAGCTAGGATTTGTCTCGTAGCAGCAGGGGGATAACCGAGGTAGCGTCCTAACGCCATGGAAGAAAGCAATTAATTCTAATTAATTGGACGAAGCAATTGCCAGCACGCAAGTGAATTTGGAACCTCCATGAATAGACGAGTAAGAATCACATTTCACTTTGTCAGAGAACGCATTATTTAAGAAGAGAGTCGCTGCTGAAAATCCTGTGGACTACTATTCTTCACAAAGCTTTATATGGGGGAAGCTGTAGGAGACAGTCAGTTCTTCTTGACTCAACTCGTGGAACGAGATGTTGCTCGACCACGCAGGAAAGTGCACGAAATTTATAAGTATTGACGTTCAGTATTTTAGTAATGAACAATGAAAGGCGCATCATGAAGCATAATAAAAGTAATTCTGCATTATATTATAATTAGTCTACAGCAGACGTATAAGCAGACAGTATACGCGACTAAATACGCAGTACAGCGTTGAGATATTTTAGGATGATGTTCACAGACAATGAACCTATCCACAGGGAGTGTTATAATAATTAAAATAACACATACAATTGTAATGAACACTACAGTTTTACGGGAACCTGGAAAGCACCACAAGTATTTGTGATCTATGTTTGAGCAACTTTGCAGTAGAGAAGATAGAAGCTATAGCAGACGGGAGATGAGCACACACACGCGAGATAGACTTTCGAAGGAGACAGGCGGTTATCAGGATTTAGCTGCATCGCATCTCTGAATTCAGGCAATAGTGGGAATCCAAGCAAGGATCCGTGTGAAAATTGTGTATAAAGTTATGTTACAGTGATCATTAAAAGTGTTTATGTTTATATGTTAAAATAATGTGTGTTGTTTAAAAAAGTGCAAAATGCCGCTTGTGCAAGATATAATTACCATGTGCAAATCCTATGCAATGTGTCGTATGGAAAGTGTAATGATGGCTTAAGGCAATCATGATGGTGGGCGAACTGCTGTCGTGTTGGACTAACCCAGCGAGAATGAAAGTGAGTACCATTCCAATATGTTGATATGATTTAATAGCTCACCATACAACAAATCATTTCCTCAAATATTAAGAATTAACAGTCATTTGTGTACGAGTTCACATCCCTCGTATCTGTGTAAAAATATGGCTTTGAGGATGACAAGCTTAAGGCCATTTAGGCATAAGATGTTGATGAAAGTAACGATAACGTTAACTAATAATAATAATAATATAGTCTGGGGTCGGTAACTGTAATAAATATATAAATCGGCGTATTCAGGCCTATAGAACGTGCAAAGAGTGTCATATATATTGTAAAAATACTGTGTTATTGTGAAAAGTAAGATAGGTAGATAAATAACGAGATAAAGAGAGTTTTTCAGTGTCATTGAAATGATAGATAAATGTTTTATTATGTTATGTTCTACATGGTTGTATTTGAGAGCCATTAAGATAGTCAATGTAAATGCCTGTAAATTTATAGTTGTTTTGGAGCTACGAAAAGCTTTGGCTTATAAGTAAATGTATGAAGGACATGAGTGCTTTAGGAATTGAGTCATCTGTAAGAAATGTTATTTTTAGCCGCGATCAGCGAGCATGTAACGTAGAATCAAGAGATTTACGTCAATAAATTGCAGGGACCATCCGAGAATAGTTCGCACGTTGACGAATCTAGTAGGCTAGTCTTCGAAGCTACGATATGGTATTGCCTTAGAGCATACATGTGTATTCGCAACAAAGTTGGGACAGAGTCTGTCTGTATCCACTGTTAGCAGAGTCTTCGCTGCCAGGGAAAACCACTAGACACCCTAGGTAGGCCAGTATAGTAATTGATCCGCCCTGAGAGGTAAGACAAAAATTCTTCGAGCAGAAAACGTGGAGTTCCTCTAGTTATATTCGTGCCCGTCCAGTGACATAACAGTTCGAAACTCAGCTGGGACGCACGCAAAGCCACTGAATACGTTCATAGAACGGCGAAGCTATTTTGTGATCCATCCCTTGCTTTGAATACGAATTAGGAACCAACATGAGCCCATTAAATACTCTAAGTGTAGGTATTAAATAATTAGATCGACTCAACTCGTAATGACACAATCCAATCATGTACCCCTAGCGGTGCTGCACTATTGAGTGAGCACATGGCCATTGCAGGAAGTCGGTCAGAGTAGCAGGTAGAATCTACAGAACCGGCAGCCAGCTTGCCTGGACGGTCCGTGACGGATCTCTTGTTCACGCTAAAGGGAGTCAATAGACCGGATCCTTTTATTTTAAGATTGTAGTGGGACACTAAAGGATCCCGATATTTCGAAAAGTAAATAAGATGTGCTTGATATGATGGTATCAAATGAATTATATGTACTGTTTCCATACATATGGAATGTTGGAATGAAGTAATTGGATAAGATTTTGGCCAAGTTATTTTCCGAGGACAAATTAACTGCACCAAATAAATAGATGCATTTTTGTAAAGAATAATTACCCAGTTTATGCTAATTTATTCATACGGGTAGCGTTATTTAATGATATGACACGTTTGTAACGATAATGATATGACCAGACCCAGAAGAGTGTTGTATGGTGAAGCTATAAAATGTCTATAACTATGTGTATTTTGGATGGGAAGGTGTACCACTTCAGCGTTTGAAACTTATGGGGAAAAAATACGATACGCGCGGAAAGGCAACAAATGCTAAACAAGGCATAAGCTAGTGAATCAATGTCATTTAAAGTAAATGTCCCGTGTCAAACGGATAAATATTTAATAATTGCATATTTGATGTTATTTTAAATGTAATTTGTGTTTGTTGTGTTGTGATATGCAAATTTGTGTTAAATTGTGCCACGTGAAGAACACTATGGACACTCGAAAATGTCAAAGAGCATCAACGATAGGATATCTAGGTTAGATATGGGTTTTGTGGTGCACCAAACTGTATGAGAAGACTCACATGTAATTTTGATTTTTGTTGTGGGAAGTAATTGTAAGATATTTTTGTGTTTTTTGTTGTGTTTTGCCATGAATTATAGCCATTAAATGTGATATTTAGGACTATGTTGTTTCTTTCAAGTAGAGTAGTTACCTGATAGACTCAAATCCTGAATATGTGCTCGTATAGTGGGTTGAACGCCCCATGCCTCGAAAGACCGTGAACTAGCTGGGATACGAACACATATTCCATAGGATAACGAAAGGGTACACTATTAATGTTAGTTTTCTTCTCTAATTTTAAAGTTTAGCCTATATATTTATTTTAAATTCTCAATTTATGTTCTTATAGATTTATTTTGTTTAATTTTTTATATAATTAATTAATTCTGAATTGATTTTTACAATTATTTTCATAATTATTATCGTCATATTTACTGTTATAATGTGTACCATTTCGTTTATTATTGTAATTTTATATTTATGTTTTATATTTACTTCAATATTTATGTTTTATAGTTACGCTTTAATTGTTAAAGCTTTTTTTTTATTCTATCTAGCAGGTTACGTCAATAGGATACGTATATAATATTTGACTTCGGCATGAAAATTCTCCAAAATTTGGCTTAAAGATTGAACTATCTGCATCTTTGAAAGCATAAACTGTCCTTACGACAGGTGGTTAATATAGAGACCACTAACCCATAAAGGGTTAAAGAGTTGAGTGACCGGATTTGGCCATTTAACGTAATTCCTTGTTGGTGGTAAGTTTACGAGCATTTCTGTTTGATGAAATGCTCGTGCAAAGTTAAATGAATTAAGAATTTACGTTGGTGAAAACGGTCCTAAGCCTCAAGTCTGGGTGTTAAGTCCATAATTGCGCATTTTATATCCATCCCTTGAAATAATTTTTTAGCCTCAGACATGGTTTTATGGAATTTTAAAGAGGCCGTGACCTTAAATTAGGAACCATCCCGGCATTCGCATGGACTGCATGTAGAAAACCATAGAGAATCACTTGCAGGATGGCTGAGTTGAGAACCGAACCTACTTCTTCTCAGTTTTGTCTCACGAGGCTGAGTGGACCCCAGTTCAGTGCTCAGACCTCCAGGGTGGCAGCCAATAATGCTAGCCACTACTCTAGGAGGTGGACCGTTGCAGATCACTCACATCTACCGCAATAAAGCGATGATAAACACATCCATCTATCATTCATTTGAAGTCGCAAGATATCCATCACTATCTTTGAACGGACCGTGGAGTGTTGTAATTGCCATACGCTCGCTACCTAAACTCTATGTTTTTGCCAGGAGTATGGATGATCGATTCTCTTCAGCGCTACTTTGTGTTTATTTCTGTTTCACTCTAATTCCACTGGTATTTTATTCTTCAAAAGAAGTGCTAATATTGATTTCTTCCTATTTATTTCAATGATGGTAAGTACTTAATTCTTCACGTGTAATTTACTCCACTGTTAGCGATTTAGAGAGCAAGTCTGTCCTTCATTTTGCCAATTTTTCTATTTAATTAATAAATTAATTAATTAATTTGTTTTCACCGATTGAAAACCATGCTTTAATAGAACTAGGCAACACTGAAAACTGGCTTCTATCACTTCAATCTCCATTATTCTGCCAAGGAACGTTTCTTCCTTTTCTTCTTTAATGAGGACATGACCTGGTAGTTATCATAAAAAATTGCCCGTCTTTGAGCATGTTGTTATTGTTGTTTATTTTAGGGGCTGCGACAACGCGGTCATATAGCCCTGTAGTGTGTATTTGTAAATAGGGCATAGGATTGGGAAGGAGGTGGCTGTGGCCGTAAGTTAGGAACCATCCCAGCGTTTTCCTGTAGTAGAAGAGGGGAAACCACGGAAAACAACTTCCAGTATAGCTGAGGTGGGAATCGAACTCTCCTCTTCTTATTTTTGACTCACGATGCCGAGTGTACTCCGTTGCAGCCCTCAGACCAGAATTAAATATCATGGCAGAGCCGGAAATTGAACCCAGGCCTCCGCGGTGACAGCCAAGAATGCTAGCCACAACGCAAGTATGATCTAGTCATAAATACCTAATATTCATACATACGTTTTATACAAGTCACAGAGGGGGACGTGGTGTCGCAGCGGTCAAGCTGCTGGCCTCCCTCCAAGGTGGACCGGGTTTGACTCCCGGTCTATGTGTGTGAGATTTTCGATGTGAAATGCCACGTCCTTTGGTTTGGATTCCACGTAGAAAGGAGGTCCCGTAGCTCATAATTGCACGATTAATGGTTACGTGAAACTACAGGCTTCCTTCATATATTCAAGTTGCATCTACTTTTGAAAGTTTACATGTAGTCGATACTTTATGATCTGCCAGTAGTGATCCTGTTGTGTGCATGACGTGGTTTAGCAGAGGCCGCATTTTAAACCAGTGGCGATAATGCATTTTGGGAATGTGGCTGGCTGTGATGGGCAGACAGGTCAGCGGATCTGTCTTTATATTGTTGTGTATGATTGACGCCTGCATATCAATACGCTGGCCAGGAACTTCCGGATCGGTGCAGCCTGGACTCCGTGACCACAAATCAGTTAAAACCGGTAACGACTGACAGGCAATGGTAAGGTGAGCGTGAAATATGCTCTGAAAGTAACAACACAAGTTCACGACGATAAAACATGCCACATGCAGCGTAAATGTAATACTGATTGATTTAGCGATAATAATAAAGTCGTATGGCCTCGAGTGCTGGGTGCAATCTTTGTTATTTGACACCTAGAGGGCAGCTTGCATGTCGAATTTCGTCGTTCCATGGAACGCTATGGAAGTCGAGGAGGTCAGATACTTAAGCTCCTTGTCACTATAGCGCTTTCTAGTAGAGAATGGAGGAACTTTGTGTTGGCAGAAAAATCCCAAGATTAATTTTGCCACTATGAACACGGCCTACTGAATTCAAATGGGCTCTTTAACATGACAACAACGTATGACATGCATGTCTTGATTTTGTCGCCTTTCAAAAATCACTTACCACGGCCAGGAGCGAATCTGCAAGCTTGGAGTTGTAGTCTGAAACGTTAACCACTCACCCAACGTGGCAAGCTGATTTAGCGATGACCTTTACATTTAACCCTTCCAGGGTTACTAAAACGGTTGTAGCCTACTATTGTTCTAGTGATGTTTCTTTTATTTTAGCGAAATTAAGACGTGATTATTTTTCATGACTATAAAATGTTCAGTTATATTAGCAAATTTCCGTTGTTTTCCACTTTTACACCAGGCGAATGCAGGAATGGCTCCAAAATTAAAGCCATGGCCACTTCCTGCCCAATCTTCATCTGAATTACAAATACACACACGAATACAGCAATCACAATAACACAGGGTATCAGACAAATTCCGCACCATCCAAGTACACGGGGCTACAAAACCACGATGTCGCAAAGGTGCTAAATGAATCAACAACAACATATTTCAATTTGGTGGGGTATAACACTTCTCTATTCACAAAAATTTATAACCTGGAAAAGAATACATTTGATTCATTATTCAAATTTGGATTCGACAAGTGTTATTCCCGCAAAATTTAATTAGCCACATTAGTTTGTTGACCGACTGAAAGACAATTATATTATTAGATTACGAAGATGAGACTGAAATTGGCTCCTAAAATTTAAATTCCTATTTCTACGCCAGGCAGAAACCGGAATAACTAATACGCGCATTACTTCTAACACCAAAATGACACAAGTTATCAGAAGATTCCATGTTCACCCCATTAAATGTGGCTGATGATCACGATGCCCAAACCCCTAAATAAAGCAACATCAACAGCTAAGTCGTCAGTACTGTAGTGCAGCTACTCTGGTGGTTATGAATAAAGCTCCATTACAATGTACACGCTCCGTGCAACTCCCTTGTTATCCTGAAGCTTGAAGAACACTTGTCGTGAGAATGTCCTCTAAATGTCACACAGGGTCTAAAAGTCTCCCCTCTCCCGTTAGAAGAGAAAGAGCTTCCGGCTAAGTAATGACGAGTTCGCAAGAAGAGAGGGAAGAAATTAAAGTCGTTAGAACTTGTTTTTTTTATCGTGACAAGCGATAGATTAGCGCGGGAGATGTGAGGGAAAAACCGACAGCGTCACGTAGCAAGTACTCTTGAGTCCCCTGCTGGTGGAAGTGAGTCACCTTGAGTACTGTTGCGTTGTGAGTGTTGCGGCACCAGTAGGGGTTCCACCATTGTCTATGTCAAACGTAGCGTGCCTACAGGAAACTTGAGCTAATCATTAGGCCTACCTTCATCAGCTTGGCTGAACCAAGTACACCGTACACACTCGCTGTTGTTTTTTATCATTTTAAATGATCTTGTCGACTTCGTCGTTACGCTGGGGTCTGGCGTTACGTTACCGTGACGGGACGAAATGTACCCAGATGCACTGAGGTGTGTAACTTCATAGTACCGCTTGGTGCATGTGCTCCTCGACAATCTTTCAGACTGACTGTCACTTTTTCTACAGAATCTTTCCTCGAGATATCCTTTACAGAATGGTGAAAACCGTATCAAAATCCATCCAGTGGTTCTCGAGATTACCCGTGACATCCAAGAATCGGGGATTTTTGTCTTATACTAACGAAGTAGAGATTGCCGGGGAACACATGCACCAAGCGGTACTATGACGTCACACATCTCAGTGTATCTGGGTACATTTCGTTACGTCACCGTAATGTAACGCCAGACCCCAGCGTAACGACGAAGTCGACAAGATCATTTAAAATGATAACATAATTTATGTATGATCAAAGGAAGCCAGGCAGTAACGATTTCAGTGAAAAAGTTGAAAACAAACTTGGCGTCGGTGCACTTCTTAAGCTTCCGCTGGCAAACCGTTAAAAATATCAATATGCTATGAGCGTAAGAATTGGTCAGCATGAAAAGTTCTACACAAACGTCCGCGAGAGCATATCTCTATCTTCAATACATCGCCCACTATAAGTGTTTTTAGACTGGATGGAAGGGGAACGTCCCCGCACGCTCAGGTGAGCATGACGGCATCCCGCCCACTTGACCTTGCTTTGCCCTTGGTTTGCACTTGCCGTTTGCGAGTAATTTGAGACAAGGTAAAGTATTATAAAGTAAGATAAGGATTATGCAGATAATTTTCTAACATGTCAAGAGTCTTTGGCTGCGAGCGAAGCGAGAAGCCTCCAGCCTTTCTAGCATTTTTCAGCATTTGTAGTATTTAAAATGATACAAAGTCTAGTCTTTCAGACTAATTGTCCCTTTTTTTATGCAAACGATGACATTACCCATAAATGATGTAGAACGTATTAATTGGTTGATTGAAGGACGCTTAAGAGTCACCTGCTTTTTAGAACTTGTAATATAATACGAAAGGTTTCCGAATATACATACATATATACATGTACGTTCGTCATTTCATTTCTCCGGAAAGCTGTATTTCAAAGTCAGATAGAGACTGGCTATATGGCGCATCGACAACGTTCTCGCCTGTTAAGCCCAACGTTGCAGGATTAAATTCTGGCGCAGTCATTTGGTACTTGAGGGTGCGCAAAAGTGAAGGAGCCTAGTGTCAGTCAGTATATTTACTGACACGTTAAATATCCCCTTTGGGGCAAAATTCCGACACACTGGCGTCTCCAAAAGCCGCAGTAGTTATAGACACGGTACATGGGGGTGACTATGCAGACATCTGGGAACGTCTTTACGATGCACGTGAGAGAGAGGCTGGACGCTGCACTGACGGCTATGAGCGACATCGAGTATCTACGCAGCCTATCCCTGAAGATGGCAATACGACCATTTTTGTTTTAAATAGCACCAGTCGCGATGTATGGCCTGGAAATTATTTGGAAACATCTTAGGCACAGACATCTGACAACGCTGGAAAGGATCAAGGCAATGTATCTAAAATGAGCCTTATGCCTATCCAAGTTCACGCCCTCGCGGCTTGTGTATGTCATGACAGGGGAACTACCCTTTATGGAAGAAGTCAGATTACAGATGCTCCTGCCGCACACACCGGGATATGGGGAGTATTTACGTCTCAAGACAGCAAAGAGAAATGACATTTGGCATGAATTTTATACGACCGACGCTATGACTACACAGGATTGGATGCAAGGATCCTACGAGCTGAGACATATCTTGACGCGCTTTGCGGTCCATGGTTTCCACCATCGGATCTGCATGAGAGACGTATATCACCAACCAGACGAACTATACGCGTGCAAGCTTTGTAAGGGTCCTTGTGACAGATACCACGTTAGGACGTGCAAGTGCAGAGAGGTGTCTCTGACGAAATTTTGTGAACATTAGAAACTATATTGACATCCCTCGGAAAGAGGCATTTACAGTGACAACGCCAAAATTTTGTATTAATGATGGTTCGTAAGAACCACGTTCATGCACATTGTGCGCAATAAAGTATTTATTATAGACACGAAAAAGCAATAACATTATTTTTATTATTAATATTATTATTATTATTATTCAAGATCCGATAACACACCGCCATGACAAAGGACAATCACTCCTGAATTCTAAGAGCGAGAATTGATAGAGCGTTTCAACGAAATCTAACCAAGAAATTTAGCTTCACACAAGTTTATTTAGTAGAAGGATCTTTTACATGCCATAATTCTATGACATGGGACTGCCGGCTTTACTTCCCCTCCGAAGGAAGGCATACTGAAAGAGATTAACGCTCTTAAAAAATCCGACGACTTCGGCCGGGTTTGAACCAATGATCTTGGGAACAGCAGTTCAGCAAGCTACCAACTACGCCACCGAAGCGTGATAAAGCATAGAGAGAGAGGCAGCAGATTGGCATGCCCGTGTGATGCAGAAAGGTGTATGCTACGTATTATTAATACTTAAAATGAAGAACCTTTCGGTTGGCCCCTCGTACTGATCAAAATAGAGTTGTTATTGATTCGTTACAGGCTTTGCGGCATCATGATCATGTAGCCCTGTATATGTGAATGTGTGTGGATTTTGTCTCATAACCTGTGTCACTGATGTCTATATTAGTGTATTTGTATTAGAGGTAGATTTTGGGAAGGAAGCGACCATGGCCTTAAGTCAGTTACCATTCCAACATTTACATTTACATGGAGTAGAAGTGGGATACAACAGTAAATAACATTCAGGATGACTAAGGCAGGATATGAACCCACCTCTTTTTAGTTTTGCCTCACGAGGCTGAGCGTACCCCGTTCCAGGCCTCATACCAGAAATCAAAATAGATATAATAAAAACAATGTCATTAGTTTTACGCCCCTATTAACTACTTAGGGTTTTAAAGACGCCAGGGTGCCGTAATTTTACCCCATAAGGGAATCTTTAACGTGCTACTAAATCTACTGATACCGCTCCCTTGCATTTGAGCAATCTTAAATGCCAACTTACTACACCAGGATTTGATACTTCCGACTTGGACTTAGCGGGCGAGAACGCTACCGCTGAGTCACTTAGCCAGTCAAACTAAAATAGGGTTCTGGGCCTTAGAAAAGAGAAATAAAACGAGCCTTACAGTAGTCGCATATGATGTGGAACATGTGACATGTTATCCAACTATGTGTGTTCCGGGAGCGCAAATCCCTTGTTAACAGTGAACTCTGTTGGTCATTGAAATAACTACTTGTAAAACTCCAGTGCCAAATCCTGACCGTAATAAATCATAATTGTTTTTTTCTAAGACGTATCTTAATCGATTAATAAGATTGTGCATTTTGCAATGGAAAATTAAAAGTGTAGGCTATATTGTAATATTATAGTGCAGAAGTGGCTTTAAAAAGCTGAGCCGTCTCGGTTGCAGACAAGATGGCAGCTGATCTCTCGTTCTGAACTATAGTTAGTTATTGTTGTTTTAAGGGGCGGAACTACGAGGTCATCTGTCTATCCCAACAGATTTGTATTAATTTGCTTGATTTTTTATATTTATTGTTTTTTGAGCGTTATATTGTGCATTTTGCAATGGAAAATATATATTTAATTAAAACAAAGTTCTCCAATAGATCTGCAGTAGTGACATCTACCTTCAACTACTGTAGTTGAACTACGGTATGCGGGAGCACGGCCGACTGGATGCGATCTGCGCAGCCAGTCGGCCATGCGGAAGCAATCCACTGCCTACTTGATGCAAGCTGCGCTCTTTACCGGCCAGTCAGTGAACCCATGCCAACGATGTTATTGAAAAATTGCCTCTTTTTGCTGATAGAGCGCACTTCCAAGTTTAGGCACGATTAAAAATTAGGTGTGCAGAAGGTATATTAAATGTGTTTCTCCGAGGGATACGTTTAGACGAATGAAGTTACAATTATTGTTAGTAGTCGGTGTTAATTTACTGAATTCCTACGTTGTTTGCAGTGTATGTTGATGCGATATGGATTCCACTTAGCCACATCGAGTGCTTACATTAAATAAGAATAAAGCAAAAGTATGAAGATTTAATAAATCGTAATTGTTTTCAGCAAATATGATATAATGAATATTTTCACACCAAATAACGACAACTTGAAGATGATTTATTGTAGGAATATCTTAAATGGGGTCTCCAAACCTTGAACTAAACGGTATGCGTTATATTATACATTCCCCACAGCCACATTGCCTGCAGTACGTCGTTGTACCGATCTCCGCCACCACGCGCGCTCATTGTTTCCGTCCCATGCACATCCGTCCCATCCATTTCCGACCCATCCACTTCCGTCCCTTTTCCAAAATCACTACCACAAAAATACCCAGCTACCGAGAGCCACAAAAATATCCAGATACCGAGTGGAAAGATGTTACACATCTTTAAATAACAGATTAATTAATTCATTAATAGGAGCACAAAATACTGTGAATTCAAAAATTAGCATTCAAATAAACAATGAGCGTTGCCTTGCTTATCGCTCGCTGACTGATGTAGGCGTACAGGATGTGGTGGTACCAGATCTTCAGTCTGCAGAACAGAAACTGGACCAATCCAAATGTTTACGATCGACAACAGCCCTAAATACCAGGTGAATCATATGCCACTAATAATATGTTTTTTATAACATCATATTTCTTTTCTGCATGCTCCATTACAATTGAAGTATTACTACATGCATTGGTGATCTTATATGTGGGTATGATATCATATTTCTTTACAGTTTGTAATCTATATCTACATGGTTGATTATAATGTGTCTAGCCTAGATATGACAGGTTACAGTTCTCAAACAGTAGTTTTATTTCTTGACATAATTATGTTCTACATCAGATTATCTAAACTGATAGCTTGCCAAGGTGGGTAAGTGGTTATCGTGTCGGACTACCAACCCCAAGCTTGTAGGTTCGCTTCTGGCCATGGTAAGTGATTTTTGAATGGCGACAAAAATCACGGCATGCATGTCATACGTTGTTGGCATGTTAAAGCACCCATTTGAATTCATTAGGCCGCGTTCATAATGGCAAAATTAATCTCGGGGTTTTCCGCCAACACAAGAGTACCTATTTTCTCTACTAGAAAGCGCTATAGTGTCAGGAAGCTTAGATATCTAACCTCCTTGACTTTCATAGCGCTCCAAGGAACATAAACGTTAACATGGAAGCTGCCCTCTGGGCGCAAATAACAAATCTTGCACCCGGCAGCTGAGACCGTACGATATTATTATAATTATTTATCAAAACTGATGCACTACACAAGTAGTTAAAAGAATACTAGCATTACCCGTCACGGCTTCGCCCGCGAATATTCTAGTTGTAAAGAGTACACTTGGCAAAATCTCAATCATGAATGCTATGACTGATTTATCCTTGGTATGAATAATCATACTTTATCAATTCAGCTACTGGTGCAGTGGTTAGGGGTTTGTCATTCCTTCATAGGTATATCAGAGCGAAGTTAGTTTTCTGGGAATATCACTGACACTGTTCATTTAAGGGCCTTTAAATGTGGTTTTCGAAGACCCTTTATAGTCGGGTGAAAAATACCTTTCGTACCACACTCACACGTGAAAATTGCGTAAAAAAAAAATCTAGAGTGCCCCTTGACCCCCTTAAGCGCATTATACTGTATGTATTGATGATTTTTACAGCTTAATTTGGTTCAGTGATAACCTTGTAACCGTCTGGAAACTTTCCCAGTAATGTAATAATTGGAATTGCATTGCGTCTTACAGAAATAGATGGACCTGTGAGATTCTGTTACCATGGTTACCGTGTTGCATTCTTTCATTATTTCATTGTAAATATACATGTTTTAAGGTATTTATTTAATTTTGAGGCATATAAAGAGTAAGTGAGTGCGTTTCGCTTACGCATTGCGTTATGATGAACCTGTAGGTTCCCCATATGTGTAGGTGGTGTTAATAGGACCTTATTTTCGGTACAAAACTGGAATGGGACCTTAGCAGAATAATATAGGGAGGGATTACGTATTAATTAACAAGTTCATTCATCCATGCATGCCAGTGGCCTCCTAATTTGATTACATTTGTCTTCAGTTCTATCCTTTCGTATTTTAGTAATTACTATAATGTTTCATACAGCCCAACTAACGCGTGTTAACAGGAATGTCGAAATTTCTCTGTCTGCATCCCGTATTGTACTAATGCAGAGCAAGCATATCCTGCAAACAATACTGAACACTATTACTTTTCCCTCGTAGTCGCATTGAGGGAAACGTTAGCTGAATATGCTTGCAGTGCATTAGTGCCATATGGGATGCAGGCGGAGAAATATCCACCTGCCTGACAACAATGCTAGTTGGGCTGCATAAATCAATAGTATTATGGGCCGTTGATTCACCTGGTATATCTTTAGATCAAAACCTTTTCTGTGTCACAATTTTAACCGAGTTCAGTTTTCCTTACTAATGTTGTCATCACATCCTCGAAACCATGGTACCCTAGTTAAAATCGTGACCAACATTAGAAAAATGAAACCCCACGTCACTGGAATTCAGATTACATGCAATTACCATCACACCCCTCTTTATCTTATAAACGAGATCAACGAATACACCAATCAACTCTAACGAACAAATTGGAGATGGTGCAAAGGAAAGCTGCAAGATTCGCACTTGGCAAATTCTCCCAAACTGACAGTGTCTCTGACATGTTAAAGTCATTGGGTTGGGAATCCCTACACAGCAGAAGACATAAAAGAAGACGCCATGAGATGTACACAGGGGAGCGGGCCAAGAATGAATTGCTAAACAGAATGCATGAGCCAGATTATATGAGTAGGAGAGAAAAAAGGAAGGAAGCTTGTATTTTAACGTGACCGTTAATCTTGAGATCATGAGCCACGGGACCTCCTTTTAACGTGGTATCCGAACCGCAGGACATGGCATTTCACATTGAAAAACTCACATGCATTGACCGGGAATCGAACCCGGTCCACATTGGTGAGAGGCCAACAGCTTGACCGCTGCGCCACCACGCCCCTGCGTAAGAGAGATCACGAATACAAAATTATGTCCAACATTCAAAAAACAAACTCAGCTACAGTAAGTATTATAACAGGGGTATTCAAACATGGAATGAATTACCTGAAGAAAGCTTAGAACCTTTTCCTAACACCTCAAAAGTTTTCAAGAAGAAAATAAATGTTGCATTCAGGGAACACAGAGACATTTTGGAGAAAAATTGACACATACAGGGTGATTTTTTCCACCGTGTACAAACTCCAGGGATTGATCGCGGAGAGGATACGGAACAAACATGGTATGTCCGGAAACGCATGGTGTAATGCTAGGGACCAGTCTTCCTTCCACGTTGCTTAACAGGCCGGAACGATCGGCGTTTCTTGCGGGTGACTTTGCCTTCCTTGCTGGAAGACGTACCATTGAAGATTCACAGGGGTATGTGGCTGCTACATGATAGTGCTCCATCCCACTTCGCCATTAACGTCCGGACGTATCTCAATTGTGTCTTCCTTGGTCGATGGATCGGATGAGGAAGTCCAGTTGCATGGTCTGCTCGTTCACCAGATCTCAACCAGTGCGATTTCTAGTTATTGGGCCATCTTAAAAGTATCGTATATGCAGAGTTCATTCCAGATGTCGATATACTGGAGCAGCGTATTCATGGTGCCTTTCACACTGTTCGGGTGCAGCCTGGCCGATGTGAATGTGTTAGACAGAACATGTTACGACGCGTTCACGCATGCGTGGAGGCACATGGAAACCATTTTCAACACATACTGTAACTGTGGCTGCATGGTACAGCGCGTATTAGACCGCCGTCTCTGTACCAAAGAATGATCTAATAAACAAACAAACCATGCATTTCCGGACATACGTTATTTAGAATATTTCTGTTCCGTATCCTCTCCTCAATCAATCCCTAGAGTTTGTACACGGTGGAGAAAATCACCCTGTACAGCATGTAAATATATTGTTACCACCAGGTTTTGCCTAACTGTAACAGTGCCTATTAATAAGAAAACAAGAGTTCCGTGACGAACTAAAGAGCCTACTTTTCTTAAAATAATGATTCATGCCAATGATAAATCTACCTATCTAGAATAATGACGAAATTAAGTTGGTAATATCGAAATGTCTAATTAGTTCGAAATATACCTGGTATAATGTAGCCTAATAGAGCACTACAGTTGGCAGCCCTGGTGACTGAATATATTCTTTGTTCCATCTCGTAAGGTACAGAATAAACAAGATGTTCGGGAAAGAACATATAGCCTACTTTCTCCTAAATGTATGGGTATAGTTATAACTCTCTGTCCTTATCATCTCCTAATTTCTTCCTATTTGAAGTGCAAATTGGCACACAGGATTTGAACAGTGGCGTTCAAACCATAGTTTATAATTTACCCCAGAATTTTGCAATTTCATCAGCAAACACTCCAAACATCGACTACTTACAATAATTGAAACTTCGTTGCTCTAATAAGGCCCATCTACAATGCGCAGTCGGCAGTCCGTAGTTGGTAGTCCTTGGTCAGCAGTCGCGATCGACTCCGTGTATACTATAGGCACCATACACAACATGAAGTTGCAGTTGGTAGCTGGCAGTTGGCAGTCGCGAATTTTATCCTAGACTGCCAACTACCCGACTGCAGCAATGTAATAGCCAATCAGAGCAGATCAGAAACTGACGTCACGTTGTTGTTCTGTGTCGTATACGAATGATATAGGACTAAGTGAAGTAACTTCGCAACCCGTTAATTTATAGGCTAATCTTAAATACACGGTATAACAAAATAATCCATCTCCAAATCATCCATATTGCAAGTTTTGAGGTTATCAACAACGCCTCTGTGCACAAGGAATAAACGAATGTTACGGTATTATTACTCCTAGCAGTCGTTAAGACTGGGTTCACTAACTGGCCGGTATAGAGCGCTGCTCGAATCTATAGTGTCTGCATAGTACAAGTGAAGGCTGGTAGATGTCACTCCGGTGGAGAATGTCGTTTTTTTTTAATATATAATTTCCATTGCAAAAAGCACCATATAACGCTTTATTTTATAACGTCTCAGTACTCAAGAAACAATGAATATAAAAAATCAAGCTAAAAAGTTCTACTCTGATAGGATTTGAACCCCGGCCAGCCAAATGAGAGACGGGAGCTCTAACCGCACAGCCAATCGTACACTCATAACTCACGCGTTATCGATCAAATACATATAACGTACTGTATTAGCAAATAATCACTTGGACTGAAGATTTCTTCACTGGAGTGTATTTCAAACCGAGTTCATTTCATATTAAGTTCATATAATTTTTATCAGTAGGTTATATTGCATGCAACATACTGAAATTAGTAAAATGTAGGTCAGAACGAGAGATCAGCTGCCATCTTGTCAAATAGCCGAGACGATTCAGATTTTTAAAGTCACTTCTAGATTATAATATTACAATATAAACTTTTAATTTCGAACGAACCACGTCGCTTAGAACAGATTAAACGATTCTTGGTTCGATGTGCACAAGGAATAAACGAATGTTACTGTATTATTACTCCTAGCAGTCGTTAAGACTGGGTTCACTAACTGGCCGGTATAGAGCGCTGCTCGAATCTATAGTTTCTGCATAGTACAACTGAAGGCATCGCCTCCATAGCGTAGCGGTCAGCATAGTTAGCTGCCGTCCCGGAGGTCCTGGGTTCGATTCCCGGCTCTGCCACGAAATTTGAAAAGTGGTATGAGGACTGGAACGGGGTCTACTCAGCCTCGGGTGGCCCAAATGAGTAGAGGGGGTTCGATAACCATCTCAGCCATTCTCGAAGTGGTTTTCCGTGGTTTCCCACTTCGTCTTCGGGCAAATCCCGGGACGGTAACTACTGTAAGGCCACGGCCGCCTCCTTCCATCTTCCTCGCTTCTCCATCCCAATCTTCCATCCCTTCCATCACTCATTAGGCCCCTGTTCGCTTTGCAGGTGAGGCCGCCTGGGCGAAGTGCTGATCACACCTCCCCAATTGTATCCCTTCCGACCAGATGTTCCCGGCTCCAGGACACTGCCCATAGAGGCGGTAGTGGTGAGTTCCTTCGCTGAGTCCGTGGGAACCACCAACCTAGAGGGTAAATTGGCTAAATAATAAAATAAATAAAATAATAAATACAACTGAAGGCTGGTAGATGTCACTCCGGTGGAGTATGTCGTTTTTTTTAATATATAATTTCCATTGCAAAACGCACCATATAACGCTTTATTTTATAACGTCTCAGTACTCAAGAAACAATAAATATAAAAAAATCAAGCAAAAAAGTTCTACTCTGATAGGATTTGAACCCCGGCCAGCCACATGCGAGACGGGAGCTCTAACCACACAGCCAATCGTACACTCATAACTCACGGGTTATCGATTAAATACATATAACGTACTGTATTAGCAAATAATCACTTGGACTGAAGATTTCTTCACTGGAGTATATTTCAAACCGAGTTCATTTCATATTAAGTTCATATAATTTTTATCAGTAGGTTATATTGCATGCAACATACTGAAATTAGTAAAATATAGGTCAGAACGAGAGATCAGCTGCCATCTTGTCAAATAGCCGAGACGATTCAGATTTTTAAAGTCATTTCTAGATTATAATATTACAATATAAACTTTTAATTTCGAACGAACCACATCGCTTAGAACAGATTAAACGATTCTTGGTTCGATAATCGGAACTGGTGGGTCCCATGTTATGGATTATAAATTTTGCATAATTCACACGGCCGCCATCCTTAAATGGTACGTTTGATGACCTTGTAGTTTGGGCACAAGACGCGTCCCATATGAAGGTAGGTTGTTACCAAATTTGGTAAAGATCCGATGATTAGTTTGGTCGTAATGCATTATTAAGTTTTGACCATTCTATTGGCCGCCATTACCTTTTGGTAAAGATGGCGGCAATATAAAACATGACACTGAGGTGCCCTTTGCCAGTGCTACCTCTGTACCAAATTTCGTTCAATTCGGTTTAACCGTGTTCGAATTGATAGGGGGGGACAGACATTCAGAGTACGCACACACACACACACACAGACTCACACACATACACACACACACACACAGACAGCACACTTTTTTTTCGCCCTGTAGTGATCTCATAAGTCTACTTTCATTTTTTGCAAAAATCGAAAGTAGGCTAAAAATTTGGTTGAAGTCCAATGGACGTTACATGCAGTTAGACATTGGATTTATCAGCACGCGTAAAAGCATGTTGGCAACAATGTAATGCGTGTGCTGGTCAGAAATAATCTGATATATTATGATATCTTGTTGTGCCAATTTTGAATGAAATCCATTTGTTAGTGTAGAAATTACATATATTTTAAAATTGGACCTATCAGCAGGCTTAGAATAATGTTGGCAGCACTGACTTATATTAATTACTCCAAATTAATCTAGAGTGTCAGGTACTATACGTGTGCAAAGTATAGAGCTGTTGGCTTGCATACTTTCTGATATATTGATATTAGTGTAAAACAATATAGACAGCATTTATTAACAGATGGCAGCCCTGATTGCTCTTAACAATACTTATAGTCATATCTGTTATGTTACACATAGCACATACGAAATTTGTTTGAAATCCAACTGATAGTATAGAAGTTACAAGTATTTAAAAATTGGTCCTATCAGCAGGCTTAGAATCATGTTGGTAAAACTGACGTATGTAAGTTACTCCAAATTAATCTAAAATATCAGGTACTATACGTGTGCATAGTTTAAAGCTGTCAGCTTGCATACTTTCTGATATATTGGTATTTGGTTAAAAATAGAGAGATCAATTATTAACAGTTGCCAGCATTGGTGGCTCTAAAGAATACGCTGTTATATCTGTTTATGTACAAAATTTTGTTGAAATCCAATTGATAGTGTAGAAGTTATATGCATTTGAAAATTTGACCTATTAGAAGGCTTAAAATTATTTTGGCAACACTGTCATGCATGGCCTCCTGGAAATTAAACTGAAATAGTATTATCTACATGTGTGCCAATTTTGGAATAGCTCCCATGCATACCTTCCATGTTATCCAACATGGATCACAAATTTCTAGTGCGTTCTTTCAGCAGTTGGTAGCACTGACATCATTTTCAAATATGGGCTTGAGATATTCCGGTATACATCTTTACTCATACTAAATTTGGTTTCGATTACTGCAGCCGTTTAGGAGTTGATAGGGGACACACACACACACAGACAGACAGACAGACAGACAGACAGACACACATTTTCCCCGATCGATCTCATAAGTCTACTTTTTCCTCATTTTTGCAAAATGTGAAAAGTACGCTAAAAATTAGTATTATAGCGATTTAGTTTTCAATCCTATCCCCAATTACTGTAAGTGTAAAACATTAATAGTTTGTACGTTGGAAACAGAACGAGTCACAGGTGCGATTCCGGTCATTTGAAATGCATTATGGCAGTGATTTTAGACGGGAAACCACATGAATACTGACCGCGTATGACAGCTAGCTAATCAGCCCGTAATGGGAGTAAGCCAGAGCAACTTGACAGCTGGTAATGAGGGAGGACCACAGCACAGCCATGGCCTCAACTCCCTTCACGCAAGTCCTGCATACTGAAATATGAGTCATCCGTATGTGAACTCTACAGCTTCTCTTAAATTAGTTGGTAGCATGCTGAGTTTCTATGTCCAAGATCGCGGGTTCAAACCCGGCCGAAGTCGTCAGATTTTTTAAGAGCGTTAAAAATCCCTCAGTATGCCTTCCTTTGGAGGGGAAGTGAAGCTGGTGAACCCATGTCATAGATTTATGGCATGTAAAATAAAAATGAAAATGAAAATCCACAGCCTGCTTCCAGTCGACAGACCGGGTCAGGGAATGGAATGAATGAAGCCCCCATCTAGCGGCGAGGATATGAACTGTGCCAGCTGCCAAAGCCTGTCGCACTCTCCAGGGGCAATGATTAAATGAAGGACAGATGAAAGTAAATGATAGTGGAGAGTGTTGCTGGAATGAAATTTTGGATTGGGAAAACTGGAGTATCCGGAGAAAACCCTTCTGCCTCCGCTTTGTCCAGCACAAATCTCACATGGAGTGACCGGGATTTAAACCACGGACCCAGCGGTGAGAGGCCTTCGTGCTGCCACCTAAGCCACGGAGGTTTAAGTGTAAAAGAACTTTCTACTAACTACAATATTGTGAAGCTAAAATTGTAGGTTAGATTTGATTAATTCTCTATAAAGTTCCAGTTCGTCGCAAGGTACCCCGGTTGCGGTGGCATCTAGTAGCCATGTTCACAAATAGGTGTCGTTGACGTTAGCATTTGGTATAAAAACTAGGAACTGTTTGAAATTGATCGTGTGCAGTCCCTACCTAAATTACAAACTCACACACTAATACAGCCATCAAAATAACACAGAATAGCCCATCAGAAAAAAATACACACATACGGAAGTACACGGAGCTACATGACCACGATGTCGCAAAGCCCCTTAATCAATCAACAACAACAACAAACACATACTTCTGTAGCTAAGCCTGATGAACGAAACATGTTAGCCTAGTAAAATCCCCCATTGTTGTACATACGAAAATGGTAGAAGCGTGATATTTTCCTATAGATATTTTACGTAATACGTTTTTCAGGCTAGGGTATATAAATACTAGTTTTCCCGGCTAAGTTTATTTTTTAGCCTACTTTCGATTTTTGCAAAAAATGAAAGTAGACTTATGAGATCAACACAGGGCGAAAAAAAGTGAGTCTGTCTGTCTGTGTGTATGTGTGTGTGAGCCTGTGTGTGTGTGTGTGTGTGTGTGAGTGTGTGTACTCTGAATATCTGTCTGTCCCCCCCGCCTATCAATTCGAACACGGTCAACGCGAATTGAACGAAATTTGGTACAAAGGTAGCACTAGCAAAGGACGCCTCAGTGCCATGTTTTATATCGCCGCCATCTTGACGGAAACGTAATGGCGGCCACACAAATGTTCAAAGCTTAAATCAAATTACGACCATCCTAATAATTTGATCTCTACCAGATTTTGCAACAACATGCCTTTTTGTGGAAAGCATCTTATGACTGACTACAAGGTCATCAGCCCAATAGTTTGCAAATAGCGGCCATGTATGTGTGCAAATCCATTCCCCATATCAATTCAAACACGGTGAAATTTTTTACAGAGGTAGCACTAGCAAAAGGCACCTCATATTCATGTTTAATAACCCTATAACACGTTGTATTTCAACAAGCTACTACAACCAACATTCAATTATACTGTACTCCTTGAAAAGGACAAAGAGTTATAACAATACCCATACATTTAGGAGAAAGTAGGCTATATGTTCTTTACTGAACATCTTGTTTATCGTATGTTTTTAGTGCCGGGAGTGTACGAATACATGTTCGCCAGAGGCTGTAGCTGCTTCACCCATGGGGTGACCTACAAGTTCTGATCAATTTCAAGTAGTTCGAACTTTCGCTACCAGATCTCACTGATACCTAGTGATGAACGTTGGAACTTTGATAGAGCGTTCCAACGAAGTCTAACCTAGAAATGTAGCTTCACACAAATTTAGTCTTTGGAAGGATCTTTTACATGCCATAAATCTATGACATGGGACCGCCGGCTTTATTATCACCTCCGAAGGCTGGGTTTTTAACCCGCTATCTTGGGCACAGTAGTTCAGCATGCTACCAACTACGCCACCGAAGTCACTTCCGCCTATGTAATTCTGCACAATTTGTTTTGACCGATTGGAAAGCTTTCTTTAATAGAACTAAGTTACACTGAAAAATGGCTTCTGTCACGTCAACCTTAAAATTATGTTCCACCTATGAAATATGGGTAAACTACAAGGATGTTTAGAAAAGAAACATAACTGAAACCACTAAGATAGAAAAACAAGATAACTATTTCTGTTTGAAGGGCCGGGACAATTAGGTCATTTGCCCAAACACAAGGTGTTCAGTCAAAACATATTGTCTAATTCCTCTTAAACGAATTTCTTGTCTTTATCATGCAGTATAATTTCATAGAATTAAAAATAATACTAGAAAAAGTATACTTGTGTAGCCCACTGACTTCGAAATTGACGCCTTTTGAGTTCTTCCGTTACAACGCCTCGAACTACATCACGAAGTCAAATATTAAATGCGCTGAAACAAGTAATTAGCTCCAATATTGTCCATAGGCCATTATCGAAAGAGCATGAATTCGAAATTTGTCATACCGCATATAGATACTCTTCCGTAGTCATATCATAAACAAGACTAGAAGACCCGTGCTGCTCCGCAGCATTCACTTCAACAATCCTACAGCACTTCTGTCCATATGACATTTGCATGTCTTCATGCTAGTGACCTGAACAGACATTTACGGTACCGTCGCTTTTGGGTAAATGATGAAGTAGACTTATGCGATCAAATGTTTGGGTGTCTGCCTGTCCTCTGTGTGTGTGTCCCACTATTTACCTGCGTAAGCTTAAAAGGCGCACGGACGTCAGGCCGAGGTGAACAGCTACCTCCAAACACATAAGCTATACTCTTCTCTGAAGAATTAACTCGACACGACTCGGCAGTATGATGCTGGCTGAAGCTAGGGTGATAGGTCGCTCGCAAGCTCGTAAACTCACTCTGAAGCTAGTAATTTAAATTTCCACTGAATGGAGATTGCTGGAAGAAATGAAAACGCAAAAACACTTACAGTGGTCGATGTGGGAGCTGTCGCAGAACTTTTCATGCTGAACAATTCTCAGGGAATATCGATATTTTTTACGGTTTACCCAGCGTAAGGTTAAAAGACACATGGACGTTAGGTTTTTCTTCAACTCAATTCACTGATATTGTAAATGCTAGGCTTCTTTTGGTCATAAATAAAGGTTCTTCTACCTAATCCTTCATCGAGAAATCCTTTACAGAATGGTGAAAACCGCATCAAAATCCATCAAGTTGCTCTCGAGATTACCCGTTACATCCAAGAATTGGGAACTTTGTTTTATACTAAGTAGATAGAGATATCCACACAATTTAAGGCTACAGCGGTACAATTTGGTGTTTTGTCTACTTATGAACAACGGTATAAATTTAAAATAAAAGATGGGTCTCTTATATTTGAATTTAGAGATGTAACTCTTGGTTAACATATAGAGGTGTGCAAATTTATAGAATTAAATAAATAATTTTAATTAGTTGTAATTACTTTTATTCAAAATCATTTTATTGACCAACTTCTTTTGTTGTCCTACTTAGTAGTTTCCTCTCCCGTGGAACTACACCTTTTACCATAAGGAATTACGTCTGGAAACTTTCAGATTATTGGATTCCGAGGGATATCTGAGCTGGGTCCATTTTCAATTTTTCATTGACTTTAGAATTCAAGTCAGGTGATTTCAATGCATGTTTCATGAATCTTTGAATAGTTCAATAGCGTTCATCAGTTAAAATACCCCAAATCCCTGCGCTCTAAATTCACACGTAAAGTAGAGTGAAGTAATAAAAACGAAACGTGTGGAATTTTGCATTTGCAAGGCTCCTCTGTTAGTGGAAATTCTAAGAAATCGTTTAATATGAGTATCTTAAATGAAAATATAATTAGGAGTCTTGGTTAAACATTTGAAGTAATTTCATCGCCTTGTAAACATACTTAGTGCATTAAACCCCTGAAAAGTAAAAATGCAATTTTGGAAAACTGACATCGAATCTAATAATTTGCACATCTCTGTAAAGACAGCTATCGCCTCCACCCCTACAGATAGAATAGTAAGTAAAGACGATTGATGAGAAATGAAAAGATAACTCACACAGAAGGAATTAATATTTATTAAGCTGTAAATTTGATTGAGTATATCTTTGTTATAGAACTGAGGGAATGAAATAACAGGATGTAGGATAGTAATCACCGATGTAAAAAAAAGTCAACCCCTGGCACTATCCAGCCCATGATGGGCTAAGGCCGACCAAGCGACCGCTTCCCAGCCATTTGGCCTGCAGATATTGGGGTGACGCGTGATCAGCACGTCGGGTCCCCTCGGCCGTTAATCTTGGTATTCGTGATCGGGGCGCTGTCTCACTGTCAGACAGCTACTCAATTGTCCTCACGAGGCTGAGTGCTCCCCGTTCCAACCCTCACGTCAGTTTTAAAATCCCTGACGGAGCCGGGGATCGAACCCGGGGCCTCCGGGTGAGAGGCAGACGCACTAACCCAACACCACGGGGCTGGCCTAATCACCGATGTAGGACAATAGTATTTATTTTTTTTACCATTACCACAGGACAGTTATCGTATTAGGGATGCGGACGTCCTTGTATATTTGTTATTTAATCTGTGCCCCGTTTGGTGAGGTCTGTGCTCCTCCGCAACATTCGTTTCAATATTCTAATAGTACTTCCTTCCATTCGACATTTACTGTTCGCTTGCCTTTTGGTTCTATTTGAAATTTGACGTCATGAAAGGATTTTGCTCATGATAGTGCGGCATACAGTAAAGTTGTCCGTGGCTAAACACCGGCTGAGGTAAATAAATGCCTACTTGATCTAGTGTTTGACCTTGAGCTTTATTGATAGTTTTACAAAAAGCCAAACGTACTGGAAACTGCCTCCTTTTGAAGGAAAATGGCATAGAAGTATCTGATGGCGTAAGGTCAAGGCGAGGGAGTAGGACATTGTTTCCAACATTTACCCCAGTAATAATTTCCAGGTGTAAGCAATTGTCATGCATCTTCCAAACCAACAGTCTAGTACCGTTCAACAGACCTTGGGTAACATTAATATTTCTCAACAAAATCACAATTGAGCCCTCTTTTAGTCGAAGGATATGAGGTGGCAATCCACTTATGCCTATGCTGTCTAAAAATTCTATTGGGAATTGTAGAAGTTCACTCTCATCTTCAGTAATCAAATTATTCACACTGATGTAAGTTCTCGATGATCCTGGAATTAGGTCTAAAACTTTGTCATTGATTTCTTTACAATGTTCATTTTCCGGTGCTAATATCGCTATTTTTGAAAAGCGTGAAATATTTTTCAGCGTGGGACTAATTCTGAATTTTCTCCATCGACGTGAGGGTATTCACCGTTACCAATTTGTATGAAGAAGTTTGCCAAGTCACGTTAATCTGTATCCGCTCGCATATTTTTGTTGAGTTAAAAAATTTGAATTTTGAATAATGGACATTTGAAATGATGCTGCTTAAGATGAGCGAGGCACAACTGCCTAAAATCTCCTCCTAATATGATAATTTTTCCTCCGAAAGGCACGTCGTTATTCATAATGTCTTTGAGCAACCAATTTACACACATCAACGCTTGCTTATTAGCCATAGAGGCTTCATCCCAGATGATAAGTTTTGCTGAACGAATATAAAAAGCTTCCTTGCTGTTAACTTTTATTCCTGATACAGAACTTTCATGTAAATGTAGAGGTAACTTGAACTGGCTGTGTACAGTAGTAACATTGCTGCAATACCAGTCCATGCAACAGAAACTACATTTAACCCCAAATTTGTGCAACTGTGAAACAAGCATTGGTAAAGAGATGTTTTCCCGGTGCCCCCTGGACCGTCAATGAAATATGCATTATTCATCCTTTCATTGCTGTTTTGTGCTGAACCCTTTAGTATTGCAGTGTTTATAAGCAAGAATCTTGATCAAGGGGTCGCGCTCAGTTCATGGTGTGATGTTTACGTTCGCCAAACAACATGATCTACTGAGGTAAGGGTCATAGGATTAAAACTATAATTAAGAAAGGAAGTGACAAGACGTAGAAAATAACATAATTTAATGGCTATTAGTGCAAATAAAATGAAAATCGACAACAACAATAATAAATTTCCTCCCTGAATCTTCCCATGACATAAATATTTATCAAAAGTTGAGGAGTCAGACGGATCTCCCCCTTATAAAAAATTGTGGATCCAAGATCCACTAACTTTCATTGGATTTTATGTATGCGTAATGACTAACTACGAGGAATGAGTACTAGGATGACTGTTCGTTTACATCGGGTAACAGCCACGACGCTTACGAACAATCATCTCGTAAATCAACGTTTACGGATATGGGACACAACACTAATAAAACCCTTAAAATTAATGCTGACACACAATCTAAAAACTAATATTTACAGGAATCTCCCACGAGACCCTCCTTCAATGCAATGACGCATCTGACAAATGAGCTGCCAACCCGGCCAATTGCTCAATACACAAACAAGGAAAAGACAGCATCGCACGTGACTACACGGGTCACTAATACAGAACATAAACATGGAATGTAACCAACAACAACAAAAGCCTCACCGGCTGAGATTATTTTATATGAATAAAATGCACGTTAAGCTGACGCTTCGGATATTATAGTGATTCGTAGGCAACTCCCATTTATTTAAACAATTTTTACCATTGATCAGTTCTTATTCTGTATTTCAAGTAAATATACGGAGCCAACAAGCATTCCCCTAATGACCTTGATGCAATCCTTTTCAGCCCGCCTTGTGAAACAACTTCCCCCTTCCTCACTCTGTCATCGTCCAGCCTCAGTGTGTAAAAATAACATGACCAACTGACCGTTATCTCGTAGAATCAACAGCAACAAATCTCAACCACATAAAACATATGGTAAGACCTTAATCGATATAGCCACATATGTCCTCGCAAGGTAACCATATGGACTTGGCACCAAGCTAACAGAAATCAGTCCACGCTGAAATTCCCGCTTGTAATGACCAATAAAATACACACACACACACACACTGCTGGGAATGACATAACATTTTTCACACAGGTCGGCTGAATCAGATCCTCACAAACTATTAAAAAAATATAAAACCTACGAGAGAGCTGACTGCTCCTCGCCACAATTTACATTGCTCCAACGGCAATAAACTCACTGAATCTGATCAATAATAAACATTACAAGATTAATTTACCCTCCAATCTACTGCATGATTATACTAATTCAGTCCTACTTCTGAAACACAACATATCTCCGAGAGACGCTTCTTAATCGCACTACGTAAACATATGCGAACACGGTCGTCCACATAGCTACGTTAATTAAAACAAACAAAACAAGAACTTACAACTGATAAAATATGTGCGAGCTGTTTCCATGCAAAAGGTGTGTCAGACCAAAACTAAATACACTACGTTAATCAACACAAGCAAGATATTTATAAAACAAAATATGTCCCATATACCATAAGTTAATTTGTCAGATAATAAGAATATTATTAATGTACTCATCCTCAGCCAGTCACCGTCAACGAACATCTGCAGTCATCTCCCTATTTAAATTCTGCTTAGCTCATCTCAAACATCTCGATGGAGTGTTGACAGTTCCAAACTTCTTCCAGGATAAGCGATGTCATCTCTCGTGCTGATGCAAAAAGTTATAGATTAATTCACACTCGATATCTGTTTACTAAATTCGCCGTTTTAGGTACTTAATTCCCCAGAACAGTCTGTTGGCGAATTGTCGATGATACTGTCCCTACAAAAATAGTACAGTGACTATCTATCACACTGAATTTAACACATTTGTATTAATAAAAATCTGTGTCCTCATGACACGCAAAGTACAAGTGCCTACGTCCTCAGACGCACAAAATGTAATGATAATAATAACCTCCGTCCTCAGACGCACAAAAGTAATAGCCTGTGTCTTCCGACACACACAATATAATAGGCAATGTCCTCCGACGCACAGAAGTAATAGGCAATGTCCTCCGACGCACAGAAGTAATAGGCCATGTCTTGGCTCTGCACGTCACTTATAAATGAACTGGCCCTAGGTATCGATAGAGGGGGAAATTATATAAAAATTTCTCAAAATAATAGTGGTACAGGAATGAAACAAATATCACTGAACTCGTAAAATTGCGCAGGTCAAGAATATGCCCATTAATCCTAGAATCGATCGTAGAGATGTTGTCTAGCCGATCTCCCGCGTTAATGCTAGCTGTCGCGTGCCCAAGCTAGACTTGGCGCGTTCGTAAGCATTCATCTCTCATTGGTTCCACTTTTTCAATAACTTGGCGGTTTTTATCAGACCTCGGCCTCGTAGGAGTGTCCAGTAGCATCATCAGCCACTCACGTTACTGCATTATATTTTCTCTAGGCGCGAATATTACAATGAACATACCATAAGCGTGTCTCACCACGCGTCCCTTCTATTTTGAGGTAGCCACCACCTGTCCTTCTGACACATTGCTAGGGTCTTTCTTTCACAATGCTAAAGTATTTAGCCTTTTGTCAAACTGCTGCAGGTATGTTCCCACTGTCTCAAACAAATGCTTGAAGTTTCCTCATCTTCGTCTGGCTATTTCATGACGCTGGTGGAAATATTAATTAATTGAAGAAATAAAACATCGAATCATTTATCCATCAGAGGATAAAGGGTTCAGTACTAACCCCAAAATTTCTGTGATTATGGCCGTTTGGTTTCCATTTGCTTGGTTTATCATCCTACTTAATTGATCCTCATTAAGTTTTGGATAATTCATTGGTAAATTTGTCTGAGGGAAATTATCAATAATAGCTGGCAATTCGAGAGAAGTAATGGGAAGACCATGGAGATTTAATGTATTAGAAATATGTATAAGAGTGAACTGATATGCAATGTTAGGTTCGTGAAACTGCAGATTATCTTCCGATAATGAATTCTTGAAAATGTCCCATAACTATCTTACATTTGAAGGGGTCTGAAAGATACATATGTAAGAAAACAGTTGTCGTAACTGGGAAGGAATCTGAAATTGTGACGCTTCTGCCAAACAACGCTGCCGTTCAGAATCGTCAATCAGCAAACCTCGCTCCTTAGCTGTTTCTTTAAAAGTAGAATAGACAACTACTTTGTATGTTCGTAGATCCTGGAAGCTGGTAGCACCTATGACGTGAAGCAATAACAGGCGTAAATAATACCTTTCTGTTTCTGTAGACGAAACATTATACATTCTGCCTATATATATATATTTAGAATTTGGCCAATTATAGACCGCTTTGAACCTAAGACTACGGTACATTGTTTCGTTTTTTCTTTTCTTCCCAAAACTTCTTCATACGTTGGCTGATGGCCTGCCTCTGTTCCGTTGATAACACTCTCCGTGGTTGATGTGGAACTTGCATAATCGAAAAATCTGCAGTAGTGATCAGTCGCCGGAATTCCACCCTATTAGAAATGATGTTATTTGTGATCTTCAGTTTTTGCAGATCACACCTTATCTCTTCCAGCCATCTAGTGGTGTTTTTTAATTTGGAGATGTAGTCAAAAATTTTCTTAGTTAGCCTGCTGCTATCCATTCTATGAAGGTGACCATAAAATTGTAGTCTCCGTCTTTTAATTGAGTCTGTAATTTTTTCCACATTTCGGTAAAGGTCTTCATTTTTTCTCTTCATCCAAATATCTTTATTCTTTTGGGGACCCAAAATTTTCCTAAGTATTTTCCTTTCTTTCTTTTCCAGTTCCTCTTGTTCACCTCTTTTGTTCAACGTTAAACATTCTGATCCGTATAATACCTCTGGTTTAATTACAGTTGTGTAGTGCCTGATTTTTGCCTGGAATGAAATTGATCGTTTGTTGTATCTATGTTGGGTGAGTTTATAGGCATTTTCCATCTTTCTGAATCTCTCCTTGCAGGATGTGTTATCAAGTCAATTTGACTGGATCCATTCTCCCAAATATTTAAATTTATCAACTCTTTGAATCTGTCCATGTTGAGTTGTTAGATATTTTTCTCCATTGTGTCTGTGTTCAATATATTTGGTTTTTTCATACGAAATCTGAAGACCAGTTTTTATTGCTATTTCATGTAGGGTTTCAACCATTATTTGTGCTTGAAATCTGTTTTCTGAAATGATTGCTATGTCATCAGCAAAGGCAAGACATTTCACCTCAAATCTTCCTTTTCCTTGCCCCAAATGGACCCCTTCAATGTTTCTTTCGCATAATTTAAGTTTCCATTCCTTCATGATTTTGTTTAATATCAAATTAAATAGAAGTGGTGAAAGCCCATCACCTTGTCTAACTCCGGTTTTGATTTGGAAGGGTTCTGAAATGTCGTTTAGAAATTTAACTCTTGAGGTTGTATTTGTTAGTGTTTGTTTCTGCCTATAGTTTTTGAAACATTTTTTTTCTTTTTTGCCACTGGCAGTTTCTCTTATTCCAGACGTAATGTACTGGTGTTTCAGGATATATATACGGACTTCCGGCTTGCGAATATTGATTTAACTTGGACCACGCTTGTAATTCCGTGTTGCGCAACTGTGCTTGAAGTAAAATATCAGGAGCGTTATCATTTTTAAAATAGATATTTTGCAAGTTTGGCAAGTGAACTGGTAATCGCACGATAGAATGTGACTGTTCATGCATGTCAAATGAAAATATCCTGAATGCGGCTTCTGTTGGACCAACTTATCTAGCATTTAGGAAAGAAGTAATTTCATCGTAGTTCACCGTTTCGCCTTCAGGACATATTTTAACAATGCAGCAGTCATGACCTCTATACATATACTTGTGGATTTTAATATATAAGTTATTTGTGGATATATATAACACTCCGAACACTTGAGCATATTTCAACATTAATATGAGCTTGCACGTAAAGTAAAATAAATGGATTTTAGGGAACAATGAATCGACTATCGACTTCAATGTCAATGCCTCGAATTGTTTTTATAATAATCCGTCCATTATTTCTTCTCCTATACTAAGGATAACCATTGGCATTATATTTGGTCTCTTCCTGAAACTGTTTAGAGAAATCTTTCTTACATACGCCATCTTTCATACTGACTGAAGCAGGATTCAAAGATCCGCGAGGACCATGTACCATATGACGCCTTACCAACTCGTATAGCGCTTCATCCTCGAGATCTGGTATTTCGGCTGACACCACACTGTCAATGTCAGAAATTTCTCGAAACATACAATCTTCTGTTAATGTTAAGAGTAAATGGATGTGCGGGATACCTCATTTTTGAAATTCCACTGTATATAGATATGCTTTCACCGAAAATTCCTTAACATTAATCAATCGTAGCAATTCCTTTACTTTGCAATGGAAAACTCTCACTTCAATATCAGGTCTATTATTAACCGTTTCCCAGAGATGAATGCTGTTAAGTATTTCTGGCCAGCCCGCATTATAGGTGAACGTAATGAATAAATCTGGCTTTCCAAACCTCCTCACTATCGCCATCGAATCCTGATAATTTTACAATATTTTCCTTGGGCTACCTGTAAAAGAAGATGGCAGAACTACAATACGACCGACCCTGAGATTTTCATTTTCTGCTCGTACAAGCAAGGCGTCTGCTAAACCGGCATATGTATCAACTCGTAACTTCGTTTGTTGATGACGTATATATTTTAACCGGTCACCTTCCATACGACAGTAGTAATCCACGGATAAATATCCATTTTGCAAACTTGAGCAGCGACAACTAACTCAACAAGACCTCCATGAACACCATTCATAGACATATACATTTTGTAATCATCACTCGTATTGATAGCAGTTTCGTATATATCGCTGTTGCCAACAATAAAGGAAGAATAATTATTCCACTTGTCTGTAACATGTTTTACAATTCGCTTTCTAACCTGTGTAAATAAACTCTGATTGTTGAACTCACAATATGCCAATGACCTGTACAGACAATTACCGTCAACTTTAAACTTTATAACATTTGTAATTGAGTGTCGCCACTCATTCATCATAATATGATTCATTGTATTGATTGAGCACACAACCTATAAGGACGAATGATGAAACGAAAATAAGAGAGTTTGTAGCTGGTGAGACCAAAGACTATATAACAGAAAGATCGGATACACAATACAAAATGGCGGTTCCAACATTCGACTGTAGCGGCATCTTCGTGAAATTAGTTGTCTTTCGTATACAGTATTTGTTGTCATTCAAAGAGATGTTGACAAGACAGTGTCATTAGCAAAACGTCTGTTGATTGTGCATGAGCATTTCAGTCTCAAAGTAATTCATTCATTGAGAAGTTTTAATAAAATTATGTGCACAGAATCCCCTTCTACTTATTGTATGGATACATGCGACATTAGCGCCCGAGTGGAACAGGTAGAAGTTAACGATATCATGTATGGATACATGCGACGTTAGCGCCCGAGTGGAGCAGGTAGAAATTAACGATATCATGACGTAATTAGGGAACTCTCTCTTAATATCAAGTTAGGTTTATTATTGGGGCGGCTGTGAATATCATGATACGGTGTTAGTCGTTGTCGCCTAGCGACAATATGCCCGTCAAGTCATTCGAATATTCCATTTTCGTGAGACCTTGAAGGAAGTAATATTTACTATTATTTTAATACTCGAATGATAAAATCAAGTAAGGTGGGTATCAATCGACGGTGCTTGACGGGCATTACATTTTAAGACAAAAAACGTCGTCATAGCGCAAATACATCCCGAGATATTTCAGTTTTAGTAAAAGGTGAAATTTTTGAAAACTATTTTAATATATAAGATGTTCAGTAAAGTGCATATAGCCCAGTTTCTCCTAAATGCATGGGAATAGCTATAACTCTTTATCATTTTCAATAGTAAAATTGTAGTAGCTGGTTGAAATATAACGTGCTATATTATACGTTGATTGATTGAATTCTCACCTGAATTATAAATACATACACTATTACAGCCATCACAATAACACAGGTTATCAGAAAAAATTCAACACTCACCCAAGTACACCGGGCTAAATGACCATGATGTCCAAGCCTCTAAAATGAAACAACAACAATAACCGCTTCCTACCCAAATCCTTCCTCGTATAAGAGCACACACACTAGTACAGTCATCACAGTGACACAGTTTATCAAACAACTTCTACAGACACCCAAGTAAACGGGGCTACATGGGCATGATGCCGTAAAGCCTTTAAAGAATGAAGGACAGCTTCCTACACAAATCCTACCTCATTAACAAGTACACACACTAGTACAGACATCACAGTGACACAGGTTATCAGACAACTTCTACCCACTCCCAAGTACACGGGGCTACATGACCATGATGCCGCAAAGCCCCTAAAGAATCAACAACAACAACAGTCTGAACCGCGGATCAAGGACAACGAATTTTAATCACTGTGGTCGAGTGTTGAAATATGTGGTGTTATAAGTATATATATATATATTCGACTAACAGAAGTACCCATTCTTCGAACGCTCTTCGGTATTAATAACCAGATGTTATCATTTGAGCTACGGTTGAAATGGTTAGGGGCGTGTCATTCCTTCATACGTTTATCAGAACGAAGTTAGTTTTCTGGGTATATCGCAGACACTGTTTATTTAAGGGCCAAAAAATGTGGTTTTCGGAGACCCTTTATAGACTCCCTAGTTTTGTGTCACACATTGAGAAGCGCAACATATGCTTTGGTCATCCTTCTAGGATATTTTTTATTCTTCGCCTATTTTAGCATGTATTTTGAAAAGTTGTTCCTTATACCCACCCTTCTGAGAAGTATGTTGATGAGTATGCTAAATGATAGGTGTATTGACTCATGGTTACAATACCAAATTTTACGATGCTCCAAGCACCCGAACATGAATTATAGGCGTACATAAACCTAAATATATACCAACCACACAGTATCAAACAAAATCATCTTTACAACGAACCCGTTTGTCGACAAAAATATGATTACTTAAAATGTGCTCTCAAACTAAATTCACCTAGCGTGTACTTCCTGACGTGACAATAATATTGAAAACCTCGTAGACGAAACGCAATATATGTCAAATTAAAACTGACCCTCATCGTTATGGAAAGTCCCCATCCCCAGGAAGACCCCCTTAATAAATTATAAAGGCTTGTGGTGCATGAAAATTCGGGATTTTTAGCCTCCAATGGCCCAAATTCCCAAAAGCTGCAAAAACACTATTCCCATCCAGGAATTTTTGAAAATAATGTTCTGTTTGGAGATTTAATAGACCTTCTGTACAACATATCGCACGTGTAAGTCACATGTAAAAATTCTAGGGTACCCCATGACCCCCTTAATCGCATTGTTGAATTTTACAGTCTATGTTTGATTCCACGATAACCTTATAGCCATTTGCAAACTTTCACAGAAATGTAATAAACTGAGTGGTATTGCTTCTTACAGAAATAAATGGAAAGTTGGATGTCACCTCTTGTGATACTGTTGTCATGTTTACTGGCTTGCATTACTTCATTAGTTTATTCTTGTTCTTGTTGTTGTTCTTCTTATTCTTCTTTCGGATGGGCCAGCTAAGGATCACGACGTTCAACTTTTCAGTTTGGCGAGTGACTTGATGTTTGCCCAATATTCGCTCTTTATCAGGCTATGTATCTCCTTTCTCTCTTTTGTTCAGATGATGCCGGTTTTCTTACAGGGTGGTCTGTCCTGAAAACTCTTCTTTTTAAATATCTTTCAGAGATGTGATCGGCTTCGAATATCGCTTTTCATTGTCTTCAGTTCTTGGATATCCTTGTTAACTACTGTTAGCGAATGTATCAAGCTCTTTCTATTCCCCCAGTAGTTGAGAAGCCGGTTGGTTAGTCTTGTTCGGTTCATCCATGAGACATGTCCGTAGAAAGCCAGACGTCTCTTCCTGGCCACATCTGTGATTTTCTCAGTAAATTTATATAGCTCCTGATTTGGTGTTCTTCTGTACTCATCTATTTATTAGTTTATTAAATGAAATTATTTTTCTGGGAATATCTCAGAAACGTAGTTCTAGAGCCTTAAAACGTAGTAGCCTCCGAGCCACCGAGGTGCTGGAAATGAGTTTAGTCTCGTCCTTGTAATCATAATATAATAATAATCATAATAATAATTTATTAACATAGGGATAGCGATATAATAGACCTTAAGTACCACACCCACCCGTGTAAATCACGTGAAAAAATTCAAGAGTACCCCTTGACCCCCTTAAGCGCATTATATACGTATTGATGAATTTTACAGCTTAAGTTGGTTCCGTGATAACTTTATAGCCATTTGCGAACGTTCACAGTAATGTAATAAATGGAATGGCATTGCGTCTTACAGAAATAGATTGACTTCAGAGAATGTGTTGCCATGGTACCAGCTTGCATTCTTTCAATAGCTTAATAAATGAAATTAGTTTTCTGGGTATATCTCAAAAACTGTTGGTTTCTAGGACCTTAAAATGTGGTTTTCGGGGCCCGTAGGGCTCCCGAGTTTTGTTTCTCACATTGAGACGCTGAAAATGAGCTTTGTCTCGTCTTTCTACGCCCATTTCAGCATGCATTTTAAGGGGGTAGGCCCTCTTTTATGAGAGGTATGGAGAAGAGTTACATCAATGATTACTTTCGTGCCTCTGATGAACTTCTGTACCAAATTTTTCGTTGATCCACTCAGCCGTTCTCGAGTTATACGCGTGCAAAGTTGTACACTGACAAACAAACAAACAGACAGACAGACAGACAGAAATTTTGTTTTTGCGCACAATCGTTATAAACCAGTCTGAAACGCGTTAATAACTTGAACTTCCGAGGAAATTCAGAAAAAACAGACAAACTTTCATTTTTATATATATAGAGATTGCAAATACACACTACATATGCTAAATATTATAACGTGTGAGTAGTTATAAATCAATAAATATAAAAAATCATGTAAAAATTGAATCCACTTTGATTCAATTCACGAACCTCCTGGTTAAGAGCTAAAGACGCTAGGCCGCTGAAACACATGGCCAATGCTAGTATTACGTTAACAACTGGTCTAGTATACCTGTATAGCACACTTGTTCTTGGAAAGTACGACTTCATGAGCGTTTTCTCCCGTTTTTGTAAACCATTTGATACTAAATTTGTATTATTTTGTTCAGTAAATTCCTTAAAGGATATCAATCTACTGAAATATGGACTAGTTTGCAAACAATAGCCTCCATTTTGTCCCAACGGGGCGGCACGGCCAAGCACGGTACGGCACGGTCAGCCTGAACTATTAGTCACTACTACGGAATAATATTCTATTATACATGTTAATATCCTACAGCTCACCTCCTTGAGAACTGTTTAAACCACCCTATATACGATGAGCGGATTTAGTGAGGCAGGGTCTTCTTGAATCGTAAGTTATGCTTAGGCTATATAATAATTGCATGATTCATACATCCGCCATCTTTAAACTGTTTCGTTGATGACCTTGTACCTGTAGTTTGGGCAAACGACGCTTCCCACAATAAAGTATATTGTTGAAAAATTTGGTAGTGATCAGATGATTAGGTTAGTCGTAATTTGATTTAAGCTTTGAACCTATGAGTGGCAACCATTCCGTTTCCGTCAAGATCGTGGTGATATAAAACATGACACTGAGGTGTCCGTTGCTACTGTAGTGCTACCTTTGAACCAAATTTGGTTCAATTCGGTTTCGTCATGGTTTAATTGATAGGGGCGACAGATATACTCACACACAGACAGATTGACAAATTTTGGCCCGTGTAGATCCCATAAGTCTACTTTCATTTTTATTTTATTTTTTTGCAAAAATCGAAAGAAAGCTAATGGTAGGCTATTCACATATTATGTGAGTTCATTGATCATGTGCATAATTCACTGGAAACGTTTTATACGAAATTTTCACTGTGGTAAGGTGTCATCACTATGGTAACTGGTACAATTGTACGCTATCAAATTCACCATTTTAAATTTTCAAGATGGTGGTTGCGCAATATTGTCAGTTGAACGTTCTTGTGACAAACGTTAAGAATTGTATCGTGCATGCATCTCTTTGTTCAACAAGTTTTGTTGTAATTCATCTATTTCATCCCGAGTAGTTGATTTCATCATAAGAAGAGTAGGTCTATCCACCATCTTGAATGTATGGAATTGTTGATCGGATGCCTTCACCAAAGAATGCCTCCTATGTGGGAATACCTTCTAGGTAATTTTTGTCATTATAAATCTAATAGCAAATTATCGATATTGATGTTTTATATTTTCAAGTTGACAGCTGCGCGTGATATCAGTGTGATATTATGGAACAATAGGAGTTATAAATCACGTCATGGAACCATCTCTTGTTGAAAAACGCACTCGCTTATGTCTTCAGAACACTTTGGCCAGACCAACCATTTGCTATGGCAGCGAGGCATCAACACTAAGATCTCAAGACATCTCTCGACTTGCAGCTTGTGAATTGAAATGCATGCGACGAACAGCATGCTATACAAAATGGGTTCATAAGCGAAGTGAAAATGTGCTGAAGAAATTGAAGGTGAAACCTGCCATCACTTACATCTATGATTACGAGGAAAACTGGAAATGTAACGTGCAAAGGTTGGATTCTGGAAGACTACCAAAGGAGATACCACGTTATCAACCCAGAGGTACAAGATCTGTAGGACGTCCCATGAAGCGATGGAAGGAAAATTCAAGACCATAACGGGACACTTGGCCCAATATTTGGAAGAAAGATGATTATGATTATTATGACGAGGTTTCTCATCAGATAATACTCTCTTATCAAGTTTCATATTAATTATTCAATTTTATCATGATTTAAATAATTCAAAGTAGGCTACATCTTGAATATAGGCTATACCCTTGGCATACAGAGCACTTATTTGGTTGTACCTTAATACAAATGTATGTTATCGTAGCTCTAAAATATACAGACTTATTTGTATTTAAATTCTGTAATTCCAATCAATTCAGTGAGATAATGACATGACTAATGCCAGCGAGCTACCTTATACATTACTTCTCACTTACCAAATTACCTTTTAATTGCTTGTTTATGTCGTCCTGAGTGATTGGTTTTTAAGTTTAACACTACGCCCAGCCACAATTTTTGCCTTCAGTAAACGAAGCCGAATAGGCTATTCTTCATTTTTATTGGTCGTCGTTATTGGAGATGCAAATATAAGTTAGTATTATTTATTTTAATATTTCATAATTTCAATATGGCCGCTGAGCACTATATTCATTGTGCAAGTCTTATATCTCTTGTCTGCGAGGTTCCATATGCGGTACTTCTCTCTTCCAAATGTAATTTCATATTAATAATTACATTACATTTTGACTTTTGATTTGATTGATTTTAAAGTTTTTCTAATACGCCCGGCCACCATCTTGAATGTATGGAGTCACTTTTCGTTTGCTTTCCTCATAATGGTTCTACCTTATTATTCATTTCACCTCTAAAATATTGAATGCTATTTACTCCACATGGGTATCAATCCTCAAAATCAAGGTGACAACGTCTGATCATCCCACTCTAGTACCGCTCCTGACAGGTACCGAGCCCAGTAAGCCACTGCAGTGTGACCAGTCACCCAGTAATGTTTGCCGGGTTGCTCGCGAGTGATGTGTACACTGCGATTACCCTCTGGCCCCTAGTTACCCTTGTTGGACTCCCAGTCTCTGAAAGGGCGTCAACATATACAGATTCAACACACAGGTACTGTTTACACGTACAGTCAATATTCTCACAAAGCTGCACAGGATGGAAATATTTTAGTCTTGGCATTGTATGGACCACGCTTGACGGTCTTTACTGTTCGGGGGAAAATGACCTCGTAGTTCCGACCCTTAAAACAACAATAACTAACTAACTAACTAACTAACTCAGTGGTTCCCAACCTCTGTCAGCTGACGCCCCCTTTTCAGATACGGTATTTCATCCCCACCCCTTCCTCCCCTCCCCCTTCCTCGCCACCACTCATCGCTTCTATAACCTCTTTGATTGACGCGGAGGATATAGAACTAACCTAATAAGACTACAGTACATAATGGAATAGGCCTATCTATTACATACTAACTTCATTTTAGAATAATACAAAGAACACACTTTTACAACAAATATTAAATTAGTCAACAAATGTCAGTGAGAGGGTTGACACTGTTTTCTCTTGGTAAGATTCGGTATGTTTGGTATGATATTTGACAGAGCACAGTGGAGATCACTTGCAACATCAAGCCGACAGCGCTGCTTTGTTTCTATGACACTCAAGCGTTGAAAATCTTCACTCGCATAAATATGTCTTTGAAAATGCAAGTTCAAACTGTTCAAAGCTTCGATGAAATCACCAAGATATGCCAACCAGACGATAAAATTGACATAATTTTGCTCCTTACAACACAGTAAATTTTTATTTCACCTCCAACTTCGCGGCTCCGCAGAGGTTTGTGCCGACAGTTGGCAATTAACAGTGCTTTTGAACGACTGAGTTGGTGCGACAATCGCTTCACGCCCCCCTTGATAAATCCCCACGCCCCTCCTTGATAAATCCCCACGCCCCCAGGTTGGGAACCCCTGTACTAACTAGTATTTACAGTACGGTTTGCCTTCTTTGCCTTGACTCTCTGCCAGTATCTTCTAATTCTTTCACCTACTTCCCTCTTCTGTTCTTCTGTGGAGGTTCATTTTCTGGACACTGGCTCCTCCACCGTCCCCTGGAAACCTCTGTACTCTAGTCTGGTGGTCGCTTGGTTGGTTCTTCAGTCTAGGTGCTGCGACAACGCGATCATGTAGCCCCGTGTACTTTGGGTGTGTGTAGAATCTGTCTAATAAGCGGTGTTAATTGTGATGGCTGTATTCGTGTGTGTTATCTGTTTTTAATTCAAGTAAGGACAGCATACATTGGATTTTCAAGTTGTTCCAACCGCCACCGTCAACGACTAACTAGTTCTTCACTTTGTTACGAGATGCCACCGCAGTCGGCTCCTGGCGACGAAAGTTTGGAACCTAAGAGCGTTACTCAAAGATAACCTATAATTTAGCTTCACACAGGTGTAATTAGTGGAAGGTTCTTCATCATGCCATAAATCTATGACATGGGACCGCCGGATTTACTTCCCCTCCAAAGGAAGGCATACTGAGGGATTTTTAACGCTCTTACTAAAAGGATACTTATTCATACCGCCTCATTAAAAGTCAAGAATAACTGGATAATATAAATTGAACCTTCAAGAAATCAAGGTAATAAATCAATTTGTGTGGGACAGGCCGAGATTCAGATCGTTGGTGAACGAACATTACTTTGCTGCAAACCCTGCAAAGCCACCACCACTTCGACAGCAGAAAGGAAGAAAAATCATAGTGAAAGAATGGAGAGATTTTGTGAAGAGAAGAAAGCAAATTCAAATTCATCTGTTAAATAGGTTCAATCGTGCTCCTTAGGTGGCCGTAACGTCATAAATAATAATCATAATAATATCAGATGGCCTCGGGTGCCGGGTGCAAACTTTGTTATTTAACGACCAGAGGGAAGCTTGCATGTCAAATTTTAATGTTCCTTGGAGCGCTATGAAAGTCAAGGAGGTTAACACTATAGCGCTTTCTAGTAGTGATGGCGGAAACTCCCGAGATTAATTTTGCCATCATCAACACGGCCTACTGAATTCAAATGGGTTCTTTAACATGCCAACAATGTATGACATGCGTGTCGTGATTTTTGTCGCCTTTAAAAAATCACTTATCATGGCCAGGAGCGAACCTGTAAGCTTGAGGTTGATAGACCGACACAATAGCCACGCACCCACCGTGGCAATAATAATTATAATCTAAATGTTTGTTTTATTGTCTATAAATAATTCATGAAATTTATTTTAGGCACTGAATACTGAGAAAGATCGACGGGCCAGTTCAGAATACAAACAGACGGACACTATTTCAAACAACATCAAGAATGGAAGGGCAACATTTTATGGAGACATAGGATGAACGAAGACGGATAGAACAAGAAGTTTTCTAATTTACTGTAGTTATAATACACCGAAAACCAATTGGGTAAAAGAAACCGTGAAAGACCTCAAAAAACTAAACATCGTTACGGAAGACAGGAAAATATACAGAGAGAAAATCAGAATACAGAAATTTGAGTAAACGCCCAAAGAGAGAAAAACAAGTAGTTCCGTGAAGAACTATACAGCCTATTTTCATATGTCCTAATTTCAGTTTGAAGGTTGTGATATATTCTTAGATATTGAAAACCGTCTAAATATTTCAGATGGTCGCCAGGTTGGATTTTTATTTATGTACTATTACTTGAAGATTATTGTGTTCGTGTGGTATTCAAACGTAAATCGCATAATTAGGACACAAGAAGTAAAAACGAGGTTTTAAAATTTCGCACAGCTGCCATCTTGTGGATATGAAAACAATTGAAATAAATTAGATGCCAGTGGATAATTTTTTTAATAAGCATTTAACATGCAAAGTTTCACTGCACTCGGATGGTTATATCGCGAGAAACGTCCATTAAAATATTTATATTTCGCGTCACCGCCATGTTGGATTTGTGCTCACCAGGTTACTGTAAGTCCAATAGGGGAACTTATGTTCATAGCCTCTATGTACATTAAAAAATCAGTTTGATTGCTGTAAGTGATTCGTAGATATTGAGAACCGTCAAATGTATTTCTGATGCTCGCCATTTTGGATTGTTATATGTATAGGCCATAGAGTTATGTACCATTAAAGGGAAATTATAGCGTAGCTTCATTATTCAAACTTTCACTTCGATCGCATGATTACGATACAAGAAATAAAAAATTAATTTTAAAATATCGCTCAGCCGCCATCTTGAAGTTATGTAAACAAATGAACTAAATTAGATGCCAGTGCATTACAATAGCCTACGTATAATCATTTACTGTACCACATTTCACGGCGCTCAGATGATTAAATCACGAGAAACATCTATTAAAATGTTTCAAATTCGCTTGGCCACCATGTTCGTTATGTACTTTACAGGTTTTTGAAAGTTACATAGATATAATTTCAGCAGTTCCCTTTATCACCGTACAAAATTTCAGGGTGATATCTGTAACAGTTTCGGAGATACTGAATGCTGGTGAAATATTTCGTACAGCCGCCATGTTGGAGGTGAGACACAATAAAATTTGAATTGCACGGACGGGGTCGCCCGGAATGTTGCTATGATCTTACCGAGTTTCATTGAAATCGCTCGAGCCGTTTAGAAGTTATTAGGGGACACACACACACACACACACACACCATCACGCACACACGCACACACACATGGACAAAAGGTGATCTCATAAGCCTATTTTTAGCCTACTTTTCACATTTTGCAAAAATGAGGAAAAAGTAGACTCATGAGATCGGGCAAATGTATGTCTGTCTGTCCTTCTGTCTGTCTGTCCTTCTGTCTGTCTGGCTGTGTGTGTGTCCCCCCCCCCCTATCAACTCCTAAACGGCTGCAGCAATCGAAACAAAATTTGGTAGGAGTAAAGACCTATACCTGAATATCTCACGCCCATATTTGAAAATAATGTCAGTGCTACCAACTGCTGAAAAATCGCAATTGAAATTTGAGCTCCATGTTGGATATCTTGGAAGGTATGAATAGGAGCTATTTCAAAATTGGCACACGTATCTAAGTTTGTCTGTCTGTCTGTCTGTCTGTCTGTCTGTCTGTCTGTCTGTTATGTATACAAATCTACACCGTTTCACCGATCTGAACCAAAATTTGTATACTTACCCTTTGGAACCCTGCGGGTAACCCCGTCAACATTAAATTTCGGACAGACCACCCCATGCCCTGCATTTAGGCCCTTTTGCACAAATCTTCACCGTTTCACCGATCTGAACCAAAAGTTGTATATTTAACCTTTGGAACACTGCGAGTAACACTGTCCACTTGAAATTTCGGACAGACCACCCCATTCCCTGCATTTAGGCCCTTTGGTCCAAATCCACACCGTTTCACCGATCTCAACCAAAATTTGTATATTTACCCTTTGGAACCCTGCGAGTACCACTGACCACTTAAAATTTCGGACAGACCACCCCATTCCCTGCATTTAGGCCCTTTGGTCCAAATCTACACCGTTTCGCCGATCAGAACCAAAATTCGTATTCTTACCCTTTGGTGCCCTGCGAGTAACACTGTCTGCTTGAAATTGCGGACAGACCACTCCATTCCCTGCATTTAGGCCCTTTGGCCCAAATCTATACCGTTTCACCGATCTCAACCAAAATTTGTATATTTACCCTATGGAACACTGCGACTAACACTGTCTGCTTGAAATTTCGGACAGACCACGCCATTCCCTGCATTTAGGCCCTTTTTGCACAAATCTACACCGTTTCACCGATTTGAACCAAAATGTGTATACTTACCCTTTGGAACCCTGCGAGTAACACTGTCTGCTTGAAATTGCGGACAGACCACTCCATTCCCTGCATTTAGGCCCTTTGTCCCAAATCTACACCGTTCCACCGATCTCAACCAAAATTTGTATATTTACCCTTCGGAACACTGCGACTAACACTGTCTGCTTGAAATTGCGGAGAGGCTACTCCATCCCATGCATTTAGGCCCTTTTTGCACAAATCTACACCGTTTCACCGATCTGAACCAAAATGTGTATACTTACCCTTTGGAACCCTGCGAGTAACACTGTCTGCTTGAAATTGCGGACAGACCACTCCATTCCCTGCATTTAGGCCCTTTGTCCCAAATCTACACCGTTCCACCGATCTCAACCAAAATTTGTATATTTACCCTTTGGAACACTGCGACTAACACTGTCTGCTTGAAATTGCGGAGAGGCTACTCCATCCCATGCATTTAGGCCCTTTGGCACAAATCTACACCGTTTCACCGATCTGAACCAAACTTTGTATACTTACCCTTTGGAACCCTGCGAGTAACACTGTCCACTTAAAATTTCGGACAGACCACCCCATTCCCTGCATTTAGGCACTTTGGCACAAATCTACACCGTTTCACCGATCAGAACCAATATTCGTTAACTTACCCTTTGGTACCCAGCGAGTAACACTGTCGGCTTGAAATTGCGGACAGACCACTCCATTCCCTACATTTAGGCCCTTTGTCCCAAATCTACACCGTTTCACCGATCTCAACCAAAATTTGTATATTTACCCTTTGGAACACTGCGACTAACACTGTCTGCTTGAAATTGCGGCGAGGCCACTCCATCCCTTGCATTTAGGCTGTTTGGCACAAATCTACACCGTTTCACCGATCTGACCCCAATTTTATATACTTACCCGTAGAACCCGACAAGTAACACTGTTCACTTTAAATTTCGGACAGACCACACTATTCCCTGCTTTTTGGCCCTTTGGCAGAAAACTACACCGTTTCACCGATCTCAACCAGATTTTACATAATTACCCTTTGGAACTCGACGAGTAACACTGTCCACTCGAAATTTCGGACAGACCACTCCATTCAACGCATTTAGGCCCTTTGGCACAAATCTACATCGTTCACCGATCGAAAACAAAATGTGTATACTTACCCTTTGGAACCCGATGAGTAACACTGTCCACTTTAAAATTTGGACAGGCCACTCCATTCCCTGCATTTTGGCCCTTGGCACAAAACTACACCGTTTCACCGATCTCAACCAGATTTTACATAATTACCGTTTGGAACTCGACGAGTAACACTGTCCACTCGAAATTTCGGACAGACCACTCCATTTCCCGCATGAAGGCCCTTTGGTACATATCTACATCGTTCACCGATCGAAAACAAAGTGTGTATACTTACCCTTTAGAACCCGATGCGTAACACTGTCCACTTGAAATTTCTGACATACCACTCCATTCCCTGCATGTAGCTCAGGAATTCCTCGGGGTTGCCAGCTTCCTAACTCACCAGTCATGAGCCCTTGAGGGTGTACCAGAAGTGGTGGGTCTACACACACCCTGCCTCATTGAGGGCCTTGAGTAGAAGACAGGAGATATTATGAAAAGGAAAAGAAGGCAGACCCCTCGAAGAATGAGGGTATCAGGAAAGATGAGACAAAGCCAATTAAGGCGGGAAATTGAAAGACTCTCTAGCCCTCGGATACCCTAATACAGTCTGGGTCGGAAGAGAACAAGAGTTGACCAAGGGAGGCCGACAGGAAAGAGAACTGAAATGAGCCCGGCACCAGGAAGTAGAAGCGATGCCAGACTCAGCTGGGTTTCTGTGGTCGCCAACCCACGTCCCACAAGTTGTGAGACCCTGGGGGGGGGGGTCAGTTATGAGAATAGCTTGCTGATTCATCGTGAGGTGACTTGAGAGTACTTTCCGTGTTATCTCCTGCTGTCTATGCTGATGCCAGCACAGGGCCGTTGCGAAACAGTGAGTGATTCCCGGTCAATCTGTATAGGACGGGGAACCCCGAACGTGTGTCATCATATTTCGTCATCATCTGCGATCATCTCAGGTTCGTGCAGCTTGGACCTATATTCTTTGTCTTTGCCGAGCAGTACGCTCTTTCACTAGACGCATCCAGTACAGGCCTAAGCCAGAAAATAAGGTTGAGACTTTGGAAGACATCGAAGCTAGACACCTGAATTACCTATATCAGTTTTAAAATAACACCATGTTCGTTTAGTAGTCATTTTTTCATTACCTTATTATTATCATCATAAGTGCAAATGACCTAGATGTTACGCGCATCATACCAATAATCACCGCCGCATAAAGTCTTTCTCGACTGTGATTTTTAAAATATTTATTTTTGGTTGGTTGGTTCTTAAGTTTAGGGGCTGCGACAACGCGGTCATGTAGCCCCGTGTACTTTGGGTGTGTGTAGAATCTGTCTGATAACCGGTGTTAATTGTGATGACTGTATTAGTGTGTGTTATCTGTTTTTTTTAGTTTAAGTACAAACTGCAACTTAGAATTCTTCAAATAGTTCGTACTTTTGCCGCCAAGCGCCACCGTCAACGACTACTAGGCCAAGTTCGGAACTTAGCTACTAGACGCCACTGCAGTCGGCTCTTGGCAACGGACGTAGACATCTATGAGCGTAGTTTACCTATCCAATTTAGCTTCACACAGGTGTAATTAGTGGAAGGTTCCATAACATGCCATAAATCTGACATGGGACCGCCGGCTTTACTTCCCCTCCGAAGAAAGGCATACTGACGGATTTTTAACGCTCTTAAAATATCCGACGGCTTCGGCTGGGTTTGAACCCGCTATCTTGGGCATAGAAGCTCAGCATGCTACCAAATACGCCACCGAAGCCGCCATATAGTTATTTTTATTACAGTACATTGTGTACATTATACGTTGAAGTGTCAATTCAATACCGGTAGTAGTTTCCCTTATCATCCTCATCATAAGAGCAAATGACCTACAGTAGATGTTACGCCCATTACACCATTAATCACCACACACAATAAGTCTTCCTCGCCTGTGAATTTTGAAATATGTATTTCTATTACGGTAGTTTGTAAGTTTGACGTGTCAATTCAACAGTAGTTTTTATTATCATCCTTATCAAAAGGGCAAATGACCTAGATATTACTCCCTCATTTTCTTTGGGGACAAATCACTTAGATTTTAAGTCCATTATATTTCTAAGGAGACCTTAAAACATTATCATCATTCCACCGGGCGAAGCCGGGTACTACTGCTAGTAGATAATAATATTGCAGTTTAATTTCCAGGAGGCCATACATCGCAGTGTTGCCAAAATGAATATACGCCTTCTGATAGGTCCAAATTTTAAATGCATATAACGTCTACACTATCAATTGGATTTCAACCAAATTTCGTATGTGCTATGAGTACATAAACAGAAATGACTGAACGTATTATTAAGATCCACCAGGGCTGCCAACTGTTAATAAATGCTCTCAATTTATTTTATCCAAATACCAATATATCAGAAAGTATGCCAGCCGACAGCTGTAAACTATGCACACGTATAGTACCTGACATTCTATATTAATTTGGAGAAACGTATATACGTCAGTGCTACCAACATGATTCTAAGCCTGCTGAGAGGTCCAACTTTAAATACATGTAACTTCTATACTATCATTTGGATTTCAACCAAATTTCGTGTGTGCTATGTGTACCATAACAGATATGTATATGCCGATTCTTAAGAGTAACCAGGGCTGCCAACTGTTAGTAAATACTGTCTCTATTTTTGTTACCCTAATATCAATATATCAGAAAGTATGCAAGCCAATAGCTCTAAACTTTGCACACGTATAGTACCTGGCATTCTAGATTAATTTGGAGTAACTAATATACGTCAGTGCTGCCAACATGATTCTATGCCTGCTGATAGATCCAATTTTAAAATGCATGTAACTTCTATACTAACTAATGGATTTTATTCAAAATTGACACAACAATAGATCATATTATTTCAGATTATTTCTGACCAATACATGTATGTCATTGTTGCCAATATGATTTTACGCGCGCTGTTAGATCCAATGTTTAACTGCATGTAACGTCCATGCTATCCATTGGACTTCAACCAAATTTTGTATTCTGTGCCTTAAGAGATGGAACTAAGAATATATTCAGTCACCAGGGCTGCCAACTGTAGTTCTCTATTAGGCTACAGTATGCCAGGTATACAGTATTTCGAACTAATTGGAAATTTCGATATTACAAACTTAATTTCGTCATTATTCTAGATAGATCCATATAGAATAATCATTGTCATAGATCTTAAATTTTAAGAAAAGTAGGCTCTTTAGTTCGTTACGGAACTTCTTGTTTTTCATAAAATGAAAATAGGCTAAAAACAGGAAAAAATTTGGCAGAAGAGAGAAAGGGGAAGCATGGTGAATATATGGGAGGTTTTTGGGAAGAGAGAAGAAAGGGACAGAAAAAGAACATGAAAATTGATTGTGTTTTAACGCTCTCCTTAAGGGGGAATTAACGAAAGTGATAACAATAATTTCAGGCACTAGCAAATAATTGGAGTACCCAATCAGATTACACATTCGTGTTGACCGACTGAAAAACTTCTAATAACAGATTACCCAGGCAACACTGAAAAATGGCTTCTAATATTTCAAAACACAAGAGTGTAAAATTACTGTAGGATTTAACATTGCCAACATGATGCTACAAAGCATTGCCGCAGTCTAATACTTGGGTAAGACCGGCTAACGTGAAGGTGAGCTTGTAAACTGTTATGGTGGGGTGAGGCACAGCAACGCTAAAATAAAACCAGGCCAGAACAATGACAAAGGATTAGCGTAAGTTAAGGTATAAAAAAAAATATATAAGGCTAGGTTTTAAATGGCCGCTGGACTTGCTTTTATATCCCCCACCTCGTGTCCCGAGGGTTATGACCGTCGTTTGTTAACCGTGACAGAATTTACGGGTAAGCTAGTAGCAGTGTCGGAAACGATTCAGCAAACTATTGCTTTTTCTCACTCTTGCTCCTTGTTTTTCTGTTCGTTTTCTGTTCTTTCAACAGTTGTGCAAGTGCCAAGTAGCTAGCCTGGTGGCAGAGACTTCCCGCGGGGCGAGAACGACGTATAGCCCCATTAGATGTCGATCAGGAAATGGAGGACGAAACCCGGGACATATTATCCGCTGGCTTCAACAAGAATTACAACTAGGATTGTCTGTAAGCTGATAAGACAGAAAGGGGATTCTCAAGATATCTGTGCTGGAACTAACTTCACTCTACTGTTAATAATAGTAATGATTCTTACTCTTGGCGAATGCGATTCACACGAATTTCAATGACAGAAATCAATTACAATAGGCACGATTAAAGGTAATTATTAAATGAAAGCGACTTTAATTCTAAAAATATATTATTTTCTTTGGATTAATAAGCTATTAATTATTATGAATATTCTCATGTCACGAACATGTAAAACAGCATTAATAACTACACATACATAAATATACACAGTCAGAAACATTTACAAACATTAAACAAATGTGGCTACTTTCAGTACATCGTCCGAAGCCTGATGCGAATCCTCCTCCATGCAGGAAGCTGGGCACAGTCATTGTTGTCAATTTGGTGCTTTTAGTACCAGATCTGTTGGTTCTGAAGTTCGTCTGGTGCCAGAAATGTTCTAATCACGCTATAGCAAAATACTGGTGTTATATCAATAAAACTAGTGCCAAATCTGGTGCTTAGCGGATTTTTCCATGAAATTGACTCCTATGACAAATAAGTAAATCATGGAAGCCATGTAATAGTTTTAATAAAGCAGAAAAGAGGAGAATTGAAGCATATGAAATGTGGTGTTACAGGAGAATGATGAAGATCAGATGGGTAGATAGGGTTACAAACAAAGAGGTATTAAGACGAGTGGGAGAGGAGAGATGTTTCTGGCGACTGTTAATGAAGAGAAGAGATAGGTTGGTAGGACACATACTAAGACACCCAGGAATAGCAAGCTTAGTTATGGTAGAAAGGGTCGAGGACAAAAACTGTAGGGGTAGACCAAGGTTAGAATATGTCAAACAGATTGCCTTGGATGTAGGGTGTCGGAGCTATGTAGAGATGAAACGATTAGCTCAGGACAGGGAGGAATGGAGTTCTGCATCAAGCCAGTCAAAAGACAAGACTCAAACAACAAAGTTAATCAATTAAGATAGACAATGTTCAGCTTTACACGTGTCAAGGTCAACACTCCAGCAAGGGAAGTGCCTGAAATTCTCATTCTCGTGCATAAGTGCTAAGTAAGCGCAACATGCAGGGCTCAGTGCAAGTGCACTTGTACAAAGAATCCACCTATCATCTATTTTCTTCCCAGCTCCCAGGGGATTTCCCAGTTTCATGCCAAGGCAATTTATGTACTTTCGCTCCCTCACTTTAATGCAGATGTAGGGAGAGTGTTTAGCCAAGTTTAATTGGTGAAAACAAAGCAAAGAAATCGATTGAAAGTTCAAAAATTGCATTCCATTCTGTGTGTGCGATTTGGACTAAAAACAGAGGGAAAATGCTATCATGACTACGAACTTCCGAAGGATATATTAGTAGCCAAAATTGGAAGTATGCAGAGCTACAGCAGAACTACGCCTTCCTGCTCTAAAGATGTAATAGCGGTGGCAGGCTCCGCAAATGAAGAAGACGATTTTTAATGAAAGAAATGTAAGTCATTATTGGTGTTTTTCTAGTGTTTTGAATCATAGAGTCCAGTTGGTGCATTTCTGGTGTTTTAAAGCGTAGGGTTTAGTTCTTACCCATTTCAATATTTGGCAACACTGGGCACAGTCTACACTGGAGCATGTGCCTAACAGTCTGGTCCACAATCACACTTTATAACTTGCTCTCCATAGCCCCATCTTGCTAGGTTAACTCTTGATCTACCGACGCCAGATCTCAATCTGTTCATATTATTCATTTTCAGAGTTAGCGGCTTCGGTGCGGTAGACGGTAGCATGCTGAACTGCTATACCCAAGATCGCGAGTTCAAACCCGGCCAAAGTCATCGAATTGCTAAGAACGTTAAAATCCTTCAGTATGCCTTCCTTCGGAGGGTAAGTAAAACTGGCGGGCCCATGACATAGATTTATGGCACGTAAAAGAACCTACCACTACAATTGGTAGTGTGTAGCTATATGTGTAGGTTATATTTCGTTAGAAACGCTCTATCAAGTTCCAACGTTCGACGCTAGGTGTCAGTGGCATTTGGTAGCCAAAGTTGGAACAACTGGAAATTAAACTTGCTCATTCATCTTCATTCATTTCATCTCATCCACATGCGACGGTACTTGTAGCTCACCCCATGGGTGTTCGCATAGAAGCATCTACAAACTCTGGCGAGCCGAACATGTCCATTACACTCCCGCCACTAAAAGCCAAATAAAATACATCAAATAAAAAGAATTTTTTTGAAGTTATGCCGTGTGAAAAATATTAATTCATCAAAATATCCTAAATGTTTCATGAGGGACCATTTTCGATTGAAAATTAAGGCATGGTTCTTCTCCAAAAGTTTATGATATTTTAATAGTTTTCACACGAAATAAACCCAAAAAATATGATAATATATTCGTAAATCCTATTCCGGGCCGTGAAAGCCTCAATCAAAGTAAGGAAGAAGGAAGGTTGTAGTTTTATGTGACCGTGCTTAATTAAAGTATTTATTTACTAATTAATTAATTTATTTATTTATATGAGGGAATGAGTATTAATAACCACGCAAGGGGCAATAATAATAATAATAATATCGCATGACATTGGGTGCCAGGTGCAAGCTTTGTTATTTGACACCCAGACGGTAGCTTGCATTAATTCTGCAGATCACGCCTTCCTCCCTCTTCCTCAATTTTAACAGGATAACTTATTGGTTGGTTGGTTGGTTGGTTGGTTCCTCAGTTTAGGGGCTGCGACAACGCGGTCATGTAGCCCCGTGTACTGCTCGGTTCCAAGCTCTGTGAACTTGCGGGATGAAGGGCAGAGGCAGGGTAGGAGCAGGCGAGAATTGAAAAGCCTGTCGACAGCCCGCCGTGTTACCTGACATTCTCGTCTATTCCAATACTGCAAACATGGGTCTTTTCTGAAACCAGCGTGGCGTTGGGAATGAGTGACTGAGTCACCGACTAATGCATTTGCTTCTGTTACTACGCAAGGACCGAGAAACCTCATTACTCATCACCACCACTACTGATAGTCTGCGATGCACATTCCTCTCAGGTCCACGCAGCTTAGAACCGAGCAGTACTTTTGGTGTGTGTAGAATCTGTCTGATAACCGGTGTTAATTGTGATGGCTGTATTAGTGTGTGTATCTGTTTTTTAGTTCAAGTAAGGACTGCAACTTTGAATTTTTCAAGTAGTTACTACTCTTGCCGCCAAACGACACCGTCAACGACTACTAGGCCTAGTTCAGAACTTAGCTACTAGACGCCACCGCAGTCGGTTCTTGGCAACGAACGTAGAAACCTAAGAGCTTTGTTTACATTCCTAGCCTATACAATTTAGCTTCACACAGGTGTAATTAGTGGAAGGTTCTTTAACATGCCATAAATCTATGACATAGGACCGCCGGCTTCACTTCCCCTCTAAAGGAAGACATACTGAGGCATTTTTAACGCTCTTAAAAAAATTCCGACGGCTTCAGCCGGGTTTGAACCCGCTATCTTGGGCATAGAAGCTCAGCATGCTACCGACTACACCACCGAAGCCGCAAATAACTTATTGAAAATATATTATTTATGATTAAAATACATCCCTGGGAGTCCTAGCGAGTTCATTTGTTTGAATTCCCACTGCCTACACTGGAAATATAATAGCGTTTTACGTAAAGCAAGCATTTTTGCTCGTGTTCATTTGAACATCGCCCACCATTTTATATCGACATCGGACACTACGTCATACCCACGTGACAATTTGCCAACATGAATAATGAAATAAAAGGCAAAACCATTGGCCTGGTTAAATATTATTGATGCGTGACTTCCCTCACTGTGCGTTACAAAAACCAGGGGAGTTATCTGTGAGTTAACGCACCCCGCAGGGCCGCACTACCCAACCACCATTGGTCTGGACGAGAATATTGGACTAGGCAAAAACATTGGCCTGCCGGATGCGATGTAGTACCGAATGCGTGGGGACTCATTCACAAAGTTTCACAAAGATGGCTGCCAGAGCTCCAATTTCAACTACATAAGTCGTGCTACTATTAGGGTGGGTTGGTGGGTCTATGAGAGCGGAAGAGTGAACATCTAATACTAAACCTTTTCCAGATATTTTCCGGATTATTAATTCAGCTAATTTCAGATTTAATTTTTTTATACAAAGGATGGCGTAATCTTCAGCGCCACCCAGCTTTCATGTAGAATTTCGTTGTTCCTTGAAGCACTATGAAAGTCAAGGAGGTTAGATATCTAAGCTCCTTGAACACTATAGCGCTTTCTAGTAGTGGAATGAGGAACTTTGTGTTGGCGGAAATTCCCGAGATTAATTTTGCCATTATGATCACGGCCTACTGAATTCAAATGGGTTCTTTGACATGCCAACATCGTATGACAAGTGTGTCGTAATTTTTGCCGCCTTTCAAAAATCACTTACCACGTTCAGGGGCGAACCTGCAAGTTTGGGGTTAGTAGACCGACACGTTAACCACTCACCCACCGGGACAATGGAACCGAGTCTTCTAATTTTCTGTGATATTCAATGTTCTTTTCTAATTTGCGCATATCATCAAAATATTAATGTGCATCATACTACTGATTTAGCCAATAGTTTTTTAGCCTATATGTCTACATTTCAGAAAAAAAAATGTAAATTTTCTTCAAAGGTCAGATCTGTTACATCTGAATTATTATTGAAATTTTAAAAACATAAATATATATATTGCTTATAAAAACTATGTTTTGAGGTTCAAAATGGAGATATCTGCTTGTATAAAGTAAGAAAATGTTTTGAAAATTCGTTCCTAAGTTTTCAAAAATTTATTATCGCCAAATAAATTGGTCGTTAATTTCGATGATTCGTACCTTCTTTGAAAAAGGCTCAAATTGATGTGGCTGTGTATGTAGAATCTTAATTAATTGCCTAATTAAATTATTTTGTTTAAACATCTTATAACATTGAATTGTCTCCCATAAGTCCAACCCCTCGTCCACGTCGTGGGAGACGGGCAACGGCACAAAGTAGGGGATTGCCTGTAGGGGCGAAGTACAGTGGGGACTTCGTGTGCCCCGGGACCGTTACGGTAACTGTGAAGGTCCTACAGGAACCCTGAAAAGTGACGGCTAACGGGGCTCTGGTGAAGCTACGATAGGCCCAGCAAGCCAGTAGTGGATAAAACCAAATGCTTTCAAAAATGGAACGAGCCTCGGACAGGATGGATTTAACAGACGACGACACGGCTGTACACACGGACTAAGATTTGGAACTTTAAACCTAAGAACGCTGACGGGGAAGGTGGAGGAGATAGTGGATATGATGGAAAGAAGGAAGTTGGATTTATTGGGATTGGCAGAAACAAAGTGGAAAGGGGAAGGAAGGAGAGTACTGAGAAAAGGCTATAGACTGTACTGGAGTGGGAACGAAGAGGGAAAGAGGAATGGAGTGGGAGTAGTAGTACGAGATGGTTTAAAAGAAGAAGTGAGGAGAATAAGTGATAGGATGATGAAAGTGAAAGTAGCACTGAGGGGAGAGACCGTAGAAATAGTGCAAGTGTATGCTCCACAAGTAGGCTGCGCTTCTGAAGAGAAGGAGGAGTTTGAAGAGGAATTGCAGAAGCAGCTGGTAGGAAGAAATATGATTGTTATGGGGGACCTCAATGCCCATGTAGGAAGAGAAAGACAAGGTTATGAGAGTGTTCTAGGACCAGAGGGTTGGGGTGGAAGAAATGAGGAAGGAAAGAGACTGTTGGACTTCTGCCAGAGGAACAGCCTGCTAGTTGGGAACTCCTGGTTTAAGAAAAGAGAGAGCCACACAATCACATGGTACAGTGATGACTTAACCAGGAAGTCGGTGGTCGACTATATACTGTATGAGAAAGAACTAAATAAGAACATCACGGACATCAAGGTTATACCATCGGAGAACCTGGATAGCGACCATCGATTACTGGTAATGAACCTGAGAGGGAGTAAGGAGAAGAAAGGGACTGAGAACCAGGAAAGACGTATAAGGATATGGAAACTGAAAGAAGGGGATAGAAGGGTCGAGTACCTCAAAATGGTAAAGGAAGGAATTCCAACAGATGAAGAAAGAGGGGTGGAAGAGGAATGGGCTAGATTTAAGAAGACACTAGTGGGTGCAGCAGAAGCAGTATGTGGGAGGACAAGTAGTAAGAAGAGGTGGAAGGAAACACCATGGTGGAATGAGAAGACAAAAGATATAGTAAGGGAAAAGAATAGAGCCTTTAGGAGGTGGTATCAAAATAGGACGGTAGAGACAAGGGAAGAGTACCAGGAAAGAAAGAAGGAGGCGAAGAGAGTGGTGGCTGAGGAGAGAAGGAAGTGGATGGAAGAGTGGACAAAGATGATGGAGGAGGATAGTGAAGGTACAAAAAAGGTCCTGTATGGGATGGTAAAAAATAAGAGGCGGAAGGATCCTACGGATTATGTTAGAATGGTGAACAAAAGGGGACAAGAGATAGAAAATAGGGAAGAACTGAAGAAAATGTGGAAAGAATATTTTGAAGAACTTCTGAACCCAAATGGAAAAGATGGTGAGGAGGAAGAAATCGGGGAAGAGGAAGATGAACTGCAAACAGAAAAGGACTTAACATGGAAAGAAGTGGAAGATGCAGTGAACAAGATGAAAGGAGGGAAGGCACCGGGTGTGGATGAGTTGAGTGTGGAGATGGTGAGAGCAGCAGGAGAGGTGGGGATACAGTGGCTGTACCGAGTGATGAGGACAGCATGGAAGGAAAGGAAGACCCCAGAGGACTGGAAAAAAGGAATCATTGTCCCGATCTTCAAGAAAGGTAGTAGAACAGATTGCAGAAACTATCGGGGAATAACACTGATGAGTCATTGTGCAAAGATCTTCGAGAAAGTTTTGGAAAAGAGAATTAGGACAAGGATAGAAGGAGGGATGAGGGAAGAACAACATGGCTTCAGAGCAGGAAGGTCCACAGTGGATTTGATTTTTGCTGTAAGGCAGTTACAAGAACAGCACTATGAGTATGGAACAGATCTACTGATGGCCTTCCTGGACATTGAGAAAGCATATGACAGTGTATGCAGAAACAAAGTATGGAAGTCCCTGGAGGATAGAGGAGTAGAGAAATGGACTATAAAGAGGATAAAGGAGATGTACAAGGGAAGCGTGAGCTGTGTGAAAGTGGGAGGAGAGAGATCTGACTGGTTGGAACAAAGAAACGGCCTGAAACAAGGAAGTGCACTGTCACCGTTACTTTTCATTGTGGTGATGGATGACATATTGACCCGAGTGGCACAAGTAATTGGGGACGGAAAGATGAAAGCAATGGTGTTTGCAGATGATTTGATGATTTGGGGAAACAAGGAGGAGGAGGTACAGGAACAGTTGGACGTGTGGGAAGGAATAATACAAGGATATGGGATGAAATTTAGCATAAATAAGAGTGAGATGGTGATCACAACAAGGAAGAAGGAAAGAACCACCACGGGAATAACAATTGGTGGGGAACAGCTGAAGAAAGTGGAGAGTTTTAAGTATCTGGGAAGCCTGATACAAGATAATGGAAGAAACGATAGAGAAATAAATGAGCGGGGGAGGCAGGCAGAAGCATTTCGGAGGAGTGTGAGAAGCATGTTATGGAGCAAGGATGTCCCTCAGAACAGCAAAAAGATCATATATCGGACGTACTATGTCCCTATCCTGACGTATGCCTCGGAGACCTGGGTTATGAAAGGAAGGGAGAAGAGCAAAATACAGGCCAGTGAGATGAGGTTCTTGAGAAGCAGTATTGGAGCTACAAAGATGGACAGAATAAGAAATGAGAGGACCAGAGAATTAATGAAGGAGGAACCATTACAGGATGGTATAGAGAAATCTAGACTTAGATGGTATGGACATGTAAAACGAATGGAGGAGAAGAGGATACCCAGGAGAGTACATGAGACGAAGTGGGAAGGAAAGAGACCGAGGGGAAGACCGAGAGACAGGTGGCTGAAGGGGGTGGAAGAAAGCGTGAAGAAGAGAGGAGAAGACTGGACAAGGGTGGAGGCTGAGAGATGGTGGGAAGACAGAAGACGTTGGAGAGGCTTGTGTTCCAAACAGACCCGGCCAGTGGCTGGAAACTGTGCAAGATGATGATGATGATAACATTGAATTAAGAATTATAACTGAAGTAGTATAAATCTCTACATTGTTGCTTTTTTTCTTTCTTTAGCGTATGGCTTTTAGTGCCAGGAGTGTCCGAGGACATGTTCGGCTCGCCAGAATTTGTAGCTGCTTCTATGCGGACATCCATGGGGTGAGCTACAAGTACTGTCGCGTGTGGAGTGTTGTCTGGGGAGGAAAGTGTGACTGTAAGGACGAGGAATTGGAAGTTAGTGACTGTGGCCTATAGTTAAGGACCAACCCCGGCATTTGTATGGAGGGAAGGTGGGAAACCACGCAAGACATTCTTCACGGTTGCCGGCGGGGGGATTCGAACCTCCTCGGCTCCCGAATGTGAGCGAATGCCTGCAGCCACCCCATAACGACCACGGCTAACTCACCCGGTTACTTCGTTGCTGTAAACCTGATACGCAAGGAACATAATTGTCGCAAAAAATATAGATCGTTATTGTTTTGCCTCCTCGCGGTGTGTGTCACCTTTAATGACCTTTGGAAAGTAGGACAATAGAGTTGTTCATGCGATGGGATTACATTTTCATAACGCAGAACATCCATAAAACAAAACTTCCGCAGTTGTGAAATCTGAATCTGTTCTTTCTGGAAGAAGAGCGTAAGAGAATTTATTGAGTCATTTTTAATACATTTCAGTGAAGGTTAGCTAATTACACGGAGATGGGCTGGAGCACAATTAGCCAGGCGATCACCTTGCCCACTATTTATTACTCGTACAGGAGTCGGAGTCCCAATTAGTTTTCTGAGTTATTTCAAGAGCGCTACTACGGCTCTGTGGGGAGTCGTTTGCAAAGTAGCTTGCCACTTCACTTCGGTGCTTCGGCCTCGGCTGGGCCCCATTGGAACGCCTGTCATGGGATGCGTCTCCGCTCGGCTAAGGTGTTTCACTCCTCAGTGCTCTCGTACAATCGAACGTTAAATCCAGGGAAGAATAACTTAGAAACTAACTGATAATAATTCATTTTCCGCTAATGTTATTTGGATTCTTCTTAAGGAATTTGGAACATATGAAACATTGCACCATTTATTTAGGTGTGTACATAAAATATGATACCCGTTAATATCTATAGAGCATCCATCGTTTAGAAAAGTATGTGGGTCTTATGGGCTTTTACTTTTTACGTAAACCCCTCCTCCACTGGTTTTGTTACCTCACCTCTTATCATGAAGGAACTCTGAACATGTATATTTTTCGTCATAATAGCTTCCTACAATTATATGCCAATTGATTAGCTTTGTTATTGCCTAAAAGTATCGTTTAAATTACGTCTTAGTGATTTTAACATTTTCGAGGTTAGCACGCTGGAAAGTAGAGCCTCGTCCAGTGCTGCATGCTCGCCCGGAGTGGAGCACGTGCTCAGTTCCGCCGGCAACATAAGTTCTGAAGCACTATCCGTCATTGGTGTTATTGTTATGTGTCTGTTTTACTTTCTGTTCGATCGAATCAGGGCTGCCGATAGTTGGGTTCGAACCCACTATCTCCCGAATGCAAGCTCACAGCTGCGCGCCTCTAACCGCATGGCTAATTCGCTACAATATTACAAATATTAATGTAATCTAAAAAAAAACATCAAGAATAGAATTGAAAGAAACTAAATTATAACCTGACTTATAACAACAACAAAAAAGTGATTATCAACAGTATTGCTGACGTAAAAATTGTTAACATCGTCAGCATGCAGTACATCCGAGAAGGAAGGGCTGTGCTCTCGACATCTGTCAATCAGTAAAGCGTCATATCACAACGAAATGAATATCAGTATTGGTGCTCTTCGCGTACGGTATCCTTAATACTGGTCCAAGCCGTTAACACCTGCAAAACTGCTCCTTCCCGTGCGTGTTCTACTTCAGGTAGCTGCTGGGGTTGAGTTGTCTCGTTAACTTATGATAGGACAGTACTCGAAGCGCTACCTCTGCCTAGAGTTAGCAACACTGTCGCCATAAGGCTCCACAGTATTTTCTAAATGCTGGATGCTCTATAGAAACATATAGACTATACGGAAAGAACTTGAGACAGCACAGTGGAAGTCCAAGATGTTTTCGACATATTTTTACAGCCTCCTGTACAGAATGGACCACCACAGGCTGTCTTATAAGATCTTCAAGGTAGCCAAAAAGGGTAAAGCCACTGTGGATCAAACAAGTTGGGAAGGATCTTGCTGAACTTAATATTCAGCAGGATACAATGAATGACAGGAGTCGCTACTGCCTGACAGTTTAAACCCAGCCTTTCCTCACATCCATTACAGACGATCACCACAACGCGTCCAGGAAATGGTCCGAGGAACGTAAGATAGAGTTCAGCAAGAAAATGGAAAATTACTGGTCCAATAGAAAGGCTCAAATTTTCAGCACGAAAGCAGCCATCATACAATCCACCAAAATACCAGAAGTGGTGTAACGATTCGATCCCATACCTATTATATTTATAGGGTTATTCATTTATTATCATGTTATTATTATTATTATTAATTAGTACATCCATGAGATGATTTTTATATCAGATACTTGTAAGCGGTTTTTATTATTATAGTCAGACAGATTTTTATTAACAATTACTTGTAAAGAGACGAAGTATTATATATTGCAACGAGACTGGCGATATGGACCAACCCTATGAGTCACAAACAGAACGACGCAGTAGTAATTTCACCACGGCTAAGAGTCATTGTCTCGGGATGCTAAAACCCCATGTGTAACCATCACGGGTTTGACCATCTAGTTCCTTCTGGAAGGAATGGAACATTATATTTCACGCATGGTGCAACTAACACGCCATTTTCTACTGTACGTACGCGTCAAGATATTACAAGTTGTGATGCAATTAGCCCTCGTGAGAGTATGAACACTGAAGAGAGGGAAGCTTACTAGGGTGGGAGACAATCGAAGACCACGTGATCAGGAAGCTATTAGTATCAGCACCCTCGACAAGACATTCATTCATCAACAGCTCTCAATGAAGGGAGGAAGCAATAACCTGGCTTCCTGGTATAGCATTGAACTGAGTATACAGATTCGACACTGAACGATGTCTTGCCAATATCCATATCAGCCGATAGTGGATTATATCCCTACTCAACGGTCTTAACACAGATGGCAACGTAATTGAGTATGGTATACCATATCTACTGAGATATCACAACATTTTCAACATGAAACGCAACATCGAGATCATCTTGCACACTTTTTTTTATGATGATACTTCAAATGGGTGAGCAAACAATTAAATATCCGACGTCTCTGTAATATGTAACTTCAAGATAGATTCAATTCATTAATGTTTATTTTCTTTTAAATTAATTGCCGCCTTGAGTAATTTTAAATTCAATTGTGTGACTATCACTATTCTGTTTTATTAATATTTTGTTTTTGCATTTAATAAATTCATTTTCTTTAACGTAATGCCTATTTCTTTCATAGTAGTTAGTACTTTAAGGCAATCATACTCCTTGATTAAATACTGGATTGGTTAGATGACTTTGTCTCACCACGACCAGGGATAATTAGGTCTCACTCTACTGCTGATAGCCGAGGTTAATTCATAAATTTCGATTCACTGTCTTAAATAGGGATCTGGCGCTCAACAACTTATTATATTATACTATCACAGGTAAGGTCACACCACAGTGTATATTATTTATTCTTATCATGTTTTTTTAAACCGACCCATTACAGTTGTCACCACAACGTAAGGCACTTAATAAATGTTACAGTGGCAGACATCAGCTAAAGCACAAGCACCTTGGTCCATAGGTGGCCCAAACGACCAAAGAAGAAGGAGTAAATCGTCAATGTTACTGCTACCCACATAATTTAATATAAAGTGCGTTCAAAAAGTAACGAGCCGGAGGCATAATTACAGAAACCAGTACCTGTATGTTAGAAGTATTGGCCCTGGCTGTCGAGGCACTTGTCCCACTGTGACATGAGGCGGTGAATGGCTGTCTCATAAAATTCCCTGGGCTGCGATGTGAGCCAGTTCCGCAAGTACAGCTGGACGTCAGCATCCGAGGTGAATCGTTGGCACCGCAGAGCCCTTTTCAGGGGACCAAACATGGCGTAATCACAGGGAGAGAGGTCTGGACTGAATGGAGTGGCCGGGAACCTCCCATTTGAATTTCTGCAGGAATGCCGCGTCTGTGTTGGCCGTTTGAGGTCGTGCATTGTCGTGGAGCGACCACGGCGGCTATGGCGTTCACTGTCACTCGGCGGTCCTGGGTAATGAGTGCATCAACCAGCTGGACGTTGTCATCGGTAATGCAGGGGGGTGCCCCAAACCGGGCATCATCGTCTAACGACACCCGTCCTTCCCTGAAGCGCTTGTGCCACGCCTTGACCCTTTCAAGGGACATGCAGTGTTCGCCGTACACTTGTGACATTCGGCGATGAATGTCCGTTCCCCCTACTCCTTCCGCTGTCAGAAACCGAACAACATCTCTTTTCTCTTCGGTTGACGCCTCCATATCACTGTTTGCAATGCGACTGGCAGCATTGGACGATTGATGCATGCTGCTGCTCGCTTTGTATCGTCACGTGACGTGCACGCGTGCCCTATAGCGACGGGCAGTGACCTTCCACGCCTATGGTCTGAACCACACCTCGTTACTCACACCACGATTAGCCGATGTCGTCACCGGTTTGCACATTCCAGTCTCCGGCTCGTTACTTTTTGAACGCACCTTATTTATATGCTTATAATGTTCCATGTTCAACTATATGCAACTGCCATACTAAATTTTGGATTCATACCTAGTGTTTCATGTGCAATTGATGCTTAAGTATACCTACATCGTTTATATAATCCACAGAAGTACCTACCAACTGCCGAGTAACATCTGATAACATTTGAACCTAGACTCAATATCTTATAAACTGTTCATCGAAAATTGATGTTTTTTAGTCGTTCAACACGAATGTAAGTACATAAATAAATTATTAATCTCGTGGTTATTTTTTCAGGTTTAGAGAATAACCCATCTAAATTGTGTACAATCGTGTTGACCGACTGAAAAACATTACATTTCGGTTACTAAGGCAACACTGAACAATGGCTTCAAACACCATAATAAACTGTTCATAAAGCGGCTTCCGTGGCGTAGTCGGTAGCATGCTGAGCTTCTATTCCCAAGATAGCGGGTTCAAACCCGGCCGAAGCCGTCGGATTTTTTAAGAGCGTTAAAAATCCCTCAGTATGCCTTCCTTCGGAGGGGAAGTAACGCCGGCGGTCCCATGTCATAGATTTATGGCATGTTAAAGATCTTTCCACTAATTACACCTGTGTGAAACTAAATTGGATAGGTTAAGAAATGTAAACAACGCTCTTTGGTTGCTACGTTCGTTGCCAAGAGCCGACTGCGGTGGCGTCTAGTAGCTAGTTCTGAACTAGGCCTAGTAGTCGTTGACGGTGGCGTTTGGCGGCAAAAGTAGGAACTATTTGAAAATTCAAAGTTGCAGTCCCTACTTGAATTAAAAAAACAGATACACACACTAATACAGTCATCACAATTAACACCGGTTATCAGACAGATTCTACACTCACCCAAAGTACACGGGGCTACATGACCGCGTTGTCGCAGCCCCTAAACTAAGGAACCAACCAACCAACCAAACTGTTCATATAAACAGTTTGAAACAGTATACACTTAAATGTCTTAATATTATGTTATATGTATCGCAGCCAATGGCCATAAGCAGGGTATTTTTGATTGAACGCCCGAGGGCTCACAACAAGTTCAATTTCAAGCAGTACGAACTTTGGCTACCAGATGCTACCGTCACTAACACTAGCGGCGAACGTTGGAACTTGATAGAGCGTTTCCTAACCAGCCAAATATCTTAATATTGCATATTGATTTTGAACAACACATACACTGTTACCAAATTAAATCTGTTTATAAGTTCCAAGTTTAACTGCATGTAACTTCCATAACTTTCAGCAATCCGTGAAAGGAAGCATTAAAAATTAAAAATTATAAATTATAAATTAAAAATTGTATTAATTTACTTCATGAACAAGAATTCAACAGAACTCAAAACCAATACTTGTGATGACTGTATTAGTGTGTGTAGTTGATATTCAGATTAGGATTGGGAAGGAGGCAGCTGTGGCTTTAGTTTAGGAGCCAACCCGACATTCGCCTGAAGTAGAAGTGGGAAACCACAGATTACCACTTCCAGGATGGCTGCTTTTCAGTATTGCCTCGCGAGGCTGAGTGTAGTGTATAGTGTAGACCAGAATTACATTTCTTGGCAGGTCGTCGAACCTGAGCCTCCGCATTTACAGCCAAGAGTCCTAGCCACTACGCAACGAGTCACACTAAATTAATAGCACATGAGCACGTAATTTGTTTGACCCAAGAAACATTTTCTATATTTGCGCAGTTTGCAGATAACAGTAGTAAGCAATTCTTCACACCTTCCACCTTCATCGTGTGCGTAATACTAAAGATAACATGCCCAGCTGAAAAGTTATTGTCAACATTAAGGTGTGTGAAATCCTAACTGAATCAAATATGTAACATGATATACTGAATGGTTTAGTGTAGCGTTTTTCTTTAGGAAGCTGCACTTTTCTGTCGATTCACATTTCCCGGTTCCCTTAACTTTACTTTTTATATTTATGAAGACGTCACAAATACTCAGACCCCTAGCCAAGGTAAGATATTAAAACACCTTCTACCCGACCGGGAATCAAAACCTTTCGTGCCAAAGCCTACAACGTTAACCATGTAGCCACGTAGTCAGACAAGGTAGATGGAAAACATCGAAGGAGCTCAAAGCTTCATTAACATATACGTTGCAATATAAGAGAGTCGTAATTATTTCTCAGGGCAATTTCTTGTGTTTAAGAGAATATTGAAATGCTGTGTAAAAAACCACGATGTAATTACTAGACTATAGTTCACAAATCGCAACGTGAGTGCATTAGGTTTGTTTGATATTGAAATGAATGAAAATCCACAGCCAGCTTCCAGTCTCTGACCGGGTCAGGAATGGAATGAATGAAGCCCCCATCTAGCGGCAAGGATATGAACTGTGCCGGCTACCGAAGCCTGTCGCACTCCTCTGGGGCAATGATTAAATGTATGACAGATGAAATGAAATGATAGGGGAGAGTGATGCTGGAATGAAATTGTGACAGGGAAACCCGGAGTACCCGGAGAAAAACCTGTCTGCCTCCGTTTTGTCCAGCACAAATCTCACATGGAGTGGCCGGGATTTGAACCACGGACCCAGCGGTGAGAGGCCGGCGTGCTGTCGCTTAAGCCCCGGAGGTTTTTTAGTAGCCTCTATCAACATACAAAATGTCAGTTTGATTGCTCTCATAGTTTCGTAGATATTGAGAGCCGTCTAAATATTTCGGATGGTCCCTACGCTGGATTGTTATTATTATTATTATTATTATTATTATTTATTAAATCGTTACAAATACACAAATTTTACAAAATTCAGAACAACTGAACACATTTTATGAATTTCCTTACACTTCCTTCTCATTGTTTAACCTGTATATTTACAATTATTAAATTATATTGTTACAATATGATAAAGACAGGTCGAAATAGGATACCAAATTCATACAGAGCAGGAAGAGATATCACATATGCCACTAAAAGGAGCAACCTTCTGTGTGGCAAACATATCATTGATTACTGTTTCAAAAACTTGTATAATGGCTTAGCCGAATAACACGTTCTATGTAAATGATGTATACACTAAAAAATAATGAGTATGTGTAGGCTTCTCTTTGATTTTATTGTTGGTATTTTTCTGCAATAGTAAAATTCACCATCGGGGAATTAGCCCCATTTGTAAATAAAGTACATGAATGAATGAATGAATGAATGAATGAATGAATGGAATTTAGCCTTTTATGATGTCTGTAATAAAGTGTGTATTTATAAATAATGGTAGGATTGGAAAGGAGGCGGCAGTGGCTTCTGGATAGGAACCATCCCGACATTGGCTTTGAGTAAAAGTAGGAAACCGCACTAAACCATTTCTAAAATGGCTGAGATGAGATTTGAATCCCTATTTTCTACGTCTTGCATCACTAGTGTAAGTTATCCCATTCCATCCCTTAGACCAAAGCCGGGAATTGGACCCGAATTCAGGGATGACAGCTAAGAACGCTAGTCACATCACCACAAGATGGTCACAATTATTTCTAGATCCTCATCTGTTGTAAGCATATAAAGGTTATCATTATACTTGAGGGGTGTCACGGGCATACTGTCTGGGGTTAATCCAGGTCGGAGGGAGAACCTGTCACCGTGTACAGTACATTCATCATGTCATTGTAAGTTGGGTCCCACGTGGCCCTATATATCACATGACGCACGCTGACATAACCTTAAATAATACATCATATCGGCCAGCACTGCAGTCGGCTGCATGCGCATTTTTCAACTGTTCGCAGAAATGTTGGTGTTCAAGAACCCCAAACCTGCTCACGTTACATACATAATTCAAACCCGATGGGCAGTATTCCAACGATGACCCATTTAATCATCGAGTCTTTATATACGGTGCGTTCAAAAAGTAACGAGCCGGAGGCTGTAATGCGCAAACCGGTGACGACATCGGCTAATCGTGGCGTGTGTAACGAGGTGTGGTTCCGACCAGAGCGTGGAAGGTCACAGCCCGTCGCTAGAGGGTACGCGTGTACGTCACGTGACGATACAAAGCGAGCAGCAGCATGCATCAATCGCCCATGTAAGACCAAGACAGTGGGCCATTCAACATGCTTCCAGGTGTGGTTGAAGACTGTGGGGCACCCATTGGGCACACACTTTCCGCTTGTGCAGTCGTTCCTTCATGATGGTGTGCACACTTCCGACGCTCAATCCAACCGCGGTGGCTATGGCGTTCACTGTCAGTCGGTGGTCCTGGGTAATGAGTGCTACAGCCAGCTGGACGTTGTCATTGGTAATGCAGGGGGGTGCCCCAGACCGGACATCATCGGCTAACGACACCCGTCCTTCCCTGAAGCGCTTGTGCCACGCCTTGATCCTAGCAAAGGACATGCAGTGTTCGCCGTACACTTGTGGCATTCGGCGATGAATGACCGTTCCCCCTACTCCTTCCGCTGTCAGAAACCGAACAATAACTCTTTGCTCTTCGTTTGACGCCTCCATGTCACTGTTTGCAATGCGTCTGGCAGCGTTGGACGATTGATGCATGCTGCTGCTCGCTTTTTATCGTCACGTGACGTGCACGCGTGCCCTCTAGCGATGGGCTGTGACCTTCCACGCTATGGTCGGAACCACACCTCGTTACACACGCCACGATTAGCCGATGTCGTCAACGGGTTGAGCATTACAGCCTCCGGCTCGTTACATTTTGAACGCACATTATACAATGAAATTATTTTTGGGTCATGGCATACCACTAGATGTTTTATAACTACTCTAAGGTCAAAATGTAAAGGCATTGAAATAGCCAAAATAGGGAACCAAAATGAATGAAAAGGAAACCTATCTGTTAATGCAATGTCATAAATAACAAATAATAATAATAATAAATAACTTGCTTCTTTTCTCTCAAAAATTACAAAACATTCACCTTATTAAAATAAATGAATTTAAAGGAAATCAAGCAAACCTGAAGAAGCATATTGAAATTCTATCTTCTACGCATTATTGACTGCGATTAGCACAAGATATAGTATTGTAAATCAGATGAGGATTGGGAAGGAGGCAGCCGTGGCCTTAAGTTAGGAGGCCTCCCGTCATTTGCCTGGAGTAGAAATGAGGAACCACGGAAAAACACTTCTAGGATGGTTGGGGTAGGAATCGAAACCACCTCTACTCAGTTTTACCTCACGGGGTTGAGTGTATCCCGCTCCAACCTTCAGACAAGAATTGTATTTCTTGGTAGAGCCGGGAATCAAACCCGGGCCTCAACGGTGACATCCAAGAATGGGTTAATGTAAGGTGACGCCCCCTATAGTACCGTTATCACAGAAACACAGTTTATCACAACAATTGAACACACACCCAAGTGCATAGAGCTGATAACCGCGATCTGCGAGGCCCTTACAATCAATTAACAATCAAATTATCGGAAGACCCGTGTTTGCGAAGTCACATCTTGTGTGTGTTTGAGTCTTCAGTCGTTTGACTGGTTTGATGCAGCTATCCATGCCTCCCTGTCCTGTGCTAACCGTTTCATCTCTACATAGCTACCACTCCCTACATCCGAGGCAATCTGTTTTACATATTCTAACCATGGTCTACCCCTATAGCTCTTTTCCTCGACCCTTCCTTCCATAACTAAGCTTACTATTCCTGGGTGTTTTAGTGTGTGTCCTACCAACCTATCTCTTCACTTCATTAGCAGTCGCCTGCAACATCCCTCCTCTCCCACTCTTCGTTTGTAACCCTATCTGATCTTCATCATTCTCCTGTAACACCACATTTCACACGCTTGAATTCTCCTCTTTTCTGCTGCACCAATAGTCCAAGTTTCACTTCCATAGAGCGCCACGCTCCAGACAAAGGCTTTCAAAAATGACTTCCTAACACAAAATCTATATTCGATGTCAACAGATTCCTTTCCTGTAGAAATGCTTTCCTTTGCCTGAGCCAACCTACTTTTTATATCCTCTTTGATTCGTGCATCACTGTTTTTTTTTTTTTGCTTCCTAAGTAACAGAAGTCTCCTACTTCCTTTAGTTTTTCACTTGCCAATTTGATGTCCATTAGTTGAGACTATCTGGGAGATGATATTCTAGAGAAACCGAAGTAATACGCAGTTTCAATATTACAGTAGTTCTAACTCTCACACACTTGTATCGATGTCAAATAGCTCATATCCTTTGTTACACTTTCCAACCAGGCTTTGCTATTCAACATTCTTCCATAGTCAATTCTTCTCTGCCATTGAGAAATGTAAATGTACATGGTTCGGTACATTACTCAAAACTCACATTTGACATTCTCTAGCAGCTTATCTCTTCTCGGTGTGCTCCATTTCCAAATACTGTATAATGACGTAGAAATATCGTGACCGAGTGTACGCCGGCCAGCCACGGTATATATTACGCCTGGTTCTTGTTGTGCAAGGGGTGGGTTGACTGGTGCGCCTATTTAACGTTAACTATTCGCCCGCCTCACTCCCTCCCTCCCACCCCCAACCGCCAGCCCAGCTTTAATTGTTTCAGTTTCAACATGAGTGGAGTTCTGCGGATGAGTGAATGGACTGTGATTAAAATTGTTCTGGTTTGATCCCATCTCTCATTCGTTCTCTTTCTCTCTCATCCTCCTTTTTTGTCTTCTTCCTTTGCGTTGGTTCTCTTTGTTATTATCCCTTATTGTTTCACTGCGGAAGCAGTTGGCTTTGGATGCAGATACACAAGAATGGAGCAGTAAAATAGGAGGGAAGATAAATATTCGTGATAGTTTGTTAGTTCTCGCACTATTGCTCCCATGTCACAAAACGATTTTAACTGGCACTTAACCATTAAATGGTTAGATACTGAAAATACAAACATGATTTCAGATTAAATTTGAAATTAAATAATCAAGTAAGCGCCTTTGAATATGAGGACCTTACATGCAAAAGCCGCCAAGTCCAATTTCTGACATTTTAAAGCTGAATACGCCATTATGTGCGCAATGAAGAATTCTTTGGTTATATTTTATTAGTAATCTCATTAGCAAAACCCGCTAATTTATGTTACAGTTTTTTTTTTTAAATTAGAGTGTCAGATCCCCTCCAAGGACGTAGGCGACCTGAATTAAAGCCCTTGACTTCGTCAATGGATCACTAACCAGGCATTCCGAGCCGGAGTTTGCGTGTGGTAGGGTGTCCAGTTCTTTTCCACTCCTCCTCCTGCCATAGCATCCGGTAGCTTCCCATTTTGCATCACAAGACTGGGAGACCCCGTACCAAGACTTTTAAATGTTTGGCAGAGCCGGGGATCGAACCCGGTACCTCGGGGATGACAGCCAACAATGCTAGCCACTGCGCCACGAGGAGATCTTTATGTTACAAATGCATGTAGAAATTTGCAGTTTCAAGCAATAACCACCAAGTCCACAAGAACCAATGAGACTGCTCATCCGTCTCACGTGACATAGTTCATGTCTTTCTTCTGCATAACCATAACTAATTCAATTAACCTTTATTCATGAATTCACATTAATTTTGTAAAAATGCTTTTCATTATTCAAACATTTCATTGTTAAAGCAAAATACTTGATTCCCAAGACTTAGCTTCTCATTCATTTATATGACAGAATTTTGAATTTTGAATTTTGAACCAAACCCCTCCAAGTCCAAAATAAAATCTACATTTACAGCGAAAATAATAGGTATACGTTTATTTTTCTTCGCTCATATTATTCCCAAACCCCTTACATATCACTTGTCCAATACATACACGATATGTACAAATTGTAAAGCAGAGTCACGTTTTTCTCGATTTCTGAAAATGTTGCCAATGTGGACTTGGGGACTTTCGCATGTAAGGTCCTCATATATTCTATTTAATAAGACAATAACTAGTATAAATTACTCTACAGGTTTCTGTTCGACAGTGGATCCTTCATTAGTAAAACTTGAAATAACGTAGTTAGAAAGTCGTAATACCAAACGTGTGTGATATTGATTAAAACCTAAATATTCTAATCAATCTCATGCTACGATAGACATTGACTTAAAATAAATGTAATTAAATACATATGAAACTTCATTCTTAAAAACGAAAATAGATTTTTTTAACGGGTAGTAGACGATATTACAGGGGAAGATGTCGTTAAAAATTACAGTTATTGAACTCATATATCTCGCTCGATTTTTGTAATACAACTTCAAAACTCTCAGAGTTAGTAAACTACCAATATCCCCCCTTATTTAATGTCTTATATATTTCTGGAAAATAAAGTAATTCTATTTTGAACAAGATGTTCAGTAAAAACAATATAGTCTACTTTCTCCTAAATGCATGGGTATTGTTATATCTCTTTGTCCTTTTCAAGGAGTATAATTGAATGTTGGTTGTAGTAGCTTGTTGAAATACAACGTGCTATACGGATATTAAACATAAATATGAGGTGCCCTTTGCTAGTGCTACCTCTGTAAAAGAAATCATTCATTGCCATCTGCAAAGTATTGGGCTGATGACCTTGTAGTTTGGTCAAAAGATATTTTCATACATAGTGGTATAATGTTCAAACATTTGGTAGAGATCAGATAATTAGGTTGGTCGTAATTTGATTTTAGCTTTTAACATTTGGGTGGCCACCATTACGTTTTCGTCAAGATGGCGGCAATATAAAACATGGCACTGAGGTGTCCTTTGCTAGTGCTACCTTGGTACCAAATTTCGTTCAATTCGGTTTCACCGTATTTGAATTGATAGGGGGAATCGGTTTTCACACATACATGGCCGTCATCTGCAAACTATTGGGCTGATGACCTTGTTGTTTGGTCAAAACACGCTCGTCATATAAATATATGATGTTACAAAATTTGGTAGAGATGGGATTATTAGGGTAGTCGTAATTTGATTTAAGCTTTGAATATTTGGGTGGCCGCCATTACTTTTCCGTCAAGATGGCGGCGATATGAAACATGGCACTGAGGTGCCCTTTGCTAGTTCTACCTCTGTACCAAATATCATTAAATTCGGTTTAAGCGTGTTCGAATTGATAGGGGGCGGGGGGGGGGGGCGGCGGGACAGACCTTCCGAGTACACACACTCACACACACACACAGACTCACACACAGACACACATTTTTTGGCCCTGTGTAGATCTCATGAGTCTACTTTCATTTTTTGCAAAAATTGAAAGTAGGCTAAAAATAGTATACCGTGTAGGCTATATTGTGAGCCTTAAGTCCGTCTTACTCAGAAACTATTGAAGATACATATCTGCTACTTTCCATGTTATTTGTGTGAATGTTCTTCTGTAAAACTGACTAACAAACAAAAATGTGAAATATATTGTCCGATTTTCAGAGACCAGAATTTAAAATGGCTGTAAAAACTATGACAGCAATTCAATTCAATTAATAGACTAAAACTATTATATCAAACTAAGCTTTTCAAATACAGATCTGGACTTTTATAGCCTAAACTACAGTCGTTACTAAGAACAGTGCATCTTAAACACACGATGTTTACTAAAAACAAACCTATATACCATTTTTCAAAATATTATAACTTAATTGTCTAGAAAGATATTAGACATTAAATAAGCTAAAATTTATGGGGTATTGCTAGTTTACCAAATCTGAGAGTTTAGAAGTTGTTTTACAAAAATTGAGCGAGATATTTAAATTTAATATCTGTCATTTTTAACTAGATTTTCCCTTTTAGTGTCGTCTACCCCCCACCCCTTAAATAATGCAGTAAAACAATATTATCAAAGGATAAACATAATTTCTTTAGTAGACTTTTAAGATAAATGGGAAATATTGTATGAAAATGAAAATCCACAGCCTGCTTCCAGTCTCCGACCGGGTCAGGAATGGAATGAATGAAGCCCCCATCTAGCGGCGAGGATATGGACTGTGCCGGCTGCTGAGGCCTGACGCACTCCTCTGGGGCAATGATTAAATGAATGACAGATGAAATGAAATGATGGTGGAGAGTGTTGCTGGAATGAAATTTTGACAGGGAAAACCGGAGTACCCGGAGAAAAACCTGTCTGCCTCCGTTCTGTCCAGCACAGATCTCACATGGAGTGTCCGGGATTTGAACCACGGACCCAGCGGTGAGAGGCCGGCGTGCTGCCGCCTAAGCCACGGAGGCTTCGGAAATATTGTATATACATTTAAATTTAATACTATAAATGTTGGGTTTCTTCTCATCCAGAGTGGAGAGAATATGTCAATACGGAGTTGTCTTTGTATATATAACTAAACTTGAGTGGAATTCGAACCCAAATCTCTTGCTCACCGAACAAGTGCGTTTAGCCACTTAACACAAATGCAGCCACGCCCCGAGCACGGCATATTCACGTCTTACTCAACAAATATGATGCTCCAAGGTGAATATTTCCTGAAGCCAACACATTGTTTCCAAAATCTCAAGTTCGGTTCAAACTATGGTCATCTAGGTGATCAAAGTTATATCCACGTCGTTCCAGAAACCGCCGCTGCAGCGCCTCTGGATATAAAACTTGAAAATGTGCCGTTGTCGGAACGTGGCTTCATTAGAAAACGCACCTGCCTGGTCAGCAGAATGTTTGGGTTCGAACCCTGACTCCTGTTATATCCTCAAGTCCTACTCAACAGCCATGACTGCTCCGAGGAGAGCGAAGTCCCGAAGTAATTTCCAAATAGTATTTAGTTAGTTCACGAAACCACTCTAAGAACATGCAATGTGGAAGTCGTCGTGGAGGACCGGGTTCCATTCCCCGCTCCACAAATAATATAACTCCGGTTTGGGGGCTGGAACAGTGTAAATGGCGGAAGAAGCAACCTATTGCTCAGGTTACTTAGAGCAAAATGTATATGGTTGCCATATATCAAATATATCCCCTCTATCAAATGCTAAAGGTTTGTTCAGAGGACGGATGAGCAGCTAGAAGATTAGGGCACACTGTTGTCCTTGGGATAAGAAATCATTCCTGAAGGCGGATAAATCATGATTGATCAACGGCGTCAGTATGTGGAAGGCAACGGGAAACCACCACATTAGAGATCTTCCGATATCCCTAGTGTAAACATGGAGTTTCAATTTCCCCATTCGGATCTCCGGGGGGGATGCCTTGAATGCTGCTGGACAGAGGAAAATATTAGTTCCAGAAATTAAACTAGGAACATGGAATGTAAAATCAATTTATCAGGCAGGAAAAATTCGCAATGTGATCCAAGAGATGCAGAGACTCAGAATTAATATATTAGGGTTGAGTGAGACCCGATGGCCAGGTTCAGGGGAAATTATGATTAATGAAATGAAGATGTACTTTTCAGGAAATAGTGACGCAAATCATTGTAAAGGTGTAGCAATTGTTGTAGATCAGGTCACTAGTCTATCTGTAACTGGCGTCATTCAAATATCGGACAGAGTTCTTGCCTTACAAATTCAAACAACGATGGCAAGAGTCAATATAATACAAGTCTATGCACCGACTACTGTCAAGGACGAAGATGTATTAGAAGAGTTTTGTAGTGAATTGGGACAGACACTGAAGATCGCGAAATCTCAAGACATTGCCATCGTCATGGGGAATTTAAATGCAAAGATTGTTAAGGGTAAAATATCAGACTTTATTGGAGAATTTAGATTAGGAAGTTGAAATGATAGAGGAGAAATACTGGTACAGTTTTGCCAAGATAATGAACTGGATATTACCAATACATACTTCCAGTTACCTGCAAGAATGTTATATACCTGGGTATATCCAGCAGATCAGAATGACAGAATTGTGAGGAAACAGATTATATTCTTATCAATAAACGCTACTTTAACTCGGTCCTAGCAGTAAAAACTTTCCCTGGAGCAGACATAGGGCGTCAACTAGAAAGACCTGCACTCGGCCTCTCCGGAGGCCACACGATCATTCATAATCCATTGTTTGCAATTTTTCGTGTCAAGTTCAATAAAGTACTTAAACACAGTAAAAATGGGTAGAATGTAGAATTTTAAATTAAAGAATCCAGTTGTAAGAAACCAACTTTATCATCAAATTAATGACAAGTTGAGGACAATACATAATACATCGAACATTCATGTTGAAGAGAAATGGAATAAGGTCAAGACGGTACTATTGATGACAAGCAATGAGGTTTTGAAAGAGGATAGAATGACAGGCAAGAAGGGATGGTTGACGGATGACATAATATGGTTAATGGACAAGAGAAGGTTTAATAAAAATAAGGATATAAATACATATAATAGCATTAATGCAGTGAAAAGAAGGGAAAAACGAAATGAAAAAGAAGAATGGTACAATGTGAAGTGTATGGATATTGTAAGATTGGCCTTAAAATATGATAGTTTCAATTTTCACAAGAAAGTTAAAGAACTAGTACGAATATAATTAGGAAGGCAAGCATAGTGTGGGACAAAAATGGTGATATTTTTTGTGATGCGGAAGGAATAATAAACATATGGACTGAATACATACAAGATTTGTATGCAGATGAAATAGAAATTGATCCGGCGTATGAAGAACAACAGAATGACTGTGACCCAGACATTACAAAGAAAGAAATACGTCACGCCGGTCAAAATGCAAAAGACAATAAAGCACCAGGACCAAATTCAATACCATCTGAATTAATAAAACTCGTTAATCAAGAAAATTTAGGGGTGTTGGTAGATATATTTAATACGGTTTATAAAACCGGTAGCCTATAATTCCTCAAGACTGGCTTCAATCTACATTCATAGCTATACAAAAAAAAATTATGCGAAAGAATGTAATGACCATAGGACAATTAGTTTAATGAGTCACGTGATGAAAATATTTTTGAAGATCATCCATCAAATTTATTTATCGTATGGCTTTTAGTGCCGGGAGTGTCCGAGGACATGTTCGGCTCGCCTGAGTCTGTAGCTGCTTCCAGCGGACACCCTAAAGGGTGAGCTACAAGTTCCGTTCAATTTCAAGTAGTTCCAACTTTCGCCACCAGATATCAATGATACCTAGTGGTGAACGTTGGAACTTTGATAGAGCGTTCTGACGAAATCTAACCTAACAATTTTGCTTTACACATTTTAGTCTGTGAAAGGGTCTTTTACATGCCATAAATCTATGACATGGGACCGCCGGCTTTACTTCCCCTCCGAAGGAAGCCATACTGAAGGATTTTTATCGCTCTTAAAAAATCTGAAGACTTCGGCCGGGTTTGAACCCGCTATCTTGGGCACAGCAGTTCAGCTTGCCATCGACTACGCCACAAAATACATAGTAAACTAGAACTATATATACAGTAGATGAAACTCAGTTTTGTTTCAGGAATTCCCTGGGAACACGAGAAGCATTATTTACCTTGCCTACTCACACAAAGAAGCCTGGAAAGGAATCAGCCAATATATGTTTGTTTTCTGGATTATAATAAAGCCTTTGCCAAAGTTAGACATGATCAACTGATTCAGTTTGCTCACAAGAAAAAATTTAGACAGAAGGGATATGAAAATTATTACCCAAATTTACTATAATCAGACCGCAGTAATAAGAGAAATTGAAAGAGGTGTGAGACAAGGATTATTATTATTCAACACCTACTCTGAAGACGTAATTCAAACAGCCCTTTTGGGTGGTACATCAGGGATTAAGGTGAATGGCAAACTTGTAAATAATTTAAGATTTGCGGACGATACTCTACTAATCGCTGGATGCCTTGAATAACTACAACTGTTGACGGATAGCGTGGTAGAAGCCAGTGAGAAAGGTGGCTTAACTCTAAATGTTAAACAAAACAGTTTCACAGTAATTTTGGAAGATAATAATCCAGGAAATTTGATAATCAAAGGTAAAGCAGTTCACAGAGTTCAGAAATACAGATATTTAGGAACCATAGTTAATGATACCAATGATTGCTCTCGAGAAATTACGGCAAGGATAGGACAAGCCAGAAGTGCATTCAATCAAATGAGAAATTTATTGTGCAATAGAGACCTTAGTATAGATTTAAAATCAAGGTTGTTAAATGTTATGTGTTCTCGGTACTCTTGTACTTTATGGAAGCTTGGACACTCAAACAAGATATGATTAACAGACTAGAGGCGTTTGAGATGTGGGCATATCGAAGGATCTTACGAGTAAGCTGGATGGATAGATATTGCGTAGGATAGGTAAAGATAAGGAGATAATTACCTGTGTCAGTGCTGGATTACCCATTAGGCCCGACTAGGCCCAGGCCAAGGGCCCCCAATTATATGGGGACTCCAAGCAATTCCTAATTTAGTTCAATTTTATTCCCAAGATTTAGACATTTTTTATCCCGAACTGAGACAGTTTCAGCATTATATTAAATTATAGTCCTTTAAAAACAGAGTTCACTCATTCTGAACTTTACGAAATTCTTATTCGAGACAAGCTTGAGTCTGTTTTTCCGAACGTTGAAATTGCTTATCGCATTTTCCTGACCCTCATGATAACGAATTGTTCTGCGAAGCGCTCGTTTTCAAAATTGAAACGGATCAAAAGTGCGCAAAGAAGTATCATGTCACAAGAACGATTAGACATGCTAAGTTTAATGTATATTGAGTCAGATGTTCTGCGGGAGATTGATTTTGATGACATTGTAGAAGATTTCATTGACCGAAAAAAACAGAAGAAAAAACAAGATGTTCAGTAAAGAACATATAGCCTACTTTCTCCTAAATGTATGAGTATAGTTATAACTCGTTGTTATTATCAAAGAGTATAATAGAACTATTCTTTGTTGAAGACCTTAGAAACGATTTTCCTCTACCAAACGCCACAACCTAGATAAAAACTGCTACCATCATTGAAGAAAGAAAGAAAGATAAGAAGTATCTAAAGAATGTTATGGATCTGGAGACATAACCGACCGGACTGGCGGCGTGGCTCAGCGGTAACGTTCTCGCTTGCAGGACCGTATGTTTCAGGTTCGTATCCTGGCGCAGTCAGCTGGCATTCGAGGGTGTACAAATGCGAGGGAGCCGTGTTAGTAGGTTTACTGGCACGTTAAAGATCCCCTTCGGGACAAAATTCTAGCACCCCGGCGTCTCTAAAAGCAACAGTAGTTAAAAGGGACGTAAAATCAATATTATTATTATTACATAATCGGCCTAACGCGGGCAACATCCAACTTTGAGTTGAGGCATGTCTTTACACGTCTGGCTGCGTGTGACTTTCACAACCCTAATTGAATTAACAAATCTTTCCATGACCCTACAGAGACGAGTGTATACCAACTATGTGGATATTTTCGATTGCTATTTGGCTGAAATAAAAGTATTAATTAATATCCTGAACTAGCACCAACGGTAGAGTTCAGATACTATGTGAAATCGTTTTGTTCTTTACTTCAATTAACATTTTCAAATAACGCACAATAGGCTGGTACAAACCCTTTAAAATAAAAAGTAAAAATGTATCGTAGTATCATCTTGTCATTCTTCAAATTCGATGCGCATAGAATGCCAATGGTATAGTAATCAATGGAGCCCCACGTAGACTAGTCGTGACATCTAGTGGTGAAATATCGAACAATATAATCCTAACATAGCGAGTGCATTCTAGCGGCCAGAAGAAGAAACTTTTCAATAAAATCTGTTACCTTTTTGTCAGCTAGATGTCTCGAGTAAATCTGCTGGCGAATTATGTTTTAATTAAATATATATTTTACACCATAATATGCACAATATAACGCTTAATTTTAAAACATCTGCGTCATTACAAAACAATAAACATATAACATTTCAAGCAAAAAACCTAGCTCTGATCGGGTTTGAACCATAGGCATTTGAGCGATAGGCTAACGCTCTACCACTGAGCTAATTGTGTTAACGAATATCGTTCTATATAAAATGACTTAAATAGAACTTGTTAGCAAATAATGATTTATACTAAACGATTTCATCACTGGAGTATATTATTTATATATAAAGCATTTCATACAAAGTTTATTTATTTTTTATCAGTACGCTATATTGCATGCAATACTCAAATTAGTGAAATATAAGTCAGGCACAAGATATCCGCTGCCATCTTGTCTTATTACTGAATCGGCTCAGCTTTTTAAAATCACGTCTGCACTATAGTATTACAAAATAACCTTTTAATTTCGAACGTGCCTCTTCCTTGAGAACAGTTAAAACGATTCTCGGCTCAATAATCGGAACTGGTGGGTCCCATGATATGGATTATAAAGTTTGCATAATTCGCACGGCCGCCATACTGAAATGGTATGGCGGACGACCTTGTAGTTTGGTCACAAGACGCATCCTATACGAAGGTATGTTGTTACCAAATTTGGTAGAGATCGGATGATTTGGTTAGTCGTTATTTGATTTTACGTTTTGAACGTTTGAGTGGCCGCCATTCAGTTTTAGTAAAGATGGCGGCGATATAAAACATGACACTGAGGTGTCCTTTGCTAGTGCTACCTTTGTACCAAATTTCGTTCAATTCGCATTCACCGTGTTCGAATTGATAGGGGGGGGACAGACATTCAGAGTACACACACACAGACACACACACACACACAGACTCACACACACATACACACACACACAGACAGACACACTTTTTTCGCCCTGTGTTGATCTCATAAGTCTACTTTCATTTTTTGCAAAAATCGAAAGTAGGCTAAAAATTGAATACATTTTACAGAAATAAACAAGATGTTCAGTAAAGAACACATAGCCTACTTTCTCCTAAATGCAGGGGTATTGTTATAACTCTTTGTCCTTTTCAAGGAGTATGATTGATTGTTGGTTGTAGTAGCTTGTTGAAATACAACGTGCTATAGGGATATTAAACATGAATACGAGGTGCCCTTTGCTAGTGCTACCTCTGTACCAAATTTCGTTCCATTCGGTTTCACCGTGTTCGAATTGATAAGGGGAATCGATTTTCACACAAAGATGGCCGCCATCCGAAAAATATTAGGCTGATGACCTATTAGTTTGGTCAAAGGATGCTCCCTCCATAAAGGTATGTTGTTGCTAAATTTGCTAGAGATCGGATGATTAGGCTAATCGTAATTTGATTTAAGCTTTGAACATTTGTGTGGCCGCCATTACGTTTCCGTCAAGATGGCGGCGATATAAAACATGACACTGAGGTGCCCTTTGCTAGTGCTACCTCTGTACCAAATTTCGTTCATTCGGTTCCACCGTGTTCGAATTAATAGGGGGAATCAATTTTGACATAAAGATGGCCGCCATCCGCAAACTATTAGGCTAATGGCCTATTAGATTGGTCAAAGGATGCTCCCTTCCAAGGCCGACCGGGTTCGATTCCCGGTCAATGCATGTGAGATTTTCCACGTGAAATGCCATGTCCTGTGGTTCGGATTCCACGTAAAAAGGAGGTCCCGTGTCTCATGATCGCGAGATTAACAGTCACGTTAAACCACATGCTTGCTCCCTCCATAAATGTATGCTGTTGCAAAGTTTGGTAGAGATCCGATGGTTATTTTAGTCGTAATTTGATTTAAGCATTAAACATTTGTGTGGCCGCCATTACGTTTCTGTCAATATGGGGGCGATATAAATCAGGACATTGAGATGCCCTTTGCTAGTGCTATCTCTGTACCAAATTTCGTTCCGTTCGGTTTCACCGTGTATGAATTAATAGGGGGAATCGATTTTGACACAAAGATGGCCGCCATCCGCAAACTATTAGGCGAATGACCCATTAGATTGGTCAAAGGATGCTCCCTCCATAAAGGTATGCAGTTGCAAAATTTGGTAGAGATCGGATGATTAGGTTAATTGTAATTTGATTTAAGCTTTGAACATTCGTGTGGCCGCCATTACGTTTCAGTCTAGATGGCGACAATATAAAACATGACACTGAGGTGCCCTTTGCTAGTGCTACCTCTGTACATAAATTTCGTTCCATTCGGTTCCACCGTGTTCGAATTAATAGGGGGAATCGATTTTGACATAATGATGGCCGCCACCCGCAAACTATTAGGCTAATAACCTATTAGATTGGTCAAAGAATGCTCCCTCCATAAAGGAATGTTGTTGCAAAGTTTGGTAGAGATCGGATGGTTATGTTAGTCGTAATTTAACTTAAGCTTTGAACATTTGTGTGGCCGCCATTACGTTTCTGTCAATATGGCGGCGATATAAAACATGACACTGAGATGCCCTTTGCTATTGCTACCTCTGTACCCAATTTCGTTCCATTCGGTTTCACCGTGTTTGAATTAATAGGGGGAATTGATTTTCACACAAAGATGGCCGCCATCCGCAAACTATTAGGCTAATGACCTAGTCATTTGGTCACAAAATGCTTCCTCTATAAAGGTATGTTGTTGCAAAATTTGGTAGAGATCGGATGATTAGGTTAATCGTAATTTGATTTAAGCTTTGAACATTTGTGTGGCCGACATTACGTTTCCGTCAAGATGGCGGCGATGTAAAACATGACACTGAGGTGCCTTTGTTAGTACTACCTCTGTACCAAATTTCGTTCCATTCGGTTTCACCGTGTTTGAATTAATAGGGGGGAATTGATTTTCACACAAAGATGGCCGCCATCCGCAAACTATTAGGCTAATGACCTAGTCATTTGGTCAAGAAATGCTTCCTCTATAAAGGTATGTTGTTGCAAAATTTGGTAGAGATCGGATGATTAGGTTAATCGTAATTTGATTTAAGCTTTGAACATTTGTGTGGCGCCATTACGTTTCTGTCAAGATGGCGGCGATATAAAACATGACACTCAGGTGCCTTTTGTTAGTACTACCTCTGTACCAAATTTCGTTCCATTCGGTTGCACCGTGTTCGAATTAATAGGGGGAATCGATTTTCACACAAAGATGGTCGCCATCCGCAAACTATTACGCTGATGACCTATTAGTTTGGTCAAAGGATGCTCCCCACATCAAGGTATGTTGTTGCAAAATTTGATAGAGATCGGATGATTAGGTTAGTCGTAATTTGATTTAAGCTTTGAACATTTGTGTGGCCGCCATTACGTTTCCGTCAAGATGGCGGCGATATAAAACATGACACTGAGGTGCCTTTTGTATGTACTACCTCTGTACCAAATTTCGTTCCATTCGGTTGCACCGTGTTCGAATTAATAGCGGGAAACGATTTTCACACAAAGATGGCCACCATCCGCAAACTATTACGCTGATGGCCTATTGGTTTGGTTAAAGGATGCTCCCCCTATAATGGTATGTTGTTGCAAAATTTGGTAGAGATCGGATGATTAGGTTAGTCGTAATTTGATTTAAGCTTTGAACATTTGTGTGGCCGCCATTACGTTTCCGTCAAGATGGCGGCGATATAAAACATGACACTGAGGTGTCCTTTGCTAGTGCTACCTTTGTACCAAATTTCGTTCAATTCGCATTCACCGTGTTCGAATTGATAGGGGGGGACAGACATTCAGAGTACACACACTCACACACACACAGACACACACACACACAGACTCACACACACACATACACACACACAGACAGACACACTTTTTTCGCCCTGTGTTGATCTCATAAGTCTACTTTCATTTTTTGCAAAAATCGATAGTAGGCTAAAAAATAGTATGATTTGTTAAATTGTTCATCAAATCATCTGAAGTGTTTTCAAATAACGATTATCGATTCAATTGAAATGTATGTATATATGTAGGCCTATGTATGATTTAATAAAAAGTGTATTATTCATCTTGAGAAAATGAACTTTTGTATATACTTAAAAAAAAAATGATTTGGAAAAAATAAAGGGGCCCCAAAAATCTGAGGGACTTGGGCCTCATTTTACCTTAATCCGGCACTGACCTGTGTCAAAATTAGGAAGTTACAATACTTGGGCCACATAATGAGAGGAGGCAGGTATCGTCCTATACAAGAAATTATTCAAGGGAAGGTTGAGGGCAGAAGGAGTTGAGGAAGAAGAAGAATCTCTTGGTTGTACAAGCTAACAAAATGGTTCAAGTGTAGTTCCAGTGACCGTTTCAGTGCTGCTAGATCCTAAAACCGGATTGCTGTGATGATCGCCAACCTTCGTAGAGGTGACGGTGCATGAAGAAGAAGAAGATTTGAAGAAAATAACACAAAGCATTCTTCATGCAATAAACACAACCTATGGATTATCCATGTTTTTTTTAATTATCCGTGCTATTAGCCCGGATATTCGAGAGTAAACTGAGGTTGACATAGTTTGTATCAACAAAATGGACCCGAATACTAAACATATAAGGTGCGTTCAAAAAGTAACGAGCCGGAGGCTGGAATGCGCAAACCGGTGACAACATCGGTTAATCGTGGCGTGTGTAACGAGGTGTGGTTCCGACCAGAGCGTGGAATGTCACTGCCCATCGCTAGAGGGCACGCGTGCACGTCACGTGACGATATAAAAGGGAGCAGCAGCATGCATCAATCGTCCAACGCTGCCAGTCGCATTGCAAACAGAGACATGAAGGCGTCAACCGAAGAGCAAAGAGCTGTTGTTCAGTTTCTGACAGCGGTAGGAGTAGGGGGAACGGACATTCATCGCCGAATGTCACAAGTGTACGGCGAACACTGCATGTCCCTTGCAAGGGTCAAGGCATGGCACAAGCGCTTCAGGGAAGGACAGGTGTCGTTAGCCGATGATGCCCAGTCTGGGGCACCCCTCTGAATTACCGATGACAACTTCCAGCTGGTTGATGCACTCATTACCCAGGACCGCCGAGTGACAGTGAACGCCATAGCCGCCGTGGTCGCTCCACGACAATGCACGACCTCATACGGCCAACACAGTCGCAGCACACCTGCAGAAATTCACCTCTCTCCCTGTGATTACGCCATGTTTCGACCCGTGAAAAGGGCTCTGTGGGGCCAACGATTCATCTCGGACGCCGACGTCCAGCTGTACGTTTGGAACTGGTTCACATCGCAGCCCAGGGAATTTTATGATACAGCCATTCACCGCCTCGTGTCACAGTGGGACAAGTGCCTCAACAGCCAGGGCCAATACTTCTAACATACAGGTACTTTTTTTTCCCGTCGTGTGGCCTCCTGAGAGGCCGAGTGCAGGTCTTTCTAGTCGACGCCCGTGGGCGACCTGCGCGTCGGGATGAAAGATGGAATGGATGAAGATGGATGAAAGTGGGCAAGGATGTAGAAGGGACCGGCCGTGGCCTGTCAGAAGGTACCGTCCCAGCATTTGCCTGGTGTTGAAAATGGGAAACCACGGAAAACCATTTCAAGGACGGCCGACGGTGGGGCTCGAACCCACGCGTCTACCGAGTCAGCAGCGAGCTTAGCCCCATGACCTAACGCTGCGCTTTAGCCAGCGTAGCCACTGCTGTCGGTATACAGGTACTGGTTTCTGTAATTATGCCTCCGGCTCGTTACTTTTTGAACGCACCTTATAGATGGCACGTAAAACACGCGCAGATGTAAAATCATAGCCTACGACACATTCATCGTTACAAATATACCATAGAACCTATTTGTCACACTATAAATTTCAGAGACCTTCCTTTCATCATCCTAGTACTCCCACATGCGTACGAAACAGAGTAACTCTCCATGACTGTTGTAATATGTGGCTAATATTATTAGGAATTCTAATTATGCAATGTATCAATCAGCCAAGTCAGCTCCACCTGCTAGTGACGTCAACACTTCATTACAAGCAATATGATAATGACACCTTCCATCTTGCTACGTACATTGGAGGCGGTAGTGACGAGGAGTATTTATGGCGTATGAACGAGCAGTTCGATCAGCGGCGTGACATTTAGGGGCTTGTATCTTCCTGGTCATCAGTTACATATAGTAGTGTGTGTGTCGGAATGCGTCTGATAACCTGTGTAATTGGGGTATTTGTGCTAGTATGTATTTTTAGTCTACTTTCTAATTTTGTAAACAAAATTTTGTTGGTTCCTCAGATTAGGGGCTGCGGAAACGCGGTCATGTAGTCCCGTGTTCTTTGGGTGTGTGTAGAATCTGTCTGATAACCGGTGTTAATTGTGATGGCTGTATTAGTGTGTGTTATCTGTAATTCAGGTAAGGACTGCAGACGATCAACTTCAAGTACTTCCAACCTTTGCTACCAAATCCTACCGTCAACGGAACCTACCTGTAAACTTGGCTACTAGATGCCACCGCACCGTCACCTGGCGTCGAACGTTGGAACTTAATAGAGCGTTAATCAAATCTAACGTACAAATTGAGCTTCACACATTATTGTAGTTAGTGGAAAGTACATTTATATGCCATAAATCTATGACATGGGTCCGCTGGCTTTAGTTCCCCTCCGAAGGAAGGCATACTGAGAGACTTTTAACGCTCTTAAAATATCCGACAACTTCGGCCGGGTTTGACCCCCCCCCCCGATCTTTGGCATAGAAGCTCAGGATGCTACCAACTACGCCACCGAAGACAAGAAATGAGAGTAGACTTATGGGATCTACCTGGGCCAAATGTCCGTGTGTTTGTGTGTATATGTGTGTGTATTTCTGTGGCCCCCATATCAATTCAAACAACTCAGAACAGAATTGAACCAAAATCGCCGCCATCTTAACCAACCCAAATGGTGGCTATCCTAGTACTTAATGCTAAAATTGAATTTCGACTAAACTAATCATAGGATCTCTACAATTTATTTTATGAAAGATTCCTTCATGTGCAGAGAATCTAGAGCTTAAACTACGAGGTCATCAGCCGAATAATTTCTAAATGGTGAACATTGATTCATTATAATCCATAACTTATGATCCAATGAGATTATTCTTACAGTGCTTGGCAAAAAGGTAGTTTTATATAGAGCCATGTGTTACCCATGTGATGACATTTTGAGAGTGAATATTACGCGCAGCCGCCATAATGAAAATATAATATATAAAAACAAATCTAGACACTTATGAGTACTGTACAGTATGAAAATCAGTGACAAGATAGGATGACATATTGAACCCATGTACCATAGGCTTCAAAGGGAGTCGAATCCATGTATTTTGTGAAAGGTATGAAAGAATCATACAGTCTCTAAGGGAACGGAGAGAGATTTCAAGCCAGGATTCTAGCCTAACATTGTGCAAGCGCTGGGACCAGGTGTTCCTAGGATGAGCTCATGCCTCTTGATATTTATAAGGAGCCAGTCATGGATATTATTAGAACGAGTGGAAAGTTTGGACTGTAAGACGAAGAAGCTTGACTCGGAAATTGCTCTTACGTTGCAGGAAAACGGCAACCTTGCTGCTGAGTCAGAACAAGAATAATTAATTTAACCCGTTTACGAGTATAAAAATAAGTAAACAGATACAGTACGGTGAATCATTTCGGATTAAAGATTTTTGTGTAAAGAAAAAGCTTTTAATAATAGTCCAGGAGAAAAGTGCAAATGCAGCATACGTCATTGGGAATTCACCGGGACCCAAGGAGTGGGAGAATTAAAAATGAACAGCACCACCCACACAAGTTGAAGACTAAAAATTAATTAATATCTCGGAAATGCACGATCGATTTCCATGCACAGGAAGATTATTTTACGTTTGGAAGACGAGCTTTCTGGAGATATAATTTTTATAATTGTGCGACAATTAGTTCAAAAGTTGGTCACGAAAAGGACTAGGATTTTATCTTTTTATGACTAAAAGGTATAAAACTCCTGGCCTCACCAAGCCAATCATGCAGTCTACGATAGCCCAGGGAGGCGTTACGCTGTATCAGTTCATGCAGTATTCAAGAGCCCGTGAGGGGGACGTTACGCTGTATCAGACATCGAAGGCAGTTTACCAGTACTCCTTGAGGGGAGAAACGCTGTATTACACCGCAGAACTAATATTCGACAGCCACGGGCGTCGAAGTATCAGTAGCTTGCGTGCCTCCATAAGGAGTTGCAAAGAAGAAATATTAAAGTATCGCCGTGTTGAAAAATTAGGAAAATCCTAGTTACAGGATTTAGGTCCGACAGGGCAAAGTTTACCGTAAAAGTTCCAAAAATACAGTTAAAGCAGGCTGCGAACTTAGGATTAAGGCGATAGGTCTTTCAGTAAACGACCAAAAGTATCATAACGTACGGAAGTACCGGAATAGCGAGATAAACAATTTATCAATTTTAAAGAACCCGAACAGGGAAAAACAGAGTAAGGGTCGCAACGTATTCCAGAAAATTAGAAGTGCGAGAACCGGATAAACAAAGAATAACGGAAACTATAGACATTGTTTTCAAGAAAGCAGACGAACTATTCTAAAGCAATAAGACTCGAGAAGTTTTAGTTGCTAAAAAAATCCATAGGTCACCGATAGGTTATCGAGGGGACCTCGATCAGAACAGACTTTCGCTAGGATCGATAAATCAGATCTAAAAGGGGAGCCGTTCAAGCTAGAGAAATAGCCGATCATCAGGAACAGGATTCGAAGAATTGTTATTCCAGGGAAGTAGTAGATGATTCGAGACTTTCGTATTCTACAGGATAGGAAGCCGACATTGAATAAATTTCACCCTTGGAAACGGGAGATTAAGAGGTCACGTGTGATAGGCTAAAAATACGGCCTAGTGATCAAAAGTTGTGAAGTGTAAATATATCAAGAGTGTGTGTTAAAAGTAATATATTTTTTAGTGTTTTATTGTGTGTTCAAAACGGATACACCAGTGTATTAAAAATGTTGTCAGTGTTAAATGTATTGAATATGTGTCAAGAAATGTCTGTACATGAGATGAGTTTGTACAATATGGAGTAAGTCAAGAAGGTGGGCCAAAATGACACGTCGAACGAGAATAAAGGTCAGAAAACGACCTTAGACATGTGAGTAAAGATTTTCATTATGTTTTGGGTGTCGGGAAAAATTTTGTGTACAATTCCACCGGAGTTTTGAGTAAAAGGGATATTTTTAAATAAATAATAGCTAAATAAGAACGCGATCTGAACAAAAATAAAGTTTTAAGAAATAATAAATAATTATGTGAAAGAATAAATCCTGTAGAGGAAATGCATGGAATAAAATGTCAGTGTATTTAATGAATGTTATAAAAGCAAGCGTAATAATAATAATTATAACAAAGATATTTACATAAAGGTAAATTTGAATTATATGAAAGAAATAGCTTTTGAGCTTTTGTAAGGAATGAAGACATGATGTGAATAACAAGGTAAAGAAATCTAAATAAAGATTAAATTGAATGATATAAAAATATAAAGCGTTGGAGCCTTAACAAATGTATAAGACATGATGTGAATGCATGTTCTTAAAAATGGAGCGATTTATTGTCAACGGAAAATATTAATATAAGAATTGAGATATGTATCAATTGTTACTATGAAATTTATCAGTTCTTTGGAAGACATTCGGCCGTAAAGTAATGTGTAGCGTAATGGAACGCAATTAAATAAAAGTCACGCTAGGAATGCGTAGAATTTAAATGTACTTGGTAAATTACTTATGAGGGGTAGTTGATTGTATTGAATTGAGATATGTTGTACGTCCTCTAATTGTGACGTAGATCACGAGGCCATGTGTGTGTTATTACATAAAAGGGAGCAAATGTATGGTATTATTGAGCGTAGGTCCTGTAAGCTACGGCTAGACCCTAAATCGCGTCTTGTATAAGTCCTCCAATGTGGAAATGGTTCCCGAGGCATGTTAAGAGATTCGAACCTAGAATCCTCTGTTTGTTAAAGCCCCTTATTATTCGTCGTCGAATGTGTATTACTCTTCCCAATCAACGAGGACCCTTCATAATTAATGAATGCCAAGATTACGAGAATGGTTTATGAGCCAAAGAATATTGTTGAAAGTGAAAAGAGAAGTTAAAATGCCAGGTCTCTCCATAGAACTGAAAATAAAATAAAGGTTTGTTTTAAAAGCATTGAAGAGAGCTCCAACCGTAGGCTAGGCAGGGAGCCGCTCTCCCTGTCATAAATCACGCTCGAGTATAATGGCCTGACCCTCATAGAGCGAGGGTGGGTAAAAACCGTCTTGTAAGAAGTGTTAAATACACCGTGAGTGTTTAAAGTTGTTAATGACCCGGGCGTTGAACCGAGGTCCTTGTAGATTGATATTATCGCTTGCCAGTTCAGATCGTAGTTTTCTTATGTGATAATGGTCTTATAAGACAAATGAATTAAATAAAAATCCCTATTGTAATGTTGTATGGAAAATAAGGAATCCACGAGTTTTGTGAAGATAACTAGATTTCGGGAGTAATCATAGTTTTTGACTTTGTCAAGTAATCTTTATAACTCTGGAGTACACAAGTAGTTTCCCGATCACCGTAGTGAATTTGCAAACTTGAGAGAGATAGTAAATACTGAGAATATGTGAAATGCCCAAATTTTGAAGTAGATAATTAACATGTAATTTTAAATGTAATTATGTATTTGTTTTGATGATAAGAAAGATAAAAATAAATTTTGAGGTGTACAAAAATATGACACCAATATTATGGAAATATATCGAGCCAAAGAAGCTCGCAGTTACATGGAACTTTAAGATAGGTACTTTATGGAAGTGAAAATAATCATGATTTGTTGGTTTTAAAGAAAACCATGTGTTTAATTAGAATATTTGTTTTATTCTTATGCTATTCCTTGTTCACTTTGAACAAGTAGAAAGCTATTGGTCAGTAGTTTATTTGTTTATTTGTTTGTAGCGCCATAATTTTGATTAATTAAATGTGGTAAAATAGGAGTTGATTTTGTTGTTATTTTTGCAAGTGCATCCTCTATTTAATCCAAAATATGTAAGTCACAGAGTGGGAGAACTTACCGCAGCCCCGAAAAATCCCGAATTGAGCAATGCTGGCATACTGTGATTTGCATATTTCTTGCTAAAAGGGCACAGGGGGGTGAATAGAAGTACTGTGCTTGGATTAATAATTAGAGGAACACTAAAGACGGTCGATTCATGTAAAAGTAAAGTAATGATAGGAGTAGCTACAACGTATAATGTTAACTGACCGCATGGGTCCCTGGAAACTCACACCGAGCAGCCCTGGATTAAACAACCCCCTAACAGACATTTCATGGCGCCCAGTACGCAGGGATGAGTTTTCCTAGGGAAATCCCGAGTTTTCTCGAAAAATCAAAATTTTCATTATTTTTTGAAAAAATGGTTTTTCGAAATTTTGAATTTTAAATACTTCCATAAAGGTTTTTGAGTTTGAATAATGATATCAAAAGGGTACGGTGTAGTAAAAACCCGTACCAAAGTAAATTTTTAAAGAAATTGGGACACAAAAGTTCATATTACTATCTCTCAAGCATGTTCTAGCGATGTGGCATGAGTAGCCCACTGTATTCTAATAAGATGGTATTGAGTGAGGAATTGCAAGGGCTTTTGGAGGCTATAAAAGCCGATAGCAAGGAAAGATTAGCGGCTATAGACAATAAATTGGATAGCCAACTGAATACAAATAAAAAGAGTTTGAATCCATAAATGAGAGTTTGGGGTCACTAAAAACTAATAGTGATAACCTGGGAGCTAAACTAGAAGCTATTGAGGATAAATGTGTAAGAATGAACGATGAAGTGAAGGCTGAAATTGAGGGAATGAAAAAGGGGTCAAATGGACTCAGAGAGAGTTTAGAAGAAACAATGAATAATACATTTCAAGGGTTTGACACTTAGTTTGGGGATAAGTTAAAAGAGTTTAAAGGGGAAATCACAAGTGAAATTAAAAAGGAAAACGATGCCTTTAATTCAGAATGGCAAGGCCAAATAAAGATCTTGAAGGACAGTATGGTAGATTCCCAAACTAAGTGTCAAGAAAATTTTGAAAATTTAGAGACTAAATTGGTTGGAATGGAAGAATCTTGTAAAAAAAATGTAGAGGCATGTGAAAAGGAACTTGTAACCCAGATCCAAGAGGTGCAGAAAGAATTGAAAGCTCAGATGGAATCTAACAAGAGTATTTGTGAGACCTCCCGGGATGAGATAAAAAAAAGTGTTATTGATTTAGGAGACAGATTTACAGGGGTGGAGAATCAAGTAGGAAAACTTGAGGAAAAAGTAGCGGGAGTTCAGGCCAAAGTGGATGATATGGAAATTCAGAATCACAAAGATATACAGGGCATGAAAGAGCAGATTGATCATTTTACCGGGCAGGTAGATGAGAATTTAAAGAGGCACGGGGAGGAAATAACTCAAAATTTCGGTACCTGCGAAGAGCATCTCCAGAAAGAAAGAAAACAAAGAAATAAAGAAAATAAGGAAAGTACTCATAAGATAGATGAAATAAGTCAGGGTATCAATGGAATTCGGGAAACAGTAAGTGGAATAACAAAACAAATGGAAGACACAAAGGGAGATATAGATAAGGTTATGACCGACATAACAATTATATTCGAGGAACAAGGAAAGACTCGAGAGGATATGAACAAGATTCAGGACAAAGTCTACAAAGGACAAAAGGAGATGGAGAAAAAGATAAAGGAAATGCGAGAAGACCTAGATACTAAAGGTGACGTGAAGCCAGAAATTATAACAGAACAGGTCATGGTCATTAAGAAAGAGGTAGAAGAACATCTAAATGAAATCAGGGATAGCTTCAAGAACGAGAAATTCCAACTCAAACGAGAACTGGAAACTAGTAAGAAAAATCAGGAAAGAATTCAAAATGAATTAGGATCACGGTTGGAAAGGACTGAACACAAAAATAGTCAAATGGAAATCCAACTCATGGCGAATGAAGAAAGTGCCCGAAGGGAAAGGAAGTTAGAATTTGAGAATCAGGACGAGTTTCCAAAGACAGGATGGGTAGATTCCCGGGAACAAGGCACATATACCGATAGGGACTTAGGAGGGGAGAGCCCTTATAAGAACCCCAGATATCCGATGGCGATGTCAACCCCGTACACGAATCAGACAAATGGCCAGATAATAAACATCATTAAGTCGAATGAGGACAGACCGGTAAAGTTTACTGGTAATAACATGTCAATTACTCCAAAATACTGGTTAAAGGAAGTCGCAGAGTACTTAAACGAAATGAAGGTTCCTCAGGATCGGAGACTGAGAGCTATTGAGAAGCTGTTGGCAGGTGATTGTCTCACCTGGTTCAGAAGCTTTAGGTACACCTTTGATACGGTGGAAGGCTTTAGAGAAGCCTTTTTAAAACGATATTGGGCAGCAGACGTCCAGGAGAATTTGAGGCTAGATCTGTACTCTAGAAAGTACAGCACAAATGCACCAACTAAGTACTCGGAATTTTTTACCGCTCAGCTGTGTAAATTCCGCGAACTTGACTTTGCTCCAGCTGAGAACGACCTGTGTGCCGCCATTGCAAGACAACTTCCATATGAGATTCAGAGGCTGTTAATCTCATCCAAAGCCAGAAGTGCTGTGGAAGTGGAGAGTGTATTACGTCAATTAGACATGACGACGTCACACGTAACTCCTAGGCATCAAAGACAGACTGAACAGGTACACATGGCCAGCAGTCAGGAAACCAGAGAAAAACCATCGACCAGGAATCAGTCCACCAGCACTGATACTCAAGGACTAGGTCGAGAGTATGGGCACCAAGAGCCTAGAGGAATACAGCCATACTACAGAGGAGGATATCGAGGAAGAAATCCTAGGAATACGGGTTATAGGCAACAAGAGAGCCGACCCTATAACAATAACCATCAGAGGCAAGAAAACAGAAAGAAATGGGAGAATTATCCCAGAAGGAACGTAAGGCCAGAGGATAGGGATGATGAATATCGGGCCGAAATAAAGGAAAGATATCAGGAAAGTCTTCGTTATATGAACGAACGACCAGACGAACCTGAAAGACAAAAAGTCCGTTGGAGTGAGGCAATCAAGAACCGGAAATCACCCGACCGACTAGATGGAGCTCAAAGCTTGGAACTACAAGCTCAGTTAAAGAATGAGGGGAAAGGAAGCCCTCAGGATAAAAAAAACTCCAAATTTAAATCGACAAAAGTGGAAACATACCAGGAGCTGGGAGGAGGTAGAAATTGTGAATTGGATAGCAAGACCAGATGAGCTAATTAACGAGGAGGTGGAAGGAATCCCACCTATCAAAAGAGAATTACCCATAATTATGCTAAGGATAGAAGGATTACTGGTCAGGGCATTGATTGATACCGGATCCACAATAAGTTTAATTATGCAAACCCTTCTGAATGAATTGGAAAGAAGAGGCCGCGTATTAAAAATTCCCACATCAAGTGTAAAGATTAAGGGAATTATCCCTGAAAAATCGTTAACATGCAAATTTCAGGTATACATTGATCTGATCATGGGTAACACTGAAATTTCGCAATGCTTTTTGCTGGTAAATCAATTACCGTATAATGTCATATTAGGTATTGATTTTATCCGTGAGAACAAGGTCATCATAGATCTAGCGCAAAATTGCATTAGAATTCAAAGAGAGGATGTGGATGAACAAAACATTAACCTACAGGAACAGGATGTGAAAATAGGAGAACAGGTATGGCATGTGGAAGAAATAACGGAAGAAGGTTGTAAGGACATAGAAAGGATGTTTGAAGTCCTCAACATAGAACTCGAAGATAATTTGGAAACTGAGTTCGAGACCAACCTGTCAGGAAAGGTAGAGGAAGCTAAAGTTAGCCTTGAAAATAAGGAACAATTAAAGAAATTATTATTAAATTTTAGGGACGTATTTGATTCCAAGCCAGGGAAGATTGAAAATTTTAAATACGCGTTCCAAGTCAATGATTGGGCACCGTTCAGACAAAAACCATACCCGGTTGCGGAAAAACATTACCCACAAACTAAGAAAACACTGCAGGAGATGATGAATGCAGGTGTTATAGAAAGATGGCGACACCATATGTTAGTCCATTAGTGATTGTGAGTAAACCGGATGGCTCAGTGTGGGTGTGACTAGATGCCTGGAATTTAAATGCAAAAATCATACCAGAAAGTGATTCGGCACCACCCATAAAAGAAATACTGAGGAAGTTCAAAGGCAAGAAGATTTTCACAAATATTGACATGACTTCTTCGTATCATCATCTCGAACTGGAAGAGAAAACCAGCTTGTTGACTGGATTTCAGTTCGACCAACAAACCTATTGTTTTAGGAGATGTCCGTTTGGATTGAAGACCGCGGGATCTGCCTTAATAAGAGCGCTTGATCGAAACCTGTCAGAGGAAGTGAAAGATTGCACTATCCGTTATGTGGATGATATTTTGCTTACCTCGGAGAATATTGAGGAACATTTAGAAAAGTTGAAGAAATTATTGGAAGACTTAAGAAGGGCAAATTTTAAAATCAATTTAAAGAAGTCAAATTTTTGTCAAAGGCAAGTAACATTTTTAGGGCATGTGATTGATAAGGATGGTGTTAAACCAAATCCATGCAAATTGGAATCGATAAGGGATTTTCCAAGGCCTTTGATGGTGAAGAACGTTCGCCAGTTTTTGGGATTGATTGGTTTCTTCTCAGGACATTGTCCATCATACACAAAATCTGTTGCACCACTACAGGACCTTCTGAAGAAGGGGGGCAAGTGGAAATGGACGGAGGAAACAGAAAAAGCATTCGTGGAGGCCAAGGAAATGCTCTTGAACTATGTGAAGCTAGGATATCCTGATTTTAATCAGAAATTTATAATTCAAACAGATGCATCCCAGATTGGAATAGGGGCAATGCTATATCAGGAAAACCCGGATAACCCTGATAAGAAAAATTATCTAGCTTTCACAAGTCGGAGACTGAAACCACACGAGAAAAATTATACGATCAGCGAAATCGAGCTGTTAGCGATATTGCACGCGCTGCAATATTGGCGAAAGATCGTATATGGGTTTCAAGTCATTTTAAGAACGGATCATAAAGCCTTGACCTTTTTGATGAAGACTGATCTATCCAGTCAAAGGTTGATGCGTTGGGCTTTATATATTCAACAGTTTGATGTAAAGATAGAATACTGCCCAGGAAAAGAAAATATAGTTCCAGACTATTTAAGTAGACAGCCAGAGTCCACAGAAGAGGAAGTAATGGCTATTGATTTGGAAGACAGGGATCAGCGTACTCTAAATGAGTTAAGGAGCATTAGTCAACGGCAACGTGAGGATCCATGGATGAACATGCTCATATCCTTCCTTGAGGGAAGTTTGATAAGGGGAACACCAGCGTACACGGAAGCTAATAAGATAGCTCAAGATTACACATTTTATAATGGATTATTATATAGTTTGTGGACTCTGACCATACACGATTAAGGATTGTTGTACCTGCAATTTTGCAGAGGAAAATAGTATGGTTAGCCCATAGATCGTTCGGACATATGGGAGTCGACAAAAAAGTCTCGATGCTGAAAGAAGCATTTGTATGGCCGAGACTGAGAGAAACTGTAAGGGACACGCTAAAGACATGTGATCTATGTCAAAGGATCAAACCAAATGCATTTCTGATGAGACAAAAGCCTATACCATTGTTGCCCGAAAGGCCAGGTCAAATCATATCTATTGATAACTTCGGACCTTTGCCAAAGGCAAGAAGAGGAAATCGACACATAATGGTGGCTATGGATGTCTTCACTTAAATGGTTGTCCTTGCTCCCATACAGAAGACTAGTACCAAACAGGTGTTAAAACGACTCAAAGAAAAAGTGATACCGATTCTGGAAAACCTGAGAATTTGTTGTCGGATCACGGTAGTTGTTTCACCAGTATAGAGTTCAGACAAGAATTAGAAAGACTTGGAATACGTCAGATTTTGTCAAGTATTCGCCATCCTGAGGCAAATCCTGTAGAAAGAGTGATGAGGGAGACGGCCAAGTATTGTAGAATATACTGTGCCGAAGAAAATTGGAAGTGGATAGATATCTTGGATATTATCGAATTTTGTATAAACAATACAATCCATGAATCTACGGGAGAGATACCAATAACGTTACATCGGAATGAGCAACCAGAGAGACCTTGGAGTCTGGTAATTCCTAGGCCAGCAGCCGCTCAGCCTGGAAGAGATGTACGTATTAGAAGAGCCTTTGAGCATCTAAAAGCTCAAGCCGACAGGAGACAAAGAAGAAATAGGCACAAGAGGTATCATCGGCCACTATTAGCAGGGGAAATGGTGTTAGTAAAAAGACCCGCCATTTCGGATCCAGGGAACCGCGTGTACAAAAAGTTCCAGAAAATGTACCACGGACCGTATCAAATAATAAGGGATTTGAGAAATAATGCCTATAGAATTCGGCACTGTGAAACGAATCACGAAGTGACCATGAATTCAGCAAATTTGAAAGTGTATTACCCTCCCGAAGACTTCGATGAAGCCAATGAACAAGCCCTGGTTATGGAACAATTTAGAGATGAGGAATCCACTTTTGATAGAAACGAGAATGAGATAGAAAAAGGAAACAGAGCTCAAACATTCGAGTGCGAATGCGAATTGGAGAAATTATATTGGGAAATAAAAGAAATAATTGATTTTATTGAAGAAGAAAATTTCAATTTAAGGAAGGAGAATGATGAAATAAAGGAACGGGTAGGGATAGACCACACCCGTAAAGAAGAATGAGGTTCTGGAAACCTAAAGTCCAGACAAATAAAAAGGGGAAAGAAAGGGTAGGGACAGAGCGTACCCAACCGACACAATTACCGGATATAACTTAAAAAGATGAAAGAAATCAAATTATCGTGGGATTTTTAAGGAAGAAAAATCAGAAGGTACGGATAACGTTATGATGGCTTCGACATTTAAAAAGGAAAAATAAGATATTTTTTTTGGGTAATTAAAATAAATTTCCTCAAAATTTTTCGAAAATTTATTTACCTAAGGAGGGGAGAGATGAACCCATGTACCATAGGCTTCAAAGGGAGTCGAATCCATGTATTTTGTGAAAGGTATGAAAGAATCATACAGTCTCTAAGGGAACGGAGAGAGATTTCAAGCCAGGATTCTAGCCTAACATTGTGCAAGCGCTGGGACCAGGTGTTCCAAGGATGAGCTCATGCCTCTTGACATTTATAAGGAGCCAGTCATGGATATTATTAGAACGAGTGGAAAGTTTGGACTGTAAGACGAAGAAGCTTGACTCGGAAATTGCTCTTACGTTGCAGGAAAACGGCAACCTTGCTGCTGAGTCAGAACAAGAATAATTAAATTTAACCCGTTTACGAGTATAAAAATAAGTAAACAGATACAGTACGGTGAATCATTTCGGATTAAAGATTTTTGTGTAAAGAAAAAGCTTTTAATAATAGTCCAGAAGAAAAGTGCAAATGCAGCATACGTCATTGGGAATTCACCGGGACCCAAGGATTGGGAGAATTAAAAATGAACAGCACCACCCACACAAGTTGAAGACTAAAAATTAATTAATATCTCGGAAATGCACGATCGATTTCCATGCACAGGAAGATTATTTTACGTTTGGAAGACGAGCTTTCTGGAGATATAATTTTTATAATTGTGCGACAATTAGTTCAAAAGTTGGTCACGAAAAGGACTAGGATTTTATCTTTTTATGACTAAAAGGTATAAAACTTCTGGCCTCACCAAGCCAATCATGCAGTCTACGATAGCCCAGGGAGGCGTTACGCTGTATCAGTTCATGCAGTATTCAAGAGCCCGTGAGGGGGACGTTACGCTGTATCAGACATCGAAGGCAGTTTACCAATACTCCTTGAGGGGAGAAACGCTGTATTACACCGCAGAACTAATATTCGACAGCCACGGGCGTCGAAGTATCAGTAGCTGCGTGCCTCCATAAGGAGTTGCAAAGAAGAAATATTAAAGTATCGCCGTGTTGAAAAATTAGGAAAATCCTAGTTACAGGATTTAGGTCCGACAGGGCAAAGTTTACCGTAAAAGTTCCAAAAATACAGTTAAAGCAGGCGGCGAACTTAGGATTAAGGCGATAGGTCTTTCAGTAAATGACCAAAAGTATCATAACGTACGGAAGTACTGGAATAGCGAGATAAACAATTTATCAATTTTAAAGAACCCGAACAGGGAAAAACAGAGTAAGGGTCGCAACGTATTCCAGAAAATTAGAAGTGCGAGAACCGGTTAAACAAAGAAGAACGGAAACTATAGACATTGTTTTCAAGAAAGCAGACGAACTATTCTAAAGCACTAAGACTCGAGAAGTTTTAGTTGCTAAAAAAATCCATAGGTCACCGATAGGTTATCGAGGGGACCTCGATCAGAACAGACTTTCGCTAGGATCGATAAATCAGATCTAAAAGGGGAGCCGTTCAAGCTAGAGAAATTGCCGATCATCAGGAACAGGATTCGAAGAATTGTTATTCCAGGGAAGTAGTAGATGATTCGAGACTTTCGTATTCTACAGGATAGGAAGCCGACATTGAATAAATTTCACCCTTGGAAACGGGAGATTAAGAGGTCACGTGTGATAGGCTAAAAAGACGGCCTAGTGATCAAAAGTTGTGAAGTGTAAATATATCAAGAGTGTGTGTTAAAAGTAATATATTTTTTAGTGTTTTATTGTGTGTTCAAAACGGATACACCAGTGTATTAAAAATGTTGTCAGTGTTAAATGTATTGAATATGTGTCAAGAAATGTCTGTACATAAGATGAGTTTGTACAATATGGAGTAAGTCAAGAAGGTGGGTCAAAATGACACGTCGAACGAGAATAAAGGTCAGAAAACGACCTTAGACATGTGAGTAAAGATTTTCATTATGTTTTGGGTGTCGGGAAAAATTTTGTGTACAATTCCACCGGAGTTTTGAGTAAAAGGGATATTTTTAAATAAATAATAGCTAAATAAGAACGCGATCTGAACAAAAATAAAGTTTTAAGAAATAATAAATAATTATGTGAAAGAATAAATCCTGTAGATGAAATGCATGGAATAAAATGTCAGTGTATTTAATGAATGTTATAAAAGCAAGCGTAATAATAATAATTATAACAAAGATATTTACATAAAGGTAAATTTGAATTATATGAAAGAAATAGCTTTTGAGCTTTTGTAAGGAATGAAGACATGATGTGAATAACAAGGTAAAGAAATCTAAATAAAGATTAAATTGAATGATATAAAAATATAAAGCGTTGGAGCCTTAACAAATGTATAAGACATGATGTGAATGCATGTTCTTAAAAATGGAGCGATTTATTGTCAACGGAAAATATTAATATAAGAATTGAGATATGTATCAATTGTTACTATGAAATTTATCAGTTCTTTGGAAGACATTCGGCCGTAAAGTAATGTGTAGCGTAATGGAACGCAATTAAATAAAAGTCACGCTAGGAATGCGTAGAATTTAAATGTACTTGGTAAATTACTTATGAGGGGTAGTTGATTGTATTGAATTGAGATATGTTGTAAGTCCTCTAATTGTGACGTAGATCACGAGGCCATGTGTGTGTTATTATATAAAAGGGAGCAAATGTATGGTATTATTGACCGTAGGTCCTGTAAGCTACGGCTAGACCCTAAATCGCGTCTTGTATAAGTCCTCCAATGTGGAAATGGTTCCCGAGGCATGTTAAGAGATTCGAACCTAGAATCCTCTGTTTGTTAAAGCCCCTTATTATTCGTCGTCGAATGTGTATTACTCTTCCCAATCAACGAGGACCCTTCATAATTAATAAATGCCAAGATTACGGGAATGGTTTATGAGCCAAAGGATATTGTTGAATTGAAAAGAGAAGTTAAAATGCCAGGTCTCTCCAGAGAACTGAAAATAAAATAAAGGTTTGTTTTAAAAGCATTGAAGAGAGCTCCAACCGTAGGCTAGGCAGGGAGCCGCTCTCCCTGTCATAAATCACGCTCGAGTATAATGGCCTGACCCTCATAGAGCGAGGGTGGGTAAAAACCGTCTTGTAAGAAGTGTTAAATACACCGTGAGTGTTTAAAGTTGTTAATGACCCGGGCGTTGAACCGAGGTCCTTGTAGATTGATATTATCGCTTGCCAGTTCAGATCGTAGTTTTCTTATGTGATAATGGTCTTATAAGACAAATGAATTAAATAAAAATCCCAATTGTAATGTTGTATGGAAAATAAGGAATCCACGAGTTTTGTGAAGATAACTAGATTTCGGGAGTAATCATAGTTTTTGAATTTGTCAAGTAATCTTTATAACTCTGGAGTACACAAGTAGTTTCCCGATCACCGTAGTGAATTTGCAAACTTGAGAGAGATAGTAAATACTGAGAATATGTGAAATGCCCAAATTTTGAAGTAGATAATTAACATGTAATTTTAAATGTAATTATATATTTGTTTTGATGATAAGAAAGATAAAAGTAAATTCTTGAGGTGTACAAAAATATGTCACCATCATCATGGAAATATATCGAGCCAAAGAATCTCGTAGTTACATGGAACTTTAAGATAGGTACTTTATGGAAGAGAAAATAATCATGATTTGTTGGTTTTAAAGAAAACCATGTGTTTAATTAGAATATTTGTTTTATTCTTATGCTATTCCTTGTTCACTTTGAACAAGTAGAAAGATATTGGTCAGTAGTTTAATTGTTTATTTGTTTGTAGCGCCATAATTTTGATTAATTAAATGTGGTAAAATAGGAGTTGATTTTGTTGTTATTTTTGCAAGTGTATCCTCTATTTAATCCAAAATATGTAAGTCACAGAGTGGGAGAACTTACCGCAGCCCCGAAAAATCCCGAATTGAGCAATGCTGGCATACTGTGATTTGCATATTTCTTGCTAAAAGGGCACAATATATGGTTTTGTAGAGTCAACGCAAAAAGAACAGACTCTCCATGCCTTCAAGATGGCGGGTGCATGAGTTATTAGATCATTCAAATCGATAGCTCAGAGTGTACTTACGAACATAAGTCAAATTTGGGCATGAAGGAACATCATAGAAGGGCTTTCACTTGTGTTAGTCAAAAGATCATCACACTGAACATAGCAAACAGCAGCAAGCTTGAAATTTCAAAATAACAAGTAGTTCCGTGAAGAACTATACAGCCTATTTTCATATATCCTGCTCATGTTAATTGCGTCTATCAACATTCAAAATTTCAGATTAATTGCTGTAACAGATTCGTAGATATTGAAAACCGTCTAAATATTTCAGATGGTCGCCAGGTTGGATTTTTATTTTTGTACTATTATATTAAGATTATTGTGTACGTGTGGTATTCAAACTTCAATCGCATGACTAGAACACACGAAGTAAAAACGAGATTTTAAAATTACGCACAGCAGCCATCTTGTGATTATGCAAACAATTGAAATAAATTAGATGCCAGTGGATCAACATTTGTATAAGCATTTAACATGCAACGTTTCACGGCACTCGGATAGTTAATTCGCGAGAAACGTCAATTTAAATAATTTTACTTCGCGTCGCCGCCATGTTGGATTTGTGCTCACCAGGTTACTGAAAGCCATATAGGTGAACATATGTTCATAGTCTCTATGAACAAAAAAAATCAGTTTGGTTGCTGTAAGAGATTCATAGATATTGAGAACCGTCTAAATATTTCGCAAGCTCGCCATTTAGGATTGTTATATATATAGGCCATAGAGTTATGTACCATTCAAGGACAATTATTTGTCTAGCTTCATTATTCAAACTTTCACTTCGATCGCATGATTACGACACAAGAAATAAAAACTTAATTTTAAAATTTCGCACAGCCGCCATCTTGAGGTTATGTAAACAATTGAATTAAATTAGATGGCAGTGCATTACAATCTGCAAAATCATTTACTGTACCACATTTCACTGCGCTCAAAGTGTTAAATCACGAGAAAAGTCTATTAAAATATTTAAAATTCGCTTGGTCGCCATATTTGGTTTGTACTTTACAGGTTTATGAAATATACATAGGTAAACTTGTATCAGTACCCTTTATCACCGTACAAAATTGCAGGGTGATACCTGTAATAGTTTCGGGGATATAAAATGTCAGTGAAATATTTCGCACAGCCGCAATTTTGAGGTTATGAAAACAATTGAACTAAATTAGACTCCAGTGCATTACAATGTGTATAAACATTTTCTGTACCAAGTTTCATTACGTTTGGATTGTTAAATCGCGACAAAACTCTATTTAAAAGTCTCAACTTCGCTTGACCGCCATGTTTGTTTTGTAGTCACCAGGTTTTTGAAAGTCTCATAGGTGAACTTCTGGTAGTGCCCTTTATCACCGATCACAATTTCAGGCCGATATCGGAAATAGTTTCGTAGATATTCAATGCTAGTGAAATATTTCGCACAGCCGCCATGTTGGATTGGTGAGACGTAACAAAATTTGAAGGGCACGGTCGAGGTCGCCGGGAATAGTGCTATGAACATACTGAGTTTCATTGAAATCGCTCCAGCCGTTTAGATTTTATTAGGGGGACACACACACACACCTCACACACACACACACACACACACACACACACACGCACACACACACACGGACAAAAGGTGATCTCATAAGCCTATTTTTTCAAAATTGAAATTAGGCTAAAAACAGTCAGTATAGCCTCGTGAGGCAAAACCGAGAAGCGGTATGTTCGATTTCTATCCCAGCCATCTTGGAAGGGGTTTCCCAATTCTACTGCAGGCAAATGCTGGGATGGTTTAAAACTGAAGGTCATGGCTGTCTCCTTCCTAATTGACACCGGAATTACAAATAAAGACATTAATACAGCCATCGCAACAACAACGCTTCAATCGCGTTAGTAAAATATTGTATCATACTGAATACAGCGCGTAGTGGCAATGCCGAAAAATCACCTTTTAAAAACAAGATGTTCAGTAAAGAACATATAGTCTACTTTCTCCTAAATGCATGGGTATTGTTATAACTCTTTGTCCTTTCAAGGAGTATGATTGAATGTTGGTTGTAGTAGCTTGTTGAAATACAACGAGCTATAGGGATATTAAACATGAATATGAGGTGCCCTTTGCTAGTGCTACCTCTGTACCAAATTACGTTCAATTCGGTTTCACCGTGTTTGAATTGATAGGGGGAATCGATTTGCACACATACTTGGCCACCATCTGCAAACTATTGGGCTGATGTTCTTGCAGTTTGGTCAGAATATGTTTCCCACATAAAGATATGGTGTTGCAAAATTTAGTAGAGACTAGATTATTAGGTTGGTCGTGATTACATTTTAGCTTTTAACATTTGGGTGGCCGCGATTACGTATCCGTCAAGATAGCGGTGATATAAAACATGACACGGAGGTGCACTTTGCTAGTGCTACCTCTGTACCAAATTTCGTTCATTCGATTCCACCGTGTTCGAATTAATAGGGGGAATCAATTTTGACATAAAGATGGCCGCCATCCGCAAACTATTAGGGTAATGACCTATTAGATTGGTCAAAGGATGCTCCCTCCATAAAGGTAAGTTGTTGCATAGTTTAGTAGAGATCGGATGGTTATGTTAGTCGTAATTTGATTTAAGCTTTACACATTTGTGTGGCCGCCATTACGTTTCTGTCAATATGGCGGCGATATTAATCATGACACTGAGATGCCCTTTGCTAGTGCTATCTCTGTACCAAATTTCGTTCCATTCGTTTTCACTGTGTTTGAATTTATAGGGGAAATCGATTCTGACACAAAGATGGCCGCCATCCGCAAACTATTAGGCGAATGACCTATTAGATTGGTCAAAGGATGCTCCCTCCATAAAGGTATGCAGTTGCAAAATTTGGTAGAGATCGGATGATTAGGTTAATCGTAATTTGATTTAAGCTTTGAACATTCGTGTGGCCGCCATTACCTTTCAGTCAAGATGGCGGCGATATAAAACATGACACTGAGGTGCCCTTTGCTAGTGCTATCTCTGTACCAAATTTCGTTCCATTCGGTTCCACCGTGTTCGAATTAATAGGGGGAATCAATTTTGACATAAAGATTGCCGCCATCCGCAAACTATTAGGCTAATAACCTATTAGATTGGTCAAAGGATGCTCCCTCCATAAAGGTATGTTGTTGCAAAGTTTGGTAGAGATCGGATGGTTATGTTAGTCGTAATTTAACTTAAGCTTTGAACATTTGTGTGGCCGCCATTACGTTTCTGTCAATATGGCGGTGATATAAATCATGACACTGAGATGCCCTTTGCCAGTGCTACCTCTGTTCCAAATTTCGTTCCATTCGGTTTCACCTTGTTTGAATTAATAGGGGGAATTGATTTTCACACAAAGATGGCCACCTTCCGCAAACTGTTAGGCTAATGACCTATTCATTTGGTCAAAGGATGTTTCCTCTATAAGGGTATGTTGTTGCAAAATTTGGTAGAGATCGGATGATTAGGTTAATCGTAATTTGATTTAAGCTTTGAACATTTGTGTGGCCGCCATTACGTTTCTGTCAAGATGGCGGCGATATAAAACATGACACTGAGGTGCCTTTTGTTAGTACTACCTCTGTAACAAATTTCGTTCCATTCGGTTGCACTGTGTTCGAATTAATAGGGGGAATCGATTTTCACACAAAGATGGCCGCCATCCGCTAACTATTACGCTGATGACCTATTGGTTTGGTCAAAAGATGCTCCCCCCATAAAGGTATGTTGTTGCAAAGTTTGGTAGAGATCGGATGATTAGGTTAGTCGTAATTTGATTTAAGCTTTGAACATTTGTGTGGCCGCCATTACGTTTCCGTCAAGATGGCGGCGATATAAAACATGACACTGAGGTGTCCTTTGCTAGTGCTACCTTTGTACCAAATTTCGTTCAATTCGCATTCAGCGTGTTCGAATTGATAGGGGGGAACAGACATTCAGAGTACACACACTCACACACACACAGACACACACACACACACAGACTCACACACACACACACACACACACAGACTCACACACACACATACAAACACACAGACAGACACACTTTTTTCGCCCTGTGTTGATCTCATAAGTCTACTTTCATTTTTTGCAAAAATAGAAAGTAGGCTAATAAATAACTTTCTATGTTTTAGAACGCAGGAGTAAACAACCCGTGGTCCGCATGTCCCATGTGGTTCTGAACGTCAGTTTATGCGACCCGTAGTTCGGACAGCAATCTTATTAGTGCTAAATTTGCTTGGGAATACAGAGACTCGTCTCATTGTTATAAGCTAAACTAAGAAAATTATAACAATGTAGGACTTTAAAATGTAAGAAAATTTGAGACATTTTTGACATGTTTTCTCTACCTTTTACTAGTGACGTTGCGACAGTGCCAATTAATCTCTCGATAGAGCTAATTTTGTATTCAGTGTAGGTTCGGTTTGGTTCAGTCTTTAACACATTAGTTAGGACATTTAGCACATGACTTTGAAAATGTGCGAAAATTGAATTTAATCCTTAAATTTCAAGGACATGAAAATGGTTTCGAGTACATTTTACGTTTTCTGGTAGCAAAAATGATTTAGTAAATGGTAAAATTAGCTCTTGAGGTAGGGGTGTGAAAGTGCCCAAGTGGTAGGTGCCAGTACGAAATTGTAAATACCGTACAATTTTAGCCTAATTTTGAATTTTGCCAAAAATGAAAGTAGACATATGAATTCTACACAGGGTCAAAACTGTGTGTGTCTGTCTGTGTGTGTGTGTGTACGCTGTATGTGTATCAATTCAAACCCACAAAACTGAATTGAACGAAAATTGGTACAGAGGTAGAACTAGCAAAGGGCACCTCATTGTCATGTTTTAAATTTCCACCATCTTTACCAAACGTAATGGCGGCCACTCAAATGGTCAAAACGTAAAATTAAATTACGACCAAACTAACCATCGGATCTTTACCAAATTTGGATATAACATACCTTCATATAGGACGCTTCATGTGCCCAAACTACAAGGTCAACAGCCATACCATTTCTGAATGGCGGCCGTGTGAATTATGACACTTTATCATCATACTAATACATAAAAATGAGATGGTGCGTGTCTGTCTTTCTGTCTGTCTGTCTGTCTGTCTGTCTGTGTGTTACTCAATAACGCAAGAACCACTGGTCCGATTTAAATTAAATATTGCATGGATGTAGCTGATTTACCATGTTTACATATAGGATACGTTTAATTTCGATATTTTGCACTATTACAAAATGGCGACCAACCGTTTTTGAGATATTCCCAGAAAACTAATTTCATTTAATAAACTAATGAACGAATACAAGCCGGTAACCATGGCATCAGATTCTCAGAGGTCCATCTATTGCTGTAAGACGCAATGCAATTCCATTAATTACATTGGTGCGAAAGTTTGCAAACGGCTAGAAGGTTATCAAGAAACCAAATTAAGCTGTAAAATTCATCAATACGTATAATGGGCTTAAGGTGGTCAAGGGGTACACTAGACTTTTTTCACGCGATTTACACCTGCGGGTGTGGTACGGCAGGTCTATTATATTCCTATCCCTATATTATATTATTATTATTATATTATGGCGTACAACGAGGAGACAAAGCCCCTCGGTGCCAGAAACAAAACTTGGGGGCCTCGAAAACTATATTATAAGGTTTTAAAACCAACAGTATCTGAAATATTCCCAGAAAACTAATTTAATTTAATTTAACAAACTAATGAAGGAATGGAAATTGGTAACCATGACAACATTATCTCAAGGGGTGGCATCCAACTTTCCATCTATTTCTGTAAGAAGCAATGTCACTCCATTTATACCTTGGCACGGTGGGTGAGTGGATAGCGTGTCGGTCTACTAACCCCAAGATTGCTGGTTCACTCCTGGCCGTGGTAAGTGATTTTTGAAAGGCGGCAAAAATACGACTCGCATGTCTTACGATGTTGGCATGTGAAAGAACCCATTTGAATTCAGTAGGCCGAGTTCATAATGGCAAAATTAATCTCAGGAGTTTCCGCCAACTCAAAGTTCCTCATTTCTCTACTAGAAAGCTTAGATATCTACCCTCCTTGACTTTCATAGTGATTCAAGGAACAACGAAATTTCGACGTGCAAGCTACCCTCTGGGTGTCAAATTACGAAGCTTGCACCCGGCACCCGAGGCCATACGATATTATTATTATTATTATTATTATTATTATTATTATTATTATTATTATTATTATTATTAGGCTACTCCATTTATTACATTTCTGTGAAAGTTTGCAAATGGCTATAAGGTTATCACGGAACCAACGTAGACTGTATAATTCGTCAATGCAATTAAGGGGATCAAGGGGTAACCTAGAATTTTTTCATGCAATTTCACGTGCGACATATAGTACAGAAAGTATATTATATCTCCAAACAGCAACATTATTTTCAAAAATTCCTGCATTGAATCAGCATTTTTTGCGGCTGTTAGGAATTTGGGCCATTTGAGGCTAAAGAACCTGAATTTTCATGCACCACAAGCCTTTATAATTTATGAAAGAGGTCTTCCTGTGTATGGGAACCTAACACAACGTAGAGGGTAATTTTTTATGTGAGGTGTATTGCGTTTCGTCTACAAGGCTTTCAAATCTATTTCACGTCAGGAAGTACACGTTAGGTGAATTTAGTTTGAGAGCACATTTTAACTTTTTTTTTTTGTCGGCATACGGGTTCATCGTAAGGATGATTTTGTTTGATACTGTATGGTAGATATACCCATATTTGGATATCTGGGTGATATGTTGTAGACAAGAGAATTGTCTGTCTGTCTTTCTGTGTATCTTTATGTACGCCTATAAATCGTGTTCGGATGCTTGGTGCATCGTAAAATTAGCTATGGTAAACATGAGTCAATACACCAACAATTTATAAAACTCCTCACCGTACTTTTCATACAGTAGAAGGGTGGATATAGGGAAAAACTTCTCAAAATACATGCTAAAATAGGCGAAATATAAAAATTATCCTAGAAGGACGATCAAAGCATATGTTGCGCTTCTCATTGTGAGACACAAAATTCGCGAGTCTATAAGGGGTCTCCGAAAATCACATTTTAAGGCCCTTAAAATAACAGTGTGTGTGATATTCCCAGAAAACTAACTTCGTTCTGATAAACTTATGAAGGAATGACAAACCGCTAACCATTGCAACAGTAGCTCAATTGATAATGTCTGGTGTTAATATATAACACCGTTCAAAGAACGGGTACTTCTGCTAGTAATCCATAAAATGGGACATACCAGTTCCGATTATTGAACCGAGAATCCCTTAAACAGTTCTAAAGGACATGGTCCGTTCGAAATTTAAAGTTTATATTGTTATATTATAGTGCAGAAGTGACTTTAAAAAGCTGAGCCGTCTCGCTTACTAGACAAGATGGCAGGTCAACTCTCGTTCTGGCCTATATTTCACTAATTTCAGTATGTTGCATGCAATATAGCCAACTGATAGAAATAATATGAAGTTTGTATGAAATGAACTTTGTTTGAAATATACTCCAGTGTAGAAATCGTTCAGTCAAAGTCATTATTTGCTAAGACGTTGTAGCTAAATCAATTGATAACATTCAACTTGGGAGGACATATTTGCCTCTGTGGTTAGAGCTTTGGTCTTTCACCCGGCCGGCTAGGGTTCTAATCCTATCAGAGTTGTATTTTTGTTGCTTGATCCTTTTACATAGATTTTTTTAGTACCGAGACGTTAGCGTTACAATGAGCATTTTGCAATGGAAAATATATATTTAGTTGAATCAAAGTTCTCCAACGAATCTGCACGAGTGACATCTACTAGCAACCAGTTGAACTACAGTATGCGGGAGCTATCCACGGCCTACTACGAAGTTTCAATTATTGTAAGTAGTCGGTGTTAATATACTGAATTCATACGTTGTTTGGAGTGTTTGCTGATGAAATTGCAAAATGCTGGGGTAAATTATAAACTACGGTTTGAACGCCACTCGTCAAATCCATTGGCCAATTTGCACTTCAAATAGGAAGGAAATAGCAGGTGATCAGGACAAAGAGTTATAACTATACCCACACATTTAGGAGAAAGTAGGCTATATGTTCTTTCCTGAACAATTTGTTATTTCTCACATCCAATTCAAGCGATCAAAGTGAAGGTACGCATAATCTTTTTCATTTTCATTTGCGTTTGTCCCGCTTAGTGGCAGGGTCTGCTATGTAAGATCGTAGTCTCCATTTCGTTCGGTATTGGGCCATGTCTGGATGGAGATTGACAGCCATTAGGTCGTTGTGCAGTGTATCGGTCCACCATTGCCTTGGTCGCCCTCTGGGCCTCTTTTAGACACATCCAGTGTGTAAGATTATTTTGCCCTTGTGACCCCCTCTGCACGCAGCACATGTCCAAACCATCTTCGAGTATTTTCCTGCATTCTTTCCCCAATGTGTGTATTACCAAAGCGATATCTGATGCCATCAAGGTCGCGTAATGAATCTCCAAATTAATCTTCTTCTACTGGGACTGAATTCTCAAGCTTCACTTCCATAAATTATACAGTGAGTTCGGGAATGTTCTCCGCAGCGCCTACATGCGTCTGCGATAGCTAGCTGCAGCAGTTACGTTGGAAGCACGGCTGCCGCTTGCATCATAACAAAGAATCAGTAAACTTTGTACTCACCACTCATATCAGATGCTGGAAGTGTTGTCCTTGTGTTCGAAGACAGATATCAACACGTCCACATATATTGTCGAAGTCTTTCCTGCCTGTTCCCGGTACATCGTTAACTGAGCCAGTCACACGAAATTTACTTATCAAATACCGAACGGTATCACGGGTTGGACACTTTGAATTAGAAAACCGCGACAGAAATCTTAATTTTACATTTTCTGTAAACCGATCGCCTTCGCAAAAAACGTATCCCCCCCCCAAAAAAAACTCTCTCTTCAGTAGCAAACATTACCACCCGTATACTGTTGTACTCTTCCATTAATCTATACAATCGCTCGCTTATTGCAATTCACAATGAAGACGTGCAGGCTTGCTTATCTGAAGATTTCGACAGCCTACAGCTCAGACGCACGGGAGTCCCCCTTTCAAGGAAAAAGTGCTGCCAACTAAACTGATAACTCAACCACTCGCAGCTGCACGTAGCCACTGCGGATAACATTCTCGGGCGCCCTGTAGAAGGCGTCCGTTTAACTTTCCTTAAAGTGTACTCCTGTGACCCGTTACACGTTAGTTATTATGGTGCTTGAAGCCTTTTTTGAGTGTTGCCTTAGTAAACAAAAGTTTGATGCTTTTCAGTCGGTCAACACGATTGCACCCAAATGAGATGGGTTATTCCCTATTCCCTAATTTTTCAGGATTAGGGAATAACCCATTTCATTAGGGTACAATCGTGTTGACCGACTGAAAAGCATTTAACACATGTTATTTAGTTATTGTCATCTGCCCCTCCTATGGGAGTAGTCGTAATCAGGTGATACAGGGAGTTATATATTCTGGCACGTTTTTTGTTTCAATGGTGGTAATGCTTGTTTTAAGAGACGAAACATCGAGGTATTTTCTACAATTTGCTAGTGAAGAAATCGTCAGATGTAGGGTATACGCGTGTCAGTGTCTGCAAAGAAACATCTCTTACTGATGTTCTTTTGAACTAACTACCATGGATTACGTATTCTGGTACACAATTCTTCAGTGTTCTATTCATGTATTGTAGGTAACGTCTGGTCGCGTGAAAAATTTGACACATGTTTTCTAGTCCTGGAGGGCTGTTGATGTGAGTTATTAAGAAGAACGATGAAAACACTGGTTTATGACAGTCAATTGATAATACTATAATAAGATCATTTTACTATCTGAAAATATTATTTTCTAAAGAAATTACAATGTTCGGATATTGAATTTTGAGTTTCAAATTGTTGTCATATACGTATCACATTATTGATCATGCCCAAAAGCTCTTTAGTTCATGGATAGAAAATGAAAAATACATTTATTTTATGAGAGACTTAGAAATGGAAATGATTGGTAGAATATATGAAAATAGGCTATTAAGCTCTTCACGGAATTAATTGAAGCAACTGCGCTTCGCAATAGAGAGAGATTTTTCGTGACCTTACATCAGGTGCCATTAGGAAAATAAAATCAAAATCTTCTCGAAAGAAAAGGTGTATTGTCCGTTGAGCCATTATATATTAACACGAAATGTGATTTTTAAAAAAGCCCAATTGGTACACTGGGGCGAAACGTTAGCAATTTGTTGAGTTATGCCAGACATTTTTATCATGAAAATGAAAATCCACAGCCTGTTTCCAGTCAGACCGGGTCAGGAATGGAATGAATGAAGCCCCCATCTAGCGGCGAGGATATGAACTGTGCCGGCTGCCGAGGCCTGACGCACTCCTCTGGGGCAATGATTAAATGAATGACAGATGAAATGAAATGATAGTGGAGAGTGTTGCTAGAATGAAATGTTGACAGGGAAAACCGGAGTACCCGGAGAAAAACCTGTCTGCCTCCGTTTTGTCCAGCACAGATCTCACATGGAGTGACCGGGATTTGAACCACGGACCCAGCGGTGAGAGGCCGACGTGCTGCCGCCTAAGCCACGGAAGCTTCACATTTTTATCATATTTCGTGTTAATATATATGGGCTCAACGGACAATACACGTTTTCTTTCGAGAACATTTTGATTTTATATGCAATGCCAAGGTAAGTATTTTATTGCTTTGGTGAGGAGCTTTGACTCCCGTGGTGCACTGGCTTGCTCGTGACGTACAGTAGTTACACAAGTAGCAAAACGTCTTGCATGGCCTTCTCAGTGTGTGCCAGCTACGCGTCTTGGTAGGTGTACCTTTACCAACTGAAGAGCCCAATTGGTACACTGCGGCGAAACACTAACAATGTGTTGAGTTATGCCGGACATTTTTATCACATTTCGTGTTAACCATTAGGAATACAACACAATTATAGTATAACTGCAGTAGAAGTGGGAAACAGAGGAACACGCTCTAGGATTGCTGAGGTGGCAATCGAACCCACTTAATCTCACTTAAACCCACAAGGCTACGAGAACCTTGTTTCAGCCCTCATGCCAATTTTAAATTCCTTAGTCGAGCGGGAATCAAACCAGCAATCTTTGACATAAGGTCGTCAGTACATACCTCAATAATACAGATCACGCATAGATTATAAGAGATGACCTGCTATAGTTTCATGTAGGGGATTATGATATAGTGGCCATCATCACCACATACGTATCAGTACATATATAATTACGCTCTATTGTCACTTGAATTCATTGATATATCTCACAAAAATCGAATTTTGGTATAAATTATATATGTCAAATAATTTATTCACACCACGAGACTCCAATATCTTCACAAATCCTAGTTTAATCATATAATAAGAATATCCCTATGGTCTTAGTTACCTGTTGTACTGTAGATCGATTGAGTTGAAGCAGTATGAGATCCACCCTCCAGTTATAACGCTCCAATTGACCACCACCTAGCGCTGAAACGGCAATTCTATTGGAAGACCTCTCTTGTAATCACCAATGTGGTACGGGATATCAACCGCAAACCGATATGGTATCACTTGAAGTGCCAAGAACTTTTCCATCCTTCAAAAATCCGGCTTCATTGGCCGAGATTCGAACCAGCAATCTTGGGTCTATAGCTGGTTACTGTAACAGTAATCTAAGAGGAAATCACCTAAGTCCCATCGAACAAATTTGTTCCTTATTAACTTCATTCTTTTAATTACGCGTACTCCTTTGTTATTAATCACATTTAATTTTCCAGCTATCATTCGCAATATTCTAAACAAATTAATTTTAACATTCAAAAGGGTATTTTTTGGGCATATGGTCTTCTTGAGACATCAACAACCACAGGCGTGAACATTATCAATATTCCTTCGCCGTATGATTTGCTGATGCAAACTTCTATCAGCAAGAACACTCAGCAAGGTTATATCGCTTGAAAACAGAATTCAATACAAAATGTTGAATCAGACTGTTGTCACTTTCTCGTGGATGACAAAACATTTGATGGATCTGCTGCCATGTGAATATTCACATGTAAGAAACAAAATATTAGAAAAACGCAACAGTCCTTCCTTGGAACGTGGCCTGGAAACACGACTGCGTAAACAGATGACTACACTACAACATGACGTTGCATTAATACGACCTCCCTCCTCTAGGCCAGAGGTCTTCAAAATGGGGGGCGCCGGCTCTGATTGAAATATTTATCTATACTAATATAATAAAGCTGAAGAGTTTTTTGATTGTTTGTTTAAACGCACCAATCTCAAGAACTACCAGTCGGATTCGAAAAATTCTTCATGTATATGATAGCCAGATTCAAGAGGAATAGTTTAGGCTATTAAGCATTGGGCTACACCTCTCAGATAACCTTATAGATTGATTTTTGTTCAGTAAGTCGGTAGAACAAGCGCTCCCGAACAGTTTTATCCACGTGTGCTGGCGTTATGGTTAGTGATACGTACACCGTTTCACCGATCTGAACCAAAATTTGTATACTTACCCTTTGGAACCCTGCGAGTAACACTGTCCACTTTAAATTTCGGACAGACCACTCCATTCCCTGCACTTAGGCCCTTTGACACAAATCTACACCGTTTCAACCATCTGAACCAAAATTTGTATACTTACCCTTTGGAAGCCTGCGGGTAACACTGTCCACTTTAAATTTCGGACAGACCACTCCATGCCTTGCATTTTGGCCCTTTGACACAAATCTACACCTTTTCACCGATCTGAACCAAAATGTGTATACTTACCATTTGGAACCCTGCGGGTAACACTGTCCACTTTAAATTTTGGAGAGACCACTCCTTTCCCTGCATTTAGACCCTTTGACACAAATCTACACCGTTTCACCGATCTGAACTAAATTTTACATAGGCTACTTACCCTTTGGAACGCGACGAGTAACACTGTCTGCTTGAAATTTCGGACAGACCACTGCATTCCCTGCATTTAGGTCCTTTGGCACAAATGTACACCTTTTCACCGATCTGAATCAAAATCTGTATACTTACCCTTTGGAACCCTGCGAGTAACACTGTTTACATGAAATGTATGACAGACCAGTCCATTCCCTGCATTTAGGCCCTTTGGCACAAATCTACACCGTTTCACCGATCTGAACCAAATTTCACATAGGCTACTTACCCTTTGGAACCCGACGAGTAACACTGTCTGCTTGAAATTTCGGACAGACCACTCCATTCCCTGCCTTTAGGTCCTTTGGCACAAATCTACACCTTTCCACCGATCTGAACCACATTTTGTATACTTACCCTTTGGAAGCCCACGGGTGACACTGTCCACTTTAAATTTCGGATAGACAACTCCATTGCATTTAGGCCCTTTATCACAAATCTATACGGTTCCTCCTAATTTCACCAAATTTTTCACACACTTTGGAACCCTGCTGGTAACACTGTCCACTTGATATTTTGGCCACCGCTCTCAATTCCCTACATTTAGAATAACAGACAAAATGAACTTGAAAACCACGTATCAATGCCCTAGAAACATTCATGTCCGTAGTAGTGTAACTGTAAGAGTATTTTAATAAGTCTATTGTTGATTGGCAATTCGGGCTGCATCACGTCGCCCCTACCAGTGTTCTGGTGCAGAATTGGGAAAATAGTTCAATCTTGCGCTGCTTATAAATTGCAGTCACGGGGAGTAATTAGTGCAAAAACATCTCTTAAGCCCCTTAAAACAGTTATCATCATGAAAATATTATGCCTCTGTATAGCCTAAGTTCAATGGTGTTGGTGCAGTACATTGAGGTTATCAGCTACAATAAGCGTTGGTGCAATCAAATTTACCTTCATTTATTCCAAATCTTATCGTTGAGCGCTATGTGGCGATAAATGATACTACTGCTACCTCAGGAGCTTGGGACAGCCGAAGTTTTCCAAAATGTTCTGATTATTTTCCTACGGCGCTATGCGACTACAATTTGGTATCTATATTTCTTGCTGCCAATATGATATAGGCCCTAGGGGTGTCTTTAATTTCACTTACCGATCTTTCTAATCACTTTTAGCCTATTTTCATTTTATGAAAAAAAATAGGCTTATGAGATCACCTTTTGTCCGTGTGTGTGTGTGTATGTGATGTGTGTGTCTATGTGATGTGTGTCCCCCCTAATAACTTCCAAACGGCTGGAGCAATTTCAATGAAACTCGGTAATGTCATTGCACCATATTGGCCGACCCCGATCGGACCCTTCATATTTGTCTACCTCTCAGCAATCCATCATGGCGGCTGAGCGAAATATTTAATCAGCATTCAATATCTCCGAAACTATTACCGATATCACCCTGAAATTTTGTACGGTGATAAAGAGCACTACTAGAAATTCACCTATGGAACTTTCAAAAACCTGGTAACTACACTACCAACATGGCGGCCAAGCGAATTTGCGACTTTTAAATAGACTTTTCTCGTGATTTAACCATTCAAACGCAATGAAACTTCGTACAGCAAGTGTTTATACACATTTTTTTTTTTAGTCGTTTACCCTCCAGGTTGGTGGAACCCACGGACTCAGCGAGGGAACTCACCACTACCGCTTCTACGGGCAGTGTCCTAGAGCTGGGAACATCGAATCGGAAGGGATACAACTGGTGAGGTGGGATTGGCACCTCGCCCAGGCGGCCTCACCTGCAAAGCGAACAGGGGCCTCATGAGGGAAGGTAAGGGATGGTTAGGATGGATAGACAAGGAAGAGGGAAGGAGGCGGCCGTGGCCTTGAAGAAGGTACCATCCCGGCATTTGCCCGAAGACGAAGTGGGAAACCACGGAAAACCACTTCGAGGATGGCTGAGGGGAAATCGAACCCCCTCTACTCATTTGGGCCTCCCGAGGCTGAGTAGACCCCGTTCCAGTCCTCATACCACTTTTCAAATTTCGTGGCAGAGCCGGGAATCGAACCCAGGACCTCCGGGGCGGCAGCTAACCTTGCTGACCGCTACGCTACGGAGGCGACACTACACATTTTATACACATTTTAATGCACTGGCATTTAATTTAGTTCAATTGATTACATAACCTCAAGATGGCGGCTGTGCGAAATATTTCACTGGCATTCTACATCTCCGAAACAGTTACTGATATAACCCTGAAATGTTTTACGATGATAAACGGCACTACTGCACGTTTATCTATGTAACTTTCAAAAACCTGTAAAGTACCTAACGAACATGGCGGCCAAGTGAAATTGAAACTTTTAATAATTTTTTCTCGCAACTTGTCCATCTGGGCGCAGTGAAATATGGTACGTATATGATTGTACATATTGTAATGCACTGGCATCTAATTTAGTTCAATTGTTTACATAAACTCAAGATGGCGGCTGTGCGAATTTTAAAATTAAGTGTTTATTTATTGTGTCGTAAGCATGCGATCGAAGTGAAAGTTTGCATAATGAAGCTACGCAATAATTTTCCTTTAATGGTACAAAATTCTATGGCCTACACATATAAAAATCCAAAATGGCCACCATCCGAAATATTTAGACGATTCTCAATATCTACAAATCTGTTACAGCACTCAAACTGAAATTTTTATGTTCATAGATGCTATGAACGTTCATTCACCAATAGGACTTTCAATAACCAGGTTGGCACAAATCCAACATGGCGGTGTCACGAACTATATATGTTGAAATGGACGTTCCTCGCGATTTAACCATCCGAGTACAGTGAAACTTGGTAAAGTAAATGCTTATACAAATGTTAATCCACTGTCATCTAATTTATTTCAATTGTTTTCATAACCACAAGATGGCAGCTGTGTGAAATTTTAAAATCTCGTTTTTACGTCTGGTGTCCTAATCATGCTATTGATGTTTGAACACTACACGTACACAATAATCTTCATGTAATAACACATAACTCTAGGACCTACATATATAAAAATCCAACATGGCGACCATCCGTAATATTAGACGGTTCTCAGTATCTACGAATCTGTTACAGCAACCAATCTGAAATTTTGTATGTTGATGGAGGCAATTAACATAAATAGGATATATGAAAATAGGCTTTAGTTCTTCACGGAACTACTTGTTTTTAATTCGTTTATAAATTAGTAAATAGCCGTTTCCCTATTCATTATTATCATTACGGGAAAATGACCTGAATGTTACGTCCACTATAATGTACTACTTATCACCCCCACTACAACCTCCACCACAACCTCCACCACAACCACCACCACAAAAAGTTATATTTTTAAAATATTTTCTGCTGTTAGTTTAAGTATCATGTGCCACTTCTGTAGTAGTATTCATTATCATCCATAATAGTAAATTATGCAACGAGCCTATAATGGCTATAATTAAGACACGAGTATTTTTATAAAACGAGCGTATGCGAGTTTTATAATTTCCATACGAGTGTCTTAATTACCATTATAGGCGAGTTGCATACGACTGTTTATGTTCGACGATAATCATAACTTTATTATATGTTTTAACATAAATATTTATAAATATCTGTTGAGAGTCAGCCACTTGAATTTTGTGATTGCAGAGCGAGCGCTAAGTATGATATATCTGTCTTTCAAGATATCTGAACGACCGACGAATGCGTTCTGTGTGCTTGCAATGCCATATGCAGGCCATATGTTTATATCTGCCGCCCCTCAGTAATATTGTCACCGGAGTCGTTTCAAGAAATGCGCTGTGTAGAAATTAGTGTTGGTGATTCTAAGGTACAGTGCTATTTTTTGTCTCATATTCGCCAGTTTATTTACGCGAACATATGGACGGTGCGTATTCCATGTCGGTAATTTATTATAGTTCGATGTTGTGTTTATGTCCGACATGTTGGATTTTGAGCGCATGCGCGAAAGTATCGTTACCTAATTGGTCAATGAACGAGCTCTGATTGGCTGGAGAAACTGTATCGTAATGAGAAACAGTGTTATAATGACCATCATTATGATACAGTTTTCTGACACATAATAGTGAGGGTCGAACATAAAACAAATAAAGCCACCGGGTGAAATCGGGCACTACCGCTAGTATTTCATATTCTGTAAGAAATATTTATATCGTCATATCCATGATCATATTATAGAACAATTTATTGAGTGGAATAATGCTTTTTATGCCACATTTGCTGATTTCGAGAGAGCCTTCGATTCAGTTACTAGGGAAAGCATGTGGATCGTGCTGCAGCAATATGGAATACCTAAGAAAATAATAAATATCATTATAGAATCATAAAGATACAATACAAGCCAAGTTTGTCATGAAGGAGAAGTAATAGAGCCTTTTTAAATAGAAGCAGGATTTAGAGAGGGTTGTATTATGTCACCTTTGATCTTTTTACTGGTAATAGATGTGATAATGAAGAGAACCATAGAAGGAAAAGAAGGGGAATACAGTGGGGTCTTATGGATAGATTAAATGATTTTATTTTTGCAGATGATGTGTGCTTGCTGTCTGAATCATATAGAGACGCCCACACGAAGTTGAAATATATGGTCAGAGAAGCAAAGAAGTTTGGACTAACAGTTAATAAGTCAAAGACCAAGACAATGCGGCTAAATGTGAAGAAAAGAGACCCTATCAGGTTGGAAAACGAAGACTTTGAAGATGTAGGAAGTTTTACTTACCTTGGAAGCGAAGTGACCAAGACCGGAGGGGCTGATGATGATGTAGGGCAACGAATAAGAAAAGCAAATGGTGCCTTCGTACAACTATCTCCGATATGGAAAAGTAAAAATATAACTACAAAGACAAAGTTAAAGATATTTAGAAGTAATGTCAAGGCAGTATTATTGTATGGGTCTGAGTCTTGGAGAGCTAGCAACCAAATTACAAGTCGACTACAGGTGTTTGTTAATAGGTGTCTGAGAAGGATTTTGAATATATATTGGCCTAAGACGATCTCAAATGAGGAGCTGTTAGTTCGAACTTCAGAGAAACACATTAAAATCCAAATAAAAAGAAGGAAATGGAAGTGGATTTGCCACACACTTAGGATATCTGATAATGCCATTGAGAAGCAAGTCCTGGATTGGAATCCCCAGGGTAGCAGGAGAAGAGGAAGGCCCAAGCATTCGTGGAGGCGGACGGTAGAGACAGAGGGGCGACAACAGGGAAAGACATGGGAAGAGGTGAAGAGGATGTCAGCCAACAGAGTGAGATGGCGCGGCGTCGTGGATGCCCTATGTTGCAATGGGAACGACAGGAAATAAGTCATATCCATGAACATATCATAAGCATAAAGCTCTCACGACCATTCAAGACTAATAAACTCGTACTTTTGCTGACTATTCTCACAAGAACTGACCAGTAGACCCTGCCTGCAAGAATTCTGAGAAAAGGGTTAGAGTAACATTTCTCACACAGCAACTTTTCACCCGCCACCCGCAGCGATATCTCCTTACCAAACACTTAGCAATGTGACCACCACTTCCTTATAAAAATAGATTCTTCTATTTCTGCCATTGTTGACTCGAATTCAGCCAGACCTTTGCAGTCAGTTCAAAGACAGTGAGTGAACAAATGAATTCTAGTGCGTGTTCAGTAGAAGTGGCTAGCCCGATTTATAAGGTGCGTTCAAAAAGTAACGAGCCGGAGGCTGGAATGCGCAAACCGGTGACGACATCGGCTAATCGTGGCGTGTGTAACGAGGTGTGGTTCTGACCAGAGTGTGGAAGGTCACAGCCCGTTGCTATTGGGCACGAGTGCACGTCACGTGACGATTCAAAGTGAGCAGCAGCATGCATCAATCGTCCAACGCTGCCAGTCGCATTGCAAACGGTGACATGGAGGCGTCGAACGAAGAGCAAAGAGGTGTTGTTCGGTTTCTGAGAGCGAAAGGAGTAGGGGGACCGGACATTCATTGCCGAATGTCACGAGTGTACGGCGAACACTGCATGTCCCTTGCAAGGGTCAAGGCGTGGCACAAGCGCTTCAGGGAAGGACGGGTGTCGTTAGCCAATGATACCCGGTCTGGGGCACCCCCCTGCATTACCGATGACAACGTCCAGCTGGTTGATGGACTCATTACCCAGGACTGCCGAGTGACAGTGAACGCCATAGCCGCCATAGTCGGATTGAGATCGGAAGTGTGAACAACATCATGAAGGAACGACTGCACTTGCGGAAAGTGTGTGCACAATGGGTGCACCACAGTCTTCAACCACACCAGGAAGCATGTCCAATGGCTTACTGTCTTGGTCTTGGTTGGACGATTGATGCATGCTGCTGTTCGCTTTGTATCGTCACGTGACGTGCACGCGTGCCCTCTAGCGACGGGCTATGACCTCCCACGCTCTGGTCGGAACAACACCTCGTTACACACGCCACGATTACCCGATGTCGTCACCGGTTTGCGCATTCCAGCCTCCGGCTTGTTACTTTTTGAACGCATCTTATACAATAAACTGATACAAGGAAGGCCATTATTGATGGATAGGTGGCTTATTAGCATTGCCACTGAACTTTGATGTGCTCAAAGAATAGTATATTGTGTGTGATTATTATTATTGTAACTGGTAGTTGCAGTAATTAAACAGAACAAAATACTGTAGATCTTGTGATGCGTTTTATATTTTGTTAGCCTGTGAGAAGCGCTAAGAAAGGGAAGAAGAATAAGGAGGGGGGGGGGGGGGGGGGCGCTAAATGTTTCATGTTTGTGATAAAGTTTGAGAACACCTGCTCTACACAAGCATTCACATGCAGTATTTCCTATTCATTATAATTCTTACAGGACCCCTTTGTGGTCACAGAGAACGCATTAAAGCTCCGTATCAAAAAGTCGTGGGTTCCATTCCAGCATATTCCAAGAAATTTAACCCTTATATATGCCACACACCTATCCAATCCAGGACTTGCTTCTCAATGGCATTATCAGATTTTCAAAGTGTGTGGCCAATCCACTTCCATTTCCTTCTTTTTATTTGGATTTTAATGTGTTCCTCCGAAGTTCGAACTAACAGGTCCTCATTTGAGAACTTATTATCATTATTATATTATTATTCTTTTGTTTAAATATTGCAGCTTTATTTCGATGAATATCATTGTGTATGCGTCAGTTATTCTGAAAACCAAATTTGTTATATGTATCCCCTTGTCCTGTGGTAATAGAAATGGAAATTGAATTAGAAATAGAATTAGAATTAGAAATAGAATTAGGAATAAAATTAGAAATAGAATTTGAAATAGAAAACGAAATAGAATTGGAATTAGAATTAGAAATAGAATTGGAAATAGAAAACGAAATAGAATTAAAATTAGAAATAGAATTTGAAATAGAAAACGAAATAGAATTAGAATTAGAATTTGAAATAGAAAAGGAAATTGAATTAGAAATAGAAATAGAATTAGGAATAGAAATAGAAATTGAAATAGAATTAGGAATAGAATTCGGAATAGAAATAGAAATAGAAATAGAAATAGAAATAGAAATAGAAATAGAAATAGAAATAGAAATAGAAATAGAAATAGAAATAGAAATAGAAATAGAAATAGAAATAGAAATAGAAATAGAAATAGAAATAGAAATAGAAATAGAAATAGAAATAGAAATAGAAATAGAAATAGAAATAGAAATAGAAATAGAAATAGAAATAGAAATAGAAATAGAAATAGAAATAGAAATAGAAATAGAAATAGAAATAGAAATAGAAATAGAAATAGAAATAGAAATAGAAATAGAAATAGAAATAGAAATAGAAATAGAAATAGAAATAGAAATAGAAATATAAATAGAAATATAAATATAAATAGAAATAGAAATAGAAATAGAAATAGAAATAGAAATAGAAATAGAAATAGAAATAGAAATAGAAATAGGTAATGGTTGCGCAAGAGTGTAATTAAACAAGCATTTACGGATAATGATAAGTAAGCCATTAATCCAGTTTTTAAATCGCCTCAGTGGACGATCGCAACGATTTTCAATAAAATTCGTAAAAATTATCTACCAGTACAGTAAATGTTATTAAGATAGCTCAATGGTAGTGATCTGATGGCGTTTTATGAGAGTGAAACAGAGAACAGTGAGCCATATAATCTTCGAACAATTGTGATGTTGCAAACATAATAACAAAGATCTCAATACCGTACTTTAGTCAACGTAGCCTGTGTCATGGAAGAATAACATCAACAACACAAAAACAATCCGAAACAAGTGGTAAATAAACCACTTTGGTAGGCTATGGCATAAAATAACGACTACAAATTTCCCGTAGCATAATGTGAATTTGGGATAAAATAAATTATTTAATAGTAACATTGTTCAAGTGATGAGAAGGGATATGAGAATTCTTTGATTAATGCAATTGAAACGGCGTGCCACTAGAAAATATTGCTGTGAAAAGTATGTTCATTCTTGGTCTGAAAAGTTGGAGATTTAAAAGAGGTAGAGAGATTTATTTTTAAACGTACTTCTGACTTGAAGAATCGTTAATTACACTCCGGTTCGTTAAATAAATCACCTAATTTAGGTCATATGATGCCGACAATAACCTAATTTAGATTGATCACTATTAATTTTGTTTAAGATTTTCTCAACATAGGAATACTGAAGCTATACAGTTCGGTGTCATACATTGTAAATTCAACGAAAAATCTACGTTTCTAGCGTCGTCTGAGGTGTAGCCTAATCCATGGAGATACAGCAAAAAGTTATGACCAAAATTATAGAGTTTTATAATTTAGAATGGTCTGCCTAATTTGGAGCATGTATCTGCCCATTAAAGTGTGGAAATTTATTTTAAGCATATGGAAAAGACACAAATCCTAAAATCTGGCTCGTCTGTGCTATAGGCTTAACTGACCGCAATAAGACAAATACACCATAGGACCAAATTTGTAGATCTCGCCAAATCAGATTCTGTTGGTGCAATCCATTTTTAGTTCAATCTAATAAACAGTAATATAGGCCTCTACCAACGTTTAAGTTGCATCCGCATTTTTGAATTTTGTCGAAAATTAAAATTTATATTTTCGGGAATTCTTCCATCGGTTACAGGCTAAGAGCTGCAAGTTTGCCAAATTTCATGTTTCTAGCTCATCTGGAGAATGGTTAGAATTTGTATAGATCAGCTCTACACACGGCAGTGTTCTGTACTGTAGATATACGATAGGCTACGAAGATGTGTACATTCCCAACAAATTATTTACCTTTTTGACACACTTACGGGACGAATAGAATCATGACATTTGGTTCGCATGTGGCCGTTGGATGCGACAAATTATATGCCAAATTTCACGATTCATGATGTAATAGAAGTATTCAAACATGAACCAAAAAATTACTCACAAATCGTCCTTTTAGCACAATCTAACGCGTAATCGATGGAGAAACCACAAAATGTCTTAGGATGAAGTTTGCTGAAGCATTACAGCTTGTATCTTCTTGCCAAGTTTGGAGGCTGTAGCTGTCCATTAAGTGTGGAAAATAATTGTAAAACATGTGAAAAAGCACAAGTAAAATCTCAGATTCTGTCTAAGGTATAACCGACAGACATACAATAAAAGGACAAAGAACATAACTTGAAGATCTCGCTATATCCGATTCTGTTGGGGCAATTATCTTGCCGTTTGGCAGGAATAGATCCCCAAACACCACCAAAGTGTAAAATACGTCCGCCAACAACGGGGATTTGTATTTGGGAAATAACTCAGGAACGGTTGCTTCCAGGTCCTTAAAATGCGCTTTTCGCGGGACTATCCGTTTTTTTCTCACATTGAGTGGCTCAAAATTAGCTTTGTCTCGTCCTCCTACGATAATATTAATATTTTGGCTCTCTGCATGTATTTTGATGGTGTTGTCTCCATAGCTCCAGTTTTATGAAAGATACGGTGATATTTTATATAAATCATTGGTGTTTTGCCTAGGACAGATACCCGTAGCCAATTTTGCGTTGATTCATCCACCAGTTCGTGAGCTATAAGCGTGCAAACAGAGAGACAGACAAGAATTTCATTTTTGCATGCATTCGTCATATAACAGTCTGATACTAGTACTTAACGCAAACATCTGTGAATATTTCGTTAAAACAGACATTTTTTATTTATTTAATTCATCTGTACATGTCTTCAGTCCTTTGACTGGTTTGATGCAGCGCTCCATGCCTCCCTGTCTTGAGCTAATCGTTTCATCTCTACATAGCTACCACACGCTACATCCGAGGCAATCCGTTTAACATATTCAAACCTTGGTCTACCCCTACAGTTCTTATCCTCGACCCTTCCTTCCATAACTAAGCTTGCTATTCCTGGGTGTCTTAGTATGTGTCCTACCAACCTATATCTTATCTTCATTAGCAGTCGCCAGAAACATCTCTCCTCTCCCACTCGTCTTAATACCTCTTCGTTTGTAACCCTATCTACCCATCTGATATTCATCATTCTCCTTTAACACCACATTTCAAACGCTTCAATTCTCCTCTTTTCTGCTGCACCAATAGTCCAAGTTTCACTTTCATAGAGTGCCACGCTACTGACAAAGGCTTTCAAAAATTATTTCCTAATACCTAAATCCATATTCGATGTCAACAGATTCCTTTTTTGTAGAAATGCTTTCCTTGCCTGAGCCAACCTACTTTTTATATCCTCTTTGCTTCGTCCATCACTGGTTATTTGCTTCCTAAGTAACAGCTTCGGCTTTTCACCTGCCAATTTGATGTCCATAGAAAGAAGAATATAATCATAAAAACATAATATTGAGTGATAACTCAGAAATGTTTAGAAGTTTTACAAATAATTTCGAAATGCAACATTTAGCCAGAGCCTCCGTGGCTTAGGCGGCAGCACGCCGGCCTCTCACCGCTGGGTCCTTGGTTCAAATCCCGGTCACTTCATGTGAGATTTGTGCTGGACAAAGCGGAGGTAGACAGGTTTTTCTCCGGGTACTCCGGTTTTCCCTGTCATAATTTCATTCTAGTAACACTCTCCACTATCATTTCATTTCATCTGTCATTCATTTAATCATTGCCCCAGGGGAGTGCGACAGGCTTCGGCAGCCGGCACAATTCATATCCTCGCCGCTAGATGTGTGCTTCATTCATTCCATTCCCTGACCCGGTCGGTGGACTGGAAGCAGCTGTGGATTTTCATTTTCACTAGCTTCCAGCGTTCTTACATATTGTAATGCAGGACACCAGTCATGATGGTCTCAACAAGTTGTGGGTATCCATTAATGTTGTAGCGAATGGCTCCAGCTGCTAGTCGTAAGATGACATTTTTCACCTCACCCTGTACATCTCTGACTTCAAAGTTTAAGACCTCGGCCTGCCTGTAACGTGTAGATATTGGTTCTTTTATACGGTCCATCTCCACACGACGATCGCACTCTCATGTAGTAATGCGGTGGATGAGATTGTCAGTCATGTTGCTTACAGGACAGTTGTCATCGGCTATTTGTTCGTGCCGTTTCATTCTTTCACCTGTGGGGATGATTTCATTGATCCAGGCGTGTACATCTTCGGAGTCCCACGTTCATGGTCAGTTCAGTAAGTGCTCACAGAAATACATCATCCCAATTAGTGTACACGTATCGCAGGCAGCTCAGATAAATAAATTTCATTTCTGTTCTTTGAAGTAAAATTTCCTCTTTTGAGTATTTTATTTTACTGTTAATTGGCTCTATTTGTATCGTGCAATTCTCAAAACATGCAGTGAGACTTCCATAGGTTTCGCCAACTAATGAAGATAAATGGCGTAATGTTCCCTTCAAGTGATTTGCTGGCGCTTACTGTTAGTAAATAATACGAGAGGAAGTATATTTTCGGAAGGATCATATTTCAAAAAATTTCAACCCATAAATATGGATTGTTTTGTTGTTTTCGTAAACCCAGAACAGAATTAATTCCAACTGGGCAAGGTTAACATTCACAACAGTTTTAGTACGTAATGCGGTGTGATTTACAGAACATTTCAGCAGTAAATTCTGAGTGTTTTACCTGAATAGCTGTAAGGAAAGTTATGTATGTAAGTTTTGGTTGCTTTAAAGGGTGAAAGGGTGAGGTTATCTGCCCCTGTGAGGAAATTACTTAGCATGCTTCCAGATACTTAGTGTAGTTTACTTCCAGTTACCAAGAGCATATTAAATTGTTCTCTTTTAGGGCGTAACCGCCATGTCCGTTGACAGCATGAGATCTTCTTGAGCGTTCACCTCATACTGCTTAGTGACGAGCAATTTTGGCTGTTACCCCTTAAGTCCGGGTTCGATTCCTGGCTCTACATACACCAGTGTCCAAAAGTTAAGCATAAGTTACAAATAAGCAGGGCAACAGGAAATAGACCGCAAATCGCACGTCATATGCACCTGCCAACCTTACGTTTTCGCTCTGTATAGGAAAAGAGTATTCCCTGCTTTGACTAGCGGCGTAACCGCAAGGTAAACACAGTCAGTGTCTGAGGCCCATATTCCCTCAGTCGTGCTTGCCCTGACATTCGCATTGCCCTTTCGGAGGAATGGGACGGACTGCCACAAGAGCTCTTTGACCATCTGAAAGAAAACATGTCACGTCACTGCGAAGCATGTGTGGCCGTTAGGGGTAACCTTGCACCCTATTAACAGCATATCTTGCTGTGGAAGACATTGCCAAGTATTGTTAGTTGTTGTCAAATGTGTACCTTAGCTACACTGTTTCTTTGGACACGTTGTGTGACATATGGTGTGTGATTGAGCTTCCGTTTGTTCAGCAATCCGTCTTACACTCCTATCAGGCCGTATGGCCTCATTTAGTGATTATGCTTAACTTTTGGACACTAGTGTGGAAATATAATTCTGATCTGACGCTTCAAACGGTAATGCTGAGCCTCGTGAGGCAGAACTGAGAAGTGGTAGGTTTGGTTTCCACTTCGGCCATGACTATTCCACGCTGATGCCGGGATGAATCCTAACTTGAGGTCATGGTCACCTCCTTCCCAATCCTGGACTTGGCTACAAATCACACACTACTAATCCCATCCCAATGACACAGGTTATCAGACAAATTCTACACTCACACAAGGAGGCGGGATGTCGCAAAGCTCCTTAAGGTCACCACGTACTCTTACACGATGAAAAAGTCTATTTTTGTGGCATCACTTTACTAAGTATTTTCTGGGTTTATGCTAAAGGTACAGCTATGATTTTTGTCACATAAAAGAAGCGGTATATTCTGAGCTGTTTTGACCATGTAGTGCTACTTTGCTTTTAAAGGATGTGTGAAATAAATACAAATTTGGACAGATATATTTTCAAAAAAATGTTGTATAAGTTGCTTCAGGTACACATTTCTCAGCTGTTTTTCAATCAAATATTCTCAAATTTGGTTCACATACTTGGAATGGATCATGGCAGATGAGTAACTACTTTGTTTCATTATTATTGGGACTGAATGCAAGGAAAAAATCCGAACTCTATCTTTTTAAATTTATTCAAAAATAGGTATCAATTTTTATCATCCCAATCCATGCCTACTTTGTTTTGGAAGTGAAAATAGGTTAAAATTCAAGTACTCCATTAGGAAAGTTAATGTACAAAAAATTAGCCCTCTATCTTAAATGGTTTCCTAGTTATTGGTACCTAAACATGAAAAATGAGTATTAACGGAAAACAGCTGCCAAAGTTAAAAGTGTATTATTCAGAGCATGGGACGCTAATTTAAAAAAACGAATTTCAGGTAGTTGTAGACATCAAAACCACAACAAACTATATATATTTGGATTCAGAAAAGAATGAAAAATTTTATGGCGCCAAAATCAAAAATTCGACTTTTTCTACATGCAAGAGTACGTGGTGTCCTTAATGAATCAAAAACAGCACAACAATTCTTGAGTGCAGGAGTGCTTCATTTTATGACAGGTGAGTAGATGAATCGCTCAGCAATCGCAGCGTGCACACCGTAGTCCCACTTACAAGTTTTCTCCTGACCCACGTCTTTATCCGTTGTAATATCTTGTTAAGTGGCATATGGTAATTGACGTCCACTGATCAGTTCTTCTTTGAGATGGAAGCCTTCTTCAACCCTCCGTTAGTCGTGCATGGACCTGATAGTCCAATGGGATTCTTTGATGTTAATGTTATAGTCCTATTGTTAACTATGAACTTGCATTGTTACTACAACATTCCTCAGTTAGTACTCAACAAAAGCGACATTCCCACCAGTCCAATAAGAACACATCAAGCATCTCAGAAGTCAGCTGATATCACAATTTGGGCTTTTAAACCCAACACGCCAACTCATGTTATACATTGTTACAGCTGGTAAACATTTCTTCTCACGGACAACAGCGAGTATATAACTAGTTCCAAATGTAACCTTTACAGCAGTGCCGTGTTTAAAAATAAGTTTGTGGGTTACTATTTGAGAGGAAATTCCTATGTCCACTCTCCCTGCACAAGTTCTATTACTACAAGAAACGAAGAATTACCAAAATATTAGGATTTCACAGTTAATATTTGGGGATTGATGTGGGACACCTTCCTCTTGTCCAATCGTTGAGCAAACATGGTAAAATAGGTTGTAAAATACGAGGGCAGATCAAAAAGTAAGTTGCACTTACCAGTTATCGCTATTTATTACACCACCTATACAACAGCAACACGTGTATAGCGACAAAGAATGTAACTTCACTTTTCCACATAGTTTCCAAGAGACTCCGAACATTTCTACGAACGCACAACCAACTTGTCGATGCGGATGCATAGAAAGTTCCTCCAGCGTTCTGCAACCACACGGAGGCAGCGGCCTTCACCTCCTCATCGGTCTGGAAACGTCGACCACCGAGCTCCGTTTTCAGCTTACCGAACAGATGAAAGTCACATGGTGCTAGGTTGGGACTGTAGGGTGGAGGTTGCCAGACCTCCCACTTGAAACGCTGCAGCAGTTCGCTCGTTTGGAGGGCCATGTGAGGTGTTGCGTTATCGTGCAACAAAATCACACCGGCGCTCAATTTCCCCCGGCGCTTCTCTTTAATCGCTTTAAGCAACCGGTGCAACGTTTGACAATACGACGCCGCGTTGATCGTCGTTACTTTCGGTATGAATTCCACGTGCAGCGTCGCGATTTTTCTCAGGTGAATGCGCCGGTTCTGTTTAATGATCGCATTCACACTGTTGACATATGCACGGGTCCTGGACGTTGCAGGCCTGCCCTCGCGATATTCGTCCGTGATATCCGTGCGTCCGGCTTCGAATTGCTGACATCACTTTACGACCCCTTGCCGGGAAATGGCCCGCTCCCCATACACAGCACTAATTTCACGATGAATGTCCGTGCAATTCTTCCTTTAGGCCCATAGGAATCAGATTGTCGCACGCACCTCATATTTGGAGTGAACGTCCAGTCGACGCGCCATTGCATTTGGCCGCTATTCACACCATACTAGACGAGACACCACAGCGACCTGCCTAACAGATGTGTGAGCAGTGTCTGTCCCTTTCTCCGCTGTGCCCACGTTTGTGACACACAGCGCGCTGCTGCAGAGCGTTAGTGCAACTAACTTTTTGATCCACCTTCGGATATATATTCCAGAACAGTACTGGAGATATTGCGAATTCTCGTCCGGCAGGGCTGGAAGGGGCTAAACTCAGCCTCGTGAGGCGAACTAGAGAAGAAGCGGATTCAATTCCTACATCAACTGTCCTGGAAGTGGTTTTCCTCTTAAGGCCATGGCCGCTTCCCACCCAAATCCTACCTCAAACACAAATACACACACTAGTAAAGAAATCACAGTGACACAGGTTAACAGACAAATTATACACACATCCAAGTACACGGGGTCACATAATCACGATGTTGCAAAGTCCCCAAAAGAATCAACAACAAAAACTCTTCCATATATTATGAGGGCACCCAGCTCAGGATTCCCCAGGATTTTGTAAAATTAACCCTCTATAGGGCAAAACAATTCATTTTTACTTTCAATATTCATGTGTAGGATATTTGCATTTCAATTTTGATTTTTAGCCTACTTTCGATTTTTGCAAAAAATGAAAGTAGACTTATGAGATCACTACAGGGCGAAAAAAGTGTGTCTGTCTGTGTGTGTGTATGTGTGTGAGTCTGTGTGTGTGTGTGTGTGTGTGTGTGAGTGTGTGTACTCTGAATGTCTGTCCCCCCTATCAATTCGAACACGGTGAAACCGAATTGAACGAAATTTGGTACAGAGGTAGCACTGGCAAAGGGCACCTCAGTGTCATGTTTTATATCGCCGCCATCTTTACCAGAACTTAATGGCGGCCACTCAAATGGTCAAAACGTAATAATGCATTACAACCAAACTAATAATCGGATCTTTACCAAATTTGGTAACAACGTTCCTTCATATGAGGCGCGTCTTGTGCCCAAACTACGAGGTCATCAACCGTACCATTTCAGAATGGCGGCCGTGTGAATTATGCAAACTTTATAATCCTTAACATGGGACCCACCAGTTCCGACTATCGAACCAAGAATCGTTTAATCTGTTTGAAACGACGTGGCCCGTTTGAAATTAAAAGTTTATATTTTAATATTATAGTCTAGAAGTGATTTTAAAAATCTGAGTCGTCTCGGTTATTTGACAAGATGGCAGCTGATCTCTCGTTCTGACCTATATTTTGTTAATTTCAGTATGTTGCATGCAATATAGGCTAGTGGTAACAAATATATGAACTTTCTATGAAATTAACTCGGTTTAAAATATACTCCAGTGAAGAAATCGTTTAGTCCAAGTCATGATTTGCTATAACGTGGTATATGTATTGGTTCCTAACGATCTATTAGGGTGTGCACGTTTGGCTGCGTGGTGAGCGCGTTAGTCTTTCACCAGGCAGGCCGTGGTTCAAATCCTATCAGAGTTGGACTTTTTTTCTTGATTTTTTTTATATTTATTATTTCTTGAGTACTGAGACGTTATAAAATAAAGCATTATATGGTGCATTTTGAAATGGAAAATATATATTTAATTAAAACAACATTCACCACCGGAGTGACACCTAAGAGTAATAACTTGAACTATGTTATTGGTAACCACAGCCTTCTAGATACGAGCTATGCTCTCTACCGGCCAGTTAGTGAACCCTTGTCTACAGTATAATTGCGAAGGTTATTATTTTTGCCGATAGAGGGTACACATCCCCAAGATAAGGCGCGATTATCACGGCATCATCAAGCAGTACCGGTACATTGCCTACGTCACAGAAGGGTTTGGTTTACGCGTCATGGCCTGTCTTTCTCGTTAGCCGCGCGCGATTACAAATTAGCTGTGTAATAGTTATATTAAATATGTTTCTCCCAGTGATACGTTTAGAGCAACTAGTTGAAATTATTGTAAGTAGTCGGTGTTAATAAACTGAATACCTACGTTGTTTGGAGTGTTTACTGATGAAATTGCAAAATGCTGGGGTAAATTATTTGAACGCCACTCCTCAAATCCAGTGTGCCAATTTGCACTTCGAATTGGAAGAAATTAGGAGATGATAAAGACAAAGAGTTATAACTATACCCATACATTTAGGAGAAAGTAGGCTATATGTTCTTTCCTGAACTTCTTGTTTTTTAAAATGGAATAACTTATGTCTTGTATAGGTTTAATTTTAATATTTTTATTAATTAAATTATTTATTTATTTACAATTGATAATTACTTTCATAATATTTATTTTTATGGTTCGACTAGTTAAATTATTTAACATTTTATATTTCTGTTTGTAATCGTATTTTTTATTTTTATAACTTCTATTTTTATTGTATATTTTAATAGTTTTAATTTCTATATAACTTAAATATTTTGCTTTATTCTTCTTCTTCTTCTTAGTCGTTTACCCTCCAGGTTGGTGGAACCCACGGACACAGCGAGTGAACTCACCACTACCGCCTCTACGGGCAGTGTCCTAGAGCTGCGAACATCTAATCGGAGTGGATACAACTGGTGAGGTGGGATTGGCACCTCGCCCAGGCGGCCTCACCTGCAAAGCGAACAGGGGCCTCATGAGGGAAGGTAATGGAAGGTCAGGATGGATAGGCAAGGAAGAGGGAAGGAGGCGGCCGTGGCCTTGAAGAAGGTATCATCCCGGCATTTGCCCGAAGACGAAGTGGGAAACCACGGAAAACCACTTCGAGGATGGCTGAGGTGGGAATCGAACCCCCTCTACTCATTTGGAACACCCGAGGCTAAGTAGACCCCATTCCAGACCTCATACCACTTTCCAAATTTCGTGGCAGAGCCGGGAATCGAACCCAGGACCTCCGGGGCGGCAGCTAACCATGCTGACCGCCACGCTACGGAGGCGACTTGCTTTATTCTTACACTTTAATTCTTTTGTTTTTATTTATACTTACAATATTAAAAATGTATCCAGCTCCTTAGGTCAACGAGATTCATATACAGGGTGTATCTTAATTATACCGACAAAAAAAAATCAGGGACGTTCTGCGTGTTATGTAAAATACGATGCCACAATCGGATTGGCGGAGAAAATGTTTCCCTTCGAGAAAATGAGGTTACTTTGTTACTTCCGGGCGCGTGATTCAAATCTACGAACTCGCCGTATTTGCTACCCAGGGAGCAAGCCGCCGACCACTGCTGTGCTTCAAGAAAGGGAAGGGAGTGTGATAGGAGACAGAGATAATGCTGGTGGGCATGCGCAAGTTCCCTCGTTCGCCTCATTTGCTGCATGTCCGCCAGCATTATCTCTGTCTCCTTCTATCACACTCCCTTCCCTTTCTTGAAGCACAGCAGTGGCCGACGGCTTGCTCCCTGGGTAGCAAATACGGCGAGTTCGTAGTTTTGAATCGCGCGCCCGGAAGTAACAAAGTAACCTCATTCTCTCGAAGGGAAAAATTTTCTCCGCCAATTTTATTGCGGCATCGTCTCTTACATAACGCGTAGAGCGTCCCTGATTTTTTTGTCGGTATAATTAAGATACACCCTGTATAGTATTTGAGTTTTAGAAATACTAACACTTCCTTCTGTAAATTCGTCGAAATATGGCTGAAAGATTCAACCATCGATATCTTTCACACTATAAATATCCTACCAATAGGTGGTTAATATATAGACCACCAACCTGTAAAGGGTTAAAGCTGCTCTATGCATGGTAGGGTTACACGCACCCTACCTCCTTTATGAGGCAGGAGAAACCGTGCACGCGTAAAATGAGGGTATCAGGACGCAAACGATTAGGACCATGTTGGGCAGGAAAATGCAAGTCTTCCTAGGACAATCCACGTCCCTCTAGCTGTGAGTCCTTGGAGAGTGAGAACATATCATTGCTGCTCAGAGATGCACATCTTTGGGAAGCCTATTTTCAGTCCCACGGCCTCTGGATAGAGCCCTGCGCGGTAAACAAAATACTATCCGAATCTGCCCCGCATCCGCACGTTTGTTATCCAAATCTACTGGCATTACAAACATATATTTAACTAGCAGTAATGCCCAGCTTCGCCCGGTGGATTTATTTGTTTTATGGAATACTACTACAGAACTGGAGCGCTCAAGGATAAGGATCGGAAAGCAACAACGCTTATTGCAGCTGATAACCTCAGTATACTGCACCAACACCATCGCCCTTATACAGAGGCATACTATTGTCATGCTGATAACTGTTTTAAGGGGCCTAACAAAATATTTTTGTACTAATTACTCCCCGTGACTGCAATTTATAAGCAGCTCGCAATTCTGCACCAGAACAATGGTACGGGCGACGTGATACAGCCCGCATTGCCAGGCAACAATAGACTTAGGTATTATTGAAGCTGTTCGGGAGCGCTTGTTCTACCGACTTACTGAACAAAAATCAATCTGTAAGGTTCCCTGAGAGGTGTAGCCTAATGCTACATAGCCTAAACTATTCCTCTTGAATCAAGCTATCATATACAAAAATAATTTTTCGAATCTGACTGGTAGTTCCAGAGATTAGCACGTTGAAACAAACAAACAAACAAACAAACAAACAAACAAACTCTTCAGCTTTATTATATTAGTATAGATTAGATAGAGCATGAAGTATTAAAGCAGTACATTTAGACATTTGAGGAGAAAGTAGTTCCCTTAGGCTTTGTATGTCATGTGCTGTATTTAAAATGAATGCTATACAGCCTGAATTGAAACCCTTTTCAGTTCGGAGTGTTAACTATGGTTAATTGCATAATTTGAAAGAGATTAGCCTAAATAATCATCTTATATTTGTCATGAGGAGAACATAACGGAAAAACAAGATGTTCAGTAAAGAACATATAGCCTACTTTCTCCTTTTCAAGGAGTATAATTGAATGTTGGTTGTAGTAGCTTGTTGAAATAGAACGTGCTATAGGGATATTAAACATGAATATGAGGTGCCCTTTGCAAGTGCTACCTCTGAACCAAATTTCGTTCAATTCAGTTTTACCGTGTTTGAAATGATAGGGGGAATCGATTTGCACACATAAATGGCCGCCATATGCAAACTATTAAACTAATGACCTTGTGGCATGGTCAAAGAGCGCTTTTCACATAAAGGTATGTTGTTGCAAAACGTGGTAGAGATCAGGCGATTAGGTTGGTCGTAATTTGATTCAAGCTTCTAACATTTGGGTGGCCGCCATTACGTTTTCGTCAAGACGGCGGCGAAATAAAACATGACAATGGAGTGCCCGTTGGTAGTGCTACCTCTGTACCAACTTTCGTTCAATTCGGTTTCACCGTGTTTGAATTGACAGGGGGAATCGATTTGCACACATACATGGCTGCCATCTGTAAACTATTGGGCTGATGATCTTGTAGTTTAGTCGAAATATGCTTCCCACAAAAAGGTATGTTGCTGCAAAATTTGGTGGAGATCATATTATTAGGTTGGTCGTAATTTGATGTAAGCTTTTAACATTTGGGTAGCCGCCATGACGTTTCCGTCAAAATGACGGCGATATAAAACATCACACTGAGGCGCCCTTTGCTAGTTCTACCTCTGTACCAAATTTTGTTCAATTCGGTTTCACCGTGTTTGAATAGATAGGGGGAATCGATTTGCACACATACATGGCCGCCATCCAAAAAGTATTGGACTGATGACCTTGTAGTATGGTCAAAAGATTATTCATACATAACGGTATAATGTTGCAAAATGTGGCAGAGAACAGATGGTTAGGTTGGTCGGAATTTGATTTAAGCTTTTAACATTTGGGTGGCCGCCATTACTTTTTCGTCAAGATTGCGGCAATATAAATCATGACACTGAGGTGTCCTTTGCTAGTGCTACCTCTGTACCAAATTTCGTTCAATTTGGTTTCACCGTGTTCGAATTGATAGGGGTGGACAGACATTCAGAGTACACACTCACACACACAGAGAGACTCACACACAAACAGACACACATTTTTTTGGGCCTTTATGGATCTCATAAGTCTTCTTTCATATTTTGCAAAAATCGAAAGTATGCCAATATGATAATATGTCGTAAACATCAGGGGTCCTAGTAATGATATTCAACAAGTTCCGATTACAAACTGAAAATTCCAAACATTATCCGTACCTTATCCGCAATCCGCACAGCCATGCAAACTCTATCCGCATGGCAAAATAATGTTGGGGATATCCGCGGGTATCCACGTCCGCCATCAGCCATTTTCTGACCAGACTGTTGCAGGTTGCCATTTTTAGGGGCGAAGACCTGGACATCCCTGTTGATGACGTTTGACGTCTGGCATAGCGGGGTGAGTGTAGAGCTGTTGCATGGGATACCTTTTGGGGGATGTAACCGAAAATTCATAGCTGGCTTTAAGAGTTCACTGAATTCACAATATAAAACATAGAGCATTGAAACTTTGTACAGTTGTCTAATGGTGTTTGGTCTATTACGTGGCAAGCAACAGCTATCTTGTGCGGCAAAATGGCACCAGTACAGTCACTGAAAAAAGTTTGTTACATCCTCTTATTTAGGTACATTTTACAACATAACTATAAAATATCCTGGCCTGAGCTTTTAACTAGTTTAACTATATGTCATTATCTCTAACGTTATGTAGAATTATCCAAATACCGTGAATAGTTTTTTATTTATGGTCATTTGAATTTTGGATTCTATAAACCTCAGTGAAAATATGAATGTAAAGGCATGCAAATTCTACAAATGGTTAAATAGAAGCATAATTCTACATAAATATGTGTATAATAACCCAATAAACAATCCCTGAAAATTTCAGTTATGTAGCATTTAGGGTTTCAGAAAAAAGTGTACCTATGTAGTTGAAAAATTGATAATGGGAAAACAACATTTGAAAGTTGAATATGTTATTTTACTCACATTTAAGTAACTTTGTCTATAGGCAAGCAGCATCAGATATAAATGTATTTTAAAAATACTTCCAGTTGAGTAATGAGCTTGAAATTTTTACACTAAGTATAAAAGAGGCCATACAAAGAGAAAACACATATTTCAAAATTTTGATATTTTGACCCCTCATCGGTTACATCCCCCCTTTAAGTTGCTTTGATAACCGTAAGATGTCAGGTGTGTGGCTGGAGTACCTCTTAGCACGGTCAGACCACCAAGGGCTGACTTTGACACAACTGATCTATCCTCTACTCAGGGCCGGATTTAGATTTTACGCGCTCCTAGGCCCGTGGGTTTTTGCCACCTCCTCATCATACCATCGTGTAGGAGGGGGAATCTAGACCTCAGAAAGGTCTTTGTGAAGGTAATTTTATATTTTATTCTAATGTATCGTGAAGTAAAATCACTTAAATTAAAATAATGAAAGAATCAAATGTTTCTAAATGAGTATATATAAACTATAATTAAATAGGCCAACGAGATATTTAAACCATTTAAGACTTACACTTACAGATATTAAGATAGACTATACATATACACTACATCATAGAACCTACTACAATGCAAAATGAATTATTCAAATTAAACTGATATTAATATTCAAGACTTAAATTTTCTCTTTTTTTTGTCGTGTAGCCTCCTAAGAGGCCGAGCGCAGGTCTTTCTAGTCGACGCCCGTGGGCGACCTGCGCGCGCGTCGGGATGAGAGATGGAATGAATGAAGATGAATGAAACTGGGCAAGGATGTGGAAGGAAGCGGTCGTGGCCTGTCAGAAGGTACTGTCCCAGCATTTGCTTGGTGTTGAAAATGGGGAAACCACGGAAAACCATTTCAAGGACAGCCGACGGTGGGGCTCGAACCCACGCGTCTACCGAGTCAGCAGAGAGCTTGGCCCCATGACATAACACTGCGCTTTAGCCAGCGTAGCCACTGCTGTCGGTAATTTTCTCCTAAAATCATAAAACATTCCTGTTCTAAAACTAACGTCTAAAAATCTGATGTTGCAAAACATTTGTTGGAAAATGATGGCATTATATAAATTGGAAAAGTGTCAAAATTTTGGAAAGTTTAATTTAAATCATAAAATTCTACGAAATTGGTTTAAAAAATCATAAGTAGTAAATCTCTGGTTAGGCTATTTTTGAACTGTAAAAAGAACTAGCGCCCCTCAGCATGGCGCACCTCTAGGCCGGGGCCTATGGGGCCTATTGGTAAATCCAGCCCTGCCTCCACTAAAAATCTTAGTCGAGACTTTGCCACCTTATATTTGGAAGAAACTCGTCCTCCTATGAGTAAAGGAGACAACTTAACTGGATACAATCTTTAACGCAGAAATATCAATAATTCAGGAGACTCCATTACAGATCGATTTGACAAGCAGCCCTTGGGGAGAAAACTTGAGGCTATGCCGCATTGCATTATGGGTAGTAGACCCAAGAGAGCCTTGGTAAAATGTATGTGGCATTGTTTTTATTGAAATTGCTGGAGCAATTCTAAGCAAAACACACACCATGAAAATAACAATCGTAACATATACGATACAAGCATTTGTAAAATACATTGCATATTGATTGTCCCTTTTAAAACTTTCCAATTGCAGCCGAGGAACATAAATTATGTGTTTTTAATTTACAAACATTAACAAAATACCAGCGGAGCATTCATTTTAAAACCTCTAAAGTTCGTGAAATATACATCCATATCATTGACAGAACCATGTTCTATATTAAATTAGAAATAGAAGTACAAGTTAGTGAATAATGGAGTTTGCTTTTGCAGACGAAATCATGCGACCGTTACTCCGAGTCGGGTTGGAGCAAATTAATGAATAGAATGGAAAGCGAACACCGGAAACGGACTTTAATGGAGGTCAGTTAAATATGTTTGTAAAGTGGAGTTCGTTTTTAAACTCGGAATGGAGAGTTGTTCTTTTTTTTACGTATATATAAATAATGAGAACATAAAGCCGTTGGGAGAGCAGGGCATTCAGTTCCAGGCTGCCCACTGCGCGTAATAAACTGACGATTTTTATTTACTCGTGTCAGGAAAAAAAATATTACATAAGAAATTATGTACAAAATGGGCAACAAAAATGACAAAACTTGAAAATTTGAGGTTCTAAATAATGCATGACCAATATTTTGCCATGTCACGTCCATTTGGTGTAGCCTTCACCAGATCCTCCATGGTGCACAGTACAGGACACAGACTGCACTGAAGCAGATGACCCATAGTCTGTTCTTCACCGCATTCACAAAGGACCGAGTCGCAGCAAAAAAAAAACATTTATGAATGTTAGACTTGGATCTACCAACCCCAGATCGCAATCTGTTGAGAGACTTCTAAGTTGTCCAAGCCTCTGTATGTCCTGCTGGGAGCCTTTCAGATGGAGCCATCCACTGGGTAATGTGGGGGCTTTTGGTCAACCGAGATGTACTGTAATCCTCAAAACCTGAGGTTTGTCAGTTAGGCACTCAGTTGTGTGAAGAAAGCTTCTTCTGGACTTCAGTCGAGAGTGGGCTGGTTGAAGTCTATACCGTACAATGGATGTGCTTGAGACACATCAACCCTAGATCTCTCACATTTAGCTGCAATTTCTCTTCTGATATCTGGCGGTGCAATGCCTGCTAAACAATACAGTTTATCACATGGTGTGGGTCTCAGGCAGCTAGTGACGAGCCTACACGTTTCATTTAACGCAGTATCAACCTGCTTGGAATGACACGACCTATACCACACAGGACATGCATATTCTGCTGCAGAGTAACAGAGAACTGACGATAGTATGAGCCCTTATACAAAGGGAAGGTACGGTTGCTTAGAAGCCACATCGAAAATCGCTGTGAGTGGAAAACGACGTATGTGGTAATATTCCTAACGTCTGTTCCTTCTCGTAAGACTGGAACATCCTCTTGGTGTAGTGACTAGTATTTCCTGGCTGTAACACAATAAGTCCACATTTGATTCCCGGCTCAAAGAGGCAATTTAAATCTCTCTTAGGATTGAGACGGGGTATAACTTAGTAGAGAAAAGTTCGATTCCCAACTAAATCATTTTAGAAGAGGATTTCCATGATTTCCCACTTGAGGGAAATGTCGGGATTATTCGGAATTTAAGTCCAGGGCTGCTTCTTTCACAATCCTCGTCTCAATTACAAAACCACACACTTTTTACAGACACCACAATAACACTTACTATAAGGTAAATCCTATGTATATACAGGCCTATATCGGATTTCGTGTACACCAAAGTACATGGGGAAAAATAACTATGATTTTTCAAAACTCTTAAATGTATCATCAGCAACAACAACAATAACGAAAGAATGGACATCAGCCCACAATCTATACACAGACTCCACTTTAAAATGTCATAATAATAATAATATAATATCGTATGGCCTCGGATGCCGGGTGCAAGCTTCGTAATTTGACACCCAGAGGGTAGCTTGCATGTCGAATTTCGTTGTTCCTTGAATCACTATGAAAGTCAAGGAGGGTAGATATCTAAGCTCCTTGAACACTATAGCGCTTTCCAGTAGAGAAATGAGGAACTTTGTGTTGCCGGAAACTGTCGAGATTAATTTTGCATTATGAACACGGCCTACTGAATTCAAATGGGTTCTTTGACATGCCAACATCGTATGACATGCGGGTCGTATTTTTACCGCCGTTCAAAAATCACTTACCACGGCCAGGAGCGAACTTTAAAATGTTGATAGCTTGTAATCATTTGTCGAAATTCAAATCTGTCGTGGATTTCCGTTTCTGGAATACCAATTTGCATCAGGTCTCTCTCATATCTTAGAACCATCTCCACTTGGTTGCCTTTGGCTTCGTTAAATTCCAGATTTCTACGTCAGTCAGTCGTCAGTCATGCTGAAGATTGCCTGTAAAACAGGAATCTTTTCTTTTTGATTGACGACATTATTGGTGTATAGTTCTTAATTTGATCTCCATCATACTCAGCCATCAACCCATCTGCTTCCTATTATCTTCAGTAATATCCTTCGTTCCCTTTTTAATAATGTATCGACTTGTCCTTGTCAATACTAAGTAATTATTATTATTATTATGTGACATGTTATGCTTAACTAAGGAGCGCGTTATAACTTATTTAGCACAATGTTTCCTCTTTTCTTCCCAATATACCTTCATTTTTTCACTGTGTTCTCTTTCTGACATCCTGTATTCTTGTTTCTAGGTATATTTGTGTCTGTTTATTAGGGTTCTAACTTTTGTTCTATTAAAGAAAGCTTTCCAGTTGATCAACACGAATTGTGCCTAATTACATTAGGTGAGAAAACAACTATTTATATGCGCTAACACGAAACATATTACATAAGATATGAAAAAACAAGATGTTCATTAAAGAACATATAGCCTACATTCTCCTAAATGCATGGGTATTGTTATAACTCGTTGTCCTTTTCAAAGAGTATAATTGAATGTTGGATGTAGTAGCTCGTTGAAATACAACGTGCTATACGGATATTAAATATGAATATGAGGTGCCCTTTGCTAGTGCTATCTCTATAAAAAAAATGTCATTCAATTCAATTTCACTGTGTTTGAATTGATATGGCGAATCGATTTGCACAAATACATGGCCGCTATATGCAAACTATTTGGCTGATGACCTTGCAGTTCAGTCAAAAGATGCCTCCCACACAAAAGTATGTTGTTGCAAAATTTGGTAGAGATCAAATGATTAGGTTGTCGTAATTTGATTTAAGCTTTTAACATTTGGGTGGCCGCCATTCCGTTTCCGTCAAGATGGCGGCAATATGAAACATGACACTGAGGTGCCCTTTCCTAGTGCTACTTGTGAACCAAATTTCGTTCAATTCGGTTTTACCGTGTTTTAATTGATAGGGGGAATCGATTTGCACACATACATGGCCGTCATATAAAAAGTATTGGGCTGATGATCTTGTAGTTTGGTCAAAATATGCTTCCCACGTAAAGGTATGTTGTTGCAAAATTTGGTGGAAGTTAGTCGTGATTTGATTTAAGCTTTGGCATTTGGGTGGCCGCCATTCCGTTTCCGTCAAGATGGCGGTGATATGAAACATGACACTGAGGTGCCCTTTCCTAGTGCTACCTCTGAACCAAATTTCGTCGGTTTTACCGTGTTCGAATTGATAGGGGGGGGGGGGGCAGACATTCAGAGTACACACACACACTCACAGACACACACACAGACAGACACACACTTTTTGGCCCTGTGTTGATCTCATATGTCTACTTTCATTTTTTGCAAAAATCGAAAGTAGGCTAATAAGAGCTTTCGTGTACAAAAAATATATAGGAGGTGCTTAAATGGATGACATGTTTCGAACGTCAAGCGTTCATCTTCAGATCCTGTAAGGCTTAATTAGTGTACGAAGTTTATGAATTACAATTATGTACAAATATGTATACAATGTTAAACTTATTTACAGACAGTATAGTTCACTTCTATTATTGTTGTGTTATTATAATTATTATTATCATCATTAATGTAATTTAAGTTGTTGTATGTGATTATATTGAATTACTAACAGTAGTACCCGGCTTCGCCCGGTGGATTTATTTGTTTTATGGATGATAATGAATACTACTACAGAACTGGAGCGCTCAAGTAGAAGGATCGGAAACAACCAACGCTTATTGCAGCTGATAACCACAGTACACTGCACCAACACTATCGCCCTTATACAGAGGCATACTATTGTCATGATGATAACTGTTTTAAGGGGCCTAACAAAATTTTTTGTACTAATTACTCCCCGTGACTGCAATTAAGCAGCTCACAATTCTACACCAGAACACTGGTAGGGGCGACGAGATGCAGCCCGCATTGCCTGTCAACAATAGACTTCGGTATTATTGAAGCTGTTCTGGAGCGCTTGTTCTTTCGACTTACTGAACAAAAAGCTATCTTTAAGGTTACCTGAGAAGTGTACCCTAATGCTACATAGACTCAACTATTCTTCTTGAATCAGGCTATCATATACAGACATAATTTCTCGAATCCGACTGGTAGTTCCAGAGATTATCGCGTTTAAACACACAAACAAACTCTTCAGCTTTATTATATTAGTATAGATTATTGTGAATGTGTTCAGGAATGATGTTGTTAATTATATTCTAAATTAACTGTTCTTATTTAAAATGGTGACCTATTGTATGTGGTTATATACATTGCACTATAATTGTTACGAACAGAAACGTCACTTCGTACTTATTCGGGAAAATGAAAAGATATTTATTCACAAGAAAAAATGCACACACATTACAAATAACACTCAAAAGACTCCATCTTGGATGCACTGTTCCTTGTCCTTCTTTTCTCACAAAAGACAAAAATAACTGTTGCCAACTGTCTGTCACATCCTCCCACCGTTGAGGAAAGACATCCTCAACAAGACATCCTCAACTACTCCACATATCTTGCAGGAACGTTGACAGTTCTACCCGAACGTGTAGTCTTTGGGGGTTGAACACCAGTTCCAGTCGGCTCTCCTAAAGCAGTAGCCGTTTTCTTATTCAAGCCAGTCCTTAAAGGTGTGCTGTCTTCATCAGGTACTTCTAGTGGGTAGAGTCACTGTATCGGTCTCAAGAGTTCTCCTTTTGATGTAACAACCCTTGCAAGTCTTGTATTACCATCAGTTCCAGGGAACAAGTCCACAATTTTTCCAAGGGGCCAATCTATCCTCTTAGTGCCATCTGATCCAACTAGGACAATGTCACCTCTCTTGAACAAAAGAGTTGGTTTACAACTCGGTTTACCGAGTGCCAAAAGTCCCAGATATTCCTGCTGGAATCTTTTTTTCAATGCCATTCTTAGGTTCAGAAGATGACGATTTCTTTGATTCAGGGTTATAGTATCCAATGCATCACATTCTGGAACTCCAGTTGTCTTAATTTCTTGTAGAAAGCAGGCAGGGGTGAGTGGACTTATATCTTCACATCCATCGGTCAGATATGTTAGCGGTCTTGCATTTATGGTGGCTTCTATACTGCAGAGAAGGGTAAGCATTTCTTGGTAAGTTAGACAGGCTTTACCCAAAACTCGTTTCAGAAGCTGTTTAATTAGATGTATTAACCTTTCCCAGAAGCCTCCCCACCAAGGAGCACTAGGGGGATTAAATCTCCAAGTAATACGTTCAACCGAATGGTGTTTGGAAATATTCTCCCAGTCAACACTTTGAAACGCGTTATCTGTACCCGTGAAATTTGTACCATTGTCTGAGTAAATCACAGAGGGGCGTCCTCTTCTTGCTACAAACCGCCGGAACGCTTGCACAAACGCCTCTGTGGAGAGAGAAGTAACCATTTCGAGATGAACAGCGCGATACACCGCACATGTGAAAACTACAATCCAAGCTTTACTTTCATCCCTCAGGAACACCGGACCTGCCAAGTCCACTCCTATCACTTCAAATACACAGGCTTCCCGTATGCGGTCCAGGGGCAGAGGGGCCTGAGCGATTTCGGTATGTTGTCCATCATGCCTCCGGCACTTGACACATTTTCTTATAATTTTTCTAACTGTCCTCCTTCCACCGATGATCCAGAAGCGTTGTCTCAGATGATTAAGAAGAAGTTGTACTCCAATGTGATTTTCTTTCACGTGCTCATCCATAATCAAGCGAGAGGTGATGACATGGTTCACCGGGAGAATCATTGGGAACCTGAATTGCTTCAAATCTTCTCGCAGTAGTAGTCTCGTTTTAACCCTGAGAACACCATCTTCCAGGAATGGATGTAGTGAAGATAGACGTTTATCAACTAATCCGTGGAAGCTTTCTCGTTGAATTATAGAAATGAGTCTAATTTCAGCCCTTTCTAACTCTTCAACTTGCAGATTTTCTTGCGAGATCCTCTCACGTCTAAGACAATTCTTACAGAAACGAAGAATCCATGCGATTAGATGAACTATTCTGTGATAGCTGGAAAAATACCTGGCATACCAGAGGGGACCTTCATTGGTTGCAGTCATAGAATTCACAGGGTTTTTCTTCATTTCCTTTGCGATACTCTCTTCGTCATACACCACTTTTGTTTGAGGCCAACAATCTGGAGATTCGTACAACCAGGCAGGTCCCTCCCACCATCGAGAGGCTACTAATTGCGAAGCAGAACAGCCACGTGACGGTAAATCAGCTGGATTCAATGAACCTGGAACATGTCGCCAGCAGTTTAAATTGGTCAAATTCCTGATCTCATTCACACGATTGCGGACAAACACCGACCAGTTCTCAGTCCTGCAGATCCATGCTAGAACTGTGGACGAGTCAGACCAGAGAAAAAACTCATGAACTTCCAGTGAAATAGATTCCAACACACATTTAAGCAACCGTGCACCAATTGTAGCTGCCAGCAATTCCAATCTGGGGATTGTCACTTCCTTGAGGGGGGCCACACGAGATCTTGCATCACATAACTGTACACTCACTTGATTGTTGGAATCGCATCTTATGAAGACTACTGCTGCGTATGCAAGTTGGCTGGCATCACAGAAGACATGAATTTGCACATGGTCACTTCTTCCAAACCATCGAGGAATCTTGATTTCTACCAGGTGAGGTAGATCCTTTACCCAGGCCAGAAACTCGTCTCTGGACTTCTCATCAACTGCACTATCCCATCTTATATGAGTCTTCCAGGTTCTTTGAATCAACAGTTTAACACAAAGGGTGACAGGACATGTCACACCAACTGGATCAAAAATTCGATGTGCGAGTGACAGAATTGTCCTTTTCGTCACTTCTCCCACCTGAAGGCTATTCAACCAATGCAAATTTAAAGTAAGTGTATCCTCCTGTCGATCCCATAACAGTCCCAAAACAGATGAAAGGGTAGCAGACTGGTCATCATCCTGAGAGAACTGCCATCCCCTCAAATTAAAACTGCCTTCTGATAATACCCTACTAGCTTGATTGATAAACTCGCCCACCTCCGATTCCCTGTCAAGGCTAGTGACAACGTTGTCCACGTAGAAGCTCTGTAGAAGTCTCTCGATGAATAGGGGATTGAATTGCGGGTTTTCCAAGTACTTCTTCAGGTGATACTCCAAGACAGCCACCAGGAGAAACGGACTACAAGTTAAGCCGAAAACCAGCCTGGCATGCTTGAAGATCTTGTAATTATTCCCAACGTCCTGCCACATCAGGAAGCAGATATAGTTTCGATCTTCTTTCCGTATGCTTATCTGAAGGAAGGCCTTCTCAATGTCTGCAATAATTCCTACTTTCCTCTCTCGGAATCTAAGAAGAATAGCAGGGATTAGCTCAATCAGGTTGGGGCCATCATACAAACAATCGTTCAAAGCAGGGGTTCCCGCTTCCTTCGCTGAGGCATCAAATACAGGACGAACAGGTGTCGTTGAACTACTTTCCTTCACAACAGCTCGATGCGGTAGATAGTGTCTGAAGTTTTCATCCTCCTGAACCGGTTCAATAACGCCACTCCTTTCCCACTCGTTGAAAATATTTTCATACGTCTCGCCTAGTCCAAAATTTTCCACTTTCTTCCTTGTGTTGACTAACCTCTTCTCAGCCATGACCCTGTTAGATACAAGAAATGATTTGTTTTCTTTCCAGGGTAAATGGACTTCATACCTAAATTCTCCATTAATAGACACGGTTTTCTGAAAGTGCTCCATTGTTGCAAAGTTTTCTTCAGTTTTAGTTTTCTTTACGGCAGGATCGCTGATACCTAGCACGTCCAGTTCCCACAGATTTTCAACTGAAGCATCTCTGATAAAGAGAGAAGTGACGAGGTTGGTCATGCTTGATTGATCTCCGGAAACTACTTTACCCATCACAGTCCACCCCAGCAGAGTCTCAATACATACAAGACCATTGCTTAGTGTACACGTTTGTCCAGTCATTAACTTTCCAGCGATATCAGCGCCTATTAATAGTTCAATGGGACCTTCAGTATCATAATTCTGTATCCCTTTTGCTCTTAGTTCTTGCAACAATGGGCCCTTTAACATAGTATTGTACCCTGTAATTACTTGTTGCCCTAAGACTTCAAAATTGCAGGCATAAGGCTTTCCTAAACTCTCTATGTAGATCCTATAGCACATATGCTGTCTCTCTTCGGTGACTACCCCACCAAATAGTGAATGGCGTAGCATTTCTGTGCGATGACTACTGTAACCTAACTTCTGTGCCACTGATTCAAGCATATAAGATCTCTGACTGCCAGTATCCAGTAGAGCCCTTACCTCCATTGCAGAGGATTCTCCAATGACCTTCACCTTTAATGTTTGCAAAATAACACCTTGCACACCACTACGTTCTTCATTTGAAATCAAAGAGTGAGACTGAAGTTTCTCATTGGTAGCTTCAGAGGAATGTGTTGGGCCCAGACATATTAGGCTGTTATGTTTTTTGCTACAGGAATCACATTTTAACTGACTTCTGCACATCTTTGAAACATGTCCTTTCTTCAGACAGAGAAAACATGCTCTCTTATTCTTCACAATTGAGACTCTCTCCTTTAAAGCCATCTGCTTTGCCACGGAGCAGTTTGAACTAGCATGGGACCTATCACAAAATATACAGTTTAGTTTAAGATTACAATCCACAAGTGCAGCTGCGGTAGGTGGCGATTCACTGTAAATGTCAATTTTCTTCGTACCTTTTGACTTGTCAGGATTCACATTGATGTTACCTTTACTTGGGATGGCCAGTTTGATCCTTTCCTCACTCTCTACTTCATTCTCCAGGAATTTCATCAAACCTTTAAGACGTTCACTAGGTTCACATTCCTTCCCACCGCCACTCCTCTGCCAGGCACGTAACACATCTATAGACAAGCATGATTCAATCATAGGAAATAACATTGCTGCATATTTCTCGGAAGTTACACCTAGGCTCTCCAAAGCACCAAGTTGAGTTTCGAGTCTGTCATATAATGATGAGATGTCAAGACTACTACAAGAATTCATCATTGTCAATAGTTCTCTAGTGTAGACTTCCACCAACAAAGAATCTTTGCCAAAACGTGATTTAAGTTTCTGTATTGCTTTAGGGTAATTTCCACTTGTGGCTGGAAAACTATCAACGATGTCGCGAGCTTTGGAGTTTGGCAATGTTGCTTGGATAAGATATTCGTATTTATCGGCATTATCTAACCCTTCATCTTCATCAATCTTTTGAAATTGATTCCAGAAACCTAACCAATCTCGTAGATTTCCACCAAATTTTCGGAATTCGATCTTTGGAAGGCGATATTTACTTTTTAGGTTATGAGTGTTACTGGTGCTTACTGTTGACTGGACTTCGTCTTCACGTTTTCTCTCCATTGCAAGAGCATCGGAAACAGCCGCTGCTAACATATGAAACTTGCGTTTATAGTCATCTACTCCGTCTACTTCTGTGATCAGGTCTTCTTCTGACACCGCATCTTCCATGAGGTGTTGGAAGATCTCCTGGTCCAGATTACTTATGAGGTTAGCCTTCTCTTCCACTAAGGCGTAATCTCCTCGGATAGCGACTATGTCCTTTATTTCTTTCTCCAACAAAACTTGAAGTGAAGCTACAATTTTCGTGAACGATGCACGGTATACACCACGTTTTCTGATCAAACTTCGAGTATCGCTCATTTTCCTTTCTATGTCCTGTCACGGTCGCCAGATGTTACGAACAGAAACGTCACTTCGTACTTATTCGGGAAAATGAAAAGATATTTATTCACAAGAAAAAATGCACACACATTACAAATAACACTCAAAAGACTCCATCTTGGATGCACTGTTCCTTGTCCTTCTTTTCTCACAAAAGACAAAAATAACTGTTGCCAACTGTCTGTCACAATAATATAATAAGAAAGCCTCCATGGCTTAGGCGACAGCACGCCAGCCTCTCACCGTTGGGTCCGTGGTTCAAATCCCGGTCACTCCATGTGAGATCTGTGCTGGACAAAACGGAGGCAGACATGTTTTTCTCCGGGTACTCCGGTTTTCCCTATCAAATTTTCATTCCAGCAACACTCTCCACTATCATTTCATTTCATCTGTCATTCAATTCATCATTGCCCCAGAGAAGTGCGTCAGGCCTCGGCAGCCGGCACAGTTCATATACTCGCCGCTAGATGGAGGTTTCATTCATTCCATTCCTGACCCGGTCGGACACTGGAAGCAGGCTGTGGATTTTCATTTTCATAATAATATTATTTAAACGAATCTGTTGTTCGAAAACCTAAGTTCTATTGGCGTCCGGTCTTGCTCACCGTTCAACTCGGACTCAGAGAATGTCATTGGGCACAATTCGCTTCGACCGACCGGAGAGCTTTCGTTAATAGAACTAGGAAACACTGAAAAATGGCTTCTGTCACTGCAATTCTTGTTCTAATGTAAATGATTTCTTCGATAATACCAATTTATTGTAAGTCTTGTGTTATTTATACCAGCTAATTGTTGTCTCTTACCGATAGTGCACGGTTTATAATGTTCCTTTTAAGTCTATTGTCATCCATTCTGTAGACTATATGTGACTTGAAAACTTCAGTCTCTTTTTCTAATTGAATCTGTTATCTTTCAAGACTTTGATAAATGTCATACGGTTTCACTTTTTATCCATCCCCTGTTTTCGTATTGTGATCATTATTTATGTTTCTCTTGTTTCTCAATTGTTTTAAATTTGTTATCTGGATCCAATTATCATCAACGTATCAGATGCGTAAATTGCTTTTGGCTTGACGACAGGATTGTAGTGTCGTAATATTACGTTTGGATTTTTTAATTTATTTTAACGATTCCAGGTAATTTTATAAAAACAACTAGCTGCACCCAGCATGCATTGCAATGCCAATCAAAGAAAATGTTGGCGTTGTAACTTTGTTTGTTGACGTGCTTTTGGATACAAATATTTTTTTCATTTTCCGTTAACTGCCTCTAAATTGTTGTAAAATAGATTTACTATTTCAGAAACATTCGTGGGAGCATGCTCAACAACTCACCAAAGTTTCATCACAATCGGAAGAATGGTATATGAACGCATACGGGACTTTGTTTAAACGAATCGTGCGTCTTCACCCATTTGTTGAATCTATTCGTGCACTACCTATCGTAACATGGATTTAGTAAGTCAGAAATCTTTGCAGGAGTGTAGACAACAACTTATCAGAGTTTAATCGCAATCATATGAATGGTATATGAACGCATACGGGACTTTGGTGAAACGATTCGCATGCTGTCACTCATTTGTTGAATCTACTCGTGCGCCACCTATTGTAAAATGGATTTACTAAGTCAGAAACCTTCGCAGGAGTATACCCAATAACTCACCAAGATTTCATCGCAATCGGATGAATGGCATATTGAGCCCGCCTGAGCTCATGGCTCGGTGATATTCATGAGAATGATGAAGAACATGCCATGCTTTGTAACTGAACGCGCCCCGAAGCAGCGCGCGGCATGCGATGAAATTGGATGATGTCTTGACTTTGGACACTCACCTTTATAAATTTTTCTGAGCACAATCTATTACATTTATTGCTGTTAAAAGTCTCAGATCATTCCATGATGTAACTCTGCATAAAGGAAACATTTTGATGTTTACGTATTTTTATTTTACGGTAAAAGGTATTAACACCGCAGATTGGTGGCAGGAAATGGACAATCAACGACTCATGTGTCTGTCCGCACACTGCAAGTGAGCTCTATGATCACTGTCTACCTGTTAAGAAGCCGTCAGAGCTTAACGTGCTTGTATTGTCCGTCCTAGGGACGAAGAAATTTATGAGTCCACCCAAGGGGTGATGATATTTGGTGAATCGACAATCGTCGTGGAAAAGTATATTTTCGCACAAGTGTGCAGTGCTACGAGCCAAAAAAGTATATTTTATTCTGTGTAAAGTGAATATTTCTGTCCGCACGACAAATGACCACGTAATTCCGTACACGAGGCGATGGTGGAATCTACAAACATCAACGGTTTATTGCAAGGGAATTTAATTTGTGAATGCAAATCCAATTGTATTTATTATTCACCAAGTGCACGTGTAAAAGTGCTGAAATTTTCACCAGATTTTCAGGAATATTTTTGGTTGTTCAGGAACACAACATTTCTTCGCGTGGTCAACATAAAAACCAAAGTCCACGTAGTGCCTGAAACACTGCATAATTTTAGGTATATTTCATTAGAAAGCTAACTATTGCAATGGGTACCATGTTTCGACTTCCGGAAAATTTCGACATATCTTCGCGTTTCACATCACCCAGACCCCAAGACCACCGTCAGTTCAAAAGTTTATATATAATTTATGTATATATATATATATATATATATATACTAGCTGAAGTACCCGTGCTTCGCTACGCGTCATAAATAAAATAAAATGTGAAGGTGACAGTTAAAACATGGGATAGGCGAGGTGCTGCGCAGAAGGAGATTAAGGATGGAACATTTTGTCCAACTACACCTCTCGGCGTTGACCGTGTTTTAAAGCACACATTTACTTTTTACTCGCTAACGGTTGGAGATACCTTTCGGATAGAAAATGTAATTTTAAACCTCGTATATGCCATCAAAAGTTGCTATTTCTTAGCGTTCTCATTTTATTTGAAATGGAAATATGAAAGTTTTAAACCAAAGGGTGTAGTGACGTCACTAAAATGGTCGCCATCTTTAAATAGTGCAAAGTATTGAAATCAAAAGTAACCTATATGTTAATCAGGTAAATCAGCTACTTCCATGTAAAATTCATGTAAATCGGACCAGTGGTACTTGTGTGATTGAGTAATACACAGACACACACCATCTCATTTTTAGAATCGCTTCGCTCGCGTCATAGTCGTGTCATATTGTTATTCAATGAAATGCAGGTTTAACCCCGTTAACACCCCTTTAGAACCTGAATATCCAAAAATCCCTCCTTAGACGATTTCGGCACACAACAAACATATCCCCAAAATATCATTCTGCTAATTGTGGTGTTTGAAGCCATATTTTCAGTGTTGCCTTAGTAAACAAGAGTTTAGTGCTTTTCAGTTCGTCAACACGAATGTACCCAAAAGAGATGGGGCAGAGTGGAAGGCGAGTAGACACACGTTATAATGAACATAGGAATGCGATAAGATACGGAACACATTCAGCCGTGTGCGAACATATGTGTGACGCAGGGCACAGCTTTACCAACATAGAGTCGGACCTTAAAATAATCCATCACGAATCGAAAGGCAGAGCTCTTGACATAAAGGAAGCAATCGAGATACACCTAGCCAAACGAAACAATCCCAACAATCTAAATGAACACACGTTCATGGAGAGCTCACCCCTCTTCACGCTACTAAAAAACACACCCTGTCGGAAACAAAACACAATTTAGCGGCACAGCCAAGCTAGATAAAAAAGGGGGGAAATTAGGGGGTTTTTAATAGGTAAATGTTATCTGGATCAGGTGTACGATGTACTTTGCTTCTGCAATAAACCAAGGCCCATATTCGCGGCAGTATTAAAGGTGCCGGGACGTCCTCATAAGACCGTCAACGCTTAGTTCGAATGGGTTATGCTCCACGCGTGGCGAGGGCCAATCCACGGTCTTTAATAGTTGTGGACCCACCTCATTCAATAACATACATCTTATCTAGGTTGGCAACACCTCACATAAACACATCGCTATCACTCCCCACAGCACGTAGGGACAGGGGGGAGGAGGCAGGGGAAAAACCAGTCGTTAAGATAACCACCGCAGTCGACCGCACAGCGAGTTCCAGTGAGCACGAAAACTGCGAGTAGCTGTAATACGGAAGACAATCAGATAAGTAGTTAGCCAAAAATTTTATAGTTTAACCATAGTTTACAACCATATAATCTCTCTAAAGTACAATCTCCGGATAGCTATCACCATTTAGCATTTCACCTAACATATATACTGCATTTAGCATACACTGACAGTTGCTGTACCAATACTGCAACTAAATAATTGTACATATTGTAAATATTTTCACCTGTATTTCAAACATGGATTTTGTAGCCTAAGTGTAATGGATCTGATGATGATCGCTTGACGATCGAAACTGGTCATCCTAGTGTTTTATTAATCTCATGTAATTTATTTCAGGATTAGGGCATAACCCATCTCTTTTGGGTACATTCGTGTTGACCGACTGAAAAGCACTAAACTCTTGTCATTCTGCTAACATTAATAGTTTGGGTTGGTCGATGAGAGTGAACATCCAAAAATCCTTCCTTAGTGGATGTTTTTCTTCCAGAATTTCACCCCTCCCCATAGGTCCCTTAAATTGGATTAGTGAAAAAAAACGGTCGAACATCTATTTATTTTATTTATTTATTTATTTATTTTTAAGCTGATGGATTTCCTCCGAGTTTCAAACTCCTCGCCTATGTCGTTTAAGAGATACACGCTCCGTTAAGAATCTTTCAACCCCACTTTTCATCCCTTTTACCTCATAATATACACTACATCGAAAAACCATTTGACATGTGTCAGCTTATTTTTAATGATTAGTATATATGCCAAATATCACATCCCCAAATGAAACCACTCGTGAGATATTGTTATTCAATGAAATGCACGTTTACCCCCTTAACACCTATTTAGAACCTGAATATTCAAAACTCTTTCCTTAGTGGACGTTTTCGACATACAACGAACATATCCCCAAAATTTCATGTTTCTAACTTCAATAATTTTGGCTTGGCGATGATGAGTGAGTGATTCAGGACATTTTCTTTAATTTATTTTTGATAATTTCACCCCTCCCCATGAACCCCTTAAATTGGATTAATAAAACAAAAGGTCGAACACCTATTTACTTATTTGAAGCTGTTTTCGCCCTGAGTTTGATGAGTGAGTAAGTGAGTCAATCAGTTAGGACACTTTCTTTCCTGATTTTTTCCCCAGAATTTCACCTCTCTCCAAGGGCCCCTTAAATTAGAATTATGAAAAAACGGTCGAACACCTATTTACTTGTATTTTAAGCAGTTTTTTCCCGCCGAATTTCAAACTTCTCGCCTATGTCGTTTAAGAGATACACGCTCCGTTAAGAATCTCTCAACCCCCAATGTTCACCCCTTTCACCTCATAATATACACCACATCGATAAACCCTTAGATGTATGTCTGATTATTTTTAATGATTAGTTTATATACCGAATATCACATCCCCAAACAAACAACTCATGAGATATCGTTATTCAATGAAATGCACGTTTACCCCCTTAAATTCTCTTTAAAATCCGAACAAACAAAAACCATTCCTTAGTTGACGTTTTCGACATACAGCGAACATATTCCCAAAATTACATTTTTCCAACTTTAATAGTTTTCGCTGGGCGTGATGAGTGAGTGAGTCAGACAGGACATTTTCTTTCAATTATTTTTACCAGAATTTCACTCCTCCCCATGGGCCCCTTAAATTGGATTGATGAAAAAACTCTTGAACACCTATTAACTTATTTTTAAGCTGTCCTTTTCCCCCGAGTTTGATGAGTGAGTGAGTTAGTCAGTCAGTTAGGACACTTTCTCTCCTTTTCCCCCCAGAATTTCACCCCACCCCATTGGTCCCTTAAATTAATTTATGAAACAAGATGTTCAGTAAAGAACATATAGCCTACTTTCTCCTAAATGCATGGGTATTGTTATAACTCTTTGTCCTTTTCAAGGAGTATGATTGAATGTTGCTTGTAGTAGCTTGTTGAAATATAACGTGCTATATGGATATTAAACATGAATATGAGGTGCCCTTTGCTAGTGCTACCTCTGTACCAAATTTCGTTCAATTCGGTTTCACCGTGTTTGAATTGATAGGGGGAATCGATTTGCACACATAATTGGCCACCATCCTCAAACTATTGGGCTGATGTTCTTGCAGTTTGGTCTGAATATGTTTCCCACATAAAGATATGGTGTTGCAAAATTTGGTAGAGACTAGATTATTAGGTTGGTCGTAATTACATTTTAGCTTTTAACATTTGGGTGGCCGCGATTACGTTTCCGTCAAGATAGCGGTGATATAAAACATGACACTGAGGTGCCCTTTGCTAGTGCTACCTCTGTACCAAATTTCGTTCCATTCGGTTTCACCGTGTTCGAATTGATAAGGGGAATCGATTTTCACACAACGATGGCCGCCATCCGCAAAATATTAGTCTGATGACCTATTAGTTTGGTCAAAGGATGCTCCCTCCATAAAGGTATGTTGTTGCTAAATTTGCTAGAGATCGGAAGATTAGGCTAATCGTAATTTGATTTAAGCTTTGAACATTTGTGTGGCCGCCATTACATTTCCGTCAAGATAGCGGCGATATAAAACATGACACTGAGGTGCCCTTTGCTAGTGCTTCCTCTGTACCAAATTTCGTTCATTCGGTTCCACCGTGTTCGAATTAATAGGGGGAAACAATTTTGATATAAAGATGGCCGCCATCCTCAAACTATTAGGCTAATGGCCTATTAGATTGGTCAAAGGATGCTCCCTCCATAAAGGTATATTGTTGCAAAGTTTGGTAGAGATCGGATGGTTATGTTAGTCGTAATTTGATTTAAGCTTTAAACATTTGTGTGGCCGCCATTACGTTTCTGTCAATATGGCGGCGATATAAATCATGACATTGAGATGCCCTCTGCTAGTGCTATCTCTGTACCAAATATCGTTCCATTCGGTTTCACCGTGTTTGAATTAATAAGGGGAATCGATTTTGACACAAAGATGGCCGCTATCCGCAAACTATCAGGCGAATGACCTATTAGATTGGTCAAAGGATGCTCCCTCCATAAAGGTATGTAGTTGCAAAATTTGGTAGAGATCGGATGATTAGGTTAATCGTAATTTGATTTAAGCTTTGAACATTCGTGTGGCCGCCATTACGTTTCAGTCAAGACGGCGGCGATATAAAACATGACACTGAGGTGCCCTTTGCTAGTGCTACCTCTGTACCAAATTTCGTTCCATTCGGTTCCACCGTGTTTGAATTAATAGGGGGAATCAATTTTGACATAAAGATGGCCGCCACCCGCAAACTATTAGGCTAATAACCTATTAGATAGGTCAAAGGATGCTCCCTCCATAAAGGAATGTTGTTGCAAAGTTTGGTAGAGATCGGATAGTTATGTTAGTCGTAATTTAACTTAAGCTTTGAACATTTGTAGGGCCGCCATTACGTTTCTGTCAAGATGGCGGCGATATAAAACATGACACTGAGGTGCCCTTTGTTAGAGCTACCTCTGTACCAAATTTCGTTCATTCGGTTCCACCGTGTTCGAATTAATAGGGGGAATCAATTTTGACATAAAGATGGCCGCCATCCGCAAACTATTAGGCTAATGACCTATTCATTTGGTCAACGGATGCTTCCTCTATAAAGGTATGCTGTTGCAAAATTTGGTAGAGATCGGATGCTTAGGTTAATCGTAATTTGATTTAAGCTTTGAACATTTGTAAGGCCGCCATTACGTTTCCGTCAAGATGGCGGCGATATAAAACACGACACTGAGATGCCCTTTGCTAGTGCTACCTCTGTACCAAATTTCGTTCCATTTGGATTCACCGTGTTTGAATTAATAGGGGGAATTGATTTTCACACAAAGATGGCCGCCATCCGCAACCTATTAGGCTAATGACCTAGTCATTTGGTCAAAGGATGCTTCCTCTATAACGGTATGTTGTTGCAAAATTTGGTAGATATAGGATGATTAGGTTAATCGTAATTTGATTTAAGCTTTGAACATTTGTGTGGCCGCCATTACGTTTCCGTCAAGATGGCGGCGATATAAAACATGACACTGAGGTGCCTTTTGTTAGTACTACCTCTGTACCAAATTTCGTTCCATTCGGTTGCATCGTGTTCGAATTAATAGGGGGAATCGATTTTCACAGAAATATGGCCGCCATCCGCAAACTATTACGCTGATGACCTATTACGTTGGGCAAAGAATGCTCCCCCCATAAATGTATGTTGTTGCAAAATTTGGTAGAGATCGGATGATTAGGTTAGTCGTAATTTGATTTAAGCTTTGAACATTTGTGTGGCCGCCATTACGTTTCCGTCAAGATGGCGGCGATATAAAACATGACACTGAGGTGCCTTTTGTTAGTACTACCTCTGTACCAAATTTCGTTCCATTCAGTTGCACCGTGTTCGAATTAATAGGGGAAATCGATTTTCACACAAAGATGGCCGCCATCTGCAAACTATAAGGCTACTGACCTAATCATTTGGTCAAGGGATGCTCCCCCCGTAAAGGTATGTTGTTGCAAAATTTGGTAGAGATCGGATGATTAGGTTAATCGTAATTTGATTTAAGCTTTGAACATTCGCGTGGCCACCATTACGTTTCAGTCATGATGGCGGCGATATAAAACATGACACTGAGGTGCCCTTTACTCGTGGTACCTCTGTACCAAATTTCGTTCCATTCGGTTCCACCGTGTTTGAATTAATAGGGGGAATTGATTTTCACACAAAGATGGCTGCCATCCGCAATCTATTAGGCTAATGACCTATTCATTTGGTCAAAGGATGCTCCCCCATAATGGTATGCTGTGGCAAAATTTGGTAGAGATCGGATGATTAGGTTAATCGAAATTTGATTTAAGCTTTGAACATTTGTGTGGCCGCCATTACGTTTTCTTCAAGATGGCGGCGATATAAAACATGACACTGAGGTGCCTTTTGTTAGAACTACCTCTGTACCAAATTTCGTTCCATTCGGTTGCACCGTGTTCGAATTAACAGGGGGAATCGATTTTCACAGAAAGATGGCCGCCATCCGCAAACTATTACGCTGATGACCTATTAGTTTGGTCAAAGGATGCTCCCCCCATAAAGGTATGTTGTTGCAAAATTTGGTAGAGATCGGATGACTAAGTTAGTCGTAATTTGATTTAAGCTTTGAACATTTGTGTGGCCGCCATTACGTTTCCGTCAAGATGGCGGCGATTTAAAACATGGCACTGAGGTGCCTTTTGTTAGTACTACCTCTGTACCAAATTTCGTTCCATTCGGTTGCACCGTGTTGGAATTAATAGGTGGAATCGATTTTCACACAAAGATGGCCGCCATCCGCAAACTATTACGCCGATGACCGATTGGTTTGGTCAAAGGATGCTCCCCCCATAAAGGTATGTCGTTGCAAAATTTGGTAGAGATCGGATGATTAGGTTAGTCGTAATTTGATTTAAGCTTTGAACATTTGTGTGGCAGCTATTACGTTTCCGTCAAGATGGCGGCGATATAAACCATGACACTGAGGTGTCCTTTGCTCGTGCTACCTTTGTACCAAATTTCGTTCAATTCGCATTCACCGTGTTCGAATTGATAGGAGGGGACAGACATTCAGAGTACACACACTCACACACACACAGACTCACACACACACAGACACACAGACTCACCCACACACATACACACACACTCACACAGACTCACACACATATACACACACAGACAGACACACTTTTTTCGCCCTGTGTTGATCTCATAAATCTGCTTTCATTTTTTGCAAAAATCGAAAGTAGGCTAAAAATGGACTCCAAATGACAAGAAGGTTACCGTCATCATAAGACAATAAAATGTTTAAAAAAATATATGCTTATAATGACGAAAAACAAAGTTATTATAAATACTTTCTCGCAATAAATGAGGTCTGATCCTTCTACGAAAACCTGCATATTCTGCCTTCTTTCGCCTATCCCCAAGTTTGTCCGGTGAAATCTACCTCCGCCTTCCGGCATGCCGAGAGGACTATTTAGCCTATTTTCAATTTTGAAAAAAAATAGGCTGATGAGATCACCTTTTGGCCGTGTGTGTGTGCGTGTGTGTGTGTGTGATGTGTGTGTGTGTGTGTCCCTAATAAAATCTAAACGGCTGGAGCGATTTCAATGAAACTCGGTAAGTTCATAGCGCTATTCCCGGCGACCTCGACCGTGCCCTTCAAATTTCGTTACGCCTCACCAATCCAACATGGCGGCTGTGCGAAATATTTCACTAGCATTCAATATCTCCGAAACTATTACCGATATCGCCCTGAAATTGTGTACTGTGATAAAGGGCACTACTAGAAGTTCATCTATGGGTCTTTCAAAAACTTGGTGACTACAAAATCAACATGGCGGCCAAGCGAAGTTGAGACTTTTAAATAGACTTTTCTCGCGATTTAACTATCCAAACGTAATGACATTTGGTACATCAATTGCTTATACACATAGTAATGCATTGAAGTCTAATTTAGTTCAATTGTTTACATAACCTCAAAATGGCGGCTGTGCGAAATATTTCACTGACATTCTATATCTCCGAAACTATTACAGATATCACCCTGCAATTTTGTACGGTGGTAAAGGGTACTGATACAAGTTTATCTATGTATATTTCATAAACCTGTAAAGTACAAAACGAACATGGCGACCAAGCGAATTTGAAATATTTTAATAGACTTTTCTCGTGATTTAACTCTCTGAGCGCCGTGAAATGTGGTACAGTAAATGATTTTGCAGTTTGTAATGCACTGCCATCTAACTTAATTCAATTGTTTACATAACCTCAAGATGGCAGCTGTGTAAATTTTAAAATTAAGTTTTTATTTCTTGTGTCGTAATCATGCGATCGAAGTGAAAGTTTGAATAATGAACCTAGGCAATAATTGTCCTTGAATGGTACATAACTCTATGGCCTATACATATCTTCTTCTTCTTCTTTACCTTCGGCTTTTCCCAATTAATTGGGGTCGCCGGAGCCAACCAGGCTCATTTTGGTTTTGGCCGGGGATTTAAGGCCGGATGCCCTTCCTGACGCCACGTGATTTTTCAGGTGAAAATTTCACCCCGTTGTCACCGGGATTCGAACCCCGGCCGTCCGAGTGAAAGACGAGCAGCTAAGTCTATGGCCTATACATAAAACAATCCTAAATGACGAGCTTCCGAAATATTTAGACGGTTCTCAGTATCTATGAATCTTTTACAGCAACCAAATTGAATTTTTTATGTTCATAGAGACTATGAACATATGTTCACCTATAGGACTTTCAGTAACCTGGTGAGCACAAATCCAACATGGCGGCGACGCGAAGTATAAATATTTAAATGGACGTTTCTCGCGAATTAACTATCCGAGTGCCGTGAAATGTTGCACGTTAAATGCTTATACAAATGTTGATCCACTGGCATCTAATTTATTTCAATTGTTTGCATAATCACAAGATGGCTGCTGTGCGTAATTTTAAAATCTCGTTTTTACTTCTTGTGTTCTAATCATGCGATTGAAGTTTGAATAACACACGTACACAATAATCTTAATGTAATAGTACAAAAATAAAAATCCAACCTGGCGACCATCTGAAATATTTAGACCTTTCTCAATATCTACGAATCTGTTACAGCAATTAAACTGAAATTTTGTATGTTGATAGAGGCAATTAACATGAGCAGGATATATGAAAATAGGCTTTATAGTTCTTCACGGAACTACTTGCTTATAATTCACAAACCTTCAATGTGTGAACATGCACGCAAAGTTAACTACATTCTTCGATACACTTTGCAAGTGATTTTCAGTGCCAGATTACTGTGATTTCCTCGGTTAAAATTACCGCTAGGATCAGTGATTGCCGACACTATTTGTCGAGTAGAGTCTGTGAAGCAGACCTCTAAAAGGCCATTTTATTATCAGTCTGCAAAATTGGAGCCAGTGAATTTCTTATACTGTGCAAATATAACTAGATTCTGTGAAACGCGTGTGAATTCATCACTCTGCATTATCTTAACGACGACCACGTCTACATGATGATTACACCAGTGAATACCATCAGTGTAATGGAGAAAACCCCCATCATGTGAGGGGGATATCTAAGAAGAGACGACTACTTCATTGCAGGAGATCTGACCATCAACTTTATGGGATATGGAGCCCACAAGTCCATCAACCCACCAGCAGACCTCAAGGAGGAGATCTTGTTCGTGAGACCAATAGCAGAAGGAGGAGACTGGAACGAGAGAGACTCAATGCGCGAGTCTATTCTGGGAAATGATTGCCAGCCAACCAGGTCTCTGAAACACCTTCATTATCTTGGATTTACCATAAGGTGACTGCAATGTAAGTCCGCAATATCTATTTCTTGTACGGGTTGATCTGTGGTAGAGTAGTTAGTAGAAATTAACCAAACTAGTGACGACCAGATAGGTAGAAATTTATAGTTAGAACTGTTATCTTTTCTTCACAGTCACCATAATCCTATGGTGCATCTTGGAGGTGTCCGCAGGACGTTATGTCCTAAGTTTTCAGATAGACATGACCACAAACCACTTGGGTTTGGTTTGGTCGACCCTTCATAAGGGCCAAGTAGTTTTTGAGGATGGACAACCATCATTTTGTCATTTCATTGTGACCCCTTTTCGCAACACTTTCATTGACGCCACTGTTTTAATTTTTGGTCTTATTTATGGCCTAATCAGTTAATGACCGACCGTAGTCATTACCCATTATTCTTGTCATTATGTTGGACTGTTTGTGTCAGCTCAGAAGCCACATGTGTTCAAGCCAGAACCAAGTGGGGATTGTAGTAAACATGCTACTCAAGCATTGAATCCCGGATACCTTTCGTATCGTTTCCGACATCCTAGCAGTTTGTAGGATTGTCAAATGTCATTATATTTTGTTTTTGTGTCAAGTTATAGACACTTGAAAGTTTTGTGAAGCCATAATGTAAATATGAGAGGAGCGACATAGCTTTTGCCGACTCCAAAGCACTCCGCTAGCAGTGGAATGTCTTTAAAATATGTTCTTTGGATGTTTTTGTAACATAGCACATGATTGTACTCCGTATTTTTACGTGGTAAGAAAGCCACGAACCATTTACTGTTATTTATTATGATTAGTGAACCAGCGTAATTCACATTTGGACTTCTTTTTTTTTGTGAATTAGGCCTAACGGCTGTGAAATGTAATCCGTCGCCAGACGCGACATATGAGTAGTGTGTTATGACACACCGGTGTTAACGGCTTTTTACCAAGCCAAGAGTCCGTCCCGCTCTCAGCGAGACACTTGTTACTGTTTGACGAGACGCGCATGCGTACTCAAGTATTTTACCGTTTGGAAGGTTTGACTATTTCTAGGTCAAGGTTATCGAGTGTTAAGTTGTAATCAGATGTTTGCTCACGTCATTGGTCGAGCTAGGAACTTTTTGTACACGCTTCAGAAAGCGAGCTGTTTGAGCATTATAAGAGAGTGCATGTTTATGAAGGTAGGCGTTGTCTATTATTTAAGGTGATTTTGCCACCCTTGTTGAAGGCTTTCTATGTTAGTTTTAAGTGCCCGTGATGCACTGTCATACAGCTGATAGACCTGCGACTACTTTATTCCAGGATTAGCCTGAGGACTGATAGGAGAGCTGTGCTCCCCTACAGTATTTGTTGCAGCCGAGTCTTGCTAACTCGTGTTATTGTGTTTCCGGCCAGGTTTGAGCCGAGGTTGTTTAATGATATTCTTTCAGTAGACTGCACACCGTTAAGCCTAGGTGTCCACTTCGAATCACCAGCAATCGTCATAAAACTACTACAACTTAAACCGTGCTTCTAATAATAACAACAACTAATTATTATAAATAATATGCTAATAATGACTGTGAATTAATCTTGATTTGCAATTTATCGCTCACTGACCGATTCTGTGGATGTGCCACATTTCCAACGGGAGATGACTGATAGACTTTTTATACACTATTCTGGGACGACGGAGCTCGTTCGGACCATTAGTTTTCAACTGGTGGCACACGACGCTCATGCGACATAAGTTGTGATTGTAATCGCGCCGTTGCCAACATAATTACATTGGTAGATGACCCAAGGATACAAACAGTATTCTTGCGAGTACACAGGCTGTTAATAAGAAACATTCCGAATGCAGTGTTCTATTTATTTATTTATTGTGTGTAATATTGTATAACCACCCATTGTACCTATAGCCAGTAAGAAGTGCTTTAGATGATTTTTTTTACTGGTTGTCACATAGCTTTTGCTATAATTGTTTGCCTGTTACGTCAGTCAGTCGCCGTAAACTTTGTTGTAATGTTAGGAATTAGCTAGATTCATTAATTATTTAAATGTAAATTTGGGAGTGGTACCATCGTAAATTCTTTTGCTTGATTGTTGTTAATTTAACTTCTTTTCATAAGTAACCCGTTTCATCTGTGTAGGGTGTACTTTTCGTGCCAATACCTTAGCTTTGCTATTTTTGTTTTCTTGTAATTAGATCTTTCGCGAGGGTTTAAACTTCAATCAGTGTAGGATTCTTGACCCATTATTTTCATTTTTTATTAGCTTGCGGGATTAGCCCGAAACAAACCCTCCGAACTAGGCTAGGTGTTTGTTAATTTTTAAATAAATTTTACCCGAGATTACATAAGTCTGGATGTTATTATTTTGTAGTTTAAGAGTTTTTGCGGTGTACTTCTTGGGTCATCTTGACATATAACTTGTCTGCCCAGATCGCCCCGGGATGATGCGTTTTCGTGCGCACTGACCTATAAGAAGTACATCCCATCTTCTCCGGCATGTGTTCGGATGATGAGTTGTCAGGGAATTCATTTCGGTTAGTGGCAACCCTAACAGCTCGTCTGACGGGCTCAATATGGACGCATGTGGGACTTTGTTGAAACGAATCGCGTGCCATTTTGTTGAAGCTACTCGTGCGCTATTTATTGTAAATTGGATCTACTATTCCTATAACCATCCCGAGAGTGTGCACAACAACTCACCAAAATTTGATCGCAATCGGATAATGGACGCATAAGGGACGAACAAACAAACATTCACTTTTATATACATAGTAGATAAACCCATGGCGCTACATCCCTTGAAGGGGCTAAGCCTACCAAGCTACCACTGTCCAACTATTAGGCCTGCACTGATGCGTGGTCTGTAAGTCGGGTCCCCTCTGCCGTAAATCTTGGTCTCCGTGACGGGGGTGCTGTCTCACTGTCAGACAGCTACTCAATTGTCCTGACGAGGCTGAGCGCTTCCCGTTCCAGCCTTCACGACAGTTTCTAAAATCCTTAACGGAGCCGGGAATGGATCCCAGGGCCTCCGGCTCGAGGCGGGTGCGCTACCCCAACACCTCGGGGCCGGCCGATATGATATAGTACATTATGCAACGAGCCTATAATGGCAATAATTAAGACACGAGTATGTTTATAAAACGAGCGTTTGCGAGTTTTATAATTTTCATACGAGTGTCTTAATTACCATTATAGGCGAGTTGCATACGACTGTTTATGTTCGACAATAATTATTATAACTATTTTATGTTCGAACATAAATATTCATAAATATCTCTCGAGATTTCGCCAGTTTTATGAAATGAAAAGAGTGCATGGGACGCACCGAATACCTTGTATTTGACCATGGCCACCTCGATTAACCCACGATGACACTAGGCCACGCAGTGACATTTAAATTAGAAGGCCTTGGAACTCAGCGCAGGTGCGATGCTATAGTTATCTAATTGGTCAAACAACTGTTTCTTGAGCTCTGATTGGTGGGAGAAACTGTTTCATAATGAAAAATAGTGTTATAATGAGCCTCATTATAGAACAGTTTTCTGACATAAACAATTTTACAATTCTTTCCCTGTTGGCTCCTGATTGCTTTTATCTACTTGAGGGATATTTCCAAATATGGCGATTAAAAGTTAGTTGTAAACTTCTGATTTAGTTCCTTCGATATATTTAGAATTATTGTTATTGCTACCGGCACTCTTATTAAATACGTAAGGATTAATTTTGTGGTGTTTAGCTATAGGTCACTTCAGCAGCGAGATATTTTGTTAGGTGTTCACAATGTGGCTATCGTGATTGCAAGCTAGAAACTGCTAACGAGGTACGCAAAGCACTATGAGCTTGTAAATCCATTTACGTTTATCGTCTTTCCTGCAACCGACTTGGCGTTATGACCATGTTAACCACCAGTGGGAATACAAGCTGTTCTGCAAATATTGTGCTCCCTCTAATTAATGTTATGGTGTTTGAAACCATTTTTCAGTGTTGCCATAGTAAAAAAAAGTTTGGTGCTTTTCAGCCAGTCAACAGGATTGTACCGACAAAAATTACATGAGATTAATAAAGATACTTGGATAACCACGGAAAATCACTCCGAGGATGGCTGAGGTAGGAATCGAACGCCCTCTACTCGTTTGGACCAGCCGATGCTGAGTAGACCCCGTTCCAGTCCTCAGACCAATTTTCAAATTTAGTGGCAGAGCCAGGAATCGAACCTCAGACCTCCAGTGTGGCAGCTAAGCACGATGAACACTACACCACGGAGGTAACCTAATAATAATAATAATAATAATAATAATAATAATAATAATAATAATAATAATACAGACGAAGACGTGTCACAGTGGTTAAAATCTTGCACCAAGAACTGGATAACAAATTTCAGCTTCTGGGACGTCATAAAATTCCATCCTAAAAGTACCTCTCAGAGTGCATCACGGAAAATAAAATCTATCGTCTCTGTTGGGATTGACCGATCGGACAGTTTGCCATAACAGGCCAGATATAAATAATTTTATTAATGGAGCCATTGGCCAGGTACTTTTATTTTCAGGTCAGGGAAGTGATATTGGAAGAAAATCGGCCGTGGAACTATTGAAAGAAACTGTCCCGGCATTTGCCTGGTGGAAAAAATGGGAAACCACAAAAGCCAGGACGGCCGAGGTGGGTTTCGAACCCATGCTCTTCCGATGCCAGCGAGGCACGAGGTAGTGCGTCAGCGCTCTCTGCCAGCGCGGCCGGTGACAGGCCAGATATTGTAGTCATCAATAAGAAGGTTAAGGAAGCCATCCTGGTTGAGGTAGCAGTTCCCAATAGCTACCACATAAAGTCAAAGCACGACGAAAAGATCTTCAATTAAGAAACCTATTGGAGCCTAACAGGAAGTTATTGTCTACTTTGAATCCGGTTAACTATCCCACACATTTACTTTTATCATTTCAAATGGTCTTGTCGACTTCGTCGTTGTGCTTGGGTCCTACGTTATGCGTTACGGTTACGGCGTGTATGACGTCATCATGTTGTTCAGTGCATATGCACCGAGTCTGAGTTTACTGCTGGGGTCTGGCGTTATGCGATACGGAGTCGGCGAGTGCGTGAAGTCAGACAGGAATACAGGGTGACTCCTAAAATAGTGTGCAAGATGGCAGATAAGAATACAGGGTGACTCCTAAAGAGATATACACGATGTCACCCAAGAATACAGGGTGACTCCTAAAGAGATATACAAGACGTCAGATAAGAATACAGGGTGACTCCTAAAGAGGTGTACACGATGTCAGATAAGAATACAGGGTGACCCTTAACGAGGTGTATAAGATGTCAGACAAGAATACAGGGTGACTCCTAAAGAGATATACAAGACGTCAGATAAGAATACAGGGTGACTCCTAAAGTGGTGTACAAGATGTCACACAAGAATACAGGGTGACTCCTAAAGAGATATACAAGACGTCAGATAAGAATACAGGGTGACTCCTAAAGTGGTGTACAAGATGTCACACAAGAATACAGGGTGACTCCTAAAGAGATATACAAGACGTCAGATAAGAATACAGGGTGACTCCTAAAGTGGTGTACAAGATGTCACACAAGAATACAGGGTGACTCCTAAAGAGATATACAAGACGTCAGATAAGAATACAGGGTGACTCCTAAAGAGATGTACACGATGTCTGATAAGAATACAGGGTGACCCCTTAACAAGGTGTACAAGATGTCAGACAAGAATACAGGGTGACTCCTAAAGAGATGTACAAGATGTCAGATAAGAATACAGGGTGACTCCTAAAGAGGTGTACAAGATGCCACACAAGAATACAGGGTGTCTCCTAAAGAGATATACAAGACGTCAGATAAGAATACAGGGTGACTCCTAAAGCGGTGTACAAGATGCCAGATAAGAATACAGTGTGCCTCCTAAAGAGGTGTACAAGATGCCACACAAGAATACAGGGTGACTCCTAAAGAGATATACAAGACGTCAGATAAGAATACAGGGTGACTCCTAAAGAGATATACAAGACGTCAGATAAGAATACAGGGTGACTCCTAAATCGGTGTACAAGATGCCAGATAGGAATACAGAGTGACTTCTTAAAGAGGTGCACAAGATGGTAGAGAAGAATACAGGGTGACTCTTAAAGAGGTGTACAAGATGTCACACAAGAATACAGGGTGACTTCTAAAAAGATATACAAGATGCCAGATATGAATACAGGGTGCCTCCTAAAGAGGTGTGGAGGATGTCAGAGCAAAATACAGGGTGACCTTAACGAGGTGTACAGTATGTTAGATTCAATTCAAATACAGGGTGACCCTTAAAGAGGTTTGCAAGATATCAGATTCAAATAAAGGGTGACGCTTAAAGAGTTGTAAAAGATGACAGACTCAAATACAGGGTGACCCTTAAAGAGGTGGCCGCGCGGGAAGCCTAAGTTAATGGGTAATGGAGTCTGTTGAAAGAGTCCTGGGGCTTCGAGCGAAGCGAGAAGCCCTCCTAAGTCTTTCTAACATGTATGGCATTTGTAGCATGCGTCATTTGAAATGATATAATGTTTGGTCTCTAAATAAGGTTTTGAATATTCCCGAAGGGAATATGATGTAGTTTCCATTTGAGCGGATGAATTATCAATAAATGATAAAAATGGTCCGGTTAGCTCAAACAATGCCAGCGTTTCACCCCAGTGTGCCGTTGGGCTCGTCAGTTGGTACAGACACACCTACCAATACGCGTGGCTAGCACATACTGAGAAGGCCATGCAAGACACAAAACACAAGCAAAATGGAAACTACATCATATTCCCTTCGGGAATATTCAAAACCTTATTTGGATTGCCAAGGTAAGGCTTTTGTTTTTATGAAAGGGAGTTTTACTCCCGTAGCACATTGGCATGCTCGTGACGTCAATACTGCTTGTATTTTGTGTCTTGCATGGCCTTCTCAGTATGTGCTAGCCACGCGTATTGGTAGGTGTGCCTGTACCAACTGACGAGCCCAACGGCACACTGGGGCGAAACGCTGGCATTGTTTGAGCTAACCGGACCATTTTTATCATTTATTGATAATTCATCCGCTCAAATGGAAACTACATCATATTCCCTTCGGGAATATTCAAAACCTTATTTGGATTGCCAAGGTAAGGCTTTTGTTTTTATGAAAGGGAGTTTTACTCCCGTAGCACATTGGCATGCTCGTGACGTCAATACTGCTTGTATTTTGTGTCTTGCATGGCCTTCTCAGTATGTGCTAGCCACGCGTATTGGTAGGTGTGTCTGTACCAACTGACGAGCCCAACGGGACACTGGGGCAAAACGCTGGCATTGATTGAGCTAACCGGACCATTTTTATCATTTATTGATAATTTGGTCTCTAAGACTGGCTGTATCTTTTTTTTAATTTTTAATTCTTGTATAAGATATTAACATGGAAGCCTCCGTGGCATAGGCGGCAGCACGCCGGCCTCTCACCGCTGGGTCCGTGGTTCAAATCCCGGTCACTCCATGTGAGATCTGTGCTGGACAAAACGGAGGCAGACAGGTTTTTCTCCGGGTACTCCGGTTTTCCCTGTCAAAAATTTCATTCCAGCAACACTCTCCACTATCATTTCATTTCATCTGTCATTCATATAATCATTGCCCCAGAGGAGTGCGTCAGGCCTCGGCAGCCGGCACAGTTCATATCCTCGCCGCTAGATCGGGGCTTCATTCATTCCATTCCTGACCCGGTCGGAGACTGGAAGCAGGCTGTGGATTTTCATTTCATAAGATATTAACATGGCAGTTCGTGTGCCTCGTCATACTCTGCAATGTGGTAAGGGCAAAAGTACAACAAAGTTAACAAAACCACCATAATTTGTTCTGGTTGCAAGAGGTGCACATGCGGAAAACACAGTAAAGAGCAGTCGTAGGCTCCACGTGTGTTTAAGATGATGAAGAGTATGATCAGTGAGTAATGCACTTTCTGAACTTCTTTTTTCAGGATTTTTTGATTTTGTTTGCGACTGTTTAAATTAAGTTATATTTTTTGCCATTATTATTATTTATTTATCGTATGGCTTTTAGTGCCGGGAGTGTCCGAGGACATGTTCGGCTCGCCTGAGTCTGTAGCTGCTTCCAGCGGACACCCTAAAGGGCGAGCTACAAGTTCCGTTCAATTTCAAGTAGTTCCAACTTTCGCCACCAGATATCAATGATACCTAGTGGTGAACGTTGGAACTTTGATAGAGCGTTCTGACGAAATCTAACCTAACAAATTTTGCTTTACACAAGTTTAGTCTATGAAAGGATCTTTAACATGCCATAAATCTATGACATGGGACCGCCGGCTTTACTTCCCCTCCGAAGGAAGGCATACTGAAGGATTTTTAACGCTCTTAAAAAATCCGACGACTTCGGCCGGGTTTGAACCCGCTATCTTGGGCATAGCAGTTCAGCATGCTACCGACTACGCCACCGAAGCCATTTAAGGTTCAAAATACAAGATATTTTGATCAAAGGATAATGCAAAGCACACAAAAGGAATTTATTATGGTAGCCCGTGGTTTGAAAAATATCATGGTATAGCTAGGATTAATGCAGAAAGCAGTCATCATTGCGACAACCTGATTACTTCAAAAACGCATGGACTGGTCAAAATTGTTTTTAAGGTGATGACTGAGCTCTGATTTCTTATAATCTGTGTAGTTGCCATATATTTTCCAGATAATGTTCAGAGAGTGTTCGTACTCAGATTTCCCTCCAGGTGGCTTTTCCCACGGATTCAGCGAGGGATACCACATTTACCGCCTCTACGGGCAGTGTCCTGGAGCCTTACATCAACTCGGGGATACAACTGGGGAGGCGGGAGTAGCGCCTCGCCCATGCAGCCTCGCCTGCAAAGCGAACAGGGGGACTCATGAGGGATGGGACAGGATTGGAAGAATGGGAGGTATAGACAAGGAAGGGGAAGGAGGTGGCCGTGGCCTAACGGTAGGAACTATCCTGGCATTTGCCCGAAGACAAAGTGGGAAGCCACGGAAAAATCACTTCGAGGATGTCTGAGGTGGGAATCGAACCCCCTCTACTCATTTGGACCACCGGAGGCTGAGTAGACCCCGTTCCATTCCTCATACCTCTTTTACAAATTTCGTGCAGAGATGTGAATCGAACCTCGGACCTCCGGGGTGGTAGCTAAGCACGCTGACCACTACGCCACGGAGGTGACACTAAAATAATAATAATAATAATAATAATAATAATAATAATAATAATAATAATAATATATCCATGATTCAATATTTCTCAGTATAGCGGAGAAAATTTAAAACTTCTCTGTAATTTTGCTCCTTAAATTCTCATATTTACCTCCTAATCTAATTGGGCATAACAAATCGTATGTGTTGAGGGACTGAGAACGTAAACTAGTTGTGGCGTAGCATGCGATGGCAAACTACGGTGTCAAAAGTGACTCAGATATGAACTATACACAGGTAACGAACGGTGTTTGAAAGGAGATCCACGTTTATGCTATATTAGGAACATTTCTTTCTTTCAGTTTAAGCATCATTCCTTTACTTTATTTGAAAATGGGGGTAATTCTCCGATGGAAAATTGTACAATTACAGAAAATTACCAACAATGTTATCAAACACACTTAGTTCTAATGCACACAAGTTGCTATTTGGAAACTATAGTAATTACATCGTAGTTTTTACACAAAATGCCAGTCTTCTGTTAAACACATCAATATGTTTGGGGAAAGGCTCTATCAATACCAAGATTAATGAAAGAATATTTCCCATTATGTGTACGGTGTGGTCGGCTCTTAACTTAATGTGGATGATCTGACCTGCTCAGGTAGGTGGGACTTTCCAGACGATTGCTTAGTTCTCCCCATGCTGGCCGATTAGTGTAAGTGTTAAAGTCAGATTCCCTTCGTCGCAAGAACTGCATGATATTGATCCATCCGCCTCAAAAACTACATCTTTCTACATTTAGACAGGCCATATGCCAGGCACTTGCCCCCTATGCACACATAGTTTCTTGAATCGAAGAAATGGCTCAACACTTTGTCTCAGTCATCGCTCGTGATGACAAATTCCTACCTCATATAGACAGAGCCCTTAAGGAACACCCAGCCATTCCCCATTTCTTCCACATACATTCTGACCCCATTTATTATTTGAAATGGTTACCCAAACAGATGCTACTCCTGAATCACAGCAGGAATCAGCAAGGCTTCATAACGTAACAGAATTGTCAGAAATAACGAATTAATTTTTGTTACGTTACTGCTTCCGTACCCAAAACAAATGGTATATGAATAACGTTTTTAGTGTGGCAACGAAATAAGGGGTTATAATTTTCCCTGGTTTGTGCTATTAACGTTATAACCAGCAGAGGAAAAGATTCCGTTATTTTAAAATGCGCTCCCGTTATTAACGTTATAAGTCTACTAACGGTATGACAGCGATTTTGACCCGCTGCACGCCATCAATAACGTTATTCAGGCAGAGTGATCGATTCGGTTATTTCAAAATGCAAACCTACTAATAACGTTATAAGCCTAGTAACGGTATACGAGAGATTTTAACCAGTTATACGCTATCAATAACGTTATTCATGGCAGAAAAATTAATTCCGTTATTTAGAAATGTGAAGCCACCAATAACGTTATAAGCTTTGTAACGGTATACGAGCGATATTTACGAGCTTTGCGCTGTCAAAAACGTTATTCATGGCAGAAAAATAATTCCGTTATTTAGAAATGCGAACCCACCAATAACGTTATAAGTCTAGTAACGGTATACGAGCGAATTTTACCAGCCATACGCTATCAATAACGTTATTCAGGGCAGAAAAATTAATTCAGTTATTTTGAAATGCGAACCCACCAACAACGTTATAAGTCTAATAACGGTATACAGGCGATTTTTAGCAGCTATGCGCTATCAGTAACATTATTCTAAGCGGAGAAATTGATTCCGTTATTTCAGAAAAGAATCTCGTCAATAACGTTATGGAAGTGTCTATTTGCCCGCTTCCCGGACAAGCATGGAAGGTGACCGTGAACTGACGATGCTGGGCCATATGTAATTCCAGGCCAATTATTTATTCAAACATAGGATAATTACTTCTTGAAATATCAATAATAATCAACATAATGATTTCAATCTGAGCGCGTGCCCCATCAGACAGGGCAAGGCACCTTGCTCGTTTCGGTCACGGTCATATTGTAGCCTACGTTAGAAACATGTTTCCTAAAATCAATACGATGGATCCCATTGATTCGAAATAATTCTTGTTGCTTCATATAGGGGTTTGGAACATAGCCTATTGTTCATCAGTCCCATGTAGTTGAAGTCTGATAAACTTTGTTATTTGTGGAGTTGGCAATGGCCTTGACTTAGGAACTATCCACGCATTTTCCTGGAGTGGAAGTGGGAAACCCCAGAAAAACACTCTAAGATAGCTAAGATGGGAATCGAACTCACCTTCTCGCAGTGTTGCCATATAAGGCAGAGTGTAACCTACACACCAAACTTTCACTCCTTTGTGACCAATAAGAGTATTTCTTTCCTAAATGAAACCTCCCGTTCTTGCTTTTCGTTTACTTGGTATCCTATTTCCATTTAGTAGTGATAGAAGCCATTTTTCAGTGATGGTTATTTCTAATGAAGAAAGCTATTCAGTCGGTCAACACGAAATTCGCGTAGACCGACTGAAAAGCTTTCTTTATTATTTTCATTTATGAAAGAACTAGCTGAAGTACCCGTGCTTCGCTACGCGTCATAAATAAATTAAAATGTGAAGGTGACAGTTAAAACAGGGGATAGGCGAGGTGCTGCGCAGAGGGAGATTAAGGATGGAACATTTTGTCCAACTACACCGCTCGGCGTTGACCGTGTTTTATAGCACAAATTTAGGTTTTACTCGCTAACAGTTTCAGATACCTTTCGGATAGAAAATGTAATTTTAAACCTCGCATATGCCATCAAAAGTTTGCTATTTCTTAGCGTTCTCTTTTTATTTGAAATGGAAATATGAAAGTTTGAAACCAAAGGGTGTAGTGACGTCACTAAAATGGTCGCAATTTTAAATAGTGCAAAGTATTGAAATCAAAAGTAACCTATATGTTAACCAGGTAAATCAGCTACTTCCATGTAAAATTCACGTAAATCGGACCAGTGGTACTTGTGAGATTGAGTAATACACAGACACACACCATCTCAATTATAGCCTCGCATCGCTCGCGTCATAGTCGTATCATATTGTTTTTCAATGAAATGCAGGTTTAACCCCGTTAACACCACTTTAGAACCTGAATACCCAAAAATCCCTCCGTAGTAGACGTTTTCGACACATAACAAACAAACATATCCCCAAAATATCATTCTTCTAACTTTAATAGTTTTGGTTGGTCGATGAGAGCAAACATCCAAAAATCCTTCCTTAGTGGACGTTTTTCTTCCAGAAAATCACCCCTCCCCATATGCCCCTTAAATTGCATTTATGAAAACACGGTCGAACACCTATTTATTTTATTTATTTATTCATTTGTTTATTTATTTTTAAGCTGATAGATTTCCTGCGAGTTTCAGACTCCTCCCTATGTCGTTTAAGAGATACACGCTCAGTTAGGAATCTTTCAACCCCCAATTTTCATCCCTTTCACCTCATAATATACACTACATCGAAAAACCATTAGACATGTGTCAGCTTATTTTTAATGATTAGTATATGTGCCAAGTATCACATCCCCAAATGAAACCACTCGTGAGATATTGTTATTCAATGGAAAGCACGTTTACCCCCTTAACACCTCTTTAGAACCTGAATATCCAAAACTCTTTCCTTAGTGGACGTTTTCGACATACAACGAACATATCCCCAAAATTTCATGTTTCTAACTTCAATAATTTTGGCTCGGCGATGAAGAGTGAGTGAGTCAGTCAGGACATTTTCTTTCATTTATTTTTGATAATTTCACCCCTCCCTATGAACCCCTTAAATTGGATTTATGAAACAAACGGTCAAACACCTATTTACTTATTTAAAGCTGTTTTCCCCCTGAGTTTGATGAGTAAGTAAGTGAGTCAATCAGTTAGGACACTTTCTTTCCTGTTTTTTTTTCCCCCCAGAATTTCACCCCTCTCCAAGGGCCCCTTAAATTGGATTCATGAAAAAACGTTCGAACACCTATTTACCTGTATTTTAAGCTGTTTTTTCCCACCGAATTTCAAACTTCACGCCTATGTCGTTTCAGAGATACACGCTCCGTCAAGAATCCCTCAACCCCCAATTTTCACCCCATTCACCTCATAATATACACCACATCGATAAACCCTCAGACATATGTCTGATTATTTTTAATGATTAGTTTATATACCGAATATCACATCCCCAAACAAACAACTCATGAGATATCGTTATTCAATGAAATGCACGTTTACCCCCTTGACACGTCTCTAAAACCCGAATAAACAAAAATCAATCCTTAGTTAACGTTTTCGACACGCAGCGAACATCTTCCCAAAATTTCATGTTTCCAACTTTATTAGTTTTCGCTGGGCGTGATGAGTGAGTGAGTCAGACAGGACATTTTCTTTCATTTATTTTACCAGAATTTCACCCCTCCCCATGGGCCCATTAAATTGGATTGATTAAAAAACGCTTGAACACCTATTAACTTATTTCTTAAGCTGTCTTTTTACCCTGAGTCAGTCGGTTAGGACACTTTCTCTCCTTTTTTCCCCCAGAATTTCACCCCACCCCATTGGCCCCTTAAATTAATTTATGAAAAAACAGTCGAGAACCGATTTACTTACTTTTTACGCTGAATTTTTTTCGCTGAGTTTCAAATTTCTCGCCTATGTCGTTTAAGAGATAGGCCTGCACGCTCCATTAGGAATCCTTCAACCCCCACTTTTCAGCCCTTTCACCTCATAATAATACACCACATCGAAAAACGCTTAAACACATGTCTGCGTATTTTTAATGATTAGTTTATATGCCGAGTATGACATCCACAAATGAAACCACTCGTGAGATATTGATATTCAATGAAATGCAGGTTTAACCACCTTAAGACCCCTTTAGAACCCGAATATCCAAAAAACCTCCCTTAGTGTACGGTTTTGACATACAACGAACATATCCCCGAAATGTCATGTTTCCAACTTCAATATTTTTGGCTGGGCGATGATGAGTGAGTGAATGAGTCAGGACATTTCCTTTCAATTTTTTTTTCTTCAGAATTTCACCCCTCCCGATGAACCCCTTCAATTTGATTAAAAAACAAACTGTCGAAAAGCTATTTACTTACTTTAAAGCAGTTTTTTCCTGTGAGTTTGATGAGTGAGTCAGTCAGTCAATCAGTTAGGACACTTTCTTTCCTGTCCCTCCCCCCGAATTTCACCCCTCCCCATGGGCCCCTTAAATTGGATTTATGGAAAAGCGGTCAAACACATATTTACTTATTTTTATGCTGATTTTTTTTTTCGCTGAGTTTCAAACTCCTCGCCTATGTCGTTTAAGAGATACACGCTCCGTTAGGAATCTTTCAATCCCCACTTTTCACCCCTTTAACCTCATAAACACATTGAAAAATCCTCAGACACGTGTCTTGTTACTTTTTAATGATAAGTTTATATGCCGTGTATCACATCCCCCAATGAATCCAATCGGGAGATATAGTTATTCAATAAAATGCAGGTTTAACCCCCTTAAGACCCCTTTAGAACCTGAATATCCGATAATCCTCCCTTAGTAGACGGTTTTGACATACAATGAACATATCCTCGCCTATGTCGTTTAAGAGACACACGCTCCGTTAAGAATCTTTTAATCCCCACTTTTCACCCCTATCACCTCATAATATACACCACATCGAAAAACCCTCAGACACATGTCTTCTTATTTTTAATGATGAGTTTATATGCCGAGTATCACATCCCCCCATGAAACCAATCGGGAGATATTGCTATTCAATTAAATGCAGGTCTACCCCCGTAATACCCCGTTAGAACCTGAATAGCCAAAATTTCTCTCTTAGTGGGCATTTGCGGCCCTTGAGGAAGCTGCATACCAGATTTCATTCCAATCCGTTCGGTGGTTTCTGAGATTTCGTGATGAATAAATGAATGAGTGGGTGAGTGAGTGGTATTTGAAAAATATATAGTAGAAAGAAGATAGTGTCAAGTCTTTGTTGTGCTAAACTCGGTTGACAGTGCTGTGTGAGCAGCTGAGTAACTAACGGGATTTCAAGTAAAGATCCTCATTTTCTATACCGGTAGTGCTGAGCGCAATTGGCATCAAGTCGGCCGTGTCTCGACTTGAGCTATGTTGCCATGGAAATATCTGCCTTGCCATTCCTTCATGAGTATATTTTATGATTTGATTAGCCTGTTTTTGAGTGAAAAAGGGCCAAAATCAGAAGAATGAGAAAGACTATCGAAAATACATGTAGCCAGCGGTTCCTTATGGGTCATAAACTATGTGTATGCAAAATATGGTTGAGATTGGTGGAACGGTGTAAATTTGTATACGGAACCAACATATATACATACATACATACATACAGACTTTCACTTTTATATATTAGACTAGCTGAAGTACCCGTGCTTCGCTACGCGTCATAAATAAATTAAAATGTGAAGGTGACAGTTAAAACAGGGGATAGGCGAGGTGCTGCGCAGAGGGAGATTAAGGATGGAACATTTTGTCCAACTACACCGCTCGGCGTTGACCGTGTTTTATAGCACAAATTTAGGTTTTACTCGCTAACAGTTTCAGATACCTTTCGGATAGAAAATGTAATTTTAAACCTCGCATATGCCATCAAAAGTTTGCTATTTCTTAGCGTTCTCTTTTTATTTGAAATGGAAATATGAAAGTTTGAAACCAAAGGGTGTAGTGACGTCACTAAAATGGTCGCAATTTTAAATAGTGCAAAGTATTGAAATCAAAAGTAACCTATATGTTAACCAGGTAAATCAGCTACTTCCATGTAAAATTCACGTAAATCGGACCAGTGGTACTTGTGAGATTGAGTAATACACAGACACACACCATCTCAATTATAGCCTCGCATCGCTCGCGTCATAGTCGTATCATATTGTTTTTCAATGAAATGCAGGTTTAACCCCGTTAACACCACTTTAGAACCTGAATACCCAAAAATCCCTCCGTAGTAGACGTTTTCGACACATAACAAACAAACATATCCCCAAAATATCATTCTTCTAACTTTAATAGTTTTGGTTGGTCGATGAGAGCAAACATCCAAAAATCCTTCCTTAGTGGACGTTTTTCTTCCAGAAAATCACCCCTCCCCATATGCCCCTTAAATTGCATTTATGAAAACACGGTCGAACACCTATTTATTTTATTTATTTATTCATTTGTTTATTTATTTTTAAGCTGATAGATTTCCTGCGAGTTTCAGACTCCTCCCTATGTCGTTTAAGAGATACACGCTCAGTTAGGAATCTTTCAACCCCCAATTTTCATCCCTTTCACCTCATAATATACACTACATCGAAAAACCATTAGACATGTGTCAGCTTATTTTTAATGATTAGTATATGTGCCAAGTATCACATCCCCAAATGAAACCACTCGTGAGATATTGTTATTCAATGGAAAGCACGTTTACCCCCTTAACACCTCTTTAGAACCTGAATATCCAAAACTCTTTCCTTAGTGGACGTTTTCGACATACAACGAACATATCCCCAAAATTTCATGTTTCTAACTTCAATAATTTTGGCTCGGCGATGAAGAGTGAGTGAGTCAGTCAGGACATTTTCTTTCATTTATTTTTGATAATTTCACCCCTCCCTATGAACCCCTTAAATTGGATTTATGAAACAAACGGTCAAACACCTATTTACTTATTTAAAGCTGTTTTCCCCCTGAGTTTGATGAGTAAGTAAGTGAGTCAATCAGTTAGGACACTTTCTTTCCTGTTTTTTTTCCCCCCAGAATTTCACCCCTCTCCAAGGGCCCCTTAAATTGGATTCATGAAAAAACGTTCGAACACCTATTTACCTGTATTTTAAGCTGTTTTTTCCCACCGAATTTCAAACTTCACGCCTATGTCGTTTCAGAGATACACGCTCCGTCAAGAATCCCTCAACCCCCAATTTTCACCCCATTCACCTCATAATATACACCACATCGATAAACCCTCAGACATATGTCTGATTATTTTTAATGATTAGTTTATATACCGAATATCACATCCCCAAACAAACAACTCATGAGATATCGTTATTCAATGAAATGCACGTTTACCCCCTTGACACGTCTCTAAAACCCGAATAAACAAAAATCAATCCTTAGTTAACGTTTTCGACATGCAGCGAACATCTTCCCAAAATTTCATGTTTCCAACTTTATTAGTTTTCGCTGGGCGTGATGAGTGAGTGAGTCAGACAGGACATTTTCTTTCATTTATTTTACCAGAATTTCACCCCTCCCCATGGGCCCATTAAATTGGATTGATTAAAAAACGCTTGAACACCTATTAACTTATTTCTTAAGCTGTCTTTTTACCCTGAGTCAGTCGGTTAGGACACTTTCTCTCCTTTTTTCCCCCAGAATTTCACCCCACCCCATTGGCCCCTTAAATTAATTTATGAAAAAACAGTCGAGAACCGATTTACTTACTTTTTACGCTGAATTTTTTTCGCTGAGTTTCAAATTTCTCGCCTATGTCGTTTAAGAGATAGGCCTGCACGCTCCATTAGGAATCCTTCAACCCCCACTTTTCAGCCCTTTCACCTCATAATAATACACCACATCGAAAAACGCTTAAACACATGTCTGCGTATTTTTAATGATTAGTTTATATGCCGAGTATGACATCCACAAATGAAACCACTCGTGAGATATTGATATTCAATGAAATGCAGGTTTAACCACCTTAAGACCCCTTTAGAACCCGAATATCCAAAAAACCTCCCTTAGTGTACGGTTTTGACATACAACGAACATATCCCCGAAATGTCATGTTTCCAACTTCAATATTTTTGGCTGGGCGATGATGAGTGAGTGAATGAGTCAGGACATTTCCTTTCAATTTTTTTTTCTTCAGAATTTCACCCCTCCCGATGAACCCCTTCAATTTGATTAAAAAACAAACTGTCGAAAAGCTATTTACTTACTTTAAAGCAGTTTTTTCCTGTGAGTTTGATGAGTGAGTCAGTCAGTCAATCAGTTAGGACACTTTCTTTCCTGTCCCTCCCCCCGAATTTCACCCCTCCCCATGGGCCCCTTAAATTGGATTTATGGAAAAGCGGTCAAACACATATTTACTTATTTTTATGCTGATTTTTTTTTTCGCTGAGTTTCAAACTCCTCGCCTATGTCGTTTAAGAGATACACGCTCCGTTAGGAATCTTTCAATCCCCACTTTTCACCCCTTTAACCTCATAAACACATTGAAAAATCCTCAGACACGTGTCTTGTTACTTTTTAATGATAAGTTTATATGCCGTGTATCACATCCCCCAATGAATCCAATCGGGAGATATAGTTATTCAATAAAATGCAGGTTTAACCCCCTTAAGACCCCTTTAGAACCTGAATATCCGATAATCCTCCCTTAGTAGACGGTTTTGACATACAATGAACATATCCTCGCCTATGTCGTTTAAGAGACACACGCTCCGTTAAGAATCTTTTAATCCCCACTTTTCACCCCTTTCACCTCATAATATACACCACATCGAAAAACCCTCAGACACATGTCTTCTTATTTTTAATGATGAGTTTATATGCCGAGTATCACATCCCCCCATGAAACCAATCGGGAGATATTGCTATTCAATTAAATGCAGGTCTACCCCCGTAATACCCCGTTAGAACCTGAATAGCCAAAATTTCTCTCTTAGTGGGCATTTGCGGCCCTTGAGGAAGCTGCATACCAGATTTCATTCCAATCCGTTCGGTGGTTTCTGAGATTTCGTGATGAATAAATGAATGAGTGGGTGAGTGAGTGGTATTTGAAAAATATATAGTAGAAAGAAGATAGTGTCAAGTCTTTGTTGTGCTAAACTCGGTTGACAGTGCTGTGTGAGCAGCTGAGTAACTAACGGGATTTCAAGTAAAGATCCTCATTTTCTATACCGGTAGTGCTGAGCGCAATTGGCATCAAGTCGGCCGTGTCTCGACTTGAGCTATGTTGCCATGGAAATATCTGCCTTGCCATTCCTTCATGAGTATATTTTATGATTTGATTAGCCTGTTTTTGAGTGAAAAAGGGCCAAAATCAGAAGAATGAGAAAGACTATCGAAAATACATGTAGCCAGCGGTTCCTTATGGGTCATAAACTATGTGTATGCAAAATATGGTTGAGATTGGTGGAACGGTGTAAATTTGTATACGGAACCAACATATATACATACATACATACATACAGACTTTCACTTTTATATATTAGACTAGCTGAAGTACCCGTGCTTCGCTACGCGTCATAAATAAATTAAAATGTGAAGGTGACAGTTAAAACAGGGGATAGGCGAGGTGCTGCGCAGAGGGAGATTAAGGATGGAACATTTTGTCCAACTACACCGCTCGGCGTTGACCGTGTTTTATAGCACAACTTTAGGTTTTACTCGCTAACAGTTTCAGATACCTTTCGGATAGAAAATGTAATTTAAAACCTCGCATATGCCATCAAAAGTTTGCTATTTCTTAGCGTTCTCTTTTTATTTGAAATGGAAATATGAAAGTTTGAAACCAAAGGGTGTAGTGACGTCACTAAAATGGTCGCCATTTTAAATAGTGCAAAGTATTGAAATCAAAAGTAACCTATATGTTAACCAGGTAAATCAGCTACTTCCATGTAAAATTCACGTAAATCGGACCAGAGGTACTTGCGAGATTGAGTAATACACAGACACACACCATCTTAATTTTAGCCTGGCTTCGCTCGCGTCATAGTCGTATCATATTGTTTTTCAATGGAATGCAGGTTTAACCCCGTTAACACCCCTTTAGAACCTGAATACCCAAAAATCCCTCCTTAGTAGACGTTTTCGACACACAACAAACAAACATATCCCCAAAATATCATTCTTCTAACTTTAATAGATTTGGTTGGTCGATGAGAGCAAACATACAAAAATCCTTCCTTAGTGGACGTTTTTCTTCCAGAAGTTCACCCCTCCCCATATGCCCCTTAAATTGCATTTATGAAAACACAGTCGAACACCTATTTATTTTATTTATTTATTCATTTTTTTATTTATTTATTTATTTATTTTTAAGCTGATAGATTTCCTCCGAGTTTCAGACTCCTCCCTATGTCGTTTAAGAGATACACGCTCAGTTAGGAATCTTTCAACCCCCACTTTTCATCCCTTTCACCTCATAATATACACTACATCGAAAAACCATTAGACATGTGTCAGCTTATTTTTATTAGCCTACTTTCGATTTTTGCAAAAAATGAAAGTAGACTTATGAGATCAACACAGGGCGAAAAAAGTGTGTCTGTCTGTGTGTGTGTATGTGTGTGTGTGAGTCTGTGTGTGTGTGTGTCTGTGTGTGTGTGTGTGTGTGTGTGTGTGAGTGTGAGTACTCTGAATGTCTGTCCCCCCTATCAATTCGAACACGGTGAATGCGAATTGAACGAAATTTGGTACAAAGGTAGCACTAGCAAAGGACACCTCAGTGTCATGTTTTATATCGCCGCCATCTTGACGGAAACGTAATGACGGCCACACAAATGTTCAAAGCTTAAATCAAATTACGACTAACCTAATCATCCGATCTCTACCAAATTTTGCAACGACATACCTTTATGGGGGGAGCATCCTTTGACCAAACCAATAGGTCATCAGCGTAATAGTTTGCGGATGGCGGCCATCTTTGTGTGAAAATCGATTCCCCTATTAATTCGAACACGGTGCAACCGAATGGAACGAAATTTGGTACAGAGGTAGTACTAACAAAAGGCACCTCAGTGTCATGTTTTATATCGCCGCCATCTTGACGGAAACGTAATGGCGGCCACACAAATGTTCAAAGCTTAAATCAAATTACGATTAACCTAATCATCCGATCTCTACCAAATTTTGCAACAACATACCTTTATGGGGGGAGCATCCTTTGACCAAACCAATAGGTCATCAGCGTAATAGTTTGCGGATGGCGGCCATCTTTGTGTGAAAATCGATTCCCCCTATTAATTCGAACACGGTGCAAGCGAATGGAACGAAATTTGGTACAGAGGTAGTACTAACAAAATGCACCTCAGTGTCATGTTTTATATCGCCGCCATCTTGACGGAAACGTAATGGCGGCCACACAAATGTTCAAAGCTTAAATCAAATTACGATTAACCTAATCATCCGATCTCTACCAAATTTTGCAACTACATACCTTTATGGAGGGAGCATCCTTTGACCAATCTAATAGGTCATTCACCTGATAGTTTGCGGATGGCGGCCATCTTTATGTCAAAATTGATTCCCCCTATTAATTCGAACACGGTGGAACCGAATGGAACGAAATTTGGTACAGAGGTAGCACTTGCAAAGGGCACCTCAGTGTCATGTTTTATATCGCCGCCATCTTGACTGAAACGTAATGGCGGCCACACGAATGTTCAAAGCTTAAATCAAATTACGATGAACCTAATCATCCGATCTCTACCAAATTTAGCAACTACATACCTTTATGGAGGGAGCATCCTTTGACCAATCTAATAGGTCATTCACCTAATAGTTTGCGGATGGAGGCCATCTTTATGTGAAAATTGATTCCCCCTATTAATTCGAACACGGTGGAACCGAATGGAACGAAATTTGGTACAGAGGTAGTACTAGCAAAGGGCACCTCAGTGTCATGTTTTATATCGCCGCCATCTTGACGGAAACGTAATGGCGGCCACACGAATGTTCAAAGCTTAAATCAAATTACGATTAACCTAATCATCCGATCTCTACCAAATTTTGCAACTACATACCTTTATGGAGGGAGCATCCTTTGACCAATCTAATAGGTCATTCGCCTAATAGTTTGCGGATGGCGGCCATCTTTGTGTCAGAATCGATTCCCCCTATTAATTCAAACACGCTGAAACCAAATGGAACGAAATTTGGCATAGAGGTAGCACTAGCAAAGGGCACCTCAGTGTCATGTTTTATATCACCGCTATCTTGATGGAAACGTAATCGCGGCCACCCAAATGTTAAAAGCTAAAATGTAATTACGACCAACCTAATAATCTAGTCTCTACCTAATTTTGCAACACCATATCTTTATGTGGGAGACATATTCTGACCAAACTGCAAGAACATCAGCCCAATAGTTTGCAGATGGTGGCCAAGTATGTGTGCAAATCGATTCCCCCTATCAATTCAAACACGGTGAAACCGAATTGAACGAAATTTGGTACAGAGGTAGCACTAGCAAAAGTCACCTCAGTGTCATGTTTTATATCGCCGCCATCTTGACGGAAACGGAATGACGGCCACCCAAATGTTAAAAGCTTAAATCAAATTTCGACCATCCTAATAATTTGATCTCTACCGGATTTTGCAACAACATGCCTTTTTGTGGAAAGCATCTTATGACTGACTACAAGGTCATCAGCCTAATAGTTTGCAAATAGCGACCATGTATGTGTGCAAATCCATTCCCCAGATCAATTCAAACACGGTGAAACCGAATTGAATGTTTTTTTACAGAGGTAGCACTAGCAAAGGGCACCTCATATTCATGTTTAATATCCCTATAGCACGATGTATTTCAACAAGCTACTACAACCAACATTCAATTATACTCCTTGAAATGGACAAAGAGTTATAACAATACCCATGCATTTAGGAGAAAGTAGGCTATATGTTATTTACTGAACATCTTGTTAATGATTAGAATATGTGCCAAGTATCACATCCCCAAATGAAACCACTCGTGAGATATTGTTATTCAATGGAAAGCACGTTTACCCCCTTAACACCTCTTTAGAACCTGAATATCCAAAACTCTTTCCTTAGTGGACATTTTCGACATACAACGAACATATCCCCAAAATTTCATGTTTCTAACTTCAATAATTTTGGCTGGGCGATGATGAGTGAGTGAGTCAGTCAGGATATTTTCTTTCATTTATTTTTGATAATTTCACCCGTCCCCTTGAACCCCTTAAATTGGATTTATGAAACAAACGGTCAAACACCTATTTACTTATTTAAAGCTGTTTTCCCCCTGAGTTTGATGAGTGAGTAAGTGAGTCAATCAGTTAGGACACTTTCTTTCCTGTTTTTTTTCCCCCATAATTTCACCCCTCTCCAAGGGCCCCTTAAATTGGATTTATGAAAAAACGTTCGAACACCTATTTACTTGTATTTTAAGCTGTTTTTTCCCACCGAATTTCAAACTTCACGCCTATGTCGTTTCAGAGATACACGCTCCGTCAAGAATCCCTCAACCCCCAATTTTCACCCCTTTCACCTCATAATATACACCACATCGATAAACCCTTAGACATATGTCTGATTATTTTTAATGATTAGTTTATATACCGAATATCACATCCCCAAACAAACAACTCATGAGATATCGTTATTCAATGAAATGCACGTTTACCCCCTTGACACGTCTCTAAAACCCGAATAAACAAAAATCATTCCTTAGTTAACGTTTTCGACATACAGCGAACATATTCCCAAAATTTCATGTTTCCAACTTTAATAGTTTTCGCTGGGCGTGATGAGTGAGTGAGTCAGACAGGTCATTTTCTTTCATTTATTTTACCAGAATTTCACCCCTCCCCATGGGCCCCTTAAATTGGATTGATTAAAAAACGCTTGAACACCTATTAACTTATTTCTTAAGCTGTCTTTTTCCCCTGAGTCAGTCGGTTAGGACACTTTCTCTCATTTCCCCCCCCCCCCCCAGAATTTCACCCCACCCCATTGGCCCCTTAAATTAATTTATGAAAAAAAAACAGTCGAAAACCGATTTACTTACTTTGTAAGCTGATTTTTTTTCGCTGAGTTTCAAATTTCTCGCCTATGTCGTTTAAGAGATAGGCCTACACGCTCCATTAGGAATTCTTCAACCCCCACTTTTCAGCCCTTTCACCTCATAATAATACACCACATCGAAAAACGCTTAGACACATGTTTGCGTATTTTTAATGATTAGTTTATATGCCGAGTATCACATCCACAAATGAAACCACTCGTGAGATATTGATATTCAATGAAATGCAGGTTTAACCCCCTTAAGACCCCTTTAGAACCAGAATATCCAAAAAACCTCCCTTAGTGTACGGTTTTGACATACAACGAACATATCCCCGAAATATCATGTTTCCAACTTCAATATTTTTGGCTGGGCGATGATGGGTGAGTGAATGAGTCAGGACATTTCCTTTCAATTTTTTTTTCTTCAGAATTTCACCCCTCCCGATGAACCCCTTCAATTTGATTGAAAAACAAACTGTCGAAAAGCTATTTACTTACTTTAAAGCAGTTTTTCCCCCTGAGTTTGATGAGTGAGCCAGTCAGTCAATCAGTTAGGACACTTTCTTTCCTGTCCCCCCCCCCCCGAATTTCACCCCTCCCCATGGGCCCCTTAAATTGGATTTATGGAAAAGCGGTCAAACATATATTTACTTATTTTTATGCTGATTTATTTTTCCGCTGAGTTTCAAACTCCTCGCCTATGTCGGTTAAGAGATACACGCTCCGTTAGGAATCTTTCAATCCCCACTTTTCACCCCTTTAACCTCATAAACACATCGAAAAACCCTCAGACACGTGTCTTGTTACTTTTTAATGATAAGTTTATATGCCGTGTATCACATCCCCCAATGAAACCAATCGGGAGATATTGTTATTCAATGAAATGCAGGTTTAATCCCCTTAAGACCCCTTTAGAACCTGAATATCCGAAAATCCTCCCTTAGTAGACGGTTTTGACATACAATGAACATATCCCCAAACTGTCATGTTTCTAACTTCAATAATTTTGGCTAGGCGATGATGAGTGAGTGAGTAAGTGAGTGAGTCTGGACATTTTCTTTCAATTTTCTTTTTTCAGAATTTCACCCCTCCCCATGAACCCCTTAAATTTGATTTATGAAAAAAAAACTGTCGAACAGCTATTTACTTATTTTAAAGCAGTTTTTCCCCCTGAGTTTGATGAGTGAGCCAGTCAGTCAATCAGTTAGGACACTTTCTTTCCTGTCCCCCCCCCTCCCCAGAATTTCATCTCTCCCCATGGGCCACTTAAATTGGATTTATGAAAAAACTGTCAAACACATATTTACTTCTTTTTTATGTTGATTTTTTTTCGCTGTGTTTCAAACTCCTCGCCTATGTCGTTTAAGAGACACACGCTCCGTTAAGAATCTTTTAATCCCCACTTTTCACCCCTATCACCTCATAATATACACCACATCGAAAAACCCTCAGACACATGTCTTCTTATTTTTAATGATGAGTTTATATGCCGAGTATCACATTCCCCCATGATACCAATCGGGAGATATTGCTATTCAATTAAATGCAGGTCTACCCCCTTAACACCCCTTTAGAACCTGAATAGCCAAAATTTCTCTCTTAGTGGGCATTTGCGGCCCTTGAGGAAGCTGCATACCAGATTTCATTCCAATCCGTTCGGTGGTTTCTGAGATTTCGTGATGAATAAATGAATGAGTGAGTGGTATTTGAAAAATATATAGTAGAAAGAAGATAGTGTCAAGTCTTTGTTATGCTAAACTCGGTTGACAGTGCTGTGTGAGCAGTTGAGTAACTAACGGGATTTCAAGTAAAGATCCTCATTTTCTATACCGGTAGTGCTGAGCGCAATTGGCATCAAGTCGGCCGTGTCTGGACTTGAGCTATGTTGCCATGGAAACTATCTGCCTTGCCATTCCTTCATGAGTATATTTTATGATTTGATTAGCCTGTTTTTTAGTGAAAAAAGGGCCGAAATCAGAAGAATGAGAAAGACTATCGAAAATTCATGTAGCCAGCGGTTCCTTCTGGGTCCTAAACGATGTGTATGCAAAATATGGTTGAGATTGGTGGAACGGTGTAGATTTGTATACGGAACCAACATATATACATACATACAGACTTTCACTTTTATATATTAGATAGGCTTATGACATCACATTTAGTCCATGTGTGTGCGTATGTGTGTGTGTGTGTCCCCTAATAAAATATAAACTGCTGGAGCGATTTCAATGAAACACGGTAAAGTCATAGTACTATTTTGTCCGACCCCGACCGTGATCTTCAAATTTTATTACAGCTCACCAATCCAACATGGCGACTGTGTGAAATATTTCACTGACATTCCATATCTCCGAAACTATTACAGATATCACCCTGACATTTTTTACGGTGATAAAATGAACTACTAGATGGGACTCTCAAAATTCCTGTTAAGTAACAAACGAGCATGGGGGCCAAGCGAAGTTGATACATTAAAATATATCTTTTTATTTCGCGATTAAACCATTCGAGCGCCGTCAAATGGTATAGCAAATGTTATACACCTTGTAATGCACTGATATCTTATTCAGCTCAATTGTTTACATAACTGCAAGATGGTGTCTGTGTGAAATTTAAAAATTCAGTTTTAATTTCTTGTGTCCTAATCATGCGATCGTAGCTAACGTTTGAACAATGAACCTACCGTACGCAATAATCGTCATCTAACAGTACATAGCTCAATGGTCTACACATATTTAGAAATATTTAGACGATTCTCAATGTCAACTAATCAATGACAGCAATCAAACTGAATTGTTTTCATAACCACAAGATGGCGCCTGTGCGAAAATTTAAAATCTCGTATTTAGCCTATTTCCATTTATGAAAAAAATAGGCTTATGAGATCACCTTTTGTCCGTGTGTGTGCACCAGGGCCGTGCAATGGGCTAGGTGAAGCAGTGCTAGCAGGTGAAGCTCAGCCCTATTCTGCCTATTTCTGAGCAGTGCAGCATGACATCACACTAGCACGGCAGCGCTTAGTCGCACAAGCACTGTCCATTTGACGGGGTGCTGCAGTACGTTTAGTACTGAGCGCAGAGCCTGGACACTACTGTCGACCAAAGTATTATGTGCACGCGAGTTTGAAGGTTGTTTGTGAAGTAACCAATAGACCTACATAAAATCTAATAACATCATCATTTTCGTCGTTCTATTTTACGTTAGTTCATGTAGGTTTAGAATTTTTAATTTATATTTTAATATTTTTATCGCAGTTGGAACACAAAACGTGCACGTTTTTAAGCGTGTTTCAACCATGCGTCACATTTAAGAATTATTATCTCAAAAATCGATCATCAGATCGAATCCAAATTTTAACACAATATACATTGGAATGTTGTATAACTGGTTTATTAATTTCAAAATTGTGTGTGTCCAAGAAACAAAGTTGTTATCATTTTTGTAAGGTAACTTTTTCTCGGCTCGGGGTGGTTGGAAAATGTAGTTCTTGGTTGCGTTGTAATCGTTATATATCAAAAAGTTATGCTGTATGACTGTGAAATACGTAAATTAATTCACTTATTTTATATCGGTTTGTATTTGTACGAGGAAATAACACATGGTTCACCAGCTAGCCGCTCCGTGAAAAGCTGTACAGCGTTGCCGAAATGGTGCTCACACGCATCATGGCGCGTCTCGCTCGAAAGTGCTGGGCTCCATCTCAGCAACGCTGTACAGCTTTTCCCGTAGCGGCTAGCTGGTGAACCATGTGTTATTTCCTCGTACAAATATAAATCGATGTAAAATAAGTGAATTAATTTACGTATTTCACAGTCACACAGCATAACTTTTTGATGCATAACGATTACAACGCAACCAAGAACTACATTTTCCAACCATCCCGAGCCGAGAAAAAGTACCTTACAACAATGATAACAACTTTGTTTCTTGGACACACAAAAATGTGAAATGAATAAACAGTTATACAACATCCCAATGCATATTGTGTTGAAATTTGGACTCGATCTGATGACGGGCTTTTGAGATAATAATTCTTAAATGTGACGCATGGTTGAAACACGCTTAAAAACGTGCACTTTTTGTGTTCCAGCTGCGATAAAAAATATAAAAATATAAGTTAAAAAATCCAGACCTACATGAACTAACGTAAAATAGAACGACGAGAATGTTGATGGTATTGGATTTTTTGTAGGTCTATTGGTTACTTCACAAACAACCTTCAAACTCGAGTACACATAATACTTTGGTCGACAGTAGCACTGCAGCGCCTAGTCGCACAAGCACTGTCCATTTGACGGGGTGCTGCAGTACGTTTAGTACTGAGCGCAGAGCCTGGACACTAGGCGCACTGGAGCCAACATTTTGTCATATGCTTGTGGTCTGCCGTGCTCATAACGTATTTTGTGCCTGGGGAGCACAAACATACCATAGTGGGAAAGTCACACCTTAAAGAAACACACCGAAGACGTATAAAACATGATATTTGGACGTACATGAACCAGATCTGCAAGGATATAAGAAGTTGCATACTTTTTAGCCTATTTTCATTTATGAAAAAATAAGCTTATGAGATCACCTTTTGTCCGTGAGTCTGTCTCTGTGTGCGCGTGTGTGTGTGATATGGTGTGTGCCCCCCCCCCCCCCCCTAATAACTTGTAAACCGCTGGAGCGATTGCAATGAAACTCGGTAAGTTCATAGCACTATTCCACACCACCCCGACCGTGCCCTTCAAATTTTGTTACATCCCACCAATCCAACATGGCGGCTGTGCGAAATATTTCACCAGCATTCGATATCTACGAAACTATTACCGATATCACCCTGGAATATTTCACGGTGATAAAGGGAACTACTAGAAGTTCACCAATGTGATTTTTGAAAAGCTGATAACTACAGAACCAACATGGCGGCCAAGCAAAGTTGCGACTTTTTAATAGACGTTTCTCACGATTTAACCAACCAAACGCAATGCAACTTGGTACAGTATATGTTTATACACATTGTAATCTGATGAACCCGCTGAGCTAAGGTTCATGTGATATTTTCCAAGATAGCACATTTATGATGGGATGTAGTACCTTTGAACACACCCAGAAAGCCACGTGGAGCTGAGAGCTCATGCTATGCTCTTTGAAGCAGCGGTGAATCGCACTTTTGACTTTGGTGAAGTCTGGTAATTATTTATCTGAGGTCTTATTAATCAATTTTATCTTTCCACGAGACTCAGAATATTCCATTTCGTCATTCAGCATTATTAAAACATTTTGGAGAATGTTATTTTCGCTTAAGGTAAGGTAATGCCCTTGCAGATACGCAAATAGAAATGTAAGTAGTCGCTCAACGACTTTGGTTTGACGACCTACTTCCTCGAGGAACCCTGTGCCTTGCACTACGTCTGGAGAATCCGCCCCGTGTAGGCGTGAAGTTACATCCGTCTTGTTAGACGTAGAAAATATCCGCTGTTTAGCGTGGGGAGTATAATCAGCTGCCATCGAGCACGAATACGTTACGATACGAGTGATAAGTAAGAATTGTATAGTGAATTATTTGCACTACATCTGGAAAATCCGCCCTGTGTTGGCGTGAAGTTGTATCCGTCGTGTCAGACGTAGAAAATATCCGCTGTTTAGCCTGGAAGTTATCATCGGGTGCCATCGTGCACGAATATTCTATAAATCACTGTTATTTATGCACAGTGAACAACAAGAAGCATATTGTGAAATAATTGGCAAGTATAGTGAATTTTATAACATTACCGTAACACCACATTTTTGTACCCTCGTGTTTGTGGAGGGCCGAGAGCCTGGTGAAAAATATAGAGGTAAACGTGTTATAACTATTTTAAGCAAGTGTGATTATGAAAATACAATATATTTGAATTGCCACAGTGAATTTTTCAATTACAAAACGACGCACATTTCACGGATGCTACGTGATGTAAAAAGTGGCGTCAGTACACGTGAAGAACCACAGAACAGTGCTTGATCACGTATTAATTCAATATCTGCGAAGTAAAGGCTGTGTTATCAATTGCAATTAAAGCCTGTAACATTTTCAACGAACATTGCGATTTTTGAAGTGAAAGAATGAACTACTACACGATTTATTCCACCACCACGTGATCAAATTATTCTACACCATGTTTGAGACCGACATCATGGGCTAATACCATCATGGTATGAGGGTGATGTATCTATTGGAACCAGCATGATGGTGGAACTTCCAGAACAGCGAACGAGGAGGAAGGAACCCAGGATGCCATTCCCAGGCAGGTCCAGTACATTCACGAAGTTGACGACAGGGACAGATCGAGCCCTGGTCTTTGGGAGAGTCCAGATGGGAGTCCTGATGAGGATGATGCCGTTCCGGAGAGCCAGAGGTGAATTTGTTCAACCATTGTCGTTGAACAGAGGGCTGAGTGAGAGCTCCTCCATTTCGTCAGTTTTTGTACACCCTTTCCTGTTCTAGTTTCTGGTGGTATAGTAGGTTCAATGTAGTTTGTGAACCAACCGAACTCAGTGACAGCCATTTTTATAGGTAGGGAATGTAACTAGTCTAATTAGATGTCATTTATTTCAGTTAGAGTGAGTCACCCTTGGGTCAGACATTTCGGTCAGCCCTGGTGCAGCTTGATGGACATCGTAGAACGTCAATGCCTATCTTTTGCTAAACGTGACCGTAGTCATTTGAGGCTCCTTTGTTTAACCCTATCTGGGGTGATTTTTCAAGTCTTTGCTGACTTTAGTTATGGCAATCAGATGCCATGGTTATATTTCTTTAACTGCATTTTTTGCAACCAGTCTTTGTTACACCCCTGACTTCGTTAGAGCAGTCGTATCATTTAGGTAATCGACTGTAATTACCAGTTTTGTAACTGCATTATATTTCATTTGAGATGTTGCTCAGAAGCCATCTGGTCAAGTGTGGACCTTATAAGTAAAAGGGATGTTTCGTTGTCTAGCATCGAACTCAGTTCCCAACGTATCATTAAGCAGATCCAGAGTGTGGAATCAGCGTCACAATTATTATTTTGTTAGTGTCATGTGAAGACACGTATTTATTTGATGTTGTACAAGCAACTACTAAAGTATTTTATCTTTGAGAGCAAAGAGCTCCAGCAATGTGACATTGCTACCATTTAAATGTCTTTGGGGTAGAAGACAGAATTATATTATTGTATTCAGATTTATAGCGTGTTTTTTATACACGTATTCTTCGAGGTTTATAACCTATGGTAAAGGTTTTATGATGAGGCCAGTTGTACAGTTTTTATTTTGCTTAAATCGCCGGCCTTGATAGTTAGTGTGTTGTGTCCGACAGCGCAGGAATGTTGTAGCCTGCAGCGACACAAACTGGTTTGTGACCCAGTGCCCTTGAGAGCACGCTTGTATTATGAGACAGAATTACTTTGACAGAGGACAGAATGCTTGTTGTATTCGCTCTTCCTTTCATTGCAATTATAGCTCATGGAACCCAGTTTCCAACCTTGTATCTGATCACATGTTTTTATAGATTGTTTTTTGTTAGATAAACGCACTTTTGCGTGTACCGTTGTTGACGTGTACAGTTATGTCAGGTTTTCTATAGTACGTTGTAGGCCGCCCGGTTAAAGGAGGTATTTATTGTATGAAGGTATTTGTGTGTACCTTGTCCAGGATTGTTCCCGTTGACCAGATGTTATGGAGGGTGACTGAGTGTGCAGGCCCATCCCAGAGTTATTGAATGCGAGCTGTGCGCCGCTGGTAACTTGTGTTATTGTGTGTCCGAGTTGTTATTGCTCGTTGATTGTATTCCGACTTTTGAGTCGAGGCTTTTGGTGGATATTGATCTCAGTGGAGACACTCCGTGCCCAGTCTATTGTCAGTATTATTCGCCATAAACAAACGATAACCTAAACCGACATCTTAATAATAAAACGCATAATTTTGGTAAAACAAAAGCTAACTAACGATTTCTATCTAACCTTGTTCTTTTGCCTTTGGAACCTGCTGACATGGCCGTGCTAATGAAGGTATTTCCTTTTGAGGAAATGACTTAGAAACAGCTGACACTTTTGTAGCGACCTGAAGCTTGCTTGAACCTTGAGTTCGTAGCTTGTGGAGCGCAGGCCATGCGATGTTAGACGTAGACTTTACTACGCAGTCGTCACCGTAACTACACACATTAGATGACTATGGTTTACAAAGAGTAAACCAAGGTGCAGGCAGGCATTTTAATAAAACTGTTGTCTCTTATTAATTATTTATGATGTAAAAGTGTATGAATCCTACATGTTACCCTCTTGTGTGCTGTTAGCACTTAGTTACTAAGAATAATTAAATGTTTTTTATATGGCTATTCACTTAGCTTTGAATGTAATTGTTTTCTGTTACGGACGTCATCGCCGTAAATTTTGTTATTAATTGATAGGACTTAGCTAGACGAATTAACGTTAAATGTAAATGCGGAGATGGTATCATCCAAACTTAGATTTGTTTTGCTACCCTGTTAAATGTAAATTCTGATATTAGCTTGATCTTGTAACCTGACCTAGGGACTTGCGTCGTACCATTTTCCTAGTGTTGCTGTTGTTGCTTTATTATTGTGAGATAGATCTTTCGCGAGGGTTTTCCGTGACTTCTCAGGTAGGGACCTGCTCTTTATTTTTGATTGTTTATTAGCTTGCGGACTAGCCGATTGAAACCCTCCGAACTAGGATAGAGGCTTGTGAATTTTAACAATAAATTTTCACGGTGTTTTACATAAGTCTGGATGTTTATTTTCTCAGTCTAGTTTTTAAGGTGAACCTTTCCTTAGGCAGTCTATGACCATCGTCATCATGAGTAGTATAATTCGCTAGACTTTGGATATTGCATCATCATGACCAGAAATTGCGTAATCCTGATGACGTCATGGGATGACGTCATGGGTCCTTAGAGCGAGCACGTGGTCCAGGAGTGAGCATGTGCAGTGCACGTGTTAGCGTGGGAAGAGGTTGACCCTTTGGCTTGTTTGTGCGATGGTGATAAAACGTTAATGGGTGTTGACGTCATGGAGGATGTTTATTAGGATGCTAACTGTCATCTGACACCCATGCGAGTGTGAGCACCAAAACAAAAGGTTATTCGCGGGTAGTGGGGTAGTGTATGTTCTCTTGCAAGTCGCGTGTGTGCTTGAATACGTATGGCTATGTTGGGAAATGTTTGGTGGCGGGCGAGGACTAGGGTTGAGTGAGGGTTCGTTTAAATGCTATTTTTCCCGCTCTATTTGATGGTGAGGTAATTTTTTAAAATGGGTGGAATTTGGAAACGCAATTTGAGGTAAACGTGCTTTTTTGACAATTTGGCGAATTTAATGAGCTTGTAAGGCTAGAACGATGCATATAGGGTGTCGTAGGACTTGTGGTGAACCACCCCTTGCTATGGACGGGAGTATATCCACCCCAAAATAAATCTACCCTTACCCGGAGGTTAAGTAGTGGTTATTTTTGTATGCATGCGCACTTGAGGGCTTTTGTAAGAGAGCGGAATTTTTAAAAGATTCTTTATAGATGAGGCTTTTTAAAAAATTTATTAAAAAAACAAAAAACTAATAGGTCATTCGATTTTTAGTATCTCGCTAACCAATAATGCGATGTAAACATATGGGGTGTCATAGGACTCGTAGTGAATTCTCCTTTTGTATGAATGAGGTATGTCAACCCCCAAAATAAAAACTACCCTTACCTGGGGTGAAAGAGCAATTTTTGTATGTATGCACACCGGTGGCTTTTGTCAAAAGGGTCTAACTACACATTTGTTAATATTTTCTGAACCCAGGATGGGATTTTCCCATAGGCAGTATCCTAGCACTTGGGGTGACACCTCGTTTTTGAAAGTATCATTCATTTATTTTCTTGTCAAAAGGGCCTAACTACACTTTTGTTAATATCTCGTGAACCAATCATGCTAGGGACTTGTATGAGGGGTCCTAGCACTTGGGGCGACGTCCCCCTTTATGGGGTGAAACTACCCCCCCCAAAATTGAAAACTCAATATCTTGGAAACTATGAACCCTAAAATTAGGCGTTATAGCTTTAAAAATAGGTGATGACATAGGCTTTTACCTGGATTGGTCATTTCACCCCTAAAACAGTAAATAGTCATGTTATGGGGAAAAAACGTGTTAAACACCTAAAAATGATAAATGAACCTAAGATCTTTTGTTTTTGATGAAAAATAGCAGGGGGGTGAAAACTACCCCCAAATTGAAAAATCGATACCTTGGAAACTAAGAACCGTAAAATTATGTGTAATAGCTTAAAAAATTCGTTGTGACATAGGCTTTTACCCGGATAGATGATGTCACCCCTAAAACAGTAAATAGTGATTTTACAGTGGGGAAAAAGGTTTTAAACGGGTAAAAATGATAATTGAACCTAAGATCTTTTGTTTTTGATGAAAAATAGCAGGGGGGTGAAAACTACCCCAAAATTGAAAAATCGATACCTTGGAAACTAAGAACCGTAAAATTATGTGTAATAGCTTAAAAAATTCGTTGTGACATAGGCTTTTACCCGGATAGATGATGTCACCCCTAAAACAGTAAATAGTGATTTTACAGTGGGGAAAAAGGTTTTAAACGGGTAAAAATGATAATTGAACCTAAGATCTTTTGTTTTTGATGAAAAATAGCAGGGGGGTGAAAACTACCCCAAAATTGAAAAATCGATACCTTGGAAACTAAGAACCGTAAAATTATGTGTAATAGCTTAAAAAATTCGTTGTGACATAGGCTTTTACCCGGATAGATGATGTCACCCCTAAAACAGTAAATAGTGATTTTACAGTGGGGAAAAAGGTCTTAAACGGGTAAAAATGATAATTGAACCTAAGATCTTTTGTTTTTGATGAAAAATAGCAGGGGGGTGAAAACTACCCCAAAATTGAAAAATCGATACCTTGGAAACTAAGAACCGTAAAATTATGTGTAATAGCTTAAAAAATTCGTTGTGACATAGGCTTTTACCCGGATAGATGATGTCACCCCTAAAACAGTAAATAGTGATTTTACAGTGGGGAAAAAGGTCTTAAACGGGTAAAAATGATAATTGAACCTAAGATCTTTTGTTTTTGATGAAAAATAGCAGGGGGGTGAAAACTACCCCAAAATTGAAAAATCGATACCTTGGAAACTAAGAACCGTAAAATTATGTGTAATAGCTTAAAAAATTCGTTGTGACATAGGCTTTTACCCGGATAGATGATGTCACCCCTAAAACAGTAAATAGTGATTTTACAGTGGGGAAAAAGGTCTTAAACGGGTAAAAATGATAATTGAACCTAAGATCTTTTGTTTTTGATGAAAAATAGCAGGGGGGTGAAAACTACCCCAAAATTGAAAAATCGATACCTTGGAAACTAAGAACCGTAAAATTATGTGTAATAGCTTAAAAAATTCGTTGTGACATAGGCTTTTACCCGGATAGATGATGTCACCCCTAAAACAGTAAATAGTGATTTTACAGTGGGGAAAAAGGTCTTAAACGGGTAAAAATGATAATTGAACCTAAGATCTTTTGTTTTTGATGAAAAATAGCAGGGGGGGTGAAAACTACCCCGTATATGAAAGGAGTGTAGACTTATTGATGTTGCAGATTGGAAACAGTGAAAGTTATCACTTTTGTTTAATTAGAAATCTTGCTCGCCTTGTGCGTTCAAGCATCACTAGCACTCAGAGAAGGATTTATATATGTAGACGTTGTTTGTCATATTATCTTCTTGAGGATGAGTTAAATGTTCACTTTGCAGACTGTAAACAGTTTCCTGTTGCAAAAAGCATAATGCCGACTGATGAACAAAGATTTGTTAATTTTACAGAATTCCGAGTTAAAGATACAGTTCCATTTATAATATATGCAGACACTGAATGCGTTTTGTCTCCAATTTCCTCCTGTTTTCCAAATAGTGACATTCATAACTCTACTTTAACACATAAACATATTCCTTACAGCATTTCTTTATACCTTCATTGTAATTTCGATAGTGAATTGTGCAGTTTCAAGCTCTTTAGGGGAAATAATTGCATTGAATTGTTTGTAAAGGAACTTTATAGTATTGTGGATAAATTTCAAACATATTACTTATCGGTTAAGCCAATGTTAAAGATGACCGAAAATGAAGAAAGATTATTTTTGTCAAGTAAAATGTGTCACATTTGCGAGAAACCGATTGCAGTTAATGAACTCAAAGTACGCGATCATTGTCACTTAACTGGAAAATATAGAGGAAGCGCACACAATAGTTGTAATTTAAATTACAAAGTAACAAAGGTTTTGCCTATAGCATTTCATAATCTAACCGCCTATGATGGACATTTTATAATTAAAGAAATTTGCGAGAAACGTGATGGAGAGGTGTTACATAATCCTGGTCATATAAAATTGTTAGCGATGAATATGGAACGTTACAAAGGGTTTACAAAGTATGTACGGGCTAAGAATGGATTCATTCAGTTAAGATTTTTCGATACATATAATTTCTTGTCCTGTTCACTAGATCAATGTTCATCTTCGTTAAGCGAAGATTCAAAGCAAATAACACAACGTTATTTTAATGATGATGCACAGTTTCGACTTACTGCGAGAAAAGGTGTGTTTCCCTATGAATACGTCACGAGTATGGATGTTCTTAACGAAACTAAATTACCTGAAATATCCAAGTTTTATAGCAGCCTTAATGATCAAACAATATCGAATGAAGAGTATGAGTTTGCTCAATCGGTGTGGGAAACGTTTTCCTGTCAAACATTAGGAGAATACGCAGATTTGTATTTAAAAGTTGACACACTTCTTTTGGCGGATGTCTTTGAAAATTTTAGATCGAATGGCATGGAAACTTATGGCATTGATGCAGCTCATTTTTACACTGCTCCATCTATGTCTTGGTGTGCTATGAAAAAGATAACCAACGTTCAACTTGAATTGCTTCAAGATATTGATATGTTACACTTTTTTGAACGATCTATTCGAGGAGGAAATGTTCAGTGTATAACACGACATGCGATTGCTAATAATAAGTATATGAAAACTTATGATGAGAAAAAGCAAGAGTCCTACATAATGTACTTTGACGTTAATAATTTGTATGGATATGCGATGATGGAATATCTTCCAACGGGTGGCTTTAAATGGATTGCAAATGTTGAAGGCTTTGATGTTTTAACTATTGATGATACTTCAGAAATTGGATATATTTTGGAAGTAGATTTGACTTATCCTCAAGAGTTACATGACAAACATTCAGATTACCCTCTATGTCCAGAAAAGTTGACAAAGCTAATGGCTACCCTAGATAATAAAGAACGTTATGTTTTGCATTATAGATTGTTAAAGCAATGTATTCAACTAGGAATGAAATTAGATCGTATTCACAGAATAATTGAATTCAATCAGAGCCAATGGCTAAAACCATATATTGATGTGAACACAGAGAAACGAAAACAAGCCAAAAATGATTTTGAAAAGAATTTTTATAAATTGATGAATAATGCAATTTTTGGTCGTTCACTGATGAATGTGAGGAAGTTAAGGGACATCAAATGGGTCACCAAATGGCATGGAGCTCGTGGTGGTAGGTCTTTAATAGCTAAGGCTAATTTTAAACATAGAATTATATTCGATGAACAATGTATGGTCATCGAGATGAGTAGACTAAAGATTTTTCACAATCAACCAGTATATGTTGGTGCATCTATATTAGATTTGTCTAAATGTAAAATGAATGACTTTCATTACAATGTTATTTTAGCAAATCCTGAATCAAATGTGAGGTTGTTATACACAGACACCGATAGTTTTATGTATATATTCTATTATGATATTTATGAGTTCATGAAACAACATTCAAATTTGTTTGATACTGGAAACTATGAAACAAACAATCCTTTTGGCATTGTGAGACAAAATAAAGGTGAAATTGGTTTAATGAAAGATGAAAATGCTGGAAGGATTGTTGAAGAATTTGTGGGGTTACGACCCAAAATGTATGCAATAAAATTGTGTGATGAAATGAATAGCTTGTGTAAGGCTAAAGGCATTAAGAAGAGTGTGAGTAAAAGTAAGAATATTGATGAGTATCGAAAGTGTCTTTATAACAGAGAAAAAGTCAACAAAGTTCAAGTTTGTATAATTTCAAAATCTCATTCTGTATTTACTGTTCGGCAAAATAAGTTGGCAATTTCATCAAACGAAGATAAAAGACACATAACTGAAAACGGAATTGATACTTTACCGTTTGGTCATTTTTCTCTGAAAAATGATTAGAAACAAATTGAGATTAAAGCAGTTCATCTCACTTACTTTATTTCTTTCACACACACACTTTTATGCTGGTAATAATACTAATTTTTGTGTGTTCCTTTGCTTATGAAATCCTAGACTAGGAGTTCCACATTCGACATGATAGCGGAGTTTCATCTCCCATAAACTCGTCTCTGAGGTGGGTGCCAGAAAAGGCATCCAGCTGTAAAAACCACACCCTCACATAGACTTTCATAACTTCTTACGTTGAGGTTCATAACACTACGTTGATTGATTTATCGGTTTCCTTTTCACAATTCCTGTCTATACATTCCTCTTGAAGGTTGCAAGATGCTTGCAAGGTTCCTAAAATGCAATTAAATTTAATAAATACCTTAAGATGGTTTGATTTGTTTAATGATATGGTGTTAATAGTATTTTTAGGTTTTGACTGGCTTTGCATTAAGAATTGACTAACCAAACATGAGTTACCTATCAGGGAAACATTTTGGCCACTATGTTGGCTATTGACCAGTGAGTTTAGCTGTTTATCATTTTTTTAAATCATAAACAACAGAGGGTTAAACGTATAGATAAACCGTGTGACCATGTTTGTTAAACAAGACATTATACCAGAGACAATTAGAATACTTATGTAGAGTTTACCAAAAATAATGTTGTGTAACAGTAAATGCTAGTCAACAGTTATACACTTCTAAAAAAAATCATCATACAATACCTGAGAGCTCTTCTAAAATTATTGATGTGTAACATGATTCCACTAACTTGCTATGTATTTTTTGGCTTGGGGGTGATTTTCAAGAAATGCAAATGGAACTGAAATGCAATACAAACAATGAGCGTGCCTGGTGGCTGAGATTGATACCACGACGTACTGTCGGTTATGTAGCTATGTGGAATGTATATCAAATATGGTTTACTTCAAGGTCTGGAGATCCCTACAATTCCTACAATAAATGATCTTGAAATGGTCATCCTATGGTGTGAAAATATTTATTAGGTATATATATTTACTGAAAACAATTATGATTTATTAAATGTTTATATGTTTACAGTATTGTTATTTAATGTAAGCACTTGAGGCACTACCGACCAATGGGAAGCAAAAAGTGGGAGCATATATGGGATGAAATGTGGGAGCAAAGCAAATATAAAAAGTGGGAGCAAATATGCTAACAAATATGTCAACAAATATGCCGGCAAAAGTATATACACAATTCAAGATAGTTGAAAGTAAAGTATATACACAATTCAAGTTAGCATATTTGCTCCCACTTTTTATATTTGCTTTGCTCCCACATTTCATCCCATATATGCTCCCACTTTTTGCTTCCCATTGGTCGGTAGTGCCTCAAGTGCTTACATTAAATAACAATACTGTAAACATATAAACATTTAATAAATCATAATTGTTTTCAGTAAATATATATACCTAATAAATATTTTCACACCATAGGATGACCATTTCAAGATCATTTATTGTAGGAATTGTAGGGATCTCCAGACCTTGAAGTAAACCATATTTGATATACATTCCACATAGCTACATAACCGACAGTACGTCGTGGTATCAATCTCAGCCACCAGGCACGCTCATTGTTTGTATTGCATTTCAGTTCCATTTGCATTTCTTGAAAATCACCCCCAAGCCAAAAAATACATAGCAAGTTAGTGGAATCATGTTACACATCAATAATTTTAGAAGAGCTCTCAGGTATTGTATGATGATTTTTTTTAGAAGTGTATAACTGTTGACTAGCATTTACTGTTACACAACATTATTTTTGGTAAACTCTACATAAGTATTCTAATTGTCTCTGGTATAATGTCTTGTTTAACAAACATGGTCACACGGTTTATCTATACGTTTAACCCTCTGTTGTTTATGATTTAAAAAAATGATAAACAGCTAAACTCACTGGTCAATAGCCAACATAGTGGCCAAAATGTTTCCCTGATAGGTAACTCATGTTTGGTTAGTCAATTCTTAATGCAAAGCCAGTCAAAACCTAAAAATACTATTAACACCATATCATTAAACAAATCAAACCATCTTAAGGTATTTATTAAATTTAATTGCATTTTAGGAACCTTGCAAGCATCTTGCAACCTTCAAGAGGAATGTATAGACAGGAATTGTGAAAAGGAAACCGATAAATCAATCAACGTAGTGTTATGAACCTCAACGTAAGAAGTTATGAAAGTCTATGTGAGGGTGTGGTTTTTACAGCTGGATGCCTTTTCTGGCACCCACCTCAGAGACGAGTTTATGGGAGATGAAACTCCGCTATCATGTCGAATGTGGAACTCCTAGTCTAGGATTTCATAAGCAAAGGAACACACAAAAATTAGTATTATTACCAGCATAAAAGTGTGTGTGTGAAAGAAATAAAGTAAGTGAGATGAACTGCTTTAATCTCAATTTGTTTCTAATCATTTTTCAGAGAAAAATGACCAAACGGTAAAGTATCAATTCCGTTTTCAGTTATGTGTCTTTTATCTTCGTTTGATGAAATTGCCAACTTATTTTGCCGAACAGTAAATACAGAATGAGATTTTGAAATTATACAAACTTGAACTTTGTTGACTTTTTCTCTGTTATAAAGACACTTTCGATACTCATCAATATTCTTACTTTTACTCACACTCTTCTTAATGCCTTTAGCCTTACACAAGCTATTCATTTCATCACACAATTTTATTGCATACATTTTGGGTCGTAACCCCACAAATTCTTCAACAATCCTTCCAGCATTTTCATCTTTCATTAAACCAATTTCACCTTTATTTTGTCTCACAATGCCAAAAGGATTGTTTGTTTCATAGTTTCCAGTATCAAACAAATTTGAATGTTGTTTCATGAACTCATAAATATCATAATAGAATATATACATAAAACTATCGGTGTCTGTGTATAACAACCTCACATTTGATTCAGGATTTGCTAAAATAACATTGTAATGAAAGTCATTCATTTTACATTTAGACAAATCTAATATAGATGCACCAACATATACTGGTTGATTGTGAAAAATCTTTAGTCTACTCATCTCGATGACCATACATTGTTCATCGAATATAATTCTATGTTTAAAATTAGCCTTAGCTATTAAAGACCTACCACCACGAGCTCCATGCCATTTGGTGACCCATTTGATGTCCCTTAACTTCCTCACATTCATCAGTGAACGACCAAAAATTGCATTATTCATCAATTTATAAAAATTCTTTTCAAAATCATTTTTGGCTTGTTTTCGTTTCTCTGTGTTCACATCAATATATGGTTTTAGCCATTGGCTCTGATTGAATTCAATTATTCTGTGAATACGATCTAATTTCATTCCTAGTTGAATACATTGCTTTAACAATCTATAATGCAAAACATAACGTTCTTTATTATCTAGGGTAGCCATTAGCTTTGTCAACTTTTCTGGACATAGAGGGTAATCTGAATGTTTGTCATGTAACTCTTGAGGATAAGTCAAATCTACTTCCAAAATATATCCAATTTCTGAAGTATCATCAATAGTTAAAACATCAAAGCCTTCAACATTTGCAATCCATTTAAAGCCACCCGTTGGAAGATATTCCATCATCGCATATCCATACAAATTATTAACGTCAAAGTACATTATGTAGGACTCTTGCTTTTTCTCATCATAAGTTTTCATATACTTATTATTAGCAATCGCATGTCGTGTTATACACTGAACATTTCCTCCTCGAATAGATCGTTCAAAAAAGTGTAACATATCAATATCTTGAAGCAATTCAAGTTGAACGTTGGTTATCTTTTTCATAGCACACCAAGACATAGATGGAGCAGTGTAAAAATGAGCTGCATCAATGCCATAAGTTTCCATGCCATTCGATCTAAAATTTTCAAAGACATCCGCCAAAAGAAGTGTGTCAACTTTTAAATACAAATCTGCGTATTCTCCTAATGTTTGACAGGAAAACGTTTCCCACACCGATTGAGCAAACTCATACTCTTCATTCGATATTGTTTGATCATTAAGGCTGCTATAAAACTTGGATATTTCAGGTAATTTAGTTTCGTTAAGAACATCCATACTCGTGACGTATTCATAGGGAAACACACCTTTTCTCGCAGTAAGTCGAAACTGTGCATCATCATTAAAATAACGTTGTGTTATTTGCTTTGAATCTTCGCTTAACGAAGATGAACATTGATCTAGTGAACAGGACAAGAAATTATATGTATCGAAAAATCTTAACTGAATGAATCCATTCTTAGCCCGTACATACTTTGTAAACCCTTTGTAACGTTCCATATTCATCGCTAACAATTTTATATGACCAGGATTATGTAACACCTCTCCATCACGTTTCTCGCAAATTTCTTTAATTATAAAATGTCCATCATAGGCGGTTAGATTATGAAATGCTATAGGCAAAACCTTTGTTACTTTGTAATTTAAATTACAACTATTGTGTGCGCTTCCTCTATATTTTCCAGTTAAGTGACAATGATCGCGTACTTTGAGTTCATTAACTGCAATCGGTTTCTCGCAAATATGACACATTTTACTTGACAAAAATAATCTTTCTTCATTTTCGGTCATCTTTAACATTGGCTTAACCGATAAGTAATATGTTTGAAGTTTATCCACAATACTATAAAGTTCCTTTACAAACAATTCAATGCAATTATTTCCCCTAAAGAGCTTGAAACTGCACAATTCACTATCGAAATTACAATGAAGGTATAAAGAAATGCTGTAAGGAATATGTTTATGTGTTAAAGTAGAGTTATGAATGTCACTATTTGGAAAACAGGAGGAAATTGGAGACAAAACGCATTCAGTGTCTGCATATATTATAAATGGAACTGTATCTTTAACTCGGAATTCTGTAAAATTAACAAATCTTTGTTCATCAGTCGGCATTATGCTTTTTGCAACAGGAAACTGTTTACAGTCTGCAAAGTGAACATTTAACTCATCCTCAAGAAGATAATATGACAAACAACGTCTACATATATAAATCCTTCTCTGAGTGCTAGTGATGCTTGAACGCACAAGGCGAGCAAGATTTCTAATTAAACAAAAGTGATAACTTTCACTGTTTCCAATCTGCAACATCAATAAGTCTACACTCCTTTCATATACGGGGTAGTTTTCACCCCCCCTGCTATTTTTCATCAAAAACAAAAGATCTTAGGTTCAATTATCATTTTTACCCGTTTAAGACCTTTTTCCCCACTGTAAAATCACTATTTACTGTTTTAGGGGTGACATCATCTATCCGGGTAAAAGCCTATGTCACAACGAATTTTTTAAGCTATTACACATAATTTTACGGTTCTTAGTTTCCAAGGTATCGATTTTTCAATTTTGGGGTAGTTTTCACCCCCCTGCTATTTTTCATCAAAAACAAAAGATCTTAGGTTCAATTATCATTTTTACCCGTTTAAGACCTTTTTCCCCACTGTAAAATCACTATTTACTGTTTTAGGGGTGACATCATCTATCCGGGTAAAAGCCTATGTCACAACGAATTTTTTAAGCTATTACACATAATTTTACGGTTCTTAGTTTCCAAGGTATCGATTTTTCAATTTTGGGGTAGTTTTCACCCCCCTGCTATTTTTCATCAAAAACAAAAGATCTTAGGTTCAATTATCATTTTTACCCGTTTAAGACCTTTTTCCCCACTGTAAAATCACTATTTACTGTTTTAGGGGTGATATCATCTATCCGGGTAAAAGCCTATGTCACAACGAATTTTTTAAGCTATTACACATAATTTTACGGTTCTTAGTTTCCAAGGTATCGATTTTTCAATTTTGGGGTAGTTTTCACCCCCCTGCTATTTTTCATCAAAAACAAAAGATCTTAGGTTCAATTATCATTTTTACCCGTTTAAGACCTTTTTCCCCACTGTAAAATCACTATTTACTGTTTTAGGGGTGACATCATCTATCCGGGTAAAAGCCTATGTCACAACGAATTTTTTAAGCTATTACACATAATTTTACGGTTCTTAGTTTCCAAGGTATCGATTTTTCAATTTTGGGGTAGTTTTCACCCCCCTGCTATTTTTCATCAAAAACAAAAGATCTTAGGTTCAATTATCATTTTTACCCGTTTAAAACCTTTTTCCCCACTGTAAAATCACTATTTACTGTTTTAGGGGTGACATCATCTATCCGGGTAAAAGCCTATGTCACAACGAATTTTTTAAGCTATTACACATAATTTTACGGTTCTTAGTTTCCAAGGTATCGATTTTTCAATTTTGGGGTAGTTTTCACCCCCCTGCTATTTTTCATCAAAAACAAAAGATCTTAGGTTCAATTATCATTTTTACCCGTTTAAAACCTTTTTCCCCACTGTAAAATCACTATTTACTGTTTTAGGGGTGACATCATCTATCCGGGTAAAAGCCTATGTCACAACGAATTTTTTAAGCTATTACACATAATTTTACGGTTCTTAGTTTCCAAGGTATCGATTTTTCAATTTGGGGGTAGTTTTCACCCCCCTGCTATTTTTCATCAAAAACAAAAGATCTTAGGTTCATTTATCATTTTTAGGTGTTTAACACGTTTTTTCCCCATAACATGACTATTTACTGTTTTAGGGGTGAAATGACCAATCCAGGTAAAAGCCTATGTCATCACCTATTTTTAAAGCTATAACGCCTAATTTTAGGGTTCATAGTTTCCAAGATATTGAGTTTTCAATTTTGGGGGGGGTAGTTTCACCCCATAAAGGGGGACGTCGCCCCAAGTGCTAGGACCCCTCATACAAGTCCCTAGCATGATTGGTTCACGAGATATTAACAAAAGTGTAGTTAGGCCCTTTTGACAAGAAAATAAATGAATGATACTTTCAAAAACGAGGTGTCACCCCAAGTGCTAGGATACTGCCTATGGGAAAATCCCATCCTGGGTTCAGAAAATATTAACAAATGTGTAGTTAGACCCTTTTGACAAAAGCCACCGGTGTGCATACATACAAAAATTGCTCTTTCACCCCAGGTAAGGGTAGTTTTTATTTTGGGGGTTGACATACCTCATTCATACAAAAGGAGAATTCACTACGAGTCCTATGACACCCCATATGTTTACATCGCATTATTGGTTAGCGAGATACTAAAAATCGAATGACCTATTAGTTTTTTGTTTTTTTAATAAATTTTTTAAAAAGCCTCATCTATAAAGAATCTTTTAAAAATTCCGCTCTCTTACAAAAGCCCTCAAGTGCGCATGCATACAAAAATAACCACTACTTAACCTCCGGGTAAGGGTAGATTTATTTTGGGGTGGATATACTCCCGTCCATAGCAAGGGGTGGTTCACCACAAGTCCTACGACACCCTATATGCATCGTTCTAGCCTTACAAGCTCATTAAATTCGCCAAATTGTCAAAAAAGCACGTTTACCTCAAATTGCGTTTCCAAATTCCACCCATTTTAAAAAATTACCTCACCATCAAATAGAGCGGGAAAAATAGCATTTAAACGAACCCTCACTCAACCCTAGTCCTCGCCCGCCACCAAACATTTCCCAACATAGCCATACGTATTCAAGCACACACGCGACTTGCAAGAGAACATACACTACCCCACTACCCGCGAATAACCTTTTGTTTTGGTGCTCACACTCGCATGGGTGTCAGATGACAGTTAGCATCCTAATAAACATCCTCCATGACGTCAACACCCATTAACTTTTTATCACCATCGCACAAACAAGCCAAAGGGTCAACCTCTTCCCACGCTAACACGTGCACTGCACATGCTCGCTCCTGGACCACGTGCTCGCTCTAAGGACCCATGACGTCATCCCATGACGTCATCAGGATTACGCAATTTCTGGTCATGATGATGCAATATCCAAAGTCTAGCGAATTATACTACTATCATGTACCACGATCCCTGTGGACTTCAGATTCTCGTGCCGCTTTAGCCTATTAGGAAGTTCACCTGATCCTCTCGGCAATTATGTCCGACGGATGAGATGTTAGGGAAGTCATTGCGGTTGTTGGCTACCCTGGCAGCTCCACCGGCGGTCTCACTACCGACATCTAACTTCGTTCAATTGTTTACATAACCTCAAGAAGGCGGCTGTGCGTAATATTTCACCGGCATTCTATATCTCTGAAACTATTAGCGATATCACCCTGAAATTTTGTACGGAGATAAAGGGCACTACTGGAATTTCATCTATAAGACTTTCAAAAACCGGTTAACTAAAAAACGAATATGGCAGCCAAGCTAATTTGAAAATTTTAAATAGACCTTTCTCGCGATTTAATGATCCAAACGCAATGAAACTTGGTACAGGAAATGTTTATACACATTGTAATGCACTGGTATCTATATTTGTTCAATTGTTTACATAACCTCAAGCTGGCGAATGTTTGAATCTTAAAATTAAGTTTTTATTTCTTGTGTCGTAATCATGCGATCGAAGTGAGAGTTTGAGTAATGAACCTTTGCAATAATTTTCCTTTAATGGTACGTGACTCTATGGCCTATACATATAACAATCCAACATGGTGACCATCCGAAATATTTAGATGGATCTCAATATCTACGAATCTATTACAGCAATCAAACTAAATGTTTTAATCTTCATTGGGGCTATGAACATAAGTTCACCTATAGGACTTTCAATAATCTGGTGATCACAAATCCAACATGGCGGTGACGCGAAGTATAAATATTCACTTGGTCGTTTCTCGCAATTTAACCATCCGAGTGCAGTGACACTTGGTACAGTAAATCCTTCTACAAATGTTAATCCACTGGCATCTAATTTTTTCATTTGTTTCCATAACCACAAGATGTCAGATTTTAAAATCTCGTTTTTAGCCTACTTTCGATTTTTGCAAAAAATGAAAGTAGACTTATGAGATCAACACAGGGCGAAAAAAGTGTGTCTGTCTGTGTGTGTGTATGTGTGTGTGTGAGTCTGTGTGTGTGTGTGTCTGTGTGTGTGTGTGTGTGTGTGTGAGTGTGTGTACTCTGAATGTCTGTCCCCCCTATCAATTCGAACACGGTGCAACCGAATGGAACGAAATTTGGTACAGAGGTATTATTAACAAAAGGCACCTCAGTGTCATGTTTTATATCGCCGCCATCTTGACGGAAACGTAATGGCGGCCACACAAATGTTCAAAGCTTAAATCAAATTACGATTAACCTAATCATCCCATCTCTACCAAATTTTGCAACAACATACCCTTATAGAGGAACCATCCTTTGACCAAATGAATAGGTCATTAGCCTAATAGTTTGCGGATGGCGGCCATCTTTGTGTGAAAATCTATTCCCCTATTAATTCAAACACGGTGCAACCGAATGGAACGAAATTTGGTACAGAGGTAGTACTAACAAAAGGCACCTCAGTGTCATGTTTTATATCGCCACCATCTTGACGGAAACGTAATGGCGGCCACACAAATGTTCAAAGCTTAAATCAAATTACGACTAACTTAATCATCCGATCTCTACCAAATTTTGCAACAACTTACCTTTATAGAGGGAGCATCCTTTGACCAAACTAATAGGTCATCAGCGTAATAGTTTGCGGATGGCGGCCATCTTTGTGTGAAAATCGATTCCCCCTATTAATTCGAACACGGTGCAACCGAATGGAACGAAATTTGGTACAGAGGTAGTATTAACAAAAGGCACCTCAGTGTCATGTTTTATATCGCCGCCATCTTGACGGAAACGTAATGGCGGCCACACAAATGTTCAAAGCTTAAATCAAATTACGATTAACCTAATCATCCCATCTCTACCAAATTTTGCAACAACATACCCTTATAGAGGAACCATCCTTTGACCAAATGAATAGGTCATTAGCCTAATAGTTTGCGGATGGCGGCCATCTTTGTGTGAAAATCTATTCCCCTATTAATTCAAACACGGTGAAACCGAATGGAACGAAATTTGGTACAGAGGTAGCACTAGCAAAGGGCATCTCAGTGTCATGTTTTATATCGCCGCTATATTGACAGAAACGTAATGGCGGCCACACAAATGGTCAAAGCTTAAGTTAAATTACGACTAACATAACCATCCGATCTCTACCAAACTTTGCAACAAGATACCTTTATGGAGGGAGCATCCTTTGACCAATCTAATAGGTTATTAGACTAATAGTTTGCGGATGGCGGCCATCTTTATGTCAAAATTGATTCTCCCTATTAATTCGAACACGGTGGAACCGAATGGAACGAAATTTGGTACAGAGGTAGCACTAGCAAAGGGCACCTCAGTGTCATGTTTTATATCGCCGCCATCTTGACTGAAACGTAATGGCGGCCACACGAATGTTCAAAGCTTAAATCAAATTACGATTAACCTAATCATCCGATCTCTACCAAATTTTGCAACTACATACCTTTATGGAGGGAGCATCCTTTGACCAATCTAATAGGTCATTCGCCTAATAGTTTGCGGATAGCGGCCATCTTTATGTCAAAATTGATTCCCCCTATTAATTCGAACACGGTGGAACCGAATGGAACGAAATTTGGTACAGAGGTAGCACTAGCAAAGGGCACCTCAGTGTCATGTTTTATATCGCCGCCATCTTGATGGAAACGTAATGGTGGCCAAACAAATGTTTAAAGCTTAAATCAAATTACGACTAACATAACCATCCGATCTCTACCAAATTTGCAACAACATACCTTTATGGAGGGAGCATCCTTTGACCAATCGAATAGGTCATTAGCCTAATAGTTTGCGGATGGCGGCCATCTTTATGTCAAAATTGATTCCCCCTATTAATTCGAACACGGTGGAACCGAATGAACGAAATTTGGTACAGAGGTAGCACTAGCAAAGGGTACCTCAGTGACATGTTTTATATCACCGCTATCTTGACGGAAACGTAATCGCGGCCACCCAAATGTTAAAAGCTAAAATGTAATTACGACTAACCTAATAATCTAGTCTCTACCAAATTTTGTAACACCATATCTTTATGTGGGAAACATATTCTGACCAAACTGCAAGAACATCAGCCCAATAGTTTGCAGATGGTGGCCAAGTATGTGTGCAAATCGATTCCCCCTATCAATTCAAACACGGTGAAACCGAATTGAACGAAATTTGGTACAGAGGTAGCACTAGCAAAGGGCACCTCATATTCATGTTTAATATCCCTATAGCACGTTGTATTTCAACAAGCGACTACAACCAACATTCAATCATACTCCTTGAAAAGGACAAAGAGTTATAACAATACCCATGCATTTAGGAGAAAGTAGGCTATATGTTCTTTACTGAACATCTTGTTACTTCTTGTGTCCTAATCATGCGATTGAAGTTTGAATACTACACGCACACAATACACTTCACGTAACAGTAAACAACTCTAAGACCTACAGATATAAATATCCAACATGGAGACCATGCGCAATATTTAGCCGGTTCTCAATATCTGCGAATCTATTACAGCAATCAAACTGAACTTTTGTATGTTGATAGAGGCAATTAACATAAGTAGGATATATGAATATAGGCTGTATAATTCTTCACGGAACTACTTGTTGGGTTAGTTATTGTTGTTTTAAGGGGCGGAACTACGAGGTCTTCTGCCCCTACTTTTTGGGTGATGTAGCAGGTGCAGCGAGATATAATAATCCAAAAAATTGAATCAAGCATATTGGTAATCATGCATGTGACAGTAACAGGGCCGGTATGGAATCAGGAGTGTTAAAATATATTTTTTAAATTTGTTGACATAATGTCACAAACCATCCGACGTAGCTACACACGCTAACGTGCATGGTCAGACTACACCGAACTCGAAATACCACACACAACCATTTCATACCTTGCCTCATTTATTTCATTTGTCATTAAATCCTCTCATTAGATTGACGTCATGGAGGGCATCTATCCGTAATATCATTCCCACAAGAAAACTGTCTCACCATATCCCCTTCCTCATAGCAACCTAAATAATTACGGGTAGAACAAAAAACTACATTAGGACTATAAAGCTATAGTCTACAGTATTTCATTAACAAGATTCTGAATTCACCAACTGATTAGATTGGTGCTGTTCAGGGATATGTGAATTCGAGAAACGTGCGTTAGTAAATTTATCAGGTTTTTAAACTGAACAATATTCCGTCGCAATCTGAGGTAATTTATGTCTTTTATTCGTATTTTCAACATCGCCTGAAACAATAACTCATGGAATTTACCTACACATATGATATACGGCAAAATAAGCAAGTTGACATGAAATCCTTCTAACTTTTGAAGTTTTAGGACAATTTTCATTATTTCAACAGTATGGAGACCAAGAGTGCTCTTCATTGTAAAACAATTTTGCTCTAAAAATTTCAAAATATGTTGTCTGTCTCTCTACCAGCTTGTCGGTATTTCTTTCGGTTGTTTGTTGGTTTTTGGAACTATTCGGCTCTTTGGTTATGGTATGCGAACCATCTCTCTAACTTACCAGGGGCAATGTAATGCCAAAAATAAGATGAAAGGTGTACTATTACAGTTCGTGCTGAATTTACATGGCATCGTGCAATAGATTGCGCTGACAATGAAAGAGAACACCTTGTGGTGTAGCGGCTAACATTCTTGGCTGTCGCCCCGGTGGTCCGGGTTTGATTCCCTGGCCTGCCAAGAAATTTAATTTCGGTTTGAGGTACTGAAATGGTATCGATGATACCTAAGTCATCAAAGGGGTGTTCATTTTGAGGACTTGCACCAGGTCAGTGAGCACAAGTTTTCCTTTTTTTTTCTACATTCTTAATCTGCAATTCGAACATTCATATGGGAACTCGGAGAGAAACTCACCTCGTAGAGTTGTTAGAATAGCTTCCGTAAAATATTCTTAAAGGCCAATGCTACAAGTAGCCGTCGTGAGTTAATCCAATTGCATATTTATATGTAATCCACACATCGTATTTGAGAACATTTGATTTTCATAGCATTCTATGTTCTGGGCATAGGAAACCCTCGAAGCTAATTTCGCAATTTTCAGTGAATGAACATCCAAAGTATAGTAATCATCATGAAGGGACACCGTGCCATATATATACAGAGAGTGCATGAATTGCTTGACGGCAAGGTGACATGGTGCGTAATTTGTGTTTGTACAACGAATGAGGTTTTCATTACGGTGATGATGATGAAGATGGTGGTAACGATGAAGACGGTGATTTACTAGTTAGGAACCAAAGGAATACTTGAGAATTAAGCCTGAAGCGGATGTATGGAAAAAACACAATGAACTTGCTGGTTGATTGCGAAAGTGTCTAATCACCATATTTTATGGAGAACAATTTATCCAGAAGTACACATGAAAGGGAGTAGTCAAGCACAAATAGGTGGAGGCAAAGGTTGCTCTTGTGTGAGACTGTATGCTGCAACCACTGTGGAGTGTCTGATAACCTAGCTCCGTTCAAACACCAAAATTAAGAAGGTAATCACCGACATAGATCTAAGATGCGTCTGTAACATTTCAGAAATGTTACGCGATCCATGTTTTCGTGTCTTCCTCGTGTTAGAAGCAAAAGTACAATAGAATAATAATTGTTATTGGCCGTAAGAAGGATACAAGATTTATGCTGGACCCCACCATCAGATGTGAAGTAACCATCGGCATAACAAGACAGGCCGTTTAGAGCTAACGATAGGCTTCAAAGAGAATTGAAAGCTTGTGGTACGTTTCGAATAAGGGAATGAAACAACATCAACATTTTTTTAATAACTTATCGTCTTTGGGTATGCCTAACTTAAGTGTAAATGGCATAATTTTGCTATCAAATGAATCCATTCAATAATAGAGAATTGATCTACAATGTACTCGGGAACAGTATGGACGTAGTCTATTGTTATCTAATAACATTTTATTGCCAATAATAATAGTCTAATAATACTACTAATAATAATAATATGACGAGAAGAGAAAAACGACTTCGAGAAATCCAGCCGCGACAGGCTGGCCACGCGCCCCTGAACTGAGAGTTCCAGCGTAGACAGTGCTGACAGTGTGCGCCTGGGTCATATGGCCCTAAAAGCACTTGCCTGGCTTGCAGGGTACCACGACATACTATACACAGCTCACTCGCACACGTAGCTAGCGGCAGGCGGGGAGAGTCAAGGACACAGATTACCTACTGACATGACATGACGTCACGCACCTACGCCGGGCCTTGGTGTGCATCCCCACCCCATCCCCCCCCTCTTCCCCCACACCCCACCTAATAAAATCTAAGCGGCTAGAGCGATTTCAATGAAATTCGGTAAGGTCATAGTAGGCCTATTATTTTGGCCGACCCCGATCGTGCCCTTCAAAGCTTATTATGTTTCACCAATTCAACATGGTGGCTGTGCGAAATATCTCACTGGCATTCTATATCTCCGAAACTGTCACCGATATCACCATGAAATTTTGTACGGTGATAAAAGTCACTCAAGTGACTTTCATAAACCTGTTAACTACAAAACGAACATGGCGGCCAAGTGAATTTAAACATTTAAATAGACTTTTCTGGCGATTTAACCATCCGAACGCAGTGAAATTTGGTACAGCAATTGTTTATATACATTGTAATGAACTGATATCTAATTTTGTTAAATTGTTTACATACACTCATGATGGCAGTTGTGCAAAATTTTAAAATTATTGTTTTATTTCTTGTGTCCCAATCATGCGATAGAAGTCAACGTTTGAATAATGAACCTACGCAATAATAGTCATCTAATAGTACATAACTCTATGGTCTACATATAGGGTCTTTCATATTAAGTAAGAACGACGAGCGGCGGTTTCGTTATTCGCTACTGCAGCGGGCTTGGCCGAGTTTCTGGCGCCCCACGGCCCCCTGCTGTAGTATTGAAAGCGCGCGCATAGTACAAACCTGACCTTGCAATAAGCGTGCAGGTGTTGTCAGTCGCCAGTCTGAACCTCAGATGGTAACATGTTCAGACAGTTATCATTGCAACATCGTATTTTTGTATGTAAAACTTATTTTAAGTACGAGTCGGCCCGGTGGGTAAGTTCAACAATTTCTTGATGAAGTGTCACCTTCACTAGCACAGATTCACGTAATTGTAAATAAGTTTGCCACTAGGCCTACTGACTCAGTGCTCAATAAAGAACATAAAATACAAAATCAGAATCATTACAGTGGCAGAACTCACTCGCGTGAGCCAAAATGTGGTTACCGGATACAATGCCTGTATAACCCAGGAAGGACGACACTTCCAGCATCTTTTATAAGGTAATATTTCATACAGGATTGTACACACGCTTAAAGCAGGCGGCCACGGCGCGCCACAAGCTCGACCAAGGCCACCGCAGCAGCAGGAAAGGGGAGCGAAAGTCAAGTGAGAGAGTGATGACCTTACCCCTTACCTGACGGTATGGGATTCCTGAGCATCTAGTCCGATGTTGCGATTGACTGTGACTGTGATGGCTAGTTCTGAATTATTGTTCAGTTCTGGATATTTCTGAGTGATCCTTTGAAATTTTACCAGTTTGTACTTACGATTTCTAATTTTTCATGTTGTTTTTCCTGTTTTTAGTTCATCGATCCCTTTAATTACTTTTTACTTAGATTATTTTACCTGCAACACCATTATTTTTAGTGTTCGTTAGGTGTTCTATTTTCGGCAATTTATTTTTGGACAGTATCTCAGGTAGATCATATACATGTACGATGTACATATAGGTACGACTGATGGAGAGCATTACGGTCATCAAGTGCAGTTAGTTTTACATTCTAGGTGAAAAATGGAGCCACCACCAAAACCGATTCAAGGCAGGACTGGCATGCAAAACGAAATGTGTTATCAATTTAAATTAGCTTCGCGAAATTAAATTGTTCAAAGGAATAAAATTTCACTCCTGGCGCAAAATAAAATTAGTAACAGAATTTTAATTTCGCTGCAGAGGCGAAATAAATTCATTAGTCTTTTAATTTCGCTTCCGGCGCGCAATAAAATGCATCACTGACTTTTAATTTCACTCCCGGTGCGAAATAAAATTCGTACCAGACTTTAAATTTCGCTCCCAGCGTGAAATAAAATCCGTTACAGACTTTTAATTTCGCTCCCGGCTACAAACAGAATTCTTAACAGACAGTTTTAACTTTGCTCCTGGCGTGAAATAAAATTCCTTGAAGAATTTTCATTTCGCTCTTGGCGTAAAATAAAAACCGTTAGTCTTTTAAATTCGCTTCCGGCGCGAAATAAAAAAAATACAGACTTTCAATTTCACTCCGGGCACGAAATAAAATTCGTTACAGACTTTCAATTTCGCTCCCGGCTCGAAATAAAATTCATTACAGACTTTTAATTTTGCTCCTGGCCTGAAATAAAATTCGATACAAGACTTTTCATTTCGCTCCAGGCACGAAATGAAAACCGCTACAGTCTCTTAATTTTTCTCCCGGCGCGAAATAACATTTTTAACGACTGTTAATTTTGCTCCTGGTATGACAAAAATTGCTGGCCCCATGGTGTTGGGGATAGCGTGCCTGCTTCTCACCTGGAGGCCCCGGGATCGATTCCCGGCTCCGTTAGTGATTTTAGAAACGGACGTGTGGGTTGGAACGGGGTGCACTCAGCCTCGAGAGTAGCTGTCTGAAAGTCACGAAAACCAAGATTAACGGCCAATGGAACCCGATGCGCTGACCAATATCTGCAGATGCCTGGGCAGCGGTCGCTTGGTAGGCCTAGGCCTTTCATGTGATGTAGTGCCACCGTTTATTTTAATGACACAAAATTCCCAAACAGCAATTAGTTTCGCCCCCGGCGTGAATTTAAAAAGCATGGAACATATCATTTCATGTCTGAAATTAAATCTGGTCTGGCATGCGAAACAAAATGGTTGTGGACGCGTTAACATTTTAATTTCGCCATGAGCGTGATATTCGGGTGCGAAATGATATTGATTGTAAGCGCGAAAATTAAAATGGAAGCAAAATGTAATTCTAAGCACAATAACATAGTGAAAGGCGACGCAAAACTAATTGCAGTGCGAAACGAAATACTGTACGTGCCATGGTCAGTATAAATGCGCTGAGGGTAAGAAGGAAGTAGTAAGGAATGCCAAGCCCCCCCCGAAATTTCCGGAAGTGTAAGAATAAAGAATGTAGAAATGAGAGGAATATCCCCTCAACCCTGTTGTTCGAGTAACCCGCCTCCGAAACAGAACTCCATATACGCCGCGGTACTACCACAGACGATTTTCTGTTATTTGTATCTCTTCAGTCAGTCAACATTAATTTACCCGATAACTGGGTGGGGTACAACGTATATAAGATGTAAGTAACACTCCTGAAAAAAATACATGTATTAGATTTAAGATCACTAAAATTGCTGCATTATAATCGTGACCATAAACTAATACATATAATGTTATTTACATATTACTGTATATTCATTGTACCCCTCCCAGTTATTGGGCAAATTATTGTTGACTGACTGAAGAGTTACAACTGACAATTTGTATTGTAATTGGAGTTCGTCACTTATCTTGAATGTCTGTCCACACAGCACATTCGTCTTCTTGTTCGCTATAGAACAAGTAAAGGTACTTGTTGCCCCATTGCGTTATGAACGTCAGGGAGGGCCAGCCACGAGTCCGAGGTGCAGTCAACGACGATGGTGATGTTGATGCCATAGCACTGACTTTCTCCTCTACTGGAGTGATGACCATTGAATGACTCACGTTGCTGTTGCAGCCCTGCAGATTGTGCAGGCGGTCAACGGTAATAAGACTGCTACTGCTGCCAACGTCAGGACTTTGAACATCTCTCGGAACATAATTTCACTCTCGAAACGAATACATTTTAATTTCAACTACGAAATGAAATGTTCCATTCATTTTAAATTCACATCGGAGGGCGAAACTAAATACCGTTTGGGAATTTTATTTCACGCCGGGTGCGAAATTAAAAGTCTGTAACGAATTTTATTTCGCGCAGGGAACGAAATTAAAAGTCTGTAACCGAGTTTTATTTCGCGCCGGGAGCGAAATTAAAAGTCTGTGACGAATTTTATTTCGCACCGGAAGCGAAATTAAAAGTCTGAATTGAATTTTATTTTGCGCCGCGAGTAAACTTAAAAGTCTGTAATGAATTGTATTTCGTGCCGGGAGTGAAATTAAAAGACTGCAACGAATTTTATTTCGCACCGGTAGCGAAATTAAAAGTCTGTATCGAATTTTATTTTGCGCCGCGAGTGAAATTAAAAGTCTGTAATGAATTGTATTTCGCGCCGGGAGCGAAATTAAAAGATTGTAACGATTTTTTTTCGCGCCGTGAGTGAAATTTTATTCAATTGTACAATGTTATTTCGCGTTGCTATTAAGTTTCGCGTTGATTTCGCTATGTCATTTCGCTTCGAATAAAGTTTCGCTTCGATTTAATTTCCCGCCGACAATCATTGTCATTTCGCTCCCGAGTATCGCGCTCACGGCGAAATTCAAATATATTCGCCCCCACAGCCATACATTTCGTTTCGCATGCCAGCCCTGATTCAAGGGCATACCACTAAATCCCAGGGGGAATTGCGACTACCATTGACCAAAATATTATGTGTACTCGAGTTTGAAGGTTGTTTGTGAAGTAACCAATAGACCTACATAAAATCCAATAACATCATCATTTTCGTCGTTCTGTTTTACGTTAGTTCATGTTGGTTTGGATTTTTTAAATATATTTTAATATTTCTTATCGCAGTTGGAACACAAAAAGTGCCCGTTTTTAAGCGTGTTTCAACCATGCGTCACATTTAAGAATTATTATCTCACAAACCCGTCAACAGATCGAATCCAAATTTTAACACAATATACATTGGAATGTTGTATAACTGGTTCATTAATTTTAAAATTTTGTATGGCCAAGAAACAAAGTTGTTATCATTTTGGTAAGGTAACTTTTTCTCGGCTCGGGTTGTTTTGAAAATGTAGTTCTTGGTCGCGTTGTAATCCTTATACATCAAAAAGGTATGCTGTATGATTGTGAAATACGTAAATTAATTCGCTTATTTTATATCGGTTTGTATTTGTATGGGGAATTAAGACATGGTTCACCAGTTGGCCGCTCCTGTAAAAGCTGCACAGCGTTGCCAAGATGGGCTCCATCACGCGTCAAGGCGCGCTTCGCTCGGAAGTAATGGGCTCCATATCAGCAATGCTGTACTGAATATTCCGGAGCGTCTAGCTGGTGAACCATGTCTTAATTCCCCGTATAAATACAAACCGATATAAAATAAGTGAATTAATTTACGTATTTCACAGTCACACATCATAACTTTTTGATGTATAAGGATTACAACGCAACCAAGAACTACATTTTACAACGACCCCGAACCGAGAAATGGTTACCTTACAAAAATGATAACAAAATTCGTTCTTGAACACACGACATGTTGAAATTAATAAACCTGTTATACAACATTCCAATGTATATTGTGCTAAAATTTGGATTCGATCTGATGACGGGTTTGTGAGATAATAATTATTAAATGTGACGTATGGTTGAAACACGCTTAAAAACGGTCACCTTTTGTGTTTCAACTGCGATAAAAAAAAAAAACCTACATGAACTAACGTAAAATAGAACGACGAAAATGATTATGTTAGTGGATTTTATATAGGTCTATTGGTTACTTCACAAACAACCTTCAAACTCGAGTGCACATAATATTTTGGTCGACAGTACTGTACTAAGAAAAGGAAGCCAGGCCCTAAGAAAAACCTCTACACATACATAAGATTTTTTCCCTAGTTTATATTTGAAATTACGCTTGCATTAGAGAATGTGTAAAGTACTGAGCAGTTTTGATTTCACTTTAAATTTATTTGTACAAGTTGGATGACTGAACGTCACCCCACAATCTGCACGCTACTTGGCTGAACAGCGGTTGCTTGGTAGAACTAGGCCCTTCAACGGCTGTCGCTCCACGGGTTTAGTCTTTTTTTGTACTTCTAATATATAAGTGTAAGAGTACAAGACCACGAACTATTCAGTGACAACTTTTTTCAGAGAAGAGAGTTAGAATTCAAACGGAAACAATGCGTTGTGTGGAAAAGTAAGACGCAGCCATTGTGAAAATGGAAAATTGGTCACCATAGATACTGACGACAGTCAACCGCATGTTCTCTAGGTGCAAGCGTCCTGCATAAATATCCACTTCCTTGGTACGCTCACAGAAAACGAAGAAAAGTCCCAGCAGAGCTTGTGTATTGGCGTATTGAACGAAATAAAAGGTAAGGAACTGAAACAATGTTTTGTACAGCAGATGTTTATTGCCATTCAGAAATTCCTTCTTATTTTATGATGTTTTTCCTAGGAAACTGTCATCAGTCCAACATCTCTCATTGACTAGTTCACCTGTCAATCAACCTACCATTGTGGTTGCATCTGAAGTTCAGTTGTGTCTTGTGTTTCACAGGGTTTTCCACACTCCCTCCAGGTAAATGCCGAGATAGTACCTTACTTGAAGACTCAGGGCACCTGCCCCATCCCTGGCTCTAATACAGTAACACACATAGTCAACTACATGGGACTGATGACCAAGATGTCCCAAGCCCCTACAATGTATTATTATCAACAAGAACAAGAACAAGAATGTTTGAGGAAGTAAGAAATTATCTGTATAAACACATTGTGTCAACGTTACATAAGCATGACATTACTATAATTTTATTGCTCAGATATTCTTCCTCGCCTAGGCACTTGTACATGTAACTCGCCGAACTACAATATTCGTCAACTCGGCGTGTTCATCATTTTCCTTGCGCTAGAGATCTTGTATAGCCGCGCCGCTACTCCTACCACCCTTTTCAAAACAATTCCCAAACTAATGCCGACGATTCCATTCACCCGATTTTATTTATGAAAAATGCATTGGAATCAGGAAATAAATCTCCGTTTTCGTATTACCAGTTTTTTTTTCATATTTTAAGCAGAAATATAAAAAATTGCTAGTAACGTCTTTGTTTTTCACATTTTGGAAAATGCATTGAATTGATATCTATTTTATTGCACTCTAGTATACATAGTGGTTTTGACATCGCAAATACGAGCCTCACTTAGGTGCTGCTACGTGGTGTCAGAATTACAAACTAAAAATCGGGACATTTAGTCTTAATAGTATCTGGCTGCTGCACAGACTGCTGTGTTACCTGCTGGTGTGTCCCTTCCCCGTGCTGTCCGATCGTGACGTCACAGTTCCCTCTTCATTGCAATGTAAAGTAGTCAGGGATGTTTCAGCTACGTTATCTGATGGTTGAGTTACTTCCGCAATGCTATATGTGTTTGTAGAATGGGGCCTGTTATGAAAGGCCTCTGATATGGCTGGATATTCAGGGGAAGGTACTGCAGTTTCCATGTCGGTAGTGTCGCTTAGCTTACTACTCCCATCTGACTCGCCCAGCACCGTGCTGTAGGTTTGTTGTCTGACGTGAAGTACCGGGCGATTCCTTCTGTTCGGACAGTCTATTTGTAAGTGGGAGGTTTCTTTACAATAAAAGCAATACTTAGCTTGTCCTTCATGTTAACAGAACTTTACAATCATTGACCGTCAAATATGATGGAATGGGGTATTTAAGTTCAATCGTTACAATACGTATGCCATTACTTACAGCAGAAAATTCATATACTTCATTCCAGCACTCGTGCCGTATGTCCTTGAGAACTCCATGCGTAGAAAGCACGCGGGAGAGCCTTTCACTCTTGACTTCGGGAGGAGATTAAACAGACACGCACACGTTTTGTTAAAGAGTCTGAAGCAGTGATAGTTATCTTTGTGGTGTTACCGCTAGCTAGCCGGAAGGATTTCACACCTTCATGTCGAGATAATAAGTTTTCATAAAGTAAGGTGTACACTAATTTAATGTACACTGAATTTTCCCCGTTGTCTAGTTGATTCACTAGTACTTGATCTCTATTAAGCTTCAGGTCGTTTGCTATCCACCTAGGCCTATGTATTTCAAGTGGTGTCGGTCTGTTGTTCCTTTCTTCAAAAGCGCATTTAAGAGTGTTTTTTCCGGACATTCGCCACTTTCGCAAGTTCAACAAGCAGTTCCGTGACAAACTAAGGAGCCTATTTTTCTTAAAAACTTAAAGATTCATGCCAATGTTTAATCTATATGGAACTATCTAAGTTAATGACGAAATTAAGTTGGTAATATCAAAATTCCTAATTAATTCGAAATATACCTGCACTACAGTTGGAAGCCCTGGTGACTTAATATATTCTTAGTTCCATCTCTTACGGTACAGAACACAAAATTTGATTGATGTTCAATGGATAACGTGGACGTTACATGCAGTTAGATATTGGATCTATCAGTGCGCGTAAAATTATGTTGGCAACAATGTCATGCATGTCTTGGTCAGAAATAATCTGACATATTATGATCTATTGTTGTGCCAATTTTGGACGAAATCCATTTGTATGTATAGAAGTTACATGCATTTTAGAATTGAACCTATCATCTGGCTTAGAATCATGTTAGCGGCATTGGCATAATATTAGTTACTCTAAATTAATCTAGAATGTCAGGTACTATACGTGTGCAAAGTTTAGCGTTGTTGGCTTGCATGCATTCTAATATATTAATATAAGGGTAAAAAAGTAGGGACTGCAATTATCATCAGTTGTCAGCAGCTGGTTGCTCTTAAGAATACGCATAGTGATATCTGGTTACGTACGCATAGTAGACTACATACGAAATTTGGGTGAAATCCAATTGATAGTGTAGAAGTTCTATTAATTTAAAAATTTGACCTATCAGCATGCTTAGAATCATTTTGCCAACACTGTCATGTATGGCCTCCTGGAAATTAAACTGAAATATTATTATCTATATAATTATGTGCCAATTTTGGAATAGCTCCCATGCATACCTTCCAAGATATCCAACATGGAGCTCAAATTTCAATTGCGGTTTTTCAGCAGTTGGTAGCACTGACTTTATTTTCATGGCCTTGAGATATTCAGATATAGATCTTTACTCATACCAAATTTGGTTTTGATTGCTTCAGCCGTTTAGGAGTTGATAGGGAGGGGTGGGGGGACATGCACAGACAGACAGACAGACCATTTGCCCAGATCGATCTCATAAGTCTACTTTTTCCTCATTTTTGCAAAATGTGAAAAGTAGGCTAAAAATACAATACCCTATCACGGTAAGCACTTCCGAGTATTTACAGGCCGGACGTTTGTTTTAGACGAGTGAAAAATCTTAATGGAAGCCTGGAGGCGAGTTACTGCAGTACCTGTGTTGTTATCAGCTGCCCCAAGCGGTCCGAACGAAGCTGTCTCACACTCCTACTGAAGTACAGTCATTGGCAAATATAATGACGTTCTGTTCGTAAATACGTAACGTGTACTTCCTTGTCGCACAATACTTCGCCGTTGACTGTACTGTCTGCAAGTCAGTGCCAGGTGCTCAAGTCTGGAATTCCATTACATCAGATCGGTGGTGACAAATGTGAAGCGATAGTGTGAGAGAGTGACTCTGTATAGGCTCACCCGCTGGCTTCAAGGTCAAGGGCAATCGTCTAAAACAAACGTCCGGACCTAACACGACGTAGGTTGCAAAGTGACACTTCCACTCTTTCTACTCTATGGAGTTCTCCAACGCAAAATGTATCAAAATGGAGCCATTCTCAATCGATGATGCCGTTTGTAATATATAAACGATATGCGAATAACGTTATTAGTCCGAATAACGGTATTGAGGGAATATTTTTCGATAGATATATTGAAATAACGTTATTTCTAGTGAGCACTACCATTTCGTTCCTGCGATAACCGATATCCGAATAACGTTAATAGTCCGAATAACGGTATTGGGGGAATAATGTTCGAGAGATGTATTCAAATAACATTATTTATAGTGAGCACTACCATTTCGTTCCCGCGATAACCGATATACGAATAACGTTATTAGTCCGAATAACGGTATTGGGGGATTTTTTTGAGAGATCTATTCAAATAACGTTATTTCTAGTGAACACTACCATTTCGTTCCTGAGATAACCAATATCCGAATAACGTTATTAATCCTAATAACGGTATTGGGGGAATATTTTTCGAGATATGTATTCCGATAACGTTATTTCAGGCGGGCACTACCATTTCGTTCCTTGGTTAACTGATATTCAAATAACGTTATCAGTCCAAATAACGATATTAGGAGAATTGTTTCGAGATATATATTCCGATAACGTTATTTCAGGTGGGCACTAGTATTTCGTTTCTACGATAACCGATATCCGAAGAACGTTATTAGTCCGAATAACGGTATTATGGGATATTTTTCGAGAGACTTATTCAAATAACGATATTTCTGTCGGACAATACTATTTCGTTTCTACGATAACCAATATCAGAATAACGTTATATGGCCCAATAACGTTACCATGCGATACAAATGACTTCCGGATATGAAACGTAACGACCACAATGTGACCAAGACCCATTTTGTTACATAATCTACCCAAACAACCATTTTCGTTATGTTAAGTTATGAAGCCTTGGGAATCAGAGCATGAGTCCACGCAAACAGTCCCGGACACTTGCGATCACTGGACTCAATCCTCTAGAGCTCTTACCAAACCTCCTATGAAAACTAGGAGAAAACATAAGAGCATTCAAACCTCAAGCCCGGTCGTTTCTCCCCCGGAGAGCAAACCCTCACTTGCTGCCCCTCCTCCCACTAACACAGTTAACTCACCCGCTCCCTCCTTGCCCTCTGACACTCAGCCAAATACACAGGTGACTTCTCGCCCTCCGCCCAAACCACACTCTAGACTTCCAATTCAATGTTATAACTGCCAAAGATTGTACCACAATGCTGCTAGTTGCCCTCACGAGACCCGCTGTAACAGGTGTGATCATCATCACCACACAGCTTGCAAGGTCGCACGTTACTGCCCTAAGTGCGTCAACTGTGGTGGGGCACATGCAGTATCGTATCTCGGGTGCAAATACATCAAAACAGCTACAAAACGTCGGCAGTTACAACTCAGACAACACGCGAACTCTTCCATCCCTTCCCTCACGTCAATGATACTTCCTCGGCCTCTCGAACCCAGAACACAGCCCTCACACATTTCCTCCAAGTACTCCAGCAATTAGCCACGAGTCCCCTCTAAACTACCGTCATGCACTCCAACAGCAATCCAAGAACTCACTCCTCACCCTTCTTGCCCCGCGGGGCGTGGTGCGCCTGCTCAGGGCATCGGCCACGGCCGCCCCACTCGGGATGGTGCGCTACGGTCCGTGGGAACGGCCACACTGTACTGCCACACTTCGCCTCACCTTATGCCTCTCTTGGCTTTTAACTCAATGCCTCACCGGCCTCAACTCTGTTCTCTTACTTTTTATTTTCACAAATGTTTCGCCTCTCTGGCTCTTGATTCATTTCTTTGTGCTACATGCACCAGGTCACATTCTGACCAGTAATGATGTACAGGAATTGACCAAACCCCTTTTTAAACCAATGCTGCTTAATCCTATACTGTCACCGATATAGCTCTCATAGCCCGTACGGGCTGAAAGGCTTTAAAAAATGCGTGCAAAGTCAGCTTCGCTGACGTTACGTCGTATGGTCTGTTTGTTTGTTTATTGTAAAGTAGATATTTTTCCCACATAGTTCGTTTTCCGATCAATTAAGGTGTCATAGTGGATAGTCCTAACTATGGCCTAATTTTCAATGTCGAAATTTGTTACACATTTTTTAATAATTTTCCTTCGATAATATGTTCCGTATATTGAATCTCTCTGAGAGAAAGTCTGCATTTTACTTAATTCAATCCTCTTTCGGCCAGATGTCTCATACACCACTTTCCATTTTCCTCTTACCAAAGCATTTCTCATCCAGAACGGCCAAACAACTTGCCTCGAGACTTCCGACCACCTGGCGTTCATTCTTCCGCTGTCCATCTCTCCATCTGTCTCCACTTTCATCCAGCTGACTACATCTAATCTGGTGACATCCCCAGCGAAACCCTCCAGGATATCTCTTACTGCTGTTTTGGAGTATACTAACTTTTCAAAGACGATCTCTAAGGCAAATATCCTGCAATTATATTATTAAAATTCAGCCATTTTTCTAGGTTTATGCCGTGTCTTGACTGGGGTTTCGCCTAGGAACACCAAGGTAGGCTCATCAGCGGGCTCTTGGTGTCCGCGCTCAGAAACCTCATCGGAGTAGTGAACTGTTCACTACCTCCCTATTTACTGCGAGAGTTAAAAGCTCAAGCAGCTTTTCACCTCCTTTTAAAGGCTTCCAAAGAGATGGTATATTGGTTTTCACTGCCAAGGAATTAAAACGCAGCAATTATTCTAGGTTTATGCTGTGTCTTGTGTGGGGTTGATGAGTTAATGAGCATACCTTGACCTAGGCGAAACCCAACACAAGACACGGCATAAATCGAGAGAAATTGCTGAGTTTTAATACCTTTGCAGTGACAGCCAATATACTATTTCAGATAAGTGTTCCTGAATAAAAGAATATTATTAGCCGACTTTTCACATTTTGCAAAAATGAGGAAAAATTTGACTTATGAGATCGAGCAAAAGTGTGTCTGTCTGTCCTTCGGTCTGTATGTCTCTCTGTTCTTCTGTTTGTCTGTCTGTCCGTCTGTCTGTCTGGCAGGGTGTGTGTGCAACCCCCCCCCCCCTATCAACTCCTAAACGGCTGCAGATATCGAAACATAATTTGGTAGGAGTAAAGATCTATACCTGAATATCTCACGGCCTTATTTGAGACTGATGTCAGTGCTACCAACTGCTGAAAAATCGCAATTGAAATTTGAGCTCCATGTTGGATATCTTAGAAGGTATGAATGGGAGCTATTTCAAAATTGGCACACGTATAGATAATAATATTGCAGTTTAATTTCCAGGAGGTCATCCATGGCAGTGATGCCAAAATGATTATAAGCCTGCTGTAAGTCCAAATTTTAAAAGCATTATAACTTCTACACTATCACTTGGATTTCAACCAAATTTCGTATGTGCTATGTGCACATAAACAGATATGACTGAGCGTATTCTTAAGAGCCACCAGGGCTGCCAACTGTTAATAAATGCTCACTTTTTTAATCCAAATATCCATATATCATAAAGTATGCAAGCCGACAGATTTAAACTATGCACACGTATAGTACCTGACATTCTATATTAATTTGGAGTAACTTATATACGTCAGTGCTACCAACATGATTCTAAGCCTGCTGAGAGGTCCAACTTTATATACGTGTAACATCTATACTATCATTTGGATTTCAACCGAATTTCGTGTGTGCTATGTGTACCAAAACAGATATGTCTATGCCGATTCTTAAGAGTAACCAGGGCTGCCAACTGTTAATAAATACTGTCTCTATTTTTGTTACCCTAATATCAATATATCAGAAAGTATGCAAGCCAATAGTTCTAAACTTTGCACACGTATAGTACCTGGCATTTTAGATTAATTTGGAGTAACCAATATACGTCAGTGCTGCCAACATGATTCTAAGCCTTCTGATAGGTCCAATTTTAAAATGCATGCAACTTCTATACAAACTAATGGATTTCATTCAAAATTGACACAACAATAGATCATATTATTTCAGATTATTTCTAACCAATACATGTATGTCATTGTTGCCAACATGATTTTACGCGCGCTGTTAGATCCAATGTTTAACTGCATGTAACATCCATGCTATCCATTAGACTTCAACCAAATTTTGTATTCTGTACCTTAAGGCTAAATGTCCCGATTTTTAGTTTTTAATTCTGTCACCACGTAGCAGCACCAATGTGAGACAATTTCTTATTTCAGTTTTCTCGTGAACGAAAGCTCGTTTTTGCGATCAGAAAACCACTATATATACCAGACTGCAATTGAATTGATATTAATTCGATGCATTTTCCAAAAATGTGAAAAACAAAAAAGTTACTAACAGTTTTTAGCCTACATTTCACATTTTGCAAAAATGAGGAAAAAGTAGACTTTTGAGATCGGGCAAATGTGTGTCTGTTTGTCTGTCTGTCTGTGTGTGTGTCCCCCCTTTCAACTCCTAAACGGCTGCAGCCATCGAAACAAAATTTGGTAGGAGTAAAGATCTATACCTGAATATCTCACGGCCATATTTGAAAATGATGTCAGTGCTACCAACTGCTGAAAAATCGCAATTGAAATTTGAGCTCCATGTTGGATATCTTGGAAGGTATGAACGGGAGCTACTTCAAAATTGGCACACGTATAGATAATAATATTGCAGTTTAATTTCCAGGAGGCCACACATCGCTGTGTTGCCAAAATGATTATAAACCTTCTGATAAGTCCAAATTTTAAATGCATATAACTTTCACACTATCAATTGGATTTCAACAAAATTTCGTATGTGCTATGTGTACATAAACAGATAAGACTGAACGTATTCTTAAGATCCGCCAGGGCTGCCAACTGTTAATAAATGCTCTCAATTTCCTTTATCCAAATACCAATATATCAGAAAGTATGCAAGCCGACAGCTTTAAACTATGCACACGTATAGTACCTGACATTCTATATTAATTTGGAGTAACTTATATACGTCAGTGCTACCAACATGATTCTAAGGCTGCTGAGAGGTCCAACTTTAAATACGTGTAACATCTATACTATCATTTGGATTTCAACCGAATTTCGTGTGTGCTATGTGTACCATAACAGATATGTCTATGCCGATTCTTAAGAGTAACCAGGGCTGCCAACTGTTAATAAATACTGTCTCTATTTTTGTTACCCTAATATCAATATATCAGAAAGTATGCAAGCCAATAGCTCTAAACTTTGCACACGTATAGTACCTGGCATTCTAGATTAATTTGGAGTAACCAATATACGTCAGTGCTGCCAACATGATTCTAAGCCTTCTGATAGGTCCAATTTTAAAATGCATGCAACTTCTATACAAACTAATGGATTTCATTCAAAATTGACACAACAATAGATCATATTATTTCAGATTATTTCTAACCAATACATGTATGTCATTGTTGCCAACATGATTTTACGCGCGCTGTTAGATCCAATGTTTAACTGCATGTAACGTCCATGATATCCATTGGACTTTAACCAAATTTTGTATTCTGTACCTTATGGGATGGAACTAATAATATATTCAGTCACCAGGGCTGCCAACTTTAATTCTCTATTAGGCTACATTATGCCAGGTATACAGTATTTCGAACTAATTAGAAATTTCGATATTACCAGCTTTATTTCGTCATTATTCTAGATAGATCCATATAGATTAAGCATTGGCATGAATCTTAAATTTTAAGAAAAGTAGGCTCTTTAGTTCGTCACGGAACTTCTTGTTTATATCTCTACTTAAAATATGAAAAATCTGGTAATACGAAAATGGAGATTTATTTCCTGTTTCCAATGCATTTTTCAGAATTAAAATCGGGTGAATGCAATCGACAGAATTAGTTTGGGAATTGTTTTGAAAAGGGTGATAGGCGGCGCGGCTCCACAAGATCTCTTGCGCAAGGAAAATGATGATCACACTGACAGGGCGGAGGGAACAATTTGACGACAGGAAGGAGTTGTCTTCCTCTTGTCACAAATATTATCGTTCGTCGAGTTCCGTGCCTAGGCGTGGAGAATATCTGAGCAATAAAATTATACTGTAGTAGTGTCACAATATGTAACGTTGATACAATGTGTTCGTAAAGATGCCTTTATTAATTCCTCTGACAATCTTGTTGATAATAATTCATTGTAGGGGCTTGGGACATCTTGGTCATCAGTACCTTTAGCTGGCTGCGTGGCTCAGCGGTAACGTTCTCACTTGCTTTGCCCAAAGTTGCAGGATCGAATCCTGGTGCAGCCAGTTGGCATTTAAAGGTGCGCGAATGCGAGGGAGCCATGCCATTAGATTTACTGGCACGTTAAAGATCCCCTTCGGGGCCAAATTCCGGCACCCCGGCGTCTCTAAAAGCCGCAGTAGTTAAAAGGGACGTAAAACCAATAACATTATTATTATTATGATTATTATTATTATTGTTATTATTATCATCATCATCATCAGTCCCGTGTTGGTCGGCCATAGCCCGTCATGGGCTGTACAGTGCCAGGTGTTGACTTTTTTTTATCAGTCCCGTGTAGTTGATTATGTGTGTAACTATATTAGAGTCAGGGATGGGACAGGTGCCCTGAAACTTCACGTACGGTACGGTACTATCTCGCCATTTACCTGGAGGGATTGTGGAAAACCCGGTGAAAACACACTCAGGATAGATGCTGACAGCGTTGGATCCCCTTCTAGGTAACTGTTTTAGAGTTATTTGAAGATAATCCCGAACAAAAAACATATTGTTCCGACATTAGTAATACTTTGTAGGGCATAATTCTTACCGCACAGATCAGCGACTGGTTTCACTCGATGCGAAATTGAAGACTATATAGAAAGATATGACTGGTTTGTAGTTAGCAGTTCTTGATATTTTAGAAAAAAAGATGGTCAAGATATGCTCGTGTTCAGGTTTATTGGGAATATCTATCCTAAAAACCATCCGATGCGGACGTCCAACTCTAGGTATCGTCTTCTAGACATAACAAACAAGACCACAAACCGTGAAATATTCTAATCAATGGAGCCAGCTATTATCGATTTATAAGAGGCCAAATGCGCACGCAAATTGACCTACATACATACATTTATTTTGGTGATTCGTATGGTTCTTTGGTTCTTTTGACTCTAATTCCCTTTTTTCTTTTTTCGTGAGATCTGAAACGACTCCGTGTGGCCAATCACTATAACTTACTTCAATTTTCATGGAGGTAATAATAAAAGTTCATTTATGTAGGACATTTTATTACAATAAACAAATTATAACAAGTAGTTCCGTGAAGAACTATACAGCTTATTTTCATATATCCTACTTATGTTAATTGCCACTATTTAACATACACAATTTCAGTTTGATTGCTGTAATAGATTCGTAGATATTGAGTACCGACTAAATATTTTGGATGGTCGCCATGTTGGATTTTATATATGTAGGTCCTAGAGTAATGTACTGTTACATGCAGATTATTGTGAACGTGCAGTATTCAAACTTCAATCGCATAATTAGGACACAAGAAAAAACAAGGAGATTTAAAAAATTTTCACAGCTGCCATCTTGAGGTTATGGAAACAATTGAAATAAATTAGATGCCAGTGGATTATCATTCGGATAAAGATTTACTGTACCAAGTTTCACTGCACGCGGATGGTTAAATTGCGAGAAACGTCCATGTGAATATTTATAATTCGCGTCACCGCCATGTTGTATTTGTGATCACCAGGTTATTTAAAGTCCTATAGGTGAACTTAAGTTCATAGCCCCTATGAACATTAAAAAATGCAGTTTGATTGCTAAAATAGATTCGTAGATATTCAGTATCGTCTAAATATTTCGGATGGTCGCCATGTTGGATTGTTAAATGTATAGGCCATAGAGTCATGTACCATTAAAGGAAAATTATTGCGTAGGTTCATTATTCAAACTTTCACTTCGATCGCATGACTACATCACAAGAAATAAAAACTTAATTTTAAAATTCGCACTGCCGCCATCTTGAGGTTATGTAAACAATTGAACTAAATTAGATACCAGTGGATTACAATGTGTATAAATATTTCCTGTATCAGGTTTCAGTGCGCTTGGAACATTAAATCGCGAGAAAGGTCTATTTAAAAAGTTCAAATTCGCTTTGCCACCATGTTCGTTTTGTAGTTAACCGGTTTTTGAAAATCTTATAGATGGACTTCCAGTAGTGCCCTTTATCTCAGTACAAAATTTTAGGGAGATACCGCTAATAGTTTCAAAGATATAGAATGCCGGCGAAATATTTCGCACATCCGCCATCTTGTGATTATGTAAACAATTGAACGAAGTTAGATGTCGGTGCATTACAATGTATATAAACATATACTGTACCAAGTTTCATTGCGTTTGGTGTGTCAAATCGCGAGAAACGTCTATTTAAAAGTCGCAAATTCGCTTGGCCGCCATGTTCGTTTTGTAGTTACCAGGTTTTCAAAAGTCACATAAGTGAACTTATAGTAGTTCCCTCTATCACCATAGAAAATGTCAGGGTAATATCGGTAATAGTTTCGGAGATATTGAATGCTGGTGAAATATTTCGTACAGCCGCCATGTTGGATTGGTGAGTCGTAACAAAATTTGAAGGGCACGGTCGAGGTCGCCGGGAATAGTGCTATGAACTTTCCGAGTTTCATTGAAATCGCTCCTGCCGTTTAGATTTTATTAGGGGGGGACACACACACGGATCACACACACACACACACACACGCACACACACACGGACAAAAGGTGATCTCATAAGCCTATTTTTTCAAAATTGAAAATAGGCTAAAAATGCATAATAAGAGCAAAATTATTATGTACCTGGGGCATATTTCTCCACTTAGAGAAGGCTTTTGACACCATACCTCACCATATTCTCCTTCAGAAGATGGAGAGATATGGCATTAGAGGCATAGCACTGAAATTGATAGAAAGCTATTTGACTGAAAGGATTGAATACGTTAGAATAAATGGAACTACAAGTCTACCTCTAAGAGTGAAAATAGGAATACCACAAGGCACAGTCCATTATTATCTTTGATTTTTATCAACGATATTGAGTCATCTATACATGGAATTGAAAATGTTAATGTCATATCATACGCAGATGATACGGTAGTTTGTGTTGAAGGTAGAACATGGGGAAAAGTAAAACAAATTGCAACTGCTGCATTGAAAATGTTAAAGGTATGGCTAGATGGTAATGAACTATTTTTAAAATATAAATAAATCAAAGTTAATAATTATAATTAATTAATTAATTAATTAATTAATAATAGTTAAAATTAATAAGAGACATCTACCATGCTCTAGTCCAGTCAGTTCTTACATATGGTATTCTTGCCTGGGGAGGCGCCTATGAATATGTACTAAAAAGTGTTCAGATAGTGCAGAATCTCAAACTGCGAATAATGTTGAAGAAAGATAGATTATATCCGACTATGAGACTGTATGCTGAGACAAGGGTCTTCAACATTAAACAATTGTATGCTTTTTAAATATATAAATACATTTTTAAGGATAGAAATAGAATTCAAGTTGATAGTCACGGGTATGAAACCAGAAGTATTACAGAGAATCACTCTATTTTATATCAACCTAAGTTAAGCATAGCCAAACGTAACTGTCTGTATTTCTCACCAAAATTATACAACATTCTCTCTATTAAATTAAAAGAATTTAAAGGAAATCATGCAAACTTGAAGACGCATATAAAACATTTTCTCAGAGAAAACAAAATTAAAATTGAAAATATAATTAGTTGAGCCTACAAGTTTATACAAACACAAATTCAATTTTCCTTCTTATTCATTATTTTTTGTGTATACATCATTTACATAGAACGTGTTATCGGCTAATCCATTATACAATTTTTAGAAATAGTAATCAATGATATGCATGCCACACACAAGGTTGCACCTTTTAGTAGCATATGTGATATCTCTTCCTGCTCTGTATGAATTTGATATCCTATTTCGACCTGTCTTTATCATATTGTAGCAATATCATTTAAATTTACACGTTAAACAATGAGTAGGAAGTGTAAGGAAATTCATAAAATGTGTACAGATATTCTGAATTTTGTAAAATGTGTGTATTTGTAATGATTTAATAAATAATAATAAGAAAAATTAAAGTTCCTAAGATATTCTCATCTGCCTATTGTTAGCACAGGCACTAGTACTGCGTACTATAAACAAACAAAATTATTATACCTAATTATTTCCTGTTCTTGAAATCAATGCTTAATTTTTTTCCATATGAAAGATAGCGTTTCATGATTTACACACACTCAGTATTTTACTTCACCTCAGGTTCTCTTATATCCATTGATCTGGTCATCCTGGGATCAATGATCTCTGGCAACAAGATTTTCTCGCAGCAGAATGTCAGTTACATAAGCATTTTTAGTCTCCAGAACTTTTCGACCCTCTTTATTGTTTCTATGTGAATGACCTTAGGCGTCCATACCTCAAAATAACATATTTCCCGCTATAATATTTCCAACTGGCCCTGGTTGTGGAAATAAAACCATGTGAGTGTTAGAGAGTTATCAATCTGTTCTCTTCTGAAAGGCACTGCTCGTGACATTCTCTGGCTTTCTTTTTCGCTTACTTTCTGCCAAACAAAATCCCTTTAGCTTTTTGCAGGCTTCCAGTATGGTCATATTCCGTGCAGAATAAGGGCACTTGACTTCGACTACAGCGTCGTCTCCTATTAATCCGTCTGGGGAGGCACCTAAAAACCATAAGTTGTATGTACGAAAATACCACATTTTCGGCTTTTCTAACGATTTCTCCCCTAAATTTCGTTTTGAAATTCGCTCATTACCACAGTCATACTGCATTGCTTTTGAGTGAAATTCGCCGTACAGAATGTTTCGAAGTAGGTTTCCTCTTGCATACATATCGAAAATTTGATGCAGTAAGCCTGTCCTTTCTAGAAGCCTCCGTGGCTTAGGCGGCAGCACGCCGGCCTCTCATCGCTGGGTCCGTGGTTCAAATCCCGGTCACTCCATGTGAGATCTGTGCTGGACAAAACGGAGGCAGACAGGTTTTTCTCCGGGTACTCCGGTTTTCCCTGTCAACATTTCATTCCAGCAACACTCTCCACTATCATTTCATCTGTCATTCATTTAATCATTGCCCCAGAGGAGTGCGTCAGGCCTCGACAGCCTTCATTCATTCCATTCCTGACCCGGTCGGAGACTGGAATCAGGCTGTGGATTTTCATTTTCAAGCCTGTCCTTTCTAGCTGTGTGCCACTTTTCATTTTCCCTTTGGCACCTTGTTTCCTTTTCCAGTTTTTGTATATGGCCTTCACTAAGCGTTAGTTGCTTGATATTCTCATCACTAAACTCTCTCAACAGTACCTCATCGAAATCCAACTGCATTGATCGGTTTCTATAATCACGTGAGACAGTACGTTTCATTTCATTACACTGTTGTCGGGACATTCTTTTCCCTTCTCGCGACGCAAATAAACTTTTTCGGAAAGCTGCTCTTCTTCTCTTTCTGCTGAGTGCAGTGTCCTTCACTATTGTGGCAGTTTTTTTTTTCTAAACGGATTTCATTGTTTTATAGTGCCAGGATGGCCCAAACTGAAAGGCCAGTCCGGCAGCTTTGGTTCTATGAGTGAAGGAACCTCGTTTCCCTCGATTGATCTGCTTACCTCCCGTGAATTTTGCAACAAGGGACATATAATTTTCGGCAGCATTGCTGGTGGTGTTTGAAACTAGCTGGGAACTTTCTGAAATTAGGGACTGCAAGCAATAACGCATAAGTTTGGTTAGAGTTACCTGTTTGCCTTCACCTTGCCCACTGGTAGTTCAAAAGTACTGTTTGCAGTCTTTATGGATCCCAATCCAATCCAGTATTTCCGGAAACCAATTTTCCATTTTCACATTCGCTACGCCTTTATTTTTCCACCCAACGCATTGTTTTCATTTGAAGTCAAGCTTGCTTCTCTGAAAAAAGTTGATACCGAATAGTTCGTGATTTTGCACTCCTACACTTATGTATTAGAAGTAAAAAACAAAATACACCCGTGGCACGACAGCCCATGAAGGGCCTAGGCCTACCAAGCAACCACTGCGCTGTTCTGCCATGTAGCCTGCTGATTTCGGGGTGAAGTTTAGTCATCCAACTTGTAGGCTACCGGTAAAATATAAGTGAAATCATAACTGCTCAGAGCATTACAGATTCTCTAAGGCAAGCGTAAAAATTATATAATTTCAAATATAAACTAGGAAAAAAACTTACGGGTGTGAAGAGGTGTTTTTTTTTTTTTTTTTTTTTTTTTTAGGGCTTGGCTTCCATTTCTTGGTACTTAATCGCAATTTCCTCTGGAATTTAGTGGAACGCCCTTGAATCGGTTATGGTGGTGGCTCCATTTATCAACAAAAACGAAAAAATAAATCCACGCGATGACCGTAATGCTCTCCACCAGTCGTAGCCTACCTATATGTACATGTATCTATTCAACCTCCGTAGCGTTGCGGTCAGCATGGTTCGCTGCCGCCCCGGACTGGATTCGATTCCCGGCTCTGCCACGAAATTTGAAAAGTGGTATGAGGACTGGAACGGGATCTACTCAGCCTTGGGTGGTCGAAATGAGTAGAGGGGGTTCTATTCCCACCTCAGCCAGCCTCGAAGTGGTTTTCCGTGGTTCCCCACTTCGTCCTCAGGCAAATGCCGGGTTGGTACCAACTGTAAGGCCACTGCCGCCTCCTTCCCTCTTCCTTGCATATCCATCCCAATCTTCCTTTCCCATGCCATCCCTCATGAGGCCCCTGTTCGCTTTGCAGGTGAGACCGCCTGGGTGAAGTGCTGATCACATCTCCCCAGTTGTATCCAAACCGACCTAGGGTTCCCAGCTCTAGGACACTGCCTGGAAAGGCGGTAGTGGTGAGTTCCCTCGCTGAGTCCGTGGGAACCACCAACCTGGAGGGTAAAATTGACTAAAAGAAAAAATCTATTTTACCAGAAATACTGTTCAAAAAATAAAGTGCTGAAAATAGAACACCTAACGGGCATTAAAAAATAATACTGTTGCAGGTAAAATAAATTAAATAAAAAGTAATTAATGAGATCGATGAACTAAAAACAAGAAGTCGTAACTAGGAACTGGTAAAATATCAAAGGATCACTCTGAAATATCCAGACCTTGACAATAATTCAGAACTAACCAGCACTGTCAATCGCAATATTGGGCAAGATGCTCGGGAATTCCATACCATCTGGCAAGGTTGTCGATCTCTCAAATCACTCTAGCTCCTCTCCCCTCCCCCAAGCATCCACCAACCCGCTCTCCATGATCTTGTTCTACTGCCACGCCTTGTAGCAAATGCATTAAAAGTTTTATTCACAAATTTCCCAAAGTGATCCCGACGGTTCTATTCAACCGATTTAGGTTTTCGATGCGGCTTTGGAATCAGTGAGTAAAACTCAACTTTCGTATTACCCGTTTTCTTTCGAATTTTAATCAGATATTTGAAAAACACACAGCAACTTTTCTGTGTTTGAAATTAAAAAATAAGCAATGAATTAATATCAATTCTGCTACTAGACAGAGTGTATAGCAGTTTTCAGATCGCAGATCGAAGCTCCCCTTCGATACAAAAATAAATAAATAAATAAATTCAGCTTCGCTTGTGCTGCCATCTCTTGAAATTTATTCTTATCAAAGTGTCGGGACATTTAGTCTTAAGAGATGGAACTAACAATATATTCAGTCACCAGTAGTTCTATATTAGGCTACATTATGCCAGGTATACAGCATTTCGAACTAATTAGAAATTTCGATATTACCAACTTAATTTCGTCATTATTCTATATAGATCCATATAGATTAATCATTGGCATGAATCTTAAATTTTAAGAAAAGTAGGCTCTTTAATTCGTCACTGAAATTCTTGTTTTTTCTGAATTCTCTTTAATTACAAATTATATTAACTGTCTAAAGTTTCTAACCTAAAATTATCATCACGTGGTTATCATCCAGTACAGAATATAGTACATTATGCAACGAGCCTATAACAGCAATAATTAAGACACGAGTATGTTTATAAAACACGCTTCGCTCGTTTTATAAATTTGATATGAGTGTCTTAATTACCATTATAGACGAGTTGCATACGACTGTTTATGTTCGACGATAATTATAACTATTTTATGTTCGAACATAAATATTCATTAATAACTGTCGAGATTTCGCCAGTTTTATGTACTGAACAGAGCGCATGGGACGCAGAGAATGCCTTGTATTTGATCATGGCCTCCTCAAATACCCCACTATGACACTAGCCATGCAGTGAAATTTAAAATAGAAGGCCGTGGTAGTCAGCGCAGGTGATGCTATCCTTACCTAATTGGTCACACAACTGTTTCTTGAGCTCTGATTGGTGGGAGAAACTGTTTCATAATGAAAACAGGATGTTCAGTAAAGAACATATAGCCTACTTTCTCCTAAATGTATGAGTATAGTTATAACTCGTTGTTATTATCAAAGAGTATAATAGAACTATTCTGTGTTGAAGACCTTAGAAACGATTTAGCTCTACCTAACGCCACAGCCTAGATAAAAACTGCTACCATCATTGAAGAAAGAAAGATAAGAAGTATATCAAGAATGTTATGGATCTGGAGACATAATCGACCGGACTGGCTGCGTGGCTCAGCGGTAACGTTCTCGCTTGCTGGGCCCTAGGTTGCAGGTTCGTATCTTGGCGCAGTCAGCTGGCATTTGAGGGTGCTCAAATGTGAGGAAGCCGTGTCAGTACATTTACTGGCACGTTAAAGATCCCCTTAGGGCCAAAATTCCGGCACCCCGGTGTCTCTAAAAGCAGCAGTAGTTAAAAGGGATGTAAAACCAATAACATTATTATTATTATTATTATATTATTATTATTATTATTATTACATATACGACCTGCCGTGGGCAACATCCAACTTTGAGTTGAGGCATGTCTTTACACGTCTGGTTGTGCATGGCTTTCACAACCCTAATTGAATTAACAAATCTTTCCATGACCCTACAGAGACGTGTGTATACAAACTATGTGGATATTTTCGATTGCTATTTGCCTGAAATAAAAGTACTAATTAATAACCTGAACTAACACCAACGGCTTGAATTCAGTTACTATGTGAAATCGTTTTGTTCTTTACTTCAAATAACATTTTCAAGTAACGCAAAATAGGCTGTTACAAACCCTTTAAAATAAAAAGTAAAAATGTATCGTAGTATCATCTTGTCATTCTTCAAATTCGATGCGCATAGAATGCCAATGGTATAGTAATCAATGGAGCCCCACGTAGACTAGTCGTGACATCTAGTGGTGAAATATCGAACAATATAATCCTAACAGAGCGAGTGCATTCTAGCGGCCAGAAGAAGAAACTTTTCAATTAAATTTGGAAGTTAATAAGTAGGTCGGCGTGCAGTTACCTTTTTGGCAGCTAGATGTCTCGAGTAAATCTGCTGGCGAATTATGTTTTAATTAAATATATATTTTACACCATAATATGCACAATATAACGCTTAATTTTAAAACATCTGAGTCATTACAAAACAATAAACATATAACATTTCAAGCAAAAAACCTTGCTCTGATCGGGTTTGAACCATAGGCATTTGAGCGATAGGCTAACGCTCTACCACTGAGCTAATTGTGTCAACGAATATCGTTCTATATAAAATGACTTACATAGAACTTGTTAGCAAATAATGATTTATACTAAACGATTTCATCACTGGAGTATATTATTTATATATAAAGCATTTCATACAAAGTTTATTTATTTTGTATCAGTACGCTATAATGCATGCAATACTCAAATTAGTGAAATATAAGTCAGGCACAAGATATCCGCTGCCATCTTGTCTTATTACTGAATCGGCTCAGCTTTTTAAAATCACGTCTGCACTATAGTATTACAAAATAAACTTTTAATTTCGAACGTGCCTCTTCCTTTAGAACAGTTAAAACGATTCTCGGCTCGATAATCGGAACTTGTGGGTCCCATGATATGGATTATAAAGTTTGCATAATTCGCACGGCCGCCATCCTGAAATGGTATGGCGGACGACCATGTAGTTTGGTCACAAGACGCATCCTATACGAAGGTATGTTGTTACCAAATTTGGTAGAGATCGGATGATTTGGTTAGTCGTTATTTGATTTTAGGTTTTGAAAGGTTTGAGTGGCCGCTATTCAGTTTTAGTAAAGATGGCGGCGATATAAAACATGACACTGAGGTGTCCTTTGCTAGTGCTACCTTTGTACCAAATTTCGTTCAATTCGCATTCACCGTGTTTGAATTGATAGGGGGGGGGGGACAGACATTCAGAGTACACACACTCACACACACACAGACACACACACACACACACAGACTCACACACACACATACACACACACACACAGACTCACACACATACATACACACACACAGACAGACACACTTTTTTCGCCCTGTGTTGATCTCATAAGTCTACTTTCATTTTTTGCAAAAATCGAAAGTAGGCTAAAAATAGTGTTATAATTACCCTCATTATGGTTCAGTTTTTTGACATCATATGATATTTATATTTCGAAATCGTCGAACATAAAGTTACGTTTTGCTCGAAAGAATCCTGGCCAAGACCTTATCACGAAACAAGAAACTGCCTGACAGTGTACAAATTCAGATCTTCAAGAGTACACAATATCCTTAGAGAAAGAAAAATAGGGAATGTTAATTTCCGGATGGTCCTCGTAGTTACACTACCTAATTTTAGTGTACAGAAAGCGTGTGGACCGACTGTAAAGAATAACTTAATAGATTATAAGAACACAATTAAAAATATCTTCATTAACCCCAGAGACTCTGAGGAGGGTCAACCTGTATATCGAATTTTCTCCAAGCATCAGAAATTAAGAGAATATTTTTTGCTCCAACCACTAACACTACCTCTTTTATAGGATGACATAATCGTTAATGATAATAACGGTTCTCTGATAATACAGCCATAACGGAGCCTGGAGCGTTGTGCGCACTTGACTTTATGTGATAACCCGCGGCGATGCGAGAGAAATAGCCGTCAGCCAATAACAAGCTATGTCAACAAATAAGTAATAAAAGAAAAGGGGTTAGCGAGAGAAGATTGGCAATCTTAAGATACTCGAGTATCGATATCAAGGTGAAGTGTGGACACTGACAGTGATAATATGACCTCAGCTCTTGTGACAGGTCTTGTGGGTAGGCAAGGGATCATTATATTATGAGCATGGTTGGATAAAAATAATTACATTTAGGCCCTATAGTTAAAGTTATCGTGTCTTTTACATAAGATATCACTAAATTATCGTCATAGTTACATTTATAATCATGAAGGAAACGCAACGTAAATGTTACTAGTAACTTTGTTACCCCCTCTTTATCTTAAATAGTAACAGGTACTACTAATGTCGTTAACCCTTCGTTAACTTAAAAAGTAACGGTTTCTACTAACTTTGTTACCGCTCATTATCTTAAATAGTAATTGCAACTAGTAAAGTCGTTACCCCGTCGTTAACTTAAAAAGTAATGGGTATTAGTAACGTTGCTAACCCCTCGTTAACTTCAAAAGTAATGGGTACTAGTAACGTCGTTAACCCCTTGTTAACTTAAAAAGTAATGGGTACTAGTAACGTTGTTAACCACTCGTTATCTTAAAAATTAATGGGTACTAGTAACGTTGATAACCCCTTGTTATCTTAAAAAGTAATGGGTACTACTAGTAACGTTGTTAACCCCTCGTTAACTTAAAAAGTAATGGGCACTAGTAACGTTGTAAACCCCTCGTTATCTTAAAAAGTAATGGACACTTGTAACGTTGTCAACCCCAAGTTAACTTAAAAAGTAATGGGTACTAGTAACGTTGTTAACCGCTCGTTATCTTAAAAGTAATGGGTATTAGTAACGTTGTTTACCCATCGTTAACTTAAAAAGTAATGGGCACTAGTAACGTTGTTAACCCCTCGTTATCTTAAAAGTAATGGGTATTAGTAACGTAGTTTACCCCTCGTTAACTTTAAAAGTAATGGGTATTAGTAACGTAGTTTACCCCTCGTTAACTTTAAAAGTAATGGGTACTAGTAACGTTGTTAACCCCGCGTTATATTAAAAAGTAATGGGTACTAGTAACGTTATTAACCCCTCGTTATTTTAAAAGTAATGGGTATTAGTAACGTTGTTTACCCCTTGTTATCGTAAAAGTAATGGGTATTAGTAACGTTGTTTACCCCTCGTTAACTTAAAAAGTAATGGGCACTAGTAACGTTGTTAACCCCTCGTTATCTTAAAAGTAATGGGTATTAGTAACGTTGTTTACCCCTCGTTAACTTAAAAAGTAATGGGCACTAGTAACGTTGTTAACCCCTCGTTATCTTAAAAGTAATGGGTATTAGTAACGTTGTTAACCCCTCGTTATCTTAAAAGTAATGGGTATTAGTAACGTTGTTTACCCCTCGTTAACTTAAAAAGTCCTCTCGGCACGCCGGAAGGCGGAGGTAGATTTCACCGGACAAACTTGGGGATAGTCGAAAATTGGCAGAATATGCAGGTTTTCGTAGAAGGATCAGACCACATTTATTGCGTGAAAGTATTTTATAATTGGAGATTAATTAACTTTGTTTTTCGTCATTTTATGCATATTTTAAACATTCTATTGTCTTATGATGACGGTAACCTTCTTGTCATTTGGAGTCCATTTTTATACTTGTGGTCACACTGTCCTTATGCAAAGTTTCGACACTGATGTGTAACTATGTAACGGTCTGTTACTTCTTCACGCAAAATTATATCTCCCGCAGAGATGTTGGTTGGTTCCTCAGTTTAGGGGCTGCGACAACGTGGTCATGTAACCCCGTGTACTTTGGGTGAGTGTAGAATCTGTCTGATAAACGGTGTGAATTGTGATAGCTGTATTAGTCTGCAATTCAGGTAAGGAATGCAGACGCTAAATTTCAAGCAGTAGTTCCTAATGTTGCTACCAGATACTACCGTCAACGACACCTAGCTGTGAACTTGGCTACTAGATGCCACCGCAATCAGCACCTCGCAACGAACGTTGGAACTTCCCCTCCAAAGGAAAGCATACTGAGGGATTTTTAGCGCTCTTAGAAAATCTGACGACTTTGGCCGGCTTTGAACCCGCGACCTTGGGCATAGGAGTTCAGCATGCTACCAGTTAAGTCACCGAAGCCGCATCACACTTAGTCAGATGGAAATCTGAATCTGATCTCGCGCAAGTGCGTTGTCATGGCAACGTCTGATGGCTCATCCCTTATCAATTTAGTAGTGTTGCCATGTCAACCACTGATAGCTCTTGGCATTTTCTTACAATTCCGAAATCATTTTTCTCATCCCTTGGCGTAATGGTGGCTCATATCAAAAATTCTTTCAGACAAAAGTTTTAGGTAATTATTAGGGGAATATTGTCCATTTTGTACGGTTTTGATATTGTGCCTATTAACAGAGATATGATTAATGTTTCCCGAAAAAAGCACTTTTTCCCACCCCTTTGGTCAATGGTTGGTGCTATCAAAAAAACGTTTCAAACATAAATTTCTGAGCTTTATCCGACACATTGAACGGATTCGATATTTTACATATTAAGAGAGTTATCGCAATATTTCATTTTTTCGAGAAAAAAAAGTCCCCCATTTTCATCCCCTTCGACCGATTTAGCCCAGTAACGAACTCGTCCGAGATTTTATGGGTATACATATTCGGTAAAAAATTCAAAGTGATTGGTGCAAAATTACGGCAGTTATCGTGTCCACAAGAAACTGATATACATATATATACATATATTACATAAATTATATGTAAACTTTTGAACTGACGGTGGTTTTGGGGTCTGGGGGATGTGAAACGCGAAGATATGTCGAAATTTTCCGGAAATCGAAACATGGTACCCATTGCAATAGTTAGCTTTCTAATGAAATCTACCTAAAATACTGCCGTCAACGACACCTAGCTGTGAACTTGGCTACTAGATGCCACCTCAATCAGCAACTCGCAACGAACGTTGGAACTTCCCCTCCGAAGGAAAGCAAACGCAGGTTTTTTAGTGCTCTTAGTAAATCCGACGACTTCAGCCGGGTTTGAACCCGCGACCTTGGGAATAGAAGTTCAGCATGCTACCAGTTCCGATACCGAAGTCGCTTCCCACTGACATATGAAAACTGAATGTGATCTCGTGCAGTGGGGTTGTCATAGCAACTGCTGATGGTCATCCCTTATCAATTAAAAGTAAAGTTGTCATGGCAACATCTCTTGGCACTTGGCATTTTCTTATAATTTAAATCATTTTGTTCACCCCGTGGCGTAATGGTGGGTCATATCAAAAATTCTTTCAGACAAAAGTTTTAGGTAATTATTGGAAGAATATTGTCCATTTTGTGCGGTTTTGATATTGTGCCTATTAACAGAGATATGATTAATGTTTCCCGAAAAACCCACTTTTTCCCACCCCTTTGGTCAATGGTTGGTGCTATCGAAAAACTTATTTGACATACATTTTTGGCACTTATCCGACACATATTATGAACTTTGAAGGGATTCGATATTTCATGTATTAAGAGAGTTATAGCGATATTTCACTTTTTCGAAAAAAGCCCCCCATTTTTACCCCCCTTTGACCGATTTTGCCCATTAACGAACTCGACCGAGATTTTATAGGGATACATATTATGTAAAAAAATCAAAGTGATTGGTGCAAAATTACGGCAGTTATCGTGTCCACAAGAAACTGATATATATATATATATAGATACATATATACATAAATTATATATAAACTTTTGAACTGACGGTGGTTTTGGGGTCTGGGGGATGTGAAACGCGAAGATATGTCGAAATTTTCCGGAAGTCGAAACATGGGACCCATTGCAATAGTTAGCTTTCTAAAGAAATCTACCTAAAAGTAATGGGCACTAGTAGCGTTAACCCCTCGTTATCTTAAAAGTAATGGGTATTAGTAACGTTGTTTACCCCTCAACTTAAAAAGTTATGGGCACTAGTAACGTTGTTAACCCCTCGTTATCTTAAAAAGTAACGGGTTCTAGTAACGTTGATAACACCTCGCTATCTTAAAAAAGTCCTCTCGGCACGCCGGAAGGCGGAGGTAGATTTCACCGGACAAACTTGGGGATAGGCGAAAATAGGCAGAATATGCAGATTTTCGTAGAAGGATCAGACCTCATTTAATGCGAGAAGATATTTTATAATTGGAGCTTAATTAACTTTGTTTTTCGTCATTTTATGCTTATTTTAAACATTTTATTGTCTTATGGGAACGGTAACCTTCTTGTCATTTGGGGTCCATATTTATACTTGTGGTCACACTGTCCTTATGCTAGGTTTCGACACGGATGTGCAACTATGTAACGGTCTGTTACTTCTTCACGCAAAATTATATCTACCGCAGAGATTTTGGTTGGTTCCTCAGTTTAGGGGCTGCGACAACGCGGTCATGTAACCCCGTGTACTTTGGGATGGCTGTATTAGTCTGTAATTCAGGTAAGGACTGCAGACGGTCAATTTCAAGCAGTAGTTACTAATGTTGCTACCAGGTACTACCGTCAACGACACCTAGCTGTGAACTTGGCTACTAGATGCCACCGCAACCAGCAACTCGCAACGAACGTTGGAACTTCCCCTCCAAAGGAAAGCATACTGAGGGATTTTTGGCGCTCTTAGAAAATCCGACGACTTCGGCCGGCTTTGAACTCGCGACCTTGGGCATAAACATTCAGCATGCTACCAGTTACGTCACCGAAGCCGCTTCACACTTAGATGGAAATCTGAATCTGATCTCGTGCAAGTGCGTTATCTTGGCAACGTCTGATGGCTCATCCCTCATCAATTTAGTAGTGTTGCCATGGCAACCACTGATAGGTCTTGGCATTTTCTTATAATTCCGAAATTATTTTTCTCATCCCTTGGCATAATGGTGGGTTATATCAAAAATTCTTTTAGACAAAAGTTTTAGGTAATTATTATGGGAATATTGTCCATTTTGTACGGTTTTGATATTGTGCCTATTAAGAGAGATATGATTAATGTTTCCCGAAAAACCCACTTTTTCCCACCCCTTTGGTCAATGGTTGGTGCTATAAAAAAAACTCTTCAAACATACATTTTTGGGCTTTATCCGACACATAGTATGAATGTTGAACGGATTCGATATTTCACATATTAAGAGAGTTATAGCAATATTTCACTTTTTCGAAAAAAAAAAGCCCCCCATTTTCACCCCCCAACGACCGATTTAGCCCAGTAACGAACTCGACCGAGATTTTATAGGTATACGTATTCGGTAAAAAATTCAAAGTGATTGGTACAAAATTACGGCAGTTATCGTGTCCACAATAAACTGATATACATATACATACATAAATTATATATAACTTTTGAACTGAGGGTGGTTTTGGGGCCTGGGGATGTGAAACGCGAAGATATGTCGAAATTTTCCGGAAGTCGAAACATGGTACCCATTGCAATAGTTAGCTTTCTAACGAAATCTACCTCTGGTTGGTTCCTCAGTTTAGGGGCTGCGACAACGCGGTCATCTAACCCCGTGTACTTTGGGTGAGTGTAGAATCTGTCTGATACACGGTGTGAATTGTAATGGCTGTATTAGTCTTAATTCATGTAAGTACTGCAGACGGTCAATTTCAAGCAGTAGTTCCTAATGTTGCTACCAGGTACAACCGTCAACGACACCTAGCTGTGAACTTGGCTACTAGATGCCACCCCAACCATCAACTCGCAACGAACGTTGGAACTTCCCCTCCAAAGGAAAGCATACTGAGGGATTCTAGTGCTCTTAGAAAATCCGACGACTTCGGCCGGCTTTGAAACCGCGACATTGGGCATAGACATTCAGCATGCTACCAGTTACGTCACCGAAGCCGCTTCCCACTTTATCAGGCGGCTTTGGTGGCGTAGTCGGTAACATGCTGAGCTTCTATGCCCAAGATACCGGGTTCAAACCCGGCCGAAGCCGTCGGATTTTTTAAGAGCGTTAAATATCCCTCAGTATGCCTTCCTTCGGAGGGGAAGTAAAGCCGGCGGTCCCATGTCATAGATTTATGGCATGTTAAAGATCCTTCCACTAATTGCACCTGTGTGAAGCTAAATTGGATAGGTTAAGAATGTATACAACGCTCTTAGGTTTCTATGTTCGTTGCCAAGAGCCGACTGCGGCGGCGTCTAGTAGCTCAGTTCTGAACTTGGCCTCGTAGTCGTTGACAGTGGCGCTTGGCGGCAAAAGTAGGAACTATCTGAAAAATTGTTAGTTGCAGTACTTAAATTAACAAACAGATAACACACACTAATACAGTCATCACAATTAACACCGGTTATCAGATAGATTCTACACACACCCAAAGTACACGGGGCTACATGACCGCGTTGTCGCAGCCCCTAAACTTAAGAACCAACCAACCAACCACTTAATCAGATGGAAATACTGAATCTGATCTCGTGCAAGTGCGTTGTCATGGCAACGTCTGATGGTCCATGCCTCATCAATTTAGTAGTGTTGCCATGGCAACCACTGATAGCTCTTGGCATTTTCTTATAATTCCGAAATCATTTTTCTCGTCCCTTGGCGTAATGGTGGGTCATATCAAAAATTCTTTCAGACAAAAGTTTTAGGTAATTATTAGGGGAATATTGTCCATTTTGTACGGTTTTGATATTGTGCCTATTAAGAGAGATATGATTAATGTTTCCCGAAAAACCCACTTTTTTCCACCCCTTTGGTCAATGGTTGGTGCTATCAAAAATCTTATTTGACATAAATTTTTGGCACTTATCCGACACATATTATGAACTTTGAATGGATTCGATATTGCACGTATTAAGAGAGTTATAGCGAAATTTCACTTTTTCGAAAAAAGCCCCCCATTTTCACCCCCTTCGACCGATTTAGCCCAGTAACGAACTCGACCGAGATTTTATAGGTATACATCTTCGGTAAAAAATTCGAAGTAATTGGTGCAAAATTACGGCAGTTATCGTGTCCACAAGAAACTGATATACATATATATATACATAAATTATATATAAACTTTTGAACTGACGGTGGTTTTGGGGTCTGGGGGATGTGAAACGCGAAGATATGTCGAAATTTTCCGCAAGTCGAAACATGGGACCCATTGCAATAGTTAGCTTTCTAATGAAATCTACCTAAGGGTTGTGTCCTGATTGTGGTCATTCCATTCACCTCATTAGCAGTCCAGATTGCGGTCACTTTCATTTTAGGGAAGAACTATAAATATTCCAGCGTCCAGATTTAGATCACTTTTCTTAGGAGACCGGTCCTTGGTTCTTCCCGACTGACTCTTACCTTCCGTAAGTTTTGTGGATAACAAGTTGAAACTGATGGTTCACTACCTAACCAAAGAATACAGTTCAGTGTTCAGCTGAGCACACCCCATAAAACTTCACAAAAAAAAAGAAAAAAAAACAAGGCCCCTCCCAATCTGATGGCACCTCGTAAAGCAATGATTATAACATTTTCAGTCTTAAGAATAGAAACGTTTTAGGATCGGAATCAACGACCTTCACTTTCAACAAAATTGTTTAACGGAAAATGTTATACTTACAAGGTATACTTTTTAATTTCTGCCCCTCCTCTTCCATTTGAGGCGCGAGATATCTATTAGGTAGATTTCATTAGAAAGCTAACTATTGCAATGGGTACCATGTTTCGACTTCCGGAAAATGTCGACATATCTTCACGTTTCACATCCCCTAGACCCCAAAACCACCGTCAGTTAAAAAGTTTATATATAATTTATGTATATATGTAGGCCTATATATATATATACATATATCACTTTCTTGTGGACACGATAACTACCGCAATTTTACACCAATAAATTTGAATTTTTTACATAATATGTATCCCTATAAAATCTCGGTCGAGTTCGTTAATGGGCACAATCGGTCAACGGGGGTGAAAATGGTGGTCTTTTTTTTCGAAAAAGTGAAATATCGCTATAACTCTCTTAATATTTGAAATATCGAATCCATTCAAAGTTCATACTATGTGTGGAATAAGGCCCAAACATTTATGTTGGAAGAGTTTTTTGATAGCACCAACCATTGACCAAAGGGGTGGGAAAAAGTGGGTTTTTCGAGAAACATAAATAATATCTCTCTTAATAGGCACATTATCAAAACCGTACAAATTGGGCAATATTCCCCTAATAATTACCTAAAACGTTTGTCTGAAAGAATTTTCGATATGACCCACCATTACGCCAAGGGATGAGAAAAATTATTTCGGAATTATAAGAAAATGCCAAGAGCTATCAGAGGTTGCCATGACAACACTACTAAATTGATGAGGGATGAGCCATCAGACGTTGCCATGACAACGCACTTGCACGAGATTACATTCAGTTTTCCATCTGACTAAGTGAGAAGCGGCTTCGGTGACCTAACTGGTACCATGCTGAACTTCTATGCCCAAGTTCGTGGGTTCAAAGCCGGCCGAAGTCGTCGGATTTTCTAAGAGCGGTAAAATCCCTCAGTATGCTTTCCTTTGGAGGGGAAGATTCAACGTTCGTTGCGAGTTGCTGGTTGCGGTGGCATCTCGTAGCCAAGTTCAGAGCTAGGTGTCGTTGACGGTAGTATCTGGTAGCAACATTAGGAACTACTGCTTGAAATTGACCGTCTGCAGTCCTTACCTGAATTACAGACTAATACAGCCATCACAATTCACACTGTTTATCAGACAGATTCTACACTCACCGAATGTACACGGGGTTATATGACCACTTTGTCGCAGTCCCTAAACTGAGGAACCAACCAAAATCTCTGCGGGAGATATAATTTTGCGTGAAGAAGTAACAAACTGTTACATAGTTACACATCAGTGTCGAAACCTTGCATAAGGACAGTGTGACCACAAGTATAAAAATGTACCCCAAATGACAACAAGGTTACCGTCCCCATAAGACAATAAAATGTTTAAAATATGCATAAAATGACGAAAAACAAAGTTAATTAAGCTCCAATTATAAACTACTTTCTCGCAATAAATGAGGTCTGATCCTTCTACGAAAGCGTGCATATTCTGCCTGTTTTCGCCTATCCCCAAGTTTGCCCGATGAAATCTACCTCCGCCTTCCGGCGTGCCGAGCGGACGTTTTTTTATAATAGGTACCGGTACTGTAGGCTATATCGTGAAAAACATTATTTTCATTACCTCGAAAAATTCGTCATTCTGACTGTTACCGCGGAGGCCTAGGTTCGATTCCCGGCTCTGCAAAGAAATGTAATTCTGCTCTGAGGATCGGGATACACTCAGCATCGTGAAGCAAAACTGAGAAGACGTAACAGATGGGAGTTACAACCAGACCGATCTACCAAGAAAAGTGATCGCAATCTGCACGCTGGGATATTTATAGCTCTACCCTAAAATGAAAGTGACCGCAATCTGTACTACTAATGAAGTGAACGCAATCTGGAATGACCGCAATCAGGAAGACACCCCCTCTTTAACTTAAAATATAACGGGTACTAGTAACGTTCTTAACTCTTCGTTATCTTAAAAAGTAACGGCAACTAGTACCGTTGCTACCCCCTCGTTATCTCAAAATGTAACGGTTCTCCTAACGTCGTTATAAGTAACGTTTTACTTTCCAACCATGATAAGGAGTTGTTGATGTTGTTGATTCACATTAGGGGCTTAGCACTACCGTTGTCATGTAGACCAGTGTGCTAGGGTGACATTCGAATGGCTCTAGCGTACGGAGTGTGTATTTTAACTGGGTCAAGGAATTTAGTAGGGAACGGTCGTGAACTTTTCTTTACATCTTGGCATTTGCCTAGAAAAGAAGTGGGAAACACCGAAAAATACAAGCAACCGCTGCCCAGCTATTCGGTCGACAGATTGCGGGGTGACGCGTGGTCAGCGCGTCAGGTTCCCTCGGCCATTATGCTTTTTGTTTCCGCTACGGGCATGCTGCCTCACTGTCAGGCAGCTACTCAATGGCCCTCACGAGGTTGAAGGACCCTTTCCCGCCCTCATGTCAGTTTCTAACATTCCTGATGGAGTCAGGAATCGAACCTGGGGCCTCCCAATAAGATGCAGACGCACTACTCCAATACCGTTTGTTTTCCACTTCTACTTAAGACAAATGTCAGGATGGTTCCTAGCAGAAAGCCGCGACCTCCTCCTTCTTCTCGCCTGAAATACAAATACACACACTACTGCAGAAACCTCCACAACACAGGTTATCAGGCAAATTTTATACACACCCAAGTACATGGAGCTAAATGACCAAGACGTACAAGCCCTTCAAATGAAACCACAACAACAACATTCGTGTTGACCGTTGAAAAGCCATTCTGTAATTAGATTACGTGGCCAATACTGAAAAATGATAGAAATTCCATACAGGAGCAAAGGTTATCGGAAAGATTTCATGCAGTTCCAAGTGCATGGAGTTGATAAACTCAAACTCTCAAGCCCCTAAATGTACGAGTAAAAACACCGAACAGAAAATACTAATGTTCTTGTTGCATCAATTAAGGCTTGGTCTTCAACCGCAAATGAGGAATGAGGAACTTCATATGTTCCCCAGCAATGTGAAGCAACGCAGATGGTGTCTATTAGAGAAGAGATAATAGTCATGGTAGAAGGAATGAATATTCTAAGTATGGAGTTCTCCGTGGAGACACGAAAAATTTATGACGCTAGAATAATAGCTCCGTGTTGCGAGATATTAATGTTGTCCTAAAAGTAATTGTCATGAAATGAAAAGGCGCAAATAACACTATCAATATATCAAAGAACAGGAATTACAGTCAATTATAGTCTTATACTGCATAAGATTATCTTATTATTAATGCTAATCTTCTTAATGAATATCAGTTTGTGATTGTATGTTTTCTATTCCATGTGAAAGCTTCACGGAGTTGTGGTCTAGCCACTTGCTTCTCACCAAAGAAAAGTGTGTTTGATTCATGGTTAATGTTACAATAAGTTATTAGTATTATTATTGTTATTATTATTACGGTATTATTATTATTATTATTATTATTATTATTATTATTATTATTATTATTATCCTACATATTAAAATAATTTTCAAAAATTTCACCCTTTACTAAAACTGAAATATCTCGGGAAGTATTTGCGCTGCGACGACGTTTGTTGTCTTAAAATGTAATGCCCGTCACGCATTATCGATTGATACCCACCTTACTTGATTATATCATCCGTGTATTAAAATAATTCCGAATATTACTTTCTTCTAGATCACACGAAAATAGATTCGAATGACTTGACGGGCATATTGTCGCTAGGCGACAACGACTAACACCGTATCATGATATTCAACGCCGCCCCAATAATAAATCTAACTTGATGGACTGTCACTAGGCGACCACGACTTACTCTGTATCATGATAGTCCGGTAAAGTAGTGTGCACATCTTCATCGTGGTTTCCATGGTAGTAATGTGATTCCACATAAACATCTTCATATTAACAGAAATCAAATCTCCTTGGGGACATAACGCATTCACTTAAATATCTTCTATGCGGTTTGAATCACGCCAAAACAGAATATTTTTGATGCATTTTTTTTATTTCGTTCGTTTGGTGTTTCAATACATACAATATAATTATAACATTCACTGGTATAGGGCGATCAGTTCCCTATTTATGTCATGATATCTTTAACTTCTACCTGCTCCACTCGGGCGCTAATGTCGCATGTATCAATACAATATGCAGAACGGGATTCGAAAGCCAGAAGTCCGTATATATATCCTGGAACACCAGTACATTACGTCTGGAATAAGAGCAACTGCCAGTGGCAAAAAAAGATAAAATGTTTCAAAAACTATAGGCAGAATGTATAATGTTTCGCCTACAGAAACAGAAAGGTATTATTTGCGCCTGTTATTGCTTCACGCCATAGGTGATACCAGCTTCCAGGATTTACGAACATGCAAAGCCGTTGTCTATTCTACTTTCAAAGAAACAGCTAAGGAGCGAGGTTTGCTGATTGATGTTTCTGAATGGCAGCGTTGTTTGGCAGAAGCGTCACAATTTCAGATGCCATCTCAGTTACGACAACTGTTTTCTTACATATGTATTTTTCAGACCCCTTCAAATGTAAGACAGGTATGGGATATTTTCAAGAATTCATTATCAGAAGTTTATCTGCAGTTTCACGAACCTAACATTACATATCAGTTCACTCTTATACATATTTCTAATACATTAAAGCTCCATGGTCTTCCCATTACTTCTCCCGAATTGCCAGCTATTATTGATAATTTCTCTCAGACAAATTTACCAATGAATTATCCAAAATTTAATGAGGATGAATTAAGTCGGACGATAAACCAAGCAAATGAAAACCAAACGGCTATAATTACAGAAATTTTGGGGTTAGTACAAAACAGCAATGAAAGGATGAGTAATGCATATTGACGGTCCAGGGGGCTCCAGGAAAATATTTCTTTACCAATGCTTGATTCACAGTTGCACAAATTTGGGGTTAAATGTAGTTTCTGTTGCATGGACTGGTATTTCAGCATTGTTACTACGTCAGGGGCGCACAGTACACAGCCAGATCAAGTTACTTCTTCATTTACATGAAAGTTCTGTATCAGGAATAAAAGTTAACAGCAAGGAAGCTTGTTATATTCGTTCAGCAAAACTTATCATCTGGGATGAAGCCCATATGGCTAATAAGCACGCGTTGAGGTGTGTAAATCGGCTGCTCAAGGACATCATGAATAACGACGAGCCTTTCGGAGGAAAAATTATCATCTTAGGTGGATATTTTAGGCAGGTATTGCCTGTTGTGCTTCAGTCCAAATGTCAGTAAGGTTCTCTCCTTTGTGAACATTATTCAAAATTATAAACTCTATAAAAATATGCGAGCAGATACAGATTAACGTGACTTAGCAAACTTCTTGATACAAATTGGTAACGATGAATACCCTCAAATGTTGGAAATAATGTCCTACTTCCTCGCCTTCACCTTACGCCATCAGATACTTCTATTCCATTTTCCTTCAAAAGGAGGCAGTTTCCAGTACGTTATGCTTTTTGTATAACTATCAATAAAGCTCAAGGTCAAACACTCGATCAAGTAGGCATTTATTTACCTCAACCGGTGTTTAGCCACGGACAACAATATGTCGCACTATCGCGAGCAAAATCCTTTCATGACGTCAAAGTTCAAATAGAACCAAAAGGCAAGCGAACAGCAAATGTCGTATGGAAGGAAGTACTGTTAGAATGTAGAAACGAATGTTGCGGAGGAGCACAGACCTCAGCTAACGGGGCACAGATTAAATAACAATTATACAAGGACGTCCGCATCCCTAATACGATAACTGTCCTGATGTAATGGTAAGAAAAGTGCTATTGTCCTACATCGGTGATAACTATCCTACATCCTGTTCTTTCATTTCCTCAGTTCAATAACTAAGATATACTCAATCAAATTTACAGCTTAATAAATATTAATTCCTTCTGTGTGAGTTATCTTTTCATTTCTCATCAATCGCCTTTACTTACTATTCTATCTGTAGTGATGGAGGCGATAGCTGTCTTTACAGAGGTGTGCAAATTATTAGATTCGATGTCAGTTTTCCAAAATTGCATTTATACTTTTCACGGTTTATTGCACGAAGTATGTTTACAAGACGATGAAATTACTTCAAATGTTTAACCCAGACTCCTAATTATATTTTCATTTAAGAAACTCAAATTAAAATGATTTTTTAGAATTTCCACTAACAGAGGAGCCTTGCAGATGCAAAATGCCACACTTTACGTTTTTATTACTTCACTCTACTTTACGTGTGAATTTAGAGCAGAGGGATTTGGGGTCTTTTAACTGATGATCGCTATTGAACTATTCAAAGATTCGTAAACTATGTATTGAAATCACCTGACTTAAATTCTAAAGTCAATGAAAAATTGAAAACGGACCCAGCTCAGATAACCCTCGGAATCCAATAATCTGAAAGTTTCCAGACGCAATTCCTTGTGGGAAAAGGTGTAATTCCACGGGGGAGGGAACACTACTAAGTAGGACAGCAAAAGATGTTGGTCAATAAAATGATTTTGAATAAAATAAATTATGACTCATTAAAACTATTTATTTAATTCTATTAATTTGCACACCTCTATATGTTACCCAAGAGTTACATCTCTATATTCAAATACAAGCGACCCATCTTTTATTTTAAATTTATACCATAGGTATCATAAGTAGACAGAACAACAAAGTGTACCGCTGTAGCCTTAAATTGTGTGGATATCTCTATCTACTTTGTATAAAACAAAGTTCCCAATTCTTGGATGTAACGGGTAATCTCGAGAGCCTTGATGGATTTTGATGCGGTTTTCACCATTCTGTAAAGGATTTCTCGATGAAGGATTAGGTAGAAAAACATTTATTTATGACCAAAAGAAGCCGAATAGTTACGATTTCAGTGAAGCAAGTTGAAGAATAACCTAACGTCTATGCGTCTTTTAAGCTTACGCTGGGTAAACCGTTAAAAATATCGATATACTCTGAGAATTGTTCAGCATGAAAAGTTCTGCAAGAAAGTCCGCGACAGCTCTCATATCGACCACTGTAAGTGTTTTTACGTTTTCATTTCTTCAAGCAATCTCCATTCAGTGGAAATTTAAATTACTAGCTTCAGAGTGAGTTTTCGAGCTTGCGAGCGACCTATCACCCTAGCTTCAGCCAGCATCAAACTGTCGAGTCATGTCGAGTAATACTTCAGAGAAGAGTATAGCTTATGTATTTGGAGTTAGCTGTTCATCTTGGCTTTTCATAATTGCGTCTGGAACCTGACGTTCGTGCGCCTTTTAAGCTTACGCTGGGTAAATAGTGGGACACACACACAGAGGATAGGCAGACACCCACACATTTGATCTCATAGGTCTACTTCATCATTTACACAAAAGCGACGGTACCGTAAATGTCTGTTCAGGTCACTAGCATGAAGACATGCAAATGTCATATGGACAAAAGTGCTGTAGGATTGTTGAAGTGAATTCGGTGGAGCAGCACAGGTCTTCTAGTTATTATTATTATTATTATTATTATTATTATTATTATTATTATTATTATTATTATTATTATTATTATTATTATTATTATTATTATTATTATTGATTTAAGCCCACTAAGGAGCGCTTACGAGTAGGTTTTCATCGATGCTCTCTTCCGTTGCCAATATCTCTTGAGCCCGGCTGCTAGTTTTTCCTTTCTCTCCCGGGAGAGGGATTTCCTACACTTAGGTACCTTGGGAGGCGGGGAACAATAGTTAACCATACCAGCAAATTTGGGACGATGTTGGACATCAAGGTCTGAAATCTCAGCGGAATCTAAGTCCTTTTGGGTGACAGGCTTCCAGTCTTGTAGCTTTTGATCAAGGAGAAGAAGATCCGCTTGGCAAATCTGTTGTTGTTCATTCGTAGAAGGTGCCCTTAGAACTCTAGCCGCTTTCGTCCCATGCTGGTATTGGGCGTTTTCAACCGTCGGTCGATTCAGTTCGAAGTGTAGTTGGTAGGTTCCATCTGGGAGCAATCTCCTCCCATGTTTTTTCCTGAGGATACGTATTTCGACCTTGTCCAGATCATCCATGGTACCCTTCCTGTTCATCTGGAATTATTATTTTTATGGTACAGAAGGATAAAGTGAATAATTTATAGAAATGGAAGTGACACCTGTCAATACACAATAATGACACAATTCTAGTCATAGATATATGCTCATGTTTCAAATCAACATTGGACACATCGTCAGCATATTATACATAAAAGGAAACGTATAGTAATACCAAAATCAAAAGCAAGGAAATCTTTAACCCTTTTAATGCCAAGCTATGTGGTTATGTTAAAAATGTCAATCCAAGTTTAGTGGAGTTACAAGATTTTATCATTTCAAATTATCTTGTCGACTTCGTCGTTGTGCTTGGGTCTAACGTTATGCGTTACGGTTACGGCGTGTATGACGTCATCATATTGTTCAGTGCATATGCACCGAATCTGAGTTTACTGCTGGGGTTTGCCGTTATGCGATACGGAGACGGTCAGACAGAAGTCCTAAAGAAGTGTGCAAGATGTCAGACAGGAATACAGGGTGACTACTAAAGAGATGTACACGATGTCAGATAAGAATACAGGGTGACCCTTAACGAAGTGTACAAGATGTCAGACAAGAATACAGGGTGACTCCTAAAGAGATATACAAGACGTCAGATAAGAATACAGGGTGACTCCTAAACAGGTGTACACGATGTCAGACAGGAATACTGGGTGACTCCTAAATAGATACACAAGACGTCAGATAAGAATACAGGGTGACTCCTAAAGAGGTGTACAAGATGCCAGATAAGAATACAGGGTGACTCCTAAAGAGATATACAAGATGCCAGATAAGAATACGAGGTGACTCTTAAAGAGGTGTACAAGATGGCAGAGAAAAATACAGGGTGACTCCTAAAGAGGTGCACAAGATGTCAGACAAGAATACAGGGTGACTCCTAAAGAGTTGTACAAGATGTCACACAAGAATACAGGGTGACTTCTAATGAGATATACAAGATGCCAGATAAGAATACAGGGTGCCTCCTAAAGAGGTGTATAGGATGTCAGAGCAAACTACAGGGTGACACTTAACGAGGTGTACAGTATGTTAGATTCAATTCTAATACAGGGTGACTTTTAAAGAGGTGGGCAAGATATCAGATTCAAATAATGGGTGACCCTTAAAGAGTTGTAAAAGATGTCAGATTCAAATACAGGGTGACCCTTAAAGAGGTGACCGCGCGGGAAGCCTAAGTTAATGGGTAATGGAGTCTGTTGAAAGAGCCTTTCTAACATGTGTAGCATTTGTAGCATGCGTCATTTGAAATGATATAAAGTCTAGTCTCTCAGACTGACTGTATCTTTAGGGGCGTGGTGGCTCAGCGGTCTAGCTGTATGCCTCTCACCAAGGCGGTCCGGGTTCGATTCCCGGTCAATGCATGTGAGATTTTCTATGTGAAATGCCATGTCCTGTGGTTCGGATTCCACGTAAAAAGGAGGTCCCGTGGCTCATAATCACGTAAAACTACAATCTTCCTTTTTTGACTGTATCTTTTTAATAAAAATATCTCCTAGCAATATTCTTAAGATGGAATATTGACGTATCATGTGTTTTGAGAGGGGAAGTGTGACCAACAGGTGGCTTAAGTACGGGGGGTGATCAATCCCCTCCCAAAGCCAAATAATGAAAATGTGAAATTTGATTGAAGTTGTTAAGTAATTGGTTTTGCCAATACTATAATACTATAAACGAACATGTTTCGATTCTACATATTTTCGTATTGGCAAGGTGGATTATATATCACAAATTATTTAACAATAGTCAATACGAATCAGCATTTACCAAACGGAAATGGTGAACAAGTACGCATTTTAAGGAGTCTTTAAGTTGGAATATAATTAATCTTCAGCTTGATAACAAATGATTAGATTGTGTTTAAGACCATTTCTTTTGACTTGTGTTAAATTTTTAGCGTTTCCCTAACTTAACATTTACTGAATGAGCAAACTGGTCAGTTGTTCAGCTAGTCAGATCGCTGGCAGTGTGTTGGGTGTGGACTATCTTTCCTCATTCCTTTCATACTATACACCAGTTGCCAGTTACCATGTTGTTGGTATCCGAGTTTGAGTGTCATTTCGGAAAGTGAATAATATTGCGTTTACTTGTGTTGCTGTTTTATGTTAAATATTAATTAGCTATTGCTGCTTTAAGGGACTGAATGGCGAGGTTGTCTGCTCCTAAGTTGATATTTAGTTGTAAACTGAAGTTTAATAATACAACCTGTGAAAATAAAGTTCGGTGAATAGTCCTATACTATCAACATAGATGAGCAATGCACGACAGTGAACCTATTGTTCCTCGAAACAGTCCCCTCCCGTAACAATGCAATGCTGAGATCGGCAATGCGAGTACTGGAAACTTTGCAAGAAGATGTACATTGGGATGGTGTTCAAAAGGCTCGTCACGTGACCTAAAAGTTCGGTGATTGGGTCTATATTGCGAACGGATTGTTGGCTTACCTGAAACAGCAGTTACTGTCCTTCGAAGTAGTCCCCGTGGATGGTTATGCACTTCTGAGAATGTCTGTACAAGTCCTGGAAACTCTTTAGGGATAGCCTTCAGTTGGGTCTTCACATTACGTTGGATGTCCGAAATGTTTGAAAACCTCTGGCCCTTCAGGATTTTCGGTGACCCAGGACCCCGCCACTCCATACTTTGACGGTTGACTTCGCGGTCGTACCACAGACACCAGGTCTCGTCGCCCGTGACGATGGTTTTCAGATAAGCATTCCATTCCACAGAACATTCACCCTTCTCACTGCCACCCGCCAAAGAGATGTGCATGGTAGGTTGCATAAATGCATGCTTCTCACTGCAACCCGCCGAACTGGTGTGCATGGTAGGTTGCTTAAATTCATCCTTCTAAGCAAGCACTGTGTCAAACAGGTCTTACATGTTGGATGTCCGAAATGTTCGAAATCTCTGGCCCTTCAGGATTTTCGGTAACCCTGGACCCTGCCACTCCATACTTTGACGCTTGAATTCGGGGTCGTGCCTCAGACACCAGGTCTCGTCGCCCGTAACGATGGTTTTCAGATAAGCATTCCATTCCACAGAACATTCACCCTTCTAACTGCCACCCGCCAAAGAGATGTGCATGGTAGGTTGCATAAATGCATGCTTCTCTCTGCAACCCGCCGAACAGGTGTGCATGGTAGGTTGCATAAATTAATCCTTCTAAGCAAGCACTGTGTCAAACAGGTCTTACACGTTGTTTTGTGTGTCGCCAATGTTGCCAAGTCGACCGTTCTGACTTTACTAACCGAACGCAACGTGACGAGCCTTTTGAACACCATCCCAAAGAACGCCTTCTTGCAAAGTCTCCAGGACATGTATCGCCAATCTCAGCATTGCACAGTTACGGGAGGGGAGTATTTCGAAGACAGCAGGGTCACTAAAAAGCATTATTCATCTGTGTTGATAGTACAGGACTATTCACCGAACTTAATTGTCAAAGGTCGTATTCATGCAATGTAGGGGAATAGAATCGGCCAGATGATTTATCGAAGAAAACTGCACTCAATAATTTAGTATCAACAACATTGTTAGCTTTCGAGCAAATTTATAAGGGCAAATACAACGTATCAAATGCGAATGAAACCATAACACAATACAAATATAGATAGGGGATTTTGAAACAACCTGACGGTATATTAGCATTCATCGATTATGTCTTATTATGTCCGCACTCTCACCCCCATCCCAAATTTAATTTTCACTAAGCTCATCCCCCTCCAGAAACAAACTCTTATTACGCCACTGTTACCAACCCTCAACATCCGCTGGCTATGTCTTCTGGTGCAAGGGAACTTTGCAATAACGTTGGTTGGCTGACCTGGAGGTGTAAAACGAGTTTATTAGTGTGGTGACATGACGATGCGCAATTCGTCACTGACAGTCCTAATGTGGTTACTGGCTTCCTTCCGTGAGACAAACACCACCCAATGAATAATTACCCAGCCACGGTAAGCCAGCGTTTGTAGCGCTTATCTTCTACAACTCACGCCTCTCAATGAAACACAGTCATACACGGCAATTGTGTTCTTTCTTTGTCATAGACACTCTTCCTTTCATTCTTACTCACTTTCTCTAAGCTACATTTCTCATTGTCTACTGAATACGTGAGGTAGAGCCATTCTGTCCATTAGAAAGTGAACATAACACCACATTTATTGAGCCATGGTGGCTTATATGTATAGTCACTGGTGTTTCATGAAACGTATTGAGACATTCCCGTTATAAACTCCATATACAGTGAAAACTCTCTATAACGGACACCCTTGGGACCGAAAATGCTGTCCGATAAAGAGGGGTGCCCAATATAGAGAGGGTTATAGGGTTAGAGAAAATGATTTCACTTTGTACTTGAGCAGTATGTATACTTGCATGATAACGTAGGGTTACGCGCAGTAAAACAGTCCTGTTTCGTCCGCATTTAAAATGTTTTCCGGAGAATAACCGTCAGTGATGGAAGGCAATTTTTCTTCCCAGCTTGAAACATTATCCTTATCAACAGTGCAGGATTCTCCGCAAATTGCTTCCTGAAATTCTCGGGCCAGCCATTTGAGGCTTTGAAATCTCCGATACCTAATTCTGCCGCGAAATCCAATGCTTTGGCTTGTATCATTGGTCCGGACACAGGGACGTTCTGACTTCATACTTTGCTGAACCACCCTATCACTGACTTATCAATGACAGCACCATTACCACTTTGAAACTGTCTAATTTGCATCTAATTCCCATTTAGACGCCTTACCTTATTATCTCTTCTTATTTTTTCACAAATTCTGCTGCCTGTGTCCTTCCAATCTGACACACTTCACATGCTTTCCATTCACCACATTTCGCACGTTTGTGATCATCTGCGATGTCTATTTTCTCTCTTAAAGTTAACCTTTTACGAGGAGCCATTTCAGATGCACTCACTAGCTACTGTAACGCACAGGTCCTACAATAGATTTAAGATGTTTCACGGTAAAACTGACCAGATAGTGAAAGTATAAATTCCCTTATCCCTACCATTTCAAGTTCAAGAGAACAATGAAAGCGATACCGTTAGGCCTAGGTTTATTTTTGGAGCAGTGCAGAAGATAGGGGATAGGAAGGTCAATGCTAACTGGCTTTCAGGAAGCACAGATGTGCCGAAAGTACTTTACCACAACAGAGTGCTCATACAAGACTAATAGACCTACAGAGATGCGATTTCTTTTCAAAACAAGTGTCCGCTAAGAGAGGTTGGTTGATTTGTTTAAATGCGGCCGGGGTGTCCGTGTCCGTAATAACGAGTGTCCACATAAGAGAGATTAATTGCTAACATACTTAATAGGCGCTTGGTCACGGACCTAGAAAATCATTCGTTATGAAGGGGTGTCCGCCTTAGAGGAGTGCCCGTTAAGAGAGGTATCACTGTACTTGGATGTGTGTGTTCAATATACAGTACCTGATAACCTAGGCCAGAGTTTCTCAAAGCACATACCAGGAGGATCGTGACTAGCCTAAATAAATCACAATATTAAACATGTAGTTATGTGAAGAAATATACAGCCTATGTTCATATATCCTACTTATGTCAATTGCCTCTATCAACATACACATTTTCAGTTTGATTGCTGTAATAGATTCATAGATATTGAGAACCATCTAAATATTTCGGATGGTCACCATGTTGGACTTTTATATATATGCCTTAGAGTTATGTACTATTACATGAAGATTATTGGGTTGGTGTATCATTCAAACTTCAATCGCATGATTAGGACACACGAAATAAAAACGAGATTTTAAAATTTCGCTCAGCCGCCATCGTGTGCTTATGAAAATAATGTAAATAAATTAGATGCCAGTGGATTCAAATTTATATGGTCGAGTCATAAGTCATGGCAACTATTTCTTTTCTCACGAACAGGAGACAACACGAAAAATCTACGATATACATTTGGAAACGTTCGGTATGTACTTGCGTAAGATGCCACTAGATGGTGTATGTAAACAACAGTGTGGGTCTGAGCATGCCCCCAAGTTCAGTGTGTGAGTGAGAGCGTCACACAATGGAAGTCAACAAGCAGGAACAACGATCGTACATTAAAATCGCAGTTCTCCGCGGTAGAAATGCACGCCAATGCCATGCAGAGCTGTGGGAAGCATTAGGTGTGCATGTCATGTCCTATAGAATAGTGGCGAGGAGGGCGGAGACGTTCAAACGGGGTAGAGTATCAACAGCCGATTTGCCTCGCCCAGGCCGTCCAGTGTCCATGGACAAAGATGTACGGATAATGGTGATCGATCAGTGTTTACAGGAGGACAGGCGCTGGACTATAGCGGAATTGCAAGAACATGCAGCAATACCAGCGGCAAATTACGGCGCATTTTACACAAGGACCTACAGATGCGTATAATTTGTGCAAAGTGGGTGCCACATCACTAAACGGAGGTACAGAAGTGGACTTGTTACGAAACACGTCGCATCAATCTGGAGAGGTTTCAGCAGGTAGGACAAGCCATGTTGAACTACATTATTGCAGTCGATGAAACATGGGCACGTGCTTATGAACCTGAACTGAAGAGACAGTCAAGTAAATGGCGTCGTCAGGGGTCACCACAGCGACACAAGGTTCGACAAAATCCATCGCCCAATAAGGTTATGGTCATCCTGGCATACGATGTTCAAGGTGTTCTTGTGTGTCATCCAGTACGTGAGGGGCACGCTGTCAATGCAGTGTATTACAATTCCTCTTTGTTGAACCAATTGCGGCGTGCAGTGCGAACCAAACGTCCTGATCGTTTGGACGACGCCCTAATCCTACACGATAACGCGACAGCTCACACAGCAGCCATCGTTCAGCGTCGCTTACAACGGTGGGGATGGTAGGTTCTTCCATAGCCGCCTTATTCGCCTTATTTGAGCCCATGTGTTTACGATCTAATCCCCATAGTCAAGAAGCCTCTACGTGGACGACGGTTTGCTAACAAAGAAGATATCGTACCAGCATTACGGAGGGAGGTGTTACACGTTAGCGATACACATGCAGCGAATGGTATTCAGCGCCTGCCCCACCGCTCGCAACGCACAGTAGACACCTTGGGTGATTATTTCGAAGGTCTGTAACCAGTGGAGACCTGTCCTTTGTACGTCGTCTTGTGTATTTGCTGTCTATACCATAATAAAACAATGTTTACCAATGGCCTGTGTTCTGTCACTTACCTTCGAGCATCTCCTGACGTCAGAATTTCTCTTCAGGCACTGTGCACACGTACATGCTCTATATTTCAAAATGCACATCGTAGGTTTTCTGTGTTGTCTCCTATTCGCGAGAAAAAATTAGTTGCCATGACTTATGGCTCGACCTTCGTATAAGCATATAACCTACCAAGATTCACTGCGCTCGGATGGTTAAATCGTGAAAAACGTCCATTTGAATAATTAAATTACTCGTTGCCGCCATGTTGGATTTATGGTCACCAAGTTATTGATCTCCAATAGGCGAACGAATGTGTATAGCCTCTATACATATACAAAATGTCAGTCTGATTGCTGTCATAGAGCTCGTTAGTTAGTTAGTTATTGTTGTTTTAAGGGGCGGAACTACGAGGTCATCTGCCTCTGTCATAGAGTAATAGATATTGAGAACCGTCTAAATATTTCAGATCGTTGCCATGTTGGATTTTGATATATGTAGGCCATAGAGTTATGAACTATTAGATGAGGATTATTGTGTACCTTCATTATTGAAACGTTGGTTTTGATCGTATGATTAGAACACAAGAAATAAACTCTTAATTTTAAAATTTTGCACAGCCGCCATATTAAAGTTATGAAAACAATTGATCTAAATTAGCTGTCAGTGCACTGCAATTTTCATCGTCATTATCTGTACTAAGTTTCACTGCGTTCGGATGGTTAAATCGCGAGATACGTCTATATAAATGTTTCAACTTCGCTTGACCGCCATGTTCGTTTTGTAGTTAACAGGTTTTTGAAAGTCACATAGGCGAACGTCTTGTACTGCTCACCGTAAAATTTTTCAGGGTGATATGAGTAATAGTTTCGAAGATATAGAATTCCGGTGAAATATTTCGCACAGCCGCCATGTTGGATTGGTGAGACTTAATAAAATTTTAAGGGCATGGTCTGGGTCGGTCGAAATAGGACTATGACCTACCAAGTTCATTGGAATCGCTTCAGACGTTTAGAAGTTATTAGCGGGGGATACACACATGGACGCGCACACATACACGACATACACACACGGACAAAAGGTGATCTCATAAGCCTATTTCTTCATACAAGGAAATAGGCTAAGAAATGGGGCTAATTAACAGACGCACTCTCCTTATGATTAACAAATCAAAACACATCTATTCCCATTCTACAATGACACATACTACTCATATGCTTGACTTATAGCGAAGGTACATAAGCTTGTACCTGCCTGCCTGCTAAGCGCAGAGATCAGGACCCGCCGTTTATAAATCCTAGAACAAAGGAGTGTTGTATGGGAAGGATAGTTTGTAAGAAATTGATCTAGATATAGCCTATGTAAACTGACATTGACTTTGACCGTAACGGATATGGTATGCGTGAGTTAAAGACCTAGGTTAACTCACATTAAATGGTATAGTGTAGAACCCCAATGATGATCTCTTGCCAGCCTCTCACTGGAGTCTATCGCTGCTACAGCAGGAATTGTTTGGAATAATCCATCTTATTTCCCTGGAGTCTTTCGTCCTATCACCATCGACCAATCTGGTGGCGTATTGGTAATCGCGCTGTCAATACTCTCAAGACATCTCAGCTTTCGGCAGAGTGGAGCGGGCCTGTATACACTGACAGGGATTGGGGAGGACGTCTGTACCGGAGGGACAGTCGATATTGATGGTTTGCGAGCTATTAGGACAGTGCCATATGGAAAGAGCACAAAACTAAATAATATGCATTCCCCAATAGCCAGTCCGAAGGTTTTAGAGTTTCCAGTAATGGTTATTTTGGATAGTTACTGTTGTAGATTAATTTAAAATACTAGGCCAGATCATAATCAAAGTAAATACGAAATTGTATTGCATAGGCCTATATTTATTCCACCTTAATCAATAATTATAATTAATATGAAATTAATTAATTAATGCATTAATAAGTACAAATAAGTACAAATTTCTATGTATCTTAACACATTAAACCGAATGTGAGCATGGCATAATACAATTCCATCGAAATGTTCTAAGACGTATTGGAAATGAATCTTCACAGTCAATTTTTACCCTACTTTTCTCATTTTGCAAAAAATAGGAGAAAGTAGACTTATGAGATCGATGCGGGAAAATGTCTGTCTGTCCTTCTGTCGGTCTCTGTGTGTGTGTGTGCCTGTCAACTCCTAAACGGCTGCAGCTATCGAAACCAAATTTGGCAAGAGTAAAGATATATACCCAATATCTCACGGTCATATTTGAAATTGACGTCAGTGCTACCAACTGCTGAAAAATCGCAATCGAAATTTGAGCTCTATGTTGGATATCTCAGACGTTATGCATGCGAACTATTCCAAAATTGGCACACATAATAACATACCAGAATAATTTTCAGAAGTCCACTAATGCCAGTGTTGCCAGCGTGATTCTATGCCTGTCAGTTCGCCCAATTTCTAAATGCATGTGACATCTATACTATCGATTGGATTTCAACCAAATTTCGTATGTAGTATGCTTACCGCAAATGATATGATTGTGCGTATTCTAAAGAGACACCAGGGCTGCCAACTGATAATAAATGCTCTCTCTATGGTTTAACCGTAATATCAATATATCAGACAATATGCAAGCCAACAGCTCTAAATTTTGCATACGTATAGTACCTGACATTCTAGATGATTTTGGAGTAACTAATATATCTCAGTGCTGCCAACATGATTCTAAGCTTTCAATGTTTAATTACATGTAATTTCTATACTAACAAATGGATTTTATACAAAATTGGCACTTTAATAGATCGCAATATTTCAGATTAATCCTGAGCATCACATACATGTCATTGTTCCCAACATGATTTTACGCGCAATGATAAATCCAATATCAAACAGCATGTAACGTCCATACTATCCATTAGACTTCAATCAAATTTGTATGTGCATTCTATAACTTAAGAGATGGAACTAAGAATATATTCAGAGTCTCCCGGGCTACCAACAGTACTAAGTTACTCAATTAGGCTACACAATTTCAGGCAGTACTTAGAAATGTTAGTATTACCAACTTGATTTCGTCGTTATGCTAGGTAGTTCTATATAGTTTGGCATGAATATTGAATTTTAAGAAAAGTAGGCTCCTTACTTCGTCAGGGAACTACTTGTTTAATATACAAGGTGCGTTCAAAATGTAACGAGCCGGAGTCTGGGATGCGCAAACCCGTGACGACATCGGCTAATCGTGGCGTGTGTAACGAGGTGTGGTTCCAACCAGAGCGTGGAAGGTCACAGCCCGTCGCTAGAGGGCATGCGTACACGTCACGTGACATACAAAGCGAGCAGCAGCATGCATCAATCGTCCAACGCTGCCAGTCGCATTGCAAACAGTGACATGGAGGCGTCAACCGAAGAGCAATGAGGTGTTGTTCGGTTTCTGACAGCGGAAGGAGTAGGAGGAACGGACATTCATCGCCGAATGTCACAAGTGTACGGCGAACACTGCATGTCCCTTGCAAGGGTCAAAGCGTCGCACAAGCGCTTCAGGGAAGGACGGGTGTCGTTAGCCGATAATGTCCGGTCTGGGGCACCCCCCTGCATTACCGATGACAACGTCCAGCTGGTTAATGCACTCATTACCCAGGACCGCTGAGTGACAGTGAACGCTATAGCCGCCGTGGTCGCTCCACGACAATGCACGACCTCATACGGCCAACACAGTCGCGGCACTCTTGCAGAAATTCAAATGGGGGTTCTCGGCCACCCTCCATACAGTCCAGACCTCTCTCCCTGTAATTACGCCATGTTTGGTCTCCTGAAAAGGGCTCTGTGGGGCCAACGATTCACCTCGGACGCCGACGTCCAGCTGTACGTGCGGAACTGGTTCACATCGCAGCCCAGGGAATTTTATGAGACAGCCATTCACCGCCTCGTGTCACAGTGGGGAAAGTGCCTCAACAGCCAGGGCCAATACTTCTAACATACAGGTACAGGATTCTGTAATTATGCCTCCGACTCGTTACTTTTTGAACGCAGCTTATAAATATGGAGTAATGTTGTCTATAAGTTCTGATACTGTTTAATGAAGAGGAAATTGATAATGGAAAGAATAACAAAGCTTAAACATTAAAACAACATCCAGATACGATTAAGTACCTATCTCCACAGATTAATAATCGATATTAGATTTCTTGAATTTATTTGCTACTGCCGTAGTTTGCTCTATGGACGAAATTTCCGCCGAAGAAGGTTTATTATCTCTGTTCACGGCTGTTGGCGTTTTGGCTTAGATTGACTTAGCTGGTTTCGGTCATCGATTATAAAGGCGTCTAAGAGATCCCGTGAGGTTTCTTTTTGTGGTTGATTTTGTAGATACAGTATTTTATAGAGTTGTAATGCAGATAAAATTAAATTTTTGGTTTTTCTTTGTTGAATTTCTTCTTGCATTTATAATGTTGGTAGTTGCTACTGCATTCGGTATAATCTCCATTGTGATGGGGAAGTTAACACACTACATAGTGTGGTAGTGATACATAAGGCGTGATCAAAAAGTTTCTGTTTGAGGGCGTTGCTGCAGCTTACGACGTACATGCAACGTAGCACGACTCCGAAACGGGTATAGAAGCATGGACACGAAGCCAAGGGATTAGTGTGGCAGTCGTGTCTTGCCGAGGAGCGTGCGTTATATGCACCAACGGGAATTATGGCGACGTTATTACCAAATGCGTCCAAACAGGATCGACTAGCTGTTATTATTTTCTTTTCTGCCTAAGGACAAACACCAGCGGACATCTATCGGAGAACGACGACTGTGCATGAGGCAGCATGTCTGTCGGAAACCACCATTGTGGAATGGTGTGCCAAGTTACGTGCTGGTCGCGTTTCGACACAAGACGCCATCGATTTGGGAGTCCAACCTGAAGTGGGAGACACTCGAGCATCCGCCCTGTAGTCCTGATCTCTCCCCATGCAATTATCACGCCTTCAGTCCCTTAAGAGATAGCCTTGATGGGTTGATGATTCCTATCGGATGAGGATGCACAGCAGGTGGTTACGGACTTCTTCACGCAGCACGACATGGTGTTTTACCACACGGGTTCTTCAACCTGGTGTGTTGGTAGGATGAGAGCCTTATTTTGCGTGATTGGCGAACTGATTATGGACTGTGTGTCCGTCAAACGGAACCTTTTTGATCACCCCTTATATATATCAAGAAAATAACATAGAATGGAGCGTCTTCGGTGGAGTAGTTGGTAGCATGCTGAGCTTCTATGCCCAAGATCGCGGGTTCAAACTCGGCCGAAGTCGTCGGATTTTTTAAGAGCGTTGAAAATCCCTCAGTATGCCTTCCTTCGGAGGGGAAGTAAACTCGGCGGTCCCATGCCATAGATTTATGCAATGTAAAAGAACCTTCCACTAATTATCCTTGTGTGAAGCTAAATTAAAGGTTAAATTTGACTAACGCTCCTAGGTTCCAACGTTCGTCACCAGGAGCCGACTGCGGTGGTATCTAGTAACCAAGTTTAGAACTAGTTGTCGTTGATCGTGGCGTTTGGTAGCAAAAGCAGGAACTACTTGAAAATTGAATGTCTGCAGTCCTTACTTGAATTAAAAGAAAACAGATAACACACACTAATACAGCCAACACAATTAACACCAGTTATTAAACAGATTCTACACACACGCAAACTACACGGGGCTACATGACTGCGTTGTCGCAGTCCCTAAACTGAGGCCGCAAAAATACGATACGCATGTCATACGATGTTGGCAAGTCAAAGAACCCATTTGAATTCAGTAAGCCGAGTTCATAATGGCAAAATTAATCTCGGGAGTTTCCGCCAACACAAAGTTCCTCATTTCTCTACTAGAAAGCGCTATAGTGTTCAAGGAACTTAGATATCTAACATCTAACCTCCTTGACTTTCATAGTCAAGGAACAACGAAATTCGACATGCAAGCTACCCTCTGGGTGTCAATAGCAAAGCTTACACCTGGCACCCGAGGCCATATGATATTATTATTATTATTATTATTATTATTAACTGAGGCCGCAACCAACATAAAATTACAATGGTTGAGGATATAGGAAGGTAACCAGACATCATCACAAACGTAATAATCTGGACAGTTACTGTAGAGGTTTCCGACATCGTGGTCTAAGGCTCAGTGCACCCCCGTCAAGAATTAATGTAATTCTGGCCTCAAGACTGGAAAGTTGTGCACTCAGCGTGTTGAGGCAAAACTGATGAGTTACGGTATGGTTTCCATTTCCACCTCAGCTGTCCTAAATGTGGTTTTCCATTGTTTCCCACTTTTACCTCGCACAAATGCCAGGTTGGTTTATAAATTAATACCAAATCCTAGCCTCTACTACAAATACACACACTACAACAGTCATACAGAATCCATACACAACCCAAGTAAACGGAGCTCTATGAACGCAATGTCGCAAAGCCCATAAGTCAGGCGTTCTGAGCTTGGTGCTATTTAAATTACGTTTGGTGATCTCGTCATACGAGATAAAAAGTGCTCGCGAGCATAAGCTCCCGAGAGATTCAGGCTTCAATTCATATTTTGTTGCACAAACCGCAGTAATAATAGTGTTACGTAAACGTTCTCGACCAATTATATCCATTACAGTATACTGTATAGCTTAGGTCGAGTGGTAATTTTAAGTACCGACATTTCGAGTCAACTGCTTGTCCCTTTGTCAAGGTTTGTAATGAAAGAAGGAATGAGTAATCGACGTCATACAGCTTCAATAGATAAAATATACTATTATTATTGTTGTTTTTTTATAATCGTTTCGGTCGTCTATGGACTACGTTATTTGAACTGTCTTTTCACTCTTTCTTTCACATTGGCCCAGTATTCGCGCATTCTTCTTCGGTGAGCTTCCTTCCGTTCTTCGGTCCACTTCTTGCCGGTTTTCAATATAGGTTTTGGCTGAAAACTCTGTATCTCCCCAAATTTCTTCTTCAAAGAGTCACGTTCCAAGATGTCCTCAAGTGATATCCCCAGTTCTTGTAGGTCTTTTTCCACCTCTGTAAACCAGATCCCTTTGGTTTTCTCTCCCACAAAGTAGGCACAGATTCGATTGGACAATCTTCCAGAATTCATTCGTGTTAAATGGCCATAAAATGAGAGTCTTCTTTTGCGAATGGTGTCCGTTATTTTCTCCACATGTAGCTAAAGTTCATCGTTGTGTCGTCCTCTATACTCTCCTCGTTCTTTGACCGGGCCCAAGACCTTTCTCAGAATCTTCCTCTCTTTGGTTTCGAGTTGTTCTGCCAGGCCTTTCATATTCATTGCCAGGCACTCTGATGCATATAACGCCTCCAGGCGAATAACGGTAACGTAGTGCCTCAGTTGGACCTTGAAGGACAATGATCGTCTTTTGTAAATGTCTTTGGTTAAATGGTAAGCCATTTCCATTTTGTTAATCCTTGCCACGAAAGCTTCCTTTTCACGAATGTTGGGATCAATCCATTCACCCAGGTATTTGAATTTCTCTACCTGTGGTATTTGTCCTCCATTCACCATAAGTTCTCTGGCTTCTGACTTGATGTTCGTTATAAACTACGTTTTCGGAAACGAAATCTGAAGACCTGCCTTTGCTGCTTGCACCTGAAATTGATTGATTTGTTGTGTGGCCGTGTCAAGAGGATTAGAGAAAATTGCAACATCATCTGCAAACGCTAAACAGTCGATTGTCAGGTTTTTATTCTTACAACCTAGTCTGACCCCATTCTCTACACCATCCTTACCCAATTCTTTACGCCATTCTCGAATAACTTTCTCAAGAACACAGTTGAATAACAAAGGCAATAGCCCATCTCCTTGTCTCACCCCTATCCGAATTGCGAAGGATTCAGAAATCTCTCCCCTGAATTTCACTTTGGAAGCTGTATCCAACAGGGATTGGTGAATGATTGCTCTTGTCTTATTATCTAAAGCAAATTCTCTTAAAACCTGGATCAGGGTACTTCGATCCAGCGAGTCGTAAGCCTTCTTTAAATCATTGATTATTATTAGTATTATTATTATTATTGAAAAAGCGCACAATGTTCAAAATACAAAAGTGAGTAACCTACTGTACATTATTCCAATCCCAATTATTGGGTTATTGATGTATGTTTTTGTCGGCAATTTTTTGCATGATATCGAGAACAGCATTCACTGCATAGATCACACACACACATTCTTCAGTTGGTTCGTGGAATCGCTTGTTTTGGCAGAACTTGTAGTGAAAGCCATGTGTACCGTATCGTGTCATTATGTGTGGGAGTTCATAGTTTGCTTGTTTCCATTCGTCAGTCATTATGGCGTCAGTTGAGTAGAAATCATCCCAGATAGCGTTTTGATTTTCTTTGAGTATTTGTAGGGCACTCTCATAGGCCTCGGTGTGCAGCAGTAGCATCTGCAGTCTAATGTCTTCTATGAAGAACATTTCTTTTGTGAAGACGTAAGTCAGTCAGGACAGCGCTGTTTTCCCGATACCCAAGACTTTGACTTACTCTAATGTTAGTAGGTCGTTTTATTTTAGTTTGTCCCAAATTATGTGGATTCCGTAAGTGGCTATTGGTGCTATGACCGTTTTAAATAATGTCATAGCCGTTTTTATCGAGAGTTTTTGGGGCTGCTGAATGTTGTAAATTGCTTTTATCGCTGCTGTTGCTCTCTCTTTCACATGGATGCTGAATTATGTCAGTTTTGTTTGGAGAGTAACCCCAAGATATTTGAATTTTGAAACTACTTCTAGGTGATAGATAAAAGATATATGGTAGGAACCCATGTCGAAACAAATAGTTACTCCACTACCTCCCAAGACCAAGTAGATGTTGGTAATGGAAATATGGAGGGCAGCCATCACCTCTATTAAAGTTCTTTGTTTGTTTACTAATTTCTATCGCCTCCCGAATGATTCGAGTTGTGAAATATTTCTCCATACTGAGCCCGTCAGAGGAGCTGCCAGGATAGCCAACAACCGCAATGACTTCCCTAACATCTCATCAGTCGGACCTAACTGCCGTGAGGATCAGGTGAACTTCCAAATAGGCCAAAGCGGCACGAGAAACTGTAGTCCACGGGGATCGTGGTACATGGTGACGAAGGTCATAGACTGCCTAGGGAAAGGTTCACCTTAAAAACTAGACTGAGAAAAGAGACATCCAGACTTATGTAAAACACCGTGAAAATTTATTGTAAATTTTACAAACCCCTAGCCTAGTTCCGAGGGTTTCTATCGGCTAATCCGCAAGCTAATAAATAATCAAAAATAAAGAGCAGGTCCCTACCTGAGAAGTTACAGTAAACCCTCGTGAAAGCTCTGTCTCACAATAATAAAGCAACAACAGCAACACTAGGAAAATGGTACGACGCAAATCCCTAGGTCAAGTTACAAATCAAGCTAATATCAGAATTTACATTTAACAGGGTAGCAAAACAAATCTAAGTTAGGATGATACCATCTCCACATTTTCATTTAACGTTAATTCATCTAGCTAAGTCCTATCAATTAATAACAAAATTTACGGCGGTGACGTCCGTAATATCAAACAATTACATTCAAAGCTAAGTGACCAGCCATAGAAAAAAAAACATCTAAATCATTCTTATAACTAGGTGCTAGTCAGCGCACAAAAGGGTAACATAGAGGATTCGTACACTTTTACATCATGAGTAAATAAATAAGAGACCACAGTTTTATTCAAATGCCTGCCTGCACCTTGGTTTACTGTTTGTAAGCCATAGTCATCTAATGTGTGTAATTACGGTGACGACTGCGTAGTGAAGACTACGTCTAACATCGTATGGCCTGCGCTCCACCAGCTACGAACTCAAGGTTCGAGCAAGCTTCAGTCGCAACAAAAAGTGTCAGCTGTCCACAAGTCATTTCCTCCAGGAAATACCTCCATTAGCACGGCTATGTCAGCAAGTTCCAAATGCAAATGAACAAGGTTAAGCAGAAAGGATTCGTTAGTTAGCTTTTGTTTATAAAAAATTATGCGTTTTATTATTAAGATGTCGGTTTAGGTTATCGTTGGTTTATAGTGTTTTAGATCCCTTTATTGGGGGTGGTGGGATCTAAAAGGAAGAGTTATTGTGTTAATTTATAAAGCAGTGTCTAAAAGGGGGTAGCTTCCCGTAGCAGGGTAAGCTGACCAGTGTAGAGTGTTGTTTGGCGTTAGGAACTAGGGGGCGCTCCTATTAGGGATGTAGCTGTATCTTAGGGGATGGAGTTTGGCGTATAGGTCAACGCGCTGGTCTTCCAGCTGACTGGCTTGTTATATAACTGAACGTGCTCGTGTCAGCTATGTGGCGCTCGCTGCTCTTAGCAGCCGGGCCGCCGCGAGGAATACAATGATACCTGAGTTAGCACTGTTGGGCTACCATATGTCACGTCTAACCGTGACGGGAATAAGGAAGGGCGTTGGGACGTAAAGAGGCGTATAAATAGTGAGACGGGTGTAGTGTGTTGACCAAGTGTTTATTGGTCTGTGATGTTGAATTATGAGTCCCTTTCAGGGAATGTACTAATGGTCACAATGTAAAAGTACAATCTGTGGGTAAAGTTACAAATACAGGAGATCTGAACACGTCTGACTCACCTCTGATGATAACGTCGATAGCCTGCGGCCGATGCACTGTAGGACTGGTAATGGAGAGAGAGTTTGTCCTACATAAGGTTCCCTTTTATAGCTTTCGGCGTTGTTCTGTCAGCATACTGCTGCCTAGACGACCTAGTTAATTTGTGTGTCGCTGTTTGTGGTAGTGATGCAATAATTGGTTAAGCTTTCCATACTGGCTAGCTGCCATTGCGGTGTTAATAGATATGTTCTGGTCTTACAAGATTTGCCAGTTAAGGGTGATTTAAATAGATGATGGGGGGATGTCCTCCAGAGGATGCAGAACCCTGGGGGGCTGTACAAGCGTCTTCCTCCATTTAGTTCGCGTCCTCGCGAACGGGAACGGAACTGGAGGTTGGGATGTTGATGTAGTTGTTCTTGAAGCCCCCTCGTATCTTCTGGTGGCGTCTCCCTCGTCGTCGTCGGCGTCGTCGTATAGAATGGGTGATGTCGTGTTGAAGTGTAGGTGTGAGATCAGCCCGTGTTCAGAGGGGAGGGTTATGGGATGTACAGATATATATATAACACTGACATTGACATTGTAAAAATGGAAATTGACATTGAGAAAAAAAATTGACATTGAGAAAAAATTGACATTGCCATTGTTGGCATATTGCGAGTTTCAAAAAGAACGAAAAAAACATGGTTTTGATACTTATCCGTTACATAGTTGTGCAGGGAGGAAAAACCCATCTAGACGAGGAATTGTGCCGTCTGGCTTTATTTTGGGGAAAAAGTGCTCCCTGCTAAGAGAAAGATAGAAGAGAATAGAAAAAATGGGTGTTCCAGGGTATAATTTAAGGGATATAATCAAAGTGCATTTATTGGTTTGGGATAAAACGGAACACCCTGACAAATGGGGAAGTTAGAAGAAAGAAAAATGAAAGAAAACAAATCATAGACATTATTTACGTTGGTGGTCTTGATAATGATAACAGATATGACCCGATAATAATAATAATAATCAGTACATTTGTAATATTCCTGACGATTTATAAGTGAACATAGTAAACATATAGGTATGTTGGCCACCCTTGTGGAACCTTTCAATTGTATGATATGGCGAGAAAATACAAAATAATTTACAATTTACAATTATCAACTATCATATATACCTTGTAGAGCTCTGTTACATGGCCAGTTATTGTATACCTCTTATTCTCTGTGCACACCCCTACCATCATGCCTCGACTACCGTTCTCTAATCGGCCGTTCCTGGTGCGGTTTAGTGGCTAGTCCACTATTCTCTCCTTGTACTTATCATATAACCTCGTGGTTTTCCGTCGTGGGTCGGAATTCCACCTTAGGGTCGAAGGTTCGGCACTTACAAACTCCGTGTCGCCCTTCGAGCCTGAAGTAACGCTTCATTTGCGTATGCTGAATGTGTTTGCGTTCAGCGATGTTCATCATCCCACGTATGCTGTCCACCGCTGACCGCTGACGTTGTCACCTTTAAGGGTGCAACTAAAATTGATGAGTAGTGTATTTGTGTGTGACATAGATGAAGGTATGTGTATTTTGGTAATATATTTACCACAGACATATTCATGCACCTGGTTATCTGAAAATCAAAAAATGTATCCATGTAAAAATGTTCATCTCTTCGTTGCTCCGTGGTCTTCCTGTGTGGGTGAAAGTGGATTAATCATTAACAAGGCATTACAATACATTGCAATGCATTACATGTATATATAGAACCTTCATTGGTAGCGCTTAATTTGTAAACTAAGTGTAGCACCACTGAAGTCTAACTTAATCTAGGTTAGCCTATGTTAACCTATCTTAGCCTAATGTTGTCGGGCTTACCTTGGTAACGGATTTTTAGTCACCAAGTGCCGAAATTTTACCTTAATATATATATTAAAAAAAATTGCCTTAAATGTAGACTTATGCTGTATTATAGTGAATTATCAATAGTTATCATGAGTTGTCATGAGTTGTCGGACTTACCCTGATGCCGGGTTTGTGGGTCATCAGGCGCCGAACGGCGTTACTTAACGCTATCTATTTTAATTATGGTCTAAAAAAAATGCTATTTCTAAGCCGAAAGGGTGGCCTTAATCTACTGCCGAAATGTGCTGTGCCATTACCTGGCAACAGCGGTTAATAAATTTGCTTAATCCTAGGTTGCGTGTCAAATGCAACCGTCTTACAGCTAAATTTGGACCAGAACGATCGCCTGAGGCAATTTACTTCCTCAGACCACCACCCGCACGAGTCCCAGAAACACCGGTTGTCTCTAGGATCGCTGGATTCCGTTCCCTTAATTCTAGGTTTCGACGTCTATTACTAGTACTAATCTAGTCGCAGGCGGCTTACGGTGCCCCTGAGCAAACCGTTTCGCCCGCTGTACCTTCCTGGTCATTACCGTTATCGTTCATCGTTGTCGTAGTTGGGCCGCCCACGTAACCCTTATGAGGTGCTCGCAATGCCCCTCTCTTAATGCCCATTGGTTGCCCGCTGCGTCGCCATTTATGTGGGCATTGGACATTGTCGTCCAATGGCATAATATTATCTTCGCCTTTATCGGCAATCGTAGTCTGCTTTTCGCAGTAATAGAATCTCTTCGCCTTTATCGGCCGCAGTAGTGTGCTTTTCGCAGTATAAGAATCTCTTCGCCTTTGTCGGCCGCAGTAGTGTGCTTTTCGCAGTATAAGAATCTCTTCGCCTTTGTCGGCCGCAGTAGTATTTCACTCCAACGCACAGGAGCCTTGCTTCCCGCTATGGAAGCCGTACCTACTTAAATTTAACTAGAAGTCTAGTCATAATGGGGTCGTCTCTAGGGATAGCTCTCGAGTCCGGCGCTGAGTGAGCTATTTCTCCCGCCATTCTCAGAAAGTCTCCCTGCAGGTCTTGGCTTCGACGACCGTGGCACAGAGTGGGTGTAGCATCCCTTCCTCCCAGGGGCAGTTGAGGTGCACCTAGGATTCCAGAGCTTGCCCGGCCAGGCCGCGAGTGCCTTAACCTTACGTGGTTCGTCTGTTTGGTCTGGTCGTGGAGTTAAGTAAGGTCACTGAGCTGTTGATCCAACTGGGGTAAGGGTCCACATCACCTTCCCCAGCTCTGCTCCAGTGTGGTGCCTTTGGCCTTTGGCTTACGCCGCTATCACCAATCAGAGTGTATCAGATTCCTTTTTATGGAGAGAAAAAAAAATATAGGCGTAACCTGTGTAAATAATGTATTTTTATGTAAAAATGTAAAATTTTCCAAGTGTTGTGGGGTTATAGATCTTCTAAGTACATAGACTACTTCTGGTCTACCATTGCTACCTCAGATTTCCAGCGATAATGCTCTATTAACCCTTCATGGAGGTGTTAGTAGGGTCTGTGATGTCAGGTACCCTGTTATTATGATCTGGGGGTAGTTATTTGTAGAGTGGGCTTAAAGTATGGTAGGAAGGGGTTATGCATCTTTGGGCTCAAATAAATGGTGGCCTTGAGCCGGTAATGCTACTAGGATTGCTCCTACAATGAGTGGACTGGGGAGGTAATTCCCGGGATTGCAAAAATATGAAAATTCCATGCAGGTTTGATAGTAATCCCTGGTAAATGGATGGGATACTCATGCAGGTATCTGGATATGAGGCATCTGCACTCATGTACGGATAGGTGTAGGTTGAGGCATAATACCAATATATTCCTGTCATGCGGGAGTATTTAATTAACAAAAAATGGTTAATATATATAATTGTGGCCTCATCTCTCATTTGGAGATGCGCATTATGCTTATTTAATGTTTGCCGACCCACCCCTAATACTCAGGTGGTAGCATCGTGATCCAAGGCGTAGTAGGCCTTCTCTTTAGACGCATGAAGTCTATCAACCCCTTGTGTGTACTCTGTAATGTAGTGTAGTTGTTTGGGTCGTGTTCATGTGTCTGCGTTGTTTATGTTGGACGTGAGAAGGTTATTGGAAGGGAGTAAGGTGGTACTCTGGTAGCCTGTACTCCTGTCATCTTCCCTTGGTCCATGTTGGCTTTCTATCCGCGCCTTGGGATAGTAAAGCTTCACGACCTAATCTGGTCTGCCATTTGTAGTGTGAATGTGGCCAGTGGTCGTAGTGCGACTGGCCATGTCCTAATCGCCTGGAATGATTTATTTTAGGAATAGAATCGCGAAAAGAAGTCATCGGGGGGGGGGAGGTCTTGTTTCCTCAGAGCCCCTGTCTGTGTTCGCTTCTAATTAGTGAGCGCGTGTGTGTGTGCCTAAGTTCCGCTACACCACGCGGACGGTTGGTCTGTTACAGGCTAAGTCGTAATGTGTATCGCGTGTATGGGCAGGAGGTGCCCGTGGCCTGTCAACGTCTTTGAGAACGTGCTCCTATGGGCCCAAGATAAGTTCCGCTCTGTCACGCCTTGTCTATTGCTAAATGTCATAAATGTTTTAGCAGTGTTAAAAATGTGTTGGCATTATGATTGCTGAATGCTTGTAATGTCATGGTCAATGCCGATAAACAATAGTGTCTTGTCACCAGCGGTATTGCAATGTGCCTAAGTCAGCCAGTCAGCAGTTTGTATGTGTAATGTCAGGCTGGGATGTTACGTATGTCATCCGCCGGCATGTGCCTTCTTGCACGTATGCCATGTTGCTATTGTTCTAAATTCCTGCCGGACTAATGTGGCAATCCGCCCTAATTAGCTAGTGGTGTTGTGTGGCCCTTATTTCATAAGACTTTTGTCTTACGAAATTTCTATACTTGTTTCTGGGAAGTCTATTTTCCCTGTCAGGTATCACTGAAATTCTATGCGTGGCCTTTGGCCGAAGGAAATGTGGTATTATCTGGTTGTGTGGTTGTATGGGCTAATTTCAGTGTGATTGGAAGCCTGGATAGCTGTTTTCCTGGTGTCCGATTTTCGCTGGGATTTGAACCCGTGATCTATGTAATTCTCTGTGTTATATGTCTGCGTTGTGTTTCAGGAATTGAGGTGTCCTCAGTGTGATTTTTGCTTGTGTCTCTCGTGCCAAAAATACCGTTGGATAGTTAGTTTTTGGTACGAGCGTGGTGTGTGATCATGGGTTCGGACCCGGGGTGCTGCAAAGGCTTGTTATGCCGCTATTTGTGCCGTATATATTATGGCATATTCCCCGTGTATTTGCAATGCGCAAATGAAAGTATGCATACCTGTGAGGAGTTTGTATGTTTTTGGATACCCCTCGTAGTGTAATTTGTGGAGTTCTGAGGTGTTTGAATCTGCCGTGAATGAACGCTTCTTTTCCTGTCCACTTGTAGCAGGCTTAGTTCGTCTGTGTCGAGCAGTCTTGCCCATTGAAGAGTGTGTTATCGCTGACGCGATAGTGTTGAATTACGATGTCGTGGGCTTTCATTTGTTACTTGCTTACTCTCATGTTTCCGGCACGCGTATGTGGGAACCTGCTTGCTCTCTGTGTAATTGTGAGTAGTGCTTCTCGCACTGTAAAAAAAAGAAGGAAACTTGTAGTTTAACGTGCCCGTTGATCTGTAGATCATGAGCCACGGGACTTCCGTTTTACGTGGAATCCAAACCACAGGCCATGGCATTTCACTTCGGAAATCTCACATGCCTTGGCCGCACTGTAAAAGAACCTCTAACTAACTACATTTGTGTCCCCAAATTTTGTGTTAACTGTATCGTGGTTCGAGTATGTCCCTATCCGTTGTTCAAAATGGCGTTATACCCGAGTGTGTCTGGGCCGCTAGTCGCGTGTTTGGTGACTATGTGCCGGAGGTGATTTTGTTGTTTTTCATTTATGACCCTCTGTTAGTGGAACTGTCCCAATCTACTTTAGCTTCCTACTTTTCTTATCCTAGAACTGGATAGCTACCCGACCTTATATTCCTGGTATTCAGAAGGTTGCGGGTTTTGAGACCGTCTTTTCTCAGAGTAATTGTTTCTGGCGCCCTTCTAGGCTGTGTCTCCGGGACAGTTTGGTAGTGTTAGGATCGTATCCCGGTGCGGTCAGTGAGGTTTGAAGGCTATTTCTTGGCCTTCTTTCCACGTCTGCCAGTGGGATTACTTCCCTTTTCTTTTAGTAGTGTTTTACTGTCATGTGGCAATGTAAACTGATTGTGTTATTTCAAAAAATATGCAGGGTTTCCCAAAGTCTGGGATTTTCGTCCTACGGTGTGATAGCGTTTTAGCTTGCGTGTTGTTGTGGAAGTGAGAAAAAAGTCGTATTACAGGCAGTGTAACGTGTCACGTATGCCTATGTATGCAATATATATAGTTCAACTTGGCCAATTTTTCCTTCATCGGGCCTAATGACTGAGGCAGAGAAAGAGAAAAAAATGAGCTATGCCCCGCTCCGTATTAAGAGAGCACTTTGAGAAGGTATAGAAGATATATTGTATGTCGCCTGCACCCTGCCTTATGCTGATTAAAGCGGGTTGCCCGATGGCGATGGTCTGTCAAAATTGTGTCGTAAACACTATGAAAAAAAATGCTTAAAAATGGTAAGTAGGTCCTGATCGTACTATCCACCTAGTAGGTGACGTTAGCACTATAGTAATCTAGTTACGTCTCAGGGAAATCTACCACTTTTGGAAAATAGTTTGAGATTTTTACTTCTTGCTACAATGAGGCTTCTCGCCCGTCACAAGGGAATCTATCAAACTGTTGGACCGGAACATAGAACACGTAGTCATTTCTACCTAGAAAGACCCGCTTAAGCTCTATGCTGTTATTTGTTGCTTAAGCTGTGTTCGGAATATCTCTTTCCGGCTTTAAGCCGCGTAGCTCACCTGATGGGCTTCTACTTGGCTTTGGATATTAGCACTTTACGTTATCCAAGTTATAATATGGACCCTATGTTCAGTAACCATTGATGGCCTGAGAAAAAAAATGCTAGGTGCCCAAAATAAATCAAGAAGAATTTAGAATTATGTACTTTTGGTTTAGCCATGTTGTACTGCATATAGATGTAAAAAAAATGTACCGTTTATGTTAGTGAGTCTGTATGTATTTATTGGCGTATTTCCCCCGTGTAAACGAGCTTATGTGTGTCCCTGGTGGAAGTCGTTACTCCGGTCCGAGCGTCCTTGCTCGGAAAGGTGAAGGGTTCTGCCCTGTTATGAGATTATAGGCCCCTGAAATCCATTGAGGCGCTTCTTTGCCATTTTTCGGGGGATTTTGTAGCAAAGTAAGCCTGGGCCTACTTCCACCGTAGCGCGTGTCTGTAGGTTTGAGTGTGCCTGTTTTCGAGGGCCAAAATGCGCTCTGCGCTACTCTAGTAGAGTTTACGGGTGTGTGTGTGTTTTTGCCTGAGTGGTTTTGTGGGGTAGGTAATAACACCTTTCCTGTACCCCGTGTACCGTGTGTGAGTGTGTGGTCACTATGTGCAGGCGTGTATCGTGTATGCTGAGGGCCTGAATGTAACACCCTCTTATGCATTCGCTCCTGGGGTACTAATGCCGGTGTTCGCCTTCGTTCTAGCAAACTTGCACTTTGAACTGGCGGTATAGGCCGCTTAATTGCCTGTCTCCGGCCTGGCAATGTGGTGGCGTGTAGCCTGACCGCTTTCTGGCCCGTGGCCACGGCAGACTCCCGCCATTGCGTTTGCCTATCTGTGTGGGTGTATGTAGGCTGTATGTACTGTAGGGCGGGCTCTACGTCGTCGGCCCATGACGTGGTTACGTCCCGTTGTCTCCCTGTCATGCTATGTGTGTCTGAGAGTCCTGGCTTCAACTCCCTCTCGTTCGTCCGTTCAGGGGGGATTGGCCTAGGGTCTGCTGCTCGGTTTGGCAAAATTGCCTTCTGAACCGGAGCTAAGGGGTGTGTATTGGTGTAAGCTTTACCCCGCAGTGTATTGGAGTCTAACCTGGCCGTCTTCTGGACTGTAGCCATGGTGACCTCCTTCCCATGTGTGGCAGTACATGGCGAGAGGGACATCCTCGCAAATTGTCGCGTCAGCGTATCCACTCTTATGTCCTCTCTCGGCTGGGCTGGTGGCCCTGCCATGTACTCGAAAATGGCCTTATTGTTCTGAAGTTCACGGTACTCGTCCCAAATTTGGGTGTACTGACCGTTGAGGCTCATGGCCTGCTCAGCGACTTTTGTGCCGTTGGTCCCTATGCGTCGGTGTTCCCTGATAAGTGTCTCCCATTGTTGGAACATAAACTCGTGTCGGCAGTGTAATTGCCAGTGTGCTTTAATGATTTGTGTACGGAGGGTGGGGATTTTCGCCCGAATCTTGCGATTCTTAGCGCTGCGGATTGGCCTGACAAGTGCTCTTATGATCCGCATATACTGGGCGTGCAGGAGCTGCTGAAACCTTCTGAGGTAGTCCTGCCTAGTTTCAAAAACTCTGTGCCAGGCAATTAATTCCTGGTACTCCCCAATGCTCCTTAGCACAGCTAGGCGGTATAGGGGGGCCATGTTGAATGAAGTGTATGTGAATAAAATAAAATAAAAATATGTGCGTGTTTGACAGTGTATTTTCGTATCTCCTTGATTCCTTCTGGGGCTGGGGGGTTGGTTTACTAAGAATTTCCCCTGTGTAGCTAGTTTGGAGCAAAAATGGTGTTTTTTTGTCTGGGGAAAAAAAATTCACTATTTGCTTGGCTGCGTGCGGTACGGGCCGTTTTTACTACGAGGGCTCGTTGGTTGAGTCCTGTTCTACTGTGCGTAGTACCCCGCCTCCACCAGTGTTTTAGATCCCTTTATTGGGGGTGGTGGGATCTAAAAGGAAGAGTTATTGTGTTAATTTATAAAGCAGTGTCTAAAAGGGGATAGCTTCCCGTAGCAGGGTAAGCTGACCAGTGTAGAGTGTTGTTTGGCGTTAGGAACTAGGGGCGCTCCTATAAGGGATGTAGCTGTATCTTAGGGGATGGAGTTTGGCGTATAGGTCAACGCGCTGGTCTTCCAGCTGACTGGCTTGTTGTATAACTGAACGTGCTCGTGTCAGCTATGTGGCGCTCGCTGCTCTTAGCAGCCGGGCCGCCGCGAGGAATACAATGATACCTGAGTTAGCACTGTTGGGCTACCATATGTCACGTCTAACCGTGACGGGAATAAGGAAGGGCGTTGGGACGTAAAGAGGCGTATAAATAGTGAGACGGGTGTAGTGTGTTGACCAAGTGTTTATTGGTCTGTGATGTTGAATTATGAGTCCCTTTCAGGGAATGTACTAATGGTCACAATGTAAAAGTACAATCTGTGGGTAAAGTTACAAATACAGGAGATCTGAACACGTCTGACTCACCTCTGATGATAACGTCGATAGCCTGCGGCCGATGCACTGTAGGACTGGTAATGGAGAGAGAGTTTGTCCTACATAAGGTTCCCTTTTATAGCTTTCGGCGTTCTGTCAGCATACTGCTGCCTAGACGACCTAGTTAATTTGTGTGTCGCTGTTTGTGGTAGTGATGCAATAATTGGTTAAGCTTTCCATACTGGCTAGCTGCCATTGCGGTGTTAATAGATATGTTCTGGTCTTACAAGATTGGCCAGTTAAGGGTGATTTAAATAGATGATGGGGGGATGTCCTCCAGGGGATGCAGAACCCTGGGGGGCTGTACAATAGCGAATAATACTGACAAGCCTGGGCACGGAGTGTCTCCCTTGAGATCATCTCTGCCAAAGAGCCTCGACTCAAAAGTCGGAATATAATCAACGAGCAATAAGAACTCGGACACACAATAACACAAGTTACCAGCGGCGCACAGCTCGCGTTCAATAACTCTGGGACGGGCCTGGACACAATCAGTTACCCTCCCTAAATATCTGGTCCACGGGAACAGTCCCGGACATGGTACACAAAAATAGCTTCATACATGAAAAACCTCCCTAACGGGGCTAGCCTTCAACGTACTATAGAAACCTGACATAACTGTACTCATCAAAACAACGGTACACGCAACAGCGTTTCACAAACAAATGACAATCTACAGAACATATGATCAGATACAAGAATGGACACTGGGTTCCATGAGTTATAATTGCAATGAAAGGGAAAGTGAATGCTAAAAGCATTCTGTCCTATGTTAATATCAGTCCGTCTCACTCAGAAGCATGCGTCCTCACACGGGCGCTGAGAAGTATTCACAAAACCTGTTCGTGTCGCCGCAGGCTACAAGATTCCTGCGCTGTATGATACAGCACACTAACTAGGCCGGCAATTTAAGCAAGATAATAACTGTACACCTGGCCTCTTCATAATACCTTTACCATAGGTTATAAACCTCGAAGAATATGTGCATAAAAAGCACGCTATAAATCTGAATACAATCATATAACTCTGTCTTTCACATCAAAGACGTTTAAAAGGTAGCAATATCACTCATTGCTGGAGCTCTCTGCTCTCAAAGATAAAATACCCTTCATTTCTGACTTGTATCAAACATCAAATAAATACGTGTCATCACACTTGACACATAACAAAATAATAATTGTGGCGCAAACACCACTCTGCTGGATCTGCTTAATGATACGTTGGGGAACAGGGTTCGATGCTGGGCAACGACAAAACGTCCCTTTTACTTATAAGGTCTACACATGACCTGGATGGCTTCTGAGCTCATCTCAAATGAAATATAATTCAGTTACAAAACTGGTAATTACAGTCGATTACCCAAATGATACGACTACTCTAACGAAGTCAGGGGTGTAAAATAGACTGGTTGCAAAAAATGCAGTTAAAGAAATATAACTATGGCATCAGATTGCCATAACTAGGGTCTGCAAAGACTTGAAAATCACCCCATATAGTGTTAAACAAAGTAGCCTAAAAATGACTACAGTCACGTTTAGCAATAGGCAGAAATTGGCGTCCCACGACGTCCATCAAGCTGCACCAGGGTTGACCAAAATGTCAGGCCCAAGGGTGACTCACAATCACTGTAGATAAATGACATCTAATTAGACTAAATTACATTCCCTACCTATGAAATGGCTGTCACTAAGTTCGGTTGGTTCACAAACTACACTAATCTAACTATACCACCAGAAACTAGAACAAGGAAGGGTTGTACAAAACTCACGATATGAATGAGCCCACACTTAGCTCTCTGTCCAACAACAAGGGTTGAACAAAAGCACCTCTGGCTTTCAGGATTGGCATCGTCCTCATCAGAACTTCCATCTGGGCTCTCCCAAAGACCAGGGTTCGGTCTGTCCCTGTAGTTGACCTCGTGAATGGACTGGACATGCCTAGGAAAGGCATCCTCGGTTCCTTCCTTCTCGTTTGATGTTCTAGAAGTTCCATAATCAAGCTGGTCCCATCCGAGACATCTCCCTCATACCATAATGGTATTAGCCCATGGTCTCGGCCTCGAACATGGTGTTGAAAAAGTTTACCACGTGGGCGGTAGAATAAGACTTGTAGTAGTTCATTATTATCACTTGAAAATTACAGTATTCGTCGCAGATATCACAGGCTTTAAATATAACTGGTAACACAGCCTCTACACATTATAGATGTAAATGATAAATGGCCATGCACTGTTCTGCGATTCTACACGTGTACAGACGCTACTTTTTCTATCACGTGGCATCCGTGGAATGGGCGTCGTTTTATTATCGGTAAATTCACCGCAGCAATTCGCATATAATGTACTTTTATAATCACACTTGTTCAAAGTAATAATTTCACATTTACCTGTATATTTTCGCACCAGGCTCTCGGCCCTCCACAAACACGTGGGTGAAAAAATGTGTTGCTACAGTAATGTCGTAAATTTCACAATACTTGCCATATAATTCACTATATAATTTGTGCTGATCACTGCATATCAACAACAGTGATCCGTAGTATAATCGTGCTCGATGGCACCCGATAATGATTTCCACGCTGAAAATCGGACTGTTTGCCACGTCTTATGCGACGGATATAATTACACGCCTACACAGGGCGGATTCTCCAGACGTAGTGCAAGGAACTGCGTTCCTCGTGGAAGCAAGTCGTCAAACTAAGTCGTTGAGCGACTACTTACATTCCTATTTGCGTATCTGCAATGATATTACCTTACCTTAAAGTGAAAAAACATTCTCCAAAATGTTTCAATAATACTGAATGACGAAATGGAATATTCTGAGTCTCGTGGAAAGATAAAATTGATTAATAAGACCTCAGATAAATAATTAGCAGACTTCACCAAAGTCAAACGTGCTATTCTCCGCTACTTCAAAGAGAATTGTATAAGCTCTCGGCTCTCGTAGCTTTCTGGGTGTGTTGAAAGGTACTAAATCCCATCATAAATGTGCTGTCGTGAAAAATATCACATAAACTTTAGCTCAGCGGGTTCAATACAGATGACAGAAGTTTAATCAAATAGAATATTCGATGGTCATTCTGTATGGCATGTTCAGCCATAGCAGACTTCTCTGGTTGGCAAGGACGTAAATACCTACGATGTTCCTTGAACTGTGTTGTGGATCTCCTACATGTCTGACCTACATACGTAACCACAGGAACAAGGAATTTTATATAATCCAGCACAGTTAAGACCAACTGAATCCTTGACTGATCGCAAGGATGTGCCTACGGAGACATTAGTCTTGAATATGGTTTTGAATTTGTGCCTTCTGAGAATATTGCTAATCCTGTTCGTGACAGATTGTACGTATGGCAGATGGCCAATTTCGCCGGAGGAGCATTCTGCGATAATATTTCAAAGATCTTACTATGAAAACGGAAATACGTGGTGGTGAGGACACTAAGGTCCACTAATGTTCCTATCAAGGATACCATACACTTCTTAGAGGGGATTTCCCCTAGTGATATAGGTAATCTGTTTCATCATGTTCATCAAGATGGATTTATTCATTTATTTTTATTTATTTATTTATTAATAATTTTATTTATTTATTTATTATTATATTTATTTATTTATATATTTTTATTTATTTATTTATTTTTATTTGTATTTATTTTTATTTATTTATATATTTATTTATTTTATTTATGTATTTATTTATTTATTTATTTATTTATTTATTTATGTATTTATTTATTAGCCTACTTTCGATTTTTTCAAAAAATGAAAGTAGACTTATGAGATCTACACAGGGCCAAAAATTGTGTGTCTGTCTGTGTGTGTGTGTGTGTGTGAGAGAGAGAGAGAGATTCTGTGTGTGTGTGTGTGTGTGTGTGAGTGTGTGTACTCTGAATGTCTGTCCCCCACTATCAATTCAAACACGGTGAAACCATATTGAACGAAATTTGGTACAGAGGTACTTCAGGGCACCTCAGTGTCATGTTTTATATCGCCGCCATCTTTACCAAAACTGAATGGCGGCCACTCAAATGTTAAAAACGTAAAATCAAATAACGACTAAACAAATAATCTGATCGCTACGAAATTTGGTAACAACATACCTTCATATAGAACGCGTCTTGTGACCAAACTACAAGGTCATCCGCCGTACCATTTCAGGATGGCGGCCGTGTGAATTATGCAAACTGTATGATCCATATCATGGGAGCCACCAGTTCCGATTATCGAGCCGAGAATCGTTTTAACTGTTCTAAAGGAAGAAGCACGTTCGAAATTAAAAGTTTATTTTGTAATACTATAGTGCAGAAGTGATTTTAAAAAGCTGGGCCGTCTCAGTTACAAGGCAAGATGGCAGTGGATATCTTGTGCTTGGCTTATATTTCACTAATATGAGTATTGCATGCAATATTGCGTACTGAAACAAAATAAATAAACTTTGTATGAAATGCTTTATATATAAATAATATACTCCACTGATGAAATCGTTTAGTTTAAATCAGCATTTGCTAACACGTTCTATGTAACTCATTTGATATCAGAAAATATTCATTGGCACGTTTGGCTGCGTGGTAAAGCGTTGGCTAAGGTTCAAACACCTTCAGAGTAATTTTTTTTTTTTTTGCTTGAATTTTTTATATTTATTGTTTTGTACTGACTCAGACGTTTTAAAATTAAGCGTTATATTATGCATATTACGATGGAAAATATATATTTAATTAAAACAAAATTCGCCAGCAGATTTGCACGAGACATCTAGCAGCACAAAAGTGAATTATCATGCCAACTGGCGGCGAACTGCACACCGGCCTACAGATTAACTTAAAGATTTTATTGAAAAGTTTCTTTTTATGGCCGCTAGAATGCACACGCCCTGTTAGGATTATCTTGTTCGATACTTCTCCACTAGATGTCACGGCTGGTCTACGTGGGACTCGATTGATTAGCATACCATTGGCATTCTATGCGCATCGAATTTGAAGAATGACAAGATGATATTACAATACATTTTTACTTTTTATTTTAAATGGTTTGTAACAACCTATTGTGCGTTATTTGAGGTAAAGAACTAAACGATTTCACATAGTACCTGAATTCTAGCAGTTGGTGCTAGTTCAGGATATTAATTAATACATTTATTGCAGCCAAATAGCAATCGAAAATATCCACATATTTGGTATACACACGTCTGTGTAGGGTCATGGAAAGATTTGTTAATTCAATTAAGGTTGTGAAAGCCATGCATAGCCAAACGTGTAAACACATGCCTCAACACCGAGTTGGATGTTACCCACGTCAGGTCGATTATGAAATAATAATAATAATGTTATTGGTTTTACGTCCCTTTTAACTACTGTGGCTTTTAGAGACGCCGGGGTGCCAGAATTTTACCCCGAAGGGGATTTTTAACGTGCCAGTAAATATACTGACACAGCTCCCTCATATTTGTGCGCCCTCAAATGCCAGCTGACTGTGCCAGGATACGAATCTGCAACCTAGGGACCAGCAAGCGAGAACGTTGGCGCTGAGCCACGCAGCCAGTCCGGTCGATTATGTCTCCAGATCCATAACATTCTTGAGATACTTCTTATCTTTCTTTCTTCAATGATGGTAGCATTTTTTTCGAGGTTGTGGTGTTTGGTAGAGGTAAATAGTTTCCAAGGTCTTCAACCAAGAAATGATTCATTATACTCTTTGATAAAAACAACGAGTTATAACTATACTCATACATTTAGGAGAAAGTAATCTATATGTTCTTTACTGAACATCTTGTTTTTATTTATTTATTTATATATTTATTTATATATGTATTTATGTATTTATTTATTTATTTTTATTTATTTATTTATTTTTATTTATTTATTTATTCATGTATTCATTTATTTATGTATTCATTTATTTATTTATTTATTTATTTATTTATTTCCACGGCTACACTTAGAGCTTAAGAGCTCCTTTACAAAAGCGGCCTACATATAATAAGATTAGGGCTTATAGAAATAAAACATTTCGCTAGCTTTCACAATATGAATAATAATAGTCTAACAATGAAAGAAAAAATGAGTAAACAATGCCATGTAGCCTCCATAGATAAAATATATAAGATAGGAAGCCATGTCGAAAAGTGGGAGTGAAGATTCAAGGAGAAATAATTTCACCTCTGAGATTTGTCTATGACATCGTCATCTTGGCCGACACGCCTGAGGATCTGAATGAGTTTTTGATTGGTATGGACTCTGTCTTGAGGAAAGAATTCATGATGAAAATTAATAAATGTAAAACAGAAATATTGCAATGCAGCCGAAATAAATCAGAAACCTCTATGGACATCAAATTGCCAGGTGAAAAACTAAAGGAAGTAGGAGACTTCTGTTATTTTGAAAGCATTTTTCTGGACCGTGGCACTCTATGGAAGTGAAACTTGGACTATTGACGCAGCAGAAAAGTGGAGAATTGAAGAGTTTGAAATGTGGTGTTACAGGAGAATGATGAAGATCAGATGGGTAGATAGGGTTACAAACGAAGAGGTATTAAGAAGATTGGCAGAGGAGGGATGTTTCTGTCGACTGCTAATGAAGAGAATAGATAGGTTGGTAGGACACATACTAAGACACCCAGGAATAGCAAGCTTAGTTATGGAAGTAAAGGTCGAGGACAATAACTGTAGGGGGTAGACAAAGGTTAGAATATGTTAAACAGATTTCCTCGGATGTAGCGTATGGTAGCTATGTAGAGATGAAACGATTAGCTCAGGTCATGGAGGCTTGGAGATCTGCATCAAACCAGTCAAAAGACTGAAGACTCAAAAAACAACAACAACAACATTGATATTAACCATAGGCGGTAATAATAATAATATTATTATTATTATTATTATTATTATTATTATTATTATTATTATTATTATTATTATTATAGAATAAATATATAAAGAAAGAGTGCATACAGACAAAGTATCAGCCCGAAAAACAAACACCATATACTAGAAAAGATATTAACGTAGGTAGGTTGTCAGTTGTTGTCCTGATAATATAATTGAACATAAAAAATAACGTTTAAACATGATGCATTAATCAGATGTGAGAGGTATACTGCTCCAATGGGCATGATAAAAGACGACTTTTGAGAGCTGCAGTGCTTGCAATGTTGACGAACTTATATAGATCGAAGGTGTTGAAGAGGCGCGAGGCTGTGCAAAGAAAGGATTTATTGAACTTCAAGGTTCGGTGGAAAGGAATCTGGATGGTATATTTTATGTACCTATTTTCTCGATTATGAACAGAATGCATTGGTGTAAAAGCTTTGTAGAGATATAACGGGGTCTTGGTAAGCAATATTTTATGAGAGATATGAGAATGAAAGAGAGGTGCATTTTTTTAAAATTATTTTTTACTTGCGAATTCACCACTTCGGATCACGCTACAATTTCACTGTTTTAGTTGTAATTTCCTCTGTCTCCAGTACTCCTTCATGCGATCGCTGTGCTGCTGCCGTTGTTCGGCAGTCCAAGCTCTTCCGGTATTTGTAGCTCGTCTCTCGTCATGAAACCCTTCCAAATTGTGTATCCTGTTTGAAACGTATCCCTTTCCAACATTTGGGCCTCCTGGATGTTAGATCTCTCGAGGTCTTTCTGAGTTTCTTTAATCCATGATGTAGTTGTTTTTTTGTTCCAGAAGTAGTCAAACAACTGCTTGGTTAATCTGGATCTGTCCAATCTGTACATGTGTCCAAGAAATATTAGCCTCCGTTTCCTCAAGGTCGCCAAGATTTTTTCTACATTCTGGTAGACTTCGACGTTGCTCCGAAGTTTCCATCCTGTTTCCGTCTGGATTGGGCCCATGATTTTCTGGAGGATTCTCCTTTTCAAAACCTCCAACTTCTCTAGGCATTCTGTTTTGACTACAGTGTCGTAGTGCTTTATTTTGGCGTTCGAGGATATGCATTTCTTGTTATAGATGTTTTTTGTAAGCCCATACGCTCTCTCCATTTTTTAGATCCTATCCCCTACCGCAGCTTTCTCTAGACCATTGTTCTGTATCGTTTCACCGAGATATTTAAATTTCTTTTCTCTCTGAATCCGCCCTATCTCCGTTTCAAGGAATTTCGGTCCTTGTGCGTCATTTACCATGAATTTTGTTTTCTCTATCGAGATCCTGAGTCCCGTCTTACTGGCGAACTTTTCTACGAGGTTAATCTGAGTGATCGCTTCCCTTGGTCTTTCCGAGAGTATCGCAAAATCATCTGAAAAGGGCAAACAGTAGACTTTAATCCCTCCTGATTTTCTCCCTAAGCAGATCGGGCTTATTCCTTGATTTATAAGCTCGGAGTGAGGAAAGCAATGGCAAACTACCTCACTCCTCTTCTTGCCTAGTACGCCTCAATATAGCGCTGCCTTGGGTTTTTGTGGGTATCCACCCACATAACCTAACGGCGGTGCTTTTTGAGGATCCAACCAGCCTTCGGGCTGACTACCTAACAGACAGAGTTCCACATTCGTACGATCTTTTCCAGGATGCAGTTGAATAGTATTGGTGAAAGTCCGTCACCTTGCCTTACACCCGTTCTTGATTTCAAACGACCTGGACTGTTCTCCCATGAACTTCACTTTGGATCGCCTGTTACTGTACCTTTGATTATGTTGGCCAACTTGGGTTTCACCCCGAAATCTCGAATGATACCGTCCAGGGTATTATTATTAGCATTATTATTATAACTATTATAATATTCGATTCAATGTTGCTTGGGTACTTGGTATAGCATGAAGGTGGTGCTTGCAGCCTCAAAAGGTTAAGAACGGCTGCTCTAAGTGAATCAACAACAATTTTTTGGTATTTTGAATCTAAAATACATTTTGTGAGTATTTTCAATCTAAATTGCATTTTGTAAGTATTGTCCATCCATATGAGTAGTTTAAATCTACCATAGATTTTGTGAGTATTTTCAATCTAAATTCCCTTTTGTAAGTATTACCGCTCTCCATTTTGTGAGTAATTTCAATCTGAGTTACATTTTGTAACTATTTTCAGTCTCACTTAATTTTCGTTCTGGTTTCCATTTCATTGTCATTTTCGCTATCATCCTGACCATTAGGGGCCGATAACCTCGATGTTAGACCCCTTAAAACAACAATTATCATCATCATCATCATCATCATCATCATGAATCAACAACAAACTAAGTGATCCACAGAGACTTGTTATGACGTAGTATAGTACAATCATGTGTCATCACCTGCTTCCTCAAGTCAACACCAGTTCTTCAGGACTTGCCATTGGAAATAATAACAGAAGAATATTTCTGATGAAAATCAAAGTCATGACCACGATTCGCAAACCGCAAAATGAAACGGCAGAACTATTGCAATTGTATAGGATAGGATAGCCCGTGTTTGTGAGGAATTTGATATGAAGTGGTTGTGTTGTGAATCTAACTTGTGCAAACGTGAATACAAATCCGTCCAGGTAAAATTAAAGAAAGACACAGAGTGAGTAAATAATAATGTAATAACAATGTTCATTCTTGTTCAGCTTGTTTTAGTTAGTGTCCCATATATCCGGGTTTAATGCGATGGTGAACAAAACAGATTCAAAGCAAATACTGGGCAGAATTCCAGAGCACTGCTCAGTACTGTAGGTAGAGAGTTTCTACACAGAGCTTCCTCCAGATGTTTCCTACAGTGACTGGGAACATTAAAATGTGCAATTTAACGTGAGATCAGACTCACTCTTTAATGAGAATTTTCTTTTCTTGCTCCTTATAGTACATATTTGGACGTTTCTGAACATTAAAGTGGATCATTTTTGTTGTAATTTCATTCATGTAAATAGATAATATTTTTATAAAGTTATTCGGCCTCGATACTCTTTATGATCTGTGTTCACATCTCAGAAACTAGATGATCTAGAAGGCTATGATTTTGCTTGCTAGCTTATCTTTTAAATTATATCTCAATCGTTTGTAGCACTGTGATCGTCATAACCAGGGCATGCAAAATCTGCTTCTCTGGTTTCGTAGAGCCATCGATATGGATGAATATTTGTGTAATTTCAGAGTACTTAACTGAAAGAAGGGTTGTTCTTTACCCATGTTGAGCATAAATGAACAACGAGAACCTTCGAACGTGAACCTCTCAACCTTGCTGAAACTTCCAACAGATTGCGAGACTGGTGTACTTCATTCTGAAATTCATAAGGACCATTTATCACGCTGAAGATAGCGCACAGCGGCCATCTTGAAATTTCTAAATCAATTAATTGTGCTTAGTATGATAAAGAAATTTAGAAATAACATACAATCTTATAAGTCAGTTCGTATACCCAAAACAGAAGAACAGCGACTTCATATATTCAAGATGGCCGCCATGCTTACTATAAAATATACAAATTAGTAACTCTGGTTATATTTACACTAAGGCTAACAATGTTAGGAGAATTATAAGGCCTCGGTTGTGTTGGTGATAAATTTATTACACTGAATATGGTGCGCAGCGTGTAGCCTCGGTGACTTAGGCGGCAACACGCCGGCCTCTCACCACTGGGTCCGTGGTTCAAATCCCGGTCACTCCATGTGAGATTTGTGCTGGACAAAGTGGAGGCAGACAGGTTTTTCTCCAGGTACTCCGATTTTCCCTGTCACAAAATTCATTCCAGCAACACTCTCCACTATCATTTCATTTCATCTATCATTTATTTAATCATTGCCCCAGGGGAGTGCGACAGGCTTCGGCAGCCGGCACAGTTCACATCCTCGCCGCTAGATACCCGGAAAGAAGAAGGCACCCCATAAGTTACCTTATTGAAATGAGCAATAAGAACAATGTAGGCCTACAGATTACAACGTGCATTGGCTATATTGAAAATAACGAATATGATAAAGCATAACTCAAAGTATTTTGAAGCTACAATAACGAAGGATAGCAGTAATGTAAAACCTTGTACGTGACTTCCTAAGTCCAGTGAATTACAATTCAGCATTTTTTCTTTCTTTTATGGAAGCCTTCATAGGGAGGTGAAGGCTGCTTGAGCTTTTAGCTCTCGCAGTAAAGAAGCGTAGGTGAACTTCATAAGAAGGGATGTAGCGCGCAGTTCGCTACTCTTGTGGGGGTTTGGGCACGGACACCAAGAGCCCACTGATGAGCCTATATTGGTGTTCCTAGGAAAAACCGCGCACAAGACACGGCATAAACCTAGAAAAATTGCTGAGCTTTAATTCCATGGCCGTTAAAGCCAATACACCATCTAACTGTATAGTTGTTTCTTAATTTGTAATGATTCGAGCAGTATTTTTAAGAATTATCTAATAATAATGCATACGGTAAAATATCATACATTCTTCTAGCATCATTATCATCATTCTTTTCCGTCTCCAGTTTCCCGGGTGCGGTAGGCAAGCGCTCGCCTTCTGTCACTGTACAACTTTCGTTCTTCAACTTCTTCCCATTTCAGCCCTTTTTTCTGCACTTCTGATTTCATGGTCCCAATCCATCGTTTCCTGGGTCTTCCCTTAGGTCTTTTCCTTGTCGGTTCTCTGTTAAACTAGTCCCTTGCTTTTCTAGTGTTATTCATTCGCATCATATGTCCATACTACTGGATTTTACGCTTCCCTATTACATTTGAAACAGTTTCCAGTATCCCAGCTTATTTCATGCATGGTGAATATTATTGCGTTTTGCCTTTTCCACTGTCATAGATAGCAGTCAGTTGTATTCATTGCCATCATGGTGTATCCCAAAATTAAAGGTAATTAACGGGAAAACAATAAAAAGAGAAATTATACGGAATTTTGTTTATGGTAACGGTATAATTAAAGATCACATAAGCATGTCAACATGAATCGAAATCACCTTTGATGTTCATAAATAGGTCGTTGCAGAATTGAGTACTATCATGTGGATATGAGTCCTGTGTAAGTAATTTTAATCCAGATATCATGTCATATTAGCACCGCTAATAATGTTAATCAACTGATATGGTCCAATAAATGTGAATATATTTTCATGAAGAGTTCATTATCATGGGCACTCAGCAGCAATTATAGAGACTGAAATTAAATGAGCGAAATATTAAAAATGCATACGAAGCCCTTCAACTGCCAAACCCTGTGTGTAAGAACCTTATCATACAGGGTGAGTGGGGCATAACTATAGAGCATCCAGCGTTGAGAAAGGACTGTAGCGCCTTATGGCGACAGTGTTGCTAACTCTAGGCAGAGGTAGCACTGACGTCATAACCGCTTCGAGTACTGCGCTTTCATAAGTTAGCGACACAACACAACACCTGAAATAGAACACGCTCTGGAAGGAGCAGTTTAGCAGGTGTTAACGTATTGGACTAGTATTAAGGATAAGCGAACAGAACCATAAACGACATTCATTTTGCATTACTGATTGATAGATGTCGAGAGCACAACTCTTGCAACTATTGGTTATGTGGAGAACAGCCCAGATTCATCAACATAAACGGGAGGACAGCATCAGGCTTAAGGCCTGGACAAAATAACTTCCTTAAGAGAAGATTAGACTGAAAGGATTGGGCTAAGGAAATGCGGCCTGGTTCTTTCAATACTAGACTGAACATTGAGAGTAAATACAATACTTTTATTTTTAGGGTGAAACTTGCAAACACATTAATAAAGCCTTAATTAAAAAAAAAAAATAGTTATGCTGGCCCGCCTGGGGCAGTTTCAAATGTTCATTAATTTTATTTAGGTTGGCACAGCCATGTGCTATTATTCAAAAGTTCATTCTGCTTGATGCACACACAAATTTAATATTCTTGCACTTGCTAGCAAACACTTAAAACGAAGATGATTAAGATAATAATAAAAAAGGCACAAACTTATCTTTAGTAGCGATGACTAGAAGCATGCTGACGGAGACTGCCGTGGCCAACACTAGATTTTTTGGTAGTAGAATTTGAAATGTCCAGCATCAGGAAAATAACTTCGCCAGGGCGACCAGCGCTGTACATTGGCTAACATCGTTAGGTTTTGATGCTATTTCTTGAATGCCAAATAACATGGCATTTAGAACTGCGATTTGATGCAGCTTCTTGCGGTTTGGAGTAAAAACGTAGAATGCACTTTCTCAGTGCTGAAGCTCTCTGCTGTTGCGTTTCCTGGTAGTTTCACTCATAAATGCAGATTAGGCCTGAAGTTTAGAAGGCCCCGGAGAAGGGCGGAAGGCACGAATGCCTCTCGCTAGTTGAAGAAGACCGTAGAAGGTTTGAAGAAGGAATGCTGATGGAGAGCAAAACGCCGCCACTTAAATAATAACATCATAGAAACGTCTGGAAGCCAGGCTGGCGGGCGATGATTGGCCAGGGCAAGCTGTGACGTCAGTCATACAGGAAGGCAGCAAGCAAGTCGACACCCTTTTCAGTATGCGAGCGTAAGCTGGAGGCGCATGACCTATTAACACGCTGAGGTAAGAGTCTTAGATATATATATAGAGAGATTAAACACTAGTAATAAACATTATAATGTTAACAGAAATGAATAAGTACATATGTTTTCGTTCGGTGGTCTCAAAGGCATTTAACTGACAAATGCGGCACAAAAGAAAAACGCACTATAAACATCACGAAAGTGATCATGCTCCGAGACCCCCGAAAGAAAACAATCAAAGAATCAGTTACAAAAACGTGAACAACAATAAAGAAGATGGCACTAAGCCTCAACAGGCAAGATAGCAACCATAGAAATTGGTCTAGTATAGACACCCTTACTAGTGAGAACATCTACAACTCTCACATGATTATCCCGACCCAAATGGCAGTGAGTTACCCTACCAATATTCCATACGAGAGGGGGACTTGGATCTCGCAAAAGAACCATATCTCCCACTCGCACATCAGGCTGGGAAAGCCGCCACTTCTCTCTTCTGTTAAGTGAGCCGAGATACTCCAGCTTCCAACGGCGCCTAAAGGAGTTTCGCAAAGAGTCTAACTTCCTCCAGAAAATAGGCAACCCGAGATCACAGCGTCGACTCAGCAAAGGAGGCGTAGAAGCTAAAGAACAGCCTATTAAAAAATGACCAGGTGTTAAGGGAAGAAGATCCTTAGGATCATTAGACAAAGGCGTGAGCGGCCTAGAATTTACAATACCCTCAACCTGAATAATTAAAGAATTGAATTCCTCATAGGAAAGGATGGCTGAACCAAGGGTTTTCTTCAGCTGTCTCTTCGTGAGCTTTATGCAAGATTCCCAACGACCACCATGATGGGGGGCGTATGGGGGAGTGAAATGCCATTTGAATCCCTTAGCATGCGAAAAATTAGAAAACTGTTCCTTAGCAGAAGGGGAGGTAAGCGCAGTTTTCCAAAGATCAAAAGTACTAACAAAAATTTTTGCGTTATCTGAAAAAACCTCGGAGGGAACACCCCTTCTAGCGGCAAATCTAGAAAAGGCTGCTATAAAATAAGGAGTAGAAGCACTTGTAACCAACTCAAGGTGAATGGCTCCTGTCACCATGCACACAAATAAAGTAATATAAAGTTTACCTAACAACTTTCGCTTAGATAAAGGGGAATTAACTTGATAGACATAAGGACCGGCATAATCGATACCCGTTAGGGCGAAAGGCTTACTAGGTTCGGAACGAAAATATGGCAAGTTTCCCATAATTTGCGTGATTGGCGAGGGCTTAGATTTGAAACAAGGTATACATTTCCGAATAACAGAAGAAACTTCATGAACACCGTTAATGAGCCAATATTTCTCGCGAATTAAACAAAGCAAAGTGCGGGTGCCAGCGTGCAAATTCTGATAATGAAATTTCTTTACGATAAGAGTAGTAATAGGATGTCTAGAAGGGAGAATAATGGGATGTTTTTTCTCATCTGAGTAACTAGAATATTCTAGCCTACCCCCCACTCTTATTAATCCATCTTGGTCCAAAAAAGGGGTGAGAGGTAACAGCCTACTAGACTTTGGTAAAGTTTTTTTGCTTAAAAGCGTCTGATACTCAAGAAAGAATACTTCTTGTTGCATGAGAAACAAGATTCTACGAGTAGCAAATTCCAATTCCATTTTAGTGAGAAAGGGTTGCGGTTTCACAGGCTGATCAAGAACAAGAAATTTCCATCGAAATAAATATGCTACCACACGAATTAATTTATTAAATGAAGAGTAACGCTGAAAAAGACTAGTAGCAATAGAAGTTAGAAAAAGGGAAGCGGTAACAATGCGAGCATCAGGAACATCTTCTGCGAGTGGATTAGATGAACGAGGCCAACAAGAGAAATCCTGACTGAGCCACGCCGGACCATTCCAGTATAATTTAAGAGAAATTAATTTCTTGGGCAAGCAGCCACGTGAAATTATATCAGCGGGGTTTTCTTTTCCAGGAACATGATTCCATTGGTCAAAATGAGACAACTCTTGTATTTTAGACACGCGATTAGCCACAAAAGTGGTCCAATGTGAAGAAGGTTTTGAAAGCCAAGCTAAAACGATGGAAGAATCACTCCAAAACCATGTGCTCGAAAATTTCAAATTTAAACTGATTTTTAATTTACTGGCTAATTCCACAGCCATTACAGCAGAACATAATTCCAATCTAGGCAAAGATATGGATTTGAGTGGGGCTACCTTTGATTTTGCGCAAATTAAATTGGAAAATCCGAGTAAAGTATTGGAAGAGCGGCCTACTAAGTAGGCGCAGCAACCGTATGCCTTTTCAGAACTATCTGCAAATACGTGCAAATCGAAATACTGACATGAAATGTCGGAAATTAAAGTGCGAGGAATAGAAATTTGAGAAAGATCTAACAAACTCTTGCGGTATTTCAACCACTCATCCAAAAGGGGGGAGGGTACCTTTTCATCCCAACCAATTTTCAATAAACAAAGTTTTTGCAAGAAATTTTTTGCAGTAATAACCACCGGAGCAATGTACTGCAATGGATCAAAAACTCTTGCTATTTCCGATAAGAATTGCCTTTTCGTTCGAGGGTGAAACTCAGATAAGTGTACCTGATAGGAAAAGGTATCTGAAGAAGGAGACCAAAAAACACCCAAGGTTTTAATAGCTGATTCCTCAGTAGGAAGCGCAACACATTTGTCAACAGGAGTTACTTGTGAAAAGTTAGATAAAAATTCGGTTGAGTTCGAGTTCCACTTATGAAGGGTAAACCCACCACCGGAAAGAAGAGAGTTTAAATCTTCACAAACAAGAAGTGCGTCAGAGATACTAGGAAAGGAATACAGAAAATCATCTACATAAAATGCAGTTTTCAAAACTTCAGAAGCTAGAGGATGAAAAAGATGACCATCTTGTTCGGCCAACATGTGAAGAGATCGTATTGCGAGAAAAGCAGACGGCTTAAGACCGTATGTCACTGTTCTTAAACGAAATATTTTTATAGGTTTTGCATTGTCGTCTCGCCACAAAATTCTTTGCAAATCACGTTGTTCTGAATTTACTAGAATTTGCCTATACATTTGCTTGATGTCAGCAAGGACAGCAATGGGGAATAGACTAAAGTTAAGTAAAACTGAAGTAAGATCTGTCTGAATAGCGGGTCCAGAATGCAGAGTGTCATTGAGAGAAACACCATTAGCATCTGGAGATGACCCATTAAAAACCACTCTTATCTGTTCTCGGGTGGAAGAATTTTTCCAAACCGGATGATGATTAAGATATACTATTTCTTTAGGAGGATTACTAATTTCTTCAGATTTTGGAACTACTTCCATGTGATTCGCTGATTCGTATTCTTCCATGAAGGAAGTATACTGAGTTTTTAAGAGAGCATCTTTTTTAAAGCGATTTTCAATTGCGAATAAAGCTTTGAGAGCTCTGGAATGTGATTCTGTAATAACAGGGGGGTTAAAAATGCGAGGAAGAGTAACCACGAATCTGCCTTCAGTAGTGCGAACAGTGGTTTCTACGTAGTGTGTTTCACAGATCTCATTATTGAGAGAATGAGGTGAGGTGACTTGAATATCCTCAATGTCCCAGAACTTAATTAATTCTTGATTTAAATCAGCACCAACAAAATAACAATGAGATTTTTGTTGAACGGGGTTGCGGTATATTTGCCCAGTGGCAATCCAACCAAAATCAGTTCTACGAAAGAAAACATCACGGGCAACTTTAACCTTTTCTGGATGTAAACATTTCCAAAAAATGCTGGCACTTAAAAGAATTTCTACAGATGAAGCTCTGTTGAAATTCGGATCTGCAAGTTGCAAATGATGCGGAATATTCCAACCCTGGACTTGAAAGGAAGTAATGGGGGTGTCATTACCTATGGAATTTATAATTAAAAAATCTAAATTTAAATGAATGCCAAGATTATTGGAATCTTTTACATCCACTTTAGCATAACTCAGAGATTGCGATTTGGAACCATTAATTCCTGTAACTTCTATAGAAGTAGGGCATATTTGTAGACCTAACTTGCGAACTAGCGATTCACTGATAAAATTGTTAGTTGCAGCATTATCTAACAATCCCCTTACAGAAACCCATTTTCCGTGAACATTCTTCACTAGAATTTGGACAGTGGACAATAAAACTTGAGTTTTACTGAACGAAACAGAGCTTTGAGTAAAAGACTGAGCGTTATTAGGCAAAGTCTCAGAATGAGATTTAGCGGATGAACTATTGGTTGCTGATGACCGCGATCTTTCATGCCTATGCAGGAGAGTATGATGCTTTGCTTTACAGTGAAAACATAACCGTTCAGAATGACAATTGCTTATCATATGTGTCGCTGATAGACAATTAAAGCAGTGCTTGTGGGTGGTAATTAATTTGCGTCTTTCATCCACAGATAAAGATTTGAATTGAGCGCATTGGTACAAGTTATGTGGTTGTTGACACAAAACACAAGCTTGTGCTTGATTGGAAGACCGAATATTGGTAGAAAAGACATGTGACCTTAGTACTCTCTGAGTGGGGCTGATGTCCTTACTATTAGAGGGAGGTTTGAAGGTAGAGCTACTCTTTTGGCTGGCTACAGCAGAGAGAATTTGGCATTTCGCCTTTAAGAATTTAATAATAGCTTCATAGGTACACAATGAATGTTGCGACAGAGCTGCTTCCCAATCTTTTAAAGTTTTAGTGTCTAATTTAACAGAAATAAGATGAATCAAAAATAGATCCCAATGGTCAACTGGTTGGTCCAAATTTGCAAGCGCACGAATATGAAGTTCCGCAGCATCGATCAGATTACGAAGCGAGGCAAGATTATCAGCTTGAACAATAGGTAAATTGAATAAACCCTGTATGTGACGTTGAGTTTTTAAACGAGTGTTCCCAAACCGATCTCTGAGAAGTGCCAAAGCTACTTCATAATTTTCATTTGTCAACGTAAGCTCTTAGATGAGTTTAAGTGCGTTGCCTTGCAAGGACAAACGCAAATAATGAAACTTCTGTATTGAAGGAAGAGAATCGTTTTCGTGAATCAATGAATTGAATAATTCAAAAAATGGTTCCCATGTAGCTTCATCTCCGGTAAATTTAGGTAATTCTATTTTCGGTAATATAACACGGGAAGGAAAAGAAGAAGATTCTGAAGGAATGTTCTCCTGCTTTTCCTGCAATGTTAAACTTCTTAAAAGCTGCTTCGCGTCTGCGAACCCCTTATAATATAGATTTTCAACCTCACAACGGTCACTTTGCTGGTCGGGATCCTTGGTCTCAATATTACTTTGGATCTCATCATATTTCTCAAAGGCCTGTTCATAACCTTTCAGTCTTTGAGAAATTATGTCACTATTACGTTCTTTTTCTGGGAGCTCATCTAGAAAAGTGCGAAAACGCGTTAACTTGCCTTTGACAGAAGCTCTGGCATTAATGAGTTTCTCGTCAATCGGCATTATGAAAGTTTGTTGTGTACTCACGACTATACTGTGAGCTGGTACACCTTGCTTCGGAAGAAGTTGACAGTCTGCCAGAAAAGAGAGTGCGGCTTCCCCTGCGGTGAAATACGGGCCTGCTGTTTGTCTCCCTTCTCAGTGCCAACCATATACACTCGAGCTGAAACTTTCGAAGTAGATTAGAAAACACAATTTTTAAAATATTAACACACTCAATGTTCAGTATGGCATTTAAATTTTGAATTAGTTCCAACATTAAGAAATTTGAAGATTTGGTTAAACAGAATGTTTACAAGCATCCCGGTTATAGGCACCAAAATGGTTATGTGGAGAACAGCCCAGATTCATCAACATAAACGGGAGGACAGCATCAGGCTTAAGGCCTGGACAAAATAACTTCCTTAAGAGAAGATTAGACTGAAAGGATTGGGCTAAGGAAATGCGGCCTGGTTCTTTCAATACTAGACTCTCCTTACTTTTCAGCGTCTCACCTCGTTTTCGTTTCACCAAAACACCAGCCATTTCGATTCTATCGAACAGAAAATAAAACAGACACACAACAGCAACACCAATGACGGATAATGCTTCAGAACTTATGTTGCTGGCGGAACTGAGCACGTGCTCCACTCCGGGCGAGCATGCAGCACAGGACGAGGCTCTTCTTTCCAGCGTGCAAACCTCAAAAATGTTTAAATAAATAAGACGTAATATAAACGATACTTGTATGCAATAACGAAGATAATCAATTGGCAGATAATTGTAGGAAGCTATTATGACGAAAAATATATATGTTCCGAGTTCCTTCATGATGAAAGGTGAGGAAACAAAACCAGTGTAGGGGGTGGGTTCCGTTAAAAGTAAAAGCCCATAAGACCCACAGTCTTTTCCAAACGCTGGATGCTCTATAGGCAGCTAAGAACATGCGATTCCACAGTCGGATAGCAACGAAAGACTACTGTATTTTCATAAAACCTCTGTCTGAAAAGTTCGGTGAACGGGCTATGTTGCGAACGGATTGTTGGCTTACCTGAAACAGCCGTTACTATCCTTCGAAGTTATCCCCGTGGATGGTTATGCACTTCTGAGAACGACTGAACATGTCCTGCAAAATCCTGGCATAGTCTGCTTCAGGGACAGCCTTCAGTTTGGGTCGTCAAAACCCTAATTTGAAGGCGAGAGAGAAGCGTGAGTATATGCAACCTGCCTTGCACGCCTGATAGACAGGCGTCAGTGAGACGGGTGTATTTATGCAACCTATCATGCACACCTGTTCGACGGGTGGCAGTGAGAAGGGTGAATGTTCCGTGGAATGGAATGGTCCTGAAAACCATCGTCAAGGGTGACGAGATCTGTTAGCTGACGTACGACCTCGAAACAAGGGTCAAAGTATGGAGTGGTAGGGTCAGGGGTCACCGAAAAGCCCTGAAGGGCCAAAGGTTTTCGGACATTTCAGACATCCAACGTAATGTGACGACCCAACTGAAGGCTATCCCTAAAGAAGACTATGCTAGGAGTTTCAAGGATTTGTACAGCCGTTCTAATAAGTGCATAACCATCCACGGGGATTACTTCGAAGGATAGTAACTGCTGTTTCAGGTAAGCCAACAATCCATTGGTAATATAGACGCATTCACCGAACTTTTCAGACAGAGGTTGACTATCCCACTGGACATTCCCATTAAAATTCTCCTGCCTATTACAAGGATTTTCCATGTGATACAGTATACTAAATAGCTTTCTGTTCACGACATACGTCTCTATCAACACCATTACAATGAGTCACTCTCTCGCCCTCTTGCTTCAGAGTTTTCACCACCGGTCTGATGTAATGGAATTCCAGACTTGAGCACGTGATGACACCACCGTGCAGAACAGTACGTCGAAGTATTGTGTGACGCAGAAGTTGATGATGATGATAATTGTTGTTTTAAGGGGCCTAACATCTAGGATATCGGCCCCTGATGGTTTGGGTGATCGTGAAGGTGAAAATGAAATGCAAACTTAAAACTAAAACTAACTACTAACCTACATACTAGAAGAAGAAATGGTTGATGATGATGACAATTGTTGTTTTAAGGGGCCTAACATCTAGGTTATCGGCCCCTAATGGTTTGGGTGATCGTAAATATGAAAATGAAATGTAAACTATAACTAAAACTAACGACTAACTTATAAACTAGAAGAAGAAATGGAAAACGAAAGGAGAATAAGGCAAATAAAGGACAGGAGGAAAAGAAATGCCTTCAACCCTCGAAGAATGCGGATTGAGGGACTTGGAAGGAAGGAGAGCCATTAAAGGCAGATAGGAAAGTGAAAGAGGAAAGGGTCCGCCACACAGGTAATGGATAAAAGGGGGGAAAACCGGACCCAGCTCAGGAGTCCCTTGGGGTCGCCAACTCCCGAACTCACCAGCCGTGAGCCCCTGAGGGTGTAGCATTATCTAGGGTGCACCAGAAGTGGTGGGGCTACATACACCCTGCCTCCTTGACGGCCTTGAGCAGAAGGTAGGAGATAACATGAAAAGAAAAAGAAGGCTGACCCCTCGCAGAAGGAGGGAATTAGAAAAGATGAGACAAGGGCCAATTAAAGCGGGAAATGAAGAGACTCCCTAGGCCTCGGATACCCTAATACCGTCGGGGTCGGAAGAGAACAAGAGTTGACCAAGTGAGGTCGAAAGGAAAGAAGACAGGGAGGAGGCCGGCATAAGTAAGTGGAAGCAATGCCGGACTCACCTGGGGTCCCGTGGTCGCCAACCCACGTCCCACTAGATATAAGCCCCTGGGGGGAACGCGGAAGTACACGTTACATAGTTACCAACAGAACGCCATTATATTTGCCAATGTCTGTACTTCAGCAGTAGCGTGAGATAGTTTTGTCCATCATCTTACCGCACGGGGCAGGTGACAACAACACAGGTACTGCAGTAACTCGCTTCCAGTCTTCCATTTTGAATTTTCATTCGTCTAAACAAACGTCAGGTCTGTAATTGAGTACAATCATGTCGACTGATTGAGAAACATCAAATTTCGATTTGTGTTTGGTACATGAAATGTTTCAATGGTTGCCATGTTGGGAATTGTATTGCAGTGAACCTTCCGTAATACACAATTGAAATAAAATACTATGTGTGAAATAGCACATGGTGAGAACCCAGGTGCATTTAGCACACGCGACCACAGTAAATCAGTGAGGTGACAGTGCTGTCATCTGGTTGTCATACTCTGACACAACCAGCTGAGCAGGTCTAACGCCTCCACGACCCTGGAAATTAATAGGCCTATAGCCTGTTTCTATGTCAAGAGGAAAGGTATTAATTTATTGTTGCTGTTGTTGTTTTAGTTGAGCGTCTCTAAAAGCCAGTGTAGTTAAAAGAGACATAAAACCAGCAACATTATAATTATTATTTTTCTTTCTTTTCTTAGTCGTTTACCCTCCAGGTTGGTGTAACCCACGGACTCAGCCTGGGAACTCACTACTACCGCCTCTACGGGCAGTGTCCTAGAGCTGGAAACATCTAATCGGAGTGGATACAACTGGTGAGGTGTGATTGGCACCTCGCCCAGGTGGCCTCACCTGCAAAGCGAACAGGGGCCTCATGGGGGCAGGTAATGGATGGTCAGGATGGATAGGCAAGGAAGAGGGAAGGAGGCGGCCGTGGCCTTGAAGGAGGTACCATCCCGGTATTTGCCCGAAGACGAAATGGGAAACCAAGGAAAATCACTTCGAAGATGGCTGAGGTGGGAATCGAACCCCCTCTACTCATTTGGAACACCCGAGGCTGAGTAGACCCCGTTCCAGTCCTCATACCACTTTTCAAATTTCGTGGCAGAGCCGGGAATCGAACCCAGGACCTCCGGGGCGGCAGATAACCATGCTGACCGCTACGCTACGGAGGCGATTATTATTATTATTATTATTATTATTATTATTATTATTATTATTATTATTATTATTATTATTGATGAGTAACATCTTTCCACTCGGTTGCTGGATATTTTTGTGGCAGTGATTTTTAAAAAGGGGATCGGACGGAAGTGTGTAAGACGCACTGCCAGTTGGCAGTGGTACCATGTGGAATGTTTATCACATACGGATTACTTTGTAACAGCAGAGTATCAAGAAGGCAGTGCGAGAGTAGAAATATCAAGTAGGCAGTGAAGAAAAAAAGGGAGTCTTGGAATTGTTATGTACACGAGTGTAAAAATTAAAACGATTTTTTGTGTGTTGATGAATGTCACGGATAATAAAAACGGTAACAACTTCAAGGTAGGATAACATGTCAGATGTTACACATCATATGCGACTACTGTAAGGCTCGTATATTTTTTTAAATTATTATGTTTTATTTGATAGGCTAGGATCTTGATTTCATTCATCCGCGTGAACTTGGGTGTGTGTGGATTTTGTCTAATAGCTTGTGGTATTGTGATGGCTGTTTTAGTAGTGTGTATATGTTTAACTCAGGTGGAGATTGGGATGGAGGGTAGCCTCCGTGGCTTAGGCGGCAGCACGCCGGCCTCTCACCGCTGGGTCCGTGGTTCAAATCCCGGTCATTCCAAGTGAGATTTGTGCTGGACAAGGCGGAGGCAGACAGGTTTTTCTCCAGGTACTCCAGTTTTCCCTGTCACAAATTTCTTTCCAGCAATACTCACCACTGTCATATCATTTCATCTGTCATTCAATTCATCATTTCCCCAGGGGAGTGCGACAGCCTTCGGCAGCCAACACAGTTCATATCCTCGCCGCTAGATGGGGGCTTCAATAATTCAATTCCCTGACCCGGTCAATCGACTGTAAGCAGGCTTTGGATTTTCATTTTCATTGGGAAGGAGGCGACCGTGGCTTTAAGTTAGGTAACATCGCGGCATTTGCCTGAAATAAAAGTGGGAAACCACGGAGAATTACATTCAAGATGGCTGGGATAAGAATCAAACCCACATCTTCTTAGGTTTTTCTCACGTGTTTAATACAGGACGATTATATCTCTTCAATATAAGCATTCGCTCAAAGCTCCTTCAATAACTGCTAGATGTCCGTGTGCCCTGCGCAAGGTGTGTGCTATAAGGTGTTGGCTGCGTGGCTCAGCGGTAACACTCTCGCCTGCTGGGTCCAAGGTTGCAGGACTGAATCCTGGTGCAGTCAGTTGGCATTTAAGGGTGCGCAAATAGCAGGGAGCTGTGTCAGTAGATATATTGGCACGTTAAAGATCCAAATCGGGGCAATATTCCAGCACTCCGGCGTCTCTAAAAGCCGCAGTAGTTAAAAGGTACGTGGAACAAATAACATTATTATTATGTGCTATAAGAGCCATGCAGAGTTGGGCGAAATACTTGCATAATTCAAAATATGAATTGTTGTTGTTGTTGTTGTTGTTGTTGTTGTTGTTGTTGTTGTTTGAGTCTTCAGCCTTTCGACTGGTTTGATTCAGCGCTCCATGCTTCCCTGTCCTGAGCTAATCGTTGCATCTCTACACAGCTACCACACCCTACATCCGAGGCAATCTGTTTAACATACTCTAACCTTGGTCTACCCCTACAGTTCTCATCCTCGACCCTTCCTTCTATAACTAATTTTGCTATTCCTGGGTGTCTTAGTATGTGTCCTACCAACCTATCTATTCTCTTCATTAGCAGTTGCCACAAACATCTCTCCTCTCACACTCGTCTTAATACCTCTTCAATACTAACCCTGTCTACCCATCTGATCTTCATCATTCTCCTGTAACACCACATGTCAAACGCTTCAATTCTCTTCTTTCTGCTGCACCAAGTGTCACTTCCATAGAGCGCCACGCTCCAGACAAAGGCTTTCAAAAATGACTTCCTGATACCTAAATCTATATTCGATGTCAACAGATTCCTTTTCTGTAGAAATGCTTTCCTTACCTGTGCTAATCTACTTTTTATATCCTCTTTGCTTCGTCCATCACTGGTTATTTTGCTTCCCAAGTAACAGAAGTCACCTACTTCCATTAGCTGTTCACCTTCAAATTCGACATCCATAGGGGTTTCAGATTTCTTTCGACTGCATTCCAATATTTTTGTTTTACATTTATTAATTCTCATCATGAATTATTTCCTCAAGACAGAATCCATTTAAAAAATCACTCAACTCCTCTGGTGTGTCGGCTAAGATCACGATGTCACCAGCTAATCTCCGAGTTGAAATTATTTCTCCTTGGATCTTTACTCCTACTTTGAATTTTTCTCCAATTTCTTTCATTGCTTGTTCAATGTATAGATTGAAAAGTATTGGTGATAGGTTGCAGCCTTGCCTTACACCCTTCTGAATACCAGCTTCTCTCTCATGTCCTTTGGCTCGAATAACAGCTGTCTGGCTTCTGTATACATTGTAGAGCACCCTCTTATCCCTGTACTTTATTCCAATCGTTTTAAAAATGTCAAACAACTTACTCCAATCAACGTTATCAAAAGCCTTTTCTAAGTCTACAAATGCCATGAACGTTCTCATATCCTTCCTTATTCTAGCTTCCAAAATCAGCCTAAGACATCAAAAGTCAAAATCGTTTATCAAAACAAGAAGTTCCGTAACGAACTAAAGAGCCTACTTTTCTTAAAATTAAGATTCATGCCAATGATTAATCTACAGTATATGAACCTATCTAGAATAATGACGAATTAAGTTGGTTATATCGAAATGTTTAATTAGTTAGAAATATACCTGGTATAATGTAGCCTAATAGAGCACTACAGTTGGCAACCCTGGTGACTGAATATATTCTTAGTTCCATCTATTAAGGTACAGAATACAGAATTTGGTTGAAGCCCAATGGACGTTACATGCAGTTAGACATTGGATCTATCAGCACGCGTAAAAGCATGTTGGCAACAATGTCATGCGTGTGCTGGTCAGAAATAATCTGAAATATTATGATATCTTGTTGTGCCAATTTTGGATGAAATCCAATTGTTAGTATAGAAGTTACATGTTTTTAAAATTGGACGTATCAGCAGGCATACAATCATGTTGACAGCACTGACTTACATGAATTACTCCAAATTAATCTAAAATGTCAGGTATTATACGTGTGCATAATTTAAAGCTGTCGGCTTGCATTATTTCTGATATATTGGTATTTGGATAAAATATTTGAGAGAGCAATTATTAGCAGTTGGCAGCCCTGGTGGCTCTTAAGAATACGCTCAGTAATATGCGTTTATGTACACGTATTACATACAAAATTTGGTTGAAATTCAATCGATAGTGTAGAAGTTATATGCATTTAAAAATTGAACCTATCAGATGGCTTAAAATTATTTTGGCAACACTGTCATTCATGGCCTCCTGGAACTTAAACTGAAATAGTGTTATCTACATGTGTGCCAATTTTGGAATAGCTCTCATGCATACCTTCCAAGATGTCCAACCTGGAGCTCAAATTTCTAGTGCGTTTATTCATCAGTTGGTAGCACTGACATAAATTTCAAACATGGGCTTGAGATATTCCGGTATACATCTTTACTCATACTAAATTTGGTTCCGATTGCTGCAGCCGTTTTGGAGTTGATAGGGGGGGGGGCACACACACACAGCCAGACAGACAGAAGGACAGACAGACAGACACACATTTTGCCGGATCGATCTCATAAGTCCACTTTTTCCTCATTTTTGCAAAATGTGAAAAGTAGGCTAAAAATCTGATAATACCTAATTGCCTAGTTCCAGCGAAGAAGCTTTCCATTCCATTAAGATATTTCAAATAAAGGATTTACAAGTATAATTTATAAAAAAATCAGTATTTTCAATTTAATTTTAGAACACCATTCTGATTTTTTTTTTCAAACACCCAGTTATTGTATTTCGAATTTTGCATCGAAAATACATTTTGTGAGTATGTTGCTCAACTCTGGACCTATGCTTATAAAAGTTCGATTCTCTGCTCTGCCGAGGAATTTCAATTCTGGTGTGAGAGCTGGAACAGGGTACACTCAGCCTGGTGAGTTAAACTGAGAAGTGGTTGGTTCGAATCCCACCTCAACCATTCTGGAAGTGGTTTACCGTGGTTTACCCACTTCTACTCCAGGTACATACCTCACGACCACCTTCTTCCCAATCATATCCCCAATTTACAAGTGCACACGATAGTAATAGTTTGCACCTGTGGGGTGGACCCTCTCCTCTTTCACTTTCCTATCTGTCTTTTATAGTTCTCCATCCTTCCAAGTTCCTCAATCCGCATTTCTTTTCCTCCTGTCCTGTATTTGTCTTATTCTTTTGTTTTCCATTGCTTCTTCTAGTACATAAGTTAGTAGTTAGTTTTAGTTATAGTTCACATTTCATTATCATCTTCACGATAACCCAAACCATTAGGGGCCGATAACCTAGATGTTCGATTAATTCTACAGAACAGGAGAACAAGCGTTTTGGTAACTTTCAACAAGTTATATTACTGAAAATATAGTATTTATGATTGACATTGTTTGATTTCCATTGAAAAAGGAGGCAAGGTTTCTCCGAAACGAATGGTTCTAATCTAAATACTCACGCCATTAGCCCATAAAACATGAATTATTTATATAATCCGGGCCGTGAAAACCTTAATATACACATTGACAAACCTTTCTCGGAGTTGTTGGGAGTCGTTTCACATTCTCAATTGCCACTGCTGCACCGGATATAATTACTTTTAACGTAAATAAAGCATTATTGGTCGTGTTCATTTGAACAAGGTCGGACATTTTACAATCACACCGGACATTACGTCATACCCACGTGACACGTTGCCAATATGAAAAATGAAAGAAAAGGCAAAACCATTGGCCTGGATAAAGATTATTATTGTCCCCCACTGTGCGTGACAAAAACCAGGGGTGTTATCTATTAGCTCACTATCAAACCACCATTGATCCGGACGAAAATATTGGTCTAGTCAAAACTATTGGTACCGAATGCGTGGGGTTGGCATTATGGGCTCCTTCACAAACATTCTTAAAGATGGCCGTCAAAGCAGCAATTTCAGCTATAAAAGTCGTGCTCTTGTTAGGGCGGGATGGTGGGTCTACGGCAGCGGACGAGTGAACAACTATTACTATATCATCTCCAGATACCATTACTACAGTTATTTTGACCAATTTCATTACTTACAATTTTTTAAACACATGTTCTCCTGTTCTGAAGCTCCACCGATGTTAGGCCCCTTAAAACAACAATTATCATCATCAGCATCGATATTAACAGCAATCGCAATAACACATGTCTTCACACACGCCCAAATACACGGGGCTATATGAACACGATGTCGCAGCCCCAAACATAAGAAACAACAATATTGTGTGACCTGATAAACTGAAAAGGTAGAGGCGTCGGTGGTGTAGTTGGTAGCATGCTGAGGTTCTATGCCCAATATCGCGGGTTCAAACATGGCCGAAGTCGTCGGATTTTTAAGAGCGTTAAAAATCCCTCAGTATGCCTTCCTTCGGAGAGGAAGTAAAGCCGGCGGTCCCAAGTCATAGATTTACGGAATGTTAAAGAAACTTCCACTAATTACACCTGTGTGAAGCTAAATTAGGTTAAAATGTAAACAACGCTCAGGTTCCTGCGTTCGTCACCAGGAGCGGACTGCGGTGGCGTCTAGTTGCCAAGTTCTGAACTAGAAGTTGTTGACGGTGACATTTGGTGGCAAAAGTAGGAACTACTTGAAAATTCATTGTATGCAGTCCTTACTTAAATTAAGAAACAGAAACACACACTAATACAGTCATCACAATTAACACCGGTTATCAGACAGATTCCATACACACGGGGCTACATGACCGCGTTGTCGCAGCCCCTAAACTGATGAACCAACCAAACTGGAACGGCAAGAAGTGGCAGTTCCAATGTGTCAAACAAATTTGGTTTACCTCAAACTCTAATTGTTGAAACTAGGTTTACGCTATTTTTAGCCTATTTTCATTTATGAAATAAATAGGGTTATGGAGAGATCACCTTTTGTCCGTGTGTGAATCCACCTAATAATAACTAAACGGCCATAGCAATTTCAACGAAACTCAGTAAGTGCATACTACATCCCCGTCTGACCTCGACCGTGTCTTTTAAATTTAATATGTTTCAACAATTCAACAGGGCGGCCGCGCGAATTATTTCACTGGCATTCGATATCTCCCCAACAGTAACAGATATCGCCCTGAAATTTTGTACGGTGATAAAGGGTACTACTATGATCTATGTGGCATTCATAAACATGTTAAGTACAAAACGAACATGGCAGCCAAGTGACGTTGAAACATTTAAATAGACTTATTCCACGATTTAACCATCCAAGCGCAATAAAACTTCGTACGGTAAATGTTCATATAAAATGTAATCTACTGACATCAAATTAAACTCAATTGTTTTGATAACCCCAAGATATCGGCCTTGCGAAATTTTAAAATTAAGTTTTTATTTCTTACGTTCTAATCACGCGATCGAAGTGAACGTTTGAAAATGAGCCTCCGTTATAATGTTCATTTCATGGTACATAACTGTATGGCCCACACATAATTCCTACGTGGCGACCACGGCATCCGAAATATGTAGATGGTTCTCAATATCTACGACTCTATTACAACAAATTTTGTATGTTGATAAAGGCTATTAATATAAGTTCACCTATGGATCATTCATTAACACGGTGAGCAAAACAACAACATGGCCGCGGCGCAGAATTTAAATATATTTTTTTTCTCGTGACTTGGCGCGGTATATCTTCATACAAGCCTTAATATAATTCTGATCTGACGCTTCAAACGGTAATGCTGAGCCTCGTGAGGCAGAACTGAGAAGTGGTAGGTTTGGTTTCCACTTCGGCCATGACTATTCCACGCAGATGCCGGGATGAATCCTAACTTGAGGTCATGGTCACCTCCTTCCCAATCCTGGACTTGGCTACAAATCACACACTACTAATCCCATCACAATGACACAGGTTATCAGACAAATTCTACACTCACACAAGGAGGCGGGATGTCGCAAAGCTCCTTAAGGTCACCACGTACTCTTACACGATGAAAAAGTCTATTTTTGTGGCATCACTTTACTAAGTATTTTCTGGGTTTATACTAAAGGTACAGCTATGATTCTTGTCACATATAAGAAGCGGTATATTCTGAGATGTTTTTGACCATGTAGTGCTACTTTGCTTTTATAGGATGAGTGAGTGAAATGAATACAAATTTGGACAAATACATTTTCAAAAAAATGTTGTATAAATTGCTTCAGGTACACATTTCTCAGTTGTTTTTCAATCAAATATTCTCAAATTTTGTTCACATACTTGCAATGGATCATGGCAGATGAGTAACCACTTTTTTGTCATTATTATAGGGACAGAATGCAAGGAAAAAATCCGAACTCTTTCTTTTTAAATTTATTCAAAAATATGCATCAATTTTTCTCTTCCCAATCCATGCCTACTATGTTTTGGAAGTGAAAATAGGTTAACTATCAAGTACTCCATTAGGCAAGTTAATGTAAAAAAATTTAGCCCTCTATCTTAAATGGTTTCCTAGTTATTGGTACCTAAACATGAAAAATGAGTATTAACGGAAAACAGCTGGTAAAGCTAAAAGTGTATTATTCAGAGCATGGGACGCTAATTTTAAAAAACGAATTTAAGGTAGTTGTAGACATCAAAACCCCAACAAACTATATATATTTGGATTCAGAAAAGAATGAAGAATTTTATGGCGCCAAAATCAAAAATATCGATTTTTTCATCATGCAAGAGTACGTGGTGTCCTTAATATACTGACGTCTAATTTAATTGAATTTTATGAGAACTTAAAATTGGTGGCTGTGCATTTAAAAAGAAAATCGATTTTATTTTCTCGTGTCATAAGTAAGACCAGTTGGAAATATGAAAATAGGGTATTTAGTTCTTCACGGAACTACTTGTTTTTCTCCTGTTAATGTTTGCAAGTAGCCTAAGAATCGCCACACTCAGTATTGTTAGATCCCTAGTATGTCCAACATTGTTTAGTTTCTAATGGCGTAGGAACAAACTCAAAGTTACGGTTACGAGTCATCCAGGACACATACATTTGGGGCCTGATGACAGTGGTATCCGTCTAGTCCAGGGGTGGCCAACCTATTTTGAACTTTGGCCAGTTAACTGATTTTAAAAGATGTATATTAATTTATATTAATAAGTTTTTAATGTTATGTAGAATATTATATAAATATTAGTATATTGTGAAGTGTAGGGTTGTAGGCCGACATACATAATAAAGCATAATCCTTTTTATAAGTAATTCAGTTATTCATACTGTATAATTATGCAATATATTTTATACAATTTTAAAAAATATCATAAAAGGAAACATATTGAATCTTATATATTAAAATAGTTTTGAAGAAATTTCACCCTTTTCTGAAACTGATATATCTCGGGAAGTATTTGCGCTACGACGACGTTTGTTGTCTTAAAATATAATGTCCGTCAGGCATTTTCGATTGAACCCCACCTTACTTGATTATATTATCCGTGTATTAAAATAATTGCAAAAATTCATTTATTCAAGGTCGCACGAAAATAGAATCTAATAACTTGACGGACATATTGTCGCTAGGCGACAACGACTAACACTGTATCATGATAGTCAACGCAGCTCCATTACTGAATCTAACTTGATTGACAGATTGACCACCTTAAAGATTGTTATTTCACTTGCGGGGCTTAGACTTACTCTGTTTCATGATAGTCCGGTAAAGTATAGTGCACATCTTCATCGTGGTTTCCATGGAAGTAATGTGAATCCACGTAAACATCTTCCTAATTACAGAGATCAAATCTCCTTGGGAACATAACGCATTCACTTAAAAATCTTCTATGCGGATTGAATCACGCCAAAACAGAATATTTCTTCCTGCTATTTTTTGTTTTATTTCGTTCGTTTGGTGTTTCAATACATCAAATATAATTATAACATTCACTGGTATAGGGCGATCACTTCCCTAATTACGTCATGATATCGTTAACTTCTACCTGCTCCTCTCGGGCGCTAATGTCGCTAATACGCAGAACGAGATTCTGTGCACATAATTTAATTAAAACTTCTCAAAGAATGAATTACTTTCAGACTGAAATAGTTATGCGCGATCGGCATCCATTTTGCTAATGACACAATCATGTAGCCTCCTGTTTGAATGACAACAAATACTGTATACGTAAGACAACTAATTTCACGAAACAAATTAAATGTGCGTGTTATTTGTATCAAATAACACAATTGAGATACCGCGTCGCATTACAGTGAATTAAACGACAAGTGAGTAGGCCTATACAATTATCTTTGTACCTTATTTGTTGCAATAAATACATATTAACCTTAGCACGACGTTTTATTTCCCAGCAAGACGAAATACAAAGAACTTTTTTTATTGATAGTCGGCATAAATTATCAAGACAAATCAGCCCCTATAGTATAAAGAATACATGTTCATATTAATGTATTTTGTTCAGATGGCTGGTTTCAATGTATAGCTTCCTTATTTGTCTTTATTGCTACAGACATTTTGGTATATTGTTACACATGGGAAACCTAACCGATTGTGAATCAAGGATTGTATTGGACTGTAGTATTCTCTATCCTATCTTATGCACAGTTAATCAGCATATAAGCAAAATGTAATGTAATGCTATCCTGACAGAGAAAAATAGTGTCAAACATTCCTACATTCTCCTATCACAATTTTGCAGTATTCATGTGTAGACAGTTGTTATTTCATTTGCGGGGCTTAGACATCGTGGTCATGTTGCCCCGTGTACATGGGTGTGTGTGTAGAATTGTTGTGATTACATGTGTTATTGTGATTGTTGCACTAGCATGTGTAAATTGGGGACAGGATTGGGAATTTGGAGGCCATGGCTTTCAGTTAGGAACCATCGTGGTATTTGGCTGGAGTAAAAGAGGTAAACCACGGAAAACCACTTCCAGGTTGGTTGAGGCAGGAATCAAACCCACCCCTTCTCAGTTTTTCCCCACGAGGCTGAGTGTACCGCGTTCCAGCCTTCAAATCATAATTAAATTTCTTGGTAGACCCGGGAATTTCGGTAGTATGAATCCCAACACATTACGAATAATATTATGCAGTAAATCCACCCGCCTGGGCGACTTCCTTTTGGGTGTCTTTGAAATCGCGCCATGCGCTACGGCACTTTTTTGTTTTTCACAATATATTCGTTGCGTTTGGAACATACACGGCATGTCCAAAATGTTGTTTCATGAACTTCAACTAACGTACCTTTGCCGGTCATACGACAATAATATACGTTGAAATCCTGATAATATAGATACTGGACGACTTTCCCAGTTCACTCCGTAAATAAGCAAACAATGTTATGGTATTTGAAGCCATTTTTAGCCTACTTTTCACATTTTGCAAAAATGAGGAAAAAGTAGTCTTATGAGATCGATCCGGGAAAATGTGTGTCTGTCTGTCTGTCTGTCTGTCTGTCTGTCTGTCTGTCTGTCTGTATGTCTGTCCTTCTGTCCGTCTGTCTGGCTGTGTGTGTGTGTGTCCCCCCCCCTATCAACTCCTAAACGGCTGGAGCAATCGAAATAAAATTTGGTAGGAGTAAAGATCTATACCTGAATATCTCACGGCCATATTTGAAAATGATGTCAGTGCTACCAAATGCTGAAAAATCGCAATTGAAATTTGAGCTCCATGTTGGATATCTTGGAAGGTATGAACGGGAGCTATTTCAAAATCGGCACACATATAGACAATAATATTGCAGTTTAATTTCCAGAAGGCCATACATGGCAGTGTTGCCAAAATGATTATAAGCCTACTGATAGGTCCAATATTTAAATGCATATAACTTCTACACTATCAATTGGAATTCAACCAAATTTCGTATGTTGTATGTTTACATAACCAGATATGACTGAACGTATTCTTATGAACCACCAGTGCTGCCAACTGTTAAAAAATGCTCTTAATTTCTATTATCCAAATACCAATATATATGAGAAAGAATGCAAGCCGATAGCTTTAAACTATGCACACGTATAGTACATGACATTCTATATTAATTTGGAGTAACTTATATACGTCAGTTCTACCAACATGATTTTAAGCCTGCTGAGAGGTCCAACTTTAAATACATGTAACTTCCATACTAGCATTTGGATTTCAACCAAATTTCGTATGTCCTATGTGTACCATAACAGCTATGACTATTCGTATTTTTAAGAGCAACCAGAGCTGCCAACTGTTAATAAATGCTGTCTCTATTTTTGTTACCCTAATATCAATATATCAGAAAGAATGCAAGCCAATAGCTACTTTGCACACGTATAGTACCTGGCATTCTAGATTACTTTGGAGTAACTAATGTACGTCAGTGCTGCCAACATGATTCTTAGCCTGCTGATAGGTCCAATTTTAAAATGCATGTAACTTCTATACTAACTAATGGATTTCATTCAAAATTGGCACAACAATAGATCATATTATGTCTGGCCAACACATGCATGACATTGTTGCCAACATGATTTTACGCACGCTGTTAGATCCAATGTTTAACTGCATGTAACGTCCATGCTATTCATTGGACTCCAACCAAATTTTGTATTCTGTACCTTAAGAGATGGAACTAAGAATATATTCAGTCACCAGGGCTGCCAACTGTAGTGCTCTATTAGGCTACATTATGCCATGTATACAGTATTTCGAACTAATTAGAAATTTCGATATTACCAACTTAATTTCGTCATTATTCTAGATAGATCCATATCGATTAATCATTGGCATGAATCTTAAATTTTAAGAAATGTAGGCTCTTTAGTTCGTCACGGAACTTCTTGTTCAGTGTTGTCTTAGTAATCGAAATGTACTGTTTTCAGTCGGTCAACACGATTGTACACAATTGTAATGGGCGGTTCCCTTATCCTGAAAAAAATATTGCATGAGATTAATAAATACACTAGGATGATTGACCTTTGATCTAATATTTTTCCAAAAGCAATGGTACGTAACTGTTTGTTCAGGTCACTAGCATGAAGACATGTGAACAGCAAATGTCATCATATGGAAAGAAGTGCTGTAGGGGTGTTGAAATGAATGCAGGGGAGCAGCACGGGTCTATTCTATTAATTTTCACACCTCTATAATATGATACCCAAGAGTTAAATCTCTACATTCAAACCTAAGAGACCGGTGTTTTTCTTTAAATTTATACGAATGGTATCATAAGTAGACAGAACACCAAATTATACCACTGTAGCCTTAAATTGTGTGGGTATCTCTATCTACTTAGTTTAAATCAAAGCCCCCGCTTCTTGGATGTAACGGGAAATCTCGAGAACAGCTTGATGGTTATTGATGCGCATTTCATCATTCTGTCAAGGATTTCTTGAGGAATGATTCGGTAGAAAGACATTTGTTTATGACTAAAGCCGACCAGTAACGATTTCTGTGAATCGAGTTGAAGAAAAGCCTGCCTTCCATGTGTCTTTTAAGTTTACGCTGGGTAAACCGTTAAAAATATCTAGCCTATATACTCTGAGAATTGTTCAGCATGAAAAGTTCTGAAAAAAAGTCCGCGACAGCTCTCACATCTACCACTATAAGTGATTTTAGGTTTTCATTTCTTCCAGCAATTTCAATTCAGTGGAAATTTCAATTACTAGCTTTGGAGTTAGTTTACGAGCTTGTGAGCGACCCTATCACCCCAGCTTCGGCCAGCATCAAAGTGTCGAGTCGTGTCGACTTAATACTTAAGAGAAGAGTATAGCCTACTATATGTGTTTGAAGTTTCGCTGTTCACCTCGGCTTTTCAGAATTGCGTCTGGAATCTGCCGTCCTTGTGACTTTTAAGCTTATGCTGGGTAAACCGTTAAAGATAAGGTGGGACATACACACACACACAGAGAGAGAACAGGCAGTCCTACTTCAGTCTACTTCATCATTTACCCAAAAGCAACGGTACCGTAACTGTCTGTTCAGGTCACTGGCATGAAGACATGCGAACAGCAAAAAAAGTGTCGTAAGGAGAGAAATGATGTAGGATTGTTGAAATGAATGCTGCGGAGCAGCACGGGTCTTCTAGTATTGAATTATTATACAAATACTCGTTAAACTACTCTTACAATCTTGAAGACTTGTAATGTTAATTTAATGTCATTTTTAGCATATTTTCATTTAAAAAAAGGCTTATGAGAGCACATTTTGTCCGTGTGTGTGCGTGTGCGTGTGTGTGTGTGAGTGAGCGTCCGTGTGTGTCTAAACCCCCACCCTAATAAAATCTAAAAGGCCGGAGCGATTTCAATGAAACTCAGTAAGTTCATAGTACTATTTTGGCCGATCTCAACCGTGCCCCTCAAGTTTTATAACGTCTCACCAATCCAACATGGCGGCTGTGCGAAATTATTCACCGGCATTCTATATCTCCGAAACTATTATGGATATCTCCGTGAAATTTTGTACGGCCATAAAGGGCACTATTAGAAGTTCACCTATGTGACCTTTAAAAACCTGTTAACTACAAAAAAGAACATGGTGGCCAAGTGAATTAGAAACATTAAAATATAACTTACATTTTACGTAATGTAACCATCCGAACGCAATGAAACTTGGTGCAACATACGTTTATACACGTTTGAACGCACTGACGTATAATTCAGTTCAATTGTTTACATAACCTCAATATGGCGGCTGTGTGAAATTTTGAAATTATTATTTTATTTCTTGTGTCCCAATCCTGCGATCGAAGTCAACGTTTGAATAATGACTGCGCAATATTCCTCATCCAATAGTACATAACTATTTGACCTACATATATTAATATCCAACATGGCGACCATCCGAAATATTTGGACGCTTCCAATATCTATTAATCTATAACAGCATTCAAACTGAAATGCTGTCTATTGATAGAAGTTAGAAACATAAGTTCAACTATTGGATTTTTAATAACCTGGTGAGCACAAATGCAACATGGCGGCGATGCGAAATTAAAATATTTACGTGGATGTTTCTCGCGATTTAACCATCCGTGCGCAGTGAAACTTGGTACGGTAAATGCTTATACAAATTTTAATCCACTGTATCTAATTTATTTCAATTGTTTTCATAAGCACAAGATGGCGGCTGCGCAAAATTTTAAGATCTCGTTTTTATTATTTCTTGTGCCCTAATCATGCGATTGAATTTGAATAATACACCTACACAATAAACTTCATGTAATAGTACATAACTCTATGGCCTATATATATAAAAATCTAACATGGCGACCATCCGAAATATTTAGACGGTTCTCAATATCTACGAATCTATTACAGCAATCAAACTGAAATTGTGCAGGTTGATAGAAGCCATTTGCATGTAAGTAGGATATATGAAAATAGCCTATTTTTTTTCTTCACGGAACTGCTTGTTTAACTTACTTATCATTTAATAATCTCGCAATATTAGGTGTAATTGTTGATGTGCACAGGAACTGATCCCGACGTTTAAAACCAAATTACTAAGTGTGGAATTTCTTGTAAGTTATTCACTCCAGCAAACTTCTGGGAATGCATTTGCCCCAATCTTACCTCCTAATAATTACAATAACAGTCATCGTAATACTACGGCTTATTAGACAGAACATTAAACAAAGCTGATGACCGTAGATGTCCTAAGCACTTCACTGAAGCAACGGCAAATGTATAAGTAGAATGGTAGTGATGGTGGGGAATGTTGTTAAGATGGACGTAGACTACAGGTCATCTGCCCCCAATGAGCCAGAATGTTCTATAGGTATTAAAGGTCTCGCAGTCTTCAGCGTGTCGAACATAACGTTATGCTGGAGGCAATCACATAAAATTCAATAACGACGAACGTCAGGATGAGCAAACTTCATTATACATCCTCGCTCACGTCGCATATCTTGTATTTTATTTTCGTCATGAGACAGTCGCTGCCATTCAGACAAACCACTCGTTCCTAATACTGTACTGACGTTATTGTATTAGGGATGTTCATGCTTGTTTATAGCATTGAACCTATTTGCAAATATATTACCACTTGCTGTAGTACCCGGCTTAGATGTTCTTATTATAAATCCATATATTAGGCTATGTTGTTGTACTTGAGTCTTCAGTCTCTTGATTGGTTTGATGCAGGTCTCCATTCCTCCCTGTCTTGAGTTAATCGTTCCTTCTCTACATAGCTACCAAACCTTACATCCTAGACAATCTGTTTAACATATACTAACCTTCGTCTACCCCTACAGTTCTTATCCTCGACCCTTTTTTCTATACCTAAGTGTACTATTCCTGGGTGCCTTAGTATGTGTCCCACCAACCTATCTCTTCTCTTCATTTGCAGTCGCCAGAAAGATATCTCCTCTTCCACTCGTAACCCTATCTACCCATCTGATCTTCATTATTCTCCTGTAACACCACATTTCAAACGCTTCAAATCTCCTCTTTTCTGCTGCACCAACAGTCCAAGTTTCACTTCCATAGAGTGCCATGATCCAGAAAAAAGGCTTTCAAATATGACTTCCTTATACCTCAATCTATATTCGATGTCAACAGATTCCTTTTCTGAACAAATGCTTTCCTTGCCTGAGCTAACATACTTTTTATATCCTCTTTGCTTCGTCCATCACTGGATATTTTGCTTCCTAAGACTCTCTTCGGGGCAAAATTCCGGCATCCCGGCGTGGCGACTCTAAAAGCCACAGTAGTTAAAATGAACGTAATAGCAATAACATTATCATTCTTATCTTTTATTTCCAATTAATATTGTCTGGTTTTTGGAAAGGTGGTAGAGTACTCATTTCTCCCTGTAGTCTATTTTAAACATTCATAGGATTTCAAACAGCTCATTCCAGTTCACGTTATCGAAGGCTTTCTCAATATCAATGAATGCAATTACCTTGATCTGTCAATTTCCAGGGCTTTTTGATGTATAACAACTTTCCACTCGATTGCTGGATATTTTTGTGGGAGTGATTTTGAAAAATGGGACGGAAGTGGATCGGAACGATCGAGGTGGCAGTGGTGGATGGAACGGAAGTGTAAGGCGCACTGCCAACTCGATCGATCGATCCAGCTGGCAGTGGTAAGAGAAACAATGAGCGCGCGGTGTCGGAAATTGATACCATGACGTCCTCTCGGCCATGTGGAATGTATATGACATACTGAACGGTAAACGCTCATGCGAAATCTGGTGTCAAGTGATTGAAACAAAGCACATGGTACATGTTCGAAGTCTTCGTATCAGTATTTAAATGGTAAAATGCCTTAATATCAAACATTGTAAGTAGTCGGCATTGTCAGTATTATGTTTCTGCACAATGGCTATTCAAATATTAACCCGAGAATTGAGCAAGCCTTCATGAACTATTGCTGAATACATTCTCTTTACTCACGAGAGGGCCTATTCATAAGGCATTTTAAACTCAATTTCACGCAGGAACATTATCGGAACAAACAAAATATAAATGAAACTTAATTCCGTAATGCAGTTGTAGGGGTTTACAGCTGTTATATATTGGGGAATATAAATAGCGTTTACCTTTAGTGGACTAATAAACACATTCACTTCAACAGTACGCCAGCTTAGCTCCTTTATTGCAATGCAAGGCACACCTAGGTACAAGACATTACACTAACACGGCCACCACGACCATCATGGAACATACACAGACTGTCGTCAGGGAATACTACAGTTTCCCACATTCTCCCCACCCTGGTCAACCTCCAGTGGGATGACCAGCTGTACGGGGCGTGTGATATGGTGTCTGTTGGATCTTCGAAGGGGCGTGAAATTATTGCGGCTTCTACACTGGTAAGGATGGTGTTCAAAGTTTCATGGTCCACTTGTCTGCGTCCTAGGGTCTTCCTTAAGCAGCGCTTTACCGTGCCGACCATTCTCTCCCACCATCCTCCCCACCAAGCCGCCCGTGGCGTGATGAACTTCCAGAGAATGCCGTTTGTGGCGAAGTAGTGGTCAGTTTTGTCTTCCTTAAAAATAGTGTATATTTCTCTCAGTTCTTTTTTGGCTGAGTGGAAGGAAGTTGGGTTGTCGGAGTACACCGTGTGAGGAATACCTCTACCGCTGAGCTCAAGATGAACTGCTCTCTAGTTGTGGCGCAGGTTAACAACAGAACGTAAATCTTGGAGACGTTATTGTTGTGTTTCGCATATAGTGACCCAGCGAAATCTAATCCTGTCACTGAGAATGGGAGTGAGCCTCGAACTCTGTCCGCTGGAAGTGGAGCTTCAGGTGCTTGTCCATGGGGGTTGTTTGCAAGTTTGCAAGGTAAGCATGTGCGGAGAACTTTCCTTATTGTTTATCGTGCGCGAATAATCCAAAACTGTGCTCGTAATTCCGAAAGAACAATCCTTAATCCTAAATGGTGCAGCTTGACATGAGCGTGTCTAATCAGTAGATGAGTGAAGTGGTGACTGCCATCGAGGATGAGAGGATGTTGTTCATTAAAGGATGCGTCCATAAACCGAAGCCGACCTCCTAAACGGATGATATTATTTTGTTTGAAGGGCTGATAGTTTGTAATTTTGGATTTCTTTGGAAGTGGTAAGTTTTTCATTAGAGCCTCGTATTCCGCTGGAAAACTCTCCCTTTGGGCAACAGAGATTAGAATAGTGCGACTATTATCGATTTCTGAAGCTGTTAGTTCGCCGTGTTGATGATTTGATCTGCGAAGATTATTGTAAAACCGGAGAATCCAGCCCATCGTACGGAGTACCTTAGTGTAAGAGCTGAAGTTAGAAAAAGTGATAAAGGGTTGGTCTGTGGTGACTACAAGCGCTTGATGTATCGCTTTTCTCGCTTCTGGGAGTGAAGAATGCTGGGGTACAAAGTCATGAGGCCATAATTCTGATAAGTCCTTGAGCCAATTGGGGCCTTGCCACCATGTGTCTGTCGATGCCAGTTCCGTGGCTTGAAGACCTCGGGACAGGTTGTCTACCGGGTTGTCAGTTCCTGGACAGTGCCTCCACTGGGAGGGTGAAGTTGATGCGACGATTTCGGTAACGCGGTTACATACGAAGGTCTTCCAGCGATGAGGTTCACTGCGTATCCAGCCAAGGGTGATGGTGGAATCCGTCCATAATGTTGCCTTTGTAATGTCGCTACTCGTGGCCTGGCAGAAGTAATGCAAAAGTCTTGCTCCTACAACAGCTGCAAGCAATTATAGACGAGGAAGTGTGACCCTTTTTATTGGTGCTAGTCTGGCTTTACTGCAAACCAGTTCTACTGTTGTTTTTACTTCTGACTGTGTGCGTAGATATATGACTGCACCATACGCCCTTTCAGAAGCGTCGCAGAAGACATGAAGTGTGGAGCTTTCAAGTTGGTGGTTTAGGGCTCCTACCCAGCGTGAAATGCGTATGTTTGACTGGTTTGTTAGATTTGAGCACCATAATGATCACTTTTCACCGATATCAGGGGGGAGTGTTTCGTTCTAACCGATCCCTCGGCACCAGGTCTCCTGAAAAAGTAACTTCCCGAGTATTGTTATTGGTGAGTGGAGACCGAGTGGATCGTACACTCTGGAGGTTATTTAAAGTAGGTTTCGCTTAGTAGCATGTTGCTCCGAAAGAGTTTTCAGGATATCATTGGACGAAGTAGAAAGTAAAGCACGCTTGGTATTCCAATCAATTCCCAGGACCTGTGCATTTATCTGTGGTGTTAAACCTTGTGTTTTCCAAGTTTCTTGAAGTGATACCGAGTTGGTGACCCACATCGACATGGGAAGCTTGATGATTCCCATGAGTGCTGTAAGCTCTGTGTATATTGTGAAGAGCTCTGATTCTTCCGTGAGTGAAGTAACGAAGGCATCCATGTACGTGCATTTATCCACAAGCACGGCTGCGGAAGGAAATGAGTGTATGTGTGTTGTAGCTAATTCTCTAAGGGTTGCAGATAACAGAAATGGGCTGCATGAAAGGCCAAATAGTAATCTGGTAAACCGGTATGTGAGAACGTCGTTCGTAGTTTGATACTGGCCATCATCGGTTGATACCACACGGAACCATAAGAACCTGGTTAAATCTCTGTCAACCGGGTCCAAAGACAGTTGTAGGAATGCCTGCCTGACATCACCGAGGATGGCATGTTTGAATAATCTGAATCTAAGTAGTATAGCCATCATTTCTGGTACGATATTAGGTCCAGTTTCTAGGATATCATTCAGTGATGGGGATCCGGGTGCGTGAGATGATGCGTCAAACACAATTCGCCATTTTTCAAGTCTTTGTTTTTCCTTCTTGACGGCGTGGTGAGGCAGATAAAAGGATGAAAATTGTTGAGTATTTGTGTCGACAACTTCTACCTGCCCTTGGATGATATAGTTTAACATCTGTTCGTGGTACATAACTTTATACTCATATTTTTCTCAAATGCACGAGTTAGAGTCTGCAAGCGCCTTTCAGCATTTGCGCGATTGTTATTCAGAGGTGAATGATCTTTCTTTGGCAGTGAAACTACTCTTCTGCCGTGTTCAATATTAAATGAGTCGTGAAACTTTTGGAGGATTTTAGAGTTTTTAGTACTGAGGGACTGCACCTTTGATTCAGTGTCTTTTATACCCATGCTTTCGAGATCACAAAACCGACGGACTTGGTTATCGTGTATGGGATATTCTTCTGTAAGCTCTACTTTGTTTACGTTGACATTGTTGATAGTGATTCCTGATCGGCTTCCGCTGAGTATCCATCCTAAGATCGAGGGGAGTAAAACAAGAGAAGGGGATATGCGTATGGGTGGAGTATCCTTCATCAACTTCCAGTAGTGGTCAGCACCTAGTAGTATTTCTATCGGCAGGTTCGCTGAATCATCTCTCGGATCTGCCAACGGCACCTTACGTGTACACGCTAATGAAGAAATGTCTAGTGGTGTTGTTGGTTGCGTGGAGTACGTATTGTTGCTCTCGAGTGTATGGATTACTGTGGTTGACTTGTTACAAAGTCCTTGTATCTTGAAACGTGCCAATCGACGTTTCCCTGGAGTAGCTTCACTTGATTCAAAGGCAGTGATGGTAACGCTTCGTTCAGCTACTATTTCCAGATTGAGCGAATTGACGTGCGATGTGCATATAAAGCTCGATTGACTGCCTGCGTCTAAGATGCAACGTGTCACCTTGCTCAGTCCTGTCGCTCCGATAACCCGCACCCTAGCTGTCTGTAGGTGCGTGAAATCCTGCAATTGAGTGTCAATTTGGTGGACTGTTGTCATTGTTGAGTCATAAACAGAACTTGCACATATCGAGTGATGATGTGATCCTTTGCACTTTGAGCATGTGACCTTCCCACGTTTTGTGCAGTTCCTAACTGAATGGCCGCGATTGAGACAAAGGAAACATCTTGATGACTTCTTCAGTTTCTCAATCCTTGCCTGCACGTCAGTAAACTGCTTGCATTCTTGAGCCCAGTGCCCTCTGTGCCCAGTGCTCAGAATTCTGAAGGTATATTATTGGTTATCCTTGTAGTCCGTTTACGTGTAACGTTGCAGCCGTAGCAGTAAAATTATGTGGTTGAGTGAAATCTCCCCTAATTTTTTGAGTTACCATCGCGCCGTCTACCTCCTCGTTTATAAAATCTATCAGCTTCAATATGTCTCCTTCTGCAATATTTTGCCATCTAACGTGAACGATCCATCTCTGGCAGATATGCGGCGGAAACGCTCGTAGAATTTTGGGTGCTAAAATTCTCCCGTACCGTAAGCATTGATATCTTCCCCTAATGATCGAAGTGCTTGAATACGCCTATTACATTCAATAAACGTGCTGTTCAGTGTTTCGGGTGTGGCAAACTGAATTGGTTGTATTGTTTCCAAGTAATCCAAGTGTGCTTGAATAATTCTATTTCGATCTCCATAGCGTTGGTGGAGCATTCTCTTTGTGTCTTCGTAAGTGGCCGCTGTGACGGCGATACCATCGACTATTAGTTTTGGTTCTCCGTCTAGATAGCCGCGTAAGAATACGTGCTTGTTGATCGTGGACAACGATGGGTTATCGTCAACAGAAGATTTGAACTGCTCCCAGAAGCGTTGCCAACTTTCAACGTCTCCTGAAAACATTTCCAACTTTACTGTAGGTAATTTTACCGAGTGACTGAATGTAGTGTTTAGAGCCTGATGTGAAGATGGAGGTGGATTTATGGTGAGATCTGCCATGCCTGAAGAAATCTTCTTTTCAATGTGCTTAGTGGCATGCAGGATGGCTAACTTCGCTTTGACAATGTAATCGTCACAAGATTTAACATCCTCGCAGTATTCCGTGTCAGTGAGGAGTTCGTGTAGTTCGTTATCTAAATCAGCGAGTAATGTTAAACTTTCCTCCAAGCGCCCGCGATGGTGCTCGTATTGTATGATATCAGTGCTTTCATTAAATACGTTTATAGCATTTATGAATCGTGTGACGTTTGCCCACTCTCGCGTGCGTTTCCTCTTAATATTGTTAAGTTTCAGAGCTATTTCTTCTGAACTCGTCATGATAAAGTATTCCTAAATGACTTCAGTATACGTGTAGTCTAATGCGTATTCCGTATTCCTATTAGGTACGGTATTTGTTAACAGATGGCGCTATCGTATCTTACACGTACGTGTGTTATTATATTGAGGCTGAATTGTATGAGTAACCGTATAGCTTATTGCAACTTATCTGTACTGAACAGCGTCTCTTGATTCTTCTTCCGTTTATTTAAGGGACGTAAATGTTCCTTCCCGTGCTTTCGGCACTAAAATGTGGGGGGTTACAGCTGTTATATTTTGGGGAGTATAAATAGCGTTTACCTTTAGTAGACTAATAAACACATTCGCTTCAACAGTACGCCATCTTAGCTCCTTTATTGCAATGCAAGGCACACCTAGGTACAAGACATTACACTAACACGGCCACCACGACCATCATGGAACATACACAGACTGTCGTCAGGGAATACTACAGTTTCCCACAGCAGTATTATTGGAGCGTGGAAAAAAGTCACCATCTTGTGCACAATATTTGCGTAGTCGAAATAGCCGTGGGTTTATCCCCTATGACTGTGAATCTGGAGATCAAGGTTCGAATCCCGGACGGGGTAGATATTTTTGCTACCAGATTATCACTTTAAACTATATTTATCATATCAATAAGACTCATTTTAACAGAATCCAAATGAAATTACTTGTTGGACTGTGAATCAAGAGGACCTGTTTATAAGGAATTTAAGGTTATGAGCGTCTATTAATCTAGTTGATCCATATCGTATTCTTTATTCAGGTTAGTGCTGGTGGAAGCAACACATCATCTAATAAAATGAGTTCCGTACTATAAACTACAATATCTGTAAAACATTCCTTTTACAATAGATTAATATTTGTGCCAATAATAGTATACCGGTGGCGGTGTATCAACAATTTCACGTGAGGTTTCTTCTATGTCAGATGTTACACATCATATACGACTACTGTAAGGCTCGTAATTTTTTGATAATTACTCTTACACAGAAGGTGGTTTCTCATGTGCCTACTGTCTTTCTAAATCCAAATTGGTCTTCTGAAATATTTTTCTCTGTATTCCCATCTATTCTGTGATAGATAATTCGAGTTAATATTTTAAAGCTATGGGTGAGGAGGATCTGTGATCTTCACACATCTGTTCTCTGGATGTTTCTGGAATGGGAATAAGAATGTTTTGTTCAATCTATTTAGGTATTTCTCCTGTTGTATATTACATTTCTTTCATTAGCCTGTCTAGATTATCTTTACTGTTCTCTCCTAGAGCCTGTAAAATAGCATGCAAGGATTTCGTCAGATCCTGAAGTTTTTCGGTCTTTTAATTCTTCAAGAGCCTTATCAAATTCTTCTCGGAGTATTGGTGATCCGAATTCATCAACTTCTACATGGTCTCCACTTGCAAGGGCACCAGCTTATAGAATTCTTTCATAGAACTCTTTTGTGTAGTCCTTCCATATTCGTCAATAAGGCTTCGCCAGTCTTAAGTTACTGACGTTCAGCATTTTCTTTCTCGTTTCAAATTGTTTCCGTATCTCGAGGTATGCTCTGTCGCTATTGTCTTTCGCCATGTTCTTCGCCTTTACACTCCTTTTCATACCACTCTTCTCTGACTCTCCTTGTTTCTCAGTAAATCTTGTTCCGCATCTTCCTGATTTTGTTTACTAGAATCTGTAATTATACACTTCTTATACACTTTTAGTTGGAGGATGAACTAAACATTTCATTCAATTACACCCCTGCACATTTTTCGAGAAGTGTAATTCAAGTAAAGATTCTCTGGTTAGTAGATGTGCTTAGATTTGAGTTATTCCCCACCCAATTAAATTGTGCACTTTCATGTTGACCGACTAAAAACAAATTATTTTACTAGATTCTTGGGTTTTGGAAAGAAAAATAATTCTCGATAATTAGGTCGAGATTGTTGTTGTGTATTGTGTTAGTTACAGTTACATTGTTGAAGAAGGTAATTTAAATTGCTATTTGAAGATAGAAGAAATGATTTTCACATAGAATAGTTCAATACGTTTCGTCATCTAGGCCTATACATTCTAGTTCTTTAGAGACTTATATTGTACTCTTCGAGAACTGAAGTTAGACCCAGGTCTTTACAAACTTAGACAAAAGGCATTTATCATTTCTTCATGTAGAATTGCTCAGCCTTTCATGTGGAATCAAGAGACAACAGGAGAAATAAAAGTGTAATACTTCGATGGAATGCAGTAATCAATGGTTTGAAGAAACTGAATATCGTATTTAACTCAACTGAATATTAGGGCTTTTATTGATGTATATCCATCAAATATGCTGAGCGAGTGTAAGCAAAAGAAAATGATAATAATAACAATAATAATAATAAACCAACTCCATCTGCAGCAGTCACTGGATGGACTGTGTAGTTCAGTGGTTGCTGTTGCCGGTCCCAAGCTCGGTTAAAGGACGAGGGTTGGTTTTGACTACACATTAGGTTAACCGTAAAAGGGAATTTAACCGGAATACATCAAGAGGCACTTCTCGATCTCAACCATCGAGTTGTAACCTTGTGACCATAACTTAATGATCACCCCATGCTTGTATCGTCAACTTACAACATTGGCATGAAGGATAACACGTTATCACAGCAACTGCCCCAGTCTCCGCACTCACCTTGTCCAGTTTCTCCCGATCATCGGATTATGTGGATTAAAAGAACAGCGGACCTTGATTCCTTAATAAACAGACAGGTTCACTGATTACGTACGCAAGAGACGTCTGAAATTCTATGGAATGGACAGTGACAGAGTAACCAAAAGATTATTTAAAGTATTCAACTCAAAGAAGGTCAAAATAAAATGGCCAGAAGAAACTAAGGCGGACCTCCAAGCAATAAATATCGCAGACGGAAACTAATTATTATTATTATTATTATTATTATTATTATTTATTTAATCTCGGGAGTTTCCGCCAACACAAAGTTCCTCATTTATCTACTATAAAGTGCTATAGTGTTCAAGGAGCTTAGATATCTAACATCCTTGACTTTCATAGTGATTCAAGGAACAACGAAATTCGACATGCAAGCTACCCTCTGGGCGCAAATTACAAAGCTTGCACCCGGCACCCAAGGCCATACGATATTATTATTATTATTTCTTTATTTATTTAGAGCGTATATTCCCAATATTGCAAAGCGTTAAGCAATTTGACTCAATTCTTGACGTTCTTCTTATTTTGCCAGTAATGTTTCATTCTGTTGGAGAATGCCAATTTTCTTTCGTCAGACCATTGAGGTCTGTAAGGTTTAGGTTTTGGTTGGTCTGGTTGGACTTCCCAGTTGTTCACTTTGTTACGAAAGGAGTCTCTGTCTGATGTGTCGGTTATGTTAGCAGTTCGCATGTCTTTTTGTACTTCTTTCATCCATGGTGTTGTACTTTTGAGTGATGATATGTAATCTAGTATTGGTTAGTCGTGTATTCGGCAGTCTACTTATGTGCCCGAAGAATTTCAATCGTCTTTTTCTGAAGTCGATTTCGATGTTTGAGTATTTTTCAGTTGTCTTGATTGACTGTAGTCGGTACCCGTCAGGAGTGAGTCTTGCTCCCAGTATTTTCCGATCGATTTTTCTTTCTTCTTTCTTGATGTCTTCAAGTTCATATTTCTTATTGAGTGTAAGTGTTTCGCTTGCGTAGAGACTTGCCGGTTTGATGACAGTGTTGTAATATCGAAGTGTGGTTTGTCTTGACATGCATTTTTTGTTATAGAGGTTTTGGATTAGTCCAAGTGCTCTCCTGGTTTTCTGGAGACGGTTTTGTTGTGAGATATTTTCAGATCCAGTTGGTTCGATAAATTCTCCCAGATATTTGAAATGTGGGACTCTTTTGATGGTTCCGTATTTTGTTTGCATGTTGTCGCCTTTGTGACTTAGCACTTGAGTTTTCTCGAAGGATATTTGAAGTCCCACTTTTTCGGCGCATTCTTGGAGTGTTTCTATTTGTTTTATTGCGGTCTCTTGATTTTCTGTTAATATAACCGTCATCGGAGAAGGCACGATATGCTATAGAGGGATTGTTTTTACGATAGCCAAGTGTAACTGGTTTCCAGACATTTTGTTTCTTGAGCTCGTTTTCCCATTCTTCTATGACTTTATCCAGGACAATGTTGAACAAGAGAGTGGAAAGACCATCTCCTTGTCGCACACCTGTCTGAATTTCGAAAGGTTCGGAGATTTCTCCCATAAATTTTACTTTGGATTTTGTGTTGGTCAGCATTTGTTCAATGAGTTTCCCTGTTTTGTGTTCTAATCCTCTTTCTTTAAGGATCTGGAAGAATGATTGTCTATCGATCGAGTCGTATGCTTTTTGGAAATCGACAAATTTGCACATCGCTGGTTTATTTCGAATTGCATGCATTTTGACAATGGTTATTATTATTATTATTATTATTATTATTATTATTATTATTATTATTATTATTATTATTATTATTATTATTATTATTATTATTAATATAATAGGCCGTCCCCGTGGTGTTGGGGTAGCGCGCCCGCCCCTCACCCGGAGGCCCCGGGTTCGATCCCCGGCTCCGTCAGGGATTTTAAAACTGACGTGAGGGTTGGAACGGGGTGCACTCAGCCTCGTGAGGACAATTGAGTAGCTGTCTGACAGTAAGACTGCGCCCCGATCACGAAAACCAAGATTAACGGCCGAGGGGACCCGACGCGCTGATCACGCGTCACCCCAATATCTGCAGGCCGAATGGCTAGGCAGCGGTGGCTTGGTCGGCCTTAGCCCGTCATGGGCTGTATAGTGCCAGGGGTTGACTTTGATTATTATTATAGATGAGATTTGGTAAAATATTAAAGATATTCTCTGCCTACTATAAGAGACCCTAAAAGGGGCAAGGGTAAAAGTAGCCCACTACGCATGGTACATCCTTGGTCGCACAAAGTGGTGTTCTTTCGCAAGTAGTCACGGGAGCTGCCAACGTTGAGGAAGTCAGGAGGTAGGCCCGTTTTCCTCCTTTTTTCCATTGACTTTGACATGGACCTATGATATATCTCTTCCATATTCTGTTTGTTAGGTAGTCAGCCCGAAGGCTGGTTGGATCCTCAAAAAGCACCGCCGTTAGGTTATGTGGGTGGATACCCACAAAAACCCAAGGCAGTGCTATATTGAGGCGTACTAGGTAAGATGAGGAGTGAGGTAGCTTGCCATCGCTTTCCTCACTGAGTCAGAACAGCAGTACTATCCCTATGAGTAGAACCTTTCACAGCATCCACAGGCACTGACTGTGCTCTGGATGTCATTACTAAGCACCACCCATACCTCAGTAGCTTCCATATAATCACAGCAATGAGTGAGACTGAGACATCGGTGAAAAGCCACATTTTACTCTAGCCTGTGCCAACAGACAAATGCAAATGTACATCCGTCAAATTCTAAGGCTTACTTGCTGGTAAACATCTCAAACCCCTCCATCAATGTTAACAATTTCACCACCATCATCGCAGCTCCAATGACACAGTTTAGAAATAACTCCTTCTGAGTGGTTTTGAAGAAAATGCTTTTAAGTATTTGAAACTTTTATTTAATCAAATTATTGTGAGGATATCCATTTCATTTTATTTCAGTAATGTTCAAAGCTGAAGAAGATATCAATTTGCATTGAAACATGTACAATAATTGAAGAGATGTTTCATAACTTGTATTGATGTCGAAATAAGGAAAATATTTCACTTTTTCCTACCATGGTGAATCTTATTGCTTTTCCCACCATGATATACTAATTATTTGTTATTCAGAATGAAGAATGAAATTAATATGCCCAAAAAATACTCGATAAACTTTACTATATTACAAGCAAACTTATGTGTTTCGATCTGCACAGGTCCAGTGCACCCTTCACACAGTCTGCTTTGTGGAGTTTGTTTTACATCCATTTCTCATTGAATTCTCTATAAATATGTCAGCCTAAAGCTGCTACAGTTTATCAGAGGACAATTTTACTACGACCTCATTTATCACAGCTGAACCTAAATCTCCTAGAACTAAATATACGATAACAAATATCAGCCTTACATGAAGCTCAGTGGAGGGTTGGTATCAATGAAATACGGTCGGCTACTGAGTGCTGTGCGATAAAATACAAGCCTATGGCTTGTTGTAGAAATAGTAGATGGTTTTTCCGATTCGCTGATTGTCCAAATGAAAATTATAACCCTTGTTTTATTATCTGCATAATAATGCTATATAAAGTTAATATTTATTACACTAATTTTTATTTTGGTCAGATGACCTCGTAGTTCCACCCCTTATAACAACAATAATTAACACTAATTTGTGTGCTGTGATCTTTATAATTTTATTGCAGGTACCCGCGGCTTCGCTCGCGTCATAGTCTTGTCATATTGTTCTTCAATGAAATGCAGATTTAACCCCGTTCACACCCCTTTAGAACTTGAATATCCAAAAATCCCCCTTAGTAGACATTTTCGACGCACAACAAATATAATCCAAAAATATCATTCTTCTAACTTTAATAGTTTTGGTTGGTCGATGAGACTGAATATCCAAAATTCCTTCCTTAGTGGACGTTTTTCTTCCAGAATTTCACCCCTCCCCATGAGCTCCTTAAATTGGATTTATGAAAAAACGGTCACCTATTTATTTAATTATTTATTTATTTACTTATTTATTTATTTATTTATTTATTTATTTATTTATTTATTTATTTATTTATTTATTTATTTATTTATTTATTTATTTATTTATTTATTTATTTATTTATTTATTTATTTATTTATTATTAAGCTGATTGTTTTCCTCTGAGTTTCAAACTCCTCGCCAATGTCGTTTAAGTGATGCACGCTCCGTTAGGAATCCTTCAACCCCCACTTTTCACCCCTTTCACTCATAATATACACTACATCGAAAAACCATTAGATATGTGTCAGCTTATTTTAATAATTGGTTTATATGCCAAGTATCACATCCCCAAATGAAACCACTCGTGAGATATTGTTATTCAATGAAATTCACGCTTACCCCCTTAACACCCCTTTAGAACCTGAATATCCAAAAATCCTTCCTTAGTGGACGTTTTCGACATACAAAGAACATATCCCCAAAATTTCATGTTTCTAACTTCAATAATTTTGGCTGGGCGATGATGAGTGAGTGAGTCAGTCAGGACATTTTCTTTAATTATTTTATTGAGAATTTCACTCCTCCCCATGAACCCCTTAAATGGGATTTATGAAAAAAAAACGGTCGAACACCTATTTACTTATTTTTTAAGCTGATTTTAATCCGCTGAATTTCAAACTTCTTGCTAATTTCGTTCAAGAGATACACGCTCCGTTAAGAATCCTTCAACCCACAACTTTCACCCCTTTCACCTCATAATATACACCATATCGATAAACCCTTAGACATATGTCTGCTTATTTTATTGATTAATTTATATGCCGAATATCACATCCCCAAATGAAACAACTCGTGAGATATCGTTAATCAATGAAATGCAAGTTTGACCCCCTTAACACCCCTTCTGAACATGAATATCAAAAAATCCATCCTTGGTGGACGTTTTCGACATACAACGAATATATCCCCAACATTTCATGTTTCTAACTTCAATAATTTTGGCTGGGCGTTGATGAGTGAGTGAGTAAGTCAGGACATTTTTTTTCATTTATTTTTCGGAATTTCACCACTCTCATGAACCCCGTAATTGGATTTATGAAAAAAAAATGATCGAACACCTATTTACTTATTTTTAAGCTGTTCTTCCCCCTGAGTTTGATGAGTGAGTTAATCAGATAGAACACTTTCTTTCCTGATTTTCCCCTGGATTTTACCCCCTCTCCAAGGGCCCCTAAAATTGAAATTATGAAAAAGCGGTCGAACACCTATTTACTCATATTTTAAGCTGTTTTTTCACTGAATATCAAACTTCTCGCCTATGTCGTTTAAGAGATACACGCTCCGCTAAGAATCCTTCAACCTCCAATTTTCACCCCTTTCACCTCATAATATACACCACATCGATAAACCCTTAAACATATGTCTGCTTATTTTTAATGATTAGTTTATATGCCGAATATCACATCCCCAAAGAAACGACACATGAGATATCGTTATTCAATGAAATGCACGTTTACCCCCTTAACACCTCTTCAGAACCCGAATAAACAAAAATCCTTCCTTAGTTGACGTTTTCAACATACAGCGAACATATTCCCAAAATTTAATATTTCCAACTTCAATAGTTTTCGGTGGGCGATGATGAGTGAGTGAGTCAGTTAGGTCATTTTCTGTCAATTATTTTTACCGGAATTTTACCCCTCCCCATGGACCCCTGAAATTGGATTTATGAAGAAACGCTCGAAAACCTATTAACTTATTTTTTAACCTGTCTTTTTCCCCTGAGTTTGATGAGTGAGTGAGTTAGTCAGTCAGTTAGGAGACTTTCTCTCCTTTTTCCCCCCAGAATTTCACCCCACCCCGTTGGCCCCTTAAATTGAATTTATGGAAAAACGGTTGAACACCGATTTACTTATTTTTGAGCTGATTTTTTTCCCGCTGAGATTCAAACTTCTCGCCTATGTCGTTTAAGAGATACACGCTCCGTTAGGAATCCTCAACCCCCAATTGTCACCCCTTTCACCTTATAATATACACCACATCGAAAAACCCTTAGACACATGTCTTCTTATTTTTAATGATTAGTTTATATGCCGAGTATCACATCCACAAATGAAAACACTCGTGAGATATTGTTATTCAATAAAATGCAGGTTTAACCCCCTTAAGACCTGGTGTATTCTTTGAATACACGGTACGAGAGATATAATGTCTATTGCTCTTTGCATGTTCATTTTTTCCTTCCTCCTTGCCAAACACCAACAGTGATCATCTGGTTTCTCCCTGTTGAGCATGTCTCTTATGTCTTCATAAGTATGTTTCAGATATATAACTTCTGTGATCCACCTAGCGCTATCTAGTAGCGAACCTCTGAAGCTACTCAATTCCTCATCGTGCAAGAGGACTTACTTATCCATTTGGCTACCAGATCTCGTTACCATCGTCTGCTATTTTCTCCTAGAGCAAGAGGACTACGTCTACTTCTTTGCTCACCATGCTGCGCTAGTATCATCTATCAACTCCTTGAAGACCAGCTCACCAAGAAATCAATTATGTTTTGTTAAGTTGGCCATGCTTATATGTTCTCCTTTTGTCTCCCACCCCCCTCTCTTTCCCCCTTTTTCTTGGACCCTCTGTGCTCCGCTGAGCCTCACTCACTTCTTCGTCTGCAGTTGACTCGTACAGTCAAAGCTCCGCTCGAGCTTAGCCTCCTCAAACCAAGAGGCGCAACCTCTTCTACGCCATGTTGGCTAGATAGTCTTCCTAAGGAACTCCGACTTCAACATGAAATCGAGATAAGTACTATTTTTAAAAAGTTTTAACCTCATCTTCATGGTTTTAACTTCCAAGTGATTTTAATTTTAATTATAGGCAGTGTGAAAATATATACTTGGGGCAAAATCATCCTTCGTGGGATTTGCAATGTTGAGCTTTTTCTTGTAAGCCAACCTTACTAAAAGGAGCTTTTCTTAAGCTATTTAAACGAGAAACCCTCTCGCTACGTGGGATATTATCTAATACCCGCTGCCTATAATTTTGAAACTATTTCCTCCGTTGGATTTTTTCAAACCCCATTTTCTGCTAAAGTCGTTCTGGAACCTTCTAGAACTTGTTCTCTATTTGCGAGTCCTGCCATCATGTATTTCTCACGTACTTGGGAGAATCCTGTTTAAAACTAAATTACTACAATAGTGAATTTTCATCCTCCGCTGGAACCTCTGGAAAATTCTACGGCGCATTTGATTGTAAATTACAGCTTTTTCAAGAAATAGACTTTAACCTACATAGTGCATTCAGTTATCTCCATAATTGCAATAACTTTTTTTCTCATAAACTTCAGTGTTTCTCTAGTGAACTTTGCATCCATCCTTACAGACTATAGTGTTGATCAGTGTTTGCTCCACTTTTCTACCGCGTCGCGATCGTCCGGTTATATTAAATACGGCCATGAACATTGTCCCTATATCCCCATGATCTTTCCTTAACCCTCTACTAACAACCATTATTTATAAAATTGTAACTTTCTATAAGGTGTTACTTACGAAGTGCCCTTCCAACTTTGCTAGTTTAACATTAATTAAATTCTGCATAATTTCTTGTGTGATACAAGTTTTAAATTTACATTGTTCCTCCCTTCAAAAGCAGGGAAAACAATTCTCTCAACTCCTGAGTGAGTTATTCTTTGGTCTCGCTAAATGAAAACTGCCTCATTTGACTGGCGAGTCTTATTCAAAGTATAAGAGGTCTAGAACCTTCCTTCTGATCAACTTTTCAGGTTCACAGTAAGTGACCTGCTCTCTTTGTATAAATCTCACAAAGTAATTCTGTTTAAATATACGAAGTTGTAGGAACTTCCTTTTTATTCCTTATGTTTTCCATTTTGTTATCTTCGAAGTTGTTATTTTAGTTAGAATGTTCTTTCAGAGGTTTCATATAGTACACTGCTTGTACTCCTGTAAATGTTAAAACTTTAATTATTCCATTTTGCCTATTTGTGAAATCTTACCAAGATTTTAATTCACGGTTTAAAAAACCTTAAAAATTGTCAATTGCCTGGAGCAACTGTTTAACGTGGAGAGGTCTGCGACCCTATTTGTTAAAAGGTTCAAATGAACCATGTTCATTAAATTTATATTACATAATTGTTAATTTCATCAAATTTTTTCTAATTGTAAAATAAACAAATCTTTTCCCTTTGCTTTTTCATTTTCGAATATAAACTTTAGGCAAAATCCTGTCTTCCTTGACTCTCCTCACTCAATGATATTAAAATCTTTAATAAGGCTTTCACCATTTGTTGCATTTGAGCAAGAACTCTTAATTTTCACCTTACTAAAGTTCTTCTTAGCGATAATAGCTAATTCTAATTGGCCAGTAAGGCAAGTAAAGTTCGCTAAGCCAACTACCTGCTTGTGGAGACCCTCTCCGAAAACTTATGGTCAGTTTCCCAAAAAATAAGTGTTTCTTTTTGTCTAAACTTTTAGCCGGCTCCTCGCTGAGTAAAAGCTTAGCCATTGTCCAACGCAACCATTGGTTCATTTACCAAGATTACCCAATAAAGTATAATCCTTTATCATATTCCTTTTTAGAGACATTTGGTCGCTCTTACAAGAACTCCATAATTTTGGAAATTGAAAATACCAAGCTTGAGTTAAATCATTGGCATTCTTCGAATTACTTCGTAAAACCTAATCTCCTTAAGAAAACATACAGTAAATTTGTTCCTCTAAGTCTTGCCAGACCATCACCCTTCCCCATAGTACGTTTATACATGCTTGGGAGGAAAGGTACTAAGGCCTCTCTCTTGCAAACCGCCCAAGTCTTAGCTGCGGTTCCCGTTAGCCTCGACCAAGCTCGTACCTACTTTAGGTATCCTAAAGTTAATTTCCATTGGCAACTACCTTTAAGTGTGTTTTACATTAAACTTATTACTTTTGTGGGACTCTCCTCCTATTCTTCTATCCTTCTTTTCCAATTCCAAAATCTACTTCCTACTCCTCATCATCTTCCCTTGGTGGGTGGGTTATTCCTTAACCTATAATCTACCCAAAATTTGGTCCCAGAAACCCGGGAGAGCCCATTTTTTTCTCTCCTTTTAAAAAAGTGTCATTTGACAATACTTTGCATATTTCTAATATCTGTGTTGAATATTTCAGCTATAACCACATCGTGCAAAGCCTGTGAACGGGAAAGAGGCCGCTCCTGTCTCCTATGGTGTGTCCCATTCTTTCTACTCATACGCTGCTGCCAGCTTGACAGCATTTCCAAGGTTCCACAGTTTCGTGAGTTACATTTTCATTTATCTTCTTTAGTATGGCTCCCACTGATAAGGATAAGGATGAAAAACTTACTTCTAAACGAGCATCCTATAAAGGGCAAATTACCCGATTCAGAAGGTACATAAAAGAATTAGATCCCTCAGATGCGCAATTAGATTTGTTGAAACATCGTGTAAAGGATTTTGAACGTTCTTATGAAAACTACTGTAACATTCAAACTGTAATTGAAACTTGTATGCTCAATCAAACAGAAGATCGTGTCGAAGTAGAGAACTTATATTACGAAGGCATAGGTTCTGCTTTCAGAATAATACGCCAACTCGAAGAGGAGCAGAAAAAGGACGCTTCTGTTCTTGGTTCCCTTCATGAACCCCAAACTTCTTTCCGTGAAAGCACTCACAAGCCCAAACCTACTTTACCGAAAATTGATTTACCCCATTTTTCTGGAGATGAATCCACTTGGGATTCTTTCTATGAATTATTTTGCTCCCTTGTTCATGACAATGAAGACATTCAAGTCATTTACAAGTTCCACTACTTGAGATCTATCCTTCGAGGTCAAGCTTTGCAGTTAGTTGAAGCACTTCCTCTGCGTGCCGAAAATTACCCCATTGCCTTTAACTTATTAAAAGAAAGATATGGAAATTCACGTTTACGTATTCAACGCCATATTAAGGCTCTATTTAACCTACCTGCGCCACAGCACAATGACGTCACTAGTTTGCGTACTTTAATTGACACTACCCAACTCCACGTTAAAGCTTTGTCCCAATTAGAGCAGCCTACCGAACATTGGGATACTTTCCTAATACATTTAGTAGTTTCTAAAGTTGATGCTGCTACCCTCAAAGCTTGGGAAATTGAACTTTCTAAGGAAGACGACTACTCTTACGAGCATTTAGTCACTTTCATAAACGCTAGATGCCAACTTTTAACCGCGCTAGCCAATCAGAGCGAACCTTCATCTCCTAGTTCCAAATTCGAATTAATGTCCATCAAACCCAAAAGCGAACGCTCAGCGTCTAATACCCAAAAACCAGGGTCCAGCTCATCCAAATTCAAATCAAACACTACTGGTTACCCAACTAGGTCTAGTGAACGTCGTGTCGCCAGCTCTATTGTTTTAAACACGCAAGGTGAACCTCGCAAAAGTTTAAACGAACCTGTAAAGTGCATACTTTGTAAAGATCCCCATGCCCTATACCTCTGCAAATCCTTTAAAGAAATGTCAGTTGATGACAGACGAAAATTAGTCGCCCAAAACAAACATTGTTTCAATTGCCTAGCGCCTACGCATTCTGCTTCTAACTGTAAGTCTACAAGACTTTGCTACCATTGTGAAAAGGCTCATCATACTCTGCTACATCGTCATGATCAGGCAAGGTCATCGACAGCATCTACTTCGCCGAAAAATGATAGTGTTAACAGTTCTAATGCTTCATCATACATTCAAAATGCTAAGTCTATTCGCAGTGCTCAAGTATTGTTGTCTACTGTCCAAATTGACGTTCAGGATAACTTTGGCAACTGGGTCCGTGCACGCGGTCTTCTAGACTCAGCGGCAACTCATGATTTTGTATCTAATTCCTTGATTAGAAAACTAGGCCTACCCGTAAACCCCACTTCTATCAATGTGTCAGGCATCAACAGCTCAAAATCGCAAGCTTTACAATTTTCAAAACTAACCATAAGAGATACTTGTCATAGAAACAACTTTCTTAAACTTAATTGTCTAATTCTCAATAGCATTGGAGAAGACACTCCTAGCCACTCGGTTGATATTTCGGGGTTAAACATTCCCTCGCATTTAAGGTTAGCCGATCCTTCGTTTAACATACAAAATCCCATTGACATACTCTTCAGTGCCAATGTCTTTTGGAGCTGCCTTCGGAAACAGGTTCGCAAGCTATCCTCAAACGTGGTCGCTAGAGACACTAATTTTGGATGGATTGTCACAGGGCAACTTCCCCATTATTCACCCCAACCTGCATCGCAATGTTACTTCTCCAATACTGACCTGGAACAGTTTTGGAGGCTTGAAAATGTTGATTCTCCTCATGTAACTTCTTCAGAAAATGAATTCTGTGAGCAACTTTTTTTAAACACCACCACTCGTTCTACTGATGGCCGGTTCGTCGTTCAAATGCCAAGATTAAATAATCCTCCTAAACTTATCAATTCTCAGCCCAAAGCTCGAAAAGCTCTCTTTGCTATCGAGAGCAAATTCAAGAAGGAACCTCTTGTTAAAAAGCAATACACTGAGTTCATGGATGAGTATGAAAGCTCAGATCATACGGAGGTTGTTAACAAATCCGATGATGAATTGCACCCCCCAATCGAAACGGTTTATTTAAATCATCATCCTGTGTGGAAAAACCCTCTTGTAAAAGATAAAATCCGAGTTGTTTTCAATGGTTCATCACCCGACGTTAACGGCAACAGCCTTAATGACACTCTTTATTCTGGTCCTGCTATTCAATCAGATTTATCTGCTATACTTTTAAACTTTAGATTATTTCCCATAGCTGTCATAGCCGACATAAAACAGATGTACCGTCAAGTGTTAATTCAACCAGAACAACGAGATCTTCAAAGAATCTTGTGGCGTGATGAAATCAATAAGCCCATTAAGGTATTTCGCTTGAAAACGGTTACCTATGGCTTAAAACCCTCTGCTTTTCTTGCTATCCGATCCCTACACTTGCTTGCCTCACAAGATGGTCATTTATTTAACCCCAAAGCCTCTGAAGCACTAACTACGTCATTCTATGTTGACGATTACTTGCAGTCCTTCTCTACTTTGGAGGAAGCTTCTGTTGTGTCTTTAGAACTTCAAGCATTACTAAGGAATGGAGGTTTCCCACTTCATAAGTGGAACTCCAACTCCCCTGAGTTTCTCGCCCAATTTCCCATCAAAGACGTAGATCCCTCTTCTGTCGAAATTTGTGGAAACCCCGAATCTATAAAAACTTTAGGAGTTCATTGGTGCACTAGCACTGACACTCTTATCTATAAAGTTTCGCTCGCAGAAGAGCTTCCTAATACAAAAAGACAAATCCTCTCTGAAATTGCAAAAATTTTTGATCCGCTTCAATTTCTTGCCCCAGTTATTGTTATAGCCAAACTCTTCATGCAAGAGCTGTGGTCACTTAAATGTGAATGGGATGACGCTGTCCCTCTTTCTTTTCTGAATCGTTGGCTCTCGTTTCGCAGCAATTTGCTGGATCTTTCCCTCATTGAAATTCCCAGGAATTTAATCAGCTCTCATTCTAATGCATCTTTTTTCCTTCATGTGTTCGCGGACAGTTCCGAAAAAGCTTATGGTTGCTGTGCATATTTAGTTTATCACGATTCATTCTATGGATCTCCAGTTTCTAACCTTGTTTGTGCCAAATCGAAGGTCGCTCCTCTTAAAACTATCACTTTACCTAGGCTCGAACTGTGCGCTGCACTAATGGCTGCAGAACTTGTCAAGAAATTACGGGAAGTATTAAAGGTCGAATTCTCGCAAATCTATCTCTGGAGCGATTCTATGATCGCCCTTTCTTGGATTGCCAAAAACCCCTCTCACTGGCAAACTTTTGTCGCAAATAGGGTTTCCAAAATTCAAACTCTTTCTTCTGGATGTCAATGGAGGCATGTTCCCAGTGCGGATAATCCAGCTGATATCATCTCTCGTGGTTGTTTACCCTCTCAATTGGCAGCTTCCCAATTGTACTGGCATGGGCCCTCGTGGTTAATCGACGAATCTACCTCATGGCCTTCTAAACCCCCTGTTACAAACTCCAACTTGCCTGATGCTAAAGTACCATTACCCATTGCTTCGTGTCTTGTTTCCAACGCATCTCATCCTTTGTTGTCACGCTATTCTTCCTTCCATAAATTACTACGGATTGTTGCCTATCTCCTTAGATGGAAATATCTTGTGGTTGACCAACCTCTTTTCCCTAAACCACACCTTACCAATCATGAATTGAATCTCGCTACCATTAAGATTTTACAACTGACACAGCAAGAAGCCTTTTCTTCTGAATTGTCATTGCTTTCTTCTAAAAGAGATCTTCCCAAATCCAGCCGTCTTCGTGCTTTAGCCCCTTTCCTTGATGACCATGGATTACTTAGGGTAGGTGGAAGGCTCTCGCAATCTTTACTCTCTGAGGACAAAAAGCATCCCGTTATTTTGCCTTCCAAACATCACGTTACTTCTTTAATTATACGTGACTTTCATTATCGTAATCTTCATGTTGGTACACGTACTCTGCTCTGTCTCTTAAGAGAAAAGTACTGGATTATAAATGGAATTCATGAAGTTTCTTCTGTAATTCATAAGTGCATTCCTTGTTTCAAAGCGAAACCTAAAATCAACACTCAATTAATGAGCGATTTGCCTTCTTTTCGTTCTTCTCCTATACGCCCATTTGCTTTAACTGGCGTGGACTACATGGGTCCGTTCCAATATCAACGAAACTCTCCTGAAGCTAAACGCAAATTGTTTGGTAAGCTTTATGTTTCTCTCTTTGTTTGCATGGTTACCGGCGCAATCCACTTGGAACTAGTAACGAATGCTTCTACTTCTTATTTTTTATCAGCTGTCTCTCGTTTCACCGCTAGGCGTGGTGTTCCTTCTGAGATGTTCTCTGATAACGCTTCCACCTTTCAGGGCGCAGCTTCCCTGTGGAAGAAAGCTCTCACTTCCTCTCCTGCCATGGAACAAATCTCTAATTTTTCTTATTCGAAAGGTTTCAAATGGCGCTTCATACCTCCTTACGCTCCGCATCATGGTGGTAGGTGGGAATCTTGCGTAAAGCTCACTAAACGTCATTTAAGAAAAGTCTTAGGTAATCGAATTCTGACTTACGAAGAATTCAATTCTCTGTCTGTTTTGATTGAAGGTGTTGTTAACTCTCGCCCTTTAACTCCACTTTCAAATGACCCTGATGACCTACTCCCACTCACCCCTGGTCACTTCCTTATCGGCACTTCTCTTTCTGCCCCTCCTCCTCTTCCTAATTCTTATAGGGATTCTAATCTACCTATCGCTTGGCGGAAACTTGAAGCCCTCCGTAATTCTTTTTGGAAAAGGTGGAACTTGGAATATTTAACTTCCTTGCAACGAAGGCAGAAGTGGTTTCTTTCCAGTCCCGACATTAAAGTAGGGGACTTGGTCTTGGTTAGGGATATATCACCCCCCCTAGTATGGATTTCTGGTAGGGTGACCGAATGCTACCCTGGAAGAGATGGGAGAGTCAGGGTGGCCAGAATCTTGACTACAAATGGACCGATCACAAGACCACTGTCTTTGATCGCTCCGCTTCCCATAAATGTGTAACTGCTTATTTGCTCTCTGTTGGTGTTTGACCCCCCAGTATGGTGTATTCTTTGAATACACGGTACGAGAGATATAATGTCTATTGCTCTTTGCATGTTCATTTTTTCCTTCCTCCTTGCCAAACACCAACAGTGATCATCTGGTTTCTCCCTGTTGAGCATGTCTCTTATGTCTTCATAAGTATGTTTCAGATATATAACTTCTGTGATCCACCTAGCGCTATCTAGTAGCGAACCTCTGAAGCTACTCAATTCCTCATCGTGCAAGAGGACTTACTTATCCATTTGGCTACCAGATCTCGTTACCATCGTCTGCTATTTTCTCCTAGAGCAAGAGGACTACGTCTACTTCTTTGCTCACCATGCTGCGCTAGTATCATCTATCAACTCCTTGAAGACCAGCTCACCAAGAAATCAATTATGTTTTGTTAAGTTGGCCATGCTTATATGTTCTCCTTTTGTCTCCCACCCCCCTCTCTTTCCCCTTTTTTCTTGGACCCTCTGTGCTCCGCTGAGCCTCACTCACTTCTTCGTCTGCAGTTGACTCGTACAGTCAAAGCTCCGCTCGAGCTTAGCCTCCTCAAACCAAGAGGCGCAACCTCTTCTACGCCATGTTGGCTAGATAGTCTTCCTAAGGAACTCCGACTTCAACATGAAATCGAGATAAGTACTATTTTTAAAAAGTTTTAACCTCATCTTCATGGTTTTAACTTCCAAGTGATTTTAATTTTAATTATAGGCAGTGTGAAAATATATACTTGGGGCAAAATCATCCTTCGTGGGATTTGCAATGTTGAGCTTTTTCTTGTAAGCCAACCTTACTAAAAGGAGCTTTTCTTAAGCTATTTAAACGAGAAACCCTCTCGCTACGTGGGATATTATCTAATACCCGCTGCCTATAATTTTGAAACTATTTCCTCCGTTGGATTTTTTCAAACCCCATTTTCTGCTAAAGTCGTTCTGGAACCTTCTAGAACTTGTTCTCTATTTGCGAGTCCTGCCATCATGTATTTCTCACGTACTTGGGAGAATCCTGTTTAAAACTAAATTACTACAATAGTGAATTTTCATCCTCCGCTGGAACCTCTGGAAAATTCTACGGCGCATTTGATTGTAAATTACAGCTTTTTCAAGAAATAGACTTTAACCTACATAGTGCATTCAGTTATCTCCATAATTGCAATAACTTTTTTTCTCATAAACTTCAGTGTTTCTCTAGTGAACTTTGCATCCATCCTTACAGACTATAGTGTTAATCAGTGTTTGCTCCACTTTTCTACCGCGTCGCGATCGTCCGGTTATATTAAATACGGCCATGAACATTGTCCCTATATCCCCATGATCTTTCCTTAACCCTCTACTAACAACCATTATTTATAAAATTGTAACTTTCTATAAGGTGTTACTTACGAAGTGCCCTTCCAACTTTGCTAGTTTAACATTAATTAAATTCTGCATAATTTCTTGTGTGATACAAGTTTTAAATTTACATTGTTCCTCCCTTCAAAAGCAGGGAAAACAATTCTCTCAACTCCTGAGTGAGTTATTCTTTGGTCTCGCTAAATGAAAACTGCCTCATTTGACTGGCGAGTCTTATTCAAAGTATAAGAGGTCTAGAACCTTCCTTCTGATCAACTTTTCAGGTTCACAGTAAGTGACCTGCTCTCTTTGTATAAATCTCACAAAGTAATTCTGTTTAAATATACGAAGTTGTAGGAACTTCCTTTTTATTCCTTATGTTTTCCATTTTGTTATCTTCGAAGTTGTTATTTTAGTTAGAATGTTCTTTCAGAGGTTTCATATAGTACACTGCTTGTACTCCTGTAAATGTTAAAACTTTAATTATTCCATTTTGCCTATTTGTGAAATCTTACCAAGATTTTAATTCACGGTTTAAAAAACCTTAAAAATTGTCAATTGCCTGGAGCAACTGTTTAACGTGGAGAGGTCTGCGACCCTATTTGTTAAAAGGTTCAAATGAACCATGTTCATTAAATTTATATTACATAATTGTTAATTTCATCAAATTTTTTCTAATTGTAAAATAAACAAATCTTTTCCCTTTGCTTTTTCATTTTCGAATATAAACTTTAGGCAAAATCCTGTCTTCCTTGACTCTCCTCACTCAATGATATTAAAATCTTTAATAAGGCTTTCACCATTTGTTGCATTTGAGCAAGAACTCTTAATTTTCACCTTACTAAAGTTCTTCTTAGCGATAATAGCTAATTCTAATTGGCCAGTAAGGCAAGTAAAGTTCGCTAAGCCAACTACCTGCTTGTGGAGACCCTCTCCGAAAACTTATGGTCAGTTTCCCAAAAAATAAGTGTTTCTTTTTGTCTAAACTTTTAGCCGGCTCCTCGCTGAGTAAAAGCTTAGCCATTGTCCAACGCAACCATTGGTTCATTTACCAAGATTACCCAATAAAGTATAATCCTTTATCATATTCCTTTTTAGAGACATTTGGTCGCTCTTACAAGAACTCCATAATTTTGGAAATTGAAAATACCAAGCTTGAGTTAAATCATTGGCATTCTTCGAATTACTTCGTAAAACCTAATCTCCTTAAGAAAACATACAGTAAATTTGTTCCTCTAAGTCTTGCCAGACCATCACCCTTCCCCATAGTACGTTTATACATGCTTGGGAGGAAAGGTACTAAGGCCTCTCTCTTGCAAACCGCCCAAGTCTTAGCTGCGGTTCCCGTTAGCCTCGACCAAGCTCGTACCTACTTTAGGTATCCTAAAGTTAATTTCCATTGGCAACTACCTTTAAGTGTGTTTTACATTAAACTTATTACTTTTGTGGGACTCTCCTCCTATTCTTCTATCCTTCTTTTCCAATTCCAAAATCTACTTCCTACTCCTCATCATCTTCCCTTGGTGGGTGGGTTATTCCTTAACCTATAATCTACCCAAGACCCCTTTAGAACCTGAATATCCGAAAATCCTCCCTTAGTGTATGGTTTTGACAAACAACGAACTTATCCCCAAAATGTCATGTTTCTAACTTCAATAATTTTGGCTGGGCGAAGATGAGTGAGTTAGTGAGTGAGTGAGTCAGGACGTTTTCTATCATTTTTTTTTTTCCAGAATTCCATCCCTGCCCATGAACCCCTTAAATTTGATTTATGAAAAAAAACTGTCGAACACTTATTTACTTATTTTTAAGCAGTTTTCTCTCCCTGAGTTTGAAGAGTGAGTGAGTCAGTCTATCAGTTAGGACACTTCCTTTCCTGTTCCCCCCCCCCCCACCCAGAATCTCATCCCTCCCCATGGCCCTCTTAAATTGGATTTATGAAAAATAACGGTCGAACACCTATTTACCTATCTTTTAAGCTGGTTTTTTTTCGCTGAGTTTAAAACTCCTCGCCTATGTCGTTTAAGAGATACACGCTCCTTCAACCCCCAATTTTCACCCCTTTCGCCTCATAATATACACCACATCGAAAAACTCTCAGATACGTGTTTTCTTATTTTTAATGATGAGTTTATATGCCGAGTATCACATCCCCCAATGAAACCAATCGGGAGTTATTGTTATTCAATGAAATGCAGGTTTAACCCCCTTAAGATCCCTTTAGAACCTGAATATCCAAAAATCCTCCCTTAGTGGACGGTTTTGACTTAAAATGATCATATCTCCAAAATTTCATTTTTCTAACTTCAATAATTTTGGCTGGGCGATCGTGAGTGAGTAAGGACTTTATCTTTCAATTTTCTTTTTTCAGAATTTCACCCCTCCCGATGAACCCCTTAAATTGGGTTTATGAAAATAACTGTCGATCACCTATTTACTAATTTTTAAGCAGTTTTTCCCTGATGAGTGAGTCTGTCAGTCAATCAGTTATGACACTTTCTTTCCTGTTTTTTTTTATTTCACCCCTCCCCAAGAGCCCCTTAAATTGGATTTATGAAAAAACGGTCAAACATCTATTTACTCATTTTTATGCTGATTTTTTCCTGCTGAGTCCCAAACTCCTCGCTAATGTCGTTTAAGAGATACATGCTCTGTTACGAAACCTTCAACCCCCAGTTTTCACCCCTTTCACCTCATAATATACACCACATTGAAAACCCTCTGACACATGTCATCTTATTTTTAATGATGAGTTTATATGCCGAGTATCATATCTCCCGATGAAACCAATCGGGAGATATTGTTATCAATGAAATGCAGATCTACCCCCTTAACACCCCTTTAAAACCTGAATATCCAAAAATCCTTCCTTAATGGGCGTTTTCAACTTACAACGAACATATCCCCAAAATTTCATTTTTCTAACTTTAATAGTTTTGGCTGGGCAATGATGAGTCAGTGAGTCAGTGAATCAGTCAGTCAGTCAGAACACTTGGTTTTATATAAGAGAGAATATATAAGACTTTCCAAGTCGATTTGCTCGTAGAAATATGGAATATAGCTCATTTTAAGCATATCAATGCGAGGAGCAATGTTCGTGGTTTCCACTTCTATGAAGTGGGGACCGAACCCAGCGTTTTGAGGCCCTAAAACGAACGGTTTTCGAGATATTGCCAGAAAACTAACCCCGGTTTGCGAAATTGCATCGGTTGCCATAGTAACGTTGATCTGTTTTACAGAGGGAACACAGTTATTTGAGAATATCTCCGAAACCGTTCATTTTAGGAACTTAAAAAGTGTGTTTCGGGGCCCTACAGGACCTCCGAGTATTGTTTCTCGTATCTGGCGGCTAAAAATGAGCTAAATCCGATCTTTGTACCGACTGTCCTTGCTCAGTGCCAAAGGGCCGAAAAAAGTCACTTACAAATTGAATTTTCAAAAACCGTTTCTTAGTGAGCCTCTACATACTCGGATCAACCAACATGCAAAATTTCAGCTTTCTAGGTCGAGTGGTTTGAGCCATGCGATGATGAATCAATTTTGGATTCTCAGTGCCAAAGGGCTGAAAAAAGTCACTTACAAATAGAAATTTCAACAAGATGTACAGTAAAGAACATTTAGCCTACTTTCTCCTAAATGCATGGGTATTGTTATAACTCTTTGTCCTTTTCAAGGAGTATAATTGAATGTTGGTTGTAGTAGCTTGTTCAAATACAACGTGCTATACGGATATTAAACAAGAATATGAGATGCCCTTTGCTAGTGCTACCTCTGTAAAAAATGTCATTCAATTCGGTTTCACCTTGTTTGAATTGATATGGGGAATCGATTTGCACACATACTTGGCCTCCATCTGCAAACTATTGGGCTGATGATCTTGCAGTTTGGTCAGAATATGCTTCCCACATAAAGATATGTTGTTGCAAAATTTGGTAGAGACTAGATTATTAGGTTGGTCGTAATTACATTTTAGCTTTTAACATTTGGGTGGCCGCGTTTACGTTTCCGTCAAGATGGCGGTGATATAAAACATGACACTGAGGTGTCCTTTGCTAGTGCTACCTTTGTACCAAATTTCGTTCAATTCGCGTTCACCGTGTTCGAATTGATAGGGGGGGACAGACATTCAGAGTACACACACTCACACACACACAGACTCACACACACACACACTGGCAGACACACTTGTTTTCGCCCTGTGTTGATCTCATAAGTCTACTTTCATTTTTTGCAAAAATCGAAAGTAGGCTAAAAACCGTTTCTTAGTGAGCCTCTACATACTCGGATCAACCAACATGCAAAATTTCAGCTTTCTAGGTCTAGTAGTTTGAGCCCTGCGGTGATGAGTCAATTTTGGATTATATATAATAGATTCTGCGATGCAGATTGATGTTCACACAAGAAGAGAAAATCCTTCATAATTAATGTAATTCCTTCTTTCCGTCCTTCCGTCTTTCCTGTCCACTTTGTTGTGTAGTGGCTAGCACTCTTGGCCGTTGCCAAGAGCTTAAACTTTTCCTCGTGAAGCAAAAACTGAGAAGAGGCGGGTTCAATTTCTACCTCAGCCATCCTTGGAAAGGTTTTCCGTGGTTTCCCACTTTTACTTCAGGCTAATACCGGGATGGTACGTAACGTAAGGCCACGGCCATTTCCTACTTAAATCCTACCTCTATTTACAAATACACATACTTATACAGACATCACAGTGACATAGTTTATCAGACAAATACTATATACACCTAAGTACACGGGGTTACATGATCACGTTGTCGCAAAGTCCCTAAATCATCAACAACAGCAACGTTTTAGTAGTTTGTAATTTCAACATCATCTAATAAAGAATAAAGAACAGCCTCGAATGTCCTTTAAAGGGCAAAGGCCTCCTATAAAAGGGTAGCTCGTTTTCACTAATGTGGTGAGCTAGTCACATTAGGATTGTGCATGGTAATTGTATGGTTTGTTTTGTCTTATTTTGTACTGTTACACTTTGACTTTCTCTCCCAGTTTCCCTAGCGATGCACTTGACTTAAATTACTAACACTTGCCCTATAGTCTGTCCTCCATGGTCCTCCACTCAGTCCTACTTCTTGCTTCTCTCGTCCAGGCCTGCATGCGCTCTGAAAAAGTCGGACCACCTTCGCCTCGGTCTTCCTCGTTGCCGTTTACCTATCCATGTGACCCGCATTGTAGCTTTGTATGTCCACCTGTCGTCTCGCATCCTCGCGATGTGGCCTCCCAATTTCCATTTTAGCCTACTTTTCACATTTTGCAAAAATGAGGAAAAGGTAGACTTATGAGATCGGGCAAATGAGTGTCTGTCTGTCTGGCTGGCTGGCTGTGTGTGTGTGTCCCCCTATCAACTCCTAAACGGCTGCAGCAATCTAAACAAAATTTGGTAGGAGTAAAGATCTATACCTGAATATCTCACGGCCATATTTGAAAATGATGTCAGTGCTACCAACTGCTAAAAAATCGCAATTGAAATTTGAGCTCCATGTTGGATATCTTGGAAAGTATGAATGGGAGCTATTTCAAAATTGGCACACGTACAGATCATAATATTTCTGTTTAATTTCCAGGAGGCCGAACATGGCAGTGTTGCCAAAATGATAGCCTCCTGATGGGTCCAATTTTTAATTGCATATAACTTCTACACTATCAATTAGAATTCAACCAAATTTCGTATGTTGTATGTGTACATAACCAGATATGACTGAGCGTATTCTTAAGACCTACCAGGGCTGCGAACTGTTAATAAATGCTCCTAATTTATTTTATCCAAATACCAATATATCAGAAAGTATGCAAGCCGACAGCTTTAAACTATGCACACGTATAGTACCTGACATTCTATATTAATTTGGAGTAACTTATATACGTCAGTGCTACCAACATGACTCTAAGCCTGCTGACAGGTCCAACTTTAAATACATGTACCTTCCATACTATCATTTGGATTTCAACCAAATTTCGTATGTGCTATGTGTACCATAACAGATATGACTATGCGTATTCTAAGGAGCAACCAGGGCTGCCAACTGTTGATATGTGCTGTCCCTATTTTTGTTACCCTAATATCAATATATCAGAAAGTATGCAAGCCAATAGCTCTAAACTTTGCACACGTATAGTACCTGGCATTCTAGACGAATTTGGAGTAACTAATATACGTCAGTGCTGCCAACATGATTCTAAGCCTGCTGATATGTCCAATTTTAAAATGCATGTAACTTCTATACTAACTAATGGATTTCATTTAAAATTGGCACAACAATAGATCATATTATTTCAGATTATTTCGGACCAATACATGCATGACATTGTTGCCAACATGATTTTACGCGCGCTGTTAGATCCAATGTTTAACTGCATGTAACGTCCATGCTATTCATTGGACTTCAACCAAATTTTGTATTTTGTACCTTAAGAGATGGAACTAAGAATATATTCAGTCATCAGGGCTGCCAACTGTAGTGCTCTATTAGGATACATTATGCCAGTTATACAGTATTTCGAACTAATTGGAAATTTCGATATTAGCAACTTAATTTCGTCATTATTCTAGATAGGTTCATATCTGTAGAATAATCATTGGCATGAAAAGTAGGCTGTATAGTTCTTCACGGAACTTCTTGTTGCTTCATGGCTTTTTCTGTGATATCTGTCGTTGATGACATCTGTGCCAGTTTCTCATTTGATATCTTATCTGACCTTGTTACTCCAAGTATCTTACGTATCATCTTTCATTGGCTTACTTGTTTATCTGTCTGCACGTAGCTGACCACGTTTGGCTTCCATATAATAGTGTTGGGAAGACGCATGATTCTAGTGTCTCAAACTTCAATCTTCTTCTCAGCTTCCTGTCCATGAGTATGTATTGTAGTGACTAGATTTTTTACCATGCTAAGGCAATTCTTCTTTTTATCTCTTTTCCGGTCTTGTCCTTGAATGAAATAAATAGCCCCAAATCATCATCTAAACAGAACAAATTCATAATTTTAGTCCCATCGAATTTGTGCACCGGTCATCTGCAGACGAGAGTTCGACAGTTGGAACAATTTATGTTTTGAATAATAACAAAGCAATTACAAATCATTATAAAATCATAATTTTACAGTTATTTGAACATTTACAGAGGTAACCAATTTCTGAAATTACAATGCAAAATAATTATTCATTGTTGTGCAGTTCTAAATCGAAGCCAATCGTTAGAAGAAATCATGAGAGCAAAAATGTTCCATTGCAATGTATTGTAATGTTTCATGTTTTGTAGCCGATGTCAATGAATTTATCCTGGAACAGACAAGAATTTTACAATAAACATTGCAAACCTTTATTTCATTTAAGTCATAACCGTCGTTAGTATACGAAAATCACTTGAATTAGAGAGTTTGATAAAATGCAGAGAAAAGGGAAGACATTATTGTTTATTTTGTTTGGAGTATTATTAAAAACATTATAAAATGATGTATTATGGAAATATTTAAGTACGTATGCCAGGTTTGTTCAAATTGAAAATTAACTGAAGGGAGGAAGGAATTTTTAAGAAAGGTTATTTTACTTGACTCTAAATCTGACGATCATAATCCCTTATCATCTTGTCTACTGCTCCATCATGCCCCCTACATAATTACGTGAGATACTGTATACTAGCCTATATTACGGCCGTCTCCTGGACACAAAATTGGCGGTTAGCATCAAGATCAATGAGTGCCCTATTCACCAGTAGTGCTGGTATTCTTAATCGATTTATTTCAGTTATCAAATAAAATCGATTAATAAAAGCAGAAAAATCGATTAATTGCTACATAAAACTATTTATATATTAAGCACTTATTCGAGTTATCGGTTAGTCGAATAATTGACAAATTGCGTTGTCGACTGATCGATGTACTTCACTATTTTCACTAAGCTCTCGCAGAAGCAAAACAGACATTTAATTAAATAAAATATATTGTGTATCATATATTTATAAATATTCTATCTTTTTCCTTGGTAAAACTAGGCTAAAGCAAAGTAAAACAAAAATGTCCCTGTTCTAAATTGTAAACACTAAACAAGAATTCAAAATCTTTTCTGAAAGCTCTTCGTTTTCTTTTCTAAAGACCCTTCCTAATTTGTTTAATGTTTGTCCTTCCTCTGTTTCTGACCCTTATGTAGTTTTTGTTAACATAAGAAAGAAAGGGCACACTGTATATTTCTATACATCATTCAAAATTAAGCGTAACTCAACTTAAGCGATGGCCTCTTATTTAAACTTCTTGTCTTATCTCGTGTCTACTAATCAATTAATTGAATCTCTGGTTAGCCGAATAATCTATTTTTGGTCAGTCGTTTAATCGATATAAAGGCCAGTCAGTTAATAGATTAATCGTTTTTGATTAATTTCAAATTATTCGATTAAAATCGATTATCCAAGCAACGCCTATTCCCAGCTCTACTTATGTTAATTGCCACTATCAACATACAAAATTTCAGTTTGATTGCTGTAATAGATTCGTAGGTATTGAGAACCGACTAAATATTGTGGATGGTCGCCATGTTGGATTTGTATATATGTAGTTATGTACTGTTACATGAAGATTATTGTGTACTTGTAGTATTCAAACTTCAATCGCATGATTAGGAACCAAGATATAAAAGCGAGATTTGAAATTTCGCACTGCTGTCATCTTGTGGTTATGGAAACAATTGAAATAAATTAGATGCCAGTGGATTAACATTTGTATAAAGATTTACTCCACCAAGTTTCACTGCACTCGGATGGTTAAATTGCGAGAAACGTCCATGTGAATATTTATCATTCCAGTCACCGCCATGCTGGATTTGTGATCACCAGGTTATTGAAAGTCCTACAGGTGAACTTATGTTCATAGCCCCTATGAACATTAAAAAAAACAGTTTGATTGCTGTAATAGATTCGTAGATATTGAGAATCGTCTAAATATTTCGGATGGTCGCCATGTTGGATTGTCATATGTAAAGGCCATAGTCATGCACATTAAAGGGAAATTATTGCGTAGGTTCATTATTCAAACTTTCACTTCGATAGCATGATTACGACACAAGAAATAAAAACTTAATTTTAAAATTCGGACAGCCACCATCATGAGGTTATGTAAACAATTGAACTAAATTATATATCAGTGCATTACTATGTGTATGAACATTTTCTGTACCAAGTTTCATTGCGTTTGGGCCATTAAATCGCGAGAAAAGTATATTTAAAACTTTCAAATTCGCTTGGCCGCCATGTTCGTTTTGTAGTTAACCGGTTTTTGAAAGTCTTATAGATGAACTTCTCGTAGTGCCCTTTATCTGCGTACAAATTTTCAGGGTGATACCGGCAATAGTTGCAGAGATATAGAATGCCGGTGAAATATTTAGCACATCCGCCATCTTGAGGTTATGCAAACAATTGAACGAAGTTAGATGACGATGCATTACAATGTGTATAAACATATACTGTACCATGTTTCATTGCGTTTGGATGGTTGAATCGCGAGAAACGTCTAGTTAAATATCGCAACTTCGCATGGCCGCCATGTTAGTATTGTAGTCACCAGGTTTTCAAAAGTAACATAGGTGAACTTCTAGTAGCTCCCTTTATCACCGTACAAAATACCAGGGTGATAACTGTTATAGTTTCGGATATATTGAATGCTGGTGAAATATTGCGCACAGTCGCCATGTTGGATTGGTGAGACGTGACAAAATTTGAAGCACGCGGTCAGGGTCGTCCGGAATAGTGCTATGAACTTGCCGAGTTTCATTGACATTGCTCCAGCCATTTAGTTTTATTAGGACACACACACACACACACACACACACACACGAATCAGACACATCGCACGGACAAAAGGTAATCTCATAAGCCTATTTTTTCGTAAATGAAAATAGGCTAATAATTAAAGAATGCAAGCCGGTAACCGTGGCAACAGAATCTCAGAGGTACATCTATTTCTGTAAGGCGCAATACAATTCCATTTATTGCATTAATCTGATAGTTTGCAAACGGCTATAAGGTTATCCCGGAACCATATTAAGCTGTAAAATTCATCAATACATACCGTATAATACGCTTAAGGGGTCAAGGTGTACTCTAGATTTTTTCCACGCGTTTTACACGTGCAGGTGTGGTATGGAAGGTCTATTATATACCTATCCTTATATTATTATTATTATATTACGGCGTACAACGTTCATTTTCAGTCCCTTGGTGTCAAAAGCAAAACTCGGGGGCCCTAAACTAGATTTTCAGTCTCTAAAACTAACTCCACCGTTGCCCGGTCCCAAATCGGGGATGAGAAAGGAGGAAGGATGTCAAGGGTCACCGCTTTGACATAAAATTGTCTTTCCGAGTGGTTGCCGGTATAAGCAACCCACCTCTGATTTGCCAACATCTTCTTTTGAGGGTGGAAAAGTGACTAGAGGATAGGGCATTCTCTTGTCCTGAGTGTAAGAAATTGCCTCCAAAGGCAGATGAACCAGCATGTTTTGGTCAACGGCATAGAATGCGGAAGGCGAGGGGAAAGTAGCGCATTATTTCTCCCAAGAAAACCTATTGTCAGTCTTCATTTGAATGTTGTAACTGGCAATTCCGTGATCATAGTTCCTGAGCAGCATGATGACGGGCCCGGCAGGGGATGAAGCAGGGCTTCTCAGGTCGTTAACAAGCGAAATACTTGCTTGAAAATAGGAACCTGGAATGTTCAAACTATGGTACGAGTGGGTAAACTAGAACATGTTAAAAGGGAAATGGAACGATATGGACTTGATATAATTGGAATACCTGAAACAAGATGGAGAGAAGAAAGTGAATTTGAAAGTGGGAATTACAAAGTTCTATGTTCAAGCGTTGAAAAAGGTCAGGGTAGTGTTGCTTTCATTATGAATAAAGTTGATTTCAATGCTCTCCTACATGTTGAAGCTATAGGCAATAGGCTGATTATGGTTCGTTTTTCAGCAGCTCCTGTAGATAGAGTTACCATCCAAGTTTATATGCCTTCTTCGACCAGCGATAATGAGGAGGTCGAAGTAGCTTATGAGTCATTTGAAGAGTTATTGTTGAAGACAAAGTCTAGTGACAATGTAATAATAATGGGGGACTGGAATGCTGTAGTTGGAGAGGGGAAAGATGGAAATGTAATAGGAAATTTTGGTCATGGCACAAGAAATGCACGGGGTCAACACCTTCTTGATTTCTGAAAACAAGAACATTGTCATAACCAATACTTGTTTTACAGCACCATCAAGGTGTAGATATACATGGAAGATGCCAGGGGACATACATAGTTACCAAATAGACTACATTTTAGTTAAGCAATGATATAGAAATCAAGTTAAAAATCATTGGCATTTCCTGGAGCAGATGTAGCATCAGACCACTCTCTGGTAGTAATGTGTGCCCATTTGAAATTTAAAAGGCATTTTAGAGAAAAAATGAGGATGAAATGGAATCTAAATGCACTTAGTGAAGTAGAGACAAAAGAGGAATATAAAATGGCCACTGATAAGGTAATATTAAGTTCAAACTCTGATCCAAGTGATGTAAACCAATTGTGGACAGGAATCAAGGTTGCGATAGAAAAGGCGCAGGAGAATTCGTGGGATCAGTTAAAAGGGTTAGTCGTAAGCCATGGATTACCAATGAAGTATTTCAGAAATTGGATGAAAGGAGGAGGTACAAGAATGATCCTTCAGAGGAAGGCTGAAAGAAATATCGTAAGCAGAAAAATTATATCGACAGATCGTGTAGAACACTGAAAGAAGAGTTGTGGAACTTGAAGTGCCAAGAAATTGAACATTTGGAACAGGAAGGCAAATCAAACTTAGTTTACGAACAAATTAAGAAAACGTCAAGGAAACAAAAAGGATTTTGCACTAGGTTGATGAAGGATGAAAATTGTGTAGTGTTACTGGACTGTTTTGAAAATAAAATAAAGAAAGTTTGTGAAGAATTTGTACTGCGTAAATGTTCCATTCTCTTGGACACCAGTAGCACTTGATGATAGAACGCTGGAAGAGGATATTATAACTAGGCAAGAATTTGAAGTGGCCCTTAAATACCTACGGGACGGAAAGTGTCCTGGAGTAGATAATATTCCAGGGAGATTATTAAGAGCAGTGGCAAATTAACTAAGGAATATATTTTGAATTAACTGCAAAAAATATAGGAACAAGGCGAATGGCCAGAGGACTTCTACTTTTCAATCATCATACCGATTCCAAAGAAATCAACTCCTACTGGTTGTAATGACTATAGGACGATAAGTTTAATCACTCACACATCTAAGATACTCCTCCATATCATAAAACGTATAATGGAGAGTTACATCGAGCAGAATCTTGGGGACTCTCAGTTTGGTTTCCACAGAGATTTGTCTTCACGTGATTCCTTAATTACACTACGCTGTATAGGAGAAAGATTTTTGTCCTGCAGAAGGAATTTATGTGTGTATGCTTCATTGATTATGAGAAGGCGTTTGATTAAGTGCCATGGAACAAACTGTTTCCACTTCTCGTTGAGATAGTTGTTATTCAATGTATATAAACATCATAATGTAGTTGTCAGGTTTGGCAACGAACTAACGGCCCCTGTACAGATACTGAAAGGCTGTCTGCTCTCACCATTCTAGTTTAATGTCTTTGCTGAGAAAATCATCGATGAATCCATAACAAAAACCAAGCTTGGGGTGAAAATAGGAGGAAGACTAATGCCGACCATAAAATTTGCCGATGATCAAGCTATAGTTGCGGGTAGTCCAACAACTTTATCCAAGATGTTTGTTAAAGCTGAATGAAAAAGCTCAGGAATTTGGTATGCAAATAAATATTAATAAAACAAAAGTCATGATGTTTAGTCGAAACCCACGTCCATTGTATGTGATGATCAGTGGTGAGCCTGCACAACAAGTAGCACAGTTCAAATATCTTGGCCAGATCATAGCAGAAAATCTTTAGGGTCACACTGAAATGAAAGCACGGACAGCAATAGCAAAGCAAGCCTTCAGATATAAACAGTCCTTTCTATGTCAGAAAACAATGCCCCTCAGCTTAAGTAAAAGAATAACGAAATCTTATGTTTGGTCTATTGCATTGTATTGTGCCGAGACCTGAACGTTAACCAAGAGGGATATTAAGAGGCTAGAAGCCTTTGAGATGTGGTGTTGGCCTCGTCTACAACTGATAAGTTGGGTGGAGAAGAAGACCAACAATGAGGTATTGAACATTGTTGAAGAAAAGAGACAGCTGATGAGTCAGATTAGGAAGAGACAACTTTTGTGGATGGGACATAGGCTTCGACATAGGAATGTGTTGTCGGAAATATTGCAAGGTAAAATACCAGGAAAACGCTCTCATGGAAAACCAAGAAAGACATTCATGATGACATTTCTTGGGAAGTCAGGGTGCAGGAGCTATGCAGGCGCCAAACGTACAGCACAGGATCGACCCAGTTGGAGAAGACTCGTCGCAGGGGCAAACCAATCATCAGACTGAATTACTCTAAGAAGAAGAAGAAAACTAACTGCTCTGGGATATTCCCAGAAAATTAATTTCACTAAACTAATGAAGGAATGGAAGCCGGTAACCATGACAACAGTATCTCAAGACGTGACATCCAACAATACATCGACTGTATATTTCAATAAGAAGCAATGCCACTCCATTTATTACATTTCTGTGAAAGTTTGCAAATGGCTATAAGGTTATCACGGAACTAACTTTGACTGTAAAATTCGTCATTGTGCTAAGGGGGTCAAGGGGTACCCTAGAATTTTTCACACGTCTTACACGTGCGATATGTCGTACAGAAGGTCTATTATATCTCCATACAGCAACATTATTTTCAAAACTTCCTGGATTGAAATAGTATATTTTGCGGCTTTTAGGAATTTGAACCATTGGAAGCTAAAAATTCTGAACTTTTATGCACCTCAAGCCTTGTAATTTATTAAAGGGGTCTTCCTGTGGAAGGAGCACTTTATACAACGGTAAGGGTAAGTTTTGTGTGACGTGTATTGCGTTTCGTTTACGAGGTTTTCAATTTTATTTTCATGTCAAGAAGTTCACGTTAGGTGAATTTAGTTTGAGCAGATTTTAACTTTTTCTCTGTCGACTAACGGGTTCATCGTAAAGGATGATTTTGTTTGATACCTTGTGGTTGATATATCCATATTTGGACATCTGGGTAATTTGTTGTAGTTAATAGAGTTGGTTTGCCTCGTGGCCACTAGGTGGGTTTGCTCTCACATATACCGATATAGCCTACTAAATACACGCATCTATAAATATATGATAGTTTGTTTGTTCAATTTGCAATTTTGTTTCTTTTTCGCGTTTCGGAGCGTTTTTTGACGGATGCAAGCAAAAAGTGGATTTGTCTGTCTGTCTTACTATGTATCTTTATGTACGCCTATAACTCGTGTTCGGATGCTTGGAGCATCTTAAAATTAGGTATGGTATCCATGAGAGGCAATACACCAATCGTCTATAAAACTCTTCACCGTACTTCTCATAGATGTGTGGGTATAAGGAAAACCTTTTCAGAATACGTGCTAAAATAGGTGAAATATAAATATTATCCTAGAAGGACGAACCAAGCATATGTTGCGTCATCGTGAGACTGTAACCGTACAAATCTAGTTTGGGGTGTGGTGGTATTAAATTTACCATGAGGGACTCATTTCCTACAAATATAACCAACCTTTATTATATTCTCTTCACAATTCTTTCATATCTTCTCATGTATAACCAATAACCAGATCTTCAAACACTAAATCTAGCAGTATCTAACTTCCTCTCAATCAGAATCATCTTCTTATCTATCACAATAATCTCCATAGAGAATCCCAACAGCTACTAACATGGAACAATACCCTATCTCCAAAGATAAAACGGACAGATATTCACTAATAATTAAATCCCCCAGTACGGACACCCAACAAAACAGTCAAAAAATATATATAAAAACAAAATAGCATCAAAAAAATAATATAGAAAGGATACTTCATTGGCAAGGCCACCTGCCATGCCATACAGAGATGCAAACAGCACTCTCAGAAGGCGCTATTTTCTAACCCAAAAGGCTGAGCTTTGTAACCAGAATGGTTGCAAGACACAAAATTATGGAGTGTATAAAGGGTCTCCGAAAACCACATATTAAGGCCCTTAAATTAACAGTGTCTGTGATATTCACAGAAAACTAACTTCCCTCAGATAAACATATACAAGCCCCTAACCATTGCAACAGTAGCTCAATTGATTATGTCTGGTTATTAATACTAAAGACCGTTCGAAGAATGGGTACTTCTGCTAGTATATATATATATATACAAGAGGCAACTCGATATTGAAATTATTGGACATGCAGAACATAAGGAAGATTTTCCACTGCCTCAGAAACAGCAATTTCTTTCTCGTTAGTTTAGTTTCTGATTATATCCGTATCTTCTGACCTGGAAATGAATTTTCGTTACCTCTATCTGATGTAATCAGTAGAATGACGACGGAGAGAAGACTCTATCTAGGCTTAATAAGTAGGAATCCTATCAGGTCGAGAGATCTTACTCTGTTTTTTTTCTCTCTCTTCCAAGCAGAGAGAAGAAGGTAAACATCATCTACAAACTTTTAATGAAGTCAGAGTAGAGGGTTAGGTACTTTCAGGTGATAATAATATCACGAGCCTGAAGTTTAAGTCATAAAGTATGTATCTGCCTATCAGGATTATTGTTGTTGTTGATTCATTCGAGGTTTTGCGATATCGTGGCCATGTACTTGGGTGTGTGTAGAATTTGTATAGAAATATAAACGGATAGAGTGATTTCAATGAAACAAGGTAAGAATATACTACTACCTCATTTGATCTCCGCCGTGCTTTTCAAATTTTAATCCAACATGGCGGCCGCACGAAATATTTCACCGGCATTCTATGTATCCAAAACTATTGCTGATATCACCTTAAAATTTTGTACGGTGATAGAGTATATTAGATAAGATATATACATATATATTTTAGTCGGTCAGCCCTTCAGGGTTGGTTTTTCCCTCAGACTCAGTGAAGGATCCCACCATTAACGCCTCCAGGGCAGTGTCCTAGAGCTTGAATCATCGAGTCCTTAAACAGCCAGTGCAATGACTAGCTTTTAAAAACATAACTCCTAACCTAATGCAGATTTTTATAGTTCAATTTGAATTAGCCGTATTTTGACGTTGTGGTGTATAGTCTTTCACTGTTTAGAGTCTATTACAAATAGAAGTTTCTAGAGTTGTAGTTACAGTTGAATAGGGAGAGTAGAAATCCCACGAAGGAAGCAAAGTTATGGTTTCAAACAACTATAAGTTTAGCCGAATTCCCTCGATGTAGGGAAGGTATTTCGTACAAGATGTACTAGATTTTGCATTACTTTCAATTGCAAGCTTAGTTAGCTCAATAAAGACAAAGACATTTCCCTCGGGGGGCAGTTAGAAGATTGCACAATATTGTGAAAATTCAAATACTGCCGATAGCATTGATTAAAAACATTTTGATCATTTTAAAACCTTTAAAATGTGGTTTGAAACACTGTAGAATGTTACTTATCTTTCCATTGCAGAGCAGATGATGTTTCCAGCCAACCGTTACACAAACTTTAAGACATGGCGTCGATTTCAAATTACCTCATGGGTAGAGGAGGTGAGTGCCTCCTGAATAGAGGACTGAACTTTCGCGTAGACGCACCAGAAGAAGAGTGACTGAGAGATTCAAACACTCGGATAACCTGCGCAGCAGGGGGGAAAGGGCGGGGAAAACAAAGGAACATATACAGAGTAGGTAACGCAAGAAAGATAAAAGTATGTACGTTATACAATTTAGATACATAGAATAAAAGTCTTCATGGAGGTTGTAGGTAACGACAAGGATGCCATCTGCTTGCATGGAATGAATCAATTCTTGGAATTGCTGGGTCCAATGCTTCAACAGGTTACCGCGTGGAGAGCTGTGGAGAAGGTTACATGAAAAATGCACATCCGAAACAAACTTTCAAACAGATTAAGCAAGTGCACAAAGAAACAGAAATACATGAAAGGTCACTGTTGGTGTCCAAGAGAAGGGAAATAAAAGAACGTGAAAAGAAAGACAAGGAATGAGCAGTGACTGCTAACTCGAACTAGACGCATATTCCATGGAATACACCATTAGTTTGTGTGCAAGGCTGCTGCAACATTCCGAAGTCAATATGCTTTACTGCAGGGAATCGTATCCAGAACATAACCGGGTGAGTTAGCCGTGGTCGTTACGGCATGACTGCTGGCTGTCCCTCACATCCGATAGGCAAGGAGGTTCGAATCCCCCCGCCGGCAACCTTAAAGATGGTCTTCTGTGGTTTTCCATCTTCCTTCCAGGCAAATGCCGGGATTGGTCCCTAACTATAGGCCACAGCCGCTACCTTCCAACTCCTCGTCATTACATCCCAACTTCCCTCCCCAACGGTACTTGTAGCTCACCCATTGGGTGTCGCATACTCTGTTTCCCATGGACGGAATTATGATAGAAATGTCAATCCCCGCACTGGCTGTGGATTACTGTAGTCTTAAGAACGTATACAGTAAGTTTAACACTATAGTTATAATGTCAATTCCTGCTACAAAACGTCTCGGCTAGATGCAGGCATCACGTGTATACGATTCAAAGTTCACACCACACAAGAAACACATGCCTTATCACAAGCTGAACTGTACTCATTACTAAAAGCTGTTACGAATGAAACTATACTTCAGGCTTCGCATCACAAATCAAAGTGTTCTATTCACCGATGGTTATCAGGATCCCAACCATACTGTTTTTGTCCACAGCTGTCGCAAGCTGAGCTGTAACTGATTATTGCTGGCTAATCACACGCTGAACTGTAAAGAATAACTGATCGCTGTCTCAAGCTTCGCCCCGCTGGTCTGCTGTGCTTCCCGCTTGGAGGGGGTGAGGTTCGAGCCTTTGACGTCACATCTTCTCCTTCGCCTGATTAAAATTTTCATTCGTCATCCAGGCTCCTGAATTGATATATGTTGCAACGGTATAGCAAAATATATATGTCCATAAATGTTTCCTGAAGGTATTGATGGATTCTCACACAAAAGTGTATTCTTGCAATATTTTGAACTGAAATTATATTCTCTAGGTCCCAGCGTTCACGTTGGCTCGAAGCCGTGAGCTATCTCTCCTTCCTGTCTGACGTCATATTCCCACAATGCGCCACAAACGCTCTCAGCGACCTCTTTTCTGGCTCGTATTTCACATCATGGCCAGCGTAGCCGATTTGACTAAAGTCACATTGGGTGCAATACCTAGTTGGTTGGGATGTAGCGTACCGTATTGCGTATAGATCTGATCTGTCGCTTCGCTGGATTTCAGGCGATCAGAATCTTCTTATCAGTGCTTGCGCAAACTCATCATAGTTCGTCATATTGGATTTGATAGCTCTAAACCACACAAGGGCAGGTCCACCCAAAGATTTTCCTATTTCCCGGATTTCTCGCTCCTTAGATACCTTCGTGTCCCGCAAGTAGTCTTTGACATCTCTCAAGAACTCGACCGGTGTGGTGCTAATTCCGGTTAATTTATTAGGCGTGTCGTCTGTAGTCTTTACGATCGTAACATGAGTGGAATCCGCCAATGGTGTCGCGTTGAACCCTGAACTTTGTTTTCCGCATTGTCTCCGGTTCTCCCCATTTTGATCTAATTTCTGCGATCTTCTCCTCTATTTGACGTACTGTTCCATCCATTTATTCAAGTTTTTTCTAGATTAATTGGAGAAAAACCCTTGCTCAGGTTAGCTCTTAATTCCTGAATTTGTGTCAGTGTTAGTGTTCTTTTGTTACATTGTTCCTGTGTTAGTTTAAGTCCCAATTTAAGTTCGTCGATATCCTTTTTCATTTCTTCAACTACGGTAATGTTCTACATTGCTCATGTTGAGTGAAATGATCCCCCACATTTGTATTTAGCTGTTGTACGTCTAGTTGGAGACCTTCACGTTAGTCTCTACTGATCCACGTAAATCCATTACTTCTATAAGTTTTTATTCGCTCATACTTAAACTAATCTCATTTTAACTCATGCGACCTTCTCCTTTACTTCGGTCCTCAAGTATACACGAATGCTGCTTCTCAATACCTTCGTCACGATCTCGTGGAAATCCCTAGTAATCTTTTCCGTCACTCTCTTAAGCATGTCTGTGGTTTCTTTTAACATTTTTACCCCTAGCGAAGCCTGCCTTTCAGGACCTGAGTCATGTTTCTATCTATCCTAGCTTCTATAGTAAGGAAATCCTTTTTTTTTTACCTCGTGATTCCGTATTGTGATGTCTTGTGCCTGTTTTGAGTTGTCAATCATACGAGCCTCTAAACTCAATAAGTTTTCCTGAACCCTGTATGTGTGTTCAATCTAGCTTCTAATGACACAAATTTATCTCCTATTTTCGCTTCTAATGATTCGGATAACCTTTCTTTTAAATCCTGTATTTTACCCTGGATTGTATCCTCAATGCTATCCACGTTTGTCAGTTAGCTGATCTAGATATTTACTATGTGTCTCTAAAGATTTATTCAGTGTGTCTAATTTTGTTTCTAAATATATTATCCTGTGTCTCTAATTTTATTTCTAATGCCTTAGTTTTTTTCAGAAAGTCCTGACATTTGTGTTTCTAAAGATTTATTACGTTCTTTCATTAATTCTAATGGTTGGTTATTTTCCTTCCTCTGTTCCGTCACCTGAGCACCTAAACCCTCGAGCAAAATACGCAACTCTTCCATTATATTGTATTAGACAAACGACAGGTCAGAAAAGAAATAGAAAGAAGAAAAACTTAATCAAAAGCACAAAATTATGTTGTAGTCATGAGTATCCAATAAAAGTGGGTGTTCCCTAACTAAAACAATATCTACCATATCAGAAAGGAAATATCTAACTGTCTTAGAATTTTGTGTAACCCTAGTTTTATCATTCTAAAATTTACATTTAATTCCAAAACATCAATAATCAAAAACTGGAGTGACAGAAGGTCAAACCACAAACGTAATATACCTGAACGTTGGATGGTCTTTTCTAAATGCGAGACCTCAAACTTCAAGTGCTCTACATAAACACACTTAATACACATAAATGCGCACCAATCGATCCCCTCGTATGGTTAAGCCAACTAACGTTTCTACATTCTATGTGACCGTTAGTCCGGTGACCAACGCCCACATATGCGTGATCCTCGAAATCGGTTGAGCACGAGACTCGAAAACTCAAGGGCAAACTGGGTACGGAAAATGGTACTGAACCGAATTCGAGTTCCACGCTTGAATATAGGAAAGAGCGAAACACAAAATTCTTAAATACACTCCACTTTATTTAATAAAAATATCACAAAAATAAAATATAGCACTACTGCCTATAGCTCAGGGTTCTAAAATTGGAGTCCATAACCAATGAGATTCCTAATAACCTAAAATAGTGAACCTTCACTCAAAAGGATGTCTTAGTGACTAAATATGTATCATCGTCTTCACACACTTCTATTATTGCTTGCCACGGTTGGTGAGTAGTTATCGTGTCGGATTACTAAGCCCAAGCTTCCAGGTTCGCTCCTGGGCGTAGTAAGTGATTTTTGAATGGCGGCAAAAATCACGACACGCATGTTATGTTAACGAACCCATTTGAATTCAGTAGGCCGTGTTCATAATGGAGAAATTAATCCCGGGATTTTCCGCCAACACAAAGTTCCTCATTTCTCTACTAGAAAGCGCTATAGTGTCAAGGAGCTTAGATATGTAACCTCCTTGACTTTCATAGTGCTTCAAGGAACAACAAAAATTGACATGCAAGCTGCCCTCTGGGTGTCAAATAACAAAGCTTGCACCCGGCACCCGAGGCAATACGATATTATTATTATTATTATTATTATTATTATTATTATTATTATTATTATTATTATTATTATTATTATTATTATTATTATTATTATCATTATTATTATTATTATTATATTATTCACTGTCATCATATTCACACGGGTAATTGTGTCACACGCACTTGTTTCAAAAAGATTTTCAAACTATCATTACTGGTTGCAAATAAATTATCTGAAAAACCTGCTTGAAATTATCAGAATTGAGGTAAGTTGAAATTCGATTTAATGATGTCTCAGATATTTGACTGCCAGATCTATCAACCTATTAAAGAGACTGTACTGGAAAATACTTATTTAGAAATACTCATTCATGATAAATCACCTTTTGAGTAGCTAGATTCCATCTTTTGGTAACTCATTCCTCTAAATGGGCTATAACTCTTCTAATGATAATCACCCGTATTTATTACTCTGCATAACTTATTCAACATTACTCCAAATAATTAAACAACCATGTTGACTTTCATAAATATCACTCCTCAAGCTACCATGCTTGAGCCCAAACATAACGGTGCCATGCCCTCGGCATGCCCGTTTAACTGAGGCATTACCCGCCTCTACATAATAGCCTACAACATTACAACCTCAACAAAACTAGTCACCACTCATTCACCAATTAATATCAGCTTATTAATTACTTGGCTCATGGCCGCGTGAAGATTCTAATATTCTAGCGTATGAGACAAATCTTTAGTCGGTCAACATTATTCATAACTCTCACCACTGTTTTATAATGAATCATTTCGAGCAAAGATTATTATTATTATTACGTGATATTTCAGATCCCAGAAAATTCTATAATTTTGGTTATGTGCAATGGGATATTATAAAACATCATTATTATTATTTCTACAGCTTGATCCCATTCGAATGTCATTCGAATGTCATTCGAAACAAAAGCATCAATCTCACACAAGAAAATGGCACGTAAAGTCAAATATGATTTCAAATACTCAACGACTGATTCAGGAATAGATCCAAAATTATTGTTTACGCGAACTATAGTGATTCACGAGGTGTAGAGAAAAAATAACGTGGGCGATAATCGTCGTACTAAACCTCACTAAACAAAAATACCTAACACTTGAGCTACGCTGGGATTAATACCTGATTAAATAACTAATGAGCTCAGCTGCCCTAACGAGAAACTAAGCTGGGATAAGTGGACGAATATATGTAAAAATACCTAGAATAGACTAACTAAAGTAAATGGAACTAAGCTTGGACACACATGACTACGCTAGATATAACTACTAATGCATGGGCTGGTCTTACTTTAGATATTCAGGATGTCATTTTGGCCTCCAGATCGGACATTGTTGGCGTAGTCCGGTTTATCCATGTGCCCCACTGCACACCTGGCTGCTTCCAATCCTAGGGAGCCTACATGACAGGTCCATCGGTTCGTGCCGGCCATTGTGAGGAGGAACAGGACCAGAGGTTGCCAGCCGACAGGAACAGAAGGAGCTACTTCGGGATATTTGCTGCGGAGGTTAGACTCTAAGATTACTGCAGGTTAATTGTCAGAGTTAAGGAAATAAATTAATTGAATTTGGGAATCTTGTAGAGACGTATTCTCCGGACGTTGTCATTGCTACTGAATCTTGGTTATATGAGGATGTGGAGGGATAGAGAGGTGTAAACAGACAACACACACTGGTCACTATTCTAAACTCGCCATCTTGTATTGCACACCACAGAATACAGAGTAACAAAATACAAAGAACAGAGAGGGACAGATATATCACACACACACACTGCAGTCTAACATAATGTCAATGGTTATGGAGCTTGGGAGGTGGCACCATCTGTGGCCAGGTGGGAAGTCAATTCCCAACATCCTCCCGACCCTGGTCTACCTCTAGAGGCACAACCAGCTGAACGGGTCGGGCCAGCTGTTTTCCATCTGTTGTGGAAAGGATTACAGTCCTTACAATCCCGTCCCTTCAGGTACGCAGCTCGTGGATCCGGACCTTTCTCCAGAGATGTCTCGGCTGAAGGTCACTTTGAAGGAGCGCGACGTCGCCTACCCTCAGCGTGGAGTTCTTCTTGGGCTGCTGGACTTGATGGAAGCTCTGCAGCAACAGTAGGTACTCCTTACTCCAGCGCTTCCAGAAGTCGTCTGCCAGTTGTTGACGCAGTCGGAATTCTCGAACAGGAACTCCCGTTTGTGGTTCAGGCCCAGATGGAACTGTAGTGAGTTTCTCTCCCACAAGGAAGTGTGCGGGAGTCAACACATCGCTGGTGTCTCCATTGCGAGTCAAGGGTCTAGAGTTCAGTGCGGCTTCGATGCTGACCAGTACTGTTTGGAGTCCTTCGTCGATGCTGGAGCGTCCAAGTACCTTCCGTAGGCACCGCTTCGTCGATCCAACCATCCTCTCCCACCATCCTCCCCACCAAGCCGCGCGTGGGGCGATGAATTTCCAAGTTACATCGTGCTCGGAGAGGTAGCGGTGAGTCTTCGCCGCAGACAGTGAAGCCCAAATGCCACTCAGTTCCTTGTTAGCCGCGTGAAAGGTCTGGGCGTTGTCCGAATAAATAGTGTGTGGCAGACCACGCCTACCGACGAATCTCTGTAGTACTTGCATGAATCTGTCGGCGCTCATATTACTACTCAACTCCAAATGTAGGGCCCGTGTAGTGGCACACGTAAAGAGGGTGATATAACACTTTTTGGCTGATGTTTCTGCCCTGACGTACAGCGGGCCCGCGAAGTCGATACCTGTGACAGCGAATGGCTTGCTCGGGGTCACTCGTTCGGAGGGCAGTGGAGCCTCTATTGCCTGGCCGCCAACATTTTTCACCATCTTGCAGGGTAAACATTGGTGAAGGACGTGTTTGATGGAACGGCGAGCACCAAGGATCCAGTAGGTGCTTCGGAGGTCAGAGAGAACAATCTGTACTCCGAGATGATGGAGCCGTACGTGCTTGTCTCTTATCAGCAGTTGTGTGAAGTGATGTCGTCCTTCCATGATGATTGGATGCCGTTCACTCTCTGAAATCGCAGCATATTGTAGGCGTCCACCAATGCGAAGTATTCCATTGTCGAGAAATGGATTGAAACGTTTGATCATCGATTTCTCAGGCAGAGGGGTCTTCCGTTCGAGAGCTGCAATTTCGGCAGGGAAACGTTCCATTTGCACTGCCTTTATCCAAGAGCGGAGGGCTCCATTTATGTCTTCTGCTGTCAGTTCCCCCGTTGGTTGGTCCTCATGTCTAAGTAGGCGTACGAAGCGAAGAACCCATGCGGTTACGCGAAGAAGTTTGATATAGGAGCTGTATCTGGTAGCTTCAATTACTGGGTCTGGTGATTCGATTTGGAGCACATCCTGAGCGGGAGTTCTTGTTTCAGGGAGGGGCGTAGAGACGGGTGAGCTGTGTGACCAATGGCATTGGTCGAGAGATAGCCATGATGGTCCTTTCAACCAGGCCTGAAGAGTTTTGATTTTCTCTGCCGTCAATCCTCGTGACAAGTGATCTGCTGGATTGTCCTTGCCTGGACATTGTCTCCACTGTGACGGAGTGGTAGAGGATTGAATCTCGGTCACGCGGTTGCAGACGAACGTCTTCCATCGACATGGATCATTCTGAATCCATCCTAGGGTTAATCTTGAGTCCGTCCACAGGGTCCCTCTGCTCGTGTCGAAGGTCAGCGCCTTAGCGCAGTAATGCAAGAGTCAAACGCCTATCACCGCTGCTAGCTACTCTAAACGTGGTAGTGTCACCTTCTTGACTGGCGCAAGTCTACTTTTACTGCACAACATGTGGGTAGATGTGGTGCCATTGCAGAGAGATCGTATATACAAAACAGCTCCATACGCTCGCTCTGAAGCGTCGCAGAACACATGGACATCTGTGATGTCGCGTTCGGGCATTCCTGCCCATCTTGGGACGGTGATCTGCGAGAGTTGGGGTAGACTTGAGGTCCAGCTGTGCCAGTGACTGGCAAGGTCTTGCGGTAGGAGTTCATCCCATGTTAGTCCTCTATGCCATGTGTCCTGAAATAGGATTTTCCCCAGTATTGATACCGGCGTCATTAAACCCAAAGGGTCGTAGAAACTAGCAGTCGCTTGGAGCAGGTGTCGTTTCGTAGCGGGGCGGACCTTCAGTCTCGTTGTGATTTCTGTAACATCTATAGTGAGCGAGTCTGTTACTGTGTTCCATGGAACGCCAAGAACGTGTGTTTCCGTGCTGATCTCTCTTCCTTCGGCCTTCCATATCTGAATCAGCTGTTGGGAACTAGTGGCCCATTTTGACATGGGTAGACTTATCTTCTTCATGAGAGAGGTGAGTTCATAGTAGAGTGCGATCGCTTCATTTTCTCCTCGGGCACCTTCGATAATGTCGTCCATGAATGTATTTTCATCTATGAATGAAGCCGCGGAAGGAAACTGAGATCTGTTTCTAGTGGCTAGTTCTCTCAGTGTAGCTGAAAGGAGAAATGGGCTGCAACTCAGTCCGAATGGGAGTCTTGTGTAGCGAAAAATCGCTTGCTCGTTGGAAGCCACTTGAGCACCACTCTCATCTTCGACAACACGGTACCACAGGAATCTGGTCAAGTCTCTATCCTCTTCGTGAAGGGACAACTGAAGAAACGCTTGGCTGATGTCTCCTATCACACCGTACGGGAATGAACGGAACCGCAACAATACTGCAAACAGTTCGGGGAGTAGTTTGGGTCCCATTTCCAGGGTCTCGTTGAGTGGGCGCGCGTTTTCTTCGTGTGACGATGCGTCGAAGACTATACGCCATTTAATGGTTCCATGTTTCTCTTTCTTTACCAAGTGATGAGGAAGATAAAACTCATCCGTACGGGTTTCCTCTGGAGCTAGTTCCACGTGGCCTTTCCTTATGTTGTCCATCATGTGGTTCGTATATGTTTGTCTCAGGGCTTCGTTCTTCCGGAATCGGGTTTCCAGTGATTGAAATCGTTTTTCTGCAACTTGATAGTTGTTGGCAAGTTCCATTGTTTCCTTGCGTGGCAATCGTACGACTCTTCTTTGGTCCTCAATACTGTAAGACGCGTGGAATTGAGATAGAAGTGAGGTGTCTTTAGCGCTCATTGTTAAGCTGCAATCCCAACGGACTCCAGATCCCAAAAACGTTGAAGAGAGTCGTTGTAGGACATGGAGTGACATGCATCGATGAAGTTTACAACCGTGTTAATAGCTGATACACCTGAGCGGTTTCCGGTGAATACCCATCCAAATTTCGATGGAATTAACACAACTGACGAGGAGAGTCGTATCGGAGCAGAGTCACTGACGATTGTCCAATACTGATCTCCTCCGATTAACAGGTCGATTGGAAGGTCAGCTGAATCATCTGTAGGGTCAGCCAATTGCAGTTTCCGCGTTTGTCCGGTCATCGTGATATATCGTGGTACTGCTGGGTGGTGAGAAAAGGAGTGGGTGGTTTCGAATGCCGTCAAGGTTACTTGGGAACTGTCCCAAAATCCTCTCGTCTTCAGGCGAACGAACCTACGTGAATGTGATGTGTTGGATGGTGTTTCAAACGCGTGGACCTTTAATGATGCGTCTCCAATGACTTCCAGACCAAGTTCATCGACCAAAGAACTTTTGACGAAACTGGATTGACTACCTCCGTCGAGAACGCACCTCGTCAGCTTACTCGAACCCGTTGGTCCCGAGATCCATATTCTAGCAGTCTGGAGATGGGTAAATTCCGGAGTAGTGTCGTTTATTTTACCAACGGCGGTTGTTTCTGTGCAATTCGCGACAGGGGAATGATTTAAGTTGCTGCAAATCACTCTATGGTGACCTTTTCCACACTGGGAACACGAAGCTCTCCCTTTCCTGCTACAGTCCTTTGTGTGATGGCCTCGTTTAAGACAGAGCAAACAACGCGATGATTGTTTCAATTTCTGAGTTCGAGCGTCAGTCCCGGTTACCATAGTACAATCCTGAGCCCAGTGTCCTCTTCCCTCACAAAAGACGCAAAATGGCTGTAGTCTTTCCTTCTCTCTCTTCTTCCCTTTCTTAGCGTGAGTGTCAATCTGGAACGCCGCTGTTGCTGGGACAGAAGCCGAGTGCTGATAGATAGAAGCCGGTTGCTGATAAGATACCCCCCGAATCTTTTGACTGATGAGGGCACCTTCAACCTCTTCGTTCAAAAAACACATGAGTTTGATGATGTCACCTTCACTAACGTTGTCTCTCCGCGTGTGGATGATCCAACGTCGGCAGATATCATCTGGGAACGCTCTGAGTATCTTAGGGGCTAGCACGCGACCGTAGTTGGCAATATTTTCTCTCAGAGCCTCCAGTGCTTGAATCCGTCGGTTGCACTCAACGTAAGTGTGATTTAGGGACTCTGGGGTGGCGGAGTGTATCGGCGGTATGTTTTCCAGATAGTCTAAGTGCGCCTGGATAATTCTATTTTCATCTCCGTACTTGGAAATGAGAATTTTCTTTGTGTTATTATAAGTGCCGGCTGTGATAGCAATACCGTCGACGAGATGCTTGGGTTCCCCTTCTAAGTAACCTCTCAGAAAGACGTGTTTGTCGACCTGCGATACTGGAGGATTCTGGTCAATGGAAGTAGTGAACTGCTCCCTAAAGCAAGACCATTCTTCTATATCTCCCGTGAAGGGGCTACGTTTTATGGTGGGTAACTTAATTGGTTTTGACGTGACCAAGTTAGTGGGAGTGGTGGGAGCTTCGTTTATGGACAAGGTAGAGGTGACAGAGTAAGGCTTCTTGTCCGCACCAATAGTAGCTTTCTGTATGGCGCACTTTGCATTGTCAATATATTCGTCACATACAGTAATGTCAGCATTGTATTCTGCTTCAGATAATAGATCATGAATACCATCGTCCAGTTGGGTTAAGCTGGTGAGTGTTTCCTGCAGTCTATCGCGGTGGAATGTGATGTCTTCTAATGCTGTGTCTTCTGTAAGGCTGTTAATGGCTGTAATGAAGCGTGTGGCATTTGCTCTTTCACGTGTTCTCTTCCTTTTCAGATTGTGCAGGCTTGCTGCAGTAGCGGTCTCTTGTTCCGTCGGCATAATGGGGGCAATAAATCTTAAGCTTGACTGACGTGACGTAGTGAGCGGTGAGCGTACGGAGGGGTAGGGGTGATCCGTACCGCTCCGGTACCCTTAAGGGCTGACAGAGGGCGTGCTAGGTCCGTGGAAGGTCTTAAGACCTTGCTAACAGAGTGCGCTGGAGAATGACTGGTAGGGCGCGTGAGCTAATACATGGCGCTGTTGAGTTGATTTAGACATGTGCGCTCAGATCGCACGGAACTGAACGGAACTACACATGCGTGACCCGTTGCAAAATCCAGCGGAGGAAAGATATTCTACTACTCTTGAATACTGTAGATTAAAGGAACACTGGATTCCTTAATAAGTCATCCACAATTCATGCAGGCATTTCATAATATAATACAACATCCGTGCATACAGTTTCTCTTTAGCGAGGGCCAGTTATGTCTATCTCGCAAATAATAATAATAATAATAATATACAAATTCAGTAGACAGGATGCGTGCTTCTTGATTGACAATACGCAGTTCCTGATCGTGTAATAGCAGTCGTATATTAGCTTCATAAATCCGAATTATAATAATGAAGAAATATCAGTTGTTTCAACGTGCTATTTCCTTTCGTATTGAAGTCGACTTATCTGAGAGTGCAGTGTAGGCTAATGGTGGCATCTCAGAGTCTGGCGAGGGGTGGTGCAGTGGAGTATCCTCTTTCCCTCGTCGTGGAGCTTCCGTAGTGTAGAAAGCTCGTCTGTAGATACAATTCCGTTGGAGGAGTTAATCCTTAGTCTTCCCGAGTGTTTCGGCACCAAATGTGGAGGGATAGAGAGGTGTAAACAGACAACACACACGGGTCACTATTCTAAACTCGCCATCTTGTATTGCACACCACAGAATACAGAGTAACAAAATACAAAGAACAGAGAGGGACAGACATAACACACACACACACACACTGCAGTCAAACATAATGTCAATGGCTATGGATCTTGGGAGGTGGCACCATCGGAAGTCAATTCCGAACAGAGGATATAAATAGTAATTAAATAATTCAAGGAACCTACGAAATGTACAGAAGTGATCGGGGGAAGCGAGGCGGGGGGCTATTTATTTGTGTGCGCAAAAATATAGCTAGTTTCTTAAAGTGGGCTGATACGGATCATGGAATGTTATGTGTACAAATTTCGGATAAAGGGAATATATTCCCTCATCAGGTGATAGGGGCGTATAGAGCACCGAAAGATAACTTTTCGCTTCTCGACTCACTGTATGATAAAACTTGTACGGGTAATGCTATGAAAAAGTGCATAATAATTGTCGGAGATTTAAACCTCCCCAACGTAGACTGGTCTGGTGAGTCAACTAGCTATGGGCAAGCTCAGAGCGCTGCTAACAAATTCTTAAGGGAGGGGGATTTTCCCAAGTAGTTGACTTCCCAACTAGAGGCAATAATACCTTAGATGTTTATCTCGTAAGGCCTGTAGAGCTGTATATTAACTGTCCAAAAGTACCAGGAATTAGTGACCATTCTGGGGTTGAATTAAATATTAGATACGGTGACATTACAAAATTAGACTCTGATGTAGCAAATAAGATCATATTCCAGTATCGCAGGGCGGATCAGGGCAAATTTCAGGGGTATTTGAATGAGCTATTTGTAGAATGGGCATCGGAAGGAAATCACATTAATATCCTGTGGACTAACTTTTTGAAAATTTTAAATAGCGCTATTGATAAATTTGTTCCATTTAAATTACTGAAACAAAACCCAGATCCTGAGTATTACACACGGGAAATCAGGAGTCTTAAACGGAAAATTAGGAAATTATACAATAAAAGACATGATAGTTGACACAGGGGCTGGCTAGGGTGGATGGGCCTAATTACCTTTCTTCAGAGGTCCGCAACGCAACTGCAAACTCACCGCCAGTTAACATGCCCCAACAGAAGAACACCTATAGGTGGAAGAAGGTGGAGAAGGAGAAGACCCACAGGTTCGCCTACAGAAAAACCCCCGATAACCAACCGAACTGCCACCGACGAAATGATGCAACAACAGTAGCTTGCTTTAAAAGAAAATTTAATGTTAAATTTAAAAGAACACCTCCACCAGAGAACAGAACATGCATCAGCCAGCATTAAATTACAAAAATAAAATAAAACCTCAGCTAGAATTCTCCATGTAGATTTAAAAAAAAGTTAAAGGTCGATATCAATTAACAATTACCTGAGCTCAGAGAATGAAAAGCCACAAAAAAAATTAAACACTTAAAATGTACCTGACATACTCCCAACTGAACCATGAGGGCCTTGGAGAATCAAAAAAAAGTAAATAGTGCACAATTTTACCAAAAACAAGGTACCGAAAGAATAACGCATGAGTACAAAAAGAAAACTCCAAAAAAGGAAAACCAAAGGATAATTTAAAACCAAAATAAGTTAAACAACATCACCATGACCCATGAACGTGCACTTCAAACACACGCCAGAAACAAAACCCACAATGCACCTCTGTCAACAAGTTACCATGGCGACCAGGAACAGTTGAAGGTATATCAGCACGTATTTATGACAAACGCTTAATTTTACATTAAAAAAATTTCTCCAGTGAGAAAACAGGAAGATAAAAGCAAACTCTAGACATTACGAGATCAAAAGTTTTTAAAAGGCAACGGATCAAAATAAAAACCGACCGACTAATGATCAAAATTAGACCTAGTGTTAATAGATTCGTCTGGTCAGTACAAGAATATAATAAGAAGAAAATGCCTTAGCCAGACGCCAAATAATAAAATTAGAAGAAAAACATTAGTGTTCCCCGGACTAATATTGTTTCACCAAATGTTACATATTCAGAGGTGACATATCTAGGCCAAAGTCAACCTTCAGAACAAAAAACAATACACTCAGTACACAATGAAAAATATGGAGCTCCAAAAATTTAAAATGAATAAAATGCCAAAACATACCTTAATAAAGCCTTTTGGGGAGACACTAATTTTTACAACACTACATAGATATCCTTAAAGGATTTATATCACCAAAAATAAAATAAAATAGGAGATGGCTGCCAACCGCCGTCGAAGAGATGCACACCAAACATCGCATTTCCATATTAAGGCCCAAGAAAATACTTTCACGATTATCACAGATAATAGTTGCACACATAATTCTTCATGTATCATCAAATACTGGGATAAATCCCCAAGTTAGCGGGGACGAGGGCATAAGCCCTCGCCCCTTGAGGAGATTCACAATATTCGTCTTTCTTCACCCAGCAATCAGTCACAAGTCAAAATTCACAAGATGGAGGTCAATCGCGAAGAAGGCCACCCAACATGCACCAGGTTTATTTAAATTAGACCAATCAAATTTAGCCACATATTACGACAATGTGAATAACCAAAATAATATTCACACGACACCATTAAAATGTTTTGGCGGCATGATGCATAAATAGTCTTTTGTTTAATGACGTAGAATAATATACTTTTTCAAATATGTCTCGATGAGACGAGACCAGAAGATACCAATGTCTCACTCTAGCGACAGAAGACACAACCCCAACTCGAGGAGACGATAGATGCTGCCTTCTTGAGCTCATCAACCAAACCAAGCCACCCCAGAGGGCACCTCAAAGGGCGAAGGCACCAGGACATCGAAACAAATGCATAACAAAAATGTTGGGACAGGCTTTGCACGTAACAATAGTGACAAGTATATGTTGAAATTTAAGTCCTTATCAAGAGAGCTCGTCTTAAAAAAGAGGGCTGCTCATGACAGTTATATGCAAGGTTTACTTGGTTCAGGAGGCGATGGGTGGAAATATAATTACAGTTATGTTAGGAGAAGAAAGCGAAATTCAAATTATTTGTCGATGATAATGTCCGGTGATTGTAAATTAATTACTGAGAAGCAGGCCATTGCGAATTAATTAAATGTCTTTTATGGTAGTGTGTTCAATAAGTCCAATAGCTGTGTGTTGGACCTTAACGGTTAATCAGGGGCTCCACTTCTCCAAATAAACCAGTCAGCAATTGTAAAGCTAATACAAAAATTACGTTACAATATATCGAAGGGTCCTGATAATATTGTTAGTGAAGTACTTAAACTAGGAGGTAGGGCCGTGGCACGATACTTAGAGGTGATGTTTAATGTGTCCATAAACAATGCGCAAATCCCGGATGACTGGAAAAGAGCTATGGTAGTCCCAATATTTAAGGGAGGGAGCAGTCATGAATTGGGCAACTACAGGCCGGTTAGTCTTACGTCCATCGTTTGTAAACAGATGGAGCATCTCATTTGCGACTACTTCAGGGAACAGTGGGAAACATTATCATGGTTTAATGAGAGGCAACATGGATTTCGGAAAGGTTACTCATGCAAGAGTCAGATGCTATCACTTTTTCAAGATATTAGCGAATCGTTAGACGATGGAGTTTCAGTTGACGCCGTAGTTATAGATTTTGCGAAGGCATTTGATGTAGTGCCGCAAGACATGCTACTCCATAAATTAGCTTCGACGAATATTGATAGAAGAGTAAATATATGGATCCAAGAATTTTTGACAGTTCGTTCCCAGATAGTGAAAGTTGAAGGCTGATACTCGGATGAAATTACCGTAACGTCGGGTATCCCTCAGGGCAGCGTAATCGGAACTTTGTTATTTTTGGCGTTTATAAATGACTTACCAAATGGGATTCGCAGTGACTGTCGATTGCTTGCGGATGATTGTGTAATATATCTGAGCTATGCAAGCCTGTCTTTAGACATTAATATGCATCTCTTCTACGTATATGCATCCCCTACCATTTGAAGCGCTCGCTAAGATGCCTTGGTTTGGCTAATGAACTCGAGATGGCAGCGCCTATCGGCATTACAAGCTAGGGTTGTGCCTTCTGCCGCTAGAGCGAGACATAGGTGTCTGCCGGCCCCGCCTCTTCGAGACACATTTGAAAAAGTATATTATTCTACGTCATTAAACAAAAGACTATATATGCATCATGCCGCCAAAACATTTTAATGGTGTCGTGTGAATATTATTTTGTTATGTACATTGTCGTAGTGTGTGGCTATTTGGATTGGTCCAATTAAAAATAACCTGGTGCATGTTGGGAGATCTTCTTCGCTTTTGTCCTCCACCTTGTGAATTATGACTTGGGACTGATTACTGGTTGAAGGAGGACGCAAAATCTGGATCTCGTCGGAGGACGAAGGCTTTGGCCCTCGTCTCCGCTAACTTGGGGATATATCCCGTTATTTGATGATATATGAAGAATATGGTGTGCAACTATCATCTGTGATATTCGTGAACGTGGTTTTTGGGCCTTAATATGGAGATATGATGTTTTGTGTGCATCACGACATGTTCAGCTGGCAGCCATCTCCTTTTTTTTGTGATATAAATCCTTTAAGGATATTTCATTAGTGTTGTAAATATTAGTGTCTCCCCAAAAGGCTTTATTAAGGTATGTTTTGACGTTTTATTTATTTTAAATTGTTGGAGCTCCATATTTTTCATTGTGTACTTGTGTTTTAGTTTTTTGTTCTGAAGGTTGACTTGGCCTAGATAAGTCACCTCTGAATATGTAAAATTTTGTTAAACAATATTAGTCCGTGGAACACTTCCGTTTTTCTTCTAATTTTATTATTTGGCGTCTGGCTACGGCGGTTTCTTCTTGTTATATTCTAGTACTGACCAGACTAATCAATTGAACAGTAGGCCTAATTTTGATCATTAGTCGATCGGTTTTTATTTTGATCCGTTGCCTTTTAATATACTATTTGATCTCGTAATGTCTACAGTTTTTTTATATCTTCCTGTTTTCTCACTGGAGAAAGTTTTTTTAATGAAAAATTCGGCGTTTGATGTAAATACGTACTGATATACCTTCAACTGTTCTGGTCGCCATGGTAACTTGTTGACAGGAGTGAATTGTGGGTTTTTGTTTCTGGCGTGTGTTTGAAGTGCACGTTCTTGGGTCATGGTGATGTTGTTTATCTTGTTTTGGTTTTAAATTATCCTTTGGTTTTCTTTTTTTGGAGTTTTCTATTTTTGTACTCCTGCGTTATTCTTTCGGTACCTTGTTTATGGTAAAGTATGCACTAATTACTTCTTTTTTTGATTCTCTGAGGGCCTCATGGTTCAGTTGAAAGTATGTCAGGTACATGTTAAGTGTTTAAGTTTTTTTGTGGCTTTTCCTTCTCTGACTTCAGGTAATTGTTAATTGGTATCGACCTTTAGCCCTGGTTTTTTTTCGCCGGTGAGAATTCTAGGGGAGGTTTTTAAGTTTTTGTAATTTTATGCTGGCTGATGCATTTTCTGTTCTCTGGTGGAGCTGTTAAATTGAGCATTAAATTTTCTTTAAAGCAAGCTACTGTTGTTGCATCATTTCGTCGGTGGCAGTTCTGTTAGTTATCGGGGGTTTTTCTGTAGACGAACCTGTGGGTTTTCTTCTTCTCCACCTTCTTCCACCTTTAGGTGTTCATCTGTTGGGGCATGTCAACTGACGGTGAGTTGCAGTTAGCGAAGCGGACCTCCGAAAAAAAGTAAGTAGGTCCATCCACCCTATCATTTCGGTAGCAGAGCGTGGTTGTTTATCGCTTCTGCAGCTATCCCCGCCCCCTTACCCGCAGGCTCGTTTATGAACCCTTCTGGTGCTGATAGGACGGTTACTGGTGGAATGTGTCATGTCAGTGTGCTTAATGTTATTTTATGTTAATCCTTGTCGTTTTGTTTGGTTTCATGTATGCCACTAAAAATCCATGTGGTGATATATGGAAGTGACCTGTTCCAAGCAATGTTTCTGTGCTGAATTATGTCCTATTAATGATGCAACATTCCCAATGAAGAAGTGGTTTAGTAAGTGATTGGCATGTATTCTTGGCATGGGAAATGTTGGTTTTTTGATATTCTGATAGCCTACATGCTGCGAGTGAAGGCATCGAGGAGCCCTGTCTGAAGCTGTTCGCCCTGTAAGTTGTAGCAATTTGTTGTATTTTAGCTTCCTGTTCTGTAGCGAAGCAAGGGATGACGTCTGCAATCCTGAGCAACGTTGTGAATGATTTTATTTGTCGAAATTTCAGGTGTCGAGGCAGTGTTGGTGTCTAAGAAGACTATTGTGTTCCTATATGTTTCCTTTGCATGGAGTTCTGTTGTGATATGCTGTCCTCGTGATATATTTATTATGGAACTGTCACGCCTACTGGTGTTATGGCGAAGTATAGTCCGATTAAAAGGGCTAAACTATGCAAATCAGCGCTCCCTATGTCCCTACTGTGGTGCCAAGAGGCACATTTAACGTGCATGTCACTATTTATTTGCTAGGAATTCTTCCCAAACTTATTCAAGGTAAGTATTTGTTTTGAGGTGTTTCTATCTCAGTGTGCGGTTTGTAAATGTTTTTTAATACACTCACATTATGTTGCAATCGTGCTGGGATGAGTGTGTATTTTGTGCAAATCGTGTCTGTGTGTATGTGGTAACGTTAGATTTTGATTTAGATTTGTAGGGTGGGGTAATTCAGGCGTTGTTGTGTTTGCAAAAGTAGGTCTAGGATCGTATTTTTAGCCTATTTTCAATTTTGAAAAAATAGGCTTATGAGATCACCTTTTGTCCGTGTGTGAGTGCGTGTGTGTGTGTGTGTGTGTGTGTGCGTGTGTGTGAGGTGTGTGTGTGTGTGTCCCTAATAAAATCTAAACGGCTGGAGCGATTTCAATGAATCTCGGTAAGTTCATAGCACTATTCCAGGCAACCTCGACCGTGTCCTTCAAATGTTGTTACGTCTCACCAATCAAACATGGCGGCTGTGCGAAATATTTCACTAGCATTCAATATCTCCGAACCTATTGCCGATATCGCCCTGAAATTGTGTGTGTTGATAAAGGGCACTACTAGAAGTTCAATTATGAGACTACAAAACCAACATGGCGGTCAAGCGAAATTGAGACTTTTAAATAGGCATTTCTCACGATTTAACTATCCAAACATAATGAAACTTGGTACAGCAAATGTTTATACACATTGTAATGCAATGGAGTCCAATTTAGTTCAATTGTTTACATATCCTCAAAATGGCGGCTGTGCGAAATATTTCACTGACATTCTATATCTCCGAAACTATTACAGATATCATCATGCAATTTTGTACGGTGATAAAGGGTACTGATACAAGTTTACCTTTGTATATTTCATAAACCTGTAAAGTACAAAACGAACATGGCGACCAAGCGAATTTGAAATATTTTAATAGACTTTTCTCGTGATTTAACTCTCCGAGCGCAGTGAAATGTGGTACAGTAAATGAGTTTGCAGATTGTAATGCACTGCCATCTAATTTAATTCAATTGTTTACATAACCTCAAGATGGCGGCTGTGCGAAATTTTGAAATTTAGTTTTTATTCTTGTGTCGTAATCATGCGATCGAAGTGAAAGTTTGAATAATGAAGCTAGGCAATAATTATCCTTGAATGGTACATAACTCTATGGCCTATACATATAACAATCCTAAATGGCGAGCTTCCGAAATATTTAGACGGTTCTCAATATCTATGAATCTTTTACAGCAATTAAACTGTTTTTTTTATGTTCATAGAGACTATGAACATATGTTCACCTATAGGACTTTCAGTAACCTGGTGAGCACAAATACAACATGGCGGCGACGCGAAGTATAAATATTTAAATGGACGTTTCTCGCGAATTAACTATCCGAGTGCCGTGAAACGTTGCACGTTAAATGCTTATACAAATGTTGATCCACTGGCCTGTAATTTATTTCAATTGTTTGCATAATCACAAGATGACTGGTGTGCGTACTTTAAAATCTCGTTTTTACTTCTTGTGTTCTAGTCATGCGATTGAAGTTTGAATACCACACGTACACAATAATCTTAATGTAATTGTACAAAAATAAAAATCCATCATGGCGACCATATGAAATATATAGACGGTTCTCAATATCTACGAATCTGTTACAGCAATTAAACTGAAATTTTCTATGTTGATAGAGACAATTAACATGAGCAGGATATATGAAAATAGGCTGTATAGTTCTTCACGGAACTACTTGTTATTAGTTGCTTTCCTTGTAATTTAGAAATAAACCTAATATGTAGGTGTGTTTTACGTGGAGATATCTACTGTCTGGGCTTAGCTAGGTTAGAAGTATGGGATTCTGTCTTGGTTTGATCCCTGGGCAGGTTGTATATAGGACTTGCGCGATCCGAAGAGCGTAGGTATGGGACTAAGCTGGACGGTGACGTGCGAGCATGTGTCATGTAATGTAATTGTCTGGGTATTGTGTTTTTAATTGTATTTGTTTGTGTCATGATGTCTCTACGACTACATAACTTGCATATTTGAGTATTAATGGGAATTACTTTTGTGGGTGGTTAAAACATATATCTCTCCGCTATTTGTGTATGTTGTGCGATGAATATTTTGTGGTGAATATGAGGGCTCAGTTCGTGAACAGCCATAATGTAATGTGTTTTCCGGTTAGTTAATTAATATAGGGTCTTCAAAATTTACTGGGGTTAAATTTCTGTTGAAAATTGTGGTCATCAGCTTCTGTAAGTCAGCTTGTTTTGCGTTTTAATCTCATAATCTGTTGTTGCTGGAAATCAGGGTCATCAGTTGCCTCTTGTTAACTGTAAATCGCATAGGCCTTCCTTTTTAGTTCATGCTATGGCAATCACGGTCATCAGCCACTGTAACTTAAGTAAAATTTTCTGCTTTTGACTGGTAATTCTAATTTTTTTTCTACTTAAATCGTTAGGAATGGTGCGTTAGTGTTCCCTGTTAGCCTCGTCTTTCGACAAGAGCGGCTTGTTTCTCATCTAACCGTATTTTCGGGCCATGATAGGCATACTTTGGTTGTACGTGTTCGTGTCTTAAACCTGAACGAGGAAACCTCATTTTTACCTCCTGTACTGTTGAACTTAGTTCTTTTTATATTGGATTTTTCTCACCCAGGTGAATTTCAGCTGAATAGTCATCGGGTGTCGAACCTCAATTTCGTTCCTTGTGTTAGTGTACTGGTGGTTTGTTTTCTGCGCTGCCATTTCCCCTTCGTTTTTTGTCGTTTCTGTAACGGTGTTTTTTATTTCTCATTGTCCCCATGCCAAGCTATGTGTGCGATCACGAACCAACAAATGTAGATGCATACATGTCAGCTTAATTAATTTTCTTTTTCTAAGCCCTAAGGCAAATAATATATCCAGTGTGCATAAAACGAGGTGGAGAGATTTGTAATGAAGAAATGGTACCATAAATTTGTAAACTGATATTTTGTATTTTACCCTTCAATGGTTCCTAGGATGCCGACTCTAGCTCGGGGTAATGGTCTGTCCGGTGTGGCTCTAACTTAATTTGAACACCCTAGGGATATCGTCAAGGATCACAGGAGGCTTAACTTAAAATCAGTATGTCAGAGAACTCATAATATAAAATAATGTATTCACAAAGATCATCTCCCACTTGCTCCCATCCACAGACAATAAAACAACAAAAATATACTCCCTTAAATAATTCTGAACACAAAATCAAATTGTAAAAGGTAAATTATAATCACACTGGCTGAAACCAGGAAAAGAAAATAATCAAATTCACTGCAGTCCACTGCTTCATGTTCAAAAAAGAAAACGTCAACAGACTTAATTCATCAAAACTATGGTCTGAATAACCCAGCCATTCTGTCAAAAAAATTCGCACTCATGTTTATAATTGCAAAATTGTTTTTTGGGGTTCGGAATTGCTTTCTCGTACAATCATCATTCTTCCTCACAAGAGTCAAATGATGAAGGCAATAGACTTATTCTAGGCCACAGACATGTGTGCATGTTCTAGCTTATAAACAATTAACTCACTCAGAGCTATGACTGATAATTACGGTAATCCAAAACAAGTCAAATACATGAAGCATCAAATAAACACACTTCGGTGGCCGATGCCCCGTTACTTTTAATAAACAAACAACTATAATGAATGCACTCAAAATGATATCCCAATACATGACTTCGCTTCCTGAAGCGGTACAAAAAAGAAAACAAACCCTGGGAAGCTCAACTACCTTCCCTCTCAAAAGAAAACAATACCATCCAATGTGGTTTCCCGACCTTATGACAGACACCCTCACACCATAATAAACCAGCTGGGCGAGCAACGACCTTTGCTGCTCCTTTCAGAATTCAGACGGCTGACCACAATCTTTATACCTGCTTCCTATGACTGCCTTGGGCTCGAGCTGTACAGTTACCTTTCCGACGGAGCTATAGTGCACTCCCATCAGACAATGAACTCAATCATTTCACTTACCAATTATATCATCGTAGACTTGCGGGAATTTCGCCTCCGCTATTAATTCAATTACCATTTATATCATCGTAGATTCGCGGGAATTTCGCCTCCGCTATTAATTTCACTTACCATTTTATATCATCGTAGAACAGGGGAATACCACTTCCGTTTTTAATTTCAGCTCAACCCAGGATCAACTCTCAACCTTTTCTGAATATTATATTATCATCCAGCCATTCCATCTTACCTTTCTTTACCTTGGTGTGCTCATCAATACCTTAATTACTGTTCACCTAATTCCAGTGTCACTACTGGTCTTTTTCACAATGTCAAGCAATCTCCCCCATATTAGCTTTTACGTTATGGTCGTGCGTAAGCACTATCAACCCAATTATTCCCTTAAATGTGCATTCAGCAGAGTTACTGACACCCTCAAACAAAGCACAATTAAACAAGATTTGATGCTCATATACGAATCTTACATTATAAAACACAAAAAAATCATAAATGACAAATATACACAGATTTACACAAAACATGCCTGCTGTGCACAAAATATCTATTTTATCATAATTGCTTATGATAGAGATAAACTTATCCGATTCCCATGATGGGATGCGTTATGGCAAACATGCCCCATGCAATATCTACTTATCTCGTATACATCATGATGGTGATGATCTGGACCTTGATATCAGTCTTCTGGATCAATTGGTTCATCTTGCAAGGAGGAGAATTTTACACACGGTTTCCAAAAGAAAATTCACCAAAGCAAAGGTCCACTGTGATTCATTATTATTATTATTACAATGCACGGTTCTCGCGTATGTAGCTCCTACTTTCTACAGCTATCATCAACCTACTCAATTCAGCTAATAGTCCATAGCTTACTATCTCACTGACTTTGATGCTAATAGCACGTGTGGCTATCTCTATCATATAACTGTTTCGTACTGTCAACGATATGCACACTCGCGATACTGTTCCGATTCGCACTCGCGAATACTTAGCGATATTCAAAATGTCCCAAGATAGAACTGCTTATCCTTATAAAATTTTCTTAATTTCAGGACGCGGCGATCATAGGCTCGCGTCTCTGCAATGCTCAAAGTAGAACTTGTAAAATTTCTGTTAATGTTCTAACGCAACGGTCGTGGGCTTGCGCCTCAGCAGCGCCCCAAATAGAAAACATATAAAAAATGTCAATATTTCAGACTGCAACGACTGTGGGCTTGCGCCTCTGCAGCCCCCGAGTAGAAACTGTATTCGCTGCGTCTCCAGCTATTATTTATGTGATTTGTCGTAGAAGTACTCGGAGTGGGGAGCTTTTAGAATTTATTTCTATAATAACACTCGCATGAATATGTAAATTAGCTCCTTCGAACGTCCTCATTTTCAATGTCTCATGGCTTCTTTTAATCCAAAATCCGATCGCTGGATCCTCAGATAATGAGCTCCGTAATTCCCTTCATTGTTCCTTAATTTCCCTCGCTGCTATTGGTGGTTTCAAATCCACCCCCTAATTTCGTTTTAATTCTGGCAAAAATCACAGAATGACTCAATTCAAATTTTGAAGATACTTCTGAGAGGCTGGGATTGTCCCCTATACGATGGTGTAATTCCTGTTTCTGCATTTTAATTACTGCTCCAATTTCTCTCAAATGGGCGGGGTTTATCTAGTAAGTGATCGTTGAAATTTTCGTATTTACCCGCTTGGTTGAATAACTACGTTCTATTTTTTTAATAGGGTAACTTACTTTCTGGATGCACCTCGTACACAAAAACACGAGCCCCTCAAATAAAGCTCAATTTCTCATCAAGGATATGTCATCCTGAGCCTATTTCAAGGACTGAATCGACTACGGTTTGAGATAAGAATCACTTGAGCAGTAATAAGCCTCACACGAACCCAACGTACGAGCCTTCAGGCAGAGGGAAACATTTTATTATCTACAAATTAATTATCTGACATTGTATTGTTTACAAAAAAATATTATGTTCCTGACATCTCTTTTGTGTGTCTGACAAGCAAACAAGGCAGCTCGCATCAGGAAGGGCTTCAGCAGCAGGTGTACAGTATGTAGGTCGCACTGCAGCAAATATATGTAGCACAGGTGGATTTGTCTGGTGCTTGGGTGATATATGAATGTCATACAGCTCGCTTCAGCTAACCAGTCTACTCTATATACCTTCTCTCCTCTCTCATACTATCGTTCAGTTCTCACTCCCCTTCCCCTTTACTGCTCACAGATCTGGTTTATATATTGCAGTCGAATCCACACAGTCACACACACACATTGGGGCTGCCGGATAATAACAAGTCCAATACAGCACTGGCTCTTGAAATCCAACTCAAAGTCGTTTCGTGTTACTTATTTTGTTCACGAGGGCCGACTTCAAACACATACAGTACACACCCCCCGCTTCATACTCTTAACCTCATACCACACACGCACCCACCCACACACACACACTAATGTATCATGCTATTATATTTCAAATGTATAGAATTCTACGCGCACTGATATAATGCTAACTTTATCTTCGCTAATTCCCATTTCTATCTCTAAATTGCTTTCGAATAATTCATAGTCAAGTTACGATTATCGTGGAATGTGGAATGGAATGTTCATAAAATTAAAATCGTATGCAATAGAGATACCTCGGAGTTACTTTACAAACAACATTATCATCCTTCAACTTCCATGTTACAGAGAGAGCCACTGCAGCAATAAAAGCCATGCATCATATCCAACAACCAGAGCGAATCTCAATAGCCACTGCATTAACACTGTTCAAGACTGCTATAGCACCAATAGCAACCTTTGCGACAAACTAACAATCACAAATTTATCAACAATTGAGAAGGTCAAAGCCCGTTACCTAAAACGGATTCTAGGGGTAGGGAAGTCAGCACCATCGAGGCTAACATATGTGTTAACAAAAGAAACCCTGTTCGTTGAGGACATAAGAGCACAATTCTGACTACCAAGTACTAAGGCTTATGAAAAGACACTACACCTGTTAAAAGAGAAAACTAATGCCATATGGCCCGAATTTTACTCAACAGTCGCCATGTCATCATCGGAATGGAAGCAGCCAAATTATGAACTTAGACACATAGTCTACTGACAAGATTTTCAACGCACGGCTTTCATCACGAGCTATGTCAGAACCTAAGATTTCATCAACCGGAAGAATCCTGCGTGTGCAAATTGTGCAATGAACATTGTGAGCAATATCATGCACAAAACTGCCCAAACAGGACAATCTCAATAATAGGACTATAGTGCGTCTCTACCTTAAAAGACAGTACGCATTAAATGGGGCGCGCTGATGCCAGATCTACTGCTTATACAAAGTTCTGCAAGGGCGGGGCACATGATGTAATATAACTCGTGTACAGGCGTGCTTTTACGCAAAACTCGGGAAATCTCCAAAATATTTGTTTGTTGTATATAACTGTAGCTCATACCTTGCAGCGAACAACGCTACGATATTTAGATATGATACGCCGAACCTCAGAGCGCGAGTTTAATGCACATATTATAACAATTTATATTTTTCAATTATTCATGAATATGATAATATTTTAATATGTTATTCCCGGGATGAACAAAGGCAAACTACGGAAACCACTTAGAGGATGGCTGAGGTAAGAATCGAACCCGCCTATTCTCAGTTTTGTCTCATGAAGTTGAGTACACCCGTTCCAGCCCTCAGACCAGATTTTTTTTTCTGGCGGAGCCGGATTCACACCTGGGCCTCCACGGTGACAGCACGTTGACAGCCAGGAATGCTAGCCACTACGGTACGCAACGAGGCGGACAATTTATAAAGAACACAAGGACCACTTCATTTCACAGTTTAACTTCACACCATCAGTCGGGGAGATACTCGCGCCTGAATACACAAACTTACGCAGCGTCAGCGCTGGGCGGGAGGAGTAAGTGCGATAAATTATGAATGCTATCTGATATCGAGCTCGGGTTTGTTTTAAAAACTTTTTCACATATTAATGAACATTTCTTCTCGCTTAGTCACCAACGTAAAGTCAATAGCAAAAAAGTTTGTCGCTACGTGACTTTCCTGTGATACCATCTCAGATTTTTCAAGTAACATTTAAGAAAAAAAATCATAACTTTCTTACTATGAAAATAATTACTGCCCTGAGAAATAGAGTATCTTCTACCAACATCAGGCAATCTAAAAATAAATTCTTGATCTGTTGCGATCATTAGTTCATTATCTATGGCGTGATAAGTTTTATATCTGCAAAAATATAGATTCGCGCTAAAATATCGTAATTGTGAAAATTGGGCCATGTATTAATTATTTATGGCTTTTATTTTTACATCATCATAAAGAGCGGAATATTCTCTATAAGACCACGCAAACAGTTTCTTAGATTTGTCACTTTCAATTATTGGGAAATGGCAACATCGCCGGGGTGGAAGAGGACGAAGCTAATTGCAGGACATAGGAGTGCGAGTGAGAGGCAACTACTACATTTAATTCCATACTGTCTTTTAAGGTTGAGACGCTCTATAAGTCAAGAATAATTTATGTACCATTATGCACATTGTGCGCTTTTCTTAATAATTAATAGAGATACATTTCTTTATAGAGGGTCATAGCCAAGTGTATAATAAACAATTCTCGTGTATTCCACGATGCATGGGCTGATAATTTGAATCGTTATTGAGAGTTTATTTGCATTCATTGGGTCCATGTTTCATACTGTATATTTTTCTGACTACAAGTAAATAGAGAACTTTTTTGCTTACTTGAAATACCAAAACACATTCAGGAAAAATATAACGTATATCAACTTTGCGGCAAGACATTTACTTATTTCAGTGTTTAACATTCTCCTCTGAAAACTTATTGTTTTAAGTATTTCTAAGCAGCAATAGTTCTGTAATTTTTCATTCACATCAGATTGAGCCGAAAGAAGGTGCAATTTGCTTTTTGAATATATTGTGAGACATCCTGTTCTGCTCCTCCATATTTGGCCGCTACACTGCCCCAAGTAAGTGAAGCTATCCACAGCCTCTATAGATTCATTCCTGAAAACAAATAAGTCGAGTTTATTGGTGTTAGTTCTTAAGGCCTTAATCTTCAATCTTTGTTTACATTTCCCCATGAGTTTCTGATGATAGTTTAATAGTTTCTTAACCTTTAACCTTCACTATTCCTGAAGTCTTGATGTGTTCAATAAAACATCATTCATTGCAATGCTAAATAAAGCTTTCAACTTGACAGAACAAGAGGATAGATCATTTATTATACTGACAGATCGACAAGCCGTCGAAAATTATATTTTAATGTTCTCTTGGCATTAAATTGGTACAAGTCATTCATCTTTCTCACTTCACTCTATGATGGTCTTCTCACCTTACTTCTTATTTTGCCCCACTTTGGGCGAACATTTGCAATGAGTAATGACCTTCTTCAAAATTACACATGATATCTCCACGTTGTGAAGTTCATTGTAACACAGCAAGGATAATCGTTATCATCTAACTACTGTATATGAGCTAATTATCCGAAATTTAAAAAAATGTAATCTGGTAAAATGAATATATTGCATAAGCTTTACAATGGCAAGGATTCCTGTCACGTACAGACTAAGTATTTGCCCCAACACACACCTGCATGGCAAATACATATGTGAAACAAACCCTTAGAAGGAAGATAGTGGTACAGATAAATAACTTACAGTTGTGAATACATCTCTGGAACAGGTCGATTACATCACTACTAATTCTGGTTTTACTTTTCCCAAAGAATCAGACCTGGCATTACTTGCTTTAGTATGTAAGGTCTAGCTGAATTCACACGAGTTTTAGGAATTTACTGTAATCTGCCGTCAGACGATTTCCATATCTCTGGCTCCACGAAACTCATTCAGGCTAAGATTAAACCCACTAGCAAGCCAGCCGTGTTGACCCATTGACATACTACCGTTAACACATACTCAGACCATTATGGAATTATCTCGGCTGAATGAGATAATATCTCCGCTCGACTACTGGAGGTTTCCGTGTGCATTAGTACAACTCGTATCTTGCGAGTTAGTATAGAGTATATTGAAATTACTGTTCGAGATTGTATAACTCACTACAATCAACAAACGCGTCTTCCAACATCACAGAGTGTCAGAACAACTCCACAAACTAATTCTGAGTAACTTCGCGTTCAGATAGCAATCCAAACAAACAGCAATATCTGCATTAAACTCTCCACGTAAACAAGTCAAATCCATTCAATCGTTATAAGCAATAAGTAGCTCGAAGAAAAACACTAATAACCTCGAGGACACACAATCAAAAAGATACGAGCCTTACAGTAGTCGCATATGATATGTAACATGTTATCCTACTATGAAATTGAAATGTATGTTAAGTCATCTGACATGTTATCCTACTCGTATACTACTCAGCTTGAACATTCTTAAAATATTAATTTACGCTCCGCTTTCATACTGGTACTATGATGAATGTATAGATTGAATTGGAGATATGCTACTGTCACACTTGCTTGAACAAATATCACATATTATATTGTAAATTAAGAGGAGGAATGAAACCATAGTCTCTAGCCTATCTATAGACTACTAGAAATAATGTTCAATACAATCAAATTTCCCAACTCCTGCTTGGTGAAAACTATTGTAATTAAAATTAGATAAATCGCAATTTCATGTAGATTCTGTTAAAATGACGCATAATGTTATGATAGATATAGTTTAAATCGATAATCTGGCAGCAAAAACATTTGCCGGGAATGGGGTTCGAACCCGAGACCTCCTGATCCGTAGACTAAGGGAATACGCCTACTTGACAGTAAATGGAATTCCTATGAAAGGCTAGCCCAGTTCCCGTATAAAAAAAATCGATGCTTGGCCGACTAGTTACAATGTTTCATTATTAAAGCATATCATCATTTAAATACTGATACGAAGATTTTGAACATGTGATTTGGGTTTCAATCAATTGACACCAGAGTTTGCATGAGCGTTTACCGTTCAGTATGAAAGTGTTGATCAAAGTTACTCGGGGGAGTGGATGGCCATCACTTTTATCCAGAGATTGGAAAATAGACTCTTAATAAATCATAATTGATTTCAGCAAATATGATATAATGAATATTTTTACACCAAAGAACGACAACTTGAAGATGATTTATTGTAGGAATATTCTTACAGGCACCTCCAAACCTTGAAGTAATCCGTATGTGATATGCATTCCACATGGCCGGCAGTGCGTTATGGTACCAATCTCCAACACCGCGCGCTTATTGTTTCCTCTTACCACTGCCAGCTGGATCGCATCTCTCCTGGATGCTTCTTACACACTTCCGTCCGATCCACTTCCGTCCCATTTTTCAAAATCACTCCCACAAAAATATCCAGAAACCGAGTGGAAAAATGTTACACATCAATAAATCAGCCCGAAAACAAGCAATAAATCAGCTTCAACAAATAATCGGAAAGCTGTCCATCTGTTCCACCTCATAAATACTCCTGGGCGTTGCATGACAATTTCCTGGGCCCGCAACCAATCGCCATGAGTCAGACGCTAACTGGGCGAGTCATTACAGTGGTGCCACATAGTCCAACGTGCTCTACCCTGCTCTTGACAGAGGTCAGAGCCTAGAATAGGCACGTATCTCCCTGTTTCTATAGATCTGGCTGATTGTGATATAATTGAGCAATTCACAGAGTCTCTGTGCCCAATGCAATGTTCAACCATTAAAAAATATATTTATATGCTACAATAAAATGACCTACTCCTGACGGGAATCATTGCAAACAGTTAATTAAATGAAATGATGATATGAAATAAAACAATGTGGCGTAAGATGATATGATGATACAAGACATGAAAGTCCACCCGTAATTTACAAAAACAGGTCGGGGGATAGCGGGTTTGGTTGCACTTGTGACTTGGTACAGTCACAACTCATGTAATGATGGCCTCTTTCTCTGACCTCGGGGCTCGTATTGATACTCCCGGATCCAAAGGTCCTGGTTTCCATTTGCGGCACTGGTAAGAAATATAATTCTTGTCTGAGGGTTGTAACGGGGTGCACTCAGCCTCGCGAGACAAAACTGAAAAGAGGAAGGTTCAGTTTCCACCTCAGCCATCCTAGAAGTCCTTTTACGTGGTTTAACCCGTCAACTCCATTCAAATCCCGCAAAGGTGCCTTGTTTATAAATCTCGATGCACTGACCCCAATTCAAGACCTTAAAATAAAAGTTAAACACATACAACAGTCACTACAAAAACATACGTTATGAGACAAATTCAACGCACACGTTTACAAGTATAGACGGCCCATGACCAAATTGTACCAAGCCCCTAAAAAGAATTAACAAATCCCGAGGTGTAGCCGTGTTAGTTAAATCGTGCACTATGGCCACGCGGGCGGCTGCAACAAGTCCAAAGATCACAGGTTAGAATCCCGGCGATGATAGTGGCTATCAGGAGTGTGATATTTCCCGTTTTTTTTCTACACTCTCTCCAGGGAAATGCCGAGATAGTACCTTACTTCAAGTTCCTGGGCGCCTACCCCATCCTTGTATACCACTCCATTCATCACATGAATAGAGGTTAGCAGACAAGTCCAATACACACTTACCTACACAAGACAGATGACTAAGATGTCTTCAGAGCACAATGTACGTTTCAAATATGCTTATGCGCTTGCCCTAGTTAAGCACAACTGGTCTAGAATTATAAGCGAGGCAGTTGAAATTCGTAAAAACCGCAATAACTTTAACAGAGACTCTGGATATCAGCTAAGTGACACTTGGCTGCCAGTTATTAAAGATCTGTGAAGATAGTTCCTCTCAGTTCTTCGATTTCTTCACCAAATTCAAATTGTACAGTTTCCTCTATGGCTACAGGGCTAAGATTCGACCTCCTTTGTTCGTCACTGGAGGAGTTTCCACCTGTTTATTCTCCAAGGCCTGTATGATGTTGGGTACCGTACAGGTACACTTTCCTTTTGTTTCTGTTTCCATATACCCATCCATCCCCCTCCCGCAAACCCACCCCCTCCCCCACCACGCCCTTTCTCCTTATTTGGACATCCTCATTCTTCGAGGAGTCTCAATTTTCCAGCGCCCCCTTTACCTTCTCCTTCCTTACCACTCTGCCCGCCGTTCCATTTAATATGGGGCGCGTTTTTCTACCAAGGTCCATACAGTAGTTTCTGGCTGCACTCTGGTGAAGAACAGGGGAATTTATCTAGTTTTTCTAAGCTCATTGACACACGTTCCTTGGCCACATTGTTTTAATTATGTTGAAAAAGGAGGCCAAGTTCCTTTAGAAACGTTTAGAATTTTAAATATCCCAAAAGCATTAATAATTTAAATAACAAATTAAAGTTTTGGGGAACTAATCGCAATTCTACGCAGATAAAGCCTACAGACACAGCAGTTAGGAGGGATGTCAAACCCTGTTATATTGTTTTGTTGTACAACTGAAATTAATCTATTAAAAGTACCAGCCTATTAATACACTCACCACTACTACGCAACAATAAAACAAATGCTACTCACACCCAAGTACAAGAGGATATGTGACCACGATGTCGCAAGCCTAAATTGTTTGACATTATGAAAACGATAGTTTAGTGCTTTTCAGTCGGTCAACACGAATGTACCAAAAAGGGCTTAATAAATACACTAGGATGACCAGTTTCGATCGTCAAGCTATCATCATCAGATCCATTACACTTCGGCTATAATATCTATGTTTGAAAATACAGGTGAAAATATGTACAATATGTACAATTATTTAGTTGCCGTATTGGTACTGCAACTGTCAGTGTATGCTAAATGCAGTATATATAATGTTAGGTGAAATGCTAAATGGTGATAGATATCCGGAGTTTGTATATTTGGAGTGATTTTATGGTTGTAAAAAATCAACTATGGTTAAACTGTAATAATACAGGCTATTACTTATCTAGTTGTCCTCCTTGCTGAAGCTACGCGCAGTTTCGTGTTCACTGTTACTCCAGGTGTGGTCGACTGAGATGGGCTGTTATCTCAACGACACTGGTTTTTCCCTTTCTCCCCTCTGCCCATATGCGCTGTGCGGAGTCAGTGCGATGTGTTTATGTGGGGTGTTGCCAAAACTAGATAGATGTATGTTATTGAATGAGGTGGGTCTACAACTATGGATTCAAACCCCATCAAATTTTGAAAACGATTGGAATAAAGTACAAGGACAGGAGGGTGATCTACAATCTATACAGAAACCACACAGCGGTCATTCAAGCTGAAGGACATGAAAGAGAGGCTCCTATTCAGAAAGGTGTAAGGTAAGGCTGCAACTTATCACTTTCCAATCTATACATTGAACAAGCAGAAGGAAATTGGAGGAAAATTTAAAGTGGGAGTGAAGATTCAAGAAGAAATGATTTCAACTCTGAGATTTGCTGATGACATCGTCATTTTGGCCGACACGCCTGAGGATTTTAATGAATTTTTTGAATGGTATGGACTCCGTCTTCAGGAAAGAATTCATGATGAAAATCAATAAATATAAAACAAAAATATTGGAATGCAGCCGAAATAAATCAGAAACCTCTATGGAAATCAAATTGGCAGATGAAAAGCTAAAGGAAGTAGGAGACTTCTGTCACTTAGGAAGCAAAATAACCAGTGATGGACGAAGCAAAGAGGATATAAAATGTAGGTTGCCTCAGCAAGGAAAGCATTTCTACAAAAGAGGAATCTGTTGATATCGAATATAGATTTAGGTATTAGGAAGTCATTTTTGGAAGCCTTTGTCTGGAGCGTGGTGCTCTATGGAAGTAAAACTTGGACTATTGGTGCAGCAGAAAAGAGGGGAATTGAATCGTTTGAAATGTGGTGTTACAGGAGAATGATGAAGATGAGATGGGTAGGTAGGGTTACAAACGAAGAGGTATTAAGACGAGTGGGAGAGGAGAGATGTTTCTGGCGATTGCTAATCAAGAGAAGAGATAGGTTGGTAGGACACATACTAAGACACTCTGGAATAGCAAGCTTAGTTATGGAAGGAAGAGTCGAGGACGAGAACCGTAGGGGTAGGCCAAGGTTAGAATATGTTAAAAAGATTGCCTCGGTTGTAGGGTGTGGTAGTTAGATAGAGATGAAAAGATTAGCTCAGGACAGGGAGGCATGGAGATTGGCATCAAACCATTCAAAGACTGAAGACTCAAACAACGACAACTACAACATTACACAAATACTACTCACACCCAAGTACAAGAGAATAAGTGACCACGATGTGGCAAGGCACTACATTAAACGGCAACAATTATAATTATCGAGTACCCGGGGTTGTACCGGACATTGGCAATGGTTTCTCGAAGAGGAAAATGTTGTGAATCTCTGCTGTAAAGAATATCGAGCACACGAACTCGATGACCCTGCTTACAAAGGCACTTCTCGCCATTTGTGCTTTGGCCGAAGAACTTGTAAAGCAATTTGACTCTCCACCTCCTTACATAAGTAATTGGCCTCTGGTGGATCTTCTATAATCTGGTTAATTAACTGATTACAAGGGGCTCGCTCCCTGCTTTTGTGAAGACGTGATTAAAACAGTCAAGAAAAAAATCATATTCATGGAAGATGTTTGGCTCTACGTCCAAGTTCTTAGACGTCGGTACCATCTGTTGCACGCTCGCGCACGTCTTGTTCCATTGTGCCACTGTCCTGCCCACTCGCACACTGTGCGTCGCGTCAACTCTCCCCTCGTTGTCATGGTTACCAATGGCTTGTAGGCCTATCTGACCGCTCGCACCGCATTGCTACAAGGATCATAAGTTTACATCAGAATGGTTGGTTGGTTCTTAAGTTCAGGGGCTGCGACAACGCGGGCATGTAGCCCCGTGTACTTTGGGTGTGTGTAGAATCTGTCTGATAACCGGTGTTAATTGTGATGACTGCATTAGTGTGTGTTATCTGTTTTTTAATTTAAGTACAGACTGTAACTTAGAATTTTTCAAATAGTTCCTACTTTCGCCGCCAAGCGCCAACGTCAACGACTACTGGGCCAAGTTCAGAACTTAGCTACTAGACTCCACCGCAGTCGGCTCTTGGCAACGAACGTAGAAACCTAAGAGCGTTGTTTACATTCTTAACCTATCCAATTTAGCTTCACACAGGTGCAATTATTGGAAGGTTCTTGAACATGCCATAAATTTATGACATGGGACCGCCGGCTTTACTTCCCCTCCGAAGGAAGGCATACTGAGGGATTTTAACGCTCTTAAAAAATCCGATGGCTTCGGCCGGGTTTGAACCCGCTATCTTGGGCACAGAACCTCAGCATGCTACCGACTACGCCACCAAAGCCTTACATCAGAATTATAATATGCACTAAAACGTTGGTTGGTTGGTTCTTCAGTTTAGGGGCTGCGACAACGCGGTCATGTAGCCCCGTGTACTTTGGGTGTGTGTAGAATCTGTCTGATAACTGGTGTTAATTGTGGTGGCTGTATTAGTGTGTGTTATCTGTTATTCAGGTAAGGACTGCAGACGATCACCTTCAAGTAGTTCCTACTTTTGTTACCAAATGCTACCGTGAACGGCACCTAGCCAAGGGCTTGGCTTCTACGAGGCACGTCCAGAAAGTAAGTTCCGTTTGGTAATAAAATTAACTTGTGTACAGATACAGAAAAAATATTTATAGCACAACATTCTTCACTTCTTAAACTACTTTTCTACATAACTGCCGAACTTTTGCAGGCATTTGTCATAGCGTGGCACAAGTTTTTGGATACCTTCTTCATAGAAGTTTGCCGCCTGTGTCTTCAACCAGTTGGAAACAACTTGTTTCAGCTCGTTGTCATTGTTGAAGTGTTGACCGCCAAGGAAAGACTTGAGATGTGTGAACAGATGAAAGTCACTAGGAGCGAGGTCAGGGCTGTACGGAGTGTGTCGAACACGTCCCAGCCAAATCCCTGTAGGCGGTTTTTCGTCACATTTGCAGTGTGTGGTAGTGCGTTGTCGTGAAGAAAAACAACACCTTTTGGCAGCAACCCTCGGCGCTTATTCTGTACAGTATTGCGCGGCGCAATTTCCTAAGTGTCTCGCAGTAAGCATCTGCGTTGATTGTTTGACCACGCGGTAAGAAATCAATGAGTAAGATGCCTTTCCAGTCCCAGAACACTGTGCACATCATTTTCCGAGGTGTCAAGATTTGTTTCGGCTTAACCTTTGCTGGGGATGAAGTGTGCCTCCATTCCATTGATTGCCGCTTTCTTTCAGGAGTGTCGTAAGAAACCCAAGTTTCAACTCCTGTGACAGTTTTTCGGTAACAATTTCATGAATTAGTGATCGTGAGATTTGGGGAAATTCCATAGCGAGAGCACTAATTGTAAACCTGCGGTTTTCCGGATCTTGTCATCAATCGCGTGAACCAGTCCTTCTGTAACCAAAGATGGATGCCCTCTTCGTTCTTCATCGTGCACTTCACTACGTCCTTCATTGAACTGTCGGACCCATCTTCTCACCATTGAATCACTCATCGCATTTTGTCCATACACTTCGCAAATTTGCCGAAAAATTTCAATTGGTTTCACTTTCCTAGCATTCAGAAAACGAATCACAGATCTGATTTCACAAGCGGCGGGATTTTCAATCAACACCGACATTGTACGAGTAAACATGCACAACAACGCGTACGTGGCTGACAGCGCTCTCCAAATGGCGCACGTTTCTTCTCCTTGATACAGAGCGTCTGCCACGCATTTGCGGAACTGCGCTGCAGCGGAACGTACAACTGGTTGAAGACACAGGCGGCACACGCCTATGAAGAAGGTATACAAAAACTCGTGCCACGCTACGCCAAATGCCTGCAACATTTCGGCAGTTATGTGGAAAAGTAGTTTAAGGGTTGTAGAATTTTGTGCAATAAATATTTTTTCTGTATCTGTACACAATTTAATGTTATTACCAAACGGAACTTGCTTTCTGGACGTACTTCGTATATGCCACTACAACCGGCACCTGGTGGCGATTGTTGGAACTTAATAGAGCGTTAATCAATCTAACCTACAAATTTTTCTTCACACAATTGTAGCCTACTTAGTGGAAGGTACTTTTGCATGCCATAAATCTATGACTTGGGCCCGCCGTCTTTACTTCCCCTCCAAAAGAAGACATACTGAGGGGTTCTTAACGCTCTTAAAAAATCCGACGACTTCGGCCGGGTTTGAACCCACGATCTTGGGCATAGAACTCAGCATGCTACCAACTACGCCATTTTTTTGATTAGCTCTCTACAGAATTACAGAATTTTCAGATATGATAAATACCATACTATTACATCACAAGAAAATCCAGATAGTGTCCATATTTATCGTACAATTGTCCACTTTCACTAAGCTTCCAACGCTCTTTCTGCAGGTGATACATGAGATCCAGGAACGAGAAATGTTGACCATTGTCCATCACGAAGTGTACATATTGGCCCATGATCCACACAACGGCAGTCTGTTTAATTTTGGGGAAGGCGGTCACCGACAAACGAATCAACTTCCTGTCATCAAGGTCACCCGTGGGCACATTTAATAGTTGACATACGTTTCCCTCACACCACAGCCACGTGGAGGCAACTCGCGTGCATGATGTGAAGCGGTGTATCGCCGTATCAGTTTGACCACATATAGTACACCATGGGTAAGCTTCAAGACAGATGGTATATCGCCGTAGAGCCGTTGGGATGAGATCGTTGAGGAAGATAAAAACCTGGGAGTGTACAGCAGAAGAAATGGTCATAGCCCCAAAATGTTTTCCAAACAGTGGGCCAATGGACGTAGAGGGTGGTGGCCTCGATTCGCGGTTTGGAGTGTACCACTTGCCGCAACATGTTATAAATACTTTTCGTCGTTGTACCAGTCCCAGAAGGCATATGGCGAACAGTTTCCAGAAGGTGCTGTTGATGGTCCCTAAAAATCTTCGGCAAAGCTCTATCACAACCACGGGCTGTGTTTCGAATATCTTTGTATAGCGCTTTCGTAAAAGTGTCATGTTGGGAAAGGATGGTGATATCGTTCTTGCAGAGGAGTGCCGTGAGCTGTTAGGCCTAGCCCGCCTTGCCGGGATGGGAGATACAACTGTTCCCCTTGTACTCGAAACAGAAATCCTTGCCATATAAACCAACCTGTATATTGTGGTGTTTGAAGCCATATTTTCAGTGTTGCCTTAATAAATAAGAGTTTAGTGCTTTACAGTCGGTCAACACGAATATACCCAAAAGAGATGGGTTATGCCCTAATCCTGAAATAAATTACATGAGATTAATAAAACACTAGGATGACCAGTTTCGATCATCAAGCGATCATCATCAGATCCATTACACTTAGGCTATAAAATCTATGTTTGAAATACAGGTGAAAATATTTACAATATGTACAATTATTTAGTTGCAGTATTGGTACTGCAACTGTCAGTGTATGCTAAATGCAGTATATATGTTAGGTGAAATGCTAAATGGTGATAGCTATCCGGAGTTTGTACTTTAGAGAGATTATATGGTTGTAAACTATGGTTAAACTATAAAATTTTAGGCTAACTACTTATCTGATTGTCTTCCGTACTATAGCTACTCGCAGTTTTCGTGCTCACTGGAACTCACTGTGCGGTCGACTGCGGTGGTTATCTTAACGACTGGTTATTTCCTGCCATCTCCCCCCTACCCCTACGTGCTGGGGGAGCGATAGCGATGTGTTTATGTGAGGTGTTGCCAACCTAGATAAGATGTATGTTATTGAATGAGGTGGGTCTACAACTATTAAAGACCGTGGATTAGCCCTCGCCACGCGTGGAGCATTACCCATTCGAACTAAGCGTTGACGGTCTTATGAGGACGTCCCGGCACCTTTAATACTGCCGCGAATATGGGCCTTGGTTTATTGCAGAAGAAAAGTACATCGTACACCTGATCCAGATAACATTTACCTATTAAAAACCCCCTAATTTCCCCCCTTTTTTATCTAGCTTGGCTGTATCGCTAAATTGTGTCTTGTTTCCGACAGGGTGTGTTTTTTAGTAGCGTGAAGAGGGGTGAGCTCTCCATGAACGTGTGTTCATTTAGATTGTTGGGATTGTTTCGTTTGGCTAGGTGTATCTCGATTGCTTCCTTTATGTCAAGAGCTCTGCCTTTCGATTCGTGATGGATTATTTTAAGGTCCGACTCTATGTTGGTAAAGCTGTGCCCCGCGTTACACATATGTTCGCACACGGCTGAATGTGTTCCGTATCTTATCGCATTCCTATGTTCATTATAACGGGTGTCTACTCCTCTTCCACTCTGCCCGATGTAATTAGCTTGACAACCGGTGTCTTGGCACGTTATAGAATATACCCCTGACCTTGAATACGGGTCACATTTATTTAGATTACTATTTTGGAGGTGCCTAGCGGTTGTGTTTTTTGTCGTGAAAGATATCTTTATGCCTTGCTTTTTGAATAGGTTAGTGATTTTATATGTATTCGCATTCACATAGTTGAAACGCGCAATTTTTTTCTCATTACTGTCCAGTTTGGGAATCGTTTTATCTTTATTTTTATGCTTGGCTATAATTTGGTTTATTTTGCTTGGCGGGAAGTTGTTTTCCTTTGCTATTTGCTTAATAGTTCTTATTTCCTTATTATAGTTGTCTTTTGACATGGGTATGTTTAAAGCCCTGTGCACCATTGAATTGAAGCCCGCTAGTTTGTGCGTACTGGGGTGATTAGACTGATTGTCGATTGCATGCGAGGTTTGTGTTGCTTTCCGAAATATGGAATATGAAAGGTCGTTGTCTTTACGTTCAATAGTTATATCGAGATAATTTATTTTTCGGTCTATTTCGGATTCCTTAGTGAATTTGATAGAGTGGTGTAGGCTATTAATGGATTGGAGAATTGTTTCTTCGCTTGTTATTTCAGTATCGTAGATGCAAATTACATCATCTACGTATCTTTTCCATATTACTATTCCCTTTGTTGAAGTCTTTTCTAAGAACGCATTTTCTAGTGCATTGATGAAGATGTCAGCGATTAACCCACTTAGTGGCTATCCCATTGCTAGGCCTTCTCTCTGTGTGTATATTTTATTGTCGAATTGAAACACGTTTTGGGTGAGAACGACCCTCAGTAATCTCACAATCTCATCAGTTTCTTTCACCGAATTGTTGGATTTTAAGTTGTTTTCGATAGTGTTGATTGCTTCAATAATCGGAATATTGGTGTACATGTTAGTTACATCGAAGGATACTAGCCTGAAGTGGGTTAATCGCTGACATCTACACCACTCTATCAAATTCACTAAGGAATCCGAAATAGACCGAAAAATAAATTATCTCGTTATAACTATTGAACGTAAAGACAACGACCTTTCATATTCCATATTTCGGAAAGCAACACAAACCTCGCATGCAATCGACAATCAGTCTAATCACCCCCAGTACGCACAAACTAGCGGGTTTCAATTCAATGGTGCACAGGGCTTTAAACATACCCATGTCAAAAGACAACTATAATAAGGAAATAAGAACTATTAAGCAAATAGCAAAGGAAAACAACTTCCCGCCAGGCAAAATAAACCAAATTATAGCCAAGCATAAAAATAAAGATAAAACGATTCCCAAACCGGACAGTAATGAGAAAAAATTTGCGCGTTTCAACTATGTGAATGCGAATACATATAAAATCACTAACCTATTCAAAAAGCAAGGCATAAATATAGCTTTCACGACGGAAAACACAACCGCTAGGCACCTCCAAAATAGTAATCTAAATAAGCGTGACCCGTGTTCAGGGTATATTCTATAACGTGCCAAGACACCGGTTGTCAAGCTAATTACATCGGGCAGAGTGGAAGAGGAGTAGACACCCGTTATAATGAACATAGGAATGCGATAAGATACGGAACACATTCAGCCGTGTGCGAACATATGTGTGACGCGGGGCACAGCTTTACCAACATAGAGTCGGACCTTAAAATAATCCATCACGAATCGAAAGGCAGAGCTCTTGACATAAAGGAAGCAATCGAGATACACCTAGCCAAACGAAACAATCCCAACAATCTAAATGAACACACGTTCATGGAGAGCTCACCCCTCTTCACGCTACTAAAAAACACACCCTGTCGGAAACAAGACACAATTTAGCGACACAGCCAAGCTAGATAAAAAAAGGGGCAAATTAGGGGATGATTTTTAATAGGTAAATGTTTTCTGGATCAGGTGTACGATGTACTTTTCTTCTGCAATAAACCAAGGCCCATATTCGCGGCAGTATTAAAGGTGCCGGGACGTCCTCATAAGACCATCAACGCTTAGTTCGAATGGGTAATGCTCCACGCGTGGCGAGGGCTAATCCACGGTCTTTAATAGTTGTAGACCCACCTCATTCAATAACATACATCTTATCTAGGTTGGCAACACCTCACATAAACACATCGCTATCACTCCCCACAGCACGTAGGGGTAGGGGGGAGAAGGCAGGAAATAACCAGTCGTTAATATAACCACCGCAGTCGACCGCACAGTGAGTTCCAGTGAGCACGAAAACTGCGAGTAGCTGTAGTACGGAAGACAATCAGATAAGTAGTTAGCCTAAAATTTAATAGTTTAACCATAGTTTACAACCATATAATCTCTCTAAAGTACAAACTCCGGATAGCTATCACCATTTAGCATTTCACCTAACATATATACTGCATTTAGCATACACTGACAGTTGCAGTACCAATACTGCAACTAAATAATTGTACATATTGTACATATTTTCACCTGTATTTCAAACATAGATTTTATAGCCTAAGTGTAATGGATCTGAAGATGATCGCTTGACGATCGAAACTGGTCATCCTAGTGTTTTATTAATCTCATGTAATTTATTTCAGGATTAGGGCATAATCCATCTCTTTTGGGTACATTCGTGTTGACCGACTGAAAAGCACTAAACTCTTGCAACCTGTATATTTTGACAATTGGCTCTCAATCATTTTGGGAAGTGGGAAAAGTTGTGCGACATACCATATTTTTGAGAGCGCAAACACGTTGAGGACCGTGACCCGTTGCACAATATTGAGGTTTCTTTGACCAAATTGGATCAGCACTCCCCTAACTTTGGCAATGACCTTAGTCCAGTTTGCTTGCACTGTGTCCAGAAGCGATTGCTTCCAGGTAATGCCAAGAATTTTCACCTCATTTACTATCCGGAACCAGGGCTGCTTGGTAATCACTGAGTTAGTATTGAGCGGAAGCAAAGCAGTTTTCTGGGGGTTCGATTGTGCTCCAGAGGCGATATGGTAGAGCTGAAGGACGCTATCGATGTGGGAGATGTCTTCATTATTGCGGATCAATATTGATACGTCATCAGCATAGGCGCACATGCCAAAAACATGTGAGGACAGTTTGTAACCCTGTAGCTTCACCTGGGTAGTCCGAATGAACGATTCAAGGCCAATGACAAAAAGTAGCATGGAAAGGGGACATCCTTGCCTAACTGATCGTTGTATTGGAATCAGAGGGGAAAGAAAACCGTTGACGAGCACTCCAGACGTAGCATTACAATTTATCATACGAATGTAGTCAATAAGGATTGTAGGAAATTCAAAGTGCTGCAAGACCATGTACAAGTATTCATGACTGATGCGGTCGAAAGCTTTTTCAAGATCTAAGGTGAGAAAACTCATTGGCTCAGTGGGTAGCATTTTGGCTTTTATGTGTAGGTCCCATAGTATCGCTAAATTTGTTAACAGAGTTCTTCCAGGAATACTGCAACATTGTTCATTACCAATGATATCATGTAGAACTGTCTTCAATCGGCATGCAAGTACTTTGGTAAGGACTTTATAATCACTGCAGAGCAGAGTAACTGGTCGGAAGTCACCAACTGCCATGAGAGAGGATGTTTTTGGTATGAGTACTATGGTACCCTCGTGATGTGATTGACAAAGAGCACGACGTTGTAGAATGGTACGCAAGACGTGACAAAATTCTTTGCCAATGAGAGGCCAGAAGTGTTTATACAGTTCATATGGCAGTCCATCAATGCCAGGTGAGTGGTTATTTGGGAGGTGCTTAACCACAGAGTGAATCTCTTCATCCGTAATATCCGCGCTGAGCAGAGTTTTGTTGTCCGGAGATAGTTGGATCCTGCAAGATGAAAGCAATAGGGTCACCTGCTGTGGATCAATTGGAGCCTTAGCGTAGAACCGTTGATAAAATAATGATATTTGACTACGTATAGCGCCAGGGGAGGTGACGACACTTCCAGTACTGGTTCGGAGGCGGTGGATATATTTACGTTGCCGCTAACGTTGTCCTTTGGCGATATGGTATACACTTGCACTTTCGTTCGGGAGCACTGTACGATCTTTTAAAGCCACGTATATATGAGCAAGCGTTCGTTGCTGTAGAGACAGAAGCTTGGTTTTAACTTCCCGAATCTGGTCATACATACGCTCCCCAGCATCAGATCTTTGCTGGAGCTGGCGAAGAACTCGATAGTAAAATTCAACTGTATCCCGTCTTTCCCGACCTCTTTGGTAGGATATGTTCTTAAAGACGCGGCGGATCCCTGGTTTAACTAAAATATCCCACCAGTCTGCACAGTCGCGAAAGTTGCATTTTTGTTGGACCCATCGATTCCAGTGTTGTCTGAAAATATCATGGCACTCCTCCTCCAGTAACAGCGAGTAATTCAATTTCCAATAACCTCTTCCTATGTGAAATATGGGATGGGGGTAAGAGATTGTACATAGGACTGCATGATGGTTATTGAAACTGGCAGGTATCACTTCATATCGTCTAGGCTGGATAAGTTCCTGGGAAAAGTAGATGCGGTCAATTCGTGATGAGGAGTTGTGACTTATACAGGTGTAATTGGGCAGGGGCACCCTTAAACTATCCACAGCATCAATGAGGTGTAGGGAAGTAAGGAGGGTCCTGAGAGCCGGGTTGACACCTTGGTATGGACTAGTGGAATCCTCTGGGCGTTGAATACAATTGAAATCCCCTGCAAGAATAAGTTTTTCCTTAAAGTCGTGCAGGAGAGGCAGTATACTCTGTTGATAGAACATTTTCCGTTCCACACGTTTGTTGGACCCGGATGGGGCATATACATTTATCAGGGTGGTATTGTTTATGTGTCCAGATATTATGCGTCCTGATGGATGACATAGCACACCTTCGAGTGGGATATCATGTCTTATGAGGAATCCGGTCCCTCTATTAGTAGTACCGGTATTGATGTATTGTTTGTAGAAGGCAGATATGGGAAGACAGGGTATAGCAACTTCTTGAATGAAAGCAATGTCAATGTCTGCATCTCGAAGGAATCTCTCCAACAGTTGAAATTTCAGGGGGCATTTTATTACATTGATATACACAGTGGCCACAGTGAGAAATTGCGCCATTAAGAGAATTATAAAAGCTGTGCTAGACATACTGGAAGGTGGACTCGAGAAAAAAAAAGACACGGGTGAGAAATATACTGGTGCACTATGTCAAATTAGGGTGAGATAGTTCCTTATGACTGCCATTCATAGGCCGGCTGTCAGCGTTTGAGAGCGTTCGTGGGTCCCTAGATGACGTAGAATGAAGATTTTGTTTCTTTTTCACAGCTGCGGGAACATTTGTAGAATCAGTTTGATTCTTCGGGGCTGGTAGAGCAATCGAGGCATTTGTTTTTATCTTCTTAGATACGTTCTCAGATCCCCGATCAACCTGCTTAAGTGAGTCGGTAGGTACCAGAGAAGGTGGGGGCAGTGAAGACAAAATTTCTGTGGCAGCCTGTAGTGACGGCAGAGTTGGCTCTAAGGCTGCCATACAGGTGGCCGATGGCACAGGGACACTCTGTAGCTCGTGGATCTGGTCAGTGCAAGGTACGTGTTCTGCGTCATGTGTGTCAGAGGCCACTTCTGCTGGTGTCCCAGCTGACTGATCAATAAGCATGTTTTCATGTGACGTTTGCTGTCTCACAACATCCGAGTATTGGACACGTCGTTGTTGTGTAGGAGTTATACCGAGGGGAACCATTTTCTTGATACGTAGTTGATACGTAGATGTGTGTTAGCATTGCAAATTAAACAGGTCTGTTTCTGTCCATTATAAGATATGTAGCCAGAATGGCCACCAAAAGTCTCAGTGGAGGGGATATCTTGTTTGATTTCCATAGTGACTGCACGTATTCCATTATACACCGGGAACTGATAAGCAGAAGACCATTGTTCTTTCCTGAAGTCACTCACATTGCCATATTTCGACAGGATGGATTTGAAAATTTCAGGGGGAACTTCGAGTGGGATATTAAATATACGCACTGTAGTAAAATTTGAATCCGCTGTGGAGAGCTTAACATTAGTCATTTCGCCTGAGTCATACTGAAATTTAATAGGAGCTTCAAAAGTATTTAGCAATTTCTGATAAGTAGATATGCTGATTACCTTGATGTACATGGTTCTTTCTTGCGCATTTAACTGGATGGCTTCTACTTGGTCGACAGTCAACCGGAGAGTATCGCTAATCCAGCGGTGAATTTCTCCTGGTGTGGGACGAGAACTCTGCCTGTTCCATTGACAGCGTTCGGTGTTTTTCCTCTGGTATCCGGACATGATTTTCAGCGGGGTTTTCTGGGTTTCTTGATTTGTTGTCCTATCTGGAACAGTACTTGAAAAAGTATTGTCCAAATGACACACGGAAGGTCAGTACACCCGTATAACTATCGGAAGCACCGGTATTAGGAAACGTACACTCTTCCAATGCGATCACACAGCTCGCACACACGCACCTCACTCGGCCACGACTAGTGACCAACTGAGCCACCGAAGCCGCTGCACTAAAATGTTAAAAATATGTTTGAACTGATAGAGCGGGTAGACACACACGTGAATTTTAGTTCTGTGTAGGTCTCGTAAGTCTACTATAGATTATGTTGATCCCACGCTCTCCCGATGCCAGCGTGGCACAAGCTAGCGCGTTACCTCACGGTCCCCGTGGCCGGTATTAGACTGTTTAAAGATTTTTATTTTTATTTTTAGTCGTTTACCCTCCAGGTTGGTGGAACCCACGGACTCAGTGAGGGAACTCACCACTACCGCCTCTACGGGCAGTGTCCTAGAGCGGGGAACATCGAATCGGAAGGGATACAACTTGTGAGGTGGGATTGGCACCTCGCTCAGGCGGCCTCACCTGCAGAGCGAACAGGGGCCTCATGAGGGAAGGTAAGGGATGGTGAGGATGGATAGGCGAGGAAGAGGGAAGGAGGCGGCCGTGGCCTTGAAGAAGGTACCATCCCGGCATTTGTCCGAAGACGAAGTGGGAAACCACGGAAAACCACTTCGAGGATGGCTGAGGGGGAATCGAACCCTCTCCACTCATTTGGGCCACCCGAGGCTGAGTAGACCCCGTTCCAGTCCTCGTACCACTGTTCAAATTTCGTGGCAGAGCCGGGAATCGAACCCAGGACCTCCGGGGCGGCAGCTAACCTTGCTGACCGCTACGCTACGTAGGCGACTTAAAGAATTTATATTGTAGTATATAAAGTTTAGGTCATATCAGCAGAAGTTCGTTACAGCGAACGGATCCCCGGGATTCGTCAGCATTACGCGCGTTATGACAGTTCTAATACATTTCATTAGGCGTAACATTGTGTCTCTCAATATGGGCAGAGAACTCTGGGTTAAGAGATGCCCAGTTGTCGTGTTAGTGTAGTAGCTCTGGCCAACACATCCGACGTTGCTGTTATCTCTAGCCGCGGGAATAGGCAAACAACTGGATACGAACATGCCGTGCCATCCTAGCAACACATGCTCTACGGGCGTACACCTAGCCACAGTCCAACACAGCGCTTGCCGCACTGAGTGTATACACGCTGACGCAAGTACTGCTTGAGTCTAAACTGCGTGGACTTGAGAGGAATGTGCATCGCAGACTATTAGTAGTGGTGGTGACGAGTGATGCGGTTTCTCGGTCCTTGCGTAGTAACAGAAGCAAATACATTAGTCGGTGACTCAGTTACGCATTCCCAACGCTACACTGGTTTCAGAAAAGACCCATGTTAGCAGTATTGGAATAGACGAGATGTCAGATAACACGGCGGTCTGTCGATAGGCTTCTCAATTCTCGCCTGCTCCTACCCTGCCTCTCCCCTTCATCCCGCAAGTTCGCAGAGCTTGTAACCGAGCAGTAGGTAGACTGCCCGTCTCTCCCTGCAAAGGATGGTACGACCCCTCTACCATGGCTAAATATCCCTGCTACTAAGAATATAGTTGTGGGGTTTGAAGCCATTTTTCAGTGTTGCCTAAGTAAACAAAAGTTTGGTGCTTTTCAGTCGGTCAACACGAATGTACCCAAATAGAGCTGGGTTATGCCCTAATCCTGAAATAAATTACATAAATTTATTAATCTCATGTAATTTATTTCAGGGTTAGGGCATAACCCAGCTCTATTTGGGTACATTCGTGTTGACCGACTGAAAAGCACCAAACTTTTGTTGACTAAGAATATAGTCTGTATTTTGAAGATAGAACGCTGACGTCTGTCAGTCGCTTGTAAGGTCTGGCGTGTTGAGGAGGTGAGCGGAACAACAGTTTCCATGGTAACAGCGGGCCATGTTGCAATGTACTGGCGGGCATCGCTGAGCACATGGCCTAACAGAATGCCCTTCCCTCACCACCATTCACTGTTAGTATAATCCTACGTAATTATTGAAGTGCATTTGCTTATTCTTTCACAAGATAGAAGATCAAATAATCTGTGTTACCGGCAGTTACCTCTGCACTTCCCCAGGTATACTACTGCAGCGTAAAACATTTGCCACGCTGAGCGAGTCTATGTCTGATTGTGAGAACCTACTGTCGCGAGCGTCAATGTACTCAGATAGAGAAATATTCGGCAAGCTCTCCGCCCCGCACCAGACCCCTCTCCTACTGCACAGCTCTCAAGGTTAAGTGCAGAGCTAAATGCCGGCATCTGTAACTTCAACTGCATAAACATTGGGTCAGTAGTTATCGTTGCACACAGATACATCAACAGACATCGAGATAATCTGTGAGAATAGCAACACTTGCTGGCTTTGACAGCTGTAAGCGTTCTTCTTTCCTAATAAAGACTAGAGATTGGTCTGTCTAAAAATTAAAAGGCCCACAAATCAAAATTGTATCCATCCTTTTAATGCTGGTCGAGAAAACGAATCGAATTTCTTCTTTCAATTAATTTGCCCCATTCCCAATGAATTAATTTTGTTTTCATAGTATTTTTGAACGTCTTTACAATGCACTGTATACTAATTGACGGGTGCGACTGAATGCTGGCTCCTCTAGTGGCCATTTTAATTTAACGCTCTCTCGCCAGTCGAAGATCAATACATATCTGTCAGTCTCGTGACAACACCCGCTTGTCATCCTTCGCACCACGCTTCGATGACAAGCATGACATTGATGTCATAATATTGGAGGAGTCTTAAAGGAGAAACTACATTTTAATGCAGTAAACCATTTTACAAAAGTTCATCTCCTGGTGTAGCGTTCTTGGCTGTCACCCTGGAGGTCAGGGTTCGATTTCCATCTCTGAGAAAAAATGTAATTCCAGTCTGAGGCTCGTGAGGTATTATTGTGAAAAGGAGGATTCGATTTCCACTTGAGCCATCCTGGAAGTTGTTTTCGTGGTTTCTCCGATTCTACTACAATACAACAGGTCATCAATCAAATTCTACACGCACACCCATGGGCTAAGTGACCACGAAGTCACAAGCGTCTAAATGTATTAACAACAACAATTTGTAGAACTCAGCAATTTTTCTAGATTTGTGCCGTGTCTAGTGTGGGATTTCGCCTAGGACACCAAGCTGGCTCATCAGTGGCCGTGGCCGTGAAAGCCAATATACCATCTTTTTGGAAGCCTTCATAGGGAGGTTATGGCTAATTGAGTTTTTAGTTCTCGCAGTAAAGAGGCACAGGTACGCTTCATAAAACGGGAGGTAGCGCGCAGTTCGCTACTCCTGTGGAGTGGGACACCAAGAACCCGCTGATGAGCCAGCTTGATGTCCTAGGGGAAACCCCACACAAGACACGGCACAAACCTAGAAGAATTGCTTAGTTTTAATTCACCGGCCGTGAAAGCCGATATATCATATTTTTGGAAGCCTTCAGAGGAAGCTCATGGCTGCTTGAGTTGTTAGTTCTCGCAGTAAAGAGGCACAGGTACGCTTCATAAAAAGGGTGGTAGCGTGCAGTTCGCTACACTAAGAACCCCGATGAGCCAGCTTGGTGTCCTAGGCGAAACCCCACACAAGACACGGCACAAACCTAGAAGAATTGCTGAGTTTTAAGTGATTGGCTGTGAAAGCCAATATACCATCTTTTTGGAAGCCTTCATAGGGAGGTTATGGCTGCTTGAGCTACTAGTTCTCGCGGTAAAGAGGCGCAGGTGCTCTTCATAAAAAGGGAGGTAGCGTGCAGTTAGCTACTTCTTTGGGGGGTCTGGGTGGGCTCACATAGAGCCCGATGATGAGCCAGCTTGGTGTCCTAGGCGAAACCCCACACAAGACACGGCAAAAACCTGCAAAAATTGCTGAGTTTTAATTCACTGGCCGTGAAAGCCAATAAATATACCATCTCTTTGGAAGCTTTCATAGGGAAGTTATGGCAGCTTGTGCTTTTAGTTCTCTCAGTAATGTGGTGCAGGTGTGCTCCATAAAAAGTAAGGTAGCGCGCAGTTCGCTACTCCTGTGGGGGTCCGGGCGGGGACACCAAGAGCCCTCTGATGAGCCAGCTTGGTGTCCTAGACGAATCTCCACACAAGACACGGAACAAACCCAGAAAAATTGCTGAGTTTTAATTCAGTGGCCGTGAAAGCCAATATACCATCTTTTTGAAAACGAAAATTGTGTTTGGCGCAGATTACCTTGTTCTTACACCCCGTAAAACAAGAATCAATCAACAATTTTCTCAAAATTAGGTCGTGACCTGTTAGAAGCAATACAAAGCATTGAATAGAGAAAAGACAACATGTACCGTAGGAGTAAGCAATGCCGGTTTCAGCTGGGGCTAGGAAGGGTAGCTCAATACTGTACAGTACTGTAGGTCTGCTCGAGAAAGGAGAAAGCATTCTGCGTATGTTGGCCCAACTCATCAAGTCGTGTTTCTGCTATTCACAGTAATAACTCAGTGCAGACGAGGAATGCTGCCGGGAGTTTTATTGAATTCCTCGGGTCTCTCTCCGAACATGTTAGCACAAGAGTCCACGACTGCTGCTCTTCACACCGCTTCTCGATATAAACAGGACACTATTCTCGCACACTTCTAGGCTTCAGTATGATGTAATGACTGAGTGAGTAACATTTGCCTTTCATATATTTTATTTTGAAGGCTACATCGAGTTACAAGGCTGCTAAAAACAAAGTTTGGAAAATATCATGGTCAATATAAGTGTAAAAAAGTGAAAATGTGTAATAAGGTTTATAATACTTCAGAGATTCACCACTTATTATCTAAAATAATCTTACATCAATTAAAATTGTAACTATATTAAATGCTTAGCTATAAAATAATCTTGTCAATACAACCGCAAGAGTATGTAACCATGGGCGCCCATACGGGGGGGCAGGGGGGGCCATGGCCCCCCCCCCCTGCATCCTTGAAAAATAAAACGATATGAAAATCAGACTGAGAGCAAACTTTTTTTTTTGCAAAAGTGCTTACAGTATTCTAATTAATTTGTACTAAATATAAATACTTCAGATATTTAACATTTCGACAGGCCAAACATTAAATACTGTATAATGGCAGTGGGCGCATTAAGCCTGTCTGGCACACGTCAGAAATCTGAATTTTTAAAAATTTCAATATTTGCTGAAGAATAGGTTTGCTTCAATTAGTGAAACACTCATTCGTTCTCTACATAGTCTATTACGTAATGGTGCTCGATCTGGCGCAATCTGCCTCGCATATCACTTTTGCAACAACAGCAAATGTGTAGAAGGGTCATTGACAAACTGGCCGATATGGACTTGAATGTAACTACGTAACTACTGAAAGGTAGTTGACGAATATGGTGACGAATATGAGATACGATCAGTAGCACCCACCAGAAGGTTAAAATCATCCTACATATTATGTCAGTTATGCAATAGTTCTGTTGTGCTTTCGCTTTTAAATTAGACACTTGAGTAATATTACAAAGGAATATTGTAATTTATATGCGCGTAGCCTACATTACATTCGTGTGTATTGTGTTCACTATGAACGGCCGCCTAGACTGTGTCTGTGTGCTGACAGTAGTATTTATTAATTTTGTGTGCTTCGTCTACGAATGGATTTATATTTATTTAAAGGAGGTACTCACTCGTTAATCATCGTATCTTTGTAACCACAAGGGCTATGAAACTGAAATTGTGCATGTTGATTACCTCAGTTTGTGGGTGCCCACTAAGAATTGTTCTTAGAATATTCAAGCTTTAAGTGGGTCTGTTCGGCCATTTGGTACTCATGCATGGGTTAATATCGTGGATGCCCTTAGGGGGACTGGATTTCCGAGAATGTTGAAATAAGATTGTTCATTGTCACACCAGTTTATTTCTTACATGGAAGTTGCAAATAGTCAACTGTTACAACAAAATTCTGTAATGTTGCTGACGTAATATGTATTTACAATTTTTAAATAAAAATATGGTTCTAATGATGCCATGCACTCTTGTCACCAATGGATGATGATGATCTAGGTAAGCTCCAAATTTCAATACGGTTATGCCTAGTGTTAAATACCGTGTGTTTCCCCATCACTATCTTGAGTGGCTACTACTTTTGCCACCTCACTTCGGCAGTGTCGATATGAAAAGCACGTTCTGGAGATATTTTTAAACTTTGCAACATCGCTAGCGTTTCTTAACCCCTAAAATAAGCTTTTCTATGCTGACTAGTAAAACACTGGTCCTGTAAGGTCGTGCTTACAATATTGGATAATTTACTGTATTCAGACCGTATTGACGGGGGGACAAACTTGCAACTGCCAAGGGACGGAAAAATTTCTGGAAAACTGTACAAAACTTCTTGGTCATTAAACGTCAAGTTGATTTAATTTAAAGCCCTCCACAAGAGAATATACCGTACTTTGGCATTGTTGATTATTTAAAGACATAAATAAAAGGATCGTCTTAGTCACCTTGGTGTTCTTGCTGTTGATCTGACTTGAATGTGAAATTGTACCAATGAGGAAATTCCGAACTTGTTACCGGTATTTAAATAATTGTTTTTGCACATTGATTGTGTATGATATATGTTAAAATTTAATGTACATTCTTTGTATTATTTTTTAAATTTGTAATTTTTAGCAAACGCTTATTTATAGTGTATGCCACTCATAGTTAAATACACACTCAGGCGAAGAAACAGCCTCATATGTTATGGAAACTTTGTGTAACTGCTCGGCTTCACGGTTTGCGTGAGGGTTAAACACCTGTACGGTATGAGCAACAGCAATAAACATTTACTTTTAACTACACTGGTTACCTCATACATAAAAGCACTATAGATTTGGTAAAATTTACTATATATTCTGATACCAGACATGAAATACACTTCGCAGGATCCTCGTCGTACAGACTATCTAAAACTCACTATCATATTCACACAGGCACACTTATGACATATTGATGGGGTGACTGGTACGTACAGGCGTTGACTTCGGCTGTGACGACTTAACTCTACTGATTTGGGGGTTAGTTGCTCCCAGAGAATCACTCCTACTTACTCGCAGCACAATTACTATATATTTCACACGCAAGCCTCTCAACTATGAATATTATGTACATTATTACTTTGATGGTCAGCATCCAACGATTTATCTAGTTTCGTGGATCTGATTATACAAAGATGCTTTAAATCCGTGTGTTGGATTATCGCATCTAGTCCGCTCCTGAGTTTACTAATACATAGCATATTTTACTAGTATTTGTCGTATAACAATTTACCGCTATGGTCTCAGAATTTCGGTATACAGACGTTAATTTACAATACTTCATGCGATTCGAGACAAACAATCTAGACTATTTGTTCGAAACTAGGCTCATAATTCCCTTGAGAATGTATAGCCAGCAACTCAGTAATTGCACATCGAACACCAACTTGTGATCGTCGGAAATACCTTCCTTCTCCACCAAAAACACCAGTATCAAAACAAAACATTACCATATAAGGAGTGCTTTCTTGGTCTTCAAAATACCCTAGACACACCCCTAGCACAGGGTTGCCAAGCCTTCTACCTGCATGAGTGATCATGCACTTGAGCTTGCGAGAGAAAACCCCAGGCGACAACAAGCCTACTTCCTGGTTCTTGCACACAATTCCAGACTCTCTGACTGAAGATTATTCCAATGTTAAAATATTCACATATAACTAGACTCAGATCCTGCCAATTACAATCCCTTAAAACCTAAACCTAAACAAATTAATCGGAAATAAATCACTTGATATTATACACTTCATTACATAATTATAAAACATAAAAAGGCATCAAATAAAAATATGTGGACGATTCTGAAAATCGTACGTCCCGAAAGTAAGGGTTCAATCCCTTGTGACCGGGGAAGGTTACAACTTTAATAAATCTGCATATTCCAAGTCGTGGGCAGCAACGTAAATCCATCGTGGCATGCATTGTAAGAAAGGACAGAATGTAGTAATTTGATCTTTAAGCCCATCTGTGTAGTTGAGTACCTCAATTTAAGCTCCACGATGACGGCTGGTTACCTAAATATTCGAAATTTGATTGCCGACGCTGACAGCAGCCATCCCTAGTAGGCCTACGATATTTTCAACACTACCTTCAGGGAAATACCACGTACGTATCATGTTTCATGTTCCGGGGCACTCATCTCAAAACTACGCTATCGGTACTCTGAAATAACATTACTTATACACACTCGCCTAATGACACATTATTACATAACCCGGAATTTCACTCAGAGTCAAGTACAAGGGGTGAGGTTTAAACCTGTTTACATTTACAACAATGCCAGTTATTGAATATAAAAAGGTGTGTGTGGGGGGGGGGGGAGTGGAGGGGGATGGGGGAGGGGAAGGGGGTGACAGGTAGGTAATGAAACAAAAATATTTACTTGGCCCCCCTCTGGAAACAATCCTATGGGCGCCCATGTATGTAACCAATACTAGTACTTGGTCGGTACTTAAATGCGAATGGTCAGTGCCAATAGATTGAATTGGACGTTAAAGAACAATATTCCGGCACCACGGTGTCTATCAAGCCAACATAATATAATAATAATAATGTTATTGGTTTTACGTCTCTTTTAACTACTGCCGCATTTAGAGTCACCAGAGTGCCGGAATTTTGCCCCGAAGGGGATCTTTAACGTGCCAGTAAATCAACTGACATGGGTCCCTCGCATTTGCGCACCCTCAAATGCCAGCTGACTACGCCAGGATTCGATACTGCAATCTTGAGAACAGCAGGTGAGTGTTACCGCTGGCACAACGTAGCCGTCACCAGAATATAAAGAACCACATACAGTTATTATTATTAATAGTAGTAGTATCTGGAGCAGCGATCCTTAAGCATCCAGGAGCGAACGAGAGATATAGTCCAGGACACCTTAAATAAGTTACTAGAAAACCAACATGGCCGCCACATTTGGTGTTGCCAACTTACATCATTTAACACCAAGAAGTCAGTACACACATCCATGTAACACGTATCGCAAATGGTCCAAACTAAGTAAAGGCTCTTTTACGAAAATACGTTCTACATGAAGTTGTGAAGCAGTCCTTGCTCAAGTTAGGGACATCTTGGTCATCAGTCCTCGACAGTAACTCTTAAGCAGTATTATGGTAGTGAAGTTAACTTAAATTATCTCTTCTAGATTGATTTTTAAAGCATCATATAAAATGCATAAGAACAGAAACATTAATACTTACTCAATTATTTTCGCCAGGGAGCTAAAGATGAGCATCTTCATTTCTTCCTATATGCTATATTTTTATAATTAGTCCAAAAATGCAGACCATTCTGTTTTAAGATGAGTGTTCAGAGAAGGATTTAGGAGTAGGAGAGAAATATAATAGTAGGGTACATATTAGCTTATTATTTCTTTATTTTTGATAAGTACCGTACTCATTTCTTGCATGTATCGGCAACTCAAACTAACACTTGGGGCGCTGCGGTCGGTCTGGATAAGTAGAGTAAAAATACTCAATAACACGCGTTTGATATGGAACACTTTTTTTCGGTTATAATCAGTAAATGTGGTCCCTAAAATAATGACAGTGTTATTTTTGATTGTATATATGTATAACTGTGCGATACACGTGATCTAATTTGTGTGTTCCACTGGATTTTATGTGTCAATTGCATATTATCAAGCATCGGTTGTCTGCTGGTATCTGTTTTTGAGCAGTTCGAGTCATGGCGCTGTTACTTTAAAAGCTATATTTGAGTTTGCTCACTGTACCATAGACTGTAGAAATTATTTGCTGCTTGGTAGGGCGAAGGGATGAGTTTAACTTGTATTAAAGCTCGGGGGACACAGGAATTGCTTGATTTAGATGGTTAGCTGGTGGGTTTGGTGTAGAATATCGGACTGGTAGCAGGTTCTCGCAGAGTAGATATTTACCCTGCGAAGTCGAATTAGGCCTATATGACTCGTAGTGGAATGGCTCGGATATCGCAGAGCGAGGTGATGGCGATTGGTAGGGTAATTGGAAATGAACTAGGGGGGGGGGGGGTGGGAGGATACCTGACTGATGAAGCTTGGCTGTAGTCGGCTGGTGTAGGCCTAGCTGTCTTGGTACGGCTTGGCTCGGCGTAAACAGTGAACAACCCGTCCTGTCGTCAGTGAGTGGTGAGTGGTCCAACCCGCTCCTGTTGCCCGTATTTATTTGGTATCGTCACCTTTTGGCTATTGCTATTTACATCTTTTGGAAAGTGATGAAAAACATATATCCGCATCCCTCTTTTATGCATCGACTTACAGCCGTAAACTGAGCAATATACGTTCCTTTTACTCATTTTACACTCCATCAACGAGTAAAACTTATTACTTATGTATAAAGACACGAAGAAATTACCTCGATCTGCTTACGAATACAAGAAACCATATACAAACAGTCACCACGTGACAAATGTACCCTACTTGGTAAGTTTCTAATTTTTACCGCTTGATGTCATATCAGATAGCTGGAGTTGCCAATAGGCCTACATATATGAAGGCAGAATTGAGACAAGCTGTTGAAAGCCTGTTGGAAAATCCCTATTGAGATGCAAGAAGATGGTTGATCTAATGCTTAGGCCTAAAACCATTCGATCTAGTCGTGGATTTTAGGGGCATTAGACTAATGGCAACTCGAAGATTTCGTCTTGGAATGGTAGAAAGCAGCAGTTGGTTGATTTTGGGACTTTGTGACATCATGGTCATGTAGATCTGTGTACTTGGGCATGTGGAATTGTCTGATAACCTGTGTTATTGTGATGGCTGGATTAGTGTGTGCATTTATTATTCAGATGAGGATTGGGAACGAGGTGGCCATGGCCTTAATTTTGGAATCATCCCGGCATTTGCCAGGAGTAGAAGCGTGGAAACCACTTCCAAGATGGCTAAGATAGGAATCGAACCCTCCTTTTCTCAGTTTTGCCTCATGAGGCTGAGTGTGCCTTGTTCCGTCCCTCAGATCAAAATTAAAATTTCTTGGCAGAGCTGGAAATTGAACCAGGACCAACTGCCAAAAAATGATAGCCGCACAACGCGAGATGGTTGGTAGAATAGTCTCCTGACCTCTCATCAACCGGCACATTAAAAGCCATTTGTAGAAAATTCAATGAATTCACTGAGAAAAAGACGAGTTAAGTACAGGCGTTGAAAGGCAAGCTTTATCGACGGAGTAATGTCTTGAAAATTATAATTATAAGATACCAACACAAAACAATTTTCTGTGGAGAGCTGAGATATTTAAATTGCGAGAGCGGAATATATGAGAGGGAATTGAACTGAGGCAGCGTTGTCGCGAATGGGTACGTCCTCTACACTTCCACTCATTTCTACATGATCATAATAATAGCATTATCATGACGAATACAATACATAGTGTTATCACTGACCGAGTTCAAATGCGCCCCGCTGTTGGCCAGTGCTAGTGGTGCAGACCCCCAACGCTACAGTCAACCGCAGTCAGCTGTTCAAAAATGGGATACGCGCTGGCCTGCGTAAACCTCTTTACGAAGGCTGCGGTTACGCTGATTACATCAAATTTTCAGTGCATATTCTAAAATAAAATAATAGCCTGCCTTCAACCAAAAATGTTCAAGGCAAAACGACATACGTAATAGAGGTAACACTTCAGGAGTGATGAACCAAGTAGAATATTTAACTTAGCCTAAATACCTTGTGTAATGATGAATAATAATTATGGAAGTGATGTCCTAATAGATGCTTTCTCCTTCGCTGTCTGTAACCCACCCGCTATGCCCTTTTATAAAACGACATATATTTTAGTGAAATTTCAGATTAATTCTGTACCATGTATCACTCTTTTTTCTTTTTGCTTTCACTTTGATAATATTTCATTTTCATACCTTATTTCATCTTCTGGTGGGAGGGGGGGGGGGGGACATTATAAATTGTAACTACTAACCTTGATCACTTCTGCACTGGATATATGTGCTAAATCACTTAAACATGTGTTTTTATTTATTGCATATTTAACAACCGCAGCCATGTTCGACAGCATATTTGGTATGTGAAACTGCCGCAGTGAGCGATCACATTGACGTCATTAGTTATCAACATATCCGATACTAAATAGGCCTACATTAGACGACACATGTAATGTTGTAATTGTGTGAGAAAAAGAAATAAACGAGCTCTTCTTGGTTAGACGACTGACTGGACGAAACCATTGGTCGCTACTTGTTTAGACGACTGTCTGGACGAATATTACCGATTGCACTACAAGCAAGGAGGTCTGGGAATAAGCCCCAGGTTAGGTTTGTTTTGTATGTAGAACAGTATTTACCACTGTAATGAACGCTGATCGCAAGAATTTCATGTTTCGAACTAATCGGGAAAAAACCAGCGCCTCACTGCCTAAAAGTTATTGGTCTAGGCACAAACCATGGGTTTGGATGAAAATTATTGATGCGTGTCTACCCCCACTGTGCGTGACAAAATCCAGGGGTGTTTGTATGGCCTAATGAATTAACAATTATTGGTTTAGACAAAAACAGCTTGCACAATCCATTGCGAACTGGTTCAAACTTGGCGCTATTTTGTTTCATGGTACCGCGCTTATACAAAGTAGTCCCGTAAGTGTGGGATTGGCAATACTGTACTTGTGCATAATTAACAGCGAAAATGGCAGACTCAGCTGGAATTCCATCTATATAAGTCGTGATCCTATTTGGGACATCCTGAGATCTGAAAAATGCACACTTTGTCACGAACCTGGAAGTAAAATGGATAAGGGGCACCTGTCACATTGCAACAAACTTGATGTGACTGCTAGATCTTCAGGAAACCTCACACAACTCTATTGGAATGCAAGAAAGCTGATAGATTGGAATCTGGGCTAGCCATAAGAAACAACAACAATGCTTTAATATGAAAAATTGAGGTAACGCGGGCCGCGTTAGCTAATATATAACACCCCCGGTTTTTGTCTTGCACAGTGGGGTTAGTCAAGCATCAATAATCTTTATCCAGACCAAAGGTTTTGCCTTTTATTTCATTATTCACGTCCAATGTTCAAGCTGTGTAGTATAGGCCTACGAGATCTATGAAATTTTTAGTTTTCTATTACCGTATAATGTATAGCCTACAAATTACGTTTCCTGTGTGCTACTAATTCTAGCGCAGCCATCACAGCATGCAGTCACAATCATGTCCGATGCAGGTGTATAAGCCACTTTCTACTTTCATTCAGAATTAATAATACAAGTAGGCTATAGCTGCGACCAATATTTATAACTTATTGCAACCAGTGGCTTCGCCCAAACCGTGTCATCTAACCAAGTAGCGAACAATGACTTCGTCTCACCCAACATTAGCACATCAGTAATTTTCACCCAGACATTCAGTGGCGCAGTAACTTATGTCGAGAACTAAAAGAGAGCTATGAGATATTGTTGGTATTCTCTGAAAATATTCATATGTGACTCTAGCGAAGTGCATATACCATGCACATGTGAGTATATGGCTCTTCAGAATGATGATTGATTCATGTTGCACAACCCTTGAAGTTCGTTGAAGGGCATCACACTACAGTACTCTGTCGCAACCATGACTGAAACAAATAAAAATAGGCCTAATATAAATATTTATCTGCCTACTACTAAGTAGGCTATAGGTCAGTAGCCAAGTACATAAGTTATAAGCTTCATAAATAATCACCAATACATTCACTAACACCAACCGAGTGCGAATCATAGACTAGGCCTACTTCCAAGCTTAAGAGTTACATGTGCTATGTATTATAATATTATGGCTGACGGCATTTGGAAGTCGAGAATAATATACATTACTATATTAGAAGGCGAATTGAACCTAAGAATACATTCCCGAGAGAGAACTTACATATGCTATATTTTAGGTTATGTTTGAATTAGGCCTATACGGAAAATGCAGTCGGAAGAATATTTCAAAATTTCCAAAGACCATTAAGGTTTTTTATTACGTTATTTGTGCTCTGACTGAATATAAAAATAAATAAAACAACGATTAAATAACTCTGTACTTTAAATTGTGAAGGTCTAGGCTAGGCCTACTTACTTAAATTGTAGTGATCTTTGTCGAGTTACTCCAATCCATCTCCAATCTTGTTCTCGTATTTTTTAGGCGTCATGATGAAATCTAAATAAGAATTTATCCAAAAATTAATTAAATAAAAGCTTCGAAACATCTCAGACAAGTGGATTTGACACACACATATCAAGAGTCTATAATAACTGTATAAACTGTTTTAATCGATGTATATTACTAGTACTTCCCTTGTACAACTTGTTACAACTTCATTAGACTTGAATTTCCAAAGAAAACTGTGAAATTATTTAAATAATAAGTCATTAGTTACAGTCGTAATTACAATGTTGGCTGACTTTGTGAAAAATGCATTCTGGGAGTTATTGCCAGAAACATTTCGGCAACTGTGTGGTACGGAATTTTACTGGTATTATGGTCTTTGGAGATGGCGGGATTTTAAGCAGGGTTGGCGACAATGTGCTCGCACCTGAAAACAACTTACCTTCAAGAAATGCAACCATAAACCAACATTTACGTAGGCATAGGGGACGGCTGTAAATGTTGCCTACCCTGTCTTGATCTAGTAACTCATTTAAGCTGTCCCAGACATTTTTTTATAGGAAGACCAAAGACGAAATGAAAATAATCTATAGATTCCACCATGCTAAAAGAAGAAGTACCGAAAGTCAAAAAAAATACAGCCACAGGACTAGACGTTCTGCCCCAAATATCTGCACGATGATGTTTGTACAGTCAGGAAAGAAAAAAGAAGATTTTTTATTATTAAATAATTAAACGATATGGTGGTGCATTTTCTATTTTCCTAAGTGTACCTGACGTTGTGGAGTTCAGTTTTCTGAGAGAAGAAAAGACATTGCAGTATTATTATTATTATTGTTGTTGTTATCATTATTGTAATTTATTATTATCGCTATTACTAGACTATTATTTGTCTTTAATGATTCCTTTATATTAGTTCTTCAGTCCTTCTAATCTAAATGTTTAAATGTTCAGCACGACATTGGTGACTTCTCTACCATAAGAGTGTCTTAAGAATTCAGTTCTAAGAGAGGCACGTACTGTGCACAGAACTGTACTTTGCAGTAAGCCACTGTAATTGCAGGTAATGAATGCACTTGGCTTTGTTGCGCAGCATGAGCTCCACCGAGTTCATATTTAGACCATTAAAATTACAGAATTGGATTACAAGATAAAAGCCGCAGAGAGAGTTGAGGTAGCTACGGCTAAACACGGTGCCGGGGATGAAAGACCTTTTAATGAGTTTAATCTTTGACCCTCGAGTTGGTCTTCCCCTCAAGGCTGGAAAAATTCTTGGGGCATGAATTGAGCCTCCCGTAACGACGGTCTTGGCTTCAACTTCCGGCTCTGCCAGTAATTTAATATATCGCTCACTTTCTGCAACAGTGACATAACTCAAAATATGGTGGTATATTGGCTTTCACGGCCGGTGAATTAAAACTCAGCAATTCTTCTAGGTTTGTGCCGTGTCTTGTGTGGGGTTTCGCCTAGGACGTCAATCTGGCTCATCGGCGGGCTCTTGGTGTCCCCGCCCGGACCCCCACAGGAGTGACGAACTGCGCGCCACCTCCCTTTATATTAGGTGCAACTGCACCACTTGACTGCGAGAACTAAAAGCTCAAGCAGCCTTAACCTCCCTATGAAGGCTTCCAAAAAGATGGTATATTGGCTTTCACGGCCGGTGAATTAAAACTCAGCAATTCTTCTAGGTTTGTGCCGTGTCTTGTGTGGGGTTTCGCCTAGGACACCAAGCTGGCTCATCCGCGGGCTCTTGGTGTCCCCGCCCGCACCCCCACAGGAGTGACGAACTGCGCGCCACCTCCCTTTATATTAGGTGCAACTGCTCCACTTGACTGCGAGAACTAAAAGCTCAAGCAGCCTTAACCTCCCTATGAAGGCTTCCAAAAAGATGGTATATTGGCTTTCACGGCCCGTGAATTAAAACTCAGCAATTCTTCTAGGTTTGTGCCGTGTCTTGTGTGGGGTTTCGCCTAGGACACCAAGCTGGCTCATCGGCGGGCTCTTGGTGTCCCCGCCCGGACCCCCACAGGAGTGACGAACTGCGCGCTACCCCCCTTTATATTGGGTGCAACTGCATCACTTGACTGCGAGAACTAAAAGCTCAAGCAGCCTTAACCTCCCTATGAAGGTTTCCAAAAAGATGGTATATTGGCTTTCACGGCCGGTGAATTAAAACTCAGTAATTCTTCTAGGTTTGTGCCATGTCTTGTGTGGGTTTTCGCCTAGGACACCAAGCTGGCTCATCGGCGGGCTCTTGGTGTCCCCGCCCGGACCCCCACAGGAAGCCTTCATAGGGAGGTTAAGGCTGCTTGAGCTTTTAGTTCCCGCAGTCAAATGGTGCAGTTGCACCTAATATAAAGGGAGGTGGTGCGCAGTTCGTCACTCCTGTGGGGGTCCGGGTGGAGACACCAAGAGCCCGCCGATGAGCCAGCTTGGTGTCCTAGGCGAAACCCCACACAAGACACGGCACAAACCTAGAAGAATTACTGAGTTTTAATTCACCGGCCGTGAAAGCCAATATACCATCTTTTTGGAAGCCTTCATAGGGAGGTAGAGGCTGCTTGAGCTTTTAGTTCTCGCAGTCAAGTGGTGCAGTTGCACCTAATATAAAGGGAGGTGGCGCGCAGTTCGTCACTCCTGTGAGGGTCCGGGCGGGGACACTAAGAGCCCGCCGATGAGCCAGCATGGTGTCCTAGGCGAAACCCCACACAAGACACGGCACAAACATAGAAGAATTGCTGAGTTTCTAAATATGGTGTTTGTGGGAAACTGCAGTTAGTAGACTGTGGAAAACTTTTGCTCTTCTATGTCGAGTAGGGTTCGACATTAAAATATTTAACTTCCACTCCGAGGTCGAGTCTCACACGACATGACGATAGCTTATACCCACAGCGCTCGTATGACTTCTATGCTGTATTCCAGTATTGTGCAGCCATCTAGTGGTCTCCAAGACAACGCCTTTCCCTATTTACTATAGTTTGCGGGAATTGTATTGAATTTTTAGCCTATTTTCATTTATGAAAAAAAAAAAATAGGCTTATGAGATCACCTTTTGTCCGTGTGTCTGTCTGTGTGTGCGCGCGTGTGTGTGTGTGTGAGGATTTCCCTAATAACTTCTAAACGGTTGGAGCGATTTCAATGAAACTCGGTAAGTTCATAGCACTATTCCGGGCGACCCCGACCGTGCCCTTCAAATTTCGTTACGTCTTACCAATCCAACATGGCGGCTGTGCGAAATATTTCACCAACATTCAATATCTCCGAAACTATTACCAATATCACCCTGGAATTTTGTACTAGAAGTTCACCTATGTGACTTTTGGAAACCAGGTAACTACAAAACCAATATGGCTACCAAGCGAAGTTGCGACTTTTAAATAGACGTTTCTCGTGATTTAACCAACCAAACGCAATGAAACTTGGTACAGTATATCTTTATACACATTGTAATGCGCCGACATCTAACTTCGTTCAATTGTTCACATAACCTCAAGATGGCGTCTGTGCGAATTATTTCACCGGCATTCTATATCTCTGTAACTATTACCGGTATTACCATGAAATTTGGTACGGAGATAAAGGGCACTACTGTAAGTTCATCTGCGAGCCTTTCAAATACCGGTTAACTACAAAACGAACATGGCGGCCAAGCTAATTTCAAAGTTTTAAAATAGACTTTCCTCGCGATTTAATGATCCAAACACAATGATACTTCGTACAGCAAATGTTCATACCCATTGTAATGCACTGGTATCTAATATAGTTCAATTGTTTACGTAACCTCATGATGGCGGCCGTGCGAATTTCAAAAATTAAGTTTTTATTTCTTGTGTTCTAATCATGCGATCAAAATCAACATTTGCATAATGAACGTACAAAATAATCATCATGTAAGAGTACATAACTCTATGGCCTACATATATTAAAATCCAACATGGCGACCATCCGAAATATTTAGACGGTTCTCAATATCTATTAATCTACTACAGCAATCAAACTGAAATTTTGTAAGTGTATAGAGGCTATAAGCATAAGTGCACCTACTTGACGTTCAATAACCTGGCGGGCACAAATCCAACATGGCGGCGACGCGAAATTTAAATATTCAAATTGACGTTTCTTGCGTTTTAAGCATCCGAGCGCAGCGAAACTTGATAGGGTATATGTTTATACAAATTTTATTCGACTGGCATCTAATTCATTTAATTTATTTTCATAACCACAAGATCGCGGCTGAGCGAAATTTTAAAATCCCACTTTTATTTCTTGTGTCCTAATCATGCGATTGAGGTTTGAATAAAGCACCTACACAATAATCTTCATGTCATAGTACATAAATCTAAGGCCTATAATATAGAAATCCAACATGGTGGCCATCCAAAATATTTAGACGGTTCTCAATATCTACGAATGTATTACAGCCAACAAACTGACAATTTGTATGTCGATAGAGGCAATTAATATTAGTAGGATATATGCAAATAGGCTGTTTAGTTCTTCACGGAACTACTTGTTTAACCTTCGTTATTCTCGAATGTTTATGACAGTTTTACTGATTATGTAGAATATAAACATGGCGTCTCCTTCATCTTCGCCTACGCAACTGGATATTTTAGAATAGTTAATGGACAGTGATAATGGCAATGATGAGCCAACAACTGACTTGGAAATATATTTCATAGTACATAATTATATTTTGTTTTGCAGTATTCACTTCCTACTGCTGTTCATCGTGCAGACATTAATGGAGTGGAGAAGGAAGCATCCCTAAAGGCAATGGAGTTCAAAAGGTTAATTATTGAACAATGTGAATGTTTTGACACTACATTAAATCGGGGATGTATTACTTTTCTTCAGATGGGTGTAAAAGATACCAACACAATAAAGGAAATATCTGTGTTCTTGATGTAATTGCAATATTTTCGGAAAGTGGAACAACGAATTGTGTAGTCTCAGTTACCAAGAATAACAATGGAGTTTTATCGATGTAATTAATCGTTAAACAATTTATTCCAGCACTAAACTGATATATTGTTATTTTTTAAATTCTTAATTCTTTTATTTTTAATTTATTTTTTAGCGTATGGCTTTTAATGCCGGGAGTGTCTGAGGACATGTTCGGCTCGCCTTTTTTTTGCTGCTTCGAGGCGGACACCCAATGGGTGAGCTACACGTACCGTCGTGTGTGGAGTGTTGTCTGGGGAGGAAAGTGTTGAATGTAAGGGCAGGGAGTTGGAAGGTAGCGGCTGTGGCCTATAGTTAGGGACGAACCCCGGCATTTGCCTGGAAGGAAGATGGGAAACCACAGATGACCATCTTCAAGGTTGCCGGCGGGGGGATTCGAACCTCCTCGCCTCCCGGATGTGAAAGACTGCCAGCAGTCATGCTGTAAAGACCACGGCTATCTCACCCGGTACTAAACTGATTTAAAAACGTAATAAGTACAGATTTCTAGTTAAGGCACAGTTGCAGAAAATGAGCGATATGGTCTCAATAAAGAAATGCACACATATGGTTCCATTCCCACGTCCGCCATAGAAGCAGTGCTGCCAGATGCATGGAAAATTTCTTCGATTTTCTACAAAAAAAACAAGCGAATGTAAAGGGAAAAATATGGAAGAAAATTGTTAGTTGAGGTAAAACTTTCCTCTTATCAATATTATTTTTAAGTGCTGTTTCATTAACATTTTGAAAAAAATAATATAGAAGTCATACTTTTTAACTTATCATGGGAATGATGGTGGTTTAATCTAATTGTAAATTCAAAAATCCTACGTTTATATAAATGTTTATTTTTAGAGGAATCAAATATAATATCTTTGTGTGGGCATCATCTCCATGCCAGGTAATGGGCCCAAAATAAAAATTTCCAAAAATGAGTGGCAAGTAATACATGTTTGCTCCTTACTAGAACAAAAATTATATTCTTTGATCCAAAAGCATAACGCGGCGTGAAGTATTTGCTTGTGATTCTTGTTTACACCACAGATGAACCCCAGCTAAAGAGGAAGGACGTATACAAAATTATCTTTAGTCAATTCCGGAAGCAACATTCTAAACTCAAGTGGTACCGTACTACATGATGCCAATTAGATGGAAAAGCATACCAGGGATCAACTCGGCACTAGAAAGCGAATGGGGAATATGATTTTTTTAAAGTTATTGTGCAGCGTTTATAGGCGGACGATGCATTCAGCGGGTTAATATCAACTTACAGACCTATTCCCTTAAATATTTTGTCGAATTCTCTATTTGAATATCTTCACTTAAGGGCTTCCAAGGTATGGCTATTTTCTAGCCTATTTTCATTTATGAAAATATAGGCATAAGAGATCACCTTTTGTCCGCGCGTGTGTGTGTGTGCGTATGTGTGTGTGTCTAAGAAAATCTAAACAGCTAGAGTGATTTCAATGAAACTCAGTAAGGTCATAGTACTATTTAGTCTGACCCCAACCGTGTTCTTTAAATTTTATTACGTCTCACCAATCCAATATTGTGGCTGTGCGAAATATTTCACTGGCATACTATATCTCCGAAACTACTACCGATATCACCCTGAAAATCTGTACGGTAATAAAGGGCACTACTAGATGTTCACCTATGTAAAATTTATAAACCTGTTACGTATAAAGCGAACATGGCGGCCAAGCGAATTTGAAACATTTAAATAGACATTTCTCGCGGTTTAACCATTCGAGCGCAGTGAAACTTGGTACAGTAAATGTTTATACACATTGTAATGCATTGACATCTAATTTACTTCAATTGTTTACATAACTTCAAGATGGTGGCTGTGTGAAATTTTAAAATCTCGTATTTATTTCTTGAGTCCTAATTGAGCCATGCAAGCCTGTCTCTAGACATTAATATGCATCTCTTCTACGTATTTGTATCCCCTACCATTTGAAGCGCCCGCTAAGATGTCTTGCTTTGGGTAATGAACTCGAGATGGCAGCACCTTCTGAGGTACTGTTCGGATGATGAGGTTGAATCTCTACCTACCAGAGCGCAGCTTCGTCTGTATGAAAAGTGAAATGTTCAATTAAATCTTCGTCATTAAAACAAAGGACTATATATAAAATATTCCGCCAAATTGATTATATAATATGCACATTGTTACATGGTGTGTCAATCTGTGATTGGACCATTTCGATTAACATTATTGCCCTGCGGCCTATAACTGTGGTCTCCGCCATGTTGGCATCTTCACTCGGCGGTTGTCTGGACTGTTTTGAACTAAGAGGTCGTGTGAAAACTGTGTCTCCGTGAGGCTGGGGCTTGGCCCCCAGCCTCCACGAAATATGAATGTATTCTATAAAAAGGAAGTGCCTGTGCCCTGAAGGCTATAAATTCGTCATTTCGTCTTGAAGATGAAGTGTGGTCTATTTATTGTAACTGGTTGCAAGGAGAAGCTTCGTGGGTGATCGAAGCGGCGTGTGTGTGCTCGCGTAGCCATTTTGAGGCAAAGTTTATATCTTTTAAATTTATTTAAAATATGTTATTTTTTGTTATTTTTGTGTCACCACAAAAGAAGGATTTTAAGGTACGTTTTATTATATAATATATATTACTTGTTAGGGGAGCTCCGATATTGGCCTTATATGGATGTTTTAATACTGTATTTTATTTCGCATCATAGGCCTAATATTTCTGTTTTGTTAATATTACCTGATATGTAAATGTTGTTGTTTTCTTTTGCACCTTCCGGAGACACGTTTCAAGTTTATCTTACATTGTAATTTATTATTTATTTATGTTATTTTCTTGAGGGGTAAATTTCTTCTCGTAATTTGAGGTTGACATATTGTTTTGGGGGTCTTTAATTTTTTGATCCGTCGCTTCCTATTTCTATTTTTATTTTTCGTATTTTGTTAAAAGATAATATTTATCTACTTTTTGTCATTTCTCTCTGGCCGAATGTTAATTCTTAAAATCTTTGTTTGGCGTAATTGGGCATGATATTCAGTCATCTGTTTCGCGGCCATTGTAGTTTTGTTTTTTCATGATGAATTGTGGTCTTAGGTAGGAGTTTTTCGGCGTCTGGCGCGGCGTTCAAACGTGATGTCGTAGTTCTTGATTTTTTTGTTCTTGTTTTTAATCATGCTGATTTATGGTTTAGTGCTAACTTCTGTTTGAAGTTTCCCTGCGTGTGCCGCAGTAATTTTAATTTGTTTTTGTTATTTTGGTCTCTTTATTTTTATTTAGCTCGTTGATTTTTGGCATGGTACAGTTGACTGAATGTCAGACCTAATTTTCAGTGTTTGTGGTTCATTAAATCGCTTCATTTAATAAGTGCTAATCTAATCCTTGTGGGCTCCGATTTTTCTTACATTTTGTTTATTTAAATTTTTTTTTTTTTTTTTTGCTCCTTAAGCTTCATGTAATTTTTCTTTTACGTCACCTGTGGGTGATTGTTTGTTTGGCTCGAGCCATAAGTTTTTAAGACCCCTAGTAAGAATTTTGTTTTGTTTAGGCGTATAATGTTATGTCTGTTAATGTTGACCGAATCCCCTGTCTTTTCATGCTAACATGGTTCTTGCTTCACCTTTTGGATTAAATGTTTTTCTTAAGCTAAGCTAATTGTCGTGGCATTATTTCGCCGGTGGCATTTCTATGGGTTATTGGGAGGGTATCTGTGGACTGGCCTGTGGGATCCCTCTTCCCCCTCCTTCCTTCATCTGTAGGTGTTAGTCTGCTGGGGTATGTCATCTGTCGGTGAGTTGCAGTGGCGAGCGGACCTCTGAAATCAAGGTAAGTAGGCCCATCCCGTCCCCGGTGGTGGTTCGGGCGCACTAATCATGCGATTGAAGTTTGAATAATACACCTACGTAATAATCTTCATGTAATAGTACATATCTCTATGGCCTACATACACACATCAAAAAAAGTTTTGCATCACCTCGGTTCCAAGAGTTCCGGAACCGTTAAATACAAAGGGAATAGAGATCAACACAAACAACATTTCAGCTCGTTTTATTGCTCATGAGACCCACACATTGCATGTTGTACCATCATACAGCTAGACTTTCAGCATTTGTGGTCCAGATTGCAGTACACACCACTACCTCTAATACCCAGTAGCACGTCCTCTTGCATTGATGCATGCCTGTATTCGCCGTGGCATACTATCCACAAGTTCATCAAGACACTGTTGGTCCAAATTGTCCCACTCCTCAACGACAATTCTGCGTAAATCTCTCAGAGTGGTTGGTGGGTCAAGACGTCCATAAACAGCCCTTTTCAACATATCCCAGGCATGTTCGATAGGGTTCATGTCTGGCGAACATGCTGGCCACTGTAGTCGAGCGATGTCGTTATCTTGAAGGAACGCATTCACAAGATGTGCACGATGAGGTCGAGAATTGTCGTCCATGAAGACAAATGCCTCTCCAATATTCTGCCGATATGGTTGCACTATGGGTCGGAGGATGTCATTCAGGTATCGTAAAGCCGTTTCGGAGCCTTCCATGACCACCAGTGGCGTACGTCGGCCCCACATAATGCCACCCCAAAACATCAGGGAACCACCACCTTGCTGCACTCGCTGGACAGTGTGTCTAAGACGTTCAGCCTGACCAGGGTGCCTCCAAACACGTCTCCGACGATTGTCTGGTTGAAGGCATATGCGACACTCATCGGTGAAGAGAACGTGATGCCAATTCCTTGGGGTCCATTCAGCATGTTGTTGGGCCCATCTGTACCGCGCTGCATGGTGTCGGGGTTGCAAAGCTGGACCTCGCCATGGACGTCGGGAGTGAAGTTGCGCATCATGCAGCCTATTGCGCACAGTTTGAGTTGAAACACGACGTCCTGTGGCTGAACGAAACGCATTATTCAACATGGTGGCATTGCTGTCAGGGTTCCTCCGAGCGGCAATCCGTAAGTAGCGGTCATCCACTACAGTAGTAGCCCTTGGGCGGCCTGAGCGAGGCCTGTCATCGACAGTTCCTGTATCTCTGTACCTCCTCCATGTCCGAACAACATCGCTTTGGTTCACTCTGAGACGCCTGGAAACTTCCCTTGTTGAGAGCCCTTCTTGACACAAAGTAACAATGCGGACGCGATCGAACTGCGGTATTGACCTTCTAGGCATGGTAGAACTACAGACAACATGAGCAGCGTACCTTCGTCCTGGTGGAATGACTGGAACTGATCGGCTGTCGTACCCCCTCCGTCTAATAGGCCCTGCTCATGCATGGTTGTTTACATCTTTGAGCAGTTTTAGTGACATCTATGAACAGTCAAAGGGACTGTATCTTGGATACAATATACACAGTCAACGTCTATATGCCGGAGATCTGGGAACCGAGGTGATGCAAAACTTTTTTTGATGTGTGTATATCAAAATTCAACATGGCGACCAACCTAAATATCGAGACGGTTCTCAATATCCACGAATCTATTACAGCAATCAAACTGAAATTTTGTATGTTGATAGGGGCAATTAGCATGAGTAGGATATATGAAAATATGCTGTTTAGTTCTTCACGGAACTACTTGATAGTAATTTAAAATTAGGTTTAAAGCAACCAAATTCAATGGTTGGGGTTCAAAATGTGATTTACTTTACTGTTACTTCTAAAAACAACAACCTAATATTTGTCCTGCTCGTTCAAATGCAGCAGTACAGTACCATTCATTCATAGTGTTGGATTTACTATCTTTACGAGTTTGTGGAGCACAAAAGGCAGGCTATTCCAAATCCACGAGTTTGAGTATGCGTACACGCGAGTACTCAGCAGTGATGCTCGTAGCACGGCTGGAGAGGGACTGGGGGTGTTAGCCAATACGTCATTAATAATAATAATAATAATAATATCGTATGGCCTCAGGTGCCGGGTGCAAGCTCTGTTATTTGCACCCGGAGGGTAGCTTGCATGTCGAATTTCGTTGTACCTTGACTATAAAAGCCAAGGAGGTTAGATGTTGATATCTAAGCTCCTTGAACACTATAGCGCTTTCTAGTAGAGAAATGAGGAACTTTGTGTTGGCGGATACTCCCGAGATTAATTTTGCCATTATGAACTCGGCCTACTGAATTCAAATGGGTTCTTTGACATGCCAACATCGTATGACATGTGTATCGTATTTTTACCGCCTTTCAAAAATCACTTACCACAGCCACTGGGCGAAGGTCATAGTACAAGTCCATGGGCTTCCTGTAAGTTTTGATGTCTCCACCACTTAGTAACGGCCGCCCCTACAGCAGAGCTGTATTGCATATTGCAGGTTTACTCACACAAGGCGGCGAGTATTCAGCTGCTCACGGCCGAGCAGCTCAGCTGGAACAGCCTGACATAAGGCATTCTGTCGCTAAACGGGATACCATAATGATGGCAGTGTTATTATTCATATTATTTTCAATCGCTTTCCTCCCAGCTCGGCTTCACCCACTGACGATGCGAGGGATCATTCCTCAACCGTCACAAGGATGGTGTCTGGGAGATATAACTGGGGATGGAGACAGGCCGATCGCCCATGTGACCCCCTAACTTGCATATAATTAAGGAAGGGTCAGTGAATGAATTTTGTAAAGAAGTTAACCGTGGAGCAGTTGAAAGGAACCGACCTGGCATTTGCGTAGTGGTGAAAATAGGAAACCACGAAAACCATTTTCAGGACGCCGAGTTTGGATTCGAACCCACGCTCTCCCGATGCCAGTGAGCTGGCATTTTTACATCGCCATGTCCATCTGCGGAATGCAATAGAACTTATTCAGTTAGTTATTGTTGTTTTAAGGAGAAGAACAGTGATGCCAGCTGTCTCGAAATTATTTAGCTGGTGATGTTTCTTTTATTCTCCCAAAATATTTTATCCAGGCACTGGAAAGTTTCCGCCGTTCTTCAGTTCATGATTTATTGGTCCTGGTAGTCACTTTCTCAGCAAAATAATGGTTATTGATTGCTGCTTTAAATTATTATTATTGCTATTATTATTACTAATTAACTTAATTAATTAAAAAACGAACTAATCCAATGTTTCAACTTTTTCAACTACTCATACAATAACATTCAATTTTACCCAAAATCACTTAAAACATCCAGGAAATTTTACGTTATCTCTCTGGAACACATACAGATTATATTTACTTATCATACCCTAGGTGGAGCCATACGTGTAAAATTTCTCAACACGACCACGAGGTGGGATCTACAGAAAGTCTGGAAATCGAAGATTTGAATCCCGGCGCTCACAGCGGTTATCCTGAGCTTCGTTTCTCCCCGCATATTTCCCCATTCTTTTCAAGAAATGCTGGCGTTGTACCTTATTTCAAATCCAAATCCCCAACATGATAATTACAATTATATACACTACTACAATCGCTACAGAAACACAGGTTATCATACAAATTGAATACGCAGCAAAGTACAAGGGGCTGATGACGTTGAAGTCCCTAGCCTCTAAAACTAAATTACAACAACAACATTTTTCTGAACACAATGTAGATGAGGACCTAAAACTCTTGCAATAATTAACAAAGTTCTATTCGTTATGCGAATGAGTTCGGTTGGTTGGTTGGTTCCTTAGTTTAGGGGTTGCGACAACGCGGTCATGTAGCTCCGTGAATTTGGGTGTGTGTAGAAATTGTCTGATAACCGGTGTTAATTGTGATGGCTGTATTAGTATGTGTTATCTGTAATTCAGGTAAGGGCTGCAGACGATCAATTTCAATTAGTTCCTACTTTTGCTACCAAATACTACCGTCCACGACACCTAGCTGCGGACTTGGCTACTATATGCCATTGCAGCCAGGACCTGCGGTGAACGTTGGAACTAATATAGAGTTATCAAACTATCCTACAAATTTTGGCTCCCACTAGTGTAGTTAGACGAAGGAAGGCATACTGAGTGATTTTAACGCTCTTAAAAATCCGACGGCTTAGGCCGGGTTTGATCCCGCAATCTTGGGCATAGAAGCTCAGCATGCTACCAAATACGCCACCGAAGCTTCCTCCGAATGAGTTTTTCTGTCATTGAAGTTTACTGTGTGGTATTAGCCGCATCGTAAACCACAACAGGTTCATTGTTATTCTTTGGGGAGGATGTGGTATGGTGTCCATACTGATTGCATATGCAGTGATGGTAAGCATGTATCGCCACTCAGACTTATTTGTCTCTCAGTATAGTCGGGATGTTCCGACTTCATGACGTAAATTTCAAAGGGATTTTGGATCTATAGTTGCTTTTGATGTGTAACATCTTTCCGCTCGGTTGCTGGATAGTTTTGTGGGAGTGATTTTGATAATTGGGGACAGAAGGGAATCGGGCGGAAGTGGATCGAACGGAAGTGGATCACGGACGAGAACACGCACTGCCAGCTGGATGTACAATTGAAAATGTGTGTATTGGAAACAAGGCAGTGTGTGCTCTGTAGCGCGAGAATGTTATGGCAATACAGTAGGCAGTGCATTTAGCAGGCACTGGTTTGACGAGCACAGTGGCTAATGTTTCACCGACTTTCATTTGTCATTGAGCAGTTTATGAAGCTTCACGTTCAAGGTTGAATATCACATGGGGTAGGACAGAGACGCCAAATGACATTTAAGTAAGCAGCATTATTGTCAAGCTGTGGGTGAGTAGTCAAATATTATATGCATAACAGAATGTTGTTATATGAGTGGAATAAAAGCTGCATTTTCATCATATGTGAGACTAGGTCATTTCATGATTGTAGGAAGCCATGTTTTGATTGTTTACGACGAACTGTATGAGAGCCTTGAGAATAATGAATGTTATAGTTACTGAGGAATGTGCTCACAGTATTTGAGAGTACTGTCGACGTTGTGTGTCACTTTGTTATTATGAATTATTAATGTAAAAGGAAGGAAGGAATCTTGTAGTTTTGCTTGTCCGTTAATCTCACGATCATGATCCACGGTACATCCCTTTTACGTGGAATGCGAACCACAGGAATGGCATTTCAATTCGAAAATCTCACATGTATTGACCGGGAATCAAACCCGGTCTACCTTGGTGAGAGACTAACAGCTTGACCGCTGCGCCACAAATGTGGCAGTAGCATATCTCCAATTCAATCTATTCATTCATCATAGTACCAGTATGAAAATTGAATGTAAATTAACATTTTAAGAATGTCCAAGCTGTGTAGTATACGAGTAGGATAACATGTCAGATGTTACACATCATATGCGACTACTGTGAGGTTCGTATCCTTTTTCTTAGGCTACCGTGTTCGGTTACAGTAGCCATGCTATTGTATATGTGTGTCACTAAGAGTGATGTAACGCCCATTAACATGATAAACAGTATGTTTCGAAATCTCAGTTCATGTGGTGACTCCAGCCGAGGTAACGACTGGAGATGGAATGAAAGAAGAAAGCTGAGAACAACAGATGGCTAGTGGCATCTTGACCTCGATATTGAAAGTGGACAGCAGTGGGGGAGTAAGAGGAAGTATTTCTGGAGCACAGTATCAAGTACATTCGACAAACTCAATAGATTCCACCTAGTGGATGTCACCACAACTTGCGCAAGTCAGACTGGCATTTGCTTGTGCCTTGGACCAGAACGAAGACGATTGCAGTCAATCTCCTTCAAGTTAGAACTTTCTATGCAAAGTACCTAACGTTCACACAGCATATGTAATGGCCCAATGATTGAGCATGTCTGCGTAATGTAGGGTTTCCCGTATACCTACATCATGATTGTGCAATATTAAAGTGTAGAGGTGTTATCTAGAGTACTTTAGTGCTGCTCGTGAGGGACTTCTAGCAGTCAGTGCTACTTCTTGTCCAGCAACTTCTGTTGGGGAGGTGGAAAGTGGTAAAAATTCTTCTTAGGATTCCTGAAATCGAGCTTTAATACCTGTCGGATTTCAATCAAAAGAACGGAGTTCTAATGTCGGTTAAAATGGTTGACCGGTCAAAATTTCGTATAGTCGGACTAGATTTGTTGTTAAGAAATATAAGAAAACCAATCCATTTAACATGGAGTCGTAGATATTTATTTTTATTTATCTATTTAATTATTAATTAATTTAATTCCTTATTTATTTTATTTTATTTATTTATTTAATTATTAATTAATTAATTTAGTTAGTTATTTATTTTTATTTATTAAATTAATTATTAATTTATTTATTTAATTACATATTTACTTATTATTTGTTTATTTAATTATTAATTAATTTATGTAATTATTTATATATATATTTATATATATATGTCTTTATTTTTTTTCTTTATTTATTAATTTTTATTTATTTATTTATACTGTTACTTTGAAATGATAGCTTTGAAGCTATTTTTCATTGTTCTCTCATTAACAATCAATAAGTTAAAGACTTATATTAATAAATAATAATAAATTAGAACCCCTGGCACTACAGCCCGTGTAGGGCCCAGGCCTACCAAGCGACCGCTGCCCAGCCATTTGGCCTGCAGATACTGGGGTGACGCGTAATCAGCGCATCGGGTCCTCTCGGCCCTTAATCTTGGTTTTCGTGATCGGGGTGCTGCCTCACTGTCCGACAGCTACTCAATTGTCCTCACGAGGCTGAGTGCACCCCGTTCCAGCCCTCACGTCAGTTTCTAAAATCCCTGACGGAGCCGGAAATCGAACCTGGGGCCTCGGGGTGAGAGGCAGGCGTGCTACCCGAACACCAAGGGGCTAAAGACTTTCTACAAATCTAATATCTGTGTTTGAAATGATGAAGTTCCATTTGGAAAGACGCAAAGGTTTCTGAGAAAATGCATTTTAAAACTACTCTCTCAGAAATAAGATTTCATTTCACGTTTGAATAATTTTTGTACACTTACTGCAAATGCTCTTGTGAAGAGAAATATAAGCGATAGCAGCTCTGATTCATTCGTTGGGCAGTGTTAAATTTGTTCCAACCGTTCCCCTCACCTTCCATGTTGCAATCCCGTATACATAAACGTCAATCTAAATTCCATATAGACCTAATAACAGAGAATATTTAAACCAATGTAGCGTGTTTTTACATATGGAATTCGAGTGCCTCTTTGAGTACTCCACCTATATGAGCTTAATGAAAAATATATTACTTGCTGTATACATTCACAATATTTAAACATTCTATCCCATTTGTTTGCATCAGAAATGTTAATTTCGAATGAAGTACATAGAACATAAAAATGCACATACACCCTGGGCCAAATTTCGTGTATTGTTTTCATCAAATAAAATGAAACAAAATACATGTTTAAGGGAGTTCAAATGTACAAAGGTGGACCAAAGGTAAGTTGCACTAACGCGCTGCAGCAGCGCGCTGTGTGTCGCAAACGTCGGTACAGCGGAGAAAGGGACAGACACTGCCAACACGTCTGTTAGGCAGGTCGCTGTGGTGTCTCGTCTTGTATGGTGTAAATAGCGGCCAAATGCAATGGTGCGTCGACTGGACGTTCACTCCAAATATGAGGTGCGTGCGACAATCCGATTCCTATGGGTCAAAGAGGGACAATTGCACGGACATTCATCATGAAATTAGTGCTGTGTATGGGGAGCGGGCCATTTCCCGGCAAGGCATCGTGAAGTGGTGTCAGCAATTCGAAGCCGGACGCACGGATATCACGGACGAATATCGCGAAGGCAGGCCCGCAACGTCCAGGACCCGTGCAAATGTCAGCAGTGTGAACGCGATCATTAGACAGAACCGGCGCATTCAACTGAGAGAAATCACGACGCGGTTGAACATGGCATATGGCAGTGTGTTCTCCATTGTTCACGAGGACCTTGGATATTGTAAGTTGTGTCAAATATGGGTCCCACGTCTTCTCACCGATGATCACAAGGGACAACGTTTCCGATCCTCCCTGGCATTTTTGCAACGCTATGCCGCAGACGGCAATGGATTTCTGCGGCGAATCGTCACAGGCGATGAAACGTGGGTCCACCACTTCTCCCCCGAAACGAAGAGAACATCAATGGAATGGGTGCACCTCTCATCACCACAACGAAAGAACCTTCAGGCGGTAAGGTTATGGCGACAGTATTCCAAGGCTTCATAACTTAACATAACGAAAATGGTTGTTTGGGTAGTTTATGTAACAAAATGGGTCTTGGTCACATTGTGGTCGTTACGTTTCATATCCGGAAGTCATTTGTATCGCATGGTAACGTTATTGGTCCATATAACGTTATTCTGATATTGGTTATCGTAGAAACGAAATAGTATTGTCCGACAGAAATAACGTTATTTGAATAAGTCTCTCGAAAAATATCCCCTAATACCGTTATTCGGACTAATAACATTCTTCGGATATCGGTTATCGTAGAAACGAAATACTAGTGCCCACCTGAAATAACGTTATCGGAATACATATCTCGAAAAAAATCTCCTAATATCGTTATTTGGACTGATAACGTTATTCGAATATCAGTTAACCAAGGAACGAAATGGTAGGGCCCGCCTGAAATAACGTTATCGGAATACATACCTCGAAAAATATTCCCCCAAACCGTTATTAGTACTAATAACGTTATTCGGATATTGGTTATCTCAGGAACGAAAGGGTAGTGCTCACTAGAAATAACGTTATTTGAATAGATCTCTCAAAAAATCCCCCAATACCGTTATTCGGACTAATAACGTTATTCGGATATCGGTTATCGCGGGAACGAAATGGTAGTGCTCACTATAAATAACGTTATTTGAATACATCTCTCGAACATTATTCCCCCAATACCGTTATTTGGACTAATAACGTTATTCGGATATCGGTTATCGCAGGAACGAAATGGTAGTGCTCACTAGAAATAACGTTATTTGAATACATCTATCAATATTCCCTCAATACCGTTATTCGGACTAATAACGTTATTCGCATATCGTTTATATATTACAAACGGCATCATCGATTGAGAATGGCACCATTTTGATACATTTTGCGTTGGAGAACTCCATAGAGTAGAAGTGTCACTTTGCGACCTACGTCGTGTTAGGTTTTGAGTTTAGCCGCGAGGTTAATAAATACTCGGAAGTGCTTACCGTGATAGGGTATTGTACTTTTAGCCTACTTTTCACATTTTACAAAAATGAGGAAAAAGTAGACTTATGAGATCGTTCTGGGCAAATGTCTGTCTGTCTGTGCATGTCCCCCCGCCCCCTTATCAACTCCTTAACGGCTGAAGCAATCAAAACCAAATTTGGTATGAGTAAAGATTGAAATTATTGAAATTTGAGCTCCATGTTGGATATCTTGGAAGGTATGCATGGGAGCTATTCCAAAATTGGCACATAATTATATAGATAATAATATTTCAGTTTAATTTCCAGGAGGCCATACATGACAGTGTTGGCAAAATGATTCTAAGCATGCTGATAGGTCAAATGTTTAAATTAATATAACTTCTACACTATCAATTGGATTTCAACCTAATTTCGTATGTAGTCTACTATGTGTACATAACCAGATATCACTATGCGTATTCTTAAGAGCAACCAGCTGCTGACATCTGTTGATAATTGCTGTCTCTACTTTTTTTACCCTTATATTAATATATCAGAATGCATGCAAGCCAACAACTCTAAACTTTGCACACGTATAGTACCTGACAATTTGGAGTAACTAATATTATGCCAATGCCGCTAACATGATTCTAAGCCTGATGATAGGTTCAATTCTAAAATGCATGTAACTTCTATACATACAAATGGATTTCGTCCAAAATTGGCACAACAATAGATCATAATATGTCAGATTATTTCTGACCAAGACATGCATGACATTGCTGCCAACATGATTTTACGCGCGCTGATAGATCCAATATCTAACTGCATGTAACGTCCATGTTATCCATTGATCTTCAACCAAATTTTGTATTAAGAGATGGAACTAAGAATATATTAAGTCACCAGGGCTTCCAACTGTAGTGCAGGTATATTTTGAACTAATTAGAAATGTTGATATTACCAACTTAATTTCGTCATTAACTTAGATAGTTCCATATAGATTAATCATTGGCATGAATCCTTAAGTTTAAGTAAAATAGGCTCCTTAGTTTGTCACGGAACTGCTTGTTGAAGTTGCGAAAGTGGTCAATGTCCGGAAAAACACTCTTAAATGCGCTTTTGAAGAAAGGAACAACAGACCGACACCACTTGAAATACATAGGCCTAGGTGGATAGCAAACGACCTGAAGCTTAATAGAGATCAAGTACTAGCGAATCAACTAGACAACGGGGAAAATTCAGTGTACATTAAATTAGTGTACACCTTACTTTATGTAAACATATTATCTCGACATGAAGGTGTGAAATCCTTCCGGCTTGCTAGCGGTAACACCACAAAGGTAACTATCACTGCTTCAGACTCTTTAACAAAACGTGCGCGTGTCTGTTTAATCTCCTCCCGAAGTCAACAATGAAAGGCTCTCCCGCGTTCTTTCTACGCATGGAGTACTCAAGGACATACGGAACGAGTGCTGGAATGAAGTATACGAATTTACTGCTGTAAGTAACAATTGTAACAATTGAACTTAAATACCCCATTCCATCATATTTGACGGTCAATGATTGTAAAGTTCTGTTAACATATGAAGGACAAGCTAAGTATTGCTTTTATTGTAAAGAAACCACCCACTCACAAATAGACTGTCCGAACAGAAGGAATCGCCCGGTACTTCATGTCAGACAACAAACCTACAGCACGGAGCTGAGCGAGTCAGATGGGAGTAGTAAGCTAAGCAACACTACCGACATGGAAACTGCAGTACCTTCCCCTGAATATCCAGCCATATCAGAGGCCTTTCATAACAGGCCCCATTCTACAAACACATATAGCATTGTGGAAGTAACTCAACCATCAGATAACGTAGCTGAAACATCCCTGACTACTTTACATAGCAATGAAGAGGGAACTGTGACGTCACGATCGGACAGCACGGGGAAGGGACACACTAGCAGGCAACACAGCAGTCTGTGCAGCAGCCAGATACTACTAAGACTAAATGTCCCGATTTTTAGTTTGTAATTCTGACACCACGTAGCAGCACCAAAGTGAGACAATTTCTGTTTTAAGTTTTCTCTTCAATAAAGCTCATATTTGCGATGTCAAAACCACTATGTATACTAGAGTGCAATAGAATTGATATCTATTCAATGCATTTTCCAAAATGTGAAAAACAAAGACGTTACTAGCAGTTTTTTATATTTCTGCTTAAAATATGAAAAAAATGGTAATACGAAAACGGAGATTTATTTCCTGATTCCAATGCATTTTTCATAAATAAAATCGTGTGAATGGAATCGTCGGCATTAGTTTGGGAATTGTTTTGAAAAGGGTGGTAGGAGTAGCGGCGCGGATACACAAGATCTCTAGCGCAAGGAAAATGATGAACACGCCGAGTTGACGAATATTGTAGTTCGGCGAGTTACATGTACAAGTGCCTAGGAGTGGAACAATATCTGAGCAATAAAATTATAGTAATGTCACGCTTAGGCTATGTAACGTTGACACAATGTGTTTATACAGATACTTTCTTACTTCCTCAAACATTCTTGTTCTTGGTTTTGTTGATAATAATTCATTGTAGGGGCTTGGGACATCTTGGTCATCAGTCCCATGTAGTTGACTATGTATGTTACCGTATTAGAGCCAGGGATGGGGCAGGTGCCCTGAGTCTTCAAGTAACGTACTATCTCAGCATTTACCTCGAGGGAGTGTGGAAAACCCTGCAAAACACAAGACACAACTGAACTTCAGGTGCAACCACAATGGTAGGTTGATTGACAGGTGAACTAGTCAATGAGAGATGTTGGACTGATGACAGTTTCCTGGGGGGAAAAATCATAAAATAAGAAGGAATTTCTGAATGGCAATAAACATCTGCTGTAAGAAACATTGTTTCAGTTCCTTACCTTTTATTTCGTTCAATACGCCAATACACAAGCTCTGCTGGGACTTTTCTTCGTTTCCTGTGAGAGTACAAAGGAAGTGGATATTTATGCAGGACGCTTGCACCTAGAGAACATGCGCTTGACTGTCGTCAGTATCTATGGAGACCAATTTTCCATTTTCACAATGGCTACGTCTCACTTTTCCACACAAAGCATTGTTTCCATTTGAATTCGAACTCTCTTCTCTGAAAAAAGTTGTCACTGAATAGTTCGTGGTCTTGTACTCTTACACTTATATATCAGAAGTTCAAAAAAAAAAAGACTAAACCCGTCGCGCGACAGCCGTTGAAGGGCCTAGTTCTACCAAGCAACCGCTGTTCAGCCATGTAGCTTGCAGATTGTGGGGTGACGTTTAGTCATCCAACTTGTACAAATAAATTTAAAGTGAAATCAAAACTGCCCAGTACTTTACACATTCTCTAATGCAAGCGTAAAGAAATATATAATTTCAAATATAAACTAGGGAAAAAATCTTATGTACGTGTAGAGGTTTTTCTTAGGGCCTGGCTTCCTTTTCTTGGTACAGTAATTACTGTCGACCAAAATATTATGTGCACTCGAGTTTGAAGGTTGTTTGTGAAGTAACCAATAGATCTACATAAAATCCACTAACATAATCATTTTTGTCGTTCTATTTTACGTTAGTTCATATAGGTTTGGATTTTTTTTAAATATATTTCTTTTTATCGCAGTTGAAACACAAAAGGTGACCGTTTTTAAGCGTGTTTCAACCATGTGTCACATTTAATAATTATTATCTCACAAACCCGTCATCAGATCGAATCCAAATTTTAGCACAATATACATTGGAATGTTGTATAACAGGTTTATTAATTTCAAAATTTTGTGTATTCAAGAACGAAAGTTGTTATCATTTGTGCAAGGTAACTATTTCTCGGCTCGGGGTCGTTGTAAAATGTAGTTCTTGGTTGCGTTGTAATCCTTATACATCAAAAAGTTATGTTGTATGACTGTGCAATACGTAAATTAATTCACTTATTTTATATAGGTTTGTATTTGTACAAGGAATTAAGACATGGTTCACCAGCTAGATGCTCCGAGAAATGCTGTACAGCGTTGCTGATATGGAGCCCATCACTTCCGAGCGAAGCGCGCCATGACGCGTGATGGAGCCCATCTTGGCAACGCTGTACAGCTTTCACTGGAGCGGCCAACTGGTGAACCATGTCTTAATTCTCGATACAAATACAAACCGATATAAAATAAGTGAATTAATTTACGTATTTCACAATCATACAGCATACCTTTTTGATCTATAAGGATTACAACGCGACCAAGAACTAAATTTTCAAACCAACCCGAGCCGAGAAAAAGTTACCTTACCAAAATGATAACAACTTTGTTTCTTGGCCATACAACATTTTAAAATTAATGAACCAGTTATACAACATTCCAATGTATATTGTGTTAAAATTTGGATTCGATCTGTTGACGGGTTTGTGAGATAATAATTCTTAAATGTGACGCATGGTTGAAACACGCTTCAAGACGGGCACTTTTTGTGTTCCAACTGCGATAAAAATATTAAAATATAAATAAAAATTTCCAAACCAACATGAACTATCGTAAAACAGGACGACGAAAATGACGATGTTATTGGATTTTATGTAGGTCTATTGGTTACTTTAGATTTACTGGCATGTTAAAGATCCCCTTCGGGGCAAAATTCCGGCACCCCGGCGTCTCTAAAAGCCAGTGTTGTTAAAAGGGACGTAAAACCAATAACATTTGTATTATTATTATTATTGGTTACTTCACAAACAACCTTCAAACTCGAGTACACATAATATTTTGGTCGATAGTAGTCGCAATTCCCCCTGGGATTTAGTGGTATGCCCTTGAATCAGGTCTGGCATGCGAAACGAAATGTATGGCTGTGGGGGCGAATATGTTTGAATTTCGTCCTGAGCGCGATACTCAGGAGCCAAATGGTAATGATTGTCGGCGGGAAATTAAATCGAAGCGAAACTTAATTCGAAGCGAAATGACATAGCGAAATTAACGCGAAACTTAATAGCAACGCGAAATTACATTGTGCAGTTGAATAAAATTTCACTCCCGGCGCGAAAAAAAAATCCTTACAATCTTTTAATTTCGCTCCCGGCGCGAAATACAATTCATTACAGACTTTTAATTTCACTCGCGGCGCAAAATAAAATTCGATACAGACTTTTAATTTCGCTTCCGGTGCGAAATAAAATTCATTGCAGTCTTTGAATTTCACTCCTGGCACGAAATACAATTCATTACAGACTTTTAATTTTGCTCGCGGCGCATAATAAAATTCAATACAGACTTTTAATTTCGCTTCCGGTGCGAAATAAAATTCGTTACAGACTTTTAATTTCGCTCCCGGCGCGAAATAAAACTCGGTTACAGACTTTTAATTTCGCTCCCTGCACGAAATAAAATTCGTTACTGTACCCAACTGTCATCATCATCATTATTATTATTATTATTATTATTATTATTAAATCGTTACAAATACATACATTTTACAAAATTCATAATATCTGTACACATTTTATGAATTTTCTTGCACTTCCTACTCATTGTTTAACCTGTAAATTTACAATTATTAAATTATATTGTTACAATATGATAAAGACAGGTCGAAATAGGATATCAAATTCATACAGAGCAGGAAGAGATATCACATATGCCACTAAAAGGTGCAACCTTGTGTGTGGCATGCATATCGTTGATTACTATTTCTAAAAATTGTATAATGGCTTAGCCGAATAACACGTTCTATGTAAATGGTGTATACACAAAAAAATGAATAAGAAGGTAAATTGAATTTGTATTTTATAAACTTGTAAGCTCAACTAATTATATTTTAAATTTTAATTTTGTTTTCTCTGAGGAAATGTTTTATTTGCATCTTCAGGTTTGCATGATTTCCTTTAAATTCTTTTAATTTAATTGGGAGAATGTTATATAATTTTGGTGAGAAATACAGAAAGTTACGTTTGGCTATACCTAACTTAGGTTGATATAAAATACAGTGATTCTCTGTAATACTTCTGGTTTCATACTCGTGGCTAACAACTTGAATTCTATTTCTATCTTTAAAAATGTATTTATATATTTCAAAAGCATACAATTGTTTAATGTTGAAGACCCTTGTCTCAGCATACAGTCTCATAGTCGGATATAATCTATCTTTCTTCAACATTATTCGTAATATGAGATTCTGCACTATCTGAACACTTTTTAGTACATTTTCATAGGCGCCTCCCCAGGCAAGAATACCATATGTAAGAACTGACTGGACTAGAGCATGGTAGATGTCTCTTATTAATTTGTAATTGACAATATGTTTTAAATTGTGAAATATATAGATTGTTCTTCTTATTTTACTTGTAAGGTGTTGGCATTGGCTTTTCCATTTCATGTCACTATCTATAAATAATCCCAGATATTTAACTGTATCCACTTTAGCTATTTTAGGACAGTCACAGTTCTGATTACAGTTCAAAGTGTGTATTTTTAGTTCATTAAAATCATCTTCAACTGCTTTTAAACTGAATCTTACGAACTTTGATTTATTTACATTTAAAAATAGTTCGTTACCATCTAACCATACCTTTAACATTTTCAATGCCGCAGTTGCAATTTGTTTTACATTTCCCCATGTTCTACCTTCAACACAAACTACCGTATCATCTGCGTATGATATGACATTAACATTTTCAATTCCATGTATAGATGATTCAATATCGTTGATAAAAATCAAAAATAATAATGGACCCAACACTGTGCCTTGTGGTATTCCTCTTTTCACTCTTAAAGGTAGACTTGTAGTTCCATTTATTCTAACGTATTGAATCCTTTCAGTCAAATAGCTTTCTATCAATTTCAGTGCTATGCCTCTGATGCCATATCTTTCCATCTTCTGAAGGAGAATATGGTGAGGTATGGTGTCAAAAGCCTTCTCTAAGTCGAGAAATATGCCCAAGGTCGGTTTCGTACTGTTCATATTTTCATAAATTCGCCTAGTTAATTCTCCAATAGCATCAGTGGTGCTGACATATTTTATAAAGCCAAATTGTCTAGTTGATAGTAGATTGTGTTTCTTCAAAAACTGATAAATATGATTTTTTATACATTTTTCAAATAATTTTGATATGACTGTCGTTAACGATATCGGTCGATAGTTCTTTAGTTCTGAAGGATTGCCTGCTTTATGTAGCGGTTTACAATTGTAATTTTTAATTGCTTTGGGACGTATCCAACTGAAAGTGACTCGTTTATTACTGTTAGTAAAGGATTCTTTAAAGAATTAAAATTCTGCTTAATAATTCGAGCTGAGATGTTATCTATTCCCATTGCTTTAGTGTCGCTTATTTCGTGTAGGTACTTATGTAAATCCGCTTCGGTAATCGGAATAAAAAAAACAGGAATATGTGTTTCTGTTGATTTTCAAGGAAAAATCTGGATTGTTCTTAATATTTTTAGACATGTCAGTAGTTTTGTTAATAAAATAATCATTGAATGTATTAGCTATAGTGAAATCATCATCGTAAACATTATTTTGAGATCTTATTTTTGTTATTTTTTCTTTATGACTTATTCTTTGTGTTATTTCATTGACAATGCCCCATACTTTTCTTGGATTATTAGAATTGGAATTTATTAATTGTTTATAGTGGTCAGTTTTAGCTTTATTAAGCAATTCGTTTAATTTATTTCTATACCGCTTATATTTCTCCTTCATGGCATTGTTCTCTTTATTTGCTATACATTCCTGATACAACCTATCTCTGGTGTGAATGGACATTATTAGCGCGTGCGCGATCCACTCCTTTCTCTTTCGTTGCTTTGAATTTAATTGTATTGAAGAATTTTTTTTGCAATTTTGGATAGTTTGTATAAATTTATCTACTTTAGAATCCAAGTGGTTGTTCCCTAATACTGTATCCCAATTGATATTGCTCAATTTATTTTTAAGCATCTCACTATCTAACTTAAATCTATGTTCACGTATGTTACACTGAGCTGCTTCTAAATCACGACCATTTTCAAGATTTATACTAACTAATATAGGATAGTGATCTGTAATTCTGCTCTGTGATATAATGGGTAAGATGTTATCATTAGAAATATCCCTACGAATAAGTGCATGATCAATACAGGTTTTGCTCGTTGAAGTTTCTCTAGTGGTGCCATATATCAACGATCTAAAATTATGCTCATGCAGTAAGTTTAAATATGCATTAGAGTCGTACTCATCAAATAGATCTATGTTAGTGTCTCCTAGAATCACCTCGGTTTCTAGTGTACATTTTTGCTGGACATAATCATGGAGATTATCAATAAATAGTTGTTTATTGTATTTTGACGAACGGTATATGCCTGTCAATGCAATTCTATTGTTCCCATAATTTATTTTGAGCCTAAGGAGTTTGAAATCATTGTAATTCACAGTTTCTACCTCGTGGTCAATAGAATTCTTCACCATAAAAACAACTCCATCACATTTATTAAAGCATCCTTCGTTATAGTATGTTTTATAGTTGGAATGCTTGCATATATTAAAGTTACCCAATTTCCAAGTTTCTGTGCGTATAACGACATCAAATATATGGTTATATGCTTCTAACTCGGCATCTAAATTTATTTTATTTTTAGATAGACTTCTAATATTTGTGTGAAATATGCTCAAGTTATTTACCTTCTTAAATTTAAGTATTTGAGACACACATTGATCAATACCTCTATCTACTTCTGTATGAATTTGATATCTTACAAAGTCATCATTAAATAAAGTCATACACAGAAATATTTGACAGAAACAGGATATTTACAATTAGTCAGCTGTTGAGATCTGTTAGTAAGGTATACTAATTACTGTATTGGATGTTTCCTCAGAAGTGTTCATACAATTGAATGAGGAAAAGTGTTAAGTGTTAGCGGTCAAGTTATTGTGAGATATCTTGGAGGGAGGGGTGGAGTGGAATTCAGCTGTTGAGGGGAGGAAAGTGAAAGGTCAGTTTGAAATAGCACCAGCAACACGGCAGGGGAGGTATGCAATGAACAGTTATGCAGGAGAGAGACAGACAGATTGTGGTGTGGGTTATCTTAGAGGGTGTACCAACTTTTGCTTACTAAAACAATATATTGCTATATGTTAAGTGGCCTTACTTTAAGCTTTGGGTAACTCACACATCTTTGTAACACGGTGCTTGCTGCCATCTGTTTTCTTCACGTAAATTACGCCATCGTAAGTCCATACGTTGGATTGCTGAAATCTTGCAATTCCCGCCTTCAAAATCGCTAGTCTTGTGGCTGTGAGATCTTCCCTGATACCGGGGTACCTTTGAGCAGTTTCTTGTTTTTAACAATTCATGCCTAGCACGATACGTCGCCAATTTTACTATGATTGGCCTGGGTTTGGTCCCAATCTTGGGGCCTAACCTATGGCTTCTGTCTATGTCCGCAAGAGCGACGTTTGCCTTAATGTATCCGGCAACTTTCAGCACTAAATTATCTGTGTCCTCATTAGGATGCTCTGGCACACCGAAGATACGGAGATTTTGCCTCCTTTGGTATTGCTCCAGTTCATCGTGTTTGGAGTTGCTTTCCGATTTGAGATCTTCGATCTCTTTATCCCGTTTCTTTATCTGAACTTTGAGGTCCTCACAAAGATTCACGTTGAATTGGATCGTTTCCTCAAGTTTACTTAATACACATTCCGTGATCTTAACCACTACAGTACTTACAATTAGGTCCACAAATGATTTTGACTGCAAGGAATCCTCCATCACACGCCGTACTACTTCCTCTATGGAGTTGGTAGAACTGGAACTGTCGTTACCTGTCTGATGCTTCTGCTGTTGCTGTTGCTGCTGCTTGCTCTTCTTAGAAGACATTTCACTTTTTAGTTTTTACGATTTATGTAAATTAAAGGATGATGAGTGTGAAATAATCTCACCAGCTAAAACTTATATACTGAATTGATTCACACTATACTTCTTTTTCCTCTCTACACTGCGTTTACACCTGCCAAGTACACAATTTCCACGAGCCGATCCGTAGTCGTGTTACTCACTCTGCGCCATGACACTTCATGTGGAACATGTGTTCGTATCCCAGCTAACTCACGATCCTTCGAGGTATGGGGCGTTCCTGCCCACCATACGACCACATGCTCAGGATTTGAGTCTACCAGGTAACTACTCTACATGAAATACACAACATATTCCTAAAATACAATATTTACTGGTATAAAATCATGGCTATACAACAAATACAAATAAAGGATAAATTATATTTACTTCCCACAAATAGAAATAGGGTTATTTTGTGAGTCTCTTCTTCATTATTGCAATACTGCACTCGAATCTATTTCTAGCATCCTATCATTGATACTTTCAGACTTCTATGGGTCTCCATAGTGTTCATCATGTGACACAATTTTTATATAACTGGATTATTACAACATAAAAATCACATATCACATCTAAATGACATTAAATACTGAAACAATAAAACATTACTCCGTTTCTTATGGCATTTACTTTGATTAGCATAACTTCATTATTTTATGTCTTAATTAACAAATATTTGTTGTGTCGTGTGAATCATCTTCCTTCTTTCCATCAATATGAAACGCTTAAAAAGTGGTACATCTCCCTTCCAAAATAAACATGGATAGAAATATTTATAGTTTCACCATACAACGATTTTCTGGGTCTTGTCGGAATTTTTATCGTTACAAATGTGTCATGTTCTTAGAAATCACATACCCGTCTGCATAAATTAGCGTGAACTGGCAAAAATGCATTCTAAATGGATGCCTAACACTTTATTTGGTTCAGTGTTCCTCTTCAGAGAATAACTGGGCCAAATATTATCCGATTTCTTTGATTCAACAATGTATGTGTGTTGCAACACATCTTTTAATTCACTTGGCATCATCATTACACTCATATCATAATTGCATATTGAAATATCGAGATTCTTCAGTGTCCCACTATGACCATAATTTAAGGACTGGCGGACCGACGTCCCCTTTCTCCCAGCAGGCAATAAAATTAGTTCCGGCCACGGCACACGATGGCTGCTCGACTCAGTGGGCCAACCCACTTCTCTCGTCTGCCGGCAAGGTCAGGTTTGTTTACAATCGCAGTACAGCAGAGATAGGCTAGGTGTGGTTCCTAAGTAATTGAGTCATTTAATTATATAACACCTATCTCTAAAGTGTATCGGGCACAACTGGCTCCTTATTAACATTAATGGCTGGGGATGGATCCTGTGATAGTCTTGTCGTTCTATGGTGAATACTAGTGGCTTTTGGACGCGCATCATAACGAGAACACAGAATTCTCACCAGCAGCTGTCACAATAAACATAATCAGGAAATCTGCGTTTCCTAAACGACGAATATGATCCTTACCTCTCAGGGTAGATCATTTATACACATGCTCACGGAGTCTCGACGGACCTCACTCGTGGCCATAATTCATGCAAGCGATGGATACAGACAGGCTCTGTCCAATTCGCTGCGAATAATAAAGTATGCTCAACAACGATACCAACTCGTAGATTAGCCAACTTCTCACCTAACGCGCAAGCTATATTAGTTTGGTCCCCGCAATATATTTACGTAAATCACTGGATTCTACGTTACTCTGCACGCTTACATGCGGCTCAAACAATACTTCACATAGATGACTCAATTATTAAGGCACCCGCATTCTCTCTGTAATAACACTTAAGCCAAAGCTTTAAATAGCTCCTAACAACAAGATATAAATTTACTGGCTTACTTTACTTTAATGGTCCTCAAATATAATCCTAAGGATTGACCATATCAAATATTCATTCAACAATTCACTGACACTGAAAAACTCTCGTATTTCACTATATTCCACGTTACATTCTTACTGTTTACCAAAATAAAGTATCTTTATATTAGACATGACACACTTTGACCATTATTTAGGCCAAAAATGCCTATTACTTTACTGTTGCCGACCCCAGTTTATTATTATTATTAGTATTCATTTAGCGTTACCGTTACATCCATCACTATTTTCGGCCTGAATGGCCCTAAACAAATCACCTTCCAAGCCATATTCTATTCAAGACGAGTGGTGAAAACTCGTTCAATAAGTGACTGTTACATCTTAGTCTCAAAGTGATAAATCGTTATATGGTGAACTATTTAATTATAATAACATTGTAAATTGGTACTCACATTTTAATTTTCGCTGGATAGTACCAGCACCTCAGCTTCAGGCCTACCATGACGCTTGATTTAAGCCATCATGTTATATTTTTCACAACACTTAATTTCACACATTTCCCACATGATAAACATACTCTTATCAGTGGCCTCTTTCACTTCTACACAATGCATATTAATCACTATACACATGAACACTTTTAAATCACTATTATACAATTTATGTACACTTATTCACTATTTCACAGGTTGATTCTTAATTGGACTCCTCCTACGCCTGATCTCAGAGATGCGATGCAATTACGCCAACCGCTGGTCTCCGTGAAAATCTAACAGCGTTTACGGACGTTCGATCCTCGTCACCTGCAATATCGTTCAGCTCACTGTCAAGATTAAGTGGCGATGCTTCCCAAGCTCCCATAATTGTAGTGATCCTGATGATAATGTCATATACAACTCTGACAATACCTCCTGGTATGTGTAATGTTCAAAAACATTATAAGTTACCTTTTCGCTGTAGCGAATTTATATTTGCGTCAGATAATAGACAAATATCTGTATTAATTTTACTTCGACGCACTTCATGATTATTTATGAAGCTGTATGACTTTCTTCTATTGTTTTTCAACGGCTGAGCGTCGATACTTTAACATTTCGCGCGCTTACTGGCAGCGTATTAGTTACGTGTATACTGGAGAACAGACTGAAGACAACTCTAGACGAACTCTGGCTTGGTCTGCCTCACTCCTCCTTATAAAGGTTTCTCGTAAAAACTAGTCCACCGGACATGTGGCTGCGACTCCTTCCTTGAAATAATACCTTTTCAGCCGAACTGACATATACACCTTGTTTATTTAATTGTGGAGGTTTCATAAACATTCGCGTGCCGGCGATCGCTTCGGCCAATTAATTACAATTAATTGCCTTAGTTCAGCGCGTCAGGACGCCACCATGGTGATTCCTCCTTGGCTAGTCACCAAATCACTCCTATCGAGCGTAGGATTGGTGGTAACGCGTTCATTTAGAGATATAGGCTTTAATTTAGGTGTAAAATCATTCCTAAATTATCTCTCTTAAAATATATTCACCTGGGTGTACATTTCACTCCATTTCAATGCTCCACTTGGCTGTAATTAATTAATTTCCGTGGGCAGTCATCCCTACCCTAGGTTCCTTCGTTGTCAAGCGGTGAATACCCGAGTCATTAATTTTGAGCTGTCTCCTCGCTCCAGACGAAAGTAGGTCCCTTGGCGTCTACGATCTCCACCCATTTTCCAACTGCAATTAGTAAAACGTCAAACTGGCCTCCTTTCGTTCTTGTATGCTTCGAAAACCTATATTTGCTTGCATTTGCTTACAATTCTTCACCTTAAAACTGCTATGATATTCACATACAGGCCGTGAAATCATGCTACATTATCATATGTCATTATTTAACACATTGCTCTTCGGGTTCCCTAAAACTGTTACCCCTCAGAGATCAATGGTTCAATTCTAGTTGGCATCATGTGGCTGGTCTTCTCAGATAGGACCTGAGTTCGATGCCAATCTGCCGTGACCAATTGGGCACATCTTTCCCTTGCTAAGCTCGGAAAATTCATTTCACAAGTGAATTTTTCGGGCCTTTCAGATGGCATTGGCTCCATGCAGTATTTACTTTAAGCGGTCAGTGCTCTCGGCAATGGGCTGTCTCGTTCCCCCATTCCACTATGTCTGCCGTCTCATACTCTTGTTCTGCCTTCTCAGTTGTTCATTCATTTCCTCTAGTTCCGTAGCAGCTTCCCTCAACTGGTCATAAAGTTCCTTCAGTTGACAGCTGCATTCTCCCCTCGTGTCCCTTGGGTCTGCGTGCTGGTCGCTTCGCTCCGTTTCTTCCTGGGCCTGCAAGCTTTTCTCAAGAGTCTTTGCGTGCATACGTAATGACTCCCCGTCCACTTAGGTGTGCATTGCTTGCTCTTCCCTCGTATCATAATCAATCATCAACCGTATCCAGGGATCTTCACGTTGAAAAACGGTGATGTTCCTCAACTCATCTAAGGTCTTCTGGTCTCTATCTTCTATCTCGATAGCTAGAACTTCTTCTTCATCAGCTGTCGGGTATCTGCTTAGCAAGTCAGGTATGATATTGTCCTTCCCCGGGCAATACTCGATTTCCACTTGAAATTGCTGTATGTACAGGGACCACCTCGTCAGTCTTTGACTCGACAAGTCAGTTTTCAACAGGAATGTTAGTGCTTTATGGTCTGTTCTTAATATAATTCTAAAGCCATAAACTAGCTTTCGCCAATACTGTAAGGCATACAGTATCGTGAGTAATTCGATCTCCGTGACCGTATAATTCTTTTCGTTAGGTTTCAACCTTCTACTTATGAATGCAATGTAAGTTTTCTCCTCTGGCCTGTCCACATTTTCCTGATATAACATTGCTCCAATACCTATGAATGATGCGTCAGACTGGATAATAAATTTCTGAGTGTAGTCAGGATATCCCAATTTTACATAATCTAACAGCATCTGTTTAGATTTTACGAAGGCTTCCTCGCATTGTTTCGTCCAGCGCCATCTTCCTCCTTTCTTAAGTAAGTCTTGGAGTGGTGCTACGGTCTCGGTATACTTCGGGCAATGGCTTGAAAAGAATCCAAAAACGCCTAGATATTGCCTGACGTTCTTTACCTTCGTTGGTCTCGGGAAATGTTTAATAACTTCCAATTTTCCCGGATTAGGTCTGACTCCCTGTGCATCTATTACGTGGCCTAGAAATTTAACTTCTCTCTGACCAAAGTTAGACTTCTTTATATTGACCTTAAAGTTAGCCTGACTTAGGTCATATAACAGCTTGCGTAGATCTCTGACATGTTCTTCGACTGTTTCAGATGTCAGTAGTATATCATCTACGTAGCATATGGTTGTTGCTTTTACTTCTTCAGATAGGTTCCGATCTAGCGCTCGTATCAACGCTGAACCTGCTGTTTTCAGTCCAAATGGGAGACGCACGTAAGAATACGTGTGCTGGTCAAATAAAAACCCAGTTAATAATCTTGTTTTCTCCTCCAGAGCAAGATGGTGAAAACTTGCCGTCAGGTCAAGATTTGAGAACACAGTCTTTTCTTTGAACCTCCTGAGTACCTCGTTAATGGGCGGCACTTTATCAAATTCCGGTATGACCTTGGAATTCAAATTTCGTAGGTCCAGGCATATCCTCACACTTCCGTCCAGTTTTGGTACAGCTACCAGTGGGCTGACATAAGGTGTGGCGGTCTTCACAATGACGCCTGCCTCTAGCATTTCCTGTATTGCTTCTTTGACCTTTAAATAATGTTTCTCGGCTACAGGATACGGCTTCTGTTTGAATGGTGTCCAATCGCTGACTTGGAACGCATATTGGAAATTCTTGATCCGGCCAGGTCTCGAATCGAAGACTCCTTTATACTCAAACAGCAGTTCCCTTAGCATTTGCTTATGTTCTGGACCAAATTTAGCTTCCTCAATCTTTTCTTCCAGGCATTCTTCAAATTTTGGTTCGAGGTCCTTTTCAATGTCTGCGGCCAGTGTTGCCAACTCTTCCTCGATGTCTTCTGTTGTCGACACTGCATCCCCAGTCATATCTCCGTATGTATGCCATACGTACTCTTCTGGTCTCGTTTCATTGTGCTTTAATGAGAGTTCTAACTCTTCCTTTCCCTCACTTGCGCGAAACATAACAATGTCTTGCGAGAGATCTATAATAACTTTATATTCTCTTATGAAATCCATGCCAACAATGAGGTTAAACGGCAGCTTATTCACAAGTAGGAAGCTCTGTGAGAATGTAGAGTTCCCTATCTGCAAATCTAAAAATACTTGGTATTTGCATATCATAACTTTATCTGGTATCACACCTTTTATTTTCACGCTTGAAATAGGTATTTTCAATACGTGGATTTTACTCTGGATTTCATTATATAGTGCCTGGGTTATCAAACACACTGTTGAACCTGTATCAATGAGACTTCTTATCCTCATGCCTGCAATGTTTACAATAATAATGGGTAGTTCCCTTCTTACATTGACCGTCCCTTCATCTAGGTCTTCGATAAGCTCCTCAGGTATGGCAATCCAGTTAACTACATTCACTGTATTCCATCCTGAACTTATCTCTCTTTGGTCATTTAATTTTGGTGTTTTTTTTTCAATTGCTCCATTTTTGTGGAGTTCTTCTGCCTGTCTTCATACTGCTGAAGTTCCAGACTCTTGGCACCGTCATCATTTTTATAGATGTCGGGTGACCTTCTATTCCTAATCGCTTCATCCCAATGAACTCGCGATTGTCTCTGGTCATTTCCGCGTTCTTCCATGTATCTTAAAGATGCGTGATAGCGTTCTTCCGCCTCTTCATCGAACCCGCGACTCTGTTCTTGGGATCTCCATCCTTGGTTGTTCCCATTTCGGCCGTAATTCCTTCTGTTATCAGGCTGCTGGTCTCTGGTACCGCGCTGATTCCAGTTTTTCCTTCCTCGGTTTCCACGGTTCGATCCTCCTCGATATGCTGGCCTCCAATTTTGGTTTTCGCGTCCTTCGCGTTGCCAGTCTGATTTTTCCGTTTCGGTGCTCGTAGACTTACTTTTTGTCTGCACCTTAGTCGGTTCAGTCGGTGTAGTCGTCATGTTGACTTGTTCCATGTTCCGACTTGGCCTTGTGTGCTGCGCTGTGGTGAGATCGAGTTGTCTCAGCACCTCCTCCATATCGATCGCAGTCTTGGCGTTTGCTGAGATTAATAGACGTTGTACTTCATACGGTAGCTGCTTGGCTATCGCTATGCACAAGTCTGACTAATCCCTTCATCAAGTTCGCGGAAACGGCACAATTGACTCACAAAGAATTCTCCGTACTTCGTCGGATTACTAGTACTATAACGCCTGGAATACAAGTCCAATCTGAGGTTCTGTTGTATACTTGCGTTCCAGTACCTGCTTAAAAATGCCTGGCGAAATTCGTCAACGGTGTCGAACGTGTACCGAAAACTCCTAAACCATAAGGCACACTCGCCCTCAGTTAGTTTTTCAATCGCTCTCAACCTTCGCTCTGGCGGTACCTTCGCGTCATTCAAGTACTCGGAAACTTCTTTAAGCCAGTACTTGGGTGTCATGTTAGAATTACTCCCAGAATATTTCTTTGGTTTCTCATCACTAGCCCTTACAACTGTGACTATTTGATTTTGAACAGCATTTTCATGCGGTGTTGACATGGCAATTGGCATACCAGGTGTGGTATACGGGCTGTCACTTGGCATGGCTGCATTCTTTGGAGTAGGCTGTATTTCTATCTCTGCCCATGTGTTTCTCCTATTCTCGTCTATACTTCCTTCGCTAGACCTAGGATTCCGCAACATGGATTCCTCCTGCGCGATCATTCTTGTCTCTATTTGGCTGTGCCTATTTTCTGCCCTTTCCAAACGAGCTAACACCTCTCGTTCTATTTTCTCTAGGCGATCTCGGTTTCTTTCTGCCATAGAAAATACCTTTTCCTTGTCATCCTTAAGGTTTTCCTTCAGGTGGGTAATTTCCCCCGCTAGACTTTCTCTTACTTCGGCAGGAGTCTTATCGCTGGCTTCAGTCTTCAAGCCTTCTCGAAGTTCTAATTCTTCTCGTAAGCCTGTAACTTCCTTTTGATTGTGACCCTGCATATAAGAAATTTCAGTCCTTATTTTCGTGATTTCTCCCTGGTCCTCATCCTGTCTTTTATGAATAACTGCTAGGTCGCTCTGAGTTTGTTCCAACTCTTTCTGCACCTTCCCGACCTGCCTCTTCATATTTGACATTATCTCCTTATTCTCTTGATCAGAAGTTTTTATTTCCTGGATTTCCTTGCATTGGTCAAGGATATTCTGATCCTATTTTCTTAAGGCTTCGTCTACGGCCTTGGCGTAGCCTGCCATTCGCGTATTCCATTTTACATCGCTATCTTTGAGCCTTTGATCCACGGTCTGAGTGAACGTATTAAATTGCTCTAGTTGACGTTTAGTATTAGCTTCATTCTGACTCTGAATGTCTTTAAGCTCCATGGACATACTGCTTAAGCTATCGTTAATCTCACGCTGTGACTCTCTGCACGCTTGCAGATTATTCTCTAGTTCTAGCTCTATAGACTCAAAGCGTTTATCGTTTTCAGCTTGCATCTCTGAGACCACGCTAACAATATTAGCTCGATTATTCTCTAATTGAATATTTACTGTAGCCAATCTCTGGCTTACTTCAGCTTGATTAGCCTCTAATCTAGTGTTTACTTCAGCTTGATTAGCCTCTAATCTAGTGTTTATTTCGGTTTGATTGGCATCCAATCTATTGTTTATTTCGGCTCGATTATTCTCTAATTGAGCATTAACTGTAGCCAATCTATCTGCTATTTCATCCTTAAATACTTTCGCTTCTTCCTTTCTCTTAGCATTAGTATCATCAAAATGTTCTCTTAACTCAGCAATACACCTGAGTACGTCCTCAGTTCCAGCCATCCTGTATTTCTTAATCTGAGATTCAGGTAGGCCGCAGCTGAACATGCTGGCGCCTTCTATTGGAAAGAAAAGGATTCCGATCCCGCGACAACAACAACAACATATTACAAAGTGCCAAAACCATCTATGGAATGGGTATAGACCCACGTACCCGTCAGACAACAGTGTCTGTCGTCTGAGTATCATCTAGAAAAACTCACAATCGCTCAAACAGAGTTTGAGGAAAAATACTATTATTACGGTTTTCCCCATGAAAACCATGCTATTATTATGGGGTTTTCTGAATCCCATAAGCCATCCACGTCCTGGGCGCCATGATAATGAAGTAGGGATTCCATGCTTTGCCACACACATCTGGGCGACATGATAAATAAGTAGGTTGTATGATAAAGTTACATTTACATTTAAGCATGTTTTATGGAGGATTATCAACATTTATTTGACGAGATGGCTTATTAACAAATGGGACGCGGCCTTTTCCTATTATATCCTAATTTCTATGCTGTATTTGCTTCTACCATTAATATCTTGTCCGACTTTTAGCAGTACCTGTGACTCAATCCTAGTACAGAGACATATCCCCCATGTACCCAACTGTCATCATGTGGAACATGTGTTCGTATCCCAGCTAACTCACGGTCTTTCGAGGTATGGGGCGTTCCTGCCCACCATACGACCACATGCTCAGGATTTGAGTCTACCAGGTAACTACTCTACATGAAATACACAACATATTCCTAAAATACAATATTTACTGGTATAAAATCATGGCTATACAACAAATACAAATAAAGGATGAATTATATTTACTTCCCACAAATAAAAATAGGGTTATTTTGTGAGTTTCTTCTTCATTATTGCAATACTGCACTCGAATCTATTTCTAGCATCCTATCATTGATACTTTCAGACTTCTATGGGTCTCCATAGTGTTCATCATGTGACACAATTTTATATAACTGGATTATTACAACATAAAAATCACATATCTCATCTAAATGACATTAAATACTGAAACAATAAAACATTACTCCGTTTCTTATGGCATTTACTTTGATTAGCATAAATTCATTATTTTATGTCTTAATTAACAAATATTTGTTGTGTCGTGTGAATCATCTTCCTTCTTTCCATCAATATGAAACGCTTAAAAAGTGGTACATCTCCCTTCCAAAATAAACATGGATAGAAATATTTATAGTTTCACCATACAACGATTTTCTGGGTCTTGTCGGAATTTTTATCGTTACAAATGTGTCATGTTCTTAGAAATCACATACCCGTCTGCATAAATTAGCGTGAACTGGCAAAAATGCATTCTAAATGGATGCCTAACACTTTATTTGGTTCAGTGTTCCTCTTCAGAGAATAACTGGGCCAAATATTATCCGATTTCTTTGATTCAACAATGTATGTGTGTTGCAACACATCTTTTAATTCACATGGCATCATCATTACACTCATATCATAATTGCATATTGAAATATCGAGATTCTTCAGTGTCCCACTATGACCATAATTTAAGGACTGGCGGACCGACGTCCCCTTTCTCCCAGCAGGCAATAAAATTAGTTCCGGCCACGGCACAAGATGGCTGCTCGACTCAGTGGGGCAACCCACTTCCCTCGTCTGCCGGCAAGGTCAGGTTTGTTTACAATCGCAGTACAGCAGAGATACGCTAGGTGGGGTTCCTAAGTAATTGAGTCATTTAATTATATAACACCTATCTTTAAAGTGTATCGGGCACAACTGGCTCCTTATTAACATTCATGGCTGGGGATGGATCCTGTGATAGTCTTGTCGTTCTATGGTGAATACTAGTGGCTTTTGGACGCGCATCATAATGAGAACACAGGATTCTCACCAGCAGCTATCACAATAAACATAATCAGGAAATCTGCGTTTCCTAAACGACGAATATGATCCTTACCTCTCAGGGTAGATCATTTATACACATGCTCACGGAGTCTCGACGGACCTCACTCGTGGCCATAATTCGTGCAAGCGATGGATACAGACAGGCTCTGTCCAATTCGCTGCGAATAATAAAGTATGCTCAACAGCGATACCAACTCGTAGGTTAGCCAACTTCTCACCTAACGCGCAAGCTATATTAGTTTGGTCCCCGCAATATATTTACGTAAATCACTGGATTCTACGTTACTCTGCACGCTTACATGCGGCTCAAACAATACTTCACATAGATGACTCAATTATTAAGGCATCCGCGTTCTCTCTGTAATAACACTTAAGCCAAAGCTTTAAATAGCTCCTAACAACAAGATATAAATTTACTGGCTTACTTTACTTTAATGGTCCTCAAATATAATCCTAAGGATTGACCATATCAACTATTCATTCAACAATTCACTGACACTGAAAAACTCTCGTATTTCGCTATATTCCACGTTACATTCTTACTGTTTACCAAAATAAAGTATCTTTATATTAGACATGACACACTTTGACCATTATTTAGGCCAAAAATGCCTATTACTTTACTGTTGCCGACCCCAGCTTATTATTATTATTAGTATTCATTTAGCGTTACCGTTACATCCATCACTATTTTCGACCTATATGGCCCTAAACAAATCACCTTCCAAGCCATATTCTATTCAAGACGAGTGGTGAAAACTCGTTCAATAAGTGACTGTTACATCTTAGTCTCAATGTGATAAATCGTTATATGGTGAACTATTTAATTATAATAACATTGTAAATTGGTACTCACTTTTTAATTTTCGCTGGATAGTACCAGCACCTTAGCTTCAGGCCTACCATGACGCTTGATTTAAGCCATCATGTTATATTTTTCACAACACTTAATTTCACACATTTCCCACATGATAAACATACTCTTATCAGTGGCCTCTTTCACTTCTACACAATGCATATTAATCACTATACACAGGAACACTTTTAAATCACTATTATACAATTTATGTACACTTATTCACTACTTCACAGGTTGATTCTTAATTGGACTCCTCCTACGCCTGATCTCAGAGATGCGATGCAATTACGCCAACCGCTGGTCTCCGTGAAAATCTAACAGCGTTTACGGACGTTCGATCCTCGTCACCTGCAATATCGTTCAGCTCACTGTCAAGATTAAGTGGCGATGCTTCCCAAGCTCCCATAATTGTAGTGATCCTGATGATAATGTCATATACAACTCTGGCAATATCTCCTGGTATGTGTAATGTTCAAAAACATTATAAGTTACCTTTTCGCTGTAGCGAATTTATATTTGCGTCAGATAATAGACAAATATCTGTATTAATTTTACTTCGACGCACTTCATGATTATTTATGAAGCTGTATGACTTTCTTCTATTGGTTTTCAACGGCTGAGCGTCGATACTTTAACATTTCGCGCGCTTACTGGCAGCGTATTAGTTACGTGTATACTGGAGAACAGACTGAAGACAACTCTACACGAACTCTGGCTTGGTCTGCCTCACTCCTCCTTATAAAGGTTTCTCGTAAAAACTAGTCCACCGGACATGTGGCTGCGACTCCTTCCTTGAAATAATACCTTTTCAGCCGAACTGACATATACACCTTGTTTATTTAATTGTGGAGGTTTCATAAACGTTCGCGTGCCGGCGATCGCTTCGGCCAATTAATTACAATTAATTGCCTTAGTTCAGCGCGTCAGGACGCCACCATGGTGATTCCCCCTTGGCTAGTCACCAAATCACTCCTCTCGAGCGTAGGCTCGGTGGTAACGCGTTCATTAAAGATATAGGCTTTAATTTAGGTGTAAAATCATTCCTAAATTATCTCTCTTAAAATATATTCACCTGGGTGTACTTTTCACTCCATTTCAATGCTCCACTTGGCTGTAATTAATGAATTTCCGTGGGCAGTCATCCCTACCCTAGGTTCCTTCGTTGTCAAGCGGTGAATACCCGAGTCATTAATTTTGAGCTGTCTCCTCGCTCCAGACGAAAGTAGGTCCCTTGGCGTCTACGATCTCCACCCATTTTCCAACTGCAATTAGTAAAACGTCAAACTGGCCTCCTTTCGTTCTTGTATGCTTCGAAAACCTATATTTGCTTGCATTTGCTTACAATTCTTCACCTTAAAACTGCTATGATATTCACATACAGGCCGTGAAATCATGCTACATTATCATATGTCATTATTTAACACATTGCTCTTCGGGTTCCCTAAAACTGTTACCCCTCAGAGATCAATGGTTCAATTCTAGTTAGCATCATGTGGCTGGTCTTCTCAGATAGGACCTGAGTTCGATGCCAATCTGCCGTGACCAATTGGGCACATCTTTCCCTTGCTAAGCTCGGAAAATTCATTTCACAAGTGAATTTTTCGGGCCTTTCAAATGGCATTGGCTCCATGCAGTATTTACTTTAAGCGGTCAGTGCTCTCGGCAATGGGCTGTCTCGTTCCCCCATTCCACTATGTCTGCCGTCTCATACTCTTGTTCTGCCTTCTCAGTTGTTCATTCATTTCCTCTAGTTCCGTAGCGGCTTCCCTCAACTGGTCATAAAGTTCCTTCAGTTGACAGCTGCATTCTCCCCTCGTGTCCCTTGGGTCTGCGTGCTGGTCGCTTCGCTCCGTTTCTTCCTGGGCCTGCAAGCTTTTCTCAAGAGTCTTTGCGTGCATACGTAATGACTCCCCGTCCACTTAGGTGTGCATTGCTTGCTCTTCCCTCGTATCATAATCAATCATCAACCGTATCCAGGGATCTTCACGTTGAAAAACGGTGATGTTCCTCAGCTCATCTAAGGTCTTCTGGTCTCTATCTTCTATCTCGATAGCTAGAACTTCTTCTTCATCAGCTGTCGGGTATCTGCTTAGCAAGTCAGGTATGATATTGTCCTTCCCCGGGCAATACTCGATTTCCACTTGAAATTGCTGTATGTACAGGGACCACCTCGTCAGTCTTTGACTCGACAAGTCAGTTTTCAACAGGAATGTTAGTGCTTTATGGTCTGTTCTTAATATAATTCTAAAGCCATAAACTAGCTTTCGCCAATACTGTAAGGCATACAGTATCGTGAGTAATTCGATCTCCGTGACCGTATAATTCTTTTCGTTAGGTTTCAACCTTCTACTTATGAATGCAATGTAAGTTTTCTCCTCTGGCCTGTCCACATTTTCCTGATATAACATTGCTCCAATACCTATGAATGATGCGTCAGTCTGGATAATAAATTTCTGAGTGTAGTCAGGATATCCCAATTTTACATAATCTAACAGCATCTGTTTAGATTTTACGAAGGCTTCCTCGCATTGTTTCGTCCAGCGCCATCTTCCTCCTTTCTTAAGTAAGTCTTGGAGTGGTGCTACGGTCTCGGTATACTTCGGGCAATGGCTTGAAAAGAATCCAAAAACGCCTAGATATTGCCTGACGTTCTTTACCTTCGTTGGTCTCGGGAAATGTTTAATAACTTCCAATTTTCCCGGATTAGGTCTGACTCCCTGTGCATCTATTACGTGGCCTAGAAATTTAACTTCTCTCTGACCAAAGTTAGACTTCTTTATATTGACCTTAAAGTTAGCCTGACTTAGGTCATATAACAGCTTGCGTAGATCTCTGACATGTTCTTCGACTGTTTCAGATGTCAGTAGTATATCATCTACGTAGCATATGGTTGTTGCTTTTACTTCTTCAGATAGGTTCCGATCTAGCGCTCGTATCAACGCTGAACCTGCTGTTTTCAGTCCAAATGGGAGACGCACGTAAGAATACGTGTGCTGGTCAAATAAAAACCCAGTTAATAATCTTGTTTTCTCCTCCAGAGCAAGATGGTGAAAACTTGCCGTCAGGTCAAGATTTGAGAACACAGTCTTTTCTTTGAACCTCCTGAGTACCTCGTTAATGGGCGGCACTTTATCAAATTCCGGTATGACCTTGGAATTCAAATTTCGTAGGTCCAGGCATATCCTCACACTTCCGTCCAGTTTTGGTACAGCTACCAGTGGGCTGACATAAGGTGTGGCGGTCTTCACAATGACGCCTGCCTCTAGCATTTCCTGTATTGCTTCTTTGACCTTTAAATAATGTTTCTCGGCTACAGGATACGGCTTCTGTTTGAATGGTGTCCAATCGCTGACTTGGAACGCATATTGGAAATTCTTGATCCGGCCAGGTCTCGAATCGAAGACTCCTTTATACTCAAACAGCAGTTCCCTTAGCATTTGCTTATGTTCTGGACCAAATTTAGCTTCCTCAATCTTTTCTTCCAGGCATTCTTCAAATTTTGGTTCGAGGTCCTTTTCAATGTCTGCGGCCAGTGTTGCCAACTCTTCCTCGATGTCTTCTGTTGTCGACACTGCATCCCCAGTCATATCTCCGTATGTATGCCATACGTACTCTTCTGGTCTCGTTTCATTGTGCTTTAATGAGAGTTCTAACTCTTCCTTTCCCTCACTTGCGCGAAACATAACAATGTCTTGCGAGAGATCTATAATAACTTTATATTCTCTTATGAAATCCATGCCAACAATGAGGTTAAACGGCAGCTTATTCACAAGTAGGAAGCTCTGTGAGAATGTAGAGTTCCCTATCTGCAAATCTAAAAATACTTGGTATTTGCATATCATAACTTTATCTGGTATCACACCTTTTATTTTCACGCTTGAAATAGGTATTTTCAATACGTGGATTTTACTCTGGATTTCATTATATAGTGCCTGGGTTATCAAACACACTGTTGAACCTGTATCAATGAGACTTCTTATCCTCATGCCTGCAATGTTTACAATAATAATGGGTAGTTCCCTTCTTACATTGACCGTCCCTTCATCTAGGTCTTCGATAAGCTCCTCAGGTATGGCAATCCAGTTAACTACATTCACTGTATTCCATCCTGAACTTATCTCTCTTTGGTCATTTAATTTTGGTGTTTTTTTTTCAATTGCTCCATTTTTGTGGAGTTCTTCTGCCTGTCTTCATACTGCTGAAGTTCCAGACTCTTGGCACCGTCATCATTTTTATAGATGTCGGGTGACCTTCTATTCCTAATCGCTTCATCCCAATGAACTCGCGATTGTCTCTGGTCATTTCCGCGTTCTTCCATGTATCTTAAAGATGCGTGATAGCGTTCTTCCGCCTCTTCATCGAACCCGCGACTCTGTTCTTGGGATCTCCATCCTTGGTTGTTCCCATTTCGGCCGTAATTCCTTCTGTTATCAGGCTGCTGGTCTCTGGTACCGCGCTGATTCCAGTTTTTCCTTCCTCGGTTTCCACGGTTCGATCCTCCTCGATATGCTGGCCTCCAATTTTGGTTTTCGCGTCCTTCGCGTTGCCAGTCTGATTTTTCCGTTTCGGTGCTCGTAGACTTACTTTTTGTCTGCACCTTAGTCGGTTCAGTCGGTGTAGTCGTCATGTTGACTTGTTCCATGTTCCGACTTGGCCTTGTGTGCTGCGCTGTGGTGAGATCGAGTTGTCTCAGCACCTCCTCCATATCGATCGCAGTCTTGGCGTTTGCTGAGATTAATAGACGTTGTACTTCATACGGTAGCTGCTTGGCTATCGCTATGCACAAGTCTGACTAATCCCTTCATCAAGTTCGCGGAAACGGCACAATTGACTCACAAAGAATTCTCCGTACTTCGTCGGATTACTAGTACTATAACGCCTGGAATACAAGTCCAATCTGAGGTTCTGTTGTATACTTGCGTTCCAGTACCTGCTTAAAAATGCCTGGCGAAATTCGTCAACGGTGTCGAACGTGTACCGAAAACTCCTAAACCATAAGGCACACTCGCCCTCAGTTAGTTTTTCAATCGCTCTCAACCTTCGCTCTGGCGGTACCTTCGCGTCATTCAAGTACTCGGAAACTTCTTTAAGCCAGTACTTGGGTGTCATGTTAGAATTACTCCCAGAATATTTCTTTGGTTTCTCATCACTAGCCCTTACAACTGTGACTATTTGATTTTGAACAGCATTTTCATGCGGTGTTGACATGGCAATTGGCATACCAGGTGTGGTATACGGGCTGTCACTTGGCATGGCTGCATTCTTTGGAGTAGGCTGTATTTCTATCTCTGCCCATTTGTTTCTCCTATTCTCGTCTATACTTCCTTCGCTAGACCTAGGATTCCGCAACATGGATTCCTCCTGCGCGATCATTCTAGTCTCTATTTGGCTGTGCCTATTTTCTGCCCTTTCCAAACGAGCTAACACCTCTCGTTCTATTTTCTCTAGGCGATCTCGGTTTCTTTCTGCCATAGAAAATACCTTTTCCTTGTCATCCTTAAGGTTTTCCTTCAGGTGGGTAATTTCCCCCGCTAGACTTTCTCTTACTTCGGCAAGAGTCTTATCGCTGGCTTCAGTCTTCAAGCCTTCTCGAAGTTCTAATTCTTCTCGTAAGCCTGTAACTTCCTTTTGATTGTGACCCTGCATATGAGAAATTTCAGTCCTTATTTTCGTGATTTCTCTCTGGTCCTCATCCTGTCTTTTATGAATAACTGCTAGGTCGCTCTGAGTTTGTTCCAACTCTTTCTGCACCTTCCCGACCTGCCTCTTCATATTTGACATTATCTCCTTATTCTCTTGATCAGAAGTTTTTATTTCCTGGATTTCCTTGCATTGGTCAAGGATATTCTGATCCTATTTTCTTAAGGCTCGTCTACCGCCTTGGCGTAGCCTGCCATTCGCGTATTCCATTTTACGTCGCTATTTTCGAGCCTTTGATCCACGGTCTGAGTGAACGTATTAAATTGCTCTAGTTGACGTTTAGTATTAGCTTCATTCTGACTCTGAATGTCTTTAAGCTCCATGGACATACTGCTTAAGCTATCGTTAATCTCACGCTGTGACTCTCTGCACGCTTGCAGATTATTCTCTAGTTCTAGCTCTATAGACTCAAAGCGTTTATCGTTTTCAGCTTGCATCTCTGAGACCACGCTAACAATATTAGCTCGATTATTCTCTAATTGAATATTTACTGTAGCCAATCTCTGGCTTACTTCAGCTTGATTAGCCTCTAATCTAGTGTTTACTTCAGCTTGATTAGCCTCTAATCCAGTGTTTATTTCGGTTTGATTGGCATCCAATCTATTGTTTATTTCGGCTCGATTATTCTCTAATTGAGCATTAACTGTAGCCAATCTATCTGCTATTTCATCCTTAAATACTTTCGCTTCTTCCTTTCTCTTAGCATTAGTATCATCAAAATGTTCTCTTAACTCAGCAATACACCTGAGTACGTCCTCAGTTCCAGCCATCCTGTATTTCTTAATCTGAGATTCAGGTAGGCCGCAGCTGAACATGCTGGCGCGTTCTATTGGAAAGAAAAGGATTCCGATCCCGCGACAACAACAACAACATATTACAAAGTGCCAAAACCATCTATGGAATGGGTATAGACCCACGTACCCGTCTGACAACAGTGTCTGTCGTCTGAGTATCATCTTGAAAAACTCACAATCGCTCAAACAGAGTTTGAGGAAAAATACTATTATTATGGTTTTCCCCATGAAAACCATGCTATTATTATGGGGTTTTCTGAATCCCATAAGCCATCCACGTCCTGGGCGCCATGATAATGAAGTAGGGATTCCATGCATTGCCACACACATCTGGGCGACATGATAAATAAGTAGGTTGTATGATAAAGTTACATTTACATTTAATCATGTTTTATGGAGGATTATCAACATTTATTTGACGAGATGGCTTATTAACAAATGGGACGCGGCCTTTTCCTATTATATCCTAATTTCTATGCTGTATTTGCTTCTACCATTAATATCTTGTCCGACTTTTAGCAGTACCTGTGACTCAATCCTAGTACAGAGACATATCCCCCATGTACCCAACTGTCATCATGTGGAACATGTGTTCGTATCCCAGCTAACTCACGGTCTTTCGAGGTATGGGGCGTTCCTGCCCACCATACGACCACATGCTCAGGATTTGAGTCTACCAGGTAACTACTCTACATGAAATACACAACATATTCCTAAAATACAATATTTACTGGTATAAAATCATGGCTATACAACAAATACAAATAAAGGATAAATTATATTTACTTCCCACAAATAAAAATAGGGTTATTTTGTGAGTTTCTTCTTCATTATTGCAATAATGCACTCGAATCTATTTCTAGCATCCAATCATTGATACTTTCAGACTTCTATGGGTCTCCATAGTGTTCATCATGTGACACAATTTTATATAACTGGATTATTACAACATAAAAATCACATATCTCATCTAAATGACATTAAATACTGAAACAATAAAACATTACTCCGTTTCTTATGGCATTTACTTTGATTAGCATAAATTCATTATTTTATGTCTTAATTAACAAATATTTGTTGTGTCGTGTGAATCATCTTCCTTCTTTCCATCAATATGAAACGCTTAAAAAGTGGTACATCTCCCTTCCAAAATAAACATGGATAGAAATATTTATAGTTTCACCATACAACGATTTTCTGGGTCTTGTCGGAATTTGTATCGTTACAAATGTGTCATGTTCTTAGAAATCACATACCCGTCTGCATAAATTAGCGTGAACTGGCAAAAATGCATTCTAAATGGATGCCTAACACTTTATTTGGTTCAGTGTTCCTCTTCAGAGAATAACTGGGCCAAATATTATCCGATTTCTTTGATTCAACAATGTATGTGTGTTGCAACACATCTTTTAATTCACATGGCATCATCATTACACTCATATCATAATTGCATATTGAAATATCGAGATTCTTCAGTGTCCCACTATGACCATAATTTAAGGACTGGCGGACCGACGTCCCCTTTCTCCCAGCAGGCAATAAAATTAGTTCCGGCCACGGCACAAGATGGCTGCTCGACTCAGTGGGGCAACCCACTTCCCTCGTCTGCCGGCAAGGTCAGGTTTGTTTACAATCGCAGTACAGCAGAGATACGCTAGGTGGGGTTCCTAAGTAATTGAGTCATTTAATTATATAACACCTATCTTTAAAGTGTATCGGGCACAACTGGCTCCTTATTAACATTCATGACTGGGGATGGATCCTGTGATAGTCTTGTCGTTCTATGGTGAATACTAGTGGCTTTTGGACGCGCATCATAATGAGAACACAGGATTCTCACCAGCAGCTATCACAATAAACATAATCAGGAAATCTGCGTTTCCTAAACGACGAATATGATCCTTACCTCTCAGGGTAGATCATTTATACACATGCTCACGGAGTCTCGACGGACCTCACTCGTGGCCATAATTCGTGCAAGCGATGGATACAGACAGGCTCTGTCCAATTCGCTGCGAATAATAAAGTATGCTCAACAGCGATACCAACTCGTAGGTTAGCCAACTTCTCACCTAACGCGCAAGCTATATTAGTTTGGTCCCCGCAATATATTTACGTAAATCACTGGATTCTACGTTACTCTGCACGCTTACATGCGGCTCAAACAATACTTCACATAGATGACTCAATTATTAAGGCATCCGCGTTCTCTCTGTAATAACACTTAAGCCAAAGCTTTAAATAGCTCCTAACAACAAGATATAAATTTACTGGCTTACTTTACTTTAATGGTCCTCAAATATAATCCTAAGGATTGACCATATCAAATATTCATTCAACAATTCACTGACACTGAAAAACTCTCGTATTTCGCTATATTCCACGTTACATTCTTACTGTTTACCAAAATACAGTATCTTTATATTAGACATGACACACTTTGACCATTATTTAGGCCAAAAATGCCTATTACTTTACTGTTGCCGACCCCAGCTTATTATTATTATTAGTATTCATTTAGCGTTACCGTTACATCCATCACTATTTTCGACCTGAATGGCCCTAAACAAATCACCTTCCAAGCCATATTCTATTCAAGACGAGTGGTGAAAACTCGTTCAATAAGTGACTGTTACATCTTAGTCTCAAAGTGATAAATCGTTATATGGTGAACTATTTAATTATAATAACATTGTAAATTGGTACTCACTTTTTAATTTTCGCTGGATAGTACCAGCACCTTAGCTTCAGGCCTACCATGACGCTTGATTTAAGCCATCATGTTATATTTTTCACAACACTTAATTTCACACATTTCCCACATGATAAACATACTCTTATCAGTGGCCTCTTTCACTTCTACACAATGCATATTAATCACTATACACATGAACACTTTTAAATCACTATTACACAATTTATGTACACTTAATCACTACTTCACAGGTTGATTCTTAATTGGACTCCTCCTACGCCTGATCTCAGAGATGCGATGCAATTACGCCAACCGCTGGTCTCCGTGAAAATCTAACAGCGTTTACGGACGTTCGATCCTCGTCACCTGCAATATCGTTCAGCTCACTGTCAAGATTAAGTGGCGATGCTTCCCAAGCTCCCATAATTGTAGTGATCCTGATGATAATGTCATATACAACTCTGACAATACCTCCTGGTATGTGTAATGTTCAAAAACATTATAAGTTACCTTTTCGCTGTAGCGAATTTATATTTGCGTCAGATAATAGACAAATATCTGTATTAATTTTACTTCGACGCACTTCATGATTATTTATGAAGCTGTATGACTTTCTTCTATTGTTTTTCAACGGCTGAGCGTCGATACTTTAACATTTCGCGCGCTTACTGGCAGCGTATTAGTTACGTGTATACTGGAGAACAGACTGAAGACAACTCTAGACGAACTCTGGCTTGGTCTGCCTCACTCCTCCTTATAAAGTTTTCTCGTAAAAACTGGACCACCGGACATGTGGCTGCGACTCCTTCCTTGAAATAATACCTTCTCAGCCGAACTGACATATACACCTTGTTTATTTAAGTGTGGAGGTTTCATAAACGTTCGCGTGCCGGCGATCGCTTCGGCCAATTAATTACAATTAATTGCCTTAGTTCAGCGCGTCAGGACGCCACCATGGTGATTCCTCCTTGGCTAGTCACCAAATCACTCCTCTCGAGCGTAGGCTCGGTGGTAACGCGTTCATTTAGAGATATAGGCTTTAATTTAGTTGTAAAATCATTCCTAAATTATCTCTCTTAAAATATATTCACCTGGGTGTACATTTCACTCCATTTCAATGCTCCACTTGGCTGTAATTAATTAATTTCCGTGGGCAGTCATCCCTACCCTAGGTTCCATCGTTGTTAAGCGGTGAATACCCGAGTCATTAATTTTGAGCTGTCTCCTCGCTCCAGACGAAAGTAGGTCCCTTGGCGTCTACGATCTCCACCCATTTTCCAACTGCAATTCGTAAAACGTCAAACTGGCCTCCTTTCGTTCTTGTATGCTTTGAAAACGTATATTTACTTGCATTTGCTTACAATTCTTCACCTTAAAACTGCTATGATATTCACATACAGGCCGTGAAATCATGCTACATTATCATATGTCATTATTTAACATATTGCTCTTCGGGTTCCCTAAAACTGTTACCCCTCAGAGATCAATGGTTCAATTCAAGTTAGCATCATGTGCCTGGTCTTCTCAGATAGGACCTGAGTTCGATGCCAATCTGCCGTGACCAATTGGGCACATTACAGACTTTTAATTTCGCATCCGACGTGAAATAAAATTCCCTAACGGTATTTAGTTTCGCCCTCCAATGTGAATTTAAAATGAATGGAACATTTCATTTCGTTGTTGAAATTAAAATGTATTCGTTTCAAGAGTGAAATTATGTTCGGAGCCATGTTCAAAGTCCTGATGTTGGCAGCAGTAGCAGTCTTATTACCGTTCACCGCCTGCACAATCTGCAGGGCTGCAACAGCAACTTGAGTCATTCAATGGTCATCACTCCAGTAGAGGAGAAAGTCATTGCTATGGCATCAACATCACCATCGTCGTTGACTGCACCTCGGACTCGTGGCTGGCCCTCCCTGACGTTCATAACGCAATGGGGCAACAAGTACCTTTGCTTGTTGTATAGCGAACAAGAAGACGAATGTGCTGTGTGGAGAGACATTCAAGATAAGTGACGAACTCAAATTACAATACAAATTGTCAGTTGTAACTCTTCAGTCAGTCAACACTAATTTGCCCAATAATTGGGAGGGGTACAATGTATATACAGTAATATGTAAATAACATTATATGTATTAGTTTATGGTCACGATTATAATGCAGCAATTTTAGTGATCTTAAATCTAATACATGTATTTTTTTTTTTCAGGAGTGTTACATCTTATATACGTTGTACCCCACCCAGTTATCGTGTAAATTAATGTTTACTGACTGAAGAGTTACAAATAACAGAAAATCGTCTGTGGTAGTACCGCGGCGTATATGGAGTTCTGTTTCGGAGGCGGGTTACTCGAACAACAGGGTTGAGGGGTCATTCCTCTCATTTCTACATTCTTTATTCTTACACTTCCGGAAATTTCGGGGGGACTTGGCATTCCTTACTAATTCCTTCTTACCCTCAGCGCATTTATTCTGACCATGGCACGAAAGCAAACCCCTGTGCCACGTACAGTATTTCGTTTCACACTGCAATTAGTTTTGCGTCGCTTTTCACTATGTTATTGTGCTTAGAATTACATTTTGCTTCCATTTTAATTTTCGCACCCGAATATCACGCTCATGGCGAAATTAAAATGTTAACGCGTCCACAACCATTTTGTTTCGCATGCCAGACCAGATTTAATTTCAGACATGAAATTATATGTTCCATGCATTTTAAATTCACGCCGGGGGCGAAACTAAATGCTGTTTGGGAATTTTGTGTCATTAAAATAAACCGTGGCACTACATCCCATGAAAGGCCTAGGCCTACCAAGCAACCGCTGCCCAGGCATCTGCAGATATTGGTCAGCGCATCGGGTTCCCTCGGCCGTTAATCTTAGTTTTCGTGACTTTCAGACAGCTACTCTCGAGGCTGAGTGCACCCCGTTCCAACCCACACGTCCGTTTCTAAAATCACTAACGGAGCCGGGAATTGAACCCGGGGCCTCCAGGTGAGAAGCAGGCACGCTATCCCCAACACCATGGGGCCAGCAATTTTTGTCATACCAGGAGCAAAATTAACAGTCGTTAAAAATGTTATTTCGCGCCGGGAGCAAAATTAAGAGACTGAAGCGGTTTTCATTTCGTGCCAGGAACGAAATGAAAAGTCTTGTATCGAATTTTATTTCAGGCCAGGAGCAGAATTAAAAGTCTGTAATGAATTTTATTTCGAGCCGGGAGCGAAATTGAAAGTCTGTAACGAATTTTATTTCGTGCCCGGAGTGAAATTGAAAGTCTGATTTTTTTTATTTCGCGCCGGAAGCGAATTTAAAAGACTAACAGTTTTTATTTTACGCCAAGAGCGAAATGAAAAGTCTTTAATGAATTTTATTTCACGCCAGGAGCAAAGTTAAAATCTGTTAAGAATTCTGTTTGTAGCCGGGAGCGAAATTAAAAGTATTTCACACTGGGAGCGAAATTTAAAGTCTGGTACGAATTTTATTTCACACCGGGAGCGAAATTAAAAGTCAGTAATGCATTTTATTTCGCGCCGGAAGCGAAATTAAAAGACTAATGAATTTATTTCGCCTCTGCAGCGAAATTAAAATTCTGTTACTAATTTTATTTTGCGCCAGGAGTGAAATTTTATTCCTTTGAACAATTTAATTTCGCGACGCTAATTTAAATTGATGATACATTTCGTTTTGCATGCCAGTCCTGCCTTGAATCGGTTTTGGTGGTGGCTCCATTTTTCACCTAAAATGTAAAACTAACTGCACTTGATGACCGTAATGCTCTCCATCAGTCGTACCTATATGTACATCGTACATGTATATGATCTACCAGAGATACTGTCCAAAAATAAATTGCCGATAATAGAACACCTAACGAACACTGAAAATAATGGTGTTGCAGGTAAAATAAACTAAGTAAAAAGTAATTAAAGGGATCGATAAACTAAAAACAGGAAAAACAACATGGAAAATTAGAAGTCGTAAGTACAAACTGGTAACATTTCAAAGGATCACTCAGAAATATCCAGAACTGAATAACAATTCAGAACTAGCCATCACAGCCACAGTCAATCGCAACATCGGACTAGATGCTCAGGAATCCCATACCGTCAGGTAAGGGGTAAGGGCATCACTCTCTCACTTGACTTTCGCTCCCCTTTCCTGCTGCTGCGGTGGCCTTGGTCGAGCTTGTGGCGCGCCGTGGCTGCCTGCTTTAAGCGTGTGTACAATCCTGTATGAAATATTACCTTATAAAAGATGCTGGAAGTGTCGTCCTTTCTGGGTTATACAGGCATTGTATCCGGTAACCACATTTTGGCTCACGCGAGTGAGTTCTGCCACTGTAATGTTTCTGATTTTGTATTTTATGTTCTTTATTGAGCACTGAGTCAGTACGCCTAGTGGCAAACTTATTTACAACTACGTGAATCTGTGCTAGTGAAGGTGACACTTCATCAGGAAATTGCTGAACTTACCCACCGGGCCGACTCGTACTTAAAATAAGTTTTACATACAAAAATACGATGTTGCAATGATAACTGTCTGAACATGTTACCATCTGAGGTTCAGACTGGCGACTGACAACACCTGCACGCTTATTGCAAGGTCAAGTTTGTACTATGCGCGCGCTTTCAATACTACAGCAGGGGGCCGTGGGGCGCCAGAAACTCGGTCAATCCCGCTGCAGTAGCGAATAACAAAACCGCCGCTCGTCGTTCTTACTTAATATGAAAGACCCTATATGTAGACCATAGAGTTATGTACTATTAGATGACTATTATTGCTTAGGTTTATTATTCAAACGTTGACTTCTATCGCATGATTGGGACACAAGAATTAAAAATAATAATTTTAAAATTTTGCACAGCTGCCATCTTGAGTGTATGTAAACAATTTAACAAAATTAGATATCAGTTCATTACAATGTATATAAACAATTGCTGTACCCAATTTCACTGCGTTTGGATGGTTAAATCGCCAGAAAATTCTATTTAAATGTTCAAATTCACTTGGCCGCCATGTTCGTTTTGTAGTTAACAGGTTTATGAAAGTCACTTAAGTGACTTTTATCACCGTACAAAATTTCATCGCAGTGGCGGCCGGTAATAAGGTTGCAGTGTTGCACAACGACCAGATTAATTCATGAAAAACAATTAATTCCGAAATAATATTTTTAGTACTAGAAGTTGTATGTTTCCTTCTATATGTACAGGAATTCATAATTCTGTTCTTTAATAATTCAAGAAATCTTATAGTAAGTTACTGTGAACTGGCTGAGAAAGCGAGGCGCGCCAGCCGTCTAGGAGCGCTCATCCGTTTGGTCGTTGTCAAGCCCAAGCACCGACCAGATCTCAATAGTGAAGGGTATGGCAGAGATGCTAGACCGGGTAAGCCCTATCCCAAAAGTTAACATGGCTGGTCGTTGCCCGCTGACTGCAACCAGGGGCTGAGGCGCAGGCGCGGACGTAGACATCCGAGATGCTCCGTCCATGTCTTGCAATGTTGGGCGTGAACTTGTGACACTCGCAGTTGTCGCTCTCACATATAGCCTAACTTACGTTTTTGTTTTCATGTAGACTAACTTATATTCCATTTAATCCGATGAAATTGTGATGTCTCTGAACTGCGGCATTCGTTATGAATGAGGTACATCCGTTTTACCACGCAATTGTATACAGTTTTCTCCGATATCAAGCAGTCTTTTACCCTATCACCTCATGGGTGCCCGCAGGAGGTGGGGCAAGGAGGGGCCGTGTCCCCTCCCCCTGAAATTCCGAGAATATTTCGATTGTTCATTGTCACACCAGTTGCTTTCATGAAGTGAAGTTACTGATGGTTAACTGATTTAGATGTAAGGATAATTCCAGAGTTTTATTTAACTTAGTAATTTGGGATTATTTGAGAATATCTTCAGTTATTTAAACAAGATGTTCAGTAAAGAACATATAGCCTACTTTCTCCTAAATGCATGGGTATTGTTATAACTCTTTGTCCTTTTCAAGGAGTATGATTGAATGTTGGTTGTAGGAGTTTGTTGAAATACAACGTGCTATAGGGATACTAAACATGAATATGAGGTGCCCTTTGCTAGTGCTACCTCTGTACCAAATTTCGTTCAATTCGGTTTCACCGTGTTTGAATTAATAGGGGAAATCGATTCTGACACAAAGATGGCCGCCATCCGCAAACTATTAGGCGAATGACCTATTAGATTGGTCAAAGGATGCTCCCTCCAAAAAGGTATGTAGTTGCAAAATTTGGTAGAGATCGGATGATTAGGTTAACCGTAATTTGATTTAAGCTTTGAACATTCGTGTGGCCGCCATTACGTTTCAGTCAAGATGGCGGCGATATAAAACATGACACTGAGGTGCCCTTTGCTAGTACTACCTCTGTACCAAATTTCGTTCCATTCGGTTCCACCGTGTTCGAATTAATAGGGGGAATCAATTTTGACATAAAGATGGCCTCCATCCGCAAACTATTAGGTGAATGACCTATTAGATTGGTCAAAGGATGCTCCCTCCATAAAGGTATGTAGTTGCAAAATTTGGGAGAGATCGGATGATTAGGTTAATCGTAATTTGATTTAAGCTTTGAACATTCGTGTGGCCGCCATTACGTTTCAGTCAAGATGGCGGCGATATAAAACATGACACTGAGGTGCCCTTTGCTAGTACTACCTCTGTACCAAATTTCGTTCCATTCGGTTCCACCGTGTTCGAATTAATAGGGGGAATCAATTTTGACATAAAGATGGCCTCCATCCGCAAAGTATTAGGTGAATGACCTATTAGATTGGTCAAAGGATGCTCCCTCCATAAAGGTATGTAGTTGCAAAATTTGGGAGAGATCGGATGATTAGGTTAATCGTAATTTGATTTAAGCTTTGAACATTCGTGTGGCCGCCATTACGTTTCAGTCAAGATGGCGGCGAAATAAAACATGACACTGAGGTGCCCTTTGCTAGTGCTACCTCTGTACCAAATTTCGTTCCATTCGGTTCCACCGTGTTCGAATTAATAGGGGGAATCAATTTTGACATAAAGATGGCCGCCATCCGCAAACTATCAGGTGAATGACCTATTAGATTGGTCAAAGGATGCTCCCTCCATAAAGGTATGTAGTTGCAAAATTTGGTAGAGATCGATCGGATGATTAGGTTAATCGTAATTTGATTTAAGCTTTGAACATTTGTGTGGCCGCCATTACGTTTCCGTCAAGATGGCGGCGGTATAAAACATGAAACTAAGGTGCCTTTTGTTAGTACTACCTCTGTACCAAATTTCGTTCCATTCGGTTGCACCGTGTTCGAATTAATAGGGGGAATCGATTTTCACACAAAGATGGCCGCCATCCGCAAACTATTACGCTGATGACCTATTGGTTTGGTCAAAGGATGCTCCCCCCATAAAGGTATGTTGTTGCAAAATTTGGTAGAGATCGGATGATTTGGTTAATCGTAATTTGATTTAAGCTTTGAACATTTGTGTGGCCGCCATTACGTTTCCGTCAAGATGGCGGCGATATAAAACATGACACTGAGGTGCCTTTTGTTAGTACTACCTCTGTACCAAATTTCGTTCCATTCGGTTGCACCGTGTTCGAATTAATAGGGGGAATCGATTTTCACACAAAGATGGCCGCCATCCGCAAACTATTACGCTGATGACCTATTGGTTTGGTCAAAGGATGCTCCCCCCATAAAGGTATGTCGTTGCAAAACTTGGTAGAGATCGGATGATTAGGTTAATCGTAATTTGATTTAAGCTTTGAACATTTGTGTGGCCGCCATTACGTTTCCGTCAAGATGGCGGCGATATAAAACATGACACTGAGGTGTCCTTTGCTAGTGCTACCTTTGTACCAAATTTTGTTCAATTCGCATTCACCGTGTTCGAATTGATAGGGGGGGACAGACATTCAGAGTACACACACTCACACACACACAGACACACAGACACACACACACACAGACTCACACACACACATACACACACACAGACAGACACACTTTTTTCGCCCTGTGTTGATCTCATAAGTCTACTTTCATTTTTTGCAAAAATCGAAAGTAGGCTAAAAATTGGCGAACTGGATTAACATTACTATTTTAATGAACTGCTTGATTTTTATTTTTGTCGATACATTGTGATACCACTACTTTTTGCCTGTTTTTAAAGAATGAACATTATGGCGATGATTCACAAAGAAAAGCGAACTCCTATGAACAAAAACTCGGAACTTAAAAAAGAAATCCTCCCATTTATGCCATAAAGACTATGTACCCAATGGTTTAAGAGCAGCCAAATCATGGATGTCACGAAGCAAGTAAGAAATGAAACGAAAATTGCGGGGGGATATAAGTCTCAGTATCGCCTAGTGACATGTGCTGTAGGTAACGAAATAAAAAAAAATACAGCCCCTCCCCTAGAAAAAATCCTGCGGGTGCCCATGTACCACCTTAATGAAAATAGTGCAACACCCAGAAAAATTATCCGCCAGCCGCTACTGATTTCATGGTGAAATCGGTGACAGTTTCGGATATATAGAATGCCAGTGAGATATTTCGCACAGCCACCATGTTGAATTGGTGAAACATAATAAGCTTTGAAGGGCACGATCGGGGTCGGCCAAAATAGTAGGCCTACTATGACCTTACCGAATTTCATTGAAATCGCTCCAGCCGTAGTAGTGTGTTTTGGATGGTTCCGCACCCTCCACCTCCACACCCTCCACACAAGATGGCGGCAGCCCGATAACTCCCGAACCCGTGGTCGGATTTTGACGAATGAGGTGTCATTGAACTCGGGCTGACACCCCCTTTCCAATGGACGACATATTTCAACCCCAAAAATAAAACCTACCCCTACTAGGGGGTGAAATTGTATTTTTTTAGAGAATCTCTGTTACCAATTGCAACATGTGAGAGTTTGAATGCCGATATGGATTTAAACGTTGTTCCACATAAAGTGCATATGTTTGGTGGAAAGCCACTATGAATTAGCATGCCCACTCATGTCTTTTGAAGAGGGTGGGGGGAGCGGATCTCTGTGGACGGGTCCTTGTTGACAGGTCCCTGTTGACGGGTCATTGTTGCCGGGTCCTTGTGGGCAAGTCCTTGTGGACAGGTCCTTGTGGACAAGTCCATGTGGACAGGCCCTTGTGGACGAGTCCTTGTGGATGAGTCCTTGTGGATGAGCCCCTTTGGACTGATCCCTTTTGGACCGGTTCCTACGGACTGGCTCATGAATTTATTTAAATTGTGTCAAAGGGCCTAACTACATTTCGCGTGTGTTGAACTGACGTTGTTCACTAATTCCCTGTGAGAGTTTGAATGCCGATATGGAATGAAACGTTGTTCCACACAAGAGACATGTTTTCGGTGGATAGCCACTATGAATTAACATGCTTGTTTTTTGTTTTTTGTTTTTGTTTTTTACGCATGCCCACTCATAGCTTTTGTAAGAGGGCGGGCTTTTTAAAAGATGGCGGCTGTAGTGTAACCTAACCTAACCCAACCCACGAGTGGTGATCAAAAAGTATTTTAAGTGACGCTTGTCGATTGGCAAACCAGTAATCAAAGAGGGATATGTCAGGCCTTGAGGTGATAGCCCCTTTTGATTGATCCCTGTTGATTGATCTCTGTTGATTTGTCCCTTTGAACTGGTCTCTATTGACTAGCCCCTTTTGGACGGGCCCTTTTTGACAGGGGGTCATTTTTGATGGATCCTTTTTGGCAGGTCCTTTTCGACGGGTCCCTGTTGACGAGTCATTGCTGACGGGTCCTTGTTGATGAGTCCCTGTGGACGGGTCATTGTTGACGGGTCCCTATTGACAGGTCATTGTTGACAGGTCATTGTTGACGGGTCATTGTTGATGGGTCCTTGTTGACAAGTCCCTGTTGATGGGTCCCTGTGGAAGGGTCCCTTTAGACCGACCCCTTTAGACTGGTCCCTATGGACCGGCCCATGAAATTTATCCAAATTATATCAAAGGGCCTAACTACATTTGTGCGTAAAGCAGTGTGTTGAACTGACGTTGTTCACCAGTCCTTACTACTACAATTGGATAACAATATGAAAGGAATTGATTAACCAGACATGAGTTAACTACCAACGAAACACTTTGGCGACTCTGCTTGTTATTGACCAATGAATAGGGTTTTAGAAAAACTGTTTGCTATTTTGGGTTATATACAAAAAAATGCTTAGACCTTTTGAGTGACTATGTTTGCTAAACAAGACATTATACCAGACACGAATAGGATTCTTATGTAGCTCAGACAAGGAAAGCATTTCTACAGAATCTGTTGACATTGAATATAGATTTAGGTATTAGGAAGTCATTTTGAAGGCCTTTGTCTGGAGCGTGGCCCTCTATGAAAGTACAACTTAGACAATTGGTGCAGCAGAAAAGTGGAGAATTGAAGTGTTTGAAATGTGGTGTTACAGGAGAATGATAAAGATTAGATGGGTAAATAGGGTTACTAACAAAGAGGTATTAAGACGAGTGGGGGAGAAGAGATGCATCTGGCGACTGTTAATGAAGTAAAGAGATAGGTTGGTAGGACACGTACTAAGACACCCAAGAATAGCAAACGTAGTTATGGAAGAAAGGTTCGAGGACGAGAACTGTAGGGGTAGACCAAGTTTAGAATATGTTAAACAGATAGCCTTGAATGTAGGGTGTGGTAGCTATATAGAGATGAAACGATTAGCTCGGGACAGATAGGCGCTGAGATCTGCATCAAACCAGTCAAAGGACTAAAGACTCAAACAACAACATGTAAGTTCACTGAAATAATGTTGTGTAACGGTAAATGTTAGTCAACGAACAGTAATGCATTACTAAAACCCATGACACGATACCTAAGAGCTTTTCTAAAATGATTTTAAAATGCCTTTAACCCTATATTGAACACCCAGTTCACAAGACTCATAACTGCATAAAACAAAACAAAATCTATATTTCAAAACAAGCAAGTGGTTTAGTCAATGTATACTGGAAAAAGTTTTGTAAACACTGAAGTCCTCAAGACTAATTAAATTAGTAACTGTCAGGTTGACCGAGTGGTTAAGGTGTTTGACTAAGATCAAATTTTCTGTATATGGAAGCAAGGGTTCGAATCCCTTACCTGACATAACTATTGCCTTAACATGGCTTGGCCACACTGCATTATTATGATACTCGGTACACAAACCATAGATATAGTGTATTGTTTAAGGCCACTCTCTTTCTGAACATAGTCAGAGACTGTTGATGGTTAACAATTGTATTAATAGTGGGACATGGGGATAGTAATTAAGAAAAACAGACAATACCCATACAATATTTTTATTAAATTCATTTTATAATAGTTACACACACTGAATTCAACTCTATCTCTTTACCATTGTTCGATATAGATTTTTAAACACAACGCTTGTTGTAGATCCTTTTACAACTTTCTCCAGGTACTCTTGCTCTTAAAAACTTTGGAAGCCGCAATGGTTTTATAAACATAAAACCCTCATCCTCTTCTTTTTCATAATTATCATCATCATCATTATGAATATTATCATCAAAATTATTATAGTCATTGTCACCATCATTATTATCATCATCATCATCATTCTCAACATCACTAGAACTATCCAATTCCTCTTGTTTGTTTTCCACAGGGACCTCTTGTAGAGTCTGCGTTGCTTTTGATAGTGTTAAGGGTATTTTGAACGATGGTATTTGTCCTTACATGTCTTTTTGAGGGGATGATGAATGCTTTTTAACAAACAATGCACTATCTTGAGCAGCAATATATTTTTCTTGGACTTGCTTTTTTACCTGGGTTAGAGTATTTTGCGTATTTAAATGTGTATTAATTTGAGATTCACAATGATGTTCTTTTGAAGTAAGTACGTTGGAGTCTTTTGTTTTAATCATTCCTCGACACTTTTTGGATCGTTGTTTTGAACATCGCCAAATAACAGTTCCATCTTTATTGGTTGTTTTTACAATATATGTATATCCTTTATAGAAGACACATGGCTTGCCATGACTGGTTATTGAGACTTCCATATCAACTAATACATATGAATTAAATTTTAGTAAAGACACATGAACAATCTTTAGATTACAAGTGATTTACACACACTCACACACACACATTCCTAAATGTCAAGATTTATGGATGTTGTTTTCCGCCAACAGCTGCTTACTGCGTATGACAAGGCTGGAGACTGGTAGGTGAGACGGTCTTTCACGATGTGAACACTGTAACAGGCAGTAGTCAACTGACAATATTCTTATACCCTAGTCAAGGTTAACAGGTACTTACTGCGTATGACAAGACCATACACTCGTAAGTTAGACCGTAATTTTTTTTGTTTGTTGCTAAGGGTCCCATATATACCCTAGACATGTTAGTTCTGATCACTTAGTGGTTAATTGTATATATTGAATTTAAATACACAGCTTATACAAGCACGTTTTGCAAATGGGAGGGGAGAGAGGCTGGCAAAAAAGGAAATGTTTTAGTTTAATGAAACGTCATGTCCTAGTAGGCGTGATTTATAGTAGACGCAATTGATAGTAGACGTAATTGATAGTAGGTGTAATCAATACTAGACGTGATTAATAGTAGACGCAATTGATACTAGGCGTGATTGATAGTAGGCGTGATTTGTAGTAAGCGCAATTCATAGTAGGCTCAATTGAGAGGCTGACAAAAAGGAAATGTTTTAGTTTAGTTTAGTTTAGTTTAGTTTTAGTTTAATGAAACGCCATGTCCTAGTAGGCGCGATCTATAGTAGACGCAATTGATAGTAGGTGCGATTAATAGTGGACGCAATTGATAGTAGGCGTGATTGATAGTAGGCGTGATTTGACATGAGCGCGATTTATAGTAGACGCGAAAGATAGTAGGCGCGATTGATAGTAGGCGTAATTAGACATGGGCGCGATTTATAGTAGACGCAATTGATAGTAGGCGCGATTGATAGTAGGTGTAATTGATAGTAGGCGCGATTTGACAGCGCGATTTATAGTAGACGCAAATGATAGTAGGCTTGATTGATAGTAGACGCAATTGATACTAGGCGTGATTGATAGTAGGCGTGATTTGTAGTAAGCGCATTTCGTAGTGGGCTCAATTGATAGTAGTTGCAATTGATAGTAGGCGCGATTAATAGTAGACGCAATTGATAGTAGGCGTGATTGATAGTAGGTGTGATTTGACATGAGCGCGATTTATAGTAGACGCAAATGATAGTAGGCGCGATTGATAGTAGGCGTGATTGATAGTAGACGCGATTGATAGTAGGCGCAATTTGACATGGGCGCGACTCAGATCATTTTTGATATTATAAAGTTACAGTGTCAATGTTTATACAAAGTACAAGGTAGAGAGGGGGTATTTTAAGACTTAACCTCAGCTCACTTAACATAACCAAACTTTACCTAACCTAACTTTGTCACGTGACATGTTCTACAAGTTTAGACTTGCTTTAAGACTGATTATGACGTCATAGATTGATGGGAGGGGTGAGAGGCTGACAAAAAAGGAAATGTTTTAGTTTAATGAAACGTCATGTCCTAGTAGGCGCGATTTATAGTAGACGCAATTCATAGTAGGTGCGATTAATAGTGGACGCAATTGATAGTAGGCGTGATTGATAGTAGGCGTGATTTGACATGAGCGCGATTTATAGTAGACGCGAAAGATAGTAGGCGCGATTGATAGTAGGCGTAATTAGACATGGGCGCGATTTATAGTAGACGCAATTGATAGTAGGCGCGATTGATAGTAGGTGTAATTGATAGTAGGCGCGATTTGACATGAGCGCGATTTATAGTAGACGGAAATGATAGTAGGCTTGATTGATAGTAGACGCAATTGATACTAGGCGTGATTGATAGTAGGCGTGATTTGTAGTAAGCGCATTTCATAGTAGGCTCAATTGATAGTAGTTGCAATTGATAGTAGACGTGATTGATAGTAGGCGCGATTGATAGTAGACGTGATTGATATGTGCGCGACTTAGATCATTTTTGATATTACAAAGTTACAGTGTCAATGTTTATACAAAGTACAAGGCAGAGAGAGGGTATTTTAAGACTTAACCTCAGCTCACCTAACATAACCTAACTTTACCTAACCTAACTTTGTCACGTGTTATGTTCTACAAGTTTAGACTTGCTGTAAGGCTGACTATGACTATGACGTCATAGATTGATGAGAGGGGTGGGAGGCTGACAAAAAAGGAAATTTTTTGGTTTAATGAAAAGTCATGTCCTAGTAGGCGTGATTGGTAGTAGACGCAATTGATAGTAGAAGCGATTAATGGTAGGTGCAATTGATAGTAGGTGTGATCAGGTACTTACTGCATATCAAAAGGCTGTACACTCGTGTGTTAGACACTCTATCTTGTTAAGGACCCCTATATTCCCTATACTAGGCTATACATGTTAGTTCTAAACACTTAGTGGTTATTTGTATATTAAATATATATATACACAGGTTATACAAGCACGTTCTTTCACACAGTAAAACTTTGTCAAATAGCCACATGCGACACGCAAAGTATGTTTCCGCTATCTAGAGGTGACTATGGAAACTACCTGAACATATCCTAATCTAATCCTAGCTAACCTCACCTGCCGTGACCATACCGGTTTGTAAGCAACAACAACAACACACTAAGATTCCATGAATTCCAGAGTACTTTTAGATTAATTATCGACTCTCAACTCTTATAACTATGTCTATCCCACTCTGTCAAAAACACGATATATTTTTTTAAAATTTTTGCTTGATGTCAATACTAAAGTGATAATGGGTTTTCCGATCCTATCACTATAAATTCATGACCCCCCACTCTTATCTCGGTCTCGACAACAACCATGCCTATTTTTATTATGTCAGATGATGTAATGTTCGAGTGCAAAGTGGGTGTAAAAGTGAGTGCAAAGTGAGTGCAAAAGGGAGTGCAAAGTAAGTGTAAAAGTAGTTGTAAAAGTGAGTGCAAAAGTGAGTGCAAAAGTGGGGGTGTAAAAGTGGTACCCTATTTGTAATGGCTTATTTGACAAGTTTTTTTTGTGGTACCCTATTCGTAATGGCTTATTTCACAAGTTGTTTTTGTCAATGTATTTAGAGGACATTTCTCTTGTTCATGGAAAGTATCTCAGCCCTTTTTATGATAGCATAACGCTTACCGTCATGTTTGTAAGCAACAACAACACACTAAAATTCCAAGAATCCAAACTACTCTAAGGTTAATGATGGTCTCTCAACTCCATTCCACGCCTAGTCAAAAACATTATACATTTCAATTTTTTCAAAAAAGGTAAATTGAGAAAGTAGGCTATATATTTAAACTAAAAATCATGATAACTCCATCCCCTACGTCTATCCCATTCTCAGTCAAAAAAAATATATATTCTTTACATTTTTCCAAAAAATATTTGGAAAGTAGGCTATAATTTGAAAACTAATCATCCTAAAAAGTCATATGTAGACTCAAACCAATGGCTTTTATGCCCTTAATCGTTAGAACAAAACATGGAATTTGACCTTTTTCCAAATATTGATCATTTTTAAAAAATGGGCTATATTTTGTAAACTATAAATTACACAAAAAAATGTGTTTGACATAAATGACAGGTATTTACCCATTCTACGCACAAACCAAGTCCCAGGTCTCTGGGACAAAATCCAAAAAGGTTCAATATTGAAAGTAGACGATATTTTTAAAACTAATCATTCTAAAAAGTCATATATAGACTCAAACAAATGTCCTTTAAGTCCTTTAACGTTAGAACAAAACTTAACATTTTTTCATTTTTTTCAAAAAAAAAGTCCAATTTTCAAAATTGTCTATATTTTGGAAACTACGAATTAGTTCCAAAATGGCGGTCGTAGCTTAACTCAACCTAACCTAACCCTACGAGGTGTGATCAAAAAGTTCCAAAATGGCTGCCGTAGCATAACTGATTGATCCCTGTTGATTGACCCCTTTTGATTGATCTCTGTTGATGTATCCCTTTGGACTGGTCCCTGTTGACTAGCCCCCCTTGGACGGGTCCTATTTGAAGGGAGTCATTTTTTTTACGGGTCCCGGAGGACGGGACCTTGTTTACGGGTCCCTGTGGCGGGTCCTTTTGACTGATCCCTATGGACTGGCCCTTGCATTTTATCCAAATTATGTCAAAGGGGACCCGCCACAGGGACCCGTAAACAAGGTCCCGTCCTCCGGGACCCGTAAAAAAATGACTCCCTTCAAAAAGGACCCGTCCAAGGGGGGCTAGTCAACAGGGACCAGTCCAAAGGGATACATCAACAGAGATCAATCAAAAGGGGTCAATCAACAGGGATCAATCAGTTATGCTACGGCAGCCATTTTGGACCTTTTTGATCACACCTCGTAGGGTTAGGTTAGGTTGAGTTAAGCTACGACTGCCATTTTGGAACTAATTCCTAGTTTCCAAAATATAGACAATTTTGAAAATTGGACTTTTTTTTTGAAAAAAAAATGAAAAAATGTTAAGTTTTGTTCTAACGTTAAAGGACTTAAAGGACATTTGTTTGAGTCTATATATGACTTTTTAGAATGATTAGTTTTAAAAATATCGTCTACTTTCAAAATTAAACCTTTTTGGATTTTGTCCCAGAGACCTGGGACTTGGTTTGTGCGTAGAATGGGTAAATACCTGCCATTTATGTCAAACACATTTTTTTGTGTAATTTATAGTTTACAAAATATAGCCCATTTTTTAAAAATGATCAATATTTGGAAAAAGGTCAAATTCCATGTTTTGTTCTAACGATTAAGGACATAAAAGCCATTGGTTTGAGTCTACATATGACTTTTTAGGATGATTAGTATTCAAATTATAGCCTACTTTCCAAATATTTTTTGGAAAAATGTAAAGAATATATATTTTTTTTTTGACTGAGAATGGGATAGACGTAGGGGATGGAGTTAGCATGATTTTTAGTTTAAATATATAGCCTACTTTCTCAATTTACCTTTTTTGAAAAAATTGAAATGTATAATGTTTTTGACTAGGCGTGGAATGGAGTTGAGAGACCATCATTAACCTTAGAGTAGTTTGGATTCTTGGAACTTTAGTGTGTTGTTGTTGCTTACAAACATGACGGTAAGCATTATGCTATCATAAAAAGGGCTGAGATACTTTCCATGAACAAGAGAAATATCCTCTAAATACATTGACAAAAACAACTTGTGAAATAAGCCATTACGAATAGGGTACCACAAAAAAAACTTGTCAAATAAGCCATTACAAATAGGGTACCACTTTTACACCCCCACTTTTGCACTCACTTTTGCACTCACTTTTACAACTACTTTTACACTTACTTTGCACTCACTTTTGCACTCACTTTGCACTCACTTTTACACCCACTTTGCACTCGAACATTACATCATCTGACATAATAAAAATAGGCATGGTTGTTGTCGAGACCGAGATAAGAGTGGGGGGTCATGAATTTATAGTGATAGGATCGGAAAACCCATTATCACTTTAGTATTGACATCAAGCAAAAATTTTAAAAAAATATATCGTGTTTTTGACAGAGTGGGATAGACATAGTTATAAGAGTTGAGAGTCGATAATTAATCTAAAAGTACTCTGGAATTCATGGAATCTTAGTGTGTTGTTGTTGTTGCCTACAAACCGGTATGGTCACGGCAGGTGAGGTTAGCTAGGATTAGATTAGGATATGATCAGGTAGTTTCCATAGTCACCTCTAGATAGCGTAAACATACTTTGCGTGTCGCATGTGGCTATTTGACAAAGTTTTACTGCGTGAAAAAACGTGCTTGTATAACCTGTGTATATAAATTTAATATACAAATAACCACTAAGTGTTTAGAACTAACATGTATAGCCTAGTATAGGGAATATAGGGGTCCTTAACAAGATAGAGTGTCTAACACACGAGTGTACAGCCTTTTGATATGCAGTAAGTACCTGATCACACCTACTATCAATTGCACCTACCATTAATCGCGTCTACTATCAATTGCGTCTACTACCAATCACGCCTACTAGGACATGACTTTTCATTAAACCAAAACATTTCCTTTTTTTGTCAGCCTCCCTCCCCTCTCATCAATCTATGACGTCATAGTCATAGTCAGCCTTACAGCAAGTCTAAACTTGTAGAACATGTCACGTGACAAAGTTAGGTTAGGTAAAGTTAGGTTATGTTAGGTGAGCTGAGGTTAAGTCTTAAAATACCCTCTCTCTGCCTTGTACTTTGTATAAACATTGACACTGTAACTTTGTAATATCAAAAATGATCTAAGTCGCGCACATATCAATCACGTCTACTATCAATCGCGCCTACTATCAATCACGTCTACTATCAATTGCAACTACTATCAATTGAGCCTACTATGAAATGCGCTTACTACAAATCACACCTACTATCAATCACGCTTAGTATCAATTGCGTCTACTATCAATCAAGCCTACTATCATTTCCGTCTACTATAAATCGCGCTCATGTCAAATCGCGCCTACTATCAATTACACCTACTATCAATCGCGCCTACTATCAATTGCGTCTACTATAAATCGCGCCCATGTCTAATTACGCCTACTATCAATCGCGCCTACTATCTTTCGCGTCTACTATAAATCGCGCTCATGTCAAATCACGCCTACTATCAATCACGCCTACTATCAATTGCGTCCACTATTAATCGCACCTACTATGAATTGCGTCTACTATAAATCGCGCCTACTAGGACATGACGTTTCATTAAACTAAAACATTTCCTTTTTTGTCAGCCTCTCACCCCTCCCATCAATCTATGACGTCATAATCAGTCTTAAAGCAAGTCTAAACTTGTAGAACATGTCACGTGACAAAGTTAGGTTAGGTAAAGTTTGGTTATGTTAAGTGAGCTGAGGTTAAGTCTTAAAATACCCCCTCTCTACCTTGTACTTTGTATAAACATTGACACTGTAACTTTATAATATCAAAAATGATCTGAGTCGCGCCCATGTCAAATTGCGCCTACTATCAATCGCGTCTACTATCAATCACGCCTACTATCAATCGCGCCTACTATCATTTGCGTCTACTATAAATCGCGCTCATGTCAAATCACACCTACTATCAATCACGCCTACTATCAATTGCGTCTACTATTAATCGCGCCTACTATCAATTGCAACTACTATCAATTGAGCCTACTACGAAATGCGCTTACTACAAATCACGCCTACGATCAATCACGCCTAGTATCAATTGCGTCTACTATCAATCCAGCCTACTATCATTTGCGTCTACTATAAATCGCTCTGTCAAATCGCGCCTACTATCAATTACACCTACTATCAATCGCGCCTACTATCAATTGCGTCTACTATAAATCGCGCCCATGTCTAATTACGCCTACTATCAATCGCGCCTACGACCTTTCGCGTCTACCATAAATCGCGCTCATGTCAAATCACGCCTACTATCAATCACGCCTACTATCAATTGCGTCCACTATTAATCGCACCTACTATCAATTGCGTCTACTATAAATAGCGCCTACTAGGACATGGCGTTTCATTAAACTAAAACTAAACGAAACTAAACTAAACTAAACTAAAACATTTCCTTTTTGTCAGCCTCTCAATTGAGCCTACTATGAATTGCGCTTACTACAAATCACGCCTACTATCAATCACGCCTAGTATCAATTGCGTCTACTATTAATCACGTCTAGTATCGATTACACCTACTATCAATTACGTCTACTATCAATTGCGTCTACTATAAATCACGCCTACTAGGACATGACGTTTCATTAAACTAAAAACATTTCCTTTTTTGCCAGCCTCTCACCCCTCCCATCTGCAAAACGTGCTTGTATAAGCTGTGTATTTAAATTCAATATATACAATTAACCACTAAGTTATTATTTATCGTATGGCTTTTAGTGCCGGGAGTGTCCGAGGACATGTTCGGCTCGCCTGAGTCTGTAGCTAACCACTAAGTGATCAGAACTAACATGTCTAGGGTATATATGGGACCCTTAGCAACAAACAAACAAAAAATCCGGTCTAACTTACGAGTGTATGGTCTTGTAATAAGCAGTAAGTACCTGTTAACCTTGACTAGGGTATAAGAATATTGTCAGTTGACTACTGCCTGTTACAGTGTTCACATCGTGAAAGACCGTCTCACCTACCAGTCTCCAGCCTTGTCATACGCAGTAAGCAGCTGTTGGCGCAAAACAACATCCATAAATCTTGACATTTCGGAAAGTGTGTGTGTGTGTGTGTGTGTAAATCACTTGTAATCTAAAGATTGTTCATGTGTCTTTACTAAAATTTAATTCATATGTATTAGTTGATATGGAAGTCTCAATAACCAGTCATGGCAAGCCATGTGTCTTCTATAAAGGATATACATATATTGTAAAAACAACCAATAAAGATGGAACTGTTATTTGGCGATGTTCAAAACAACGATCCAAAAAGTGTCGAGGAATGATTAAAACAAAAGACTCCAACGTACTTACTTCAAAAGAACATCATTGTGAATCTCAAATTAATACACATTTAAATACGCAAAATACTCTAACCCAGGTAAAAAAGCAAGTCCAAGAAAAATATATTGCTGCTCAAGATAGTGCATTGTTTGTTAAAAAGCATTCATCATCCCCTCAAAAAGACATGTTAGGACAAATACCATCGTTCAAAATACCCTTAACACTATCAAAAGCAACGCAGACTCTACAAGAGGTCCCTGTGGAAAACAAACAAGAGGAATTGGATAGTTCTAGTGATGTTGAGAATGATGATGATGATGATGATAATGATGGTGACAATGACTATAATAATTTTGATGATAATATTCATAATGATGATGATGATAATTATGAAAAAGAAGAGGATGAGGGTTTTATGTTTATAAAACCATTGCGGCTTCCCCAGTTTTTAAGAGCAAGAGTACCTGGAGAAAGTTGTAAAAGGATCTACAACAAGCGTTGTGTTTAAAAATCTATATCGAACAATGGTAAAGAGATAGAGTTGAATTCAGTGTGTGTAACTATTATAAAATGAATTTAATAAAAATATTGTATGGGTATTGTCTGTTTTTCTTAATTACTATCCCCATGTCCCACTATTAATACAATTGTTAACCATCAACAGTCTCTGACTATGTTCAGAAAGAGAGTGGCCTTAAACAATACACTATATCTATGGTTTGTGTACCGAGTATCATAATAATGCAGTGTGGCCAAGCCATGTTAAGGCAATAGTTATGTCAGGTAAGGGATTCGAACCCTTGCTTCCATATACAGAAAATTTGATCTTAGTCAAACACCTTAACCACTCGGTCAACCTGACAGTTACTAATTTAATTAGTCTTGAGGACTTCAGTGTTTACAAAACTTTTTCCAGTATACATTGACTAAACCACTTGCTTGTTTTGAAATATAGATTTTGTTTTGTTTTATGCAGTTATGAGTCTTGTGAACTGGGTGTTCAATATAGGGTTAAAGGCATTTTAAAATCATTTTAGAAAAGCTCTTAGGTATCGTGTCATGGGTTTTAGTAACTAACATTTACCGTTACAAAACATTATTTCAGTGAACTTACATGTTGTTGTTTGAGTCTTTAGTCCTTTGACTGGTTTGATGCAGATCTCAGCGCCTATCTGTCCCGAGCTAATCGTTTCATCTCTATATAGCTACCACACCCTACATTCAAGGCTATCTGTTTAACATATTCTAAACTTGGTCTACCCCTACAGTTCTCGTCCTCGAACCTTTCTTCCATAACTACGTTTGCTATTCTTGGGTGTCTTAGTACGTGTCCTACCAACCTATCTCTTTACTTCATTAACAGTCGCCAGATGCATCTCTTCTCCCCCACTCGTCTTAATACCTCTTTGTTAGTAACCCTATTTACCCATCTAATCTTTATCATTCTCCTGTAACACCACATTTCAAACACTTCAATTCTCCACTTTTCTGCTACACCAATTGTCTAAGTTGTACTTTCATAGAGGGCCACGCTCCAGACAAAGGCCTTCAAAATGACTTCCTAATACCTAAATCTATATTCAATGTCAACAGATTCTGTAGAAATGCTTTCCTTGTCTGAGCTACATAAGAATCCTATTCGTGTCTGGTATAATGTCTTGTTCAGCAAACATAGTCACTCAAAAGGTCTAAGCATTTTTTTGTATATAACCCAAAATAGCAAACAGTTTTTCTAAAACCCTATTCATTGGTCAATAACAAGCAGAGTCGCCAAAGTGTTTCGTTGGTAGTTAACTCATGTCTGGTTAATCAATTCCTTTCATATTGTTATCCAATTGTAGTAGTAAGGACTGGTGAACAACGTCAGTTCAACACACTGCTTTACGCACAAATGTAGTTAGGCCCTTTGATATAATTTGGATAAATTTCATGGGCCGGTCCATAGGGACCAGTCTAAAGGGGTCGGTCTAAAGGGACCCTTCCACAGGGACCCATCAACAGGGACTTGTCAACAAGGACCCATCAACAATGACCTGTCAACAATGACCTGTCAATAGGGACCCGTCAACAATGACCCGTCCACAGGGACTCATCAACAAGGACCCGTCAGCAATGACTCGTCAACAGGGACCCGTCGAAAAGGACCTGCCAAAAAGGATACATCAAAAATGACCCCCTGTCAAAAAGGGCCCGTCCAAAAGGGGCTAGTCAATAGAGACCAGTTCAAAGGGACAAATCAACAGAGATCAATCAACAGGGATCAATCAAAAGGGGCTATCACCTCAAGGCCAGACATATCCCTCTTTGATTATTGGTTTGCCAATCGACAAGCGTCACTTAAAATACTTTTTGATCACCACTCGTGGGTTGGGTTAGGTTAGGTTACACTACAGCCGCCATCTTTTAAAAAGCCCGCCCTCTTACAAAAGCTATGAGTGGGCATGCGTAAAAAACAAAAACAAAAAACAAAAAACAAGCATGTTAATTCATAGTGGCTATCCACCGAAAACATGTCTCTTGTGTGGAACAACGTTTCATTCCATATCGGCATTCAAACTCTCACAGGGAATTAGTGAACAACGTCAGTTCAACACACGCGAAATGTAGTTAGGCCCTTTGACATAATTTAAATAAATTCATGAGCCAGTCCGTAGGAACCGGTCCAAAAGGGATCAGTCCAAAGGGGCTCATCCACAAGGACTCATCCACAAGGACTCGTCCACAAGGGCCTGTCCACATGGACTTGTCCACAAGGACCTGTCCACAAGGACTTACCCACAAAGACCCGGCAACAATGACCCGTCAACAGGGACCTGTCAACAAGGACCCGTCCACAGAGATCCGCTCCCCCCACCCTCTTCAAAAGCCATGAGTGGGCATGCTAATTCATAGTGGCTTTCCACCAAACATATGCACTTTATGTGGAACAACGTTTAAATCCATATCGGCATTCAAACTCTCACATGTTGCAATTGGTAACAGAGATTCTCTAAAAAATTACAATTTCACCCCCTAGTAGGGGTAGGTTTTATTTTTGGGGTTAAAATATGTCGTCCATTGGAAAGGGGGTGTCAGCCCGAGTTCAATGACACCTCATTCGTCAAAATCCGACCACGGGTTCGGGAGTTATCGGGCTGCCGCCATCTTGTGTGGAGGGTGTGGAGGTGGAGGGTGCGGAACCATCCAAAACACACTACTAGCCGTTTCGATTTTATTAGGCGGGGTGTGGGGGAAGAGGGGGGAGGGGTGGTGATGCACACCAAGGCCCGGCGTAGGTGCGTGACGTCATGTCATGTCAGTAGGTAATCTGTGTCCTTGACTCTCCCCACCTGCCGCTAGCTACGTGTGCGAGTGAGCTGTGTATAGTATGTCGTGGTACCCTGCAAGCCAGGCAAGTGCTTTTAGGGCCATATGACCCAGGCGCACACTGTCTACGCTGGAACTCTCAGTTCAGGGGCGCGTGGCCAGCCTGTCGCGGCTGGATTTCTCGAAGTCGTTCCTCTCTTCTCTTCATATTATTATTATTATTATTATTATTATTATTATTATTATTAGACTATTATTATTAGCAATAAAATGTTATTGGATACCAATAGACTACGTCTCATACTGTTCCCGAGTACATTGTTGATCAATTCTCTATTATTGAATGGATTCATTTGATAGCAAAATTATGCCATTTACACTTAAGTTAGGCATACCCAAACACGATAAGTTATTAAAAAATGTTGATGTTGTTTCTTTCCCTTATTCGAAAAGTACCACAAGCTTTCAATTCTCTTTGAAGCCTATCGTTAGCTCTGAACGACCTGCCTTGTTATGCCGATGGTTACTTCACATCTGATGGTGGGGTCCAGCATAAATCTTGTATCCCTCTTACGGCCAATAACAATTATTATTCTATTGTACTTTTGCATCTAACACGAGGAAGACACGAAAACATGGATCGCGTAACATTTCTGAAATGTTACAGATGTATCTTAGATCTATGTCGGTGATTCCATTCTTAATTTTGGTGTTTGAACCGAGCTAGGTTATCAGACACTCCACAGTGGTTGCAGCATACAGTCTCACACAAGAGCAACCTTTGACTCCACCTATTTGTGCTTGACTACTCCCTTTCATGTGTACTTCTGGATAAGTTGTTCTCCATAAAATATGGTGATTAGACACTTTCGCAATCAACCAGCAAGTTCATTTTGTTTTTTCCATACATCCACTTCAGGCTTAATTCTCAAGTATTCCTTTGGTTCCTAACTAGTAAATCACCGTCTTCATCGTTACCACCATCTTCATCATCATCACCGTAATGAAAACCTCATTCGTTGTACAAACACAAATTACGCACCATGTCATCTTGCCTTCAAGCAATTCTTGCACTCTCTGTATATATGTGGCACGGTGTCCCTACATGATGATTACTATACTTTGGATGTTCATTCACTGAAAATTGAGAAATTAGCTTCGAGGTTTTCCTATGCCCAGAACATAGAATGCTATGACAATCAAATGTTCCTAAATACGATGTGTGGATTACATATAAATATGCAATTGGATTAACTCACGACGGCTACTTGTAGCATTGGCCTTTGAGAATATTTTACGGAAGCTATTCTAACAACTCTACGAGGTGAGTTTCTCTCCGAGTTCCCATATGAATGTTCGAATTGCAGAATAAGAATGTAGAAAAAAAAAACTTGTGCTCACTGACCTGGTGCAAGTCCTCAAAATGAACACCCCTTTGATGACTTAGGTATCATCGATACCATTTCAGTACCTCAAACCGAAATTAAATTTCTTGGCAGGCCAGGGAATCAAACCCGGACCACCGGGGCGACAGCCAAGAATGTTAGCCGCTACAGCACAAGGTGATCTCTTTCATCGTCAGCGCAATCTATTGCACGATGCCATGTAATTTCAGCACAAACTATAATAGTACACCTTTCTTCGTATTTTTGGCATTGCATTGCCCCTGGTAAGTTAGAGAGATGGTTCGCATACCATAACCAAAGAGCCGAATAGTTCCAAAAACCAACAAACAACCGAAAGAAATACCGACAAGCTGGTAGAAAGACAGACAACAGATTTTGTAATTTTCAGAGCAAAATTGTTTTCCAATGAAGAGCACTCTTGGTCTCCATACTGTTGAAATAATGAAAATTGTCCTAAAACTTCAAAAGTTAGAAGGATTTCATGTCAACTTGCTTATTTTGCCGTATATCTTATGTGTAGGTAAATTCAATGAGTTATTGTTTCAGGCGATGTTGAAAATACGAATAAAAGACATAAATTACCTCAGATTGCGACGGAATATTGTTCAGTTTAAAAACCTGATAAATTTACTAACGCACGTTTCTCGAATTCACATATCCCTGAACAGCACCAATCTAATCAGTTGGTGAATTCAGAATCTTGTTATTGAAATACTGTAGACCATAGCTTTATAGTCCTAATGTAGTTTTTTTTTGTTCTACCCGTAAATATTAGGTTGCTATGAGGAAGTGGATATGGTGAGACAGTTTCCTTGTGGGAATGATATTACGGATAGATGCCCTTCATGACGTCAATCTAATGAGAGGATTTAATGACAAATGAAATTAATGAGGCAAGGAATGAAATGGTTGTGTGTGGTATTTCGAGTTCGTTGTAGTCTGACCATGCACGTTAGCGTGTGTAGCTACGTCGGCTGGTTTGTGACATTATGTCGACAAATTTAAAAAATATATTTTAACACTCCTGATTCCATACCGGCCCCTGTTACTGTCACATGCATGATTACCAATATGCTTGATTCCATTTTTAGGATTATTATATCTCGCTGCACCTGCTACATCACCCAAAAAGTAGGGGCAGATGACCTCGTAGTTCCGCCCCTTAAAACAACAATAACTAACCCAACAAGTAGTTCCGTGAAGAATTATACAGCCTATTTTCATATATCCTACGTATGTTAATTGCCTCTATCAACATACAAAAGTTCAGTTTGATTGCTGTAATAGATTCGCAGATATTGAGAACCGGCTAAATATTGCGCATGGCCGCCATGTTGGATTTTTATATCTGTAGGTCTTAGAGTTATGTACTGTTACGTGAAGTGTATTGTGAACGTGTGGTATTCAAACTTCAATCGCATGATTAGGACACAAGAAGTAAAAACGAGATTTTAAAATTTCGCACAGCTGCCATCTTGTGGTTATGGAAACAAATGAAAAAATTAGATGCCAGTGGATTAACATTTGTAGAAGGATTTACTGTACCAAGTGTCACTGCACTCGGATGGTTAAATTGCGAGAAACGACCATGTGAATATTTATACTTCGCGTCGCCGCCATGTTGGATTTGTGATCACCAGGTTATTGAAAGTCCTATAGGCGAACTTATGTTCATAGCCCCAATGAAGATTAAAAAAATTAGTTTGATTGCTGTAATAGATTCGTAGATATTGAGATCCATCTAAGTATTTCGGATGGTCGCCATGTTGGATTGTTATATGTATAGGCCATAGAGTCACGTACCATTAAAGAAAAATTATTGCACGGGTTCATTACTCAAACTCTCACTTCGATCGCATGATTACGACACAAGAAATAAAAACTTAATTTTAAAATTCGCACATTCGCCATCTTGAGGTTCTGTAAACAATTGAACTAATATAGATACCAGTGCATTACAATTTGTATAAACATTTCCTGTACCAAGTTTCATTGCGTTTGGATCATGAAATCGCGAGAAAGGTCTATTTAAAATTTTCAAATTCGCTTTGCTGCCATATTCGTTTGTAGTTAACCGGTTTTGGAAAGTCTTATAGATGAAATTCCAGTAGTGCCCTTTATCTCCGTACAAAATTTCAGGGTGATATCGCTAATAGTTTCAGAGATATAGAATGCCGGTGAAATATTTCGCACAGCCGCCTTTTTGAGGTTATGTAAACGATTGAATGAAGTTAGATGTCGGTACATTACAATGTGTATAAACATATACTGTACCAAGTTGCATTGCGTTTGGTTGGTTAAATCGTGAGAAACGTCTATTTAAAAGTCGCAACTTTGCTTGGCCACCATGTTAGTTCTGTAGTTATCAGGTTTTCAAAAATTACATTGGTGAACTTCTAGTAGTTCCCTTTATCACCGTGAAATATTCCAGGGTGATATCGGTAATAGTTTGGTAGATATCGAATGCTGGTGAAAAATTTCGCACAGCCACCATGTTGGATTGGTATGATGTAACAAAATTTGAAGGGCACGGTCGGGGTGGTGTGGAATAGTGCTATGAACTTACCGAGTTTCATTACAATCGCTCCAGTGGTTTAGAAGTTATTAGGGGAGGGGGCACACACCATATCACACACACACGCACACAGAGACAGACAGACACACTGACAAAAGGTGATATCATAAGCTTATTTTTTCATAAATGAAAATAGGCTAAAACGTACGCAACTTCTTGTATCCTTGTTGCAGATCTGGTTCATGTGCGTCCAAATATCATGTTTTATACGTCTTCGGTGTGTTTCATTAAGGTGTGACTTTCCCACTATGGTATGTTTGTGCTCCCCAGGCACAAAAGACGTTATGAGCACGGCAGACCACAAGCATATGACAAAATGTTGGCTCCAGTGCGCCTAGTGTCCAGGCTCTGCGCTCAGTACTAAACGCACTGCAGCACCCCGTCAAATGGACAGTGATTGTGCGACTAAGCGCTGCAGTGCTAGTGTGATGTCGTGCTGCACTGCTCAGAAATAGGCAGAATAGGGCTGCGCTTCACCTGCTAGCACTGCTTCACCTTGCCCATTGCACGACCCTGGTGCACACACACGGACAAAATGTGATCTCATAAGCCTATTTTTCATAAATGGAAATAGGCTAAATACGAGATTTTAAAATTTCGCACAGGCGCCATCTTGTGGTTATGAAAACAATTCAGTTTGATTGCTGTCATTGATTAGTTGACATTGAGAATCGTCTAAATATTTCTAAATACATGTGTAGACTATTAGATGACGATTATTGCGTACGGTAGGTTCATTGTTCAAACGTTGGCTACGATCGCATGATTAGGACACAAGAAATTAAAACTTAATTTTTAAATTTCTCACAGGCACCATCTTGCGGTTATGTAAACAATTGAGCTGAATAAGATATCAGTGCATTACAAGGTGTATAACATTTGCTATACCATTTGACGGCGCTCGAATGGTTTAATCGCGAAAAAAAGATCTATTTTAATGTATCAACTTCGCTTGGCCCCCATGTTCGTTTGTTACTTAACAGGAATTTTGAGAGTCCCATCTAGTAGTTCATTTTATCACCGTACAAAATGTCAGGGTGATATCTGTAATAGTTTCGGAGATATGGAATGCCAGTGAAATATTTCGCACAGTCGCCATGTTGGATTGGTGAGCTGTAATAAAATTTGAAGATCACGGTCGGGGTCGGGCAAAATAGTACTATGACTTTACCGAGTTTCATTGAAATCGCTCCAGCCTTTATATTTTATTAGGGGACACACACACATACGCACACACACGGACTAAATGTGATGTCATAAGCCTATTTTTTCATAAATGAAAATAATAAAGAAAGCTTTTCATTCGGTCTACGCGAATTTCGTGTTGACCTACTGAATAGCTTTCTTCATTAGAAATAACCATCACTGAAAAATGGCTTCTATCACTACTAAATGAAAATAGGATACCAAGTAAACGAAAAGCAAGAACGGGAGGTTTCATTTAGGAAAGAAATACTCTTATTGGTCACAAAGGAGTGAAAGTTTGGTGTGTAGGTTACACTCTGCCTTATATGGCAACACTGCGAGAAGGTGAGTTCGATTCCCATCTTAGCTATCTTAGAGTGTTTTTCTGGGGTTTCCCACTTCCACTCTCGGAAAATGCGTGGATAGTTCCTAAGTCAAGGCCATTGCCAACTCCAAAAATAACAAAGTTTATCAGACTTCAACTACATTGGACTGATGAACAATAGGCTATGTTCCAAACCCCTATATGAAGCAACAAGAAATATTTCGAATCAATGGGATCCATCGTATTGATTTTAGGAAACATGTTTCTAACGTAGGCTACAATATGACCGCGATCGAAACGAGCAAGGTGCCTTGCCCTGTCTGATTGGGCACGCGCTCAGATTGAAATCATTATGTTGATTATTATTGATATTTCAAGAAGTAATTGGCCTGGAATTACATATGGCCCAGCATCGTCAGTTCACGGTCACCTTCCATGCTTGTCCGGGAAGCGGGCAAATAGACACTTCCATAACGTCATTGACGAGATTCTTTTCTGAAATAACGGAATCAATTTCTCCGCTTAGAATAATGTTATTGATAGCGCATAGCTGGTAAAAATCGCATGTATACCGTTATTAGACTTATAACGTTGTTGGTGGGTTCGCATTTCAAAATAACTGAATTAATTTTTCTGCCCTGAATAACGTTATTGATAGCGTATGCCTGGTAAAATTCGCTCGTATACCGTTACTAGACTTATAACGTTATTGGTGGGTTCGCATTTCTAAATAACGGAATTATTTTTCTGCCATGAATAACGTTATTAACAGCACAAAGCTCGTAAATATCGCTCGTATACCGTTACAAAGCTTATAACGTTATTGGTGGGTTCACATTTCTAAATAACGGAATTAATTTTTCTGCCCTGAATAACGTTATTGATAGCGTATAACAGGTTAAAATCTCTCGTATACCGTTACTAGGCTTATAACGTTATTAGTAGGTTTGCATTTTGAAATAACCGAATCGATCACTCTGCCTGAATAACGTTATTGATGGCGTGCAGCGGGTGAAAATCGCTGTCATACCGTTACTAGACTTATAACGTTAATAACGGGAGCACATTTTAAAATAACGGAATCTTTTCCTCTGCTGGTTATAACGTTAATAGCACAAACCAGGGAAAATTATAACCCCTTATTTCGTTGCCGCACTAAAAACGTTATTCATATACCATTTGTTTTGGGTACGGAAGCAGAAACGTAACAAAAATTAATTCGTTATTTCTGACAATTCTGTTACGTTATGAAGCCTTGCAGTATTCTTTGACATGGAGGGTTTGCTGCACGTGGAATTCATGCCGAAAAGAACGACGATCATCGCGGTGTCGCTTTCAAACGTTGCACCGGTTGCGAAAAGCGATTAAAGAGAAGCACCGGGGAAAATTGAGCGCCGGTGTGATTTTGTTGCACGATAATGCAAAATCTCAGAAGGCCCGCCAAACGAGCGAACTGCAGCAGCGTTTCAAGTGAGAGGTCTGGCAACATCCACCCTATAGTCGCAACCTAATGCCATGTGACTTTCATCTGTTCGGTAAGCTCAAAAGGGAGCTCTCGACGTTTCCAGACCGATGAGGAGGTGAGGGCCGCTGTCTCCGTGTGGTTGCAGAACGCTGGAGGAACTTTTTATGCATCCGGCATCGACAAGTTGGTTGTGCGTTCGCAGAAATGTTTGTAATCTCTTGGAAACTATGTGGAAAAGTGACGTTACATTGTATGTCGTTATAGGCGTGTTGCTGTTGTATAGGCCATAACTGGGAAGTGCAACTTATTTTTTGATCTGCCCTCGTATAAGGGAGTATAAGCTTCCATTATGTTTTTCTGCAGAACAGTTGGTATGAGTGGTGACAGCGCTAGCATACTGCTAGCTGGTTCAATCGCAGATCATCAGTCTTATGTCAAATAATAGTATAAGAAGACACACTGGATACTGTTATTGTAAATTTCAGTCGGTCGACAAGAAATATTTCAATTATTGGAATATGTGAAAAATAACCTGAAATAAATTACATGTCATTAAGATATATATATTGAGCCCGTAAGTCTCATGTCTGGTGATATTGTAATTTCTGTGGAATCTATATCGCAACTAACACCAGCCAGAGATCGAATCTGACCCACTTACTTGGTATGACTTCGGTGGTAACCGACAGTTCTATTTTCTGAAGTACATTATTTGGTCTTCAATCTACAGGACTAATTTAAGAGAAGTAGCTACGCGGAATGTGCTTAACATGCTACAATTGGATAAATTGGTCTTCTTTTTATGGTAACAAGAACAGGTACCCGCGGCTTCGCCCGCGATCAAGACAATGGGGACGATCCATTATTGCTGATAATTGGTCCATTCTATTACAGCAATCGCGGCTACAGGTGGGTCCATTTTAATTCTGAATACTGATACATACATTATATTGATATGAGCAGCAAAGTGGGAATTTTATAGAGTTGTGAAAGTCTGCAGGGTTCGATGTAACATTATGCTAACACATTTTAAAATTACGTCTTCTGCTGAGACATAACGATTTTGTTGTCCAGATGCTCGCGAGCACGCCACTTACAATTGCCCATGGGAAAAAAATGTTTTTGTCTAAATGTACACGTGCTAGTGTTAAGTGTGTGTCATTGCGCTTTGTTAAAGAAATTGCGAATATTGTGTGAAGAGGGAACTGCACTCTTGCACACTGGAATGGCAAACCTATCGGAATATGGGGAATTAAAAGTATTCTTCCTTAAGGTATTCTGGATGTAATTTTGCTATACTTATTGATCATTTGAACGTCAACATATCGCTATTAATAGACCTATAGTTAAATATCTCTCAACTTGGCCGCTGATGTACAGTACATTATGCAGTCTCTTCCAGTGTTACATCCCTGGGATTGAAATTCTCTAAAACCACTTTTGCCTATCATGCCTCTCTAAGTAATTAAAATTGCCGATTGTTGTTGTTTGAGTCTTCAGTTTTTAACAGGTTTGATGCAGCCCTCCATGTCTCCCTCTCCTGAGCTAATCGTTTCATTTCTACATAGCTACCACACCCTACATCCGAGGCAATCTCATTAACCCTGGTTTACCCCTACAGTTCTTGTCCTCGACCCTCCCATCCATAACTAAGCTTGCTATTCCTGGGTGTCTTAATATGTGTCCTACCCTCCTATCTCTTCTCTTCATTAGCAGTCGCCAGAAACATCTCTCCTCTCCCACTCGTCTTAATACCTCTTCATTTGTTACCCTATCTACCCATCTGATCATCAATCTCCTGTATCACCACATTTCAAACGCTTCAATTCTCCTCTTTTCTGCTGCACCATTAGTCCATTAGTCCAACTCAGCAACTTTTCTAGGTTTAAGCCGTACCTTGTGCGGGGATTCAATGGCCGTGAAAGACAAAATACCAACTTTATTGAAATAAGTTAGCCCAATTCCTCAGTAAGAATAATTAAGAAAAAATAATAATTTAATGTGACAGCCGGTAGAATACGACACATCCATCTGCGATTATGGGTTGCTGATCATGGTAAAAAACGAAAAAGAGCAGATCAATACTGGCAAACAGAACTATTCAGTTAACAAAAAACAAATTTATAAAGAAAATGAAAGCATACCGTGCAAAATAAAAAGCATCTTGACACTGTGAATTAGCGTAAAGATACGAAAGCTCGCTTACAATAACCAGCTCAAAGAGTATAAAATTAGACTCAAAATCACGCTCGTATCCGACTACAAAAACCACCTCTATAAATAAAATATGTCTCATTTTACGTGTATCAATGCGAGGAGCAATGTTCGTGAACTGAACCCCGCGTTTTAAGGCCCTAAAACGAACGGTTATCGAGATATTGCCAGAAAACTATCCCCGGTCTGCGGAATTTCAGCGGTTGCCATAGTGACGTTGACCTGTTTCTTCAAGGGAACACAGTTAGTTGGGAATATCTCCGAAACCGTTCATTTTAGGAAATTAGAAAGTGTGTTTCGGGGTCCCTACAGGACCTCCGAGTATTGTTTCTCGTATGTGGCGGTTTAAAATGAGCTAAATCCGATCTTTGTACCGACTGTCTTTGCTCAGTGCCAAAGGGCCGAAAAAGGTCTCTTACAAATTGAATTTTCAAAAACCGTTTCTTAGTGAGCCTCTACATACTCGGATCAACCAACATGCAAAATTTCAGCTTTCTAGGTCTAGTGGTTTGAGCCCTGCGTTGATGAGTCAATTTTGGATGCTCAGTGCCAAAGGGACGAAAACAGTCCCTTACAAATTGAATTTTCAAAAACCGTTTCTTAGTGAGCCTCTACATACTCAGATCAACCAACATGCAAAATTTCAGCTTTCTAGGTCTAGTGGTTTGAGCCCTGCGTTGATGAGTCTATTTTGGATTATATATAATAGATTAAGGTATTAACATCGCAGAGATGCGAACGCAAGTCTCCGAACGCTACACGATTATAGTAGTAACTTCCGGCAACTAAACTCTTCGATCGTCGTGAAGACGAAACACACACACAAAAAAAGTCTACGTTTGTACTCCCGTAATGGAGGCACGTTTATGTGCGTGATGAACTAATTGATTACAAATCCAGGTGAACGCAAGTATATGAAGTATTTGAAGTGTGCTGCATAGTCGTATTCATTACAACACGTAGTGTGTTAACGTATGAGTGAAAACCGAGATTACACGCATATTTTTGTGTTTTTTGGAAGTAAGAAAGTAGCCGACCACGAGGTACTGAAAACCATGAGGTGAGCAGGATTGACTTTATTAATCATTGAACTGTGGGGATTTATTCATGCTTATCAGCATAAGTGCTAAAATAATAACTGTCTATAACTGTGGAGAAAGACGAACTGTGGATCGCAGTGATTGTGTGCGATATATTTGAAAGTAATAGTTTCTGTGAGCTGACACTGCCCTCGTGTCTGAAGGAGCTGTGGCAGACACATGGTCATTTTTGCAACAGGCTGCACTGTGTAAAGCCAGTGTTTTTAATAATTGTACAGCTAAAATCAATGATACTTTCACCAACATCATCATGGAATTGTTATCCAACCACGTGGAACCATGTAGGGCTACTGTCCATTTTGAATGAGTCGAGGATGATACAGTAAAACCCACCCATGGAGAGGGAGTGGCTGATGATGAAACCCACATAAATGGAAGGACGAATGCGATGACGAATTGCAGAGCCGAGGATCGAACTCAGGCCTATGCTTATGACCGTAGCTCGAAGGCACGGATGAGTCCAGTACGCAGATGATGTGAGTTTTACTTATTCCCACCATGAAAAATGAAAATCCACAGCCTGCTTCCAGTCTCCGACCGGGTCAGGAATGGGATGAATGAAGCCCCCATCTAGCGGCGAGGATATGAACTGTGCCGGCTGCCGAGGCCTGACGCACTCCTCTGGGGGCAATGATTAAATGAATGACAGATGAAATGAAATGATAGGGGAGAGTGTTGCTGGAATGAAATTTTGACAGGGAAAACCGGAGTACCCGGAGAAAAACCTGTCTGCCTCCGCTTTGTCCAGCACAGATCTCACATGGAGTGACCGGGATTTGAACCACGGACCCAGCGGTGAGAGGCCGGCGTGATGCCGCCTAAGCCACGGAGGCTTGCATTCCCACCATGTAAAGGGTTAAATTTCATGTTGAATTGTATAATGCCACACTAATAACAACCAGCCTAGGTAGGATTTATTCATCATACATCTCAGCTTTTGCCATATTTTTCTGGTCAATATTTTCGACAGTGTGTCACTGCAATCTGATAGTTAGCACTATGTGTATGCTCAGATTTATGGAAACTAGGAGAAGATGCCTCAAACCTATTCACACTCTTACTTGTATATAATTTATACTTAGGATGCAGCAGGACTGTTATTGAGAATGCTTTGGTTATTATTTAGGACACTGGTCGTATCATTTGGTAGGTGTGAGGTCATACACTGCCGTTTTGAAGTGGTAGATTTTCTGGTTCAGCTGTGATGCAACTACATTACATTTCCAAGAGTTTTGGAAACGCGTGAGAGCAGACGTACGACTTCAGAAGTCTCGAATGCAATCATAACTGGTCGTATCATTTGACGGCACTTAAAGTGTTAGTGCTGTTGATTTTTAGCCTATTTTCAATTTTGAAAAGAAATAGGCTTATGAGATCACCTTTTGTCCGTGTGTGTGTGTGTTTGTGTGTGTGTGTCCCTAATAACTTCTAAACGGCTGGGGCGATTTCAATGAAACTCGGTAAGTTCGTAGCACTATTCCGGACGACTCCGAGCGTGCCCTTCAAATTTTGTTACGTCTCACCAATACAACATGGCGGCTGTGCGAAATATTTCACCAGCATTCAATATCTCCGAAGCTATTCCCGATATCACCCTGGAATTTTTTACGGTGATAAAGGGGACTACTAGAAGTTCACCTATGATACTTTTGAAAACTGGTAACTACAAAACCAACATGGCGGCCACGCGAATTTACGACTTTTAAATAGACGTTTCTCGCGATTTAACCAATCAAACGCAATAAAACTTGGTACAGTATATGTTTATAGACATTGTAATGCACCGACATCTAACTTCGTTCAATTGTTTACATAACCACAAGATGGCGGATGTGCGAAATATTTCACCGGCATTCTATATCTCTGAAACTATTAGTGGTATCACCCTGAAATTTTGTACGGAGATAAAGGGCACTACTGGAAGTTCATCTATATGATTTTCAAAAACCGGTTAACTGCAAAACGAACATGGTGGCCAAGCGAATTTGAAAATTTTTAATAGATATTTGTCGCGATTTAATGTTCCAAACGCAATGAAATCTGGTACAGGAAGTGTTTATACACATTGTAATGCACCGGTATCTAATTTAGTTCAATTGTTTACATAACCTCAAGATGGCGGTTGTGTGAATTTTAAAATTAAGTTTTTATTTCTTGTGTCGTAATCATCCAATCGAAGTTAAAGTTTGAATAGTGTACCTACACAATAATTTTCCTTTAATGGTACATGACTCTATGGCCTATACATTTAACAATCCAACATGGCGACCATCCGAAATATTTAGACGGCTCTGAATATCTACGAATCTATTATAGCAATCAAACTGAATTTTGTTTAGATTCATAGGGGCTATGAACTTAAGTTCACCTATAGGACTTTAAATAACCTGGTGATCACAAATCCAACATGGCGGTGACGCGAAGTATAAATATTCACATGTACGTTTTTCGCAATTTAACTATCTGAGTCCAGTGAAACTTGGTACAGTAAATCCTAATACGAATGCTAATCCACTGGCATCTAATTTGTTTCCATAACCACAAGATGGCAGCTGTGCGTAATTTTAAAATCTCCTTGTTTCTTCTTGTGTCCTAATCATGCGATTGAAGTTTGAATGCTACACGTACACAATAATCTTCATGTAACTGTACATTACTCTAGGACCTACATATATAAAATCTAACATGGCGACCATCCGAAATATTTAGTCGGTTCTCAATATCTACGAATCTGTTACAGCAATAAAACTGAAATTTTGTATGTTGACAGTGGCTGTTAACATAAGTAGGATATATGAAAATAGGCTGTATAGTTCTTCACGGAACTACTTGTTATCTTATTTTGATGCTTAGGAAGCACTGCATCGGTTGAAACATTATTGGCAGTACCTGGAGGGATGGCACAAGTGTGTGGAATCATGTGTTGAGGGAACACAAACAGCTGTTGTCACCGCCATATAGAGCATAAACTCCGGCATGGAGTGAAATCATTTTCATGTTGTATTCTTTGGTGGGAATGGACAGTTTTACGAGTGTGTCTGGAATCTTATCTACAGTGAACTACAATTATATTAGGTGTGTATAAATAGAAAATGAGCTTGCATATAGGACAGCAGTTTGTACAGCTCATTGTATTAGAAATGCGATTCACAGTGTGAATGTTAGCAGTGAATTGATGCGTGCCTTGTCACGCCAAGAACAGTGTGTACCACGGTGAGCACGACTGTCATTTGTATTTCCCAGCAGGCAACGTTTTGTGAGACTCCGACGACTGAGACAGACTTTTACGAATATTAACTGACCATGGTAATTTCTGTTACAGAGGAGAGGTCGCTATTGAGCATTATCAGCATTATACAATGATACATTCACGTTATGTTCACGTGTGACACACGTATTGCTATGAATTTTACTAAGAATCAGATAAATCGCTTCACGTTTACTTATTTATTTATCCGAGTCCAAGACACATACAAATATATATATATATAAATTGCAATAAATTTCATTTCTCCAGTGTTCAACTGTTAGAATGGCACAATCATTAGCTTCTATCAAGTCCTGCATAGCACATGGTCTTGATAACATGCTGCAATTCAGAAGGTACTCAGTGTCTTGTCTCTCACCACTTCTACAAAGTTCTTCAGTACTGTATCCCAACTTCATTAAATTGCTTTTGCACCGACTCACACCAGTTCTTAGTCTGTTTAGCGTCTACCAAGATTCGTATTGTAAATGATAGCCTGAAACCGGAATCTCCTTCATTTCCCACATTCCTCCAGGTGATTTTGTTTTCCAAAGTTCAATTCGGCGAGCTTCAGTTGAGGAAGGAATGGATATCGTCGTTTGGAGGAAGCTCTTTCTTGATTTTAACTTAGGAGGATGGACATGAAGTCCATACTGTGTCCCTGGGAGAGGCACAGTATCGAACCCATATCCCTTTATGTCAGAAAAGGGAAGAATTAATGCAGATTTCAGAACAGATTTCTAAAGTTGGTTGAATGGTTATTACAGAATCGTTGTTGCGTGACGCATAGATAAGTGATGCAACTCAAGGAACATAGCCCCAGCAGCAGATGATGTCATGTCCAGCTCAGCGGAAACCGAGTTACGCATCAGATCGAAATAGAACCAGTAACATTCCATTCATTAGAGAGAGAAGAGGTCTTCCGATAAAACCCTTAGTCAACAGTAAAATTACAACACCGCAGTGAAGGAGGAGCCAAGAAATCAGAGAAATAATTAAAATTGCCAGTTACGGGCATTAAACTAAATAAATTACCCCGTCAATGGTATTTATCCTGGGAGAGAGAATTTTGAGAGAGGATAAAGTTAATAATAATTGCACAGGAAATAAGTGTCAAATCAGCATGACGTCGTTGGGTATTCACCACGCCAGGAGTTGGTAGAGAGGGAAAACAAGAAATCAACAACCACTCGATCAAGGAGACAAATTTAATTAATATCATTAGAATCTACGATCGAGTTTAGTATTAAGGATATCTTTTTGATATTTAAAGAGGGAGCATTCTATAGGTAATTTTTTCAAAATCGTACGACGATTATTTTAGAAGTTAGGTGTGGAGGAGAAACGAAACTAATCCTTTTGTGACAGATTTCAATATAAGCCCTGGAAGCACCAGGAAGTTTATGCAGTCTACAGTACTCCCGAGAGGAGGTACCGCATCACGTCGTATGCAGTCTACAGTACTCCCGAGAGGAGGTACTGTATCACAGCACATGCAGTCTTTCGTCCGCTTGGACGGAGGTGCTACATCACCGTATATGCAGTCTTTCAGTCCGCTTGGACGGAGGTGCTACATCATCGTATATGCAGTTTACAACAAACCTCGTACGGTCACGCTGCATCGCAACGTATCCAGTCGTATGAACCTCAGGGGAGGTCATACTGTGCAACAAGTATTACATTCAGTCTTCAGTGTCCTAGAGGGGCGTGTTGCTGTTTCACAACAATGCAGTTTTAGCCAGTCCAGTAGGGCGGGACGCTGTATCACAGCATATGCAATCATCATCAGACCGTGAAGGGTCCCGTTACGCTGTGTCGCAGAGGTACGAGCACCCCTGAGGGGAGTTGCCGTCCAGTAATTATCGACATTATCGCCGTGCAGAGAAGCATAGTATTCCTTGTCATAGGAATAGTACCGCCAGGCTTCGAACTGTATAAACTATTTTACCGATACAGTCAAAGTAGTATACTTTGGACTTAAGTATTTTTACCGGCGAAAGGTACCTGAACCTTTTAAATTTCAGTGAAAATTCAGCATCGTAGTATTTCAAAGTACGTAAGAGACGCAATAGTAGTGAACTCTAAGAATTCTATCCAAACGTTGAATAACCAAGTCAGGGTAAACGTAGAAGTAACGCCTAGTTTTCCTGATCTGAGGAGACTAGAGCGGTGTGACGATAGAATTTAGGAATTGATATTCCAGGCGGCATTTATGCCCAAAGTAAACGCGCAGTAAGACATAGGAAGAATTCCACATGCAGAGAACTCTTAGCATCAGAAGTAAAGATCCAAACGTGGAAAACAAGAGAAGCAAATTACTAGGTCGCAATAGTAACAATTAAAGCGCATCTAGGAGTGAACGTCAGTAAAAAATTTTTTGCTAGACGAACATTTGCACAAGGAGTGAGAAACGACATCGTGCAGTCCATTATCAGTGAGCCGATAGTCAGAACATTTTGAGTAGGAGTAATAGCCGTTCCAGTAGAGGGTAGAACGATCGAGATTTTCAATCATCCAAATAGGAGTAGGAAGCCGACGCCAACAAATTGCACCCCTTGGAAACGGGACGAAAAGAAAATTACGTGTGTATAGGCAAAGATAATTACCGAAAGTCAAAAGTTTATGTGCAATTTATTTTTTGTGAAAATTTTGGGTATATAAATATTTTTTATAGTGAATTTTCAAAGTGGTAATGAATACCATTAGTGTATTTTGTATAATTAATATGATCAGTGTATATGTTACGTGTAATCCAGAAGAAGTATTAACCAGTGTGAATATGATCATAATTATGGTGTAGAAATATAGTGAGTGGGCAAAATGGTTCATCGCTGGAAAACCAGATCGCTGATTGAAGCAGTTATGTGAGTACCAAATTTCATTATATGATGTGGTTTGGGAAGGTTCGCGTAACAATGATGGAGAGATGATTCTCCAAGTTGAAACAGGGATATATAAAACTGTATAAAACGATAGGCTGCGCGATCTGAACGAATAATTTGATAGAAATGTAATTAATTAGAAGTGTTGATTAATCCCCAGTGTAAAGTATTCAGTGGAATACCAGTAAATAATAAATAATGCTAGCAAGATAATAATAATAATAATAATAATAATAATAATAATAATTGAATAAATTAATTTGGTAATTAATTTGTGTATGTAAAAGTGGAAGCTGTAGAGCTCCTTGTAAGAATTGAATAAGTTAATGAACCAGTAGAGTTCTTGAAGTACAATGTCAGAATTGTTGTTAAAGGCTAACGCTATAATTTTCATGAGACGAAGATCAATTTATTGACGTGATGTAATATCTTTTGATTTGGAAGGCAACTTGGCTATATTGAAGTGATAAGCGCCGTGTAGCGCATTTGTTGTAATTTGTCACTCTAGTAACGCGTTGAAATATGCTCGGCAAACTAATTATGAGGGTTTGTTGATCGCGGTATTTGATTCTATGTGTGTAATTGCTGTATGCAATGTTGGAAAAGGGCGCTATTTTTATTGAATTTTTGAGCTCAGGGATGAATATGACTATCACCCCTAAGACGCCAGTGTTCGGACTATTGGCTTGTGACCATCGATCCATGTTATTGTTGTCCTAAGTCCTCCATGTTGGATGTTGTTCCATGAGGCAGACCGAGGAATGATCCCATACTCCTCTACGACGAGAGCCCTTTTTATTTTGTTGGTTTATCGAATATCTTACCCATCAATGAGAAAACTTCATAATTATACCTTGCCGAAGCCAGAAGAATAGGTCTTTAGAACCTCATATGTATTAACTGTTGTATTGAATGAACACACCTTGCCTTTCCAAAGAATCTTAGCAGAGCTGGCGACCACGGACTCCTTGTGTTCCGTCTCGAAGGGAAGAAGCCGTGAGCTCCCCCTCCATAAGCCATAAATTTTAGCCGAGTGTTGTGACACTTTAAGAGACCCTCTCGTTGAGAAAGGTCAGGTACGAACTGTAGGGTTCGTGGCAGACAGAAGTAATTAAGAATGTTTTAAATGACCCAGTAGTTTGAACTGAGGTCCATTCATGGTAATTATATTTGCTTGCAGAATTCAGATCGTTGCTTCCTTATGATTTAATTGTCTTTGGAGTCAATATAATAAAAATCCCTAGTTTTGTTTTTGTTACATGACCATGACCATGACCATGTTACATGACATCTTAGCAGAGCTGGCGACCACAGACTCCTTGTGTTCCGTCTCGAAGGGAAGAAGCCGTGAGCTCCCCCTCCATAAGCCATAAGCCATACCCCGAGTTATAATGAGAATCTTGAGGTAATTGGGAGTTTATCTGGATTTGACTTAGTCAGAAATTTTCAATAACTCGAGATACGCGAACTTTCCCAGCACAGTAGCGATTTGGTAGTATTGAAGAGAGAGATGGTAACAATTGAACATCTTGTGAGCCCCAAGTAAATGGTAATTATCAGTACCATTGTAGTTATAACTAATTCAAGGAGTAAATAGTGTGTTTTGTAATTTAAATAATGTATAGAAGTAAACCCCGAGCCATCTGTAAGCTCGCTTAAGGAATTTAGAATTTTGCTATATGGAAGTGAAACTAGATGACATTTTGTCTGGTTCATTGGGAACCTACATTAGTGTTTTGTATGATAGTGTTTGATGATTTCTTGTTCTGTTGAGAACAAGTGTGAAGTGTTATTTTCAGTTTTTATGTTATTTGTAGCGCCAGAATTTGGATTATTAAATAGTTTTGTAGTAGGATTTTGATTTTTTAATGTGTATCCTATGCTTGATCCAGAGTGTGTAGATCACAGAGTGGGAGAACATTCCACTACCCCGATATCCCGATTAGAGCTGGCTTACTGTGATTAGCACATTTCTTTCTCAGAAGGGCACAATACATTGGGTGTCATGGATCTGTTTCTTGCTTTTAATTCTCTACTTCTGCCGCTACTTGTCTTCTAACTTCTGGAGGTGCTATTCCCATGAGCGGAAAGATCTTTTCGACAAAAGTTGGGCGTAGACAGCCAGTCACAATGCGGCCTGTCTCATGGAGGGTAACATCTACTTGGTTCACGTTATATTGCTATACCAATGCTCAAAAATTCCTTACTGTTTTCTCAGGAGATGACCCATCTAATTGCTGAAGTTAAGACATAGCGGCTGATACTTAGCTTGACGGTCAATCTGGTGGATCTGGAGGAGCAGGTTTCAGTGGTTGAAGAACCTGTGAACGCAGTCATTCCTTGTCCACCGTGCTGTCGATATCTTGCTTCAAATCAGCACATGCGATCGCCTTGAGTTTGGCACACTACGTGAGGGATGTCTCCTCCAGCACTCCGGCTCCCCACTGCTTATACTATACTATAACCTTAAGGCTTCACCACATATAGTTCCATCACTTTCCTAGTTAACGAGCGGCGACTCAAACGTAAGGCAGTAGCACGCGCTGACAATAACCATTGCTCGCTACTGACCAATAGCTGACGGTTGTTGACCAATAGAATGCTTCCTCTAACACTCCACGAGGACTCTTAAGTCCCACCCTGGTGGCTAGCTTGTGTCTCCGACGGGTATCAGTGTCCAATGTTGCACATCTGCACATAGTTCTGTACAGTCTCGTTGCTAGCCCTCAGTGGCTACGGTGGAAATTTGACAACGCTGTGTCTCATGCTGGGAAGGCCTTGGCCCCAGGCGCCATGGAATGTAAACATAGCCGCCCAGCTAGATTTCAAAGGCGAGGCGCACGTTAACCAGGAAAGTGAGGCAACTATACCGGCCAAGTTATAGGCTACCTGGATTTATCTCGCAGGAATGCGAGTTGCCATGGAACTCCCAACAAGACAGCACGCAAACCCTTCCTCATCGTACAAGGCACAGGGACTATTGTGTACCTGCCTTTGTCTTGCAGGAATGCAAGTAGCCAGGGAAGTCTGTCAGACTTGGTACTTAACAGCAAAGCAAAAAAAGAGCATTAGGTGTGTGCCACAGGAGAATGGAGAGGAAATCTTAGGCATATCACTGATTGATAGAGTTTCAAACAAGAGACTCCAAGTAATCACGTCTTCGGTGAACGTCGCGCAGCAGGCCGCCAGAATTATGGGGAATTGGGCAGGACTCGTCGCGAGACTTAACCAGAGCAGATGGGCGTAGAGAGCAACCATCTGGGACCCATACACAGGCAAAAAGAAGCCCCGGCAGACCGAGAAGAAGATGGGCGGACGACTTCCGACAGCTACTAGGACCACACTGGTCTAGGACAGCAAGGCGCAGAACAGATTTGAAGGAGTAAGAAAGACGGTGGTTCAAGTAAACATTATGACTATCATAGTGAAAAAATTAACCATCTCACGTGAGATATAATCAACGAGCTCTTCTTTTCAAGGGAGGCCGTTGCCCTTCGAGGAACATCACAGGCTGTATTCATTCATTCATTCATTCATTCATTCATTGTAACTTTCAGTGGGTCAACAAACAATAATCTCATTTACCAGTTTCCCCCGTTTCTTTCCACAATACTTCCATGCAAATGCGGAGATAGTACCTTAATTCAAGTCCCAAGGCACCAACCCCTACCTTAATGTAAAAAGAAATCTTCCAAACTCATCATAGGAGCAGGAGAGCTTCCCCTATGGGTCCACCTCGTTGCGTTGGGGCTAGCACTCTTGGCTAGGAAAGTAAACAGTAAACAAACCGTGCAGCAGGCCTGGCTGAGAGACTTGAAGTTAAGGAAAGAAAGATCACTAGGAAATGTCTTAGTCCTAAGTTCCAAGATGGAGGTTACAAGCTCTGGACTAACTCAGAAGTATACTCCCACACTGAAAAGATCTCAACTGTAATCCGGAAACGAAGAATAACATTCTATGCACACCTCCTCAGAATGCCAGTCAATAGATACTCCAATCGTCTATTATCAAATTTCCGATGTTTAAAGGTGATGACTCCTTGGCTGGTGGAAGTGGATAAGGACTTGTTAAAGTTTGAAATTTCTGAATCAGATATCTTGCTCAGAACCCCATTGAAACAAAATCTCCGTCAGGTTCATCAAGAGGATGTAAAACCCAGCAAGAGATATGTTCACTCGGATGAATGGAAGAAATCCCATTCCGGAAGGATGAAGACGTGGTGGGCTAACAAGAAGAAAAGTGACAGTCAGTCTGAAAGACTAGACTTTGTATCATTTTAAATGCCACAAATGCTGAAAAATGCTAGAAAGGCTGGAGCACTCTCGCTTCGCTCGAAGCCAAAGACTCTTGACATGTTAGAAAATTATCTGCATAATACTTATCTTGCTTTATAATACTTAACCTTGTCTCAAATTATTCGCGAATGGCAAGTGCAAACCAAGGGCAAAGCAAGGTCAAGCGCGCGGGATGCCGTCACGCTCACCAGAGCGCGCGGGGACGTGCCCCTTACATCCAGCCTAAAAACACTTATAGTGGGCGATGAATTGAAGATAGAGATATGTTCGCGCGGACTTTTTTGTAGAACTTTTCATGCTGACCAATTCTTACGCTCATAGTATATTGATATGTTTAACGGTTTGCCCAGCTTGTAAGCTTAAGAAGCGCACGGACGCCAAGTTTGTTTTCGACTTTTTACTGAAATCGTTACTGCTTGGCTTCCTTTGATCATACATTAATTATTTTCTACAGAATCTTTCCCCGAGATATCCTTTACAGAATGGTGAAAACCGCATCAAAATCCATCCAGTGGTTCTCGAGATTACCCGTGACATCCAAGAATCAAGGAGTTTTGTCTTATACTAACGAAGTAAAGATTGTCGGGGAACACATACACCAAGCGGTACTATGACGTCACACACCTCAGTGCATCTAGGTACATTTCGTCCCGTCACCGTAACGTAACGCCAGACCCCAGCGTAACGACGAAATCGACAAGATCATTTAAAATTATAAAAACAGTTGAGATCTCGCGGTCCCTAGTGGCCACAACTATAAAAGTGAAGTAAGTAAAATGAAATTCCATAGCCCTATAATTTTTCAAACGTTTGCAACCAATATCGTGGTGTTTCATAACCCGTAGAACTCCCAACTCTCTAGAGCATTGGAACTTTTAGAATGTAAGCCCTGTTTAGCATCATACTTTGAGCGGACTGCACGCTTAAAGAATTCCATTTTCAATTACAAAAGAAACTAATTATAAAATACGGAGTACTATATTCGTATGTTATGAAACTCATCATCATGAATTCAATTTACGTATGTTTATAGTCCATTCCGTAGAGGTTAAAGTTAAAATAATGGCGTCTCTAATTACGTAACCCTTTTCGTACCAACACTAGTGCACTCTGTCGGGGAAACAAATGGATGACGCCTGTCACTCGTCACTGCAGACACGTTTAGTGCCATGGGAAATAATATGGCTCTCCCTGATTAACAAGAATGGTAGTGGAGATACGGTGGTGCCCACATGAGAATAAAACATCGCCATGAATTAGGGTGGCTGCTTAATGGATAATGTTTGCTGCGTTCATGTAAAAAAAAACAAAGTTAATATGCTCACACATACTGGGTTGTGAATGTGGACTGCGCAGTTTTCCAGTTGTAGCACGATTATTTCACGTGACGTCACTCCAATAACAAACAAAACACGGTCGGCTCGAAGCCCACACTATTACGCTGACGAACATGAATCACCGTCAATAGGCACATGGGCACAGGATTAAAAAAAGGATATAAATTTTCAGGAATTATCTCCCATTGAACTTTAAACAAGGTAGAGGACTGGCTTGTCCAACGGCGATTGTACGCAAAATAACGTTGTGTTTTTTGTTTTTGGGATGGCTTGTAGGGCACATAAATACAACCTGCAAGCAGGGCTGGGTAACTTACTTTTCAAATATAACTTCGTTATGGTTACCATTACAGGTACAGTTGCAGCTCATTGCAAAAAAGAAGAAAGTAACGGCACCATAGTTATAAATATCGAAGTAACAGATCGTTACTTTTCTGTTAGCAAAACAAAAGTTACATGCTTTTCAGTCGGTCAACACGATTGTGCCCAAATAAAATGGGATTTACCCAAATCCTGTAATGAAATTACATGAGATTAATAAATACACTTCGATGGCCAGTTTCGATCGTCAAGCGATCATCAACGGATCCATTAAACTCTACCCACAATGCGCTGTCGGCAGACGGCAGACGGCGTATGAAGTCAGAAGTCGGTAGTTCACAACCTAGCCACCCACAATGCACAGTCGTTAAAATGCTAGGAGTAAATAATAACGTTCATTTATTCCTTGAGGATGTATGTCAATTGTCGATAACCTAACCTAAAATTTGCAAGGATGGACGACTTGGAGCTGTACGGTTTATTTTTATTGCTGCTAATTGGTACAGCATTGTTAAAATTGAGGAAAAATATTCGTACATCCAGTATCCACTCTTGTAAATAATTAATAACAAATCCAACTCTGAATTAGGCCTACTGATTTTTGATCAGAATTATTTTTGTGTAGCTGGTCATTTTTGATTGAACGCCCGAGGGCTCCCAACACGTTTAATCTATTACTACATAATTTCCTAATTTATTTTTCGTCATTATAAAATGTATTTTGGCTAATTTCAGAACCGGTAGGCCCTACTTTAGAAAATGTTATAGTACGATGAGCTCTCATTCAGCGTTACCTTCCAATGCATTACATTTGCTACAAAGGAAAACATTATAATCAATGAACTGTTTCCTTTTAAATACTTGGGCTCACACATGTCATATATCCAACGGCGTTCCCTCACAAGATCAATGAATATATCTTATCTCCCAAGGTCAGTACATTCAGTCATCATCTTTGTATATACTGTAATTATGCGAAGAACATAGGCCAACCGCGAATACAACTACTCAACTACACAGCTGATGACAAGAGGGAAAACGACCAAGTGAAGTCAGCTTGTGATCTATTCTGATTGGTTCTTAAATATGCAGTTGGCTGTCAAAGATAAAATTGGCGACAGCCGACCACACGCTGCCGATTGTCAACTATCTACTACCGACATACAACTTCACATTGTGAATGACGCCATAAGAGAGCACGGCTCTGATATCAACTGCCGTCTGCCGTCTGCCGACTGCGCATTGTGGGTAGAACTTTATATATATATTGAACCCTTGCAAAGAAGCTTATGAGACTCAGTTTCGGGGGGTGTGACAGTCCATATCGTAAGTTGTTGTTAAAGCGCTTCATTAACATGCAGGGTAACATATAACAAAATAACATGCAGGAAAAAGTGAAGCCAGGGTCAAAAACAAATGAATTTAATAACAAATCACCTAACTATACAAAAAAAAATAACAAACAAACTCCCAAAAGACTCCCATTGAATAAATAAAATATGCCAAAACTAGGCCGAATCTCTAGAGAGATTAAATAAACGGACCAAGTGTCCCTAAGAAAATCAACAAAAGTGACAATGTATGCGCGCGTGCAGTTCTGCGTGCTTCACGATGTGTACAATCGAATGCATGATTCGTCATCATCCAGAATAAACATTCAGACAACGAATCCACATTGCTTAGAGCTAGACAGACGCGGGGAACAACTATACAATACTTAAAACTAAACCGACACTTCCTATACTTAAAATATACAACACAAATTTCCGTGTGAAATTGGAATCAAACTGCCGTAGCAAAAACATTACTGCCTAAAAACTTAGGACTTCTCACACAAATCAACACAAGTTAACACGTGACCAATAAAAGAAATACACAAATGACCGCCGTCAAATTTACAAGTACACTACCACTACACCACACAGGTGTGACATACTAAAATTACATGAATTGAGTCATAAACCAGATCAATAGGCTCAAAGCCAACATTTACATTATTAACACAAATCTATCCATACAACATGCAATAATCCGTCACACACATGGCGAACTCCCCAATTAATTATGGTTCAAAAATAACCATCACAATGAACAGGTTTGCTACTTGAAAGCTTAAAGGGGCCAGTCGGAACAACAGGACTGCCTATCAAAATAAGTCACCAGGCGAGACGGGCGATTTGTGGAAATCTGCATATCTGTCAACCCACGTGTCATAATGACCTCGACCTCACAAGGCACGGGATCGAATCTCGAAGAAGCGTGCCCCAAAGCACAATAATACGTGTGTGTGTTTGTGTCAGAACAAAATATCCCGGCATTTCCACTAGGAAATCCAAGAATCAGCAATATGGACAAGGAACAGCGGTCTCCCTAGAGCACCCTGCCTTTCCATCAAAAATACAACAACAACAGAAACATGAGGGCGGTAGGACCTCTACCCTTCTTCACGTAGAATCGACACACACACCTGACACAATAACACACACAGAATCACACGTATGGGTTTGACAGACCCTGAAATAAAAAGACATAAATATTCCACTTGCTGGCGCCACCGTTCCACGCCGTGACTAAATAACCTGAAAAGGACTCAAAAAAATCTATCAAATTAGAACGAAGGTGTTCTACAATTACATCTTAAATCGTTGCGCTCAGCAACCCTAATATGAATAATAACCTGTTCAGCAAACATCTTACAGTAATTACCTCCCTTTCCTATCAAAAAATATGAACTTTAATAAAGCACCACTTATCGAATGTAACGGGTTTCGCATTTGCATGGATAAACATCACGTACACGCGCCGTGCACATTAAATATGACTCCAAGAAAATATAATACACAACAAACACTTTGGCCACGTGCCAACGTACATTTAAAACATTTAGTGTCAGTACAAAGAAAAACACTCTAAAACAAGAAAAGAAAAATGAACTATTTACAAAAGTTCCCCCGCCAATCTAACTACATAATTGAATACTCAATTGTTGTACATCACCGTCTCAGCTTGCAGAACATTATGACATCCATCTCAGCCCATTTCCCTATGGAAAAGTTAGCACTCCATAGTCGTCTTCGTTGAAGCGTCGGACATCATCCCAACTCCTGACCACATGTTGAACATCTTGGTGTAGTCTCTTTGGAAGAAAAGTTCAATGTTATTATAATTTGACCTGGCTATAATCGCTTGTGGATTACTAAATTCGCCCACAAATAGTCCTATGCGATTAATTACGAAGACTTTCCCTAAATATCGCTCACACAAGCGCAATACACACATGAAAAATACACTTAAAAATTTACAAGAAATTCACACTTCGAGTCCATCGTCACTGACTCGACAATACAAGTTTTAAAGTCTGACTGACTCACGGTCGCTATCTCGCTCGGTAATCTACTGCTCTGCTCTGCTCTCCTTGACCTTTGCTCGGGTGAGCGCTAATTAGAACGTTTACAAGTCTTGCCCCTAAGAGCTGAAAATAGTTGTCTTCGTTGATAATATTACAAGTTTCAAATCATCAAGCACACTGGCGTGAAATTAGCTTACAGATCTCACAAAGTGTATGACTTCAAATAATTAAGAGCGTTAAAATCGTGACACAAACGGGCGTGAAGGTAGCCCCTCAGAGCTCAAAAAACGAATGACTTCAAATTATATCAGAGCGTCAAAATCGCTATGCAAACGGGCGTGATGTTAGCTCACAGAGCTCGCACACAGAAAAGACATCGAACAGCTTCTCGTCGAACAATTTATTAGAAACTGACAGGGTGCGGAAGAGTGGGGTGGATTTTAGAAAAAAAATCCAGAGTTTTCATCTCACACAGATGGGACTAGTGTCAATCTTCATCAAATAAATCAAACGTCTCATCGCACTCCTGCGGAGATAATTCCGATCGGCGGTTCTTTAGATAATCAATTCCGCGCGCTTTTTACCACTGACGCCTTCCATCGCGTGATCTTGGCATGGTCTCCCCTGATTGGGTGATTCAATCGTAGGTCGGTTGTAAGTAACTCGTGACCATCCCTTTATGTTTCCAATTCTGGTGCAAGTTGTTACACAATTTGGCCTTGAACTCAAGTTTACCAGGCCGTTCTTCAAGAATAGCTACAAGCTCTCCTTATGTGGCAATCATTGCGACACGCTACCTTGCCTTTATCCTTGTCACCTTCCACAAGTACTCCCTGGGCTGCAGTAATAATAATAATAAATTATGAATACTTATTTATCGTAGATCAGTAAGGGTTCAATATATATATATATATATATATATATATATATATATATATATATATATTTCGTATGGCATGAAGATGCTATATACAATTATTTACATTATACAGTATTTACAATTATATACAGATCGAGACCTTAATCTGCAAGTAGCTTCAGTTTTGTTAGAGCTGGATATCTAATTTCTCTAACCATTCTAAAGCTTCATCACTAGCTTGATGAATCTCCTTCACTGGACCATTGAACCTGCGGAGTGGGCAACCCATCGCGATGTGACTGATGGTCTGAGGCACATCTGCACAGTTGCAGAAAGGATTCTCGGCAATTTTCCATTTGTGCTTCCAGAATTGACATCTACCGTGTTGAGTTCTTATACGGTTCAGCGACGTCCAGATGATCCTGGGAAGGTCGAAACCAGGGGGCTGCTTAACTGGATCCGAGATAAGACCTAATCTGTCTGGATTTGAAGTCAGCCACTCATTGCGCCAAGCTTCATTCACTTGAAACTGCTCTTGGAACAACTTCCTTCCTTGTCTCCAAGAAGGATTCCGGGATTTCAGCCTGAGATCTTTAGGTGAGCAGTCTAGATGTATTGGCAGAAGAGGGTTGTCACAACATTTAAGCCATTCTCTCTTCAGTGCCATTTGTCTTCGAAGATGAGGAGGCGGGATGTTGGAGAGTACTAGTAACCATTCAAAAGGTGTAGATTGGATGGTTGCGGATACAGTCCCCATTGTGTCGTTCAGCTGTACGTCTATCTTCATTGCATGGGCGCTGTTCAGCCATACTGGGCAGCAATATTCTGCTACTGGATACACTAGGGCAAGTGCTGAAGTTCTGAGGGTGGATGCAGTTGGGCCCCAGCCCGTTCCTGTGAGTTTGTGCAGGATGTTGTTGCGGGTTTTGATCTTAGCGGATGTTTTGCCTAGATGTTCACTGTAAGTCAAGGATCGATCCAAGATGACGCCTAAATATTTAGGATGAGGATTGAATTTCAGTAGATGACCCTGGTATTGAACCCTAGGAATGTAGTTGGCTTGTTTGTTGCACAGATTAAAGCAGCTGACCTTTGTTTTTGCTATATTTGGTTTTAGCCTCCAGGTTTTGAAGAACTTGTCGAGTCTGCAGAGATCTTCCGTAAGTACGGTTTCTGCTGTTGCAAAGTCGTTGGACTGAGCTGTCAATGCAAGATCGTCAGCGTATATGAACTTTCTAGCACTAGTAGGAGGTAAGTCTGCGGTGTAAATATTGAACAGCAATGGGGCAAGGACCGATCCTTGTGGTAATCCATCATTTAGTTTGTGAGATCTGCTTACGTTGCCATTTAGGTGAACTTCAATCACTCTGTTGACCAGCATATTATTCAGTAGGATGGCAAGTTTAGTGCAGGGGATTATTTTCAGGAATTTAAGGATCATTACTTTTCATCAAACTGTATCGTATGTTGCCGTGAGATCCACAAACACAGATACGGTCTTCTTTCGATCTGAGTGGTTAGGGCCATCACCTGGTCGGTACAATTCCGCTTTGGTCTGAAGCCAGCTTGCTCATTTGATATGTGCTCAAGAACTGTAACTGAGATTCTATTATATATTATTCTTTCCAGCAGCTTGTAACAGACGCTCAGGAGGGCAATAGGCATGTAATCTTCTGCAATATCTCCACTTTTCCCAGGTTTGAGTACAGCAACTACTTTAGTTCTTTTGAGTGCTGGTGGAAGTTGACCATCGCGTAAGATGTTGCTATAAAATTTAGCAAGCCATTCAATTGTTCGAGGACCACAACGTTGTAGGAATTCTGGATAAGGACCATCCAACCCAGCTGATTTTCCTGATGTTACTTCATTTAGCGCAGTTGAAACTTCAGCTTTACACTTAGGCTATAAAATCCATGTCTGAAAATATGAGTGAAAATATTTACAATATATATATATATATATACAAGCTGACCCGGCAGACGTTGTCCTGCCAATCAAAGAAAGTGTTGTAACTATGTTTCATGAAGTGCTTTTGGATACACAATATTTTTTTTCAATTTCTGTTAACTGCCTCTATACTATCGTGAATTGAATTAACTAATTTAGAAACATTCGTTGGAGCGTGCACAACAACTCTCCAAAGTTTCATCGCAAACGGATAAATGGCATTTAACGCATACGGAATTTGGTTTACAAGAGTTTAGTGCTTTTCAGTCGGTCAACACGAATGTACCCAAAAGAGATGGGTTATGCCCTAATCCTGAAATAAATTACATGAGATTAATAAAACACTAGGATGACCAGTTTCGATCGTCAAGCGATCATCATCAGATCCAATACACTTAGGCTATAAAATCTATGTTTGAAATACAGGTGAAAATATTTACAATATGTACAATTATTTAGTTGCAGTATTGGTACTGCAACTGTCAGTGTATGCTAAATGCAGTATATATGTTAGGTGAAATGCTAAATGGTGATGGCTATCCGGAGATTGTACTTTAGAGAGATTATATGGTTGTAAACTATGGTTAAACTATAAAAAATTTTAGGCTAACTACTTATCTGATTGTCTTCCGTACTACAGCTATTCGCAGTTTCCGTGTTCACTTGAACTCGCTGTGCGGTCGACTGCGGTGGTTATCTTAACGACTGGTTTTTCCCTGCCTTCCCCCCCTGTCCCTACGTGCTGTGGGGAGTGATCGCGATGTGTTTATGTGAGGTGTTGCCAACCTAGATAAGATGTATGTTATTGAATGAGGTGGATCTACAACTATTAAAGACCGTGGATTAGTCCTCGCCACGCGTGGAGCATAACCCATTCGAACTAAGCGTTGACGGTCTTATGAGGACGTCCCGGCACCTTTAATACTGCCTCTAATATGGGCCTTGGTTTATTGCAGAAGAAAAGTACATCGTACACCTGATCCAGATAACATTTACCTATTAAAAAACCCCTAATTTCCCCCCTTTTTTATCTAGCTTGGCTGTGTCGCTAAATTGTGTTTTGTTTCCGACAGGGTGTGTTTTTTAGTAGCGTGAAGAGGGGTGAGCTCTCCATGAACGTGTGTTCATTTAGATTGTTGGGATTGTTTCGTTTGGCTAGGTGTATCTCGATTGCTTCCTTTATGTCAAGAGCTCTGCCTTTCGATTCGTGATGGATTATTTTAAGGTCCGACTCTATGTTGGTAAAGCTATGCCCTGCGTCACACATATGTTCGCACACGGCTGAATGTGTTCCGTATCTTATCGCATTTCTATGTTCATTATAACGTGTGTCTACTCGCCTTCCACTCTGCCCGATGTAATTAGCTTGACAATCGGTGTCTTGGCACGTTATAGAGTATACCCCTGACCTTGAATACGGGTCACGTTTATTTAGATTACTATTTAGGAGGTGCCTAGCGGTTGTGTTTTTCGTCGTGAAAGCTATCTTTATGCCTTGCTTTTTGAATAGGTTAGTGATTTTATATGTATTCGCATTCACATAGTTGAAACGCGCAAATTTTTCCTCATTACTGTCCGGTTTGGGAATCGTTTTATCTTTATTTTTATGTTTGGCTATAATTTGATTTATTTTGCTTGGCGAGAAGTTGTTTTCCTTTGCTATTTGCATAATAGTTCTTATTTCCTTATTATAGTTGTATTTTGACATGGGTATGTTTAAAGCCCTGTGCACCATTGAATTGAAACCCGCTAGTTTGTGCGTACTGGGGTGATTAGACTGATTGTCGATTGCATGCGAGGTTTGTGTTGCTTTCCGGAATATGGAATATGAAAGGTCGTTGTCTTTACGTTCAATAGTTATATCGAGATAATTTATTTTCCGGTCTATTTCGGATTCCTTAGTGAATTTGATAGAATGGTGAAGGCTATTAATGGATTGGAGAATTGTTTCTTCGCTTGTTAGTTCAGTATCGTAGATGCAAATTACATCATCTACGTATCTTTTCCATATTACTATTCCCTTTGTTGAAGTCTTTTCTAAGAACGCATTTTCTAGTGCATTGATGAAGATGTCAGCGATTAACCCACTTAGTGGCGATCCCATTGCTAGGCCTTCTCTCTGTGTGTATATTTTATTTTCGAATTGAAACACGTTTTGGGTGAGAACGACCCTCAGTAATCTCACAATCTCTTCAATGAGACCAATAGTCAATTGTAGGAATGCCCCTAATTACAAAATCAGCAAAGAGTTACTAAAAATCTTAAAATGCCGTCTTTCCAACGACAAAAACAACTCGGTAAAGAACACAACAGAACTAGTAACAGCATTGAACACCCTACAAATGAAACCTAGCTTCAGGCTAGTATCCTTCGACGTAACTAACATGTACACCAATATTCCGATTATTGAAGCAATCAACACTATCGAAAACAACTTAAAATCCAACAATTCGGTAAAAGAAATTGAAGAGATTGTGAGATTACTGAGGGTCGTTCTCACCCAAAACGTGTTTCAATTCGACAATAAAATATACACACAGAGAGAAGGCCTAGCAATGGGATCGCCACTAAGTGGGTTAATCGCTGACATCTTCATCAATGCACTAGAAAATGCGTTAGTAGGGGGATGATAGGGGTTCTGCCCCACTTCAGAACCCCCCTTGCTCTACTACTAAGCCTCAGCCATGTTAAATATCTCTTGAACGCATGGTCCGATTTTGACAAATGAGGTATTGTTGGACTCGGGCTGACGTCCTCTTTGCTATGGACCACTCGTTATATTTTTCAAAATTTTTTTGAAAATTTTTGTTTTCGAAACTATGTGATAGTTTGAAAACCAAACAGGATAGAACGTTGTGCCATGGCTCAAACGAACAGTCTTTATGACCTTTATTTTTTGTAATAAAACTTTTTTATTTTTTATATTTTTTTGAAAACACTCGAATTTTGAAAATCCTATATTTTGGAAACTAGGAACTCTACAAAAAAAATTGTTTAACGTAAATCAATGGTCCCTACCCCCTCTACCCCCAAAATAAATTTCAAGTCTCTAGAATGAAAACCTGCAGTAGTGTGGTAGTGGGAAAGCTGCTCCACTTAGGAAGTTGTGAGCCCCTGCGACCTTGGAATGGAAGGAGCCATGCTAGGAGGGCGTGCTTGGATTCGTTTTTTTCGTCTCGTCGTGCTCTTTACGGGAATGTCGGTGTCGAAAATGTGAAAATCTGGAAACACAGTCTTTTTGGGGTAAAAACGTGATTTTAGACTTTTTGTTATATCTCACGAACCAATAACGCTAGAGGCGTGTTCGACAGGTCCAAGGACTCGGGGTAACGTTCTCTCTCCTATGGACCACTCGTTATAATTTTTAATAAAATTGGAAACTCGATTTTGGGGTAAACACATGTTTTTTGTGATTTTGCCGATATCTCACGAAGCAATAACGCTAGAGGCATCTACGACGGGTCCAAGGATTCGGGCAGACGTTCTCTTTGCTATGAACTACTCGTTGTAATTTTTAAAAAATTTGGAAACGCGATTTTGGGGTAAACACGTGTTTTTTGTGATTTTTGCCGATATCTCACGAACTAATAACGCTAGAGACGTGTACGAGGTGTCCTAGGACTCGGGCTAACGCCCCCTTTCAAATGTGGTAGATATTTTTTTTAAAAAAAGATAATTCACAAAGGGCCTAACGCCGTACATGTTGAAAAAAAATCATTACCGTTACCTGTTTATAATGTTTATAAAGCGTGGTGGTTGAGAGAGACGATACGGCTGGGTATGTGTGTGTTTCAACGAACCTGTCGCTAACCACAAGGACCATGCTTAATAGAACAATCGCTATTTCGGCGGATCGGTGTATGACAGAGCGAGCGTGCGTTTTTCCTGATATTTTACCTTTAACGTGTAAACGGTGATGAGAACTTGATTCTATGTTGGTCGAAGCGAGTATCGAAAACAAACGAGCAGGAGGTGAAGGTCATTTGAGCTTATTGGAAGGCTCCGATCTGACTTGACAACAGGTGCAATGGAAAAAATGACCAAGACGCTTGAAGGTGAAATAATCTGACCATTGTGGTGGCAGGGAAGTGCGAAAGGCGTGCACACATGTGAAACCACAGGCACGCTAAACCAGTGACATTCTGTCTTGCTTCGTACGTGACAAAATGCAAGTCCATGTGACATTTGATCTACCGCAGGTGTTCACCTTGGACGTTATCTGTCCACGTGCATGATAACTGTTAACAAGTCACATCCTGTTTTGCTTCGTACGTGACAAAATGCAAGTTCATGTGAAATTTGATCAGGCACAGGTGTTCGCCTGGGACGTTAGCTGCCCACGTGCACGATAAGAGAATGTTCAAAGCGTGGGAAAAAAAAAGATTATACATGCAATGTGATATATAAAGACACGTCGCTGACATTTCCACTCGCACTTATGTGACTACTTTTGAACACGCTACAGCGTTGTGTGAAACACTTGGCCTTGTTTAACAGTTTTGGTGTTGGTGGAAAATACTTATTCTTGTTGTGAGGTAGGTATATATTTATTCATTTATACATTTATTGATTTATATATAAATACATGCAATTATTTATTGATTAGGTAATTAATGATTTTATTTATTTATTTGTTTGCAGATAACCGGCATACCTTACATGTCAGAGGGAGAAGAAACTATTGCACTTTTGAGCCCACTAGAAGGGAAGAGTAACAAGTCACTGCAAGTAAAGGTGAGATGATTTTTTTAAAACTAACTTGTTTCATTTTTTTTTGTTTTATGTTTTATTTTATGAAATGTATGTATTAACCTGAATTTAGGTATTTATAGCGGTTTATTTTATTTATTTTTAGAAACTTGGAAAGAATAGCCTTACCGCCGTAGCAGTCGCTGAAAAAAACCAGAAACGCACTAAAGCGAAACCACTGCCAAAGAGTGAACTGTTTAAAACTCAGGTAAGTCCAACTTAAAAATGCTATTCCATTTTACCACTACTGAAAACTCGTAGACAAAAAAAATTCATTACCTGTACATGACTGGGACAATGATTGCTTTCTTGATTAATGGCTATGTTGTTGTTGTTGACTGGGAAAAGTACAAGGCCATGTTGGATTTTCTAAAAATAAAATAATAAATTTAATTTATGAGTGGTTCCCTATGGACTCAACGAATATCCACAGGTTTGAACATGATAATGTGAACAAAATGACATGACATTCATTTTTGTTTATATATTGGTTAAAGGGAGGGTGGGGGAATGTAAATGACTGTAGCTTTATAAAAAAGAAAATAAGTACATGGGTTACTGTTTGTGCCAACATACAGTTTATTTTTAATGGTGTTTTGATATATTAATGCCAATTAACGTTAACGTTTTATTTACAAGTATTGATTGATTGATTGATTGATTGAGTGATGGGTTATTTTGTTTGCTTTTAGGTGTCGTCATGTGCCATTAACGTAATGAACAGACAGTGAACAAGCATGCATTATGCTTTAAAGTACTCTGTGCAATGTTAATAACTTACAATAAGAAAACGTTTTATTATAACACATGGCGTTAGTACCAAATACAACAAGTGAGCAAGTTGGTTTACCACGTGGGTTAAATTTAAAATCAGAACATGATCGATGGTTAACATTTGAATCCTGGCCTGTAGGCTTTTTGTCGACGCATGAACTTGCAAAAGCCGTTTTTTTTACTTGAACCGAGGAGATGTGGTGCGCTGTGTGTTTTGTCGTATTGAACTTTCACACTGGGAAGAAGGGGATGATCCCCTTAGAGACCATTTGCGATGGTCTCCTCACTGTCCTTACATGCTTGGAAAGCAAGTGGGTAACCTACCCGTGCATTCATTTTACCGAACCACAAGGCCTATGGCCGCTACTTACGTTGCTGAATCACAAATAAATAATAATAATGATGTATTACCAGCCAACGGTAGTGTCGATATATGTGGTCCATATGCCATAGACAGTGTTGAATTGGCGTGTGCTTTTGAAAAATTGGGAGTTTGCAAGACTAAAGCACTAGCACACCCAGAGTACAGCTCTGTTGAAAAACGTTTCGAATCTTATAAAAATATTTGGCCATTAATATTAAAACACCTTACCAAACAGCTAAGTGAAGCTGGATTTTTTTATACTGGTGAAGGGGATAAAACAATATGTTTTTATTGTGGATTTGCTTTAAAGGATTGGCAAATGACTGATGACCCTTTTGTGCAACACGCTCGTTGGTTACCAAACTGTAAATACATGGTGTTGCTTAAAGGTCAGGAATTTGTGAACACTATTCGTAAAGAAAAAGTGATTGCAGCACAAGACATAAAAGTGCCTTTAGAGTTAGAGCACGCGGAGCAAATACATAAGGCTGAAAGAAAAGACTTGTCTCACGAACAGATACAAAAGTGTGACCAACAATTATGTAAAATTTGTTATCAAGATGAACTAGGTGTTGTATTTTTACCCTGTGGACACATGATAGCCTGTGTCAAGTGTGCATTAGAACTTAACACTTGTGCTATATGCAGAAAAGTAGTATCTGCAACAGTTAGGGCATTTCTTGCATAACTAGTATAATTTATTCGCCATGGATAGTGCAAAATCCCTAATTGCACAATATTATTAAAGCTGTTTTAGAGTGTAATAGATATGCTTTTGTTTTGTTTATAGACTACTACAATGAATGTTTTGAATGCTGTGGGACAATCATGTGGCTTAGAGACAAAGAAGCTCAGTGAATTGCCAATGCATATTCCATTCCGCATTATCAAGATTCGGAAATTGAAAACAGCATATGGTGATCGTGTACTTTGTGTATGTGAAAACTTTGAGACATTTCTGCCTATACGGTTTAATGATATGTCGGAGAGTGTTTTTGATGAAGTCAATAATGCTGTGCAACCTGTACACTTAATTTATGAAGGTTTTAAAAACAATAGGTGCATGGTTCGTTTTAATTAAATAAATAAATAATGTGAAATAATAATGGAAATTATAAGTAATGACAATATACTGAAAAAGAAAGAAAATATGTGCATAGAATAGTAATGTTTTAGTGTTTAGTGTTGTCTTTAAAAATATTATGATGAAACCAAAAAAAATGTATATAAAGTTTGTAAATAAATGCAAAATGATGTTACAATGCTGTTTTATTTTATACAAAGTTAGTATATTTAACATTGCAGAGTATACATGATTATGACAATAAATGCATACTGAATACAAGCCTTTCTCACATTACAATAGTCTGTTATAGTTTTAAACACAAGGCTTGTTGTAGATCATTTTATAGCAATGTCCCTTTAATGTTGTTTTCGAAAAGTGGGGAAGCCACAATGGTTGTATTGACATAAAAACCTTATGGTTATTACTATTTAGTCACTTTGATCCCCTTGCAGATCAACAGCAGATGACCTAGTTGTTCCACTCTTTAAAACGACAACAACACCACTACCTCTTGCATAGTTTGTGATGTTGATGGCTCTTGCGACGTGGAAGATGGATTAAAAATAACTTTGAGAACAGGGGTTAAACGTTGATCATTAAACAATGCACTATTTTGAGTAGCAATATGGTTTTCTTGATTTTTTGTCGACGGCAACTGTGTTTCATGCGGTACACTACATTGATGATCACTGACACTTAAAACCTCACTATTTTTACTTTTTAGGTCACCACGACAATGTTTGGAACGTTGCTTTGAACAACGCCAAATAACAGTTCCATTTTTATTGGTTCGTTTCACAATATATGAATATCCTTTATAGTATGCGTAAGGCTTACCATACCTAGTCACTGATACTTCCATATCAACTGTCGAGCATAGACTAAGCTCTAGTAAAGTCAACTTGGTAATAAGAATACTAGTTTAATGTGAGAGCAAATATGGATCCAAAGAGTTCAGGTAAAAGTGAAAGCAAATAAGCAAATATTAGAAACAAGAGTTGGGGTGAAAGTGGTCGCAAAGTGGTAGACCCATTACACAATAATTTCAGCACGACGAAGCTCTTGTTCAATTTCTTTGATTTCCCAATCGTGACCAGTATGGCCAGATTGACGTGAGGCATGCAACAACTGTAGCCGCTGGACGAGCTTATTGGGATTGTGCCAGTATACAAATTTAACAAATGGATTTTTAGGTGTAAACAAAGCATTACCATTATCATGATCATTATCATCATCGTCATTATCATCATCATGATCACCATTATCATCATGACCATCATCACTGTTACTATATAGTCCTTTTTGATCCTCTTGCAATACCACTTTATTTATAGTCTGAGTTGATTTTGACAGTGTTGAAGGTTTCTTGGACGTTGACAACTGTCCTAACATGACGTTTTGAGGACATGATAAGTCCTTTTGAACAAACACTGTACTATCTTTAGCCGCAATATCGTTTTCTTGAACTTGCTTTTTAGCATTTTGATAATTGTTTGTAAACAGTAAGCGTGGTTCGTTTCGAGCACTACATTGATGAACACTCACACTTAAAACCTTTCCATTTTTACTTTTCAGATTGCCTCGACATTTTGTTGACCTCTCTTTTGAGCATCGCCAGAATATTATTCCATTCACATTCTGGCGATTATAGTTATAGGAGTAGCCTTGATAGAGTGCACGTAGCCTACCTTTGTTGGTTGTAATAAGTTCCATAGTAGTAACTGACCTGTCAGTACGATGTTCACACTACAAAGGTTACAACTGTTTTGCTGATGGAGTGACCTACTATAAGCTTATATATTGGCTTATGTGTTGGCTTTTTGTGTTGGCTTTTCGTGTTGGCTTTTGTGTTGGCTTATGTGTTGGCTTTTTGTGTTGGCTTTTTGTGTTGGCTTTTCATGTTGGCTTTTCGTGTTGGCTTATGTGTTGGCTTTTTGTGTTGGCTTTTTGTGTTGGCTTTTCGTGTTGGCTTTTGTGTTGGCTTATGTGTTGGCTTTTTGTGTTGGCTTTTTGTGTTGGCTTTTTGTGTTGGCTTTTCGTGTTGGCTTTTTGTGTTGGCTTTTCGTGTTGGCATTTCGTGTTGGCTTTTGTGTTGGCTTTTCGTGTTGGCTTTTTGTGTTGGCTTTTCGTGTTGGCATTTCGTGTTGGCTTTTCGTGTTGGCTTTTTTTGTATTGGCCTTTCGTGTTGGCTTTTTGTATTGGCTTTTCGTGTTGGCTTTTTGTGTTGGCTTTAGTATTGGCTTTTGTATTGGTTTATTTGACAAGTTATTTGTGTCAATGTATTTAGTGGATTTTTTCTTGGTGTTGGAAAGTAGTTGAAAGAGAGGGAATATTTAAAGACTTAACCTCAGCTCACTAACCTAACCTAACCTTTCAACTCTCAGATGTTAATTAAATTCTGTGCATTGTCGAGTTGGAGCCCAAGACCTCAGGGGTAAAAAAAAACAATTATTTTTGACGACTTATTTTGGTAACTTATTTTAATGGCTAACCTAACTTTACCTAACCTAACCTAACCTAACCTCAGCTCACTTTGGATATTACTAGTAAGTGTTCATATCCTCTGCTAGGTAGCATGCTAGTAGTACAGGTAGTGCTCATATTTACCGCTAGATAGCGGAAACATACTTTGCATGTTGCATGTGACACTTGTGAAGTTTAACCACATGCAAGACGTGCTTGTATAAGTTCTCTATTTAAACTCAATATACAATTAACCACTAAATGTTCAGAACTAACATGTATAGCCATGTTTAGGGTATATAGGAGACCCTTAGCAAGAAAGGCTGTCTAACCCACGAGTGTACAGCCTTGTCATACGCAGTAAGCCCCTGTTGGCAGAAAACAACAACAACAACAATTTGAGAAAGCCAACAGGGGCTTACTGCGTATGACAAGGCTGTACACTCGTGGGTTAGACAGCCTTTCTTGCTAAGGGTCTCCTATATACCCTAAACATGGCTATACATGTTAGTTCTGAACATTTAGTGGTTAATTGTATATTGAGTTTAAATAGAGAACTTATACAAGCACGTCTTGCATGTGGTTAAACTTCACAAGTGTCACATGCAACATGCAAAGTATGTTTCCGCTATCTAGCGGTAAATATGAGCACTACCTGTACTACTAGCATGCTACCTAGCAGAGGATATGAACACTTACTAGTAATATCCAAAGTGAGCTGAGGTTAGGTTAGGTTAGGTTAGGTAAAGTTAGGTTAGCCATTAAAATAAGTTACCAAAATAAGTCGTCAAAAATAATTGTTTTTTTTTACCCCTGAGGTCTTGGGCTCCAACTCGACAATGCACAGAATTTAATTAACATCTGAGAGTTGAAAGGTTAGGTTAGGTTAGTGAGCTGAGGTTAAGTCTTTAAATATTCCCTCTCTTTCAACTACTTTCCAACACCAAGAAAAAATCCACTAAATACATTGACACAAATAACTTGTCAAATAAACCAATACAAAAGCCAATACTAAAGCCAACACAAAAAGCCAACACGAAAAGCCAATACAAAAAGCCAACACGAAAGGCCAATACAAAAAAAGCCAACACGAAAAGCCAACACGAAATGCCAACACGAAAAGCCAACACAAAAAGCCAACACGAAAAGCCAACACAAAAGCCAACACGAAATGCCAACACGAAAAGCCAACACAAAAAGCCAACACGAAAAGCCAACACAAAAAGCCAACACAAAAAGCCAACACAAAAAGCCAACACATAAGCCAACACAAAAGCCAACACGAAAAGCCAACACAAAAAGCCAACACAAAAAGCCAACACATAAGCCAACACGAAAAGCCAACATGAAAAGCCAACACAAAAAGCCAACACAAAAAGCCAACACATAAGCCAACACAAAAGCCAACACGAAAAGCCAACACAAAAAGCCAACACATAAGCCAATATATAAGCTTATAGTAGGTCACTCCATCAGCAAAACAGTTGTAACCTTTGTAGTGTGAACATCGTACTGACAGGTCAGTTACTACTATGGAACTTATTACAACCAACAAAGGTAGGCTACGTGCACTCTATCAAGGCTACTCCTATAACTATAATCGCCAGAATGTGAATGGAATAATATTCTGGCGATGCTCAAAAGAGAGGTCAACAAAATGTCGAGGCAATCTGAAAAGTAAAAATGGAAAGGTTTTAAGTGTGAGTGTTCATCAATGTAGTGCTCGAAACGAACCACGCTTACTGTTTACAAACAATTATCAAAATGCTAAAAAGCAAGTTCAAGAAAACGATATTGCGGCTAAAGATAGTACAGTGTTTGTTCAAAAGGACTTATCATGTCCTCAAAACGTCATGTTAGGACAGTTGTCAACGTCCAAGAAACCTTCAACACTGTCAAAATCAACTCAGACTATAAATAAAGTGGTATTGCAAGAGGATCAAAAAGGACTATATAGTAACAGTGATGATGGTCATGATGATAATGGTGATCATGATGATGATAATGACGATGATGATAATGATCATGATAATGGTAATGCTTTGTTTACACCTAAAAATCCATTTGTTAAATTTGTATACTGGCACAATCCCAATAAGCTCGTCCAGCGGCTACAGTTGTTGCATGCCTCACGTCAATCTGGCCATACTGGTCACGATTGGGAAATCAAAGAAATTGAACAAGAGCTTCGTCGTGCTGAAATTATTGTGTAATGGGTCTACCACTTTGCGACCACTTTCACCCCAACTCTTGTTTCTAATATTTGCTTATTTGCTTTCACTTTTACCTGAACTCTTTGGATCCATATTTGCTCTCACATTAAACTAGTATTCTTATTACCAAGTTGACTTTACTAGAGCTTAGTCTATGCTCGACAGTTGATATGGAAGTATCAGTGACTAGGTATGGTAAGCCTTACGCATACTATAAAGGATATTCATATATTGTGAAACGAACCAATAAAAATGGAACTGTTATTTGGCGTTGTTCAAAGCAACGTTCCAAACATTGTCGTGGTGACCTAAAAAGTAAAAATAGTGAGGTTTTAAGTGTCAGTGATCATCAATGTAGTGTACCGCATGAAACACAGTTGCCGTCGACAAAAAATCAAGAAAACCATATTGCTACTCAAAATAGTGCATTGTTTAATGATCAACGTTTAACCCCTGTTCTCAAAGTTATTTTTAATCCATCTTCCACGTCGCAAGAGCCATCAACATCACAAACTATGCAAGAGGTAGTGGTGTTGTTGTCGTTTTAAAGAGTGGAACAACTAGGTCATCTGCTGTTGATCTGCAAGGGGATCAAAGTGACTAAATAGTAATAACCATAAGGTTTTTATGTCAATACAACCATTGTGGCTTCCCCACTTTTCGAAAACAACATTAAAGGGACATTGCTATAAAATGATCTACAACAAGCCTTGTGTTTAAAACTATAACAGACTATTGTAATGTGAGAAAGGCTTGTATTCAGTATGCATTTATTGTCATAATCATGTATACTCTGCAATGTTAAATATACTAACTTTGTATAAAATAAAACAGCATTGTAACATCATTTTGCATTTATTTACAAACTTTATATACATTTTTTTTGGTTTCATCATAATATTTTTAAAGACAACACTAAACACTAAAACATTACTATTCTATGCACATATTTTCTTTCTTTTTCAGTATATTGTCATTACTTATAATTTCCATTATTATTTCACATTATTTATTTATTTAATTAAAACGAACCATGCACCTATTGTTTTTAAAACCTTCATAAATTAAGTGTACAGGTTGCACAGCATTATTGACTTCATCAAAAACACTCTCCGACATATCATTAAACCGTATAGGCAGAAATGTCTCAAAGTTTTCACATACACAAAGTACACGATCACCATATGCTGTTTTCAATTTCCGAATCTTGATAATGCGGAATGGAATATGCATTGGCAATTCACTGAGCTTCTTTGTCTCTAAGCCACATGATTGTCCCACAGCATTCAAAACATTCATTGTAGTAGTCTATAAACAAAACAAAAGCATATCTATTACACTCTAAAACAGCTTTAATAATATTGTGCAATTAGGGATTTTGCACTATCCATGGCGAATAAATTATACTAGTTATGCAAGAAATGCCCTAACTGTTGCAGATACTACTTTTCTGCATATAGCACAAGTGTTAAGTTCTAATGCACACTTGACACAGGCTATCATGTGTCCACAGGGTAAAAATACAACACCTAGTTCATCTTGATAACAAATTTTACATAATTGTTGGTCACACTTTTGTATCTGTTCGTGAGACAAGTCTTTTCTTTCAGCCTTATGTATTTGCTCCGCGTGCTCTAACTCTAAAGGCACTTTTATGTCTTGTGCTGCAATCACTTTTTCTTTACGAATAGTGTTCACAAATTCCTGACCTTTAAGCAACACCATGTATTTACAGTTTGGTAACCAACGAGCGTGTTGCACAAAAGGGTCATCAGTCATTTGCCAATCCTTTAAAGCAAATCCACAATAAAAACATATTGTTTTATCCCCTTCACCAGTATAAAAAAATCCAGCTTCACTTAGCTGTTTGGTAAGGTGTTTTAATATTAATGGCCAAATATTTTTATAAGATTCGAAACGTTTTTCAACAGAGCTGTACTCTGGGTGTGCTAGTGCTTTAGTCTTGCAAACTCCCAATTTTTCAAAAGCACACGCCAATTCAACACTGTCTATGGCATATGGACCACATATATCGACACTACCGTTGGCTGGTAATACATCATTATTATTATTTATTTGTGATTCAGCAACGTAAGTAGCGGCCATAGGCCTTGTGGTTCGGTAAAATGAATGCACGGGTAGGTTACCCACTTGCTTTCCAAGCATGTAAGGACAGTGAGGAGACCATCGCAAATGGTCTCTAAGGGGATCATCCCCTTCTTCCCAGTGTGAAAGTTCAATACGACAAAACACACAGCGCACCACATCTCCTCGGTTCAAGTAAAAAAAAACGGCTTTTGCAAGTTCATGCGTCGACAAAAAGCCTACAGGCCAGGATTCAAATGTTAACCATCGATCATGTTCTGATTTTAAATTTAACCCACGTGGTAAACCAACTTGCTCACTTGTTGTATTTGGTACTAACGCCATGTGTTATAATAAAACGTTTTCTTATTGTAAGTTATTAACATTGCACAGAGTACTTTAAAGCATAATGCATGCTTGTTCACTGTCTGTTCATTACGTTAATGGCACATGACGACACCTAAAAGCAAACAAAATAACCCATCACTCAATCAATCAATCAATCAATCAATCAATACTTGTAAATAAAACGTTAACGTTAATTGGCATTAATATATCAAAACACCATTAAAAATAAACTGTATGTTGGCACAAACAGTAACCCATGTACTTATTTTCTTTTTTATAAAGCTACAGTCATTTACATTCCCCCACCCTCCCTTTAACCAATATATAAACAAAAATGAATGTCATGTCATTTTGTTCACATTATCATGTTCAAACCTGTGGATATTCGTTGAGTCCATAGGGAACCACTCATAAATTAAATTTATTATTTTATTTTTAGAAAATCCAACATGGCCTTGTACTTTTCCCAGTCAACAACAACAACATAGCCATTAATCAAGAAAGCAATCATTGTCCCAGTCATGTACAGGTAATGAATTTTTTTTTGTCTACGAGTTTTCAGTAGTGGTAAAATGGAATAGCATTTTTAAGTTGGACTTACCTGAGTTTTAAACAGTTCACTCTTTGGCAGTGGTTTCGCTTTAGTGCGTTTCTGGTTTTTTTCAGCGACTGCTACGGCGGTAAGGCTATTCTTTCCAAGTTTCTAAAAATAAATAAAATAAACCGCTATAAATACCTAAATTCAGGTTAATACATACATTTCATAAAATAAAACATAAAACAAAACAAAAATGAAACAAGTTAGTTTAAAAAAAATCATCTCACCTTTACTTGCAGTGACTTGTTACTCTTCCCTTCTAGTGGGCTCAAAAGTGCAATAGTTTCTTCTCCCTCTGACATGTAAGGTATGCCGGTTATCTGCAAACAAATAAATAAATAAAATCATTAATTACCTAATCAATAAATAATTGCATGTATTTATATATAAATCAATAAATGTATAAATGAATAAATATATACCTACCTCACAACAAGAATAAGTATTTTCCACCAACACCAAAACTGTTAAACAAGGCCAAGTGTTTCACACAACGCTGTAGCGTGTTCAAAAGTAGTCACATAAGTGCGAGTGGAAATGTCAGCGACGTGTCTTTATATATCACATTGCATGTATAATCTTTTTTTTTCCCACGCTTTGAACATTCTCTTATCGTGCACGTGGGCAGCTAACGTCCCAGGCGAACACCTGTGCCTGATCAAATTTCACATGAACTTGCATTTTGTCACGTACGAAGCAAAACAGGATGTGACTTGTTAACAGTTATCATGCACGTGGACAGATAACGTCCAAGGTGAACACCTGCGGTAGATCAAATGTCACATGGACTTGCATTTTGTCACGTACGAAGCAAGACAGAATGTCACTGGTTTAGCGTGCCTGTGGTTTCACATGTGTGCACGCCTTTCGCACTTCCCTGCCACCACAATGGTCAGATTATTTCACCTTCAAGCGTCTTGGTCATTTTTTCCATTGCACCTGTTGTCAAGTCAGATCGGAGCCTTCCAATAAGCTCAAATGACCTTCACCTCCTGCTCGTTTGTTTTCGATACTCGCTTCGACCAACATAGAATCAAGTTCTCATCACCGTTTACACGTTAAAGGTAAAATATCAGGAAAAACGCACGCTCGCTCTGTCATACACCGATCCGCCGAAATAGCGATTGTTCTATTAAGCATGGTCCTTGTGGTTAGCGACAGGTTCGTTGAAACACACACATACCCAGCCGTATCGTCTCTCTCAACCACCACGCTTTATAAACATTATAAACAGGTAACGGTAATTATTTTTTTTCAACATGTACGGCGTTAGGCCCTTTGTGAATTATCTTTTTTAAAAAAAAATATCTACCACATTTGAAAGGGGGCGTTAGCCCGAGTCCTAGGACACCTCGTACACGTCTCTAGCGTTATTAGTTCGTGAGATATCGGCAAAAATCACAAAAAACACGTGTTTACCCCAAAATCGCGTTTCCAAATTTTTTAAAAATTACAACGAGTAGTTCATAGCAAAGAGAACGTCTGCCCGAATCCTTGGACCCGTCGTAGATGCCTCTAGCGTTATTGCTTCGTGAGATATCGGCAAAATCACAAAAAACATGTGTTTACCCCAAAATCGAGTTTCCAATTTTATTAAAAATTATAACGAGTGGTCCATAGGAGAGAGAACGTTACCCCGAGTCCTTGGACCTGTCGAACACGCCTCTAGCGTTATTGGTTCGTGAGATATAACAAAAAGTCTAAAATCACGTTTTTACCCCAAAAAGACTGTGTTTCCAGATTTTCACATTTTCGACACCGACATTCCCGTAAAGAGCACGACGAGACGAAAAAAAACGAATCCAAGCACGCCCTCCTAGCATGGCTCCTTCCATTCCAAGGTCGCAGGGGCTCACAACTTCCTAAGTGGAGCAGCTTTCCCACTACCACACTACTGCAGGTTTTCATTCTAGAGACTTGAAATTTATTTTGGGGGTAGAGGGGGTAGGGACCATTGATTTACGTTAAACAATTTTTTTTGTAGAGTTCCTAGTTTCCAAAATATAGGATTTTCAAAATTCGAGTGTTTTCAAAAAAATATAAAAAATAAAAAAGTTTTATTACAAAAAATAAAGGTCATAAAGACTGTTCGTTTGAGCCATGGCACAACGTTCTATCCTGTTTGGTTTTCAAACTATCACATAGTTTCGAAAACAAAAATTTTCAAAAAAATTTTGAAAAATATAACGAGTGGTCCATAGCAAAGAGGACGTCAGCCCGAGTCCAACAATACCTCATTTGTCAAAATCGGACCATGCGTTCAAGAGATATTTAACATGGCTGAGGCTTAGTAGTAGAGCAAGGGGGGTTCTGAAGTGGGGCAGAACCCCTATCATCCCCCTACTTGCGTTCTTAGAAAAGACTTCAACAAAGGGAATAGTAATATGGAAAAGATACGTAGATGATGTAATTTGCATCTACGATACTGAACTAACAAGCGAAGAAACAATTCTCCAATCCATTAATAGCCTTCACCATTCTATCAAATTCACTAAGGAATCCGAAATAGACCGGAAAATAAATTATCTCGATATAACTATTGAACGTAAAGACAACGACCTTTCATATTCCATATTCCGGAAAGCAACACAAACCTCGCATGCAATCGACAATCAGTCTAATCACCCCAGTACGCACAAACTAGCGGGTTTCAATTCAATGGTGCACAGGGCTTTAAACATACCCATGTCAAAAGACAACTATAATAAGGAAATAAGAACTATTATGCAAATAGCAAAGGAAAACAACTTCTCGCCAAGCAAAATAAATCAAATTATAGCCAAACATAAAAATAAAGATAAAACGATTCCCAAACCGGACAGTAATGAGGAAAAATTTGCGCGTTTCAACTATGTGAATGCGAATACATATAAAATCACTAACCTATTCAAAAAGCAAGGCATAAAGATAGCTTTCACGACGAAAAACACAACCGCTAGGCACCTCCTAAATAGTAATCTAAATAAACGTGACCCGTATTCAAGGTCAGGGGTATACTCTATAACGTGCCAAGACACCGATTGTCAAGCTAATTACATCGGGCAGAGTGGAAGGCGAGTAGACACACGTTATAATGAACATAGAAATGCGATAAGATACGGAACACATTCAGCCGTGTGCGAACATATGTGTGACGCAGGGCATAGCTTTACCAACATAGAGTCGGACCTTAAAATAATCCATCACGAATCGAAAGGCAGAGCTCTTGACATAAAGGAAGCAATCGAGATACACCTAGCCAAACGAAACAATCCCAACAATCTAAATGAACACACGTTCATGGAGAGCTCACCCCTCTTCACGCTACTAAAAAACACACCCTGTCGGAAACAAAACACAATTTAGCGACACAGCCAAGCTAGATAAAAAAAGGGGGGAAATTAGGGGGTTTTTAATAGGTAAATGTTATCTGGATCAGGTGTACGATGTACTTTTCTTCTGCAATAAACCAAGGCCCATATTAGAGGCAGTATTAAAGGTGCCGGGACGTCCTCATAAGACCGTCAACGCTTAGTTCGAATGGGTTATGCTCCACGCGTGGCGAGGACTAATCCACGGTCTTTAATAGTTGTAGATCCACCTCATTCAATAACATACATCTTATCTAGGTTGGCAACACCTCACATAAACACATCGCGATCACTCCCCACAGCACGTAGGGACAGGGGGGGGGAAGGCGGGGAAAAACCAGTCGTTAAGATAACCACCGCAGTCGACCGCACAGCGAGTTCAAGTGAACACGGAAACTGCGAATAGCTGTAGTACGGAAGACAATCAGATAAGTAGTTAGCCTAAAAAATTGTATAGTTTAACCATAGTTTACAACCATATAATCTCTCTAAAGTACAATCTCCGGATAGCCATCACCATTTAGCATTTCACCTAACATATATACTGCATTTAGCATACACTGACAGTTGCAGTACCAATACTGCAACTAAATAATTGTACATATTGTAAATATTTTCACCTGTATTTCAAACATAGATTTTATAGCCTAAGTGTATTGGATCTGATGATGATCGCTTGACGATCGAAACTGGTCATCCTAGTGTTTTATTAATCTCATGTAATTTATTTCAGGATTAGGGCATAACCCATCTCTTTTGGGTACATTCGTGTTGACCGACTGAAAAGCACTAAACTCTTGTTTACTAAGGCAACACTGAAAATATGGCTTCAAACACCACAATGTTCACGGCTAGTCAGGCAAATCGTGAAGCCAAGAAATTCAAATCACTCAGGCTTAAACTCATGAATTTAGACAAGTCAATTTGGTTCAACAAAAAATGTATAGAACTAAACCTCACCCCTAAATACGTACCAATTAAAACCGTACCGAACACACCAGCCTCGATCATTTCAACTAAACAAGCCAAAGCGCTTTGGATAAAAAACGAATTAAGATTTGCATACATAAGAAAGCAAAAAATTAACCAACAATTATACGACATTCAATTGCAACTAAGTAATTTCTGGCACGCAGCCCAATGGGACAGCTTCACCGAACACCTACATGACACCATCAAAATCAGAGCAACGAGGAAGCATGAAACGCTAGAAAATAAATTAAGAAAACTAGGAGAAACACAGAACCATCAATCTAACGAACAACACACGAATAACAATGAATTCAATTTCCACAGCAGAGTAAACAACAGAACGAACGTAACCTTTTCTCAAGGTGAAATGAATATGTTAGACAAAGGTTTGAAATACAACTGCACAGACGCACACACGAACCACAATATAAAACAGTTAATCACAGATATTGAGATAGCCAGTCACAAGCTCCCAGCAGAAGACAGGGAATTAACCAAAAATCTCGCCACCAACGAAGCCAAAAAATCCTCAAACGAGAGGGCGATAGCAATAACATTCAAAACAACAAACAAATCAAAGAAATAAAGTCGTTGAAACAAAAAATAAAAGAACATGACTTAATCATCACAAAAGCAGATAAGGGAAACACTACAGTAATTTTGAACAAAACAGAATACATTGAAAAAACAGTCGAATTCCTAAACAACAACGAAATCAAGGAATTAACAAAAGACCCCACCAACAAATTCCAAAAACAAATAAAAAGTGCGCTAAAAGAAACAGAATACATACTGACCAAAGCTGAAAAATCAAAACTAATAAACATGAACCCGAAAATACCGTCATTGAGGGGACAACCAAAAATACACAAAAAGGAATGCCCAATGAGACCAATAGTCAATTGTAGGAATGCCCCTAATTACAAAATCAGCAAAGAGTTACTAAAAATCTTAAAATGCCGTCTTTCCAACGACAAAAACAACTCGGTAAAGAACACAACAGAACTAGTAACAGCATTGAACACCCTACAAATGAAACCTAGCTTCAGGCTAGTATCCTTCGACGTAACTAACATGTACACCAATATTCCGATTATTGAAGCAATCAACACTATCGAAAACCACTTAAAATCCAACAATTCGGTAAAAGAAATTGAAGAGATTGTGAGATTACTGAGGGTCGTTCTCACCCAAAACGTGTTTCAATTCGACAATAAAATATACACACAGAGAGAAGGCCTAGCAATGGGATCGCCACTAAGTGGGTTAATCGCTGACATCTTCATCAATGCACTAGAAAATGCGTTCTTAGAAAAGACTTCAACAAAGGGAATAGTAATATGGAAAAGATACGTAGATGATGTAATTTGCATCTACGATACTGAACTAACAAGCGAAGAAACAATTCTCCAATCCATTAATAGCCTTCACCATTCTATCAAATTCACTAAGGAATCCGAAATAGACCGGAAAATAAATTATCTCGATATAACTATTGAACGTAAAGACAACGACCTTTCATATTCCATATTCCGGAAAGCAACACAAACCTCGCATGCAATCGACAATCAGTCTAATCACCCCAGTACGCACAAACTAGCGGGTTTCAATTCAATGGTGCACAGGGCTTTAAACATACCCATGTCAAAAGACAACTATAATAAGGAAATAAGAACTATTATGCAAATAGCAAAGGAAAACAACTTCTCGCCAAGCAAAATAAATCAAATTATAGCCAAACATAAAAATAAAGATAAAACGATTCCCAAACCGGACAGTAATGAGGAAAAATTTGCGCGTTTCAACTATGTGAATGCGAATACATATAAAATCACTAACCTATTCAAAAAGCAAGGCATAAAGATAGCTTTCACGACGAAAAACACAACCGCTAGGCACCTCCTAAATAGTAATCTAAATAAACGTGACCCGTATTCAAGGTCAGGGGTATACTCTATAACGTGCCAAGACACCGATTGTCAAGCTAATTACATCGGGCAGAGTGGAAGGCGAGTAGACACACGTTATAATGAACATAGAAATGCGATAAGATACGGAACACATTCAGCCGTGTGCGAACATATGTGTGACGCAGGGCATAGCTTTACCAACATAGAGTCGGACCTTAAAATAATCCATCACGAATCGAAAGGCAGAGCTCTTGACATAAAGGAAGCAATCGAGATACACCTAGCCAAACGAAACAATCCCAACAATCTAAATGAACACACGTTCATGGAGAGCTCACCCCTCTTCACGCTACTAAAAAACACACCCTGTCGGAAACAAAACACAATTTAGCGACACAGCCAAGCTAGATAAAAAAAGGGGGGAAATTAGGGGGTTTTTAATAGGTAAATGTTATCTGGATCAGGTGTACGATGTACTTTTCTTCTGCAATAAACCAAGGCCCATATTAGAGGCAGTATTAAAGGTGCCGGGACGTCCTCATAAGACCGTCAACGCTTAGTTCGAATGGGTTATGCTCCACGCGTGGCGAGGACTAATCCACGGTCTTTAATAGTTGTAGATCCACCTCATTCAATAATATACATCTTATCTAGGTTGGCAACACCTCACATAAACACATCGCGATCACTCCCCACAGCACGTAGGGACAGGGGGGGAAGGCAGGGAAAAACCAGTCGTTAAGATAACCACCGCAGTCGACCGCACAGCGAGTTCAAGTGAACACGGAAACTGCGAATAGCTGTAGTACGGAAGACAATCAGATAAGTAGTTAGCCTAAAAAATTGTATAGTTTAACCATAGTTTACAACCATATAATCTCTCTAAAGTACAATCTCCGGATAGCCATCACCATTTAGCATTTCACCTAACATATATACTGCATTTAGCATACACTGACAGTTGCAGTACCAATACTGCAACTAAATAATTGTACATATTGTAAATATTTTCACCTGTATTTCAAACATAGATTTTATAGCCTAAGTGTATTGGATCTGATGATGATCGCTTGACGATCGAAACTGGTCATCCTAGTGTTTTATTAATCTCATGAAATTTATTTCAGGATTAGGGCATAACCCATCTCTTTTGGGTACATTCGTGTTGACCGACTGAAAAGCACTAAACTCTTGTTTACTAAGGCAACACTGAAAATATGGCTTCAAACACCACAATGTTCACGGCTAGTCAGGCAAATCGTGAAGCCAAGAAATTCAAATCACTCAGGCTTAAACTCATGAATTTAGACAAGTCAATATGGTTCAACAAAAAATGTATAGAACTAAACCTCACCCCTAAATACGTACCAATTAAAACCGTACCGAACACACCAGCCTCGATCATTTCAACTAAACAAGCCAAAGCGCTTTGGATAAAAAACGAATTAAGATTTGCATACATAAGAAAGCAAAAAATTAACCAACAATTATACGACATTCAATTGCAACTAAGTAATTTCTGGCACGCAGCCCAATGGGACAGCTTCACCGAACACCTACATGACACCATCAAAATCAGAGCAACGAGGAAGCATGAAACGCTAGAAAATAAATTAAGAAAACTAGGAGAAACACAGAACCATCAATCTAACGAACAACACACGAATAACAATGAATTCAATTTCCACAGCAGAGTAAACAACAGAACGAACGTAACCTTTTCTCAAGGTGAAATGAATATGTTAGACAAAGGTTTGAAATACAACTGCACAGACGCACACACGAACCACAATATAAAACAGTTAATCACAGATATTGAGATAGCCAGTCACAAGCTCCCAGCAGAAGACAGGGAATTAACCAAAAATCTCGCCACCAACGAAGCCAAAAAAATCCTCAAACGAGAGGGCGATAGCAATAACATTCAAAACAACAAACAAATCAAAGAAATAAAGTCGTTGAAACAAAAAATAAAAGAACATGACTTAATCATCACAAAAGCAGATAAGGGAAACACTACAGTAATTTTGAACAAAACAGAATACATTGAAAAAACAGTCGAATTCCTAAACAACAACGAAATCAAGGAATTAACAAAAGACCCCACCAACAAATTCCAAAAACAAATAAAAAGTGCGCTAAAAGAAACAGAATACATACTGACCAAAGCTGAAAAATCAAAACTAATAAACATGAACCCGAAAATACCGTCATTGAGGGGACAACCAAAAATACACAAAAAGGAATGCCCAATGAGACCAATAGTCAATTGTAGGAATGCCCCTAATTACAAAATCAGCAAAGAGTTACTAAAAATCTTAAAATGCCGTCTTTCCAACGACAAAAACAACTCGGTAAAGAACACAACAGAACTAGTAACAGCATTGAACACCCTACAAATGAAACCTAGCTTCAGGCTAGTATCCTTCGACGTAACTAACATGTACACCAATATTCCGATTATTGAAGCAATCAACACTATCGAAAACAACTTAAAATCCAACAATTCGGTAAAAGAAATTGAAGAGATTGTGAGATTACTGAGGGTCGTTCTCACCCAAAACGTGTTTCAATTCGACAATAAAATATACACACAGAGAGAAGGCCTAGCAATGGGATCGCCACTAAGTGGGTTAATCGCTGACATCTTCATCAATGCACTAGAAAATGCGTTCTTAGAAAAGACTTCAACAAAGGGAATAGTAATATGGAAAAGATACGTAGATGATGTAATTTGCATCTACGATACTGAACTAACAAGCGAAGAAACAATTCTCCAATCCATTAATAGCCTTCACCATTCTATCAAATTCACTAAGGAATCCGAAATAGACCGGAAAATAAATTATCTCGATATAACTATTGAACGTAAAGACAACGACCTTTCATATTCCATATTCCGGAAAGCAACACAAACCTCGCATGCAATCGACAATCAGTCTAATCACCCCAGTACGCACAAACTAGCGGGTTTCAATTCAATGGTGCACAGGGCTTTAAACATACCCATGTCAAAAGACAACTATAATAAGGAAATAAGAACTATTATGCAAATAGCAAAGGAAAACAACTTCTCGCCAAGCAAAATAAATCAAATTACAGCCAAACATAAAAATAAAGATAAAACGATTCCCAAACCGGACAGTAATGAGGAAAAATTTGCGCGTTTCAACTATGTGAATGCGAATACATATAAAATCACTAACCTATTCAAAAAGCAAGGCATAAAGATAGCTTTCACGACGAAAAACACAACCGCTAGGCACCTCCTAAATAGTAATCTAAATAAACGTGACCCGTATTCAAGGTCAGGGGTATACTCTATAACGTGCCAAGACACCGATTGTCAAGCTAATTACATCGGGCAGAGTGGAAGGCGAGTAGACACACGTTATAATGAACATAGAAATGCGATAAGATACGGAACACATTCAGCCGTGTGCGAACATATGTGTGACGCAGGGCATAGCTTTACCAACATAGAGTCGGACCTTAAAATAATCCATCACGAATCGAAAGGCAGAGCTCTTGACATAAAGGAAGCAATCGAGATACACCTAGCCAAACGAAACAATCCCAACAATCTAAATGAACACACGTTCATGGAGAGCTCACCCCTCTTCACGCTACTAAAAAACACACCCTGTCGGAAACAAAACACAATTTAGCGACACAGCCAAGCTAGATAAAAAAAAGGGGGGAAATTAGGGGGTTTTTAATAGGTAAATGTTATCTGAATCAGGTGTACGATGTACTTTTCTTCTGCAATAAACCAAGGCCCATATTAGAGGCAGTATTAAAGGTGCCGGGACGTCCTCATAAGACCGTCAACGCTTAGTTCGAATGGGTTATGCTCCACGCGTGGCGAGGACTAATCCACGGTCTTTAATAGTTGTAGATCCACCTCATTCAATAACATACATCTTATCTAGGTTGGCAACACCTCACATAAACACATCGCGATCACTCCCCACAGCACGTAGGGACAGGGGGGGAAGGCAGGGAAAAACCAGTCGTTAAGATAACCACCGCAGTCGACCGCACAGCGAGTTCAAGTGAACACGGAAACTGCGAATAGCTGTAGTACGGAAGACAATCAGATAAGTAGTTAGCCTAAAAAAAATTATAGTTTAACCATAGTTTACAACCATATAATCTCTCTAAAGTACAATCTCCGGATAGCCATCACCATTTAGCATTTCACCTAACATATATACTGCATTTAGCATACACTGACAGTTGCAGTACCAATACTGCAACTAAATAATTGTACATACTGTAAATATTTTCACCTGTATTTCAAACATAGATTTTATAGCCTAAGTGTATTGGATCTGATGATGATCGCTTGACGATCGAAACTGGTCATCCTAGTGTTTTATTAATCTCATGTAATTTATTTCAGGATTAGGGCATAACCCATCTCTTTTGGGTACATTCGTGTTGACCGACTGAAAAGCACTAAACTCTTGTTTACTAAGGCAACACTGAAAATATGGCTTCAAACACCACAATGAATTTGGTTTAAATGATTCGTGCGCTGTCACTCATTTGTTGAATCTACTCGTGCTCTACCAACTGTGAAATGGATTTACTAAGTTAGAAAGCTTCACGTAAGTGTACACAACAACTCTTCAAAGTTTCATCGCAATCGATGAATAGTATATGAACGCATACAGGATTTTGTTGAAACGCTTCGCGCGTCGTCACTCATTTGTTACATCTACTCGTGCGCTACCAATATTTTAAAATGGGTTTACTAAGTTGAACACCTTCCCTGGCGTGTACACAACAACTCATCAAAGTTTCATCGGAATCGGATGAAATGACATATGAACGCATATGTGATTTTCTTTAAACGATTCGCGTGCCGTCACTCATTTGTTGAATCTACTCATGCGCTACCTAGTGTAAAATAGATTTACTAAGCCTGAAACCTTCTCTGGCGTGTACTCAATGATTCACCAAGGTTTGATCGCAATCGGATGAATGATATATGACCGCATACGGGACATTGTGGAAACGATTCGCGCGCCGTCGTTCATTTGTTGAATCTACTCGTGCGCTACTTATTAAAAACTGGATTTACTAAGACAGAAACATTTCCTGGAGTGTACACAACAATTCACCAAAGTTTTATCGCAATCTGATAAATGGTATATGGCCGCATACGGTACTTTGTTGAAATGATTCGCGTGCCGTCACACATTTGTCGAATCTACTCGTGCGCTACCTATTGTAAAATTGATTTATTAAGCCAGAAACCTTCCGTAGGGTGTACACAACATCTCACCCAAGTTTCATCGTAATCGGACGAATGGTATTTGAACGCATACGGGACCTTATTGAAACGCTTCGTGCGTCGTCGCTCATTTGTTGAATCTACTAGTGCGAAACCTCCTATGAAATGTATTTGCTAAGTTAGAAACCCTCACGTAAGTGTACACAACATCTCACCCAAGTTTCATCGTAATCGGACGAATGGTATTTGAACGCATACGGGACCTTATTGAAACGCTTCGTGTGTCGTCGCTCATTTGTTGAATCTACTAGTGCGAAACCTCCTATGAAATGTATTTGCTAAGTTAGAAACCCTCACGTAAGTGTACACAACATCTCACCCAAGTTTCATCGCTATCGGACGAATGGTATTTGAACGCATACGGGACTTTGTTGAAACGCTTCGCACGTCGCCGCTCATTTGTTGAATCTACTCGTGCGCAACCTCCTGTGAAATGGATTACTAAGTTAGAAGCCTTCACTTAAGTGTACACAACAACTCATCAAAATTTCATCTCAATCTATGAATGGAATATAAACTTCGGGATTTTGTTGAAACGCTTCGCGCGTCGTCACTCATTTGTTGAATCTAGTCGTGCGCTATCTAATGTGAAATTGATTTACTAAGCCAGAAGCCTTCCCTGGAGGGTACACAACATCTCACCCAAGTTTCATCGCTATCGGACGAATGGTATTTGAGCGCATACGGGACCTTTTTTGAAACGCTTCGCGCGTCGTCGCTCATTTGTTGAATCTATTCGTGCGCTATCTATTGTAAAATGGATTTACTAAGCCAAGCACCTTCCCTGGAGCTCACTCAACATATCATCCACGTTTCATGGCAATCGGATGAATGGTATATGAACCTATACGGTATTTTCAAACGCTCTAACGTGCAGAGACAAACAATAGAATTCGACATCACTGCCACCTTTGGTATAAAACACAACTTTTCGCCACAGGCGGAGTGTATGTAATAGCGGTAGTTGCACAGGTTGCGACCAGGTGGCTCTAACGTGCAGAGACAAACCGTCCAAAGAAATCAGCTTTCACGAAGGCCAAGGCTAGTGGTTTCCATGACGACTGTTTTTGACTGTATATTGTGGTTCTAAAATTGTGTGTAAATTTTGGTTCTAAAATTGTGTTCATTCCACCTACCGGATCAGATTGTGAATCTAAACCATACATGGACCCACCCTAATATGCATACCAAATTCCATTAACATCGGTTCAGTCGTTTAGGAGGAGTTCAGTCACATACACACGTGTCGAAGAATTATATATATAAAGATATATATACTTATTTAGTTGCAGTATTAGTTGAGACAATGCAACTCGTCAATATGTGTTAGTTGTAGTCTATGTGATGCTTTGTTGAGATACTGGAAGTGGTGATTGACCTCCGGAATTTGCTTCTTTGGAGTGAATATGTGGTTGTTGTAAATGGTCAATTCAGATTGCATTGTACAGGCTACTTATCTGGTTGAGTCATGCGCAGTCCTTTTGAGAGAAGTTAACTTGGTTTTGTTAGTTAAGTATAAAACATTCAGTTGCTTAAAAGCATTTTCCCTGCTACCATAATTTACTTGATATTAACGGAATAGTGGACTTCGGTTGGTTAGTTAGTCAGTTAGTTACTGAGGTTTTAAGGGGCGGAACAGCGAGGTGATCTGCCCCTAGTGGACTCCAGTAATATGGAAAATCAAAATAAACTACCAAAATCAAAACTACCACTACAACGCTACAACAAACTGGTGCTCGTCGTGTGGCACCGACAACAGAGTATCGACATTGATGTATTCCTTCTGGGGAACTCGGTTATAGCGACAGTATCAACATTCACTTCCTGTGTTCGCACCTACAGTAGACTATATCCCATAAAAATAGGATTTTTGAGCGAAGAGCAAGGCAAATGAATTCACAACAATCAGCAGGGACGCCGGAGCATCACTAAGCGTACTGATTATAGTTGGATGTTAAAGCGTGAAAACTGAAGAAAAACACGAAAGAAAGAAGAGCAGGGGGACTTTCTCAACTAAGAAGCAAGTGGTGTAAGATTTTGTGTGATACATTGTGTCAATAACAAAGTAAAAACACTTTAGTGACATGCATCAACAATCATACACAAAATTTAAACAAGTTGTGTTTTTAATATTGTTTTTGAATTTCAAATTTAAAAGTGAAATGATAGGAATTGTGATGAAATTCACTTAAATATAATACAGTACTTTTAATCTGATTTCATAGAAACAAAAATTGACGTGACTGCAGTAAACGTTTTCCATTAGAATTTTACTATACCACGATTGGTTGCTAGTAACAGAACCTTTATGTAACTTATACGAATCATATTCTTCACAATGACGAAAGTTTCTTCAAATCTCAAAGTTTACTTAAGGAGGTAAGTTTAATTTTTAGCCTACTTTTCACATTTTGCAAAAATGAGGAAAAAGTAGACTTATGAGATCGATCCGGTAAAATGTGTGTCTGTCTGTCTGTCTGTCTGTCTGTCTGTCTGTCTGTCTGTCCTTCTGTCTGTCTGTCTGGCTGTGTGTGTGTCCCCCCCTATCAACTCCTAAATGGCTGCAGCAATCAAAACCAAATTTAGTATGAGTAAAGATGTCCACCGGAATAGCTCACGTCCATATTTGAAAATGATGTCAGTGCTACCAACTGCTGAAAAAACGCACTAGAAATTTGAGCTCCATGTTGGATATCATGCAAGGTATGCATGGGAGCTATTCCAAAATTGGCACACATGTAGATAATACTATTTCAGTTTAATTTCCAGGAGGCCAACCATGACAGTGTTGCCAAAATAATTTCAAGCTTTCTGATAGGTCCAATGTTTAAATGCCTATAACTTCTACACTATCAATTGGATTTCAACCAAATTTTGTATGTAATATCTGAACATAAACAGATATGACTGAGCGTATTCTTAAGAGCCACCAGGTCTGCCAACTGTTAATAATTGCTCTCTCTATTTTTTTTTTATCCAAATGCCAATATATCAGAAAGTATGCAAGCCAACAGCTTTAAACTATGCACACGTATATTCTGACATTTTAGATTAATTGGGTGGTTTGGAATGTATTAAGGAAAAGGAGAGTTAACGGAGCTGATGTCCAAATGTTAAAAGCTATGTACAAATATTGTGTGAGTAGCGTGAAGACCAGTATAGGAGAAAAAGAATGGTTTAAAGTGGAAACAGGTCTCCGACAGGGAAGTGAATTGTCCCCCTTACTATTCATCATAGTCATGGATGAAATTCACAAGAATGTTAAACAGAGATTGGGACAAGAGGCAACAAAGGCCATGCTGTTTGCAGATGATATAGTGATATGGGGCGAGGATGAAAAGGAAGTACAAAAACAACTAGATGTATGGAATCAAGAAATAGAGAAATATGGGATGAAAGTAAGCACAGAGAAGAGCAAGACAATGGTAATGTCAAGAGGAAGGAAGGAAGGAAGAGGAAAGATAGAATTGAATGGGAAAATTCTAGAAGTGGTTAAAAGTTTCAAGTACTTGGGAAGTGTGATCACAGAAGACGGAAGGATAACTGAGGAAATTGGAAAGAGAATACAACAAGCGAACAGTTTTTACCAGAGCATAAGGGGTATTCTGTGGAACCGAGATGTCCCAAAGAAATGTAAAAATGTATTATATTCAACCTACTACAGACCCATACTAACATATGCAGCTGGAGCGTGGACTACTACAAAAAGAGAGGAGAGTAGAATACAAGCCGCGGAGATGAAATTCCTAAGAGGTATAGAGGGCAAGACCAGAAGAGAAACGAAGAGATTAGAAAAAGGACAGGAATCTTGAAGCTGCAGGACAGGATAGAAACAACAAAGTTAAAGTGGTATGGACATATGATGAGAATGGGAGAGGAGAGAGTACCAAAGAAAACTTTCTGTGAAAAGATGACAGGGAAGAGACCACGAGGAAGGCCCCGAAAGAGATGGGCAGATACAGTGTGGGAGTGTGTAGAGAAGAGAGGAGGAAAACCTGAAGAAGTACTAAAAACAGGAGAGGAGTGGTGGAGAGACAGGAAACGTTGGGGGTTCTTAATTCACAACCCGACCCAGGAAGCTGGAAACGGGAAATGAAGATGATGATTGGAGTAACTTTAATACGTCAGTTCTACCAACATGATTATAAGCCTGCTGATAGTACCAATTTTTAAATACATGTAACTTCTATACTATCAGTTGGATTTCAACCAAATTTCGTATGTGCTATGTGTACCATAACAGATATGACTATAAGTATTTTTAAGGGCAATCAAGGCTGCCAACTGTTAATAAATGCTCTCTATATTCTTTTTACCCTAATATCAATATATCAGAAAGTATGCAAGCCAACTGCTCTATACTTTGCACACGTATAGCACCTGCCATTCTAGATTAATTTGGAGTAATTAATACAAGGCAGTGCTGCCAACATGATTCTATTCCTGCTGATATGTCCAATTTTGAAATACATGTAACTTCAATACTAACAAATGGATTTCATCCAAAATTGGCACAACAAGATATCATAACAATTCAGATTATTTCTGACCAGCACACGCATGGTAATGTTGGCAACATGCTTTTACGCGTGCTGATAGATCCAGTGTCTAACGGCATGTAACGTCCATTGGACTTCAACCAAATTTTGTATTCTGTACCTTAAGAGGTGGAACTAAGAATATATTCAGTCACCAGGACTGCCAACTGTAGTGCTCTATTAGGCTACATTATACCAGGTATATTTTGAACTAATTAGATATTTCGATATTACCAACTTAATTTCGTCATTATTCTAGATAGGTTCATATACTGTAGAATAATCATTGGCATGAAAAGTAGGCTGTATAGTTCTTCACGGAACTTCTTGTTAAGTAATACTATGCATGGCATACAAAGGTTTCATTTTCTTTATCCACCTACTTTTCTTGTTTTTAAAAACATATGTTAGACACCTAAATAATTCCACAATTCTGTTTTCTCGTATTTTTGGATAGAGAAGAACTCTCCTGTTTTCTAAATTGTATTGTCAAGTTTTAAACATATTCATTTTTATTGCAGTTCATGGATTAATTTTCAAAGTCCTGCTATAACTAACATAGGATCTTAGTGTTGACGCTTCATTTATTAGCCTACTTTTCACATTTTGCAAATATGAGGAAAAAGGAGACTTATGAGATCGATCCGGGAAAATGTGTGTATGTCTGTCTGTCTGTCCTTCTGTCTGTCTGTCTGTCTGGCAGTGTGTGTGTCCCCCCCTATCAACTCCTAAACGGCTGCAGCAATCATTACCAAATTTAGTATGAGTAAAGAGGTGCACCGGAATATCTCATGTCCATATTTGAAAATGATGTCAGTGCTACCAACTGCTGAAAAAACGCACTAGAAATTTGAGCTCCATGTTGGATATCTTGCAAGGTATGCATGGGAGCTATTCCAAAATTGGCACACATGTAGATAATACTATTTGAGCTTAATTTCCAGGAGTCCAACCATGACAGTGTTTCAAAATAATTTTAAGCTTTCTGATAGGTCCAATGTTTAAATGCATATAACTTCTACACTATCAATTGGATTTCAACCAAATTTTGTATGTGATATCTGTACATAAACAGATATGACGGAGCGTATTCCTAAGAGCCACCAGGGCTGCCAACTGTTAATAATTGCTCTCTTTTTTTTAATCAAAATACCAATATATCAGAAATTATGGAAGCCAACAGCTTTAAACTATGCACAAGTAGGCTATATTCTGACATTTTAGATTAATTTGGAGTAACTTATATACGTCAGTTCTATCAACATGATTATAAGCCTGCTGATAGTACCAATTTTTAAATACATATAACTTCTATACTATCAGTTGGATTTCAACCAAATTTCGTATGTGTTATGTGTACCATAACAGATATGACTATAAGTATTGTTAAGAGCAATCAGGTCTGCCAACTGTTAATAAATGCTGTCTATATTTTTTACCCTAATATCAATATATCAGAAAGTATGCAAGCCAACAGCTCTATACTTTGCACACTTATAGCACCTGACATTCTAGATTAATTTGGAGTAATTAATACAAGGCAGTGCTGCCAACATGAATCTATGCCTGCTGATATGTCCAATTTTAAAATACATGTAACTCCTATACTAACAAATGGATTTCATCCAAAATTGGCACAACAAAATATCATAATATTTCAGATTATTTCTGACCAGCACTCGTATGGTATTGTTGGCAACATGCTTTTACGCGTGCTGATAGATCCAGTGTCTAACTGCATGTAACGTCCATTGGACTTCAACCAAATTTTGTATTCTGTACCTTAAGAGATGGAACTAAGAATATATTCAGTCACCATGGCTGCCAACTGTAGTGCTCTATTAAGCTACATTATACCAGGTATATTTTGAACTAATTAGATATTTCGATATTACCAAGTTAATTTCGTCACTATTCTAGATAGGTTCATATACTGTAGAATAATCATTGGCATGAAAAGTAAGCTGTATAGTTCTTCACGGAACTTCTTGTTTATTTTAAAGCTTGCTCAAAATGAGTTAATACCATTTTAATATTTGTTGCCTAAGAAATTAATGAGATTTTATATAATATCCATGTGCTGAATCCGTTTATTTCTCGTGAAGGATAGTGTATTCCGCTGACCAGTATTTAATAAAACTGAACGTTAGACATGCATACTAATTATATACTGAATGTTTCTTATAGCATTCTTTTTGATTTTTTCATATTCAATCTTTAAGAATTTTTTAAATTATTTTTGTTGTTTAAAGGTTATGTTAACTTATCTTATGTACTCTTTCTGTCATATTCTCAAATTACTACAAATCGTATATTACTGACGTGGCCAAATTATTAAGACTAAAATTAAATTTACTAAATTCATTATCTATTTGTAACCCATGTAAATTTGATTTTAGTCCCTGATGAGGTTGAAATGTCTAAAATTTTAACTACTGAACCCATGGGAGAGGTTCAGTATCGAACTCATATCCTGGTATTTCGGAGAAAAGAAAGAATTAATGCAGGCTTTAGAAGGGAGTTCTGAAGTTAGTTGAGAAGCTAATACTGCATAGGATTGCGTGAGGCAAAGACAAGTTGTGCAACCAGAGATTGCCATGCCACAGCTGCCCGGTGAGGTCATCTGAACAGTCACCAGAGAGCTGGTTACACACGCGGTAAAATTAGATCTGAAAAATATTCCATTGATGAGAGAGACGTAGTTTCGGAAATAGCCCTGAGTCGACAATAAAATGGCAGCGTCACATGAAGGGAGGAGCCTGTAAAACATAGAAATAATTGAAATTAAGCCATTTGCAGGCATTAAAGTAAAGGAAGGACTCCATCGGTGATAATTATCCAGGGAAAGAGATTTTTGGGAGGGGATAAAGTCCTTAGAAATTGTACCAGGAAGAAATGCAAATTCTGCATTACGTCGTCGGTGAATTCCCGAACCAGGAACTTGTGGTGGGAGACAAAACGAAATCACTACCCACGCATCTGAAGAGAACATTTAAATTAATATTAAAGATTCACACGATCGATTCCTGGAAATGTATACATTGTTGAGACGTTTAAAACCTCAGCTTTTCAGAGATATTTTTTAACATCGTACGACGATTATTTTGGAAATTGGTGGTGAGGAAGAAGAGAAATTTGTTTATTTTGGACAGAATCAGATATAAGGGCCAGGAGCCCAAGCAAGATCATGCAGTCTAGGTGAACCCTAAGGAGGGGTGTCACGCTGTTTCACCAGCATGCAGTAACTCATCAGACCACGTATTGGTCGTGCTGCTTGTCAGCACCGGCAGTCTTGTTCAGTCAGTAGGACTCGAACCTGTATCACGACGCGGAAGTACTCTAAATCGAAGTACTGTCCAGCTTTCTTCAGTGTCACCGTGCTCTAAACCGTTGAAGTTATTTTCAAAAGAACGGTATAGTTAGAACTTCGAAAGTATAATAGTCTACGGGGGTAGGCAAGCTATAAACATTGAGCGAAAACATACGTTAGCCGGCGAGGGTAGTTGAAGCCCCGACACTAGTATTCGAAGTGAGAACATAATATCTCGAAAGCATACGAGACATCAGCAAAGAGTAGATACTCTAAAAACGTTTTCCTAGTGTGTTAGTAAAACCACGGTAGGGTCAAAACATAGCTAATACCTAATTTTCCTGGTTGAGGAGATTAGGGTAACAAAGTGGCGATAGAAGTAGGAATCTACAAACAGATATCCGTAGCCACGTGGAGTTTCAAAGAAGTACTCCACAGAGAAAAGACAATAGCCGTCCAAATTTAGTTCCGACGTATAGTATCATATAAACAATTGTAAAAGCGCAGTATAGCGACTTCAGGGGTAAACGTAAAAACATACCGTTCCCCAGATAGACAATTGCAAACCTGAAGACTATATTATCGTGCAGTATTGTCAATGCCGATAAATTTAACACCAGAATTAGGAGGTAATTCATATCCAAGGAGGTTTCATTTCGTACGAGACTGTCAATATCAGAATAGGAGGTAAAAGGCAGCGTCGAAAATTGCACCCCTGGGATTTGGTGAAGAAAGAATTCACGTGTGTTTGATGCCACAAAAAGTGAAATTCAGTGTGTGTAAATATAATACTAAATGAAAGTTATAATTCTTTTTAGTGTAGTGAAAATGTGTGTAAACCCTCATATTTATCTAAAAATGTGTAATCCAGAGGGCAAATTAACGAGTGTAAATATGTGTATCATCATGAAGTAAGAAATTCAACGTGGGCCGAATGTCGTTCCACTGCAGTTCGGACGATGGGGCCGGATAAACTATGTAAGTAACACCCAAATTTGTTATGTGTTTTGGATTCGGGAGTCTCATGTAACAATGGTAACCACGGAGAAAGTATTCTCCAGTAACAAGATGTTCAGTAAAGAACATATAGCCTACTTTCTCCTAAATGCATGGGTATTGTTATAACTCTTTGTTCTTTTCAAGGAGTATGATTGAATGTTGGTTGTAGTAGCTTGTTGAAATACAACGTGCTATAGGGATATTAAACATGAATATGAGGTGCTCTTTGCTAGTGCTACCTCTGTACCAAATTTCGTTCAATTCGGTTTCACCGTGTTTGAATTGATAGGGGGAATCGATTTGCACACATACTTGGCCACCATCTGCAAACTATTGGGCTGATGTTCTTGCAGTTTGGTCTGAATATGTTTCCCACATAAAGATATGGTGTTGCATAATTTGGTAGAGACTAGATTATTAGGTTGGTCGTAATTACATTTTAGCTTTTAACATTTGGGTGGCCGCGATTACGTTTCCGTCAAGATAGCGGTGATATAAAACATGACACTGAGGTGCCCTTTGCTATTGCTACCTCTGTACCAAATTTCGTTCCATTCGGTTTCACCGTGTTCGAATTGATAAGGGGAATCGATTTTCACACAAAGATGGCCGCCATCCGCAAAATATAAGGCTGATGACCTATTAGTTTGGTCAAAGGATGCTCCCTCCATAAAGGTATATTTTTGCTAAATTTGCTAGAGATCGGATGATTAGGCTAATCGTAATTTGATTTAAGCTTTGAACATTTGTGTGGCCGCCATTACGTTTCTGTCAATATGGCGGCGATATAAATCATGACACTGAGATGACCTTTGCTAGTGCTATCTCTGTACCAAATTTCGTTCCATTCGGTTTCACCGTGTTTGAATTAATAGGGAGAATCGATTTTGACACAAAGATGGCCGCCATCCACAAACTATTAGGCGAATGACCTATTAGATTGGTCAAAGGATGCTCCCTCCATAAAGGTATGTAGTTGCAAAATTTGGTAGAGATCGGATGATTAGGTTAATCGTAATTTGATTTAAGATTTGAACATTCGTGTGGCCGCCATTACGTTTCTGTCAAGATGGTGGCGATATAAAACATGACACTGAGGTGCCCTTTGCTAGTGCTACCTCTGTACCAAATTTCGTTCCATTCGGTTCCACCGTGTTCGAATTAATAGGGGGAATCAATTTTGACATAAATATGGCCGCCACCCGCAAACTATTAGGCTAATAACCAATTAGATTGGTCAAAGGATGCTCCCTCCATAAAGGTATGTAGTTGCAAAATTTGGTAGAGATCGGATGATTAGGTTAATCGTAATTTGATTTAAGCTTTGAGCATTTGTGTGGCCGCCATTACGTTTCCGTCAAGATGGCGGCGATATAAAACATGACACTGAGGTGCCTTTTGTTAGTACTACCTCTGTACCAAATTTCGTTCCATTCGTTTGCACCGTGTTCGAATTAATAGGGGGAATCGATTTTCACACAAAGATGGCCGCCATCCACAAACTATTACGCTGATGACTTATTAGTTTGGTCAAAGGATGCTCCCCCCATAAAGGTATGTTGTTGCAAAATTTGGTAGAGATCGGATGATTAGGTTAGTCGTAATTTGATTTAAGCTTTGAACATTTGTGTGGCCGCCATTACGTTTCCGTCAAGATGGCGGCGATATAAAACATGACACTGAGGTGTCCTTTGCTAGTGCTACCCTTTTACCAAATTTCGTTCAATTCGCATTCACCGTGTTCGAATTGATAGGGGGGGACAGACATTCAGAGTACACACACTCACACACAGACACACACACACACAGACACACACACAGACTCACACACACACATACACACACACAGACAGACACACTTTTTTCGCCCTGTGTTGATCTCATAAGTCTACTTTCATTTTTTGCAAAAATCGAAAGTAGGCTAATAAAAAATCAGGGATGTAAAACTGTGTGAGAATGATAAATGCGGGATCTAAAGTAAAAAGTGCTAAAATGTATTGTGTAATCAAATGAAATCGTATTCAATGGAATACTAGTGAATATAAAAAGAATAATATTATTTAAAAGGCAATCAGGATAATAAAAAAAGAAAATATAATGTAAAAATTATTGAAATAATAATTCAAGTATGAGCAGTTATGTGCTAAAAAATGATAAGAATAATGTAATGTAAAAGCTATGTAAATAATAATTCAAGTATGAGCAGTTATGTGCTAAAAATGATAAGAATAATGTAATGAATAAACTAATTATTGAAGTAATAATTCAAGTATGAGCCGTTGTGTGCTAAAATAATGATAATAATAATTATGGAACCTATTGTGTTCTTGGAAATGAAAAGTCGAGACTTAGTGAGAGGCAAATCTGTTAATTATGGACGAAGAAATAAATGAATTACGTTGAAATACATATAAAACTTTGGAAGGCATCACGAATGAATTGATTGTCGCCTTTGAGCGCTATATAATAAATGGTCACGCTAAAATTTGCGGTGAAAATAATGCCAGGAGTTATAATTGCGGGAATCAGCTGGGCTGAAGTAATTGATTTTGTATGTGTTCGCTGTGACAAACTTTAAAAAGGGTGCTATATTATTGTCAAACGTTGAATTGTGTGCGAATACCTTTTCCCAAAGTCGCTTTTATTATTGTTAGGAGGAGTGGTCAGACACCCTCGCTCTATGGAATTAGCCCTAAGCCCTCGAAAATGGAAGTGTCCTAGAGGCTGGCCAGAGAATCGAACCACATGTCTCTCACGTCGGAAGCCCCTTAATTATGATTGGTTTTGAATTCTTACTTCTCAGTGTTAAAACTCCGAAATTATAATCATACCTGAGCTACAGAAATAGGTCAGTAGAACCTCAGAATATTGTTGTTATATTAATGTGATATGTAGCCTTCCCAAGTTCAGTTTCACGCTTGAATGAAAGCGGTGTTTAAAATCCCTTCTAGAAAGGAGGGAGCATTGACTCTCCTCTCCAGTCATAAATTTAAGCCTGTAGTGTATCGACGTTTTCTTAATGGAGGTCACGGTTGGGGTAGGCCCAGGACAGAGACAGACCATGTCTGCACTCTGATATATTAAACCTTTAACGGACCGGTAATCTGTACCGAGTTTTATATTGATTCTTTATCCTTGCCGATGTATTATAGATCCGCACTTCATGAATAATTAAATATTGTCAATTGAGACAATAATGAAAATCCCTTTGCATTGTTGCATGATAAATGTTATTGTTCCCAAGTGATTGATGGAGATATCGAGTAACTGGGAGCCTATTTCGAATTGAGTAAATCAGCAGTCTTCAACGCTTGTGGTACATGAGATTCCCGAAAACAAATGCAGTTTTGGTAGTGATGGAGAGAGGGATGATATATTGTGAATGTCATGTGGTAACCAGATGAATGGTAATTGTTGATACCATTGAATTGTATTTAACTCAAATTTCTTTTTAATATATTCAAACTTGGAATATTTAATTATTTTTATAAAATTATATGTAATAAATTATCCGAGACTTTTAGAGCTCGTTTTTTAGTAAAGTTTATAATGTTGCTAAATGGAAGTGAAACTAGTTTGATAATTTTGTTTAAGGTTCAATGGAACCTAAATTATTGATTTTTTTCTGATTAATGTGTATTGTTCCTTGTTCATTAGAACAAGTGTGATGCTGATTCAGTTGTTTGTGTATTGTAGCGCCAAATTTTGAGAATTAAAAAGTTTTATTAGTAGGATTTTGAATTTCATTTCAGTGAAGTGTTATCCTAAGTTTGATCCTATAATGTGTGAATCACTCAGTGGGAGGACGTTCTATGCCCCCTAAGAGATAAGACTGAGCAGCCGGAGAGTGATTTGCATATTTCTTTTACGAAAGGGCACACTGATAATGGAATTATTTTACGCCAATAGGTTTCTTTCTACGCATTTATATATTATCACATTTCTTCCTTTATAATCTAAAAATATGTTAGTTCAATAGACACTCACACATGTCCAGAAAGAAGCAAATGAAAAAGGTGTTTCAATAAATAAGTAATGATATGCAACATTATTCAATAATATCTATAAATGTGAGCGATTATGTATCAGGACCGCCTCAGTCCCTAATTCAATTGTTGTGGTATATTTCCAACGTTTGTGATTTAAGCGTACTTCAGATATTGAAATATAAGATCAAAAAATGTATGTACTTTTAAGTTAGCCTATTGGCAACTCAAATTATTGCTTTGAATTACTCTTTGCATTATCCTGTTATAGTCAGTAAATGAAATCCCTAAAATACTGATAGTGTTATTGTAAGTATAACTGGGCGATATACGTGATCTAATTTGTGTGTTCCACTGGATTTTATGTGTGAATATTCGTACGGCCATGCATCGTTTATCTGCTCGGATTTGTTTTGTGCATTTCGAATCATGGCGCTGTTACGTTTGAAAGAGGCGGTTTCGGTGGCGTCGTTGGCAGCATGCTGAGCTTCTATACCCAAGATCACGGGTTCAAAACCGGCTGAAGCCGTCGGGCTTTTTAAGAGCGTTAAAAATCCCTCAGTACGCCTTCCTTCGGAGGGGAAATAAAGCCGGCGATCCCATGTCATAGATTTGTGGCATGTTAAAGAACCTTCCACTAATTACACCTGTGTGAAGCTAAATTGGATAGGTTATGAATGTAAACAACGTTCTTAGGTTTCTACGTTCGTTGCCAAGAGCCGACTGCGGTGGCGTTTAGTAGCTAAGATCTGAATTAGGACTAGTAGTCGTTGATGGTGGCGTTTGGCGGCAAAAGTAGGAACTATTTGTAAAATTCCTAGTTGCAGTCTGTACTTAAATTAAAAACACAGATACACACACTAATACAGTCATCACAATTAACACCGGTTATCAGACAGATTCTACACACACCCACAGTACACGGGGTTACATGACCGCGTTGTCGCAGCCCCTAAACTGAGGAATCAACCAACCAACACTCCCAAAGTACACGGGGCTACATGACCACCTTGTCGCAGCCCCTAAACTGAGGAACCAACCAATAGCCCAGTCGACAGGTAGTTTCAGATAGAAAAAGGTCGGAATTTAATGAAACTTTGGGATGTTGTTCAGGGATGGTTAATTAACATTTTCTCAAGTTATGGACCTCGAGGACCCTGTGCGAAAAGAGGAGGGGGGCGTAAACTGCAAATGTTTCGACCTTCGTCCGGTTCTTCCTCATAAACATTTTTCCCTTACGTCCTACGACAAAGGCATTCTTCTGCTTTTCTGTAGAGCGTTAAATTTCCTATAATTTTGACTGTTCAAACATGTTTGTGTGTTAATTCGTTACTGAGATATGGTGCTTCTAAAATAATGTCATTTTTCAAAATTCGCTAAAAGATACCCAAAAATGCAGAATTCTGCCTTATTTCTTCTGTTATACCCGAATTATGATGACATGTTTCTGTAATGATGGTTCCTGGTTACAATAACCAACTTTGGAAACCCCCACCTTCCACCCCACCCCCACTCCTCCCTTCCACCACTCAACCCCAATTCACAAAAGCCAATTTTCTTCTGTGCTGAAAGTCAACCATATTCACATCATATTGTTATTGATGTTAATTACTTTTCGGATCGAATACCCCCCCCCCCCTCCCCCTCCCCCTCCCCCTCTCCCACTACATAATTATCCCAGGGCAGGTAAAAAAAAGACGTAGTCCTTTTGTGGAAAAAAATAATGTAATTAATAATAGTAAGGTATTCACAAGGCATACATTATATGGAATAGAGATATAATTATTGAAAGGTACTCACACATGTACATATAGTAGAAACTCATTTGTACTCATTACAGTTCCTGTCGGGATTCCTTAGCCATTGGTTCTGCTACTAAGTGCTCGTCGACCTCCTGAGTGATCAGGCTATTAACGACGTCCTCGCCGTCGTCGTATTCGTCGACTATGCCTGGTGAGTTCTCCTCGTTCTAATCAGTTGCGGGGGGCATTTTCTCAGGAGTGGCCTGTGCAGTGCTTGCACATTGCTGAGCACCTAAGACCTGCTTTCTTGCAATTGCAAGCTCCGGTGCTACAGCCTTTGCTGCACTTGCAGGAAACAATCTGGAGGATGTTATCCGGCGCAGCAATTCTGGTTGTGAGGAATGGTAGTAACCCTCGCGTGGTTAGGTTCCAGCCCCAAACTGATGGGAGAAGTTTATTGCCTAACCACGCCTGTACTTGCTGGTAAGTGCGGAGGGAGGGGTACTTGGCAGCGTCCCTTGTTGGTGGTAGGCGGGCTAATTGCAATTTAGCCTTCGTCACTGATCGTGTGAATAATCTGTACCGCAGGTCGTCGAGGTCGTCATTGTCAATGTCACCTCCATAAACTGCTACCAAGAACATTTCTCCAGCGTCGCTGATCTGCTGAGGACTAGCGTTTGGTGTGAGAAACCGAGCCACTGCTGCAGAGAGGGAGGCATTCTTCATGTAGGTGCTGCAAATTTTGTTCTTCACCAATCCATGCAGTGCTAACGTGGTATCGCAACCACTCACTGCGTGGAGGAAAAGTATGTCCTTGGGGGGAAAGGAGCAGGAACTTGGCGAGTAGAGGATACTGGGACCACTGCCTCTTCCACTTTCCTGAAGATAGATGTTCTTTGTGGACATACCTAATGCTGTCAACAGAATAAGTATGTCCACATCTTCAGCAGTAATGATGACGCTGTCGAATTCGCTGGCCTTGGATATAGCAGTGCTGACGATCATCACGTCGGCGTCCTCATAATGCCTGCTTCTCTTCGTATCCGCCATTCGTATGATCAACATCGAAATGAATGCGCTCTTATTGTGATCATCCAGCCTCCTATACAGAATCGATCTTCATCAAGGAACATTAAAACCATTGGAAGTGGCCAAGTTTCGGCAAAAATAATATAACTGTGTATAAAATGTATGTTTTTTATACGAGAAAATTTATCATAATTCTTATTATTATTGTTTTATACAGTACTGAACCCTTATTGACTTGCCGATCAATAAGTTTTCATGATTTATTATTATTATTATTATTCATATCCAGGCAGTACATGTTGGAGTGAGATATGGAAGGCGAGCTGAGTGTTGCAATTGCTTGCGACAGCTATTCCTGTAGCTATTGGTAGCTATTCCTGTGGACGACCTGGTAAGCCGAGTCAAGGACAAAGTCAGGATGAGTGCGCATACATATTGGCGTCATTATGGGCGTGCCAGAGGTGAATTTCCTACCGATACCCGATTGAATCATCGAATCAGAAGAGAGGACGCCTGACCCATGCGGAGATGAGCGTGCCATAAAAAAATGCTGGAAAACACGTGTCAGATGAACCGCTGATCCAATATGATTCCGCATGAGTGCATTGAGACGTTCAGATAAAAAGAAGAAGTTTGATACTAGTCCCAAGTCTGTGATATAAAAACTACAGATTATTTTTCTAAATTGCCCCTACCCCACTCCATTCTGCCAGTTTCCAATAAATTGATCGTTGGGGAGTAGCTGAGGACACAATTTTAAGAAGCTCTGAGGAGCTTAGTTCACGCCAGTTTGAGACACAATTTGATCAGGCGCCGAGAGGCATAGTTCACGTCTGTTTGAACAAACATTTTAATGGTGCTCGAGGAGCAGAGTTCATACCAAGTGGAGTCGAGATCTCAAGTTGAGATAAGCGCTACTCGGCATAAATAATTTGAGAGACCCTTTAAATGCCAGCTGAGTGGCAGACTAAACTGTAATATTATTTTGTGTAAATTTTGTGATTTATATGTGCGTGTGAAACAAGCGAATGCTTAGATAGGGCCAGTTCTTCGTGGAGTAATCGCCCAGGACTATTGAGTGAAAGCCAGTAGCTCATAGCGATTCTAGCAGGATAGAATATTAATTTGAATATTTTCTTTTAAGAAGCCATACCAAGATGTCTACTATAAGGTCGATTGGTGGGATTATGTGCAACGCCTCTACCAGAATGTCGACGATGATGGAGTAATTTCCCTGTGGGAAATGCTCTGGGATGGAGGTTGATTTTCTGCAAGCTGTTCGGTGATGTACAAACCATTGATTTATTCAATATGTAGCTAGATTATACGCGGGAACGTTGTAAATATTTTTTGTTCATAGTTGTTTTCATGTGTATTTAGATTGTGTGTACCGGCACTATTTATATAAACGTACGTTGGCACGTGGCCAAAATTTGGTTTGATTGTGTATTTTTTTCTTATGAGTCATTGTTAATATGCACGGCGCGTGCATTGGATTATTTCATTCATGCGAATGCGAGGTTCGTCTTGGATAATAAATGGTGCTTTAATTCAAATTCATTTAAATTTGGAGAAGGGGGTAAATTTGATTAGAGGTTTAATGAACAGGTTTTTATTCATACTAGGGTTGCCGAGTGCAACACGTTAAGATGTCGCTGTAGAACACCTCAGTTCTATATTTTGAGTTTTTTTATATCCCTTTTTCAGGAGCTTCAGTCACGGACTAGATAGAGAGCGCAAGTCTTTTATTTCAGGTTTCTGTCAAACCCATACGTGTGATTCTGGTGTGTGTATCGTGTCAATGTGTGTGTATTGGTTCTTCGTGATGAGGGGTAGAATGTGTCTACTGCCCTCAATTTTGGTTGTATTTTGATGGACAGGGGGAGCGCTCTTGGAGGCTACCTACCGGGTCATGTGCTGATTCTTGGATTTCCGTGGGAAATGCTAAGATATAAGTTTTGACACACACACGTATATTATGTGCTTTTGGAGCACGCTTCTTCGAGACCCGACAAGCACCAGATCAGGCCTTTTGTGTGATACCGATTGATCAGTCAGAATAGTTTGGTCCCTATACAACTTGTATTCCTTGTTTTCAAGAACGCACTCTGGCTGATATTGGTGGTACGGAACATTCTTTCCTTTTAGAAGCTGAAACTTATCTGCCAACTCTTGATGCAAGATTTTAGCAACAGCATCATGCCCTAGTTTGTGCTACGTCGCCAGTAAATATCTACTAGTCCAGTGCAATTAGACAAAATTGACCTCTGGCTCGGACAAAATTAATAACAAGCTGAAAATTGGTGGAAACGTTAAGACCAATGTCCTAAACGAAATCCCAACAGTCCCAAAAAATCCGAGCTGGGGAAAAGCCGCCATCTTGAAAAAACCGCCGCCTTCTTGGATTTTTCGGTTCTTGGCCATATATTTCGAACTAGTGGTCCTAGCGAGGTCAGACTGGTGTCAAATTGACCAGATTTTACTGTCGAAGTCTCGGAAACATTAATAAGATATGCTAGACGCATTCTTTCAGCTTTTTTAAATTATTTTAGTTGTGTTAATAATATAAATAGTGTGTTTAAAGTTCGATGTTGACCTGTTTTTACGCACTAACTTAGTAAAGTTACCTGAATTGGTGGAATAAGAGTTATTCTAAAGATAACATGAATATACAAACTTATCGCCTTCAAATCCGTCGACGATTCACTCTTGCCTCCTTTATGCAGCAGAGCAGAGTAGAGCGAAGCGAGAAACCAGTCCTGTGTGGTAACGTTTGACCAACCGCTCTATGCAAAAGCTTTGGATATCGTGCTCTCAGCCGAATAAAATAGCCCCTTATCAAATATTGCTTTGCGGCTTGGAGGTTTCCACCTCTTGATGTCTTTTATGGGCGCTGTAGGATCTTTAATGGCTGGAAGTGGCTTAGAGGACTTGTGGGTGGAAATTTATGCAAATAATTCGGTAATTCACATGATGTCTTGACACGCGTATGCTCGAGCAATCCGTGCCCACTTCCTGACTCAAGTTGCTCTCGCCAGTGTCCTCATCGACGACATAAAATAAAATACGATTTTAACCGAAGAACTTAAAGCAGTTCACCGAAAGGTACTTTTAGGGGAAGAAACAGTTGCAAGCATCCGCAACACTGCAAGTCTCGCTGACGCCTTCAGTCGGTTTCATACCAAGTTCGACGAAGTCGCCAAATCAGGTCGCACAGTGAAATTGTGGACTGAGTATTTCAAAATGGAAACCATCATGCGTCTTTTCGTGAGAGCCGAACGTTCCGGGGACTGGAATCTTCACCTGTATTGTGTGCAGAGCATGATTCCATACTTACATGCTGATGGGCATTTTAATTATGCCAAATACGCTCACATTTACCTCCAGCAAATGTTGAGGATAAATGAAACCATGACTGCGTCCGAAATCGAACAATTTGTGACGAAAGGCTTCTTCACCGTCCGAAGATCCGACAAATTCTGGTGTGGAGTTTGGACGGATATGACAATCGTACAGGTGCTGAGGCGTACTATGAAGTCAGCGGGAGGACTGACACACGGCCGCGGAATGTCTGAAGAGGTGATAGCTCGATGGGTGACCGCCATGCCTGCAACGTCTGGTATTGTCGATGCAATGGAACGCTTCAGTGGTGTTTTCTCTGAATTTTGTAATCAACACGTCGAACTTCGAGAGACACGACAAGGCAGATACAAAGGGGATATTGACAAGATGACAGACTGGCTGCGTTCTCACAACCCTTTCGTGGAACTTCCTCTTCTATTAGCTCTGCGTACACGTGTGGTTGCCGACGACACCGTGAACTGCGACGAAGCCCACGCCCTTGGTTTGCAAGCCATGAAGTCACCAGCCTCAGCGACGTCCACTTGAAGAGGAAGGACAAAGTTCGTTCCCTTGTAAATATGGCCAAGATCACTAAAATTAAGGACACCACAGTGGAAATAGACCCGAACCAACTGTTTCATCGCCTGCTTTGCAAAATACGAAGTAAGGAAGAGCTTTCAACGTACTTGACTTACGAGTTGGCCGCATGACCACCAGCTCTATTTGATGGCATATTTCTGCGGAAAGGCACGAAGTCCAATTTCATCACTGTTTTAGAAGAGTTTTCAAGCTGAAAAGAAGCTTTGCCATCAAACCCTGTGTTCGCGGTCGACGGAGGTTTCCTTCTGCATCGAGTTGTTTGGACTTGTCCTGCAACCTACTCCCAAATTTGCCAGCAAAACGTCAATTATATTGAAATCCATTTTCGCAAAAAGACAACCGTTGTGTTTGATGCCTATGGTGCCCCTACAACCAAAGATGCCGAACATGCCAGGAGAACTGACAAGGAGGCACCAGACGCAGTTATGGAAGATTTCACGCCAACTACTGTACCACAAGGAGTGATTTTATCAAACGAGAACAACAAGACGCGTTTCATTGCTCTCCAATCAAAACACCTTACAACAGCAGGCATTGAGGTTATTTAAGCTGAAGACGACGCTGATACCCTGATTGTTTCAACGACAGCCGAAACTGCAAGGAAAACAGAAGTCAGTTCTGTGATTGTGGGAGAAGATACTGATCTGCTCGTCTTGATGGTTTCTGTTCCTGATGTTCACGAAGATATTTCCATGTCTATGCCGGAAAGAAGAATGGAAAAGGCAAGATTTTAAAAAGCGGAAAACTCAAGTCTGACCTTGGAAGCTTGCTCCCAATTCTCCCTTTCTTCCACGCTGCTATTGGTTGTGACACCGCATCCGCCCCCTTTAGAAAGGAAAAAATCTAGTCCTTCAAGCAGCTTAAAGAAAACGCTAAATTGCGCAGTAAGGTCCATGTTTTCAACAAGCCAGATGCATCGCACAAAGAAATCGCTGCAGCATGAGAGGCTTTCTTTCTTTCCTTATATGGATGCCCCATAACTAGCCGATTGGACACCACAACTGCAGATCCGGATGTGAGCGCAAATGCGCTTGCCTACTGAGTGGCCTACTCTGCACAACAATGTGCGGATACTGCGCTGGTCACGGATGTGCGAACCGCCCAGAGGAGAGCATCGACGTTGACGACCCTGACGATCTTGTTCTTTAATACGAGGGCAAGTTATTTCAAAATATATATAGACGTTATCTGCACAAAAGATAAGATTCTCACTGTTCCTTTTTTTGTACAGATTTCATGGAACCACCAAACGACTGAAGCCGCTAAGCATTACAAGTCAAAGCTTACATCTCTCATTGTGTCTCTCTATTTAATACCGGTACTGACAATAATTTAAGCATTTTAGATGTGATACTCATAATTTCAAGAATATGATTTATAATTTTAGGTTTAAATACATTATTTGCATTGGCAGTTTTTAGCTATTGTAACAGGATCGGTCAAAATCGAACTTTAAACACTCTATTTATGTTAATAGTACTTAAATGAATAAAACAACTGTAAGAACGCGTCCAACATATTGTATTAATGTTCCTGAGACTTTGGCAGTAAAATACGGTCAATTTGACACCAGTCTGACCTCGCTAGGACCACCTGTTTGAAAGAAATGAAAATCCACAGCCTGCTTCCAGTCTACGACCGGGTCAGGAATGGAATGAATGAAGCCCCAATCTAGCGGCGAGGATATGAACTGTGCCGGCTGCCGAGGCCTGACGCACTCCTCTGGGGCAATGATTAAATGAATGACAGATGAAATGAAATGATGGTGGAGAGTGTTGCTAGAATGAAATGTTGACAGGGAAAACCGGAGTACCCGGAGAAAAACCTGTCTGCCTCCGTTGTGTCCAGCACAGATCTCACATGGAGTGACCGGGATATGAACCACGGACCCAGCGGTGAGAGGCCGGCGTGCTGCCGCCTAAGCCACGGAGGCTTCCCCTGTTTGAAAGATATGGCCAAAAACGGAAACATCCAAGATGGAGGCAGTTTTTCTAAGATGGCGCATTTTCCCCAGCTCGGATTTATTGGGACTTTTGGGATTTCGTTTAGGACATTGTTCTTAACGTTTCCACCAATTTTCAGCTTGTTATTAATTTTGTCCAGGTTAAAACTAATTTCACTGGACTATACATGCAAATGTAATATGCTGTATTGTTTCTGACTGTTGACAGCCGTAGCGGCACTTATCATATGGTACAGCGGGATCTTTTACAATTAACTTGAGGTAGTTCCATGTAGGGATGACTTGGCCTTGAATTGCAAGCATAAAACCTTCAGTTTCTGGAAAGATCTGTCCTGAAGTGAGCCAGTAGTTTGACGCAGTTAGGTCAACATTTGCTTGACTCACCTCATTTGGATGTCTTCCGTGCAAAGATTTTGCTTTCTATGATTCCATCTTCAGAAGGTCAGTACGTAGGTGGTGTTGATTATCTTGTTGACACAAGACCAGTGGCGTTGATCTGTCCGCCTCACTGATGGCTCTGAGAAGTAGAGAATGATGATCTCGCTTATATGTTGAAGTAGGTTACTCCCTAAGACTATCTGTCGTTTAATCTCCATATCAATGTCAACGAACCCACGTCCACCTAGGCTTCTGGGTAGAATCATTCGCTTTATTGAAGATCGTGGGTGGTGTTTCCTTCCTTTTGTGAGCATCGTTCTCAATTTCCGCTCAAGACCTTCGATGCCTGTTTTACACCATTTGATTATGCCAAATGAGTAGCTCAGCACAGGCACAGCATACGTGTTAACAGCTTTCACTAGGTTTTTGCTGTTCAAGTGCGTTTTCATAATTTGTTTCAATCTGTTGACAAATTCACAGGACAGATCTCTCTTTATTGGCACATGTTCAATATGCCTAGCTTGGTTTACTCCTTAGTGAAAAAAGCAAATCCACATCCTGCTTCCAGTCGACCAACCGGGTCAGGGAATGGAATGAATGAAGCCCCCACCTAGCGGCGAGGATATGAACTATGCCAGCTGCCGAATCCTGTCGCACTCCCCTGGGGCAATGATTAAATGAATGACAGATGGAATGAAATGATAGTGGCGAGTGTTGCTGGAATGAAATTTGTGACAGGGAAAGCCAGAGTACGCAGAGAAAAACCTGTCTGCCTCCGCTTTGTCCAGCACAAATCTCACATGGAGTGACCGGGATTTGCACCACGGAGCCAGCGGTGAGAGGCCGGCGTGCTGCTGCCAAACCACGGAGGATGGTTTACTCCTAAGTATTTTATTATTATTATTATTATTATTATTATTATTTTTACATTCATTTCACCACATAAGCGGGACATATCAACATATCGTCGGCTTGTTTGCAAGACGGTATGGCTAATTCTCTTAAGGTGGCACATTGAGAAACGAGCGAACAATGGAACAGGTCTCCAAGATGACGGCCTTCTGCATGGTGATATGAAGACCAGGATGTATTCCCAATATTTGTAGATTGCGAACCAATGATTTGGAGATGATGCCGGTAGAAGAAATTACTATGGGCAGAACCACTACACTTTCCTGTCTCCACATTTGCCGTATTTCCTCAGCCAAGGGCAGATATTTGGTGATCTTATCACAGCAGGTTTGTTGCAGATTATGGGAATTGGGCACTGCAATATCAATGAGGAAGGTTCTCTTCTGCACCTTGTCCACAAGAACGATATCTGGCCGGTTTGCTGGTATGATTTTATCAGTAATAACTGATCGGTCCCATAACAACTTGTGACTAGGATTTTCCAAAACGGTGTCAGGAACATACTGATAGTAAGGCAAAGTATTTTCATATAATAAGTGCTTTTGAGCAAGGTGTAGGCCACTTGGCCACTTGGTTGTTCCTTTTCATGTAATCAGTACTGGAGATTGCTTGGCAGCCTCCTGTGATATGTTGAATTGTTTCCGGTTCTAGTTGGCATCTTCGGCATTTATCGTCCTGAATATTTTCCTTAACTATATATTTAAGATAGTTTTTGGTAGCCACAACATGATCCTGGATTGCAACCATGAATCCTTCAGTCTCAGTGAATAGGTCCGCATGAGTCAACCAGCTGTTCGACGCATCAATGTCGACATGTTTCTGGTTGAGATCATACGGATGACGACCGTGCAGAGCTTTCTGGGTCAACTGCTGAAGCTTGATGGCTGAACATTCCTTATCAGTGGCTAACTGTATATTATTATTATTATTATTGACGTGTAACATCTTTCCACTCGGTATCTGGATATTTTTGTGGCACTCGGTAGCTGGACATGTTTGTGGGAGTGATTTTGGAAAAGAGACGGAAGTGCATGGGACGGAAGTTGATGGGGCGGAAGTGCATGGGACGGTAACAATGAGCGCGCGCGGTGGTGGAGATCGGTACAACGACGTACTGTAAGCCATGTGACTTTAGGGAATGTAAATCGCATATGGTTTACCTCAAGGTTTGGAGGCCCCATTAAAGAAATTCCTACAATTTAATCATCTTCAAGTTGTCATTCTTTGGTGTGAAAATATTAATTATATCATATTTGCTGAAAACAATTACGATTTATTAAATCTTCATACTTTTGCTGTATTCTTATTTAATGTAAGCACTCGATACCTCGAGTGCTATATCGCATCAACCAACACTCCAAACAACGTAGGAATTTAGTACATTAACACCGACTACTAACAATAATTGAAACTTCGTTGGTCCAAACGTATCACTGGGAGAAACGCATTTAATATACCAACTGAACACCTAATTTTTAATCGCGCCTATACTTGGCAGTGCGCTATATCGGCAATAAGAGGCCATTTTCAATAACACCGCTGGCATGGGTTCACGAACTGGGAGGTATAAAGCGCTGCTCGCATCAAGTAGGTAGTGGATTGCTCCCGCATACAGTTGCAGGTATATGTCACTACTGCAGATGCATTGGAGAATCCTTTCATGTTTGCTGGCACAAGGTAGCACTATGAGTTCATTCTTTAAAATATTCGCTTTTCGCTATCGTTTTACCCTCCAGGGTTGGCTTTTCCCACGGACTAAGCGAGGGATCCCACCTCTACCGCCAATGAGGGCAGAGTCCTGCAGCTTGAGACTCTGAGACTGGGATACAACTGGGGTGTGTGACCAGCACTACGCCCAGGCGGCCTCACCTGCAAAGCGAACAGGGGGCCTGATGAAGGGATGGGAAGAGTGGGACGGTTAGGCAAGGAAGTGGGAAGGAGGCGGCCGTGGCCTTACAGTAGGAACCATCCCGGCATTTGCCCGAAGACGAAGTGGGAGACCACGGAAAACCACTTCGAGGATGGCTGAGGTGGGAATCGAACCCCCTCTACTCATTTGGGCCACCCGAGGCTGAGTAGACCCCGTTCCAGTCCTCATGCCACTTTTCAAATTTCGTGGCAGAGCCGGGAATTGAACCCAGGACCTCCGGGGCGGCAGCTAACCATGCTGACCGCTACGCTACGAAGGCGACTCTCTAAAATATGCGAGTAAGTAATATGGAATTATTCGAATAACATGTCAGATGTTACTCATCATATGCGTCTACTGTAAGGCTCGTATTTTTTTTATTATTATTTATTGACGTTTCGGCCAGCTATGGACCACTGCTGCTCTCTTCCTCGAGCTGTAACATTCGCCCAGTAACGCCTCGTGTGTTCTCAATGCTGCTGTTTCCTGACTTCAGCCCACGTCTTGCATGTTGTTAGTTTACGCTTTTCTTGGGAACTCTGGTGTTCTTTTAGTTTCATCTTAAAGGGCGTACGCATCTGAATATCGTTTTATGTATTTCCTACTTCTTTTAAATCATTTTCTACCTCTGTGAACCACGCTCCCTTGGTTTTCTTACCGTACCCAGAAAGTAAGTAAAGATTTTGTTTGACAATCTCATTGGGCTCAGTCTTGTTAAATAACCATAGAACACAATCGTCCTCTTTCTCATCACGGCAGTGATTTTGGTAACGTGTGTGTAAAGTTCATGGTTGTGTCTCCGTCTGTAATCATCGCTTACCTTGCCTGGGCACAAGATTTTTCGTAAGATCTTCCTTTCTTTGGTTTCAAGTTTCTCCATAACACCTTTTCAGTGCACTCTGCAGTAGAACCAAGACTGAATATATGGTATGCTACTTCCACAGCAATAAACCCAGTATGACATAAAATTATCACACATAACAGAATCAACAATGTATATATGTGGATAGGCCTGTTCCCTAGTTATTGATGTTACCCATTAGTTTATTATGTAATAATTCCAAAACCTGTTTTTATATTTGGCATTAGATCATATTTAGATTTAGTTTTTATATTATCTCTTTACTACTATGCATTTTGATCTGTGTGAACTTATTAGTTTTAAGAATTACATTAAGATATTAATACTTAATGCAGGAAATGTATCTTACTGTGTAGGTGCACTATTATTGGGGCGCACACTGAGCCCTGTTGTGTACCATCAACAAATAAATAAATAAATAAATAAATGACAAATATTGAACTTAAACTAGATGGCGAAACCTTACCAAGGGTAGCAAAATTCAAATATCTATGTTCTGTCATTGCGGAAGATGGCACGATAACCGCCGATATAATTCATAGGGCCACGTCTGGGTGGAACAAATGGCGCGAACTAACAGGAGTTTTATGTGATCCGAAAATACCCAGAAGAACGAAGGGGAAAGTTTATAAAACTGCCGTAAGACCAATCCTGCTTTATGGTAGTGAAACATGGGCTACTACAAAGGCACATGAGCAAAAGCTACATATCACTGAAATGCGTATGTTACGGTAGGCAGGTGGAGTTACTCTCAAAGATAAAATCCGTAATGAACATGTGCGGGGCAGTTTCAAAGTAGCGCCTATAACAGAGAAACTTTTAGAAACCAGGCTAAGGTGGTAAGGACATGTTATGCGAAGACCGGAGAATCATGTAGTGAAGAAGTGCCTTTTCGTGACTACGCAAAAGAGAGGGAGCGGCAGACCTCAAACAACATGGATGACGAATGTCCAGAGGGACAAGAGAGTATTGGGCCTATCTGCTGATGATGCTTTCCAAAGAAATGAATGGCGCCTCAGGATTAAGAAAGCCAACCCCGCGTAACGGTAAAAGGCGAGGAGGAAGTAGAAGAAGGAGAAGAAGAAGAAGAAGTAAGGCACTCTGCAGCATACAAGGCTTCCGGTCGGATGACTGTGCAGTTATATAGAAGTTTGGCATTTAGGGATAAAGATTTCTTGTTATGAAAGCCGCATGGGCTTTCATATTGCCGTGGTAGGATTTCTCGAGATCTCGGAAACTACGCGTCGCCCAGTGTTCAAACCTATACCAATCGAATCAGAGTCGAAAAAAAAATTCAAAAAAAAAGTCGGTCTGTATGTACGTACGTACGTACGTATGTACGTATGTGCGTGACGTTTTTGCGTTTAGCAAAGTACAGGTCGCAATTTCCAAGATATCGAGCTGAAACTTGGTACGGTGAAAGAGTTGGGGCCTGTGACGAACCCTATTGATGGGCGTTAAAATCGGTGCAGGGCCGGACCATTTTCTGGGGCCCTGAATTTCATCCTATTTTTTTGAATCGATATATCTCGGAAACGGTTGGTCGTATCGAAAAATGTTAAAGGTATAGGTGTAAGATCTCCGCGGTATACAACTTTTTTACTCAAAACGATTTTTTGATATCTCTCACCGTTTTCTTTTTTTGGGGCCCTGAAAATGTCCATTGTGCGTGACATTTTTGCGTTTAGCTAAGTACTGGTCGCAATTTTCAAGATATTAGGCTAGAATTTGGTACGATGAAAGAGTTAGTGACTGTGACGAATCCTATTGTTGGGCGTTAAAATCGGTGCAGGGCCGGATCTTTTTTGGGGGCCCTGAATTTCAAACTTTTTTTTGGAATCGATATATCTCGTAAACGGTTGATCGGATAGAAAATCGTTAAATGTACAGGTGAAATATCTCCGCGGTATGCAACTTTTTTACTCAAAAAAAATTCTTGATATCTCTCACCGTTTTCTTTTTTTGGGGCCCTGAAAATGTCCATTGTGTGTGACATTTTTGCGTTTAGCTAAGTACTGGTCGCAATTTTCAAGATATTAAGCTGAAATTTGGTACAGTGATATAGTTAGTGACTGTGACGAATCCTATTGTTGGGCGTTAAAATCGGTGCAGGGCCGGATCTTTTTGAGGGGCCCTGAATTTCTAACTGTTTTTTGGAATCGATATATTTCGGAAACGGTTGGTCGTATCGAAAAATGTTAAAGGTATAGGTGTAAGATCTCCGCGGTATGCAACTTTTTTACTCACAACGATTTTTTGATATCTCTCACCGTTTTCTTTTTTTTGGGGCCCTGAATATGTCCATTGTGCGTGACATTTTTGCGTTTAGCTAAGTACTAGTCGCAATTTTCAAGATATTAGGCTGAAATTTGGTACGATGAAAGAGTTAGTGACTGTGACGAATCCTATTGTTGGGCGTTAAAATCGGTGCAGGGCCGGATCTTTTTGGGGGGCCCTGACATTCAAACTTTTTTTTGGAATCGATATATCTCGTAAACGGTTGATCGTATCGAAAATTGTTAAATGTACAGGTGTAAGATCTCCGCGGTATGCAACTTTTTTACTCAAAACGATTTTTTGATATCTCTCACCGTTTTCTTTTTTTGGGGCCCTGAAAATGTCCATTGTGTGTGACATTTTTGCGTTTAGCTAAGTACTGGTCGCAATTTTCAAGATATTAAGCTGAAATTTGGTACGGTGAAAGAGTTAGTGACTGTGACGAATCCTATTGTTGGGCGTTAAAATCGGAGGGGGCCGGATCTTTTTGGGGGGCCCTGAATTTCTAAGTGTTTTTTGGAATCGATATATCTCGGAAACGGTTGGTCGTATCAAAAAATGTTAAATGTATAGGTGTAAGATCTCCGCGGTATGCAACTTTTTTTACTCAAAACGATTTTTGATATCTCTCACCGTTTTCTTTTTTTAGGGCCCTGAAAATGTCCATTGTGCGTGACGTTTTTGCGTTTAGCTAAGTACTGGTCGCAATTTTCAAGATATTAAGCTGAAATTTGGTACTGTGAAAGAGTTAGTGAATGTGACAAATCCTATTATTGGGCGTTAAAATCGGTGCTGGGCCGAATCTTTTTTTGGGGCCCTGAATCTCAATTTTTTTTTTTGGAATCGATATATCTCGGAAACGGTTGGTCTTATCAAAAAACTTTAAAACTACATGTGTAAGATCTCCACGGTATGAAACATTTTTACTCAAAACGATTTTTGATATCTCTCACCGTTTTCTTTTTTTGGGGCCCTAAAAATGTCCATTGTGCGTGACATTTTTGCGTTTAGCCAAGAACTGGTCGCAATTGTCAAGATATTAAGCTGAAATATGGTACTGTGAAAGAGTTAGTGACTGTGACGAATCCTGTTGTTGGGCGTTAAAATCGGTGCAGGGCCGGATCTTTTTTGGGGGCCCTGAATTTCAAACATTTTTTTGGAATCGATATATCTCGGAAACGGTTGGTCGTATCGAGAAACGATAAATGTACAGGTGTAAGATCTCCGCGGTATGCAACTTTTTTACTCAAAACGATTTTTTGATATCTCTCACCGTTTTCGTTTTTTGGGGCCCTGAAAATGTCCATTGTGCGTGACATTTTTGCGTTTAGCGAAGTACAGGTCGCAATTTTCAAGATATGAAGCTGAAATTTGGTACGGTGAAAGAGTTGTGGCCTGTGACGAACCCTATTGTTGGGCGTGGAAAACGGTGCAGGGCCGGAACTTTTTGGGGTGTCCTGAATTTCATCCTTTTTTTTAACCCCTTATGATGTTTTGATTTCTCTCACCGTTTTCATTTTTGGGGCCCTGAAATTCTTCCTTTTTTTCGAACCGTTATATCTGGGAAACGGTTGGCCGTATCTAACAAAGTTAAATCTGCAGGTGTAAGATCTCAGTGATTAGCAACTTTTTCAACCCTTATGATTTGTTGATATCTCTCACCGTTTTTATTTTCTGGGGCACTGAATTTCTTCCTTTTTTTCGGGCCGTTATATTTGAGAAACGGTTGGCCGTATCGAACAAAGTTAAATCTACAGATATAGGATCTCAGTGATTAGCTACTTTTTTAACTCTTATGATTTTTTGTTATCTCTCACCATTTTCTTTTTTTTTTTGGGGCCGTGAATTTCATTCTTTTTTTCGAATCGTTATATGTCGGAAACCGTCGATCCTATCGAAAAATTTAAATATACTGGTGTATGATCTCATTGATTACCAACATTTTTACCCCTTATCATATTTTTATATCTCTCTACGTTTTGATGTTATTAAATGATTTGGTCTTTGAAAAAAAAGGGGCCCAAAAGAATATAATAATTGGTAAAAATTCAACTGATGGTCTAATTGAATTATACGGTAAATTACCTATAATAATCCGTTTTAACCCTTTCAATAAGTTGAATCATGTATTTGCAGCAGTGAGATATTTTCCATTTCCGAGGACGTCCGGCTTTCATAACCATGTGATGGTGTCAGCATTGCCTAGAATAAAATTGTATAATTTTCCTACATTTCCTCGCACTCGGGTCGAATGTCTGAAATGCAAATCCGCAGACCTTGCCAGAACGAAGTTGTAGTGTGAGATTATTACCCATCTTGCTCGCCGCAATGTTGCGCGACCGTCTAATCAAAAGCAGGTCAAGGTGCTGCGTGGACTCCTACTTGTTATGAAAGCCGGATCTAAAGATCCTATAGGCTTTCATATAGACGTGGTATATTGGAAAAAGTCTGTCTGTATGTATGTATGTATGTATGTGCGTGACGTTTCTGCGTTTAGCAAAGTACAGGTCGCAATTTTCAAGATATCGAGCTGAAATTTGGTACGGTGAAAGAGTTGGGGCCTGTGACGAACCCTATTGTTGGGCGTTAAAATCGGTGCAGGGCCGGACCTTATTTTGGGGCCCTGAATTTCATCCTATTTTTTTGAATCGATATATCTCGGAAACAGTTGGTCATATCGAAAAATGTTAAAGGTATAGGTGTAAGATCTCCGCGGTATGCAACTTTTTTACTCAAAACGATTTTTTGATATCTCTCACCGTTTTCTTTTTTTGGGGCCCTGAAAATGTCCATTGTGCGTGACATTTTTGCATTTAGCTAAGTACTGGTCGCAATTTTCAAGATATTAAGCTGAAATTTGGTACGATGAAAGAGTTAGTGGATTTGACGAATCCTATTGTTGGGCGTTACAATCGGTGCAGGGCCGGATCTTTCTTGGGGGCCCTGAATTTCTAACTGTTTTTTGGAATCGATATATCTCGGAAACGGTTGGTCGTATCGAAAAATGTTAAATGTACGGGTGTAAGATCTCCGCGGTATGCAACTTTTTTACTCAAAACGATTTTTTGATATCTCGCACCGTTTTCTTTTTTTGGGTCCCTGAAAATGTCCATTGTGCGTGACATATTTGCGTTTAGCTAAGTACTGGTCGGAATTTTCAAGATATTAAGCTGAAATTTGGTACGGTGAAAGAGTTAGTGACTGTGACGAATCCTATTGTTGGGCGTTAAGATCGGTGCAGGGCCGGGTCTTTTGTTGGGGCCCTGAATTTCAAACTTTTTTTTGGAATCGATATATCTCGGAAACGGTGGATCGTATCGAAAAATGTTAAATGTATAGGTGTAAGATCTCCGCGGTATGCAACTTTTTTACTCAAAACGATTTTTTGATATCTCTCACCGTTTTCTTTTTTTGGGGCCCTGAAAATGTCCATTGTGTGTAACATTTTAGCGTTTAGCTAAGTACTGGTCGCAATTTTCAAGATATTAGGCTGAAATTTTGTACGGTGAAAGAGTTAGTGACTGTGACGAATCCAATTATTGGGCGTTAAAATCGGTGCTGGGCCGAATCTTTTTTGGGGGCCCTGAATTTCAATTTTTTTTTTTGGAATCGATATATCTCGGAAACGGTTGGTCTCATCAAAAAACTTTAAATCCACATGTGTAAGATCTCCGCGGTATGCACCTTTTTTACTCAAAACGATTTTTTGATATCTCTCACTGTTATGATATTTTGGGGCCCTGAAAAAGTCAATTGTGCATGGCATTTTTGGGTTAGGCGAAGTATAGGTCTTAATTTTCATGATATCGAGCTGAAATTTGGAGCGGTGAACGAGTTAGAACTTGTGAGGGAACCTGTTGTTGGGCGTTATAATCGGTTAAAGGCTGGATCTTTTTGGGGGGCCCTGAATTTCAAACTTTTTTTTGGAATCGATATATCTCGGAAACGGTTGATCGTATCGAAAAATGTTAAATGTATAGGTGTATGATCTCCGCGGTATGCAACTTTTCTACTCAAAACCTGTTTTTGGGCGTTATAATCGGTTAAGGGCCGGATCTTTTTGGGGGGCCCTGAATTTCAAACTTTTTCTTTGAATCGATATATCTCGGAAACGGTTGATCGTATCGAAAAATGTTAAATGTATAGGTGTAAGATCTCCGCGGTATGCAACTTTTTTACTCAAAACGATTTTTTGATATCTCTCACCGTTTTCTTTATTTGGGGCCCTGAAAATGTCCATTGTGTGTGACATTTTTGCGTTTAGCTAAGTACTGGTCGCAATTTTCAAGATATTAAGCTGAAATGTGGTACGGTGAAAGAGTTAGTGACTGTGACGAATCCTATTGTTGGGCGTTATAATCGGTGCAGGGCCGGATCTTTTTTGGGGGCCCTGAATTTCAAACTTTTTTTTTCAATCGATATATCTCGGAAACGGTTGGTCGTATCGAAAAACGTTAAATGTACAGGTGTAAGATCTCCGCGGTATGCAACTTTTTTACTCAAAACGATTTTTTGATATCTCTCACCGTTTTCTTTTTTTGGGGCCCTGAAAATGTCCATTGTGTGTGACATTTTTGCGATTAGCTAAGTACTGGTCGCAATTTTCAAGATATTAAGCGGAAATTTGGTACGGTGAAAGAGTTAGTGACTGTGACGAATCCTGTTGTTGGGCGTTAAGATCGGTGCAGGGCCGGATCTTTTTTGGGAGCCCTGAATTTCAAACTTTTTTTTTGGAATTGATATATCTCGCAAACGGTTGATCGTATCGAAAAATGTTAAACGTATAGGTGTAAGATATCCGCGGTATGCAACTTTTTTACTCAAAACGATTTTTTGATATCTCTCACCGTTTTCTTTATTGGGGGTCTGAAAATGTCCATTGTGTGTGACATTTTTGCGTTTAGCTAAGTACTGATCGCAATTTTCAAGATATTAGGCTGAAATTTGGTACGGTGAAAGAGTTAGTGACTGTGACGAAACCTATTGTTGGGCGTTAAAATCGGTGCAGGGCCGGATCTTTTTTGGAGGCCCTGAATTCCTAACTGTTTTTTGGAATCGATATATCTCGTAAATGGTTGGTCGTATCGAAAAATATTAAATGTACAGGTTGTAAGATCTCCGCGGAATGCAACTTTTTTTATTCAAAACGATTTTTTGAAATCTCTCACCGTTTTCTTTTTTTGGGGCCCTGAAAATGTCCATTGTGCGTGACATTTTTGCGTTTAGCTAAGTACTGGTCGCAATTTTCAAGATATGAAGCTGAAATTTGATACGGTGAAAGAGTTAGTGACTGTGACGATTCATATTGTTGGGCGTTAAGATCGGTGCAGGGCCGGATCTTTTTGGGGGGCCCTGAATTTCAAACTTTTCTTTGGAATCGATATATCTCGGAAACGGTTGGTCGCATCGAAAAATGTTAAATGTAATGTTAAATGTACAGGTGTAAGGTCTCCGCGGTATGCAACTTTTTTACTCAAAACGATTTTTTGATATCTCTCACCGTTTTCTTTTTTTGGGGCCCTGGAAATGTTCATTGTGCGTGACATTTTTGCGTTAGGTAAGTACTGGTCGCAATTTTCAAGATATGAGCTGAAATTTGGTACGGTGAAAGAGTTAGTGACTGTGACGAATCCTAATATTGGGCGTTAAAATCGGTGCTGGGCCGAATCTTTTTTTGGGGCCCTGAATTTTTTTTTTTTTTTTTTTGGAATCGATATATCTCGGAAACTGTTGGTCTCATCAAAAAACTTTAAATCTACATGTGTAAGATCTCCGCGGTATGCACCTTTTTTACTCATAACGATTTTTTGATATCTCTCACTGTTTTGATATTTTGGGGCCCTGAAAAAGTCAATTGTGCATGGCATTTTTGGGTTGGGCGAAGTATAGGTCTTAATTTTCATGATATCGAGCTGAAATTTGGAGCGGTGAACGAGTTAGACCCAGTGAGGAAACCTGTTGTTGGGCGTTATAATCGGTTAAGGGCCGGATCTTTTGGGGGGGCCCTGAATTTCAAACTTTTTTTGGAATCGATATATCTCGGAAACGGTTGATCGTATCGAAAAATGTTAAATGTATAGGTGTAAGATCTCCGCGGTATGCAACTTTTTTACTCAAAACCTGTTGTTGGGCGTTATAATCGGTTAAGGGCCGGATATTTTTGGGGGGCCCTGAATTTCACACTTTTTTTGGAATCGATATATCTCGGAAACGGTTGATCGTATCGAAAAATGTTAAATGTATAGGTGTAAGATCTCCGCGGTATGCAACTTTTTTTACTCAAAACGATTTTTTGATATCTCTCACCGTTTTCTTTATTTGGGGCCCTGAAAATGTCCATTGTGTGTGACATTTTTGCGTTTAGCTAAGTACTGGTCGCAATTTTCAAGATATTAAGCTGAAATTTGGTACGGTGAAAGAGTTAGTGACTGTGACGAATCTTTTTGTTGGGCGTTAAAATCGGTGCAGGGCCGGATCTTTTTTGGGGGCCCTGAATTTCTAACTGTTTTTTGGAATCGATATATCTCGGAAACGGTTGGTCGTATCGAAAAATGTTAAATGTACAGGTGTAAGATCTCCGCGGTATGCAACATTTTTACTCAAAACGATTTTTTATATCTCTCAATGTTTTGATTTTTTGGGGCCCTGAAAAAGTCAATTATGCATGACATTTTTGGGTTGGGCGAAGTATAGGTCTTAATTTTCATGATATCGTGCTGAAATTTGGAGAGGTGAACGAGTTAGACCCTGTCAGGAAACCTGTTGTTGGGCGTTATAATCGGAGCCGGGCCGGATCTTTTTTGGGGGCCCTGAATTTCAAACTTTTTTTTGGAATCGATATATCTCGGAAACGGTTGATCGTCTCGAAAAATGTTAAATGTATAGGTGTAAGACCTCCGCGGTATGCAACTTTTTTACTCAAAACGATTTTTTGATATCTCTCACCGTTTTCTTTTTTGGGGCCGTGAATTACATTTTTTTTTTTTCGAATCGTTATATCTCGGAAAGCGTCGATCTTATCGAAAAAGTTAAATCTACAGGTGTAAGATCTCAGTGATTTTCAACTTTTCTACCCTTTATCATATTTTGATATCTCTCACCGTTTTGATGTTAATAAATGTTTTTGGTTTTTGAACAAAAAATGGGGCCCGAATGTATATAATAACTGGTAAAAATTCAACTGATGGTCTAATTGAATTCTACGGAAATTTATCTATAATAACTCGTTTTAACCTTTTCAATACGTTGAATCACGTATTTACAGCAGTAAGATATTTTCCACTTCCGAGGACGTCCGGCTTTCATAACCAAGTGATGGTGTCAGCATTGCCTAGATTAACATTTTAGAATTTTCCTACATTTCCTCGCAATCGGGTCGAAGGTCCGAAATGCAATTCCGCAGGCCTTGCCGCCAACGATGTTATTGTTTGAGATTATAACCCCTCTTGCTGGCCCCTTGCTGCTGCGCCACCGTCTCATCAAAAAAAGGTCGTGCTGCGTGGACTCCTACTTGTTATGAAAGCCGGATCTAAAGATCCTATAGGCTTTCATATAGCCGTGGTAGGATTTTTCGAGATCTCGGAAACTACGCGTCGCCCAGTGTTCAAACCTTTACCAATCGAATCGGAGTTGAAAAAAAAAATTCAAAAAAAGTCTGTCTGTATGTATGTATGTATGTATGTATGTATGTATGTATGTATGTATGTATGTATGTATGTACGTATGTGCGTGACGTTTTTGCGTTTAGCAAAGTACAGGTCGCAATTTTGAAGATATCGAGCTGAAATTTGGTACGGTGAAATAGTTGGGGCCTGTGACGAACCCTATTGATGAACGTTAAAATAGGTGTAGGGCCGGACCTTTTTTTGGGGCCCTGAATTTCATCCTATTTTTTTGAATCGATATATCTCGGAAACGGTCGGTCGTATCGAAAAATGTTAAATATATAGGAGTAAGATCTCCGCGGTATGCAACTTTTTTACTCAAAACTATTTTTTGATATCTCTCACCGTTTTCTTTTATTGGGGCCCTGAAAATGTCCATTGTGCGTGACATTTTTGCGTTTAGCTAAGTACTGGTCGCAGTTTTCAAGATATTAAGCTGAAATTTGGTACGGTGAAAGAGTTAGTGACTGTGACGAACCCTATTGTTGGGCGATAAAATCGGTGCAGGGCCGGATCTTTTTGGGGGGCCCTGAATTTCAAACTTTTTTTGGAATCGATATATCTCGGAAACGGTTGATCGTATCGAAAAATGTTAAATGCATAATGTAAGATCTCCGCGGTATGCAACTTTCTTACTCAAAACTATTTTTTGATATCTCTCACCGTTTTCTTTTTTTGGGGCCCTGAAAATGTCCATTGTGCGTGACATTTTTGCGTTTAGCTAAGTACTGGTCGCAATTTTCAAGATATTAAGCTAAAATGTGGTACGGTGAAAGAGTTAGTGACTGTGACGAATCCTATTGTTGGGCGTTAAAATCGGTGCAGGGCCGGATCTTTTTAGGGGGCCCTGAATTTCAAACTTTTTTTTGGAATCGATATATCTCGGAAACAGTTGGTCGCATCGAAAAATGTTAAATGTACAGGTGTAAGATCTCCGCGGTAGGCAACGTTTTTACTCCAACCGATTTTTTGATATCTCTCACCGTTTTCGTTTTTTGGGGCCCTGAAAATGTCCATTGTGCGTGACATTTTTGCGTTTAGCTAAGTACTGGTCGCAATTTTCAAGATATTAAGCTGAAATTTGGTGCGATGAAAGAGTTAGTGACTGTGACGAATCCTATTGTTGGGCGTTAAGATCGGTGCAGGGCCGGATCTTTTTTGGGGGCCCTGAATTTCAAACTGTTTTTTGGAATCGATATATCTCGGAAACAGTTGGTCGCATCGAAAAATGTTAAATGTACAGGTGTAAGATATCCGCGGTATGCAACTTTTTTACCCAAAACGATTTTTTGATATCTCTCACCGTTTTCTTTTTTTAGGGCCCTGAAAATGTCCATTGTGCGTGACATTTTTGCGTTTAGCTAAGTACTGGTCGCAATTTTCAATATATTAAGCTAAAATGTGGAACGGTGAAAGAGTTAGTGACTGTGACGAATCCTATTGTTGGGCGTTAAGATCGGTGCAGGGCCGGATCTTTTTGGGGGGCCCTTAATTTCAAACTTTTTTTTTGAATCGATATATTTCGGAAACAGTTGGTCGCATCGAAAATGTTAAATGTACAGGTATAAGATCTCCGCGGTATGCAACTTTTTTACTCAAACCGATTTTTTGATATCTCTCACCGTTTTCTTTTTTTAGGGCCCTGAAAATGTCCATTGTGCGTGAAATTTTTGCGTTTAGCTAAGTACTGGTCGCGATTTTCAAAATATGAAGCTGAAATTTGGTACGGTGAAAGAATTAGTGACCGTGACGAATCCTGTTATTGGGCGTTAAAATTGGTGCTGGGCCGAATCTTTTTTGGGGGCCCTCAATTTAATTTTTTTTTTTTGGAATCGATATATCTCGGAAACGGTTGGTCTTATCAAAAAAATTAAATCTACATGTGTAAGATCTCCGCGATATGCAACTTTTTTACTCAAAACTATTTTTTGATATCTCTCACCGTTTTCTTTTTTTGGGGCTCTGAAAATGTCCATTGTGCGTGACATTTTTGCGTTTAGGGAAGTACTGATCGCAATTTGCAAGATGTGAAGCTGAAACTTGGTACGGTGAAAGAGTTAGTGACTGTTACGAATCCTGTTGTTGGGCGTTAAAATCGGTGCTGGGCCGAATCTTTTTTTTGGGGCCCTGAATTTCAATTTTTTTTTTGTTTCGATATATCTCGGAAACGGTTTTTCGCATCGAAAAAGTTAAATATACAGGTGTAAGATCTCCGCGGTATGCAACTTTTTTACTCTAAACGATTTTTTGATATCTCTCACCGTTTTCTATTTTTTGGGCCCTGAAAATATCCATTGTGCGTGACATTTTTGGGTTTAGCGAAGTACAGGTCGCAATTTTCAAGATATCGAGCTGAAATTTGAAGCTGTGAAAGAGTTGGACCCTGTGAGGAAACCAGTTGTCGGGCGTTAAAAACGGTGCAGGGCCGGATCATTTTGGGGGGCCCAGAATTTCAAACTTTTGTTTTGAATCGATATATCTCGGAAACGGTTGGTCGCATCGAAAAACGTTAAATGTTCCGGTTTAAGATCTCCGCGATATGCATCTTTTTTACTCATAACGATTTTTCGATATCTCTCACCGTTTTCTTATTTTGGGGCCCTGAAGATGTTATTAAATGCTTTTGGTTTTTGAAAAAAAAAATGAGGCCCAAATGCATATAATAGTAGGTAAAAATTTAAACGATGGTCTAATTGAATTCTACGGAAAATTATCTATAATAACCCGTTTTCACCATTTCAATAAGTTAAATAATGTATTTACAGCTGTAATATACTTTCCATTTCCCAGGACGTCCGGCTTTCATAATCACGTGATGGTGTCAGCATTGCCTAGAATAACATTTTATAATTTTCCTACATTACCACTCAATCGGGCCAAAGGCCCGAAATGCTAGGCATCAGGCCTTGCCGCCAACGAAGTTGTTGTTTGAGATTATAACCCCTCTTGCTGGCCCCTTGCTGCTGCGCCACCGTCTCATCAAAAGCAGGTCGTGCTGCGGGGACTCCTACTTGTTATAGATCCCCTTGGTTTATGGTATGCAATTTCCAAGTCTCACATTCGTGATGTGAAAGCCTCTTTCTCAGAGATATTAGGCTGTGTCCATTCTTCTGTCCGCTTGATCTTTCCCCTTCTAATGGCTAGTTCTCTCGGTGCCAGCGGTATATTACTTATAAACTCGGTTTTCTCGAAGGATTATACTGAAGTCTGCCTTTGCTGCTTGTTTCTGGAGTTCACTGATTTGTTCTATGGTTGTACTCATGGAATGAGAAAAATGGCGAGATCATCCGCGAACGCTAAACAATTAACTATCATATTCATTATTATTATCATTATTATTATTATTATTATTATTATTATTATTATTACAGCGGAGAGCAGCTTTACGTATTGCATGTGCATACCGCACGGTTTCTGAACCAGCAATCCTCACGATGGCAGCAATAGCCCCAATAGATCTACTTGCATTGGAGCGACAAGAAATCTGGCGTACCCAAGGAGAGCTGGGAAAGAAATGTGCAAAGAAGCGTGCCTTTAATCAACGGATGAGGCGATGCCAACTCAGATGGGAAAGTGACCCTCGTGGTAAATGGGCCAAGTGACCGATACCACGCCTGGATACCTGGGTCGAAAGAATCCATGGTGAAGTCAATTATTACCTCACACAACTTCTAACAGGACACAGATATTTCCGGAAATTCCTGCATAGAGTGGTGCAACATTCACATATTGTGACATCGATGATGTACTTCACACCTTCTTCGTGTGCGGCCATTGGATGATAAAGAGAGAATATGTGGAAACTGAATTGGGAGAACTGACACCAGATAATATTATTTCTGTGATCTTACGGAACCAGCAATCATGGGATCAGATGGCAGTGTATGTGGAGGATGTCCTTCGCCAGAAAAAGCGGGATCTGGAAGCGTACGAACGTCCTTAAGAAGAAATGAAGAAAGAAGAAGTCTGAAAGGCTAAGTAAGCACGACATCACCCTGAAGTAATGCGAGAGCGGTTCCGGGGTGATGAACGCATCGTGGGAAAAGGGATGTGGTTTTTAGTGGGTAAGAATCCCAGGAGTGCGGACCCTTCACAAGTGTCTTTTGAAGATTTTTCACATTCCCTCGTTAAAAAAAAAATATTATTATTATTATTATTATAAATCATCATCGTAGCAAACACTCGTATCGAGTAGGTTGGTCTTCCAATCCTGAATGTCTCTTCATCGGTGAGTTCGGAGGTGACTATACAGCCCAATGCAGGAAGCACACAATTTGCCGCAGTGATGACAGGTAGTTCCAGGTGGGACATGCGCGTTCCTTCCATCTCTTCTAATAAGCTCTCTATCCTTTCTGCGCTGTCTCTTATCTTCTACCGTTCCTCGTCGGTTATCTTCAAAATGTATAGCATATGATGAACAAGTGATCTCCAGGAAGAGCGATCAAGGGCTCAAGTCTCCCATTTATTGGTATCAACGTGACACATTTGCATATTAGCTGGGTAGGTCTTTGAATCACTTCCGCTGACCTCCCACACAGAGTTTACTCTCTGTTAATTCAGAACAAAACACCTGTTTGGGAATACGATTGGGCATACATATTATGTGTACTGTTCATCTCAGCTGACGTTTTATAACCATGGCTTCAATACTAGTGGTCTGTGCTTCTTCAAGAATGCTAGTGTTTGTACATCTGTTTTGTCATGTCACTTGAAGAATTCTCCCAAGGGGAGGATACGATGTATGGGTCACCGATTCGGATTCGAACCATATTTCGTACACGTGTATCAGGTGCAAGTAGTAAGGTGCGCTTCTCAGCCGTTTCCGAGAAATTAATTGCAATTACAGTGCGGCGTCTATGTGTGTTGTACGCTAGCGAGCATCCAACGATCGCGTGGTGCAGTGGTAAGAGCCCTGCTTCGTACGCGCAGGACCGCTGGATCGAATCCCACCGGTGAGCTTTTGCAGTGTGTGTGTGTTTTTTGTTTTTGTTTTTTTTTGTTTTTTTACATTGGAAATTCGTACAACTGTTGGTGTCGTGAATAATGTTTAGTTTGCAGTCAATTGCAATAACGTTTTCTGTGAGCGGGAAAAGAGATTCTGAAATCATCGTATGGAGGTCAACGTTTGTGACATTACATAATGTACAGTATCGGCATTGCATATACATTAGTATTATACACAGTCAGGTCAAGATTGAATTCTATTTGACACTATAAATAACATGTGTGTTATTTTACACTATTTGTGTAACATCACGTCATTATGTCGACCTGATATTACAACAATAAACAATTTAAAGCTTGACAAGTGAGGTGAGACAGGAGTATTATTTTTATTACATGTATTTGCGACAGACGAGTTAACAGTTAATTATCTTTTTGTGGAGTAAACTTTAGGAGATCAATCACGACAGTCTAATATCGTTCATTACAATTGGAAGTTTCGTTTGAAGAACTTAAGCATGTATAATGGTATATCAGTAGTCATGTGAAATGATACTGAGAGTCATGCCTTTATTTGAGAGAAGTTCCTACAGAAGAAATGTTAATAACAATTAATCTATTTTGGTTATTGTTTAACATAGTGGATGATAATGCCATATATACTGTTATATGATGATTTGTAGAGCTATGAAGAGTGCTCGTGCGAAGGAGGTTCTGCATTTTAAAGGAAGTCAAAGTATTATTGTTCTTTGATAAGAAGGCAAGGATCATGATAAGAGCCGTTGTATACAAGTAGTCCAGTTCATAAGAAGTAACGTTTTAGCTGTGTTGACAGAATGGTTTTAGCGGAAATACAACTAGAGAACGATTACTCATGTTAATAATACAATTATTATATTTTATTGAACCCGAAGTTATGTAATTACGTACAGTTAACCTTAGTCAGTCGATTTTATTAGACCGACAATGTAATGAAACCTATATAAGACGATGTGTAAGCAGTATATCAGAACTACGGAATGTTAGAGAATGGTTATGTGGAAAACCAGTGTATATAATTAATTGAGAATTGTATTGTAACCGTTAAGCCAGAATCTCGAAAGTAACGTGTTAGCAACACTAAATAGTGTATATTATTATGAACTAATTATATGTAAATATTTTTTCGGAAATGATTTAATTAGTTAAATAATTTTTGGTAGGATTTATTAACCGAATGTTTTGGAATAGCGTGTGTTTTGTGAGCAGATGTTTTGTATGAATGATTGTTCACTTTTAAGAGTAATTGTTGAACCGGATTGGTCAAGAAAAATTTCGGGGTGCGAATGAAAGAGTGTACACAATTTTTCAGAATGATTGTTAAAGAAACATAGAAGTTATGTGCATTTTTGTAAGATCTGAATGTTAATTTTACGTGTATTCTAAACGCACACAAAGCAGTCTCAATGTGGGCTAGCAAGAATGATTCACCGTTAGAGTTGGAGAGCGGTGTGACATAATATGAACGGGTGAAGACTCGCCGCCTTGTATAAAGTGTATTGAGTTCCGAGTGCAGCGTGGTGCTAGTGTTTCATTAATGAAACAGGCCAGTGCTCGTGCGTTCTCCAAACGCGTGCTAGTAAATGAAACCAGGAATGCCATGAATGTAAGAGCCTTCCTTAAACGTTTTCTTTTTACGCAGTGTAGGCCTAAAACAAGCCAAGTTTTGTATGCTCATATTGTTTTTACACAGCATTGTAATAAGATGTGTAGTAGAAAGGAAGAGTGAATGATTGTGTTATTGTTTTTTCTTTTATAGTTAGATTAGTTTATTGTTATTTTGTTTATATAGGTTAGTTTACCATTGTTAATAAATTCTATTCATTTCGTTATTTGTTGTTGTTGGCGTATGATTCATTTTAAATATAAGAACTAGAGTATTGTGGATATATTGTAGGCGAAGCTGAATTCCCAGTCCCCGAGAAGGTAAGTAAAGGTAGGTGTGCCCCGTGTAGTTTGTTGTTGATCCACAATATTCTTGTAACTGCTGTATGTAAATCCTAAAGGCCATGTTGGGAGCGATTTCTAATGTAGTAATTTGCCGGTGCTGTTAGAAATAGGCGATCCAGCTGGGGCAATGGATATTCCAACAGGCTACTTTCAGATTTTCGGGTACAGTATCATCCCGACATTTGCCGGAAGACGAAGTGGGAAACCACGGAAAACCACTTCGAGGATGGCTGAGGTGGGAATCGAACCCCCTCTACTCATTGGACCACCCGAGGCAGAGTAGACCCCGTTCCAGTCCTCATACCACTTTTCAAATTTCGTGGCAGAGCCGGGAATCGAACCCAGGACCTCCGGGGCGGCAGCTAACCATGCTGACCGCTACGCTATGGAGGCGACCAGGTGTATTCTATACATTTATACATTGAAGTCCCAGTCTGTTCCGTTCATTGCACGTCTGTGAACCATCAGACCACCCCATACCTCGCAAGCAGTGACTCATGCTATGCGCATTGGTTGGAAATTGCCAATGGTTACAAGAAAAAGAAAAAGAAAGGCAACACACCGCCAAGGCTCAACGGCGGGATTCGATCCAACGATCCCGCGCTTACGAAGCAGGGCTCTTACAACTGCGCCACGCGCACGTTGGGATCTTGCTAGCGTACAACGCACATAGACGCCGCACTGTAATTGTAATTAGTTAATTTCTCGGAAACGGCTGAGAAACGCACCTTACTACTTGCACCTGACATACGCCTGGTCATGCCCTACACGTGTATTAAAGAGGGTTCGAATCGGTGACCCATGCATCGTAACCTCCCCTTGTCAGTATCGCTGTTGATATTACTCCAGCTGTTTAAGGTGTCGTCTATAGCATTTCCAAGATTCAGATTCTGGAATTATAATTAGACCTTAAGTGACTAGACTGTCTGTCAGCGTCCCCACCAACTCGTTCCTGTTCACCGTATTTATTCGTTATCGTCACCTTTGGGTCATTTCTATCTATATCTTTTGAAATATAATGAAAACCAATGTCCGTAGCTTTCTTATACATCGACGTGCAGCCGTAAATCGAGCAATGTTGTTTTTATTTAATTATTTATTTATTCTCGTATCAGAAACATACATTTTAAACATAAAACACAGTTATTATATTATCTTTGCCCAAAACTTGGCCACTTCCAGTGCACTCTGTGCTCCCCGACGAAGATCTTCTTCCGAGCAGGATGCTGGGTACAGTCGACACTCAGTCATATGCTGAACAGTCTGGTCTTCTCCACAATCACATTCAATATCATCCTGGTCAATTTAACCACATCTTGCCATATTAACCCTTGATCTGCCTACTCTAGAGCGCAGTCTATTCAGGGACTTCCAATTCGTCCATTCCTCGTCATAGCCAGGATGTAGAGTTTCAGAAACATTTTCCCAACCAGGGGGAAGGTTGGTCGTAGCCCTCCACATTTGCAAACTAGCTTTTTCAGCAGTGGTTCTAAGTTCCTTTGATATTCTAAGGAAACTGTTCCTCGACTTCAGTCGCTGCGGCTGCGGTTCGTGTCCATATAGAGGATGAGTTCTTTCATGCTCCACTGTCTTTCGTTCCTTGTTCGCAGCTATTTCTCTTCGAACAGGGGGTGGTGCTATTCCTGCGAGGAGATAAAGCCATTCGACTGGAGTTGATTTCAAGCAACCTGTTATAATTCTGCAGTTTTCGTTGAGAGCTACATCCACCTGTTTGGCATGTGTTGAATTATACCAAACAGGAGAAGCATACTCTGCTGCAGAATAGAATAGTGCCATTGCAGAAGTTCGGATCGTTTCAGGTTGACTACCCCAATGTGTATCCCCACCTGAGGGCACTGTCTTAAGCCATAGGCCGCCCAGGGGTTCTTCAAGAACAAGTACCAGGATCGTTATCGTGTCCTTACCGATAGCCCCTATAACGATTACCAGCACACCACTACACACAGAAATATGAGTGGGTTCAAGAATCAGGGAATGCTCCCCAATAAAAGAGATTGAAAGCTTAACTCCCAGATGTATTCCTTAAGGGAGTAAAGGAAGCCGCCATAAGGATACAAGAATTGAACGGATGATTCAATCCTAAAAGAACTATTGTCTCTCACCTGGTTCCCCAGCTGGTGCTCTCAAATACCGGCTCAGCTCCGTGCCCCTTGGTCAACGAGCGTTCCGTCCAACTTGCCCGATCTCCAGATCGTAGGCAGACGCCCTCGTACACTTTAGACTTCCGTCGCTGCCGTCCTCACTAACCTCACGGTCTGACCTCTCCCACTGGCCTGGGCCTCCCTCACACCTGAGGTTGCCGCTTTTATCATAAAACATGACAACGCACGCGTGCCCACGCTGCATCGCAGCGCTGACTCTGATGACCTGGGCTGAACCGGGGTTGAATGTCCGGTACGGTTCAAGGTGGAATCGACACCGGGACATAACAATATACATTGCTTTTATTCATTATGTATTCCAACAATGAGTGAAACTCATTAAATATGTATAACAAGAAGTTCCGTGACGAACTAAAGAGCCTACTTTTCTTAAAATTTAAGATTCATGCCAATGATTAATCTATATGGATCTATCTAGAATAATGACGAAATTAAGTTGGTGATATCGAAATTTCTAAATAGTTCGAAATACTGTATACCTGGCATAATGTAGACTAATAGAGCACTACAATTGGCAGCCCTGGTGACTGAATATGTTCTTAGTTCCATTTCTTAAGGTACAGAATATATAATTTGGTTGAAGTCAAATGGATAGCATGGACGTTACATGCAGTTAAACATTGGATCTAACAGCGCACGTAAATTCATGTTGGCAAACAATGTCATGCATGTATTGGTCAGAAATAATATGATCTATTGTTGTGCCAATTTTGAATGAAATCCATTAGTTAGTATAGAAGTGACATGCAATTTAAAATTGGTCCTATCAGCAGGATTAGAATCAGGTTGGCAGCACTGAAGTATATTAGTTACTCCAAATTAATCTAGAATGCCATGTACTGTACGCGTGCAAAGTTTAGAGCTATTGGCTTGCATACATTCTGATATATTGATATTAGGGTAACAAATATAGAGACAGCATTTATTAACAGTTGGCATCCCTGGTTGCTCTTAAGAATACGCATAGTCATATCAGTTATGGTACACATAGCACATACGAAATTTGGTTGAAATCCAAATGATACTATAGAAGTTACATGTATTTAAAGTTGGACCTCTCAGCAGGCTTAGAATCATGTTGGTAGCACTGACGTATATAAGTTACTCCAAATCAATATAGAATGTCAGGTAATATACTTGTGCATAGTTTAAATCTGTCGGCTTGCATACTTTCTGATATATTGGTATTTGGATAAAAGAAATTGAGAGCATTTATTAACAGTTTGCAGCCCTGTTGGCACTTAAGAATACGCTCAGTCATACCTGTTTATGTATACATAGCACATACGAAATTTGGTTGAAATCCAATTGATAGTGTAGAAGTTATATGCATTTAAAAATTGGACCTATCAGCAGGCTTATAATCATTTTGGCAACACTGCAATATATGGCCTCCTGGAAATTAAATTGAAATATTATTATCTATACGTGTGCCTATTTTGAAATATAGCTCCCATTCATACCTTCCAAGATATCCAACATGGAGCTAAAATTTCAATTGCGATTTTTCAGACGTTGGTAGCACTGGCATCGATTTCAAATACGGCATTGAGATATTCAGGTATAGATCATTACTCCTACCAAATTTTCTTTCGATTGCTGCAGCCGTAGAGGAGTTGATAGGGAGCGACACACACACAGCCAGACAGACACACATTTGCCCGGATCGATCACATAGCCTAAGTCTACTTTTTCCTCATTTTTGCAAAATGTGAAAGGTAGGCTAAAAACACGAGCAAATTAACACGCTTTGTTCACCCATGCAAGAAACCATACAAACTCTCACCACTTGTAGCCTTAAATGAGAGCTGCAGGATTATTACAGGTTTCTTGAGGCCAACTCTCATCAGTAAAGTGTACTATCTCGCAGGGATTGCTCCGCCTATTATCATAAGAGAAGTGGCTGCAAACAACGAAATAAATAAATCATCTGCTATGACCTCACACCCACTCTTCGGATATCGACCTGCTGAGAGGAGATTAAAATCGAGAAAGAGCTTCCTAACAACTACTCAACCACTACAAGGAACAGCAGCAACAGCTCGAGTTGCCGTGTGGAAGGAGAGGACCAGCAATCTGTCTGAATGGATGGAACCAAAGTAATCTCTACTCCTGGTCACACAGAGAACTGGCTAATCTGGAAGTCCCTGAACAGACTGCGTTTGGAAGTTGCAAGATCCAGGGACAACTTATATAAGTGGCATTTGTCAACCAAGACAGTCCTGTGTGATTGTGGCGCAACCCAGACAACACAACTCCTCTTCTCCTGTCCATAGTGCCCGTACAGCTGTAAAATGAATGACTTGACTGAAGCTAATTCAAGTGCTAATGAAGTGGCTAAGTTCTGGGTAGGAACTGTTTGAGATCGTCTGATGAACACATACGTGTGTACTTGTGTGCATTTTATTTTGTACTTCTGACACGAATTAATAAATACTACTTGATAAATGTATTTATCCTACTTAGTAAGATTATTGTTCTTAATGGTGATGGATGACATCATGAAGGCAGCAATGAAAGAATATAGTAGGGCAAAGATGAAGATAATGTTTGCAGACGACGTTGTGATCTGGGGCGAGGATGAGATGGAGGTACAAGAACAGTTAGACGTAATAAATGAAAAGATTGAGCAATGGGGATTGAAGATAAATGTGGAGAAGAGTAAAACAGTGGTGATGAGTAGAGATAAGAAAGAAAAGGAAAGGAAGGAAGATTGTAGTTTTACGTGACCGTGAATCTTGTGATTATGAGCCACGGGACCTCCTTTTTACGTGGAATCCGAACCACAGGACATGGCATTTCACTTCGAAAATCTCACATGCATTGACCGGGAATCGAACCCGGATCGCCTTGGTGAGAGGCATACAGCTAGACCGCTGAGCCACCACGCCCCCCTGTGAGATAAGAAAGAAGGAAAAGGAGTAATCAAAGTAGGAGATAAGGAATTGGAAGTAGTGAAACACTTCAAATACTTGGGAAGTGAACTGACTGAAGATGGAAGACTAGATTTGGAAATTAGCAGAAGAATAGAACTCGGGAGTGCTTTCTACCAACAGGTACGGGGACTAGTATGGAACAAGGATATACCGATTAAGGCTAAAGAAGTTATGTACAAAGCATATTATGTTCCTATAATGACATATGCAGCAGAAACTTGGACAATGACTAAGAGGGATGAGAGCAGAGTACAAGCAGCTGAGATGAGATTCCTGAGAAGTATGGTCCAGAAAACGAGGAGGGACAGAGTGAGAAATGAAGATATACGGAAAGAATTGGGAGTACAGAAACTAAAAGACAAACTGGAGCAAAACAGATTGAGATGGTTTGGACATGTCAAACGGATGAATGAAGTAAGGCTACCAAGACGAGCACTGGAACGACGGATGACAGGGAAGAGAGGACGAGGAAGACCAAGAATGCGTTGGATGGACTCGGTGGAAAATAGTATTAGAAAATGGAACCTGGATTGGATCACTGTGTCGGAAGAGGAATGGTGGAACGACAGAACAAAGTGGAGAGAAAACATATTTGCCCCCACCCAGTGTCAACTGGAAAAGGGGAAATAAAAATGATGATGATGATTAGTAAGATTCTTATTTGCACCGCTAGATGGCACATCAGATAGCTGGAGTTACCAATACAGGTATGAAAATGAATCGTTACCAGACTGCTACATAAATCATTTGTCAGTTTGAGAAAGTAATATAGACAAAAGCACCAAACTTTTGTTTACTAAGGCAACACTGAAAATTGTAAAGTAATATAGCATAATTACTTAGTATAAAACCAAGTCCCCGATTCTTGGATGTTACGGGTAAACTCGAGAACCTCTGGATGGATTTTGATGCGGTTTTCACCATTCTGTAAAGGATATCTCGAGGATGATTTCTGTAGAAAATAATTTATTTATGATCAAAGAAAGCTAAGCAGTTACGATTTCAGTGGAAATATCGAAAAATAAACCTGCCGTCCGAGCGCTTTCTAAGCTTACGCTGGGCAAACCGTTAAAAATATCTAAATACTATGAGTGTAAGAATTGTTCAGCATGAAACGTTCTACAAAAAGTCCGCGACAGCATATGTCTATCTTCAATACATCGCCCACTATAAGTGTTTTCACGTCTTAATTTCTTCTAACCGTGTCCATTCAACTACTGAGGCGACAGTTTACGAGCTAGCTAAGGGCGAGTCTATCATCCCTGTTACAGCCTAGCTAGCGGGCAAACCTATTGGCCCAGATACAGCCAGCAGCAAACCGTTGAGACGTGTTGAGTTAAGACTTCTGAGAAGGGTGGTTGTGTTTGGAGTTTCCCTGGAAGTGCAACTCGGCTTTTCTTCATTTCACCTGTGAACTTTTCGTTCCGCAAAATTCACAGTCAAGTTAAGATTGGACGGAAGGGGCATTTGTGTTTCATGCACCTCGCCTTTCTTAAATTAGTCTGGCTGCGTGGCTCAGGGGTAACGTTCTCGCTTACTGAGCCCAAGGTTGCAGGTTCGAAACCTGGCGCTGTCAGCTGGCATTTGAGGGTGCGCAAATGCGAGGGAGCCGTGTCAGTACATTTACTGGCACGTTAAAGATCCCCTTCGGGGCAAAATTCCGGCACCCCGGCGTCTCTAAAAGCCAGGGTAGTTGAAAGGGACGTAAAACCAATAACATTATTATTATTTCTTAAATTACGTCTGACAAGAATTTGTTGCACATGCATCTCCATGATAATGTAGTTAATAGTCCAGTCAGTGATTTTAACCCAATATGCCGAGACGTAAAACGGATATTGGTCGTTGTTCATTGACATTGGAAAGAAAAGCGCTTATCACGTAATGCATGCATAACTCTTCCCGGGCGAAGCCGGGTTGGGTTGCTAGTATTCTAATAAATTGAGACCACGTGTGGATTAGTTTCAAATCTCTTAGTTTGTAAGGATTACTTATTTTAAGATATAAACAAATAATTTGATGATTAAGAGCTCAATGATGTAAGCTCAAGACATTTATAAAACTGTCTGACGTTTTGTTGCAATAAATATTGATTGGATAACACTGTCCTTTACGAGAAATAAACGGATACAGCACATGTGCATTATATACAATCACATTATTTACTTAGGCAACAAATAGGCCTACTAAGTTGAAATTCGCAGGCTAGTGAAACTTTAGTCCTGTCCAAAGTTTTCCACCGGTTTTCCGTTCGACGGTTGGAACAGTTCTTACTTAGTGTTGTAAATAATAACGAAACAATTACAAATCATTATAAAAATCTTTATTTTACATGTTGTATATACATTTACAGTGGTAACCAATTTCTGATATTGCAATGCAGAAAGTTCTCGTTGTGCAGTTAAATCAAAGAAATTTTCCATCGTTAGGAGAAGCCTTGAGAGCTTATGTTCCTTTGCATTGTGTTGCAATCCTGCCAGGGCAGGACTTGGACCCGTTTCAAGTTGTGTAGTGGATATCAGTGATTTTGTCTTTACCACCAACCTCCTGGAACACACGGGGATTTTACATTAAATATTTCAATCCTTTACTTCACTTACAAAACAATTGCCGTTAGTTTAAAGAAGGAAATTACTTGAATACAGATGTGATAATATGCCGTAATAAAAGGATTTTTTTAGCATTCAATTAAGAACATTATGATATGTTATGTAAATAAACCCTCGATTTAGATGACCAATTGGGGTGGAGGTTCGTCCGTTAAATCGCGAATCTAGAAATTTGAACTAATTATACTGTAGTATATAATATAATGTAGTTTTTCGTTCTGATTTCTCCTCGGTCTGTAATTTCTTCAAGATGATAGAGGTTATTTCAACAATTTGTTACAGCAGGGGTTCTCAACCTTTTTCAACCATCGTACCCCTCTAAAAAATTAAACATGCTACGTAACCCCTACTAATCTTTCTTAGGTAGTAATAATGGTTATTAAAAATGTAAAAGGTATTTAGTTAGTATGGTTTAACCTTTGTAATTTTATAAGGAAAGATGTTTCAATAAAACAAAATATAGTTGTTTTTCAGTTCCTTTTCCCAAAGGGTGATTTTTGCAATCATTGCGTTAGTTTTCATTTCAACATAGAACATATCAGAAACACTACCTTGCATACACTTACTCCAAATGTTCAGTTTTTCAAAAAATATCACTTAAATAGGCCAATTTTAAAAGCCAACCAAAGTCATTGAGTACTGATGATAAATTAGAATTGTGCTCGCCAAAGCAAAGATGCAATTCTTTGTGGAGTTCAAATACACGCGCCGTAAATAAATGTTTCGCGTATGCGTACCACAGGTTGAGAACTCCTGTGTTACAGGATATGTTTCGCGTCATCCATCCAACGATTTCTCTTTGTATACCACTGCATTTGTGTATGATTCGGATGCTGTTGGTGGCTGGCTGCGTCTAAGGTTGCAGGATCGAATCCTAGTGCAGTCAGCTGGCATTTGTGGGTGCGCAAATGTGAGGGAGCCGTGTTAGTAGATTTACTGGCACATTAAAGATCTCCTTCGGGGCAAAATTCTGGCAACCCGACGTCTCTATAAGCCCCAGATGTTAAGGTGTCGCTAGCTGAAGAATTGAACATAACAGTTCAGTTTCTTAGTATGCTCCCACCACACAAACTACCGAATCAATGTATTGGAAATGTAACAACACTTACCTTCATAACATAAAATAGATAAGTTACTGAAAAGGCATTATCATTCACTGTTACCAACCTTACAATTAATGATTTTTTGAAAATAAAATATAAATCAAACGTTATATTTATGACCTAACTATTGAAGTTAAAGGGTTGAAACTTAATACAATTGAAAAAGATTTCATGACTTATAATTCAAATTAGAATCATGATTCTAGTGCCTCAAACATTTTTTTTTTTTTGTAAAATTTTCTTTCATAAGTTTAGAAAGTTTTGAAGCAATAAATTTTTTCTCATGTTACATAAATATTGCAGCCATTATTCTAGGTCAGATTAAGCCGAGTATGCACATAGAGATACTGTGCAAATTTCGAGTAGCTTGGTGTAGTATTTTCTGAGATAATGTAGGCTACCTTATTTACATAAAAGTAAAAGTTATAAGAAATGACTGTCAAAGAAATGTTATTACCATAATTGTATTATGTGGCCGTCATCTCGCAATCATGAGCTACGGGACCACTTTTGTGCGTGAAATCTGAACCACGTTCCATAATAGCCTAAGGCATGCTGAGAAAATTCCTAAAATGAATAATGGCCTGTATCAAGTGATGTTTGCTAAAAAATTCTGGAAACCAGATAATCAGAATTCGAATCTAACCTTACCTTATAACTACTACTCATCTTTCTGTATACAAATAGATCTTAGAGTTCAACCTGAACCTTCATTATCATGTGTTCTTGTCAACGTAAGTAGCGTCCTTCAATTTTTCTTTATTTTAAAGATTTATTAACTATGGTTCAATACCGACAGTAGTGGCTATGCTGGCTAAAGCGCAGCACTAGGTCATGGGGCCCAGCTCTCTGCTGACTCGGTAGACGCGTGGGTTCGAGCCCCACCGTCGGCCGTCCTTGAAATGGTTTTCCGTGGTTTCCCATTTTCAACACCAGGCAAATGCTGGGACGGTACCTTCTGACAGGCCACGGCCGCTTTCTTCCACATCCTTGCCCAGTTTCATTCACCATCATTCATTGCATCTCTCATTAACTCCTCTCATGAGGTTGGCGTCAGGAAGGGCATCCGGCCGTAAAAACCATCGCCACAAAGACTTCCATCGCATTTCATCCCCGACCCCGTTAGAAAACGGGACTAATAAGGGGTAGACTTACATTAACTATGGTTCAATGTTAATTCCGTTTCCCTAATCGATATTTACAGACCAAAAGTGTCCTCTGTGATTTGTTACTCACCACCACCTCCTCCTCCAGATCCTCTCCATCCACCGCCTCCACCTGAGCTCCATCCACCACCTCCTCCTCCAGTCTTCCATCCACCGCCACTTCCATATCCACCGCTTCCACCTCCAAGGTTCCATCCACCGCCTCCACCGCCGAGATTCCATCCACCACCACCTCCTCCAAGTCCTTTCCATCCGCTGCCACCTCCGTATCCACCGCCTCCTCCTCCAAGGTTCCATCCTCCGCCTCCACCGCCAAGGTTCCATCCACTACCTCCTCCTCCTCCTCCAGTCTTCCATCCGCCGCCACCTCCATATCCACCGCCTCCATGACCACCTCCACCGGTGGTAATGACCTTGTATACTACGGTACCACCTCCTCCGTGACCGCCGCCGCCACCATATCCTCCACCGCCGCCTCCCCTCCATCCTCCACCCCCACCAGAACTCCATCCACTGTTGCCTCCTTTCCATCCTCCTCCTCCGCCATATCCTCCTCCACCGCCCCCGTATCCTCCGCCACCGCCTCCTCTCCATCCACCGCCCCCACCGGAGCTCCATCCACTACTGCCGCCACCTCCTCGCCATCCTCCACCTCCACCTCCGCCACCATACCCTCCTCCTCCACCACCTCCACTGAGGATATAACCTAGAAGTAAACCACAACATCAATAAAACACAGTGTCTACAGCAGTGGTGTGTCATCAGCACTCATCTAATCATTACTCTATGTTTCTCCACTGCAGAATATGCAGCCCCAGTTGACACCGCTCTCAACGAGACAGGCCGCATTATGACAGGTTGCCTACGACCAACTCCAGTTGACAAATTCTACCATTTTGTAGGCATAGCACCTCCGGATATTAGAAGAAGAACAGCGGCAGAGGTTGAGAAGCAAAAACAGGAAAATGATCCTAGGCATCCCATGTTAGGAAGTGAAGCATCACGTCCCAGGTTGAAGTCAAGAAAGAGCTTTCTTCGAACAACTGAAGCAATTGCAACAACATCTTCCGCTCGCCGTATAGAGCTATGGCGAAACAGGACATCTGGAAGTAATGGCTAAAACCGAAAGGAAGAGCCGGCTGCTGGTTTTCAACTACCTTACCATACGTGGAAGACGTTGAACAGACTGAGAACTGGAGTGTCGCGGTGCAAACAAAATTTGAAGCGGTGGGGCTACATTACTGAAGATGCAACCTGCGAATGAGGAGATATTCAAGATGTGGAACACCTCTTGGTCTGCCCGAACTTGCCTGAAGCCTGCACGCTGGATGACCTGGTTTCAGCAAATGCTCGTGCAATCAAGTCTGCCGAGTTCTGGGCCTCAAAATCGATTTGATGTGTTCACAATTTGTGAATATGTTTTGAATTGTAAATAGCTGTATTGTACTGTCCTGGATACGAAAATATATATAATATATATCTAATCATCAGCAACTAATGAGGCCAAGCGCGTTAAATAACCCTACACGACTACAATGGGACGTTTAATATTCATAAATTTGAGATTAAAATCCTGGCACTGTTCTGTTTTTAATCCACACTTCTTCCAGTAGAATGCCGCTATGTTACCTTTTTCAAAGTTCCGCCATCAATCTTTGATCCTACTAAATACAACTTCACACTCTGATACAGTCACAACAGAAACACACGTTATCAGAACATTTCAACACACACACACCCATGTGTATGCGGCTAATGAATACGATATCCCAAACCCCTAAGTGAAGCAGCAATCAACAAATTTAATCTCTATAAATAAATTAAGAGAGATATTTTAGGCAAATAGTGCTAAAAATGGAAGGATTCCAATGGAGGAAGGGAAAGAAAACCGGCTCAAAATGGTCCGAGGAAAGGAAGATGAAACATAGTGAGATGATGAAGGAATGTTGGAGGAAGAAGAAAGAACAGCAAAAGACAGCGCATTGAAATTGGCTCGTGGTCCCTAGACGACCGAAACGAAAATAAAAATAAAGTCCTAAGCTTTCAGTTTGAACTCGATTAATTCTATTACTTTGAATAATCGCTTATTCGAAATTCAAATAACTATTTCAATTTTCGAAGAATTCTAATATCCAAACAATATGGACTTGATTTTTCTTCCATTCTTCCTTTAACTTGATCTGCTTTCATTGTGTGCCGTATTTATTTTCAGTAGACGTTACAAACACCCAGTCCCCGAGCCAGTGGAATTAACCATAGGAGATTAAAATCTCTTTGCCCCAGCCGGGAATTGAACCCGGGACCCTTCTGGCCAAAGCCTAGCATGATAACCAATTAGCCATGCAGCCGGACTATAGTAGTGTGTGCAGTTGTATATTAGGGACAGATATGAGATAGATGCCCCGGGACTTGAAGTAAGGTACTATCCCGGCATTCGCCATGTGGAAGTAAATTAAAATCCCGTAGGAGAAACAAAACTCAGGATATCCGTTGTCTGCGCCGGAATTTAAAGCTACGATCTCCGAACTTGCTGCATCTGCCCGAAGGTCGTGGTGCATCATTTAACGAGCACGGCTACGACGTGGAACTTGGCCGTTTTACGCATCTGTGATAGTCCCCAAATTGCTCCATCTTTAAAAAGGTTACAAGTCTCGGCCGGATATTTTAAGAGCGTAAAAAATCCCTCATTATGCCTTCCTTCGAAGGGGAAGTAAAGCTGGCGGTCCCATGTCATAGATTTATGGCATGATAAAGAACCTTCCACTAATTACACTTGTGTGTAGCTAAATTATAGGTTATATTTAATAACGCACTTAGGCTCCAACGTTCGTTGCCAGGAGCGGACTGCGGTGGAATCAAGTAACAAAGTTCACAACTAGTTGGTCGTTGACGATGGCGTTTGGTAGCAAAAATTGGAACTACTTGAAAATCGAATGTCTGCAGGCCTTACCTGAATTATAGATAACACACACTAATACAGCCATCACAATTAACACCGGTTATCAGACAGATTCTGGAGGCTGCGTGGCGCAGTCGGTAGAGGCGCTGAGGTTCTAACTGAAAGGGAGTGGGTCCGATCCCCACCCAGGTAGTGGATTTTTGAAACTAAACTACCACTTTCGGAAACGCAAATAGCCCTGGGGTTCACTGAACCTTCACCATAAATTCCTGGGAGCAAAGGCGGCCAGGCGTGGAGCTGACAACTCCATCCCATCCAGTGCCGATGTCACAAAGAGTGGAAGCCTCTACCTATCACTACTCCTAGGGCCTCCATAGCCTGTACGGAGTTGAAAAAATCACACAGATTCTACATAATATGTTACCCCCCAATCCTGGTTATATGAAACTGTGAAGGATTTTATATTTCTGCTCCATTCATAACTTCCTGCTCGAGTTATACAATTAGATCTTCTCCCGGGGCCATCGAATAAATAGCCTTTTAATTAAACAATAAACTGTAGGAGTTAACTGTGTATATTTTGTTCCATTATGGTTAATCGAGAATAATTTATGAAACATACATTTGAACCTTTAAATGTGCATTTTTTCAACAATTCTTTGCATGTCCAAGTTCGCAAATAGCCGCACATTCATTATTTCGTAATTAAGGCAGATTCTCTGAATGTACTGCGGCGTTAAATTCCACCAAGGGGATTAAAATGATGCGTCCAACTCAGGGGTGACCAACTCACGACACACAACGTGTCTCTCAACTTTATCCAACCCCCTCACCCAACCTTCAGCAATATAACTATTAATGGGTCCAGGAATGCCGTAAATCATCAAAACTTTCAAAATTTCATTTGAATCGTCATATTAAGCTGAGGCCATTTCGCTTTGTAACGGTATATTTAAGAAATTCATACCGGGTGAGTTAGCCGTGGTCGTTACGCCATGACTGCAGGCAGTCGCTCACATCCGGGAGGCGAGGAGGTTCGAATCCCCCCGCCGGCAACCTTGTAGATGGTCTTCTGTGGTTTCCCATCTTCCTTCCAGGCAAATGCTGGGGTTGGTCCCTAACTATAGGCCACAGTCGCTACCTTCCAACTACTTGTCCTTACATTCAAAACTTTCCTTCCCAGACAACACTCCACACGCGACGGTACATATAGCTCAACCATTGGGTGTCCGCCTCGAAGCAGCTACAAACTCTGGCGAGCCGAACATGTCCTCGGACACTCCTGATACTAAAAGCCATTCGCTTCCTTATACTTGTCCACACCCATGCGTCCGATTAACAACCCCACTCATGTAGATGTTTCTTATTTTCCTCTCTATTAGACAATTTATAGACATTTAAAAAATAAGAAAGCAAAACAGTTTTTAACATTACACGAAACTAATAAATTCGTAACAGTACAAACAATACGTAACAAAGATCTTGCGTTCTTAAGGCAAAACATAGATGTCGCTACTGACCAAGTATGCTTAGATAAATTAACAATACGTAACTAAGAGCGTGCGTTCTTAAGGCAACATATATTGTAGATGACGCTACTGACCTAGTGTGCTTATATAAATAAACAATACGTAACTAAGAGCGTGCGTTCTTATAGTAAAATATGCATGACGCTACTGACCTAGTGTTAGTGAGGTTATAAGGGGCAGAACTACGTGGTTATTTGCCCCTAACTGACCTAGTGTGCTTAGATGAATAAGCGACACGTAACTAACAGCTTGCGTTCTTATAGCAACATATACTGTAGATGACGCTACTGACCTAGTATGCTTAGATGAATAAGCAACACGTAACTAAGAGCTTGCGTTCTTATAGCGACATATAGGAGAATTCTTGGTCATCAGCCCCGTGTAGTTGGGTGTGTGTTGAATTTGTCTGATAACCTGTATTTATGTGTTGTAGTGTGTGTAGCTGTATTAGGGGCAGGTATGAGGTAGGTGTCTCGGGACTTGACATAGGGCTTTTGCCTGAAGGAAGTGTGGAAATACCAGGGAGAAAACCCTTACTCCGGATGGCCGGTGTCAGTGCCGGATTTGAACCTATGATCTTCGGACTTAACGCAGCACGATGTAGCGAGCATGTCAGTCTGATGGTAGGCTGTCGATAGCAAGGTCTATGTCAGCATGAGAAATGTGGGTGAATGGCACTGTGGAGTACAGCCACAGGCTACAGAGGAAACTGAAAGTGAAGGTCATGCAGCAAGGAAGTTGAATGGCCTGCCTTGGAAATTAGCATACGGTACGGTATTGTTCCTCTTATGTAACACATGCGTAGTATTTCGCACGGAGAAAGCTGTACTACAAGAGAGCGGTCTCTTACGCAAGAAGAATGATGACCAAGGAACTCCGTGTCAGATAGGTCAGTGTGCCCACATCCTGGTGGTTCGATCTCTCACGACCAGTTGGGAGAGGCAAATTAAAGCGGTCTTGAAAGGGGGATTCTTGGAATTTAGTCCAACAAATGGCTACAACACGACATGGTACTCCACTCATATCTGTAGCTTGCCACGGTGGGTGAGTGGATAGCGTGTCGGTCTACTAACCCCAAGATTGCACGTTCGCTCCTGGCCGTGATCAGTGATTTTTGAAAGACGGCAAAAATACGACACGCATGTTATACGTTGTTGGCATGTTAAAGAATCCATTTGAATTCAGTAGGCCGTGTTCATAATGGCAAAATTAATCTCGGGATTTTCCGCCAAAACACAAAGTTCCTCATTTCTCTACTAGAAAGCGCTATAGTGTTCAAGGAGCTTAGATATCTAACCGCCTTGACTTTCATAGTGATTCAAGGAACAACGAAATTCGACATGCAAGCCACCCTCTGGGTGTCAAATTACAAAGCTTGCACCCTGCACCGAAGCCATACGATATTAAATTTTACTCATGTCTGTTTGTAATAATAATAATAATAATAATATCGTATGGCCTCGGATGTCGGGTGCAAGCTCTGTGATTGACACCCAGAGGGCAGCTTACATGGCGAATTTCCTCGTTCCTTGGAACGCTATGAAAGTCAAGGAGGTTAGATATCTAAGCTCCTTGACACTACAGCGCTTTCTAGTAGAGAAAGGAGGAACTTTGTGTTTGCGGAAAATCCCGAGAGTAATTTTGCCATTATGAACACGGCCTACTGAATTCAAATGGGTTCTTTAACATGCCAACAACGTATGGCATGCGTGTCGTAATTTTTGTCACCTTAAAAAAATACTCACCACGGCCAGGAGCAAACCATCAAGCTTGGGATTGGTAGTCCGACACGTTAACCACTCACCCACCCTGACAAGCATATCTGTTTGTGATTTATTCACTGCACTTCACATTTATATGGCTTCTGTTTCGCCTACGCAAAACGATCAAATAACTGTAGACCTCCTCGAGATGTAGTGGCTAGTATTCTTGGGTATAATCCCTGAGATCCGGGTTTGGTTCCCTGCTCCGTCAAGAAATTAAATTCTAATCTGAGGGTTGGAACGGAGCGCAATCATCCTCGTGAGGCAATACTGAGATGAGCTGGGTACGAATCCCACCTCAGCCATCCTGTAAGTGGTTTTCCTTGGTTTCCTTACTTCTCCAAATGCTGGAAGGGTTCTTAAATGAAGGCCACGGCCGCCTCATTCACAATGTTCACCTGAATTATAAATACACACATTAATACAACCATCACATTATCACACGTTATCAGACAAGATATGACACGCATCCAAGTACACGGGGCTATTTGACCACAATGGCCAATCCCCTAAAACTAAATATAACCTCTAAGGTATTTGGCATGTGGAGAAAACTTTCTGTAGATTTTATGTAGCTGCCCTGCCAGAGAGTACTTATGTACTTTCACTTTATCTGGTCCATCAAACACGATGCAATTACTCTATCATAAACCCTTCAGTTGATCTACTTCCTGCTTTCAGAGTTCACGATCTCCAGCCAGATAGATTACAACACAAATCCAATCACGGGAATATAAAGCTGTGAGAAAGTACGCCCGCCCTTTCATGCGGAAATCGATTATGAGACAGGACTTCATGAACTCCCTTTTTGATCATACTGGATACTCTGAATAGTTGAGCTTGCCTTGCATTACCGAGAATCTTCATTCCGTCAACATGCGGGGAAACGAAAGACAAAATTAGGATGTTCCTATACAGGGGTGGTTCGTTATTAAGGGCCAAAAGGGCGCCGCCCTCTCAGGGCCGATAGGCTGTATTACAAACAATTTGTTTAATTATTGTCTTAAAGTTTACTATATTTACAGATGCAGATATTCGCCGCTCTCCATGCTTGCCTGTCCTGAGCTAATCGTTCCATTTCTACATAGCGACCACACTCTATATCCGAGGCAATCTGTCTCAAATATTCTAACCTTGGTCTACCCCTACAGTTCTTATCCTCGACCCTTCCTTCTATAACTAAGTTTGCAATTCCTGAGTGTCTTAGTAGGTGTCTTACCAACCTATCTCTTCTCTTCATTAGCAGTCACCAGAAACATCTCTCCTCTCCCACTCGTCTTAATACCTCCTCATTCGTAACCCTATCTACCCATCTGATATTCATCATTCTCCTGTAATACCACATTTCAAACGCTTCAATTCTCCTATTTTCTGCTGCTCCAACAGTCCAAGTTTCAGACTGGCTGCGTGGCTCAGCGGTAACGTTCTCGCCTGCTGTTTCCATGGTTGTAGGATCAAATCCTGGCGCAGTCAGCTGACATTTGAGGGTGCCTAAATACGAGGGGCCATGTCAGTAGATTTACTGCCACGTTAAAGATCCCCTTTGGGGCAAAATTCTGGCACCCCAGCATCTCTAAAAGACACGGTAGTTAAAAGGGGACGTAAAACTAATATTATTATTATTATTGGTCCAAGTTTCACTTCCAAAGAGCGCCACGCTCCAGGCAAAGGCTACCAAAAATGACTTCTTAATACCTAAATGAATGAATGAATTAATTAATTTATGTATTTATTTATTTATTTATTTATTTATTTGTTTACTTATTTATTTATTAATTTATTTATTTATTTATCTGCACCTTCATTGAAGAATATATTGGTTTCTTTTTCAGTGTTTAAGATTTCCTTTTCCCTTGGTTTGCTTTGCTTATGTCACATCTTGTTGAACGTATCGCTACATGAACTGTGGCGCAGATAGGACGAGGGGACAATATTTTGGCGAGGAATCCTGTCGGGACCGCAGCCAGACATATAAACAAGGTTGTGGTTTGGAGTCTGCGGTGCGCTGGATCGAGTGCAACAGAATGAGGATATTATGAACAAGATCTCCTTGTTTTCATTGGCTTAATTTGGCTCGGTTGAACACAGTTCTAGATATATAGGTTCATAACTTCTATTGTTGTCAGGCTTTTTGCAAAGTTTAGAAATTAACACATTCAAAAAGTTTGTTGAAATCCACGAAATAGTGGTAGTTTATTAAACAATTGAGATGTTAGAAGTCATTTCTGGTAGAATGGCCTTATTAGAATCGTTGTGAAATTATCTTTAATTGGTTAATATGAATACGGAGCTCAATAATCTTGGGTCGTTAATATTAATAAACTCATTCAAATATTTCGTAAAAATGGAATAAATATATCAGTAATACACTTACAAATTATCCCCTTTACAACATTAAATTCTAATTAATATGTCCTGTTATATAGACCTTCCTATAAATGACCCTAATCAATTTGGGGGATGAAATACCACCACAGATGTTTTAATCCGTCCTAACATACATGTGAGATTCACATTCGCGATGTTTCCTCGTTAGTGTGTCAGAGATGAAGTTGTTGTTGCTTCATTTATAGGCTAAGGACATCTTATAGGTTTCGATCCCCTCAGAGGTAAAGAGTTGGCCCATGCGTTCATGGGTTCAATCCCTGCCAAAATATTATGGTTTTCCAAGGGGAGAATTTCGACGGTATAGTGTGTAATTACTTGTCAATATTGAAAGTTGAATTTAGAATACAGTAGGGTTAAATCTGATATTTAGTGTACAGAGTGGAAAGTAACAAACCTAGTGGTACAACCCGTGGTGTATGCTTATCCCAATTACCTTTATCTACAAGGCCCGCTGTTCAGTTCCCAGAAATTTGAAATCTAGCGTGAAGGATAACTAAAATGAGGCGTAATTGAGTAAATGTTTTATGTGAGATGTAGCGCCCCATTGCTTAAAACCACGACAATGCAACTGAGGGTGTCATCGCGCTGTCTGCATTTCTCCATGATCCCTAGGTTGTCACCTGGGTGGCAGTGATCCTTGAATAAGCACGGACTTTAGGGTCAGTTCTTTTTTAATAAACCTAGTGATTTTGTTATTATTCCGATACTTCTCATCACTTTAATATTTGAGTTAAACACTTACCGCCAAAAGCTTGGCTGAACGCTGCGACAAGCAGCACGGTAACACAGAACACCTGTGGACAAAACAAATAACAAATTTGTGACAGTCCTTTTTCATGGAGCTCAGAACAAGGTAGGTTAAATTAAATCAGAATTTTATTCGATTGCAGAACTGAAAGAAGAGAAAATATCAGAGATTTGTTAGGATTTACATAGTGTTCATATCTACACGAGCAGTGTCTATCACTGAGAATATTGAATTTGTTTGTGTTAATAATAATTCATTTTAGGGGCTTGGGACATCAAGGTGATCAGCCCCGTGTAGTTGGGTATGTATTGGACATGTTGGATAACCTGCATTCCTTTAATGACATAATCCAAATAATCAACAAGTATATTGAATCTATCAGCATGTCAAATTGATATTCCAGCCTTTCTCGCTACAGTCGTGAACAATGATGTACTTTTTTGTGGTCCTCCATTTCTGCTGTTCTAGGCCAGGATTCGAACCTTGGATCTACTACGGCCAGCTACTCAGTCTCGGCAGGAGCGTGCCTTATACCACTCAGCTACACTGGTGACTAATCATTTTTCTTTCATGTACAATACATCCCTCTCGACCATCTCATGGCGTTGTGACTAGATTTCTTGAATGTCACCCCTCAAGTCCAGGTTCAAATCCCGAGTCTGCCAACAAACTTAATTCTGGTTTGAGGTCTGGAACGAGGAAATACTCAGCCTCGTGAGGTGGAACTGAGAAGAGATGAGTTCGATTCCCAACTAAGCCATACTAGAATTAATGGTTTTACGAAGTTTTCCACTTCAACTCTGGACAATTCCCTGGATTCATTCATTCATTAAGGAGCAAATAACCTCGTAGTTCCGCGCCTTAAAATTGCAATAACTAACTAATGCCATTACGCAAGGAGATGGCAGTTCAACACGCTGTGACGGGGCAAGGGGGGTCTTGGAGTGCGCATGCCTATTCCAAACTTAAATATATCGGCTGGCAGTCACGCAGTCAGTTGCTGCTACTTCCTGCAAGATAATTGGTTATCGGGCTTCACATGTGTGTGTATTGGTACCTTTCTTCATACTGTCGATATTCTTACAAGCCTTTGTGTTTACTTTTAACAGTGTGGCGGTATCATGTACAGTAATGGAAACACTGACCAACTTAATGTTTTTGGAATGCGCGTTGCGCAGTGAGCGGGAAGACAACTTCAGTTCCAACCCGACTGCCATCTCTTGGCGAGATATCAGTAACTTATTCATTCATTTACTTAACTTGAAAATGGGGGTAATTCCTCGGTTGCAAATTGTACAATTACAGAAAATTACCAACGATATTATCAAACACACTTAATGTACACAAGTTGCGTTTAAAAACTATAGTAATAATAATAATAATAATATCTTATGGCCTCGGATGCCGGGTGCAAGGTTCGTAATTTGACACCCAGAGGGTAGCTTGCATGTCGAATTTTACCGCTCCTTGAAGCTCTATGAAAGTCAAGGAGGTTAGATATCTAAGCTCCTTGACACTATAGCGCTTTCTAGTGGAGAAATGAGGAACATTGAGAAGGCGGAAAATCCCGAGATTAATTTTGCCATTATGAACACGGCCTACTGAATTCAAATGGGTTCTTTAACATGCCAATATCGTATGACATGCGTGCCGTGATTTTTGACGCATTTCAAGAATCACTTACCACGGCCAGGAGCGAACCTGCAAGCTTGGGGTTGGTAGACTGACACGATAACTATAGTAATAATAATTGCTATTCTAATTACATCGAGGCATTTACACAACATTTCAGTCTTTTCTTAAACACATCAATATGTTTGTAGAAAGACCCTAAGACTGTGGTAGGTAATGAGTTCCAATTATCAACACCACGATGAATTAAAGAATATTTCCCATAATTTGTACTATGCGGTCGGCCCGTAACTTTGAGCGGATGATCTGCCCTGCTCAGGTAGGTGGGATTTCTCAAACATTTGCTTGATCTTCCCCATGCTGGCCTATTAGGTTAAGTGTTAAACATAGCGTATAGTCTGGATTTCGTCTTTCTATCTTCCAGAGATTCCCACCCTAGTTTTTCTATAATTCTAGTAACACTACTTCTAGGATTAGTACTATCTCCAGCTCATTGATGAGCCCTACCTGATATGGGTCCCAAACCGTTGTGCCATATTCCAAGATTGGTCTCACCAGGGTCAAATATCCTAATTCTTTTCCTCGTTCCTTACTTAAGGCAACAGTCATACTCTCAATTTCAAATGCACACACTACTACAAACAGTATAATAACACAGCTTATCAGACAAATGCGAACTTTTGTGTTGGCGGAAAATCCCGAGAGTAATTTTGCCATTATGAACACGGTCTACTGAATTCAAATGGGTTCAACATGCCAACATCGTATGACATGCATGTCGTGATTTTTGTATTTTAATTGGGGAGAGTATTAGGATAGGAGGGGGACGTGGCTTTAATTTAGGTACTATTCCAGCATTTTCCTGGATTATAACAGGGAAACCTTGGTTGAGGTGGAAATCGAACCCACTTCTGCATAGCTTTGCCTCACGAGGATGAGTGAACTACATTCCATCCCTTTGACCATAATTATATTTCTTGGTCGAGCCGGGAAACGAACCAGGACTTTCACGATGGGAACCAAGAATCTTAGCCATTTAACATAAAACAAAAACCAAATACAAAAATCATAAATGATAGAACATGAAGCCAAATTCAAAAAACAAGAACATAAAATATACAACATAAAACATAAAACCAAATACAAGTAACAAGAACATAAAACAGAAATTTTAAAAAAACATAGAACAGAAAAACAGAAACAAAAAGCGAGAAAACAAAAACCAAAACCAAAAAACATAAAACTAAACATAAAACTTAAAACTAAACAAAACAGAGAACCAAAACAAAAAATCAAAGAACCACAAAAAGCAGTAAAAGAAAGGAAAACACTATTCCTATCTCTTTGGTGACTCCATAGCTCCGGGCACTAGAGGGATCTAAGACGTGCTAGCGGACCTGAAAGCTTTAGCCAATAAGCACTACAATGCGCTTCATAGATGGGACATAGCAAGTAGTTGCTATCCCACAAGGGGTCCACACGAGATGTACCAACGTCTATCACTATATCTGGGCGAAACACCAGCAGATACAACATAATACTTAGACACATTTGCTACATGAGACATCTTAAAAATTGTCCTCGAATAAGTATCATAAGTCAGTTTTCCTACCCCCTGTGAATTGAACACCAGTGTTGTTGCTAATTTGTGTGAAGGTAGTTGTGTAAGCAGTTAATGCATGTTTGAGTTATCCTGTTTTTTTTTATTAATTCCTTATGACGGTAAAGCAATTAACTCCCAGTTTAACGTTGCATACTTACGACCCCGTATCGTTTATTCCTGTTCAGATTACGTCATAAATTCTTCAAGCTCATTCATCAGTAATAGTGTGGATACCTGACCCACATCTCATATAGGAAGATCATAATTGTTGTTGTTATTGATTCATTTAAAGGTTTATGGCTTCGAGGTCATTCAGCCCCGTGTAATTGGAGTGTGTGTATCTATAGCATTTGTCTGATAAGCTGTGTTATTATACTGTTTGTAGTAGTGTGTGCATTTGAAATTGAGAGTATGACTGTTGCCTTAAGTAAGGAACGAGGAAAAGAATTAGGATATTTGACCCTGGTGAGACCAATCTTGGAATATGGCACAACGGTTTGGGACCCATATCAGGTAGGGCTCATCAATGAGCTGGAGATAGTACTAATCCTAGAAGTAGTGTTACTAGAATTATAGAAAAACTAGGGTGGGAATCTCTGGAAGATAGAAAGACGAAATCCAGACTATACGCTATGTTTAACACTTAACCTAATAGGCCAGCATGGGGAAGATCAAGCAAATGTTTGAGAAATCCCACCTACCTGAGCAGGGCAGATCATCCGCTCAAAGTTACGGGCCGACCGCATAGTACAAATTATGGGAAATATTCTTTAATTCATCGTGGTGTTGATAATTGGAACTCATTACCTACCACAGTCTTAGGGTCTTTCTACAAACATATTGATGTGTTTAAGAAAAGACTGAAATGTTGTGTAAATGCCTCGATGTAATTAGAATAGCAATTATTATTACTATAGTTATCGTGTCAGTCTACCAACCCCAAGCTTGCAGGTTCGCTCCTGGCCGTGGTAAGTGATTCTTGAAATGCGTCAAAAATCACGGTCTACTGTCTTAGTTCTTAGTTCCTCATTTCTCTACTAGAAAGCGCTATAGTGTCAAGGAGCTTAGATATCTAACCTCCTAGACTTTCATTGCGCTCCAAAGAATAACAAACATTTGACATGAAAGCTGCCCTCTGGGCGTCAAAATAACAAAGCTTGCACTGGGCACCCGAGGCCATACGATATTATTATAATTAAAATACACATACTAATGCAGCCATAACAGTGGCACAGGTTATGAGTCGGATTCCAAGTAGCCTACAAGGGACTACTTGACAACACGATGACGTAAAGCCCCTAAATGAACTAGTAGGTAATCAGCGCCAGTTGTGAGGTTTGAACACAATCGTCTCCAGATTCTGGATGTAGCTATCACCACTGCACTGAGCTGACCCTTATGACGTACTGCATAATATCATGTGTTTTGTATGTGTGTGCTTGTATGGCTCCAACACTCAGAATTTGAGTCACCCTAGGGTGCAGGACATGTGGGTGTGAAATCCCTGGCTGTTAATACTTCTTGCTGCAGCTCAAATTCATGAGATGAACATTTCTTCCTTCACTAAAGCTATGCGTGACAAAAGTCTGCATCGCATGATTTCTCGTGACTTTTCCACAATGGCAAGGGTGTGAAACCAGGGGAAAGTAGGTCAAATTAAGTTCACATAAAGACTTGCGGTTAATTGCATCATTTAATGGCTTGGGACATATTTGTTCTCAATCCCTTATACTCGTATATGTATGGAGTTTGTACAGACAATCTATGCCATTGTGATGTGATGTTCGTAATGTCTAAGCGTAAGGAAGAAGCCTAACGACTTCACCCGAACTGTTTACTGGAGTGAGTGTGGGAAAACATGGTCATGGTAGTTGCTGACAGCATTGGTATCCAAACATCTGATATCCGAACACCAGTTACCCGTGAGAAGTACCTTAATGCAGGCAAAATAATGAAAAGACGTCATTTTCTGCAAAGTAACACACTAAATTATTCGAAATATTTGACTTAGAAGTATTAAATGTTAATTTAGAAGATTATCATCATAGAGTCGCTCCATGTTGTAGTGGGTAGCATGCCTAGCTGCCACCCTGGAGGTCCGCGGTTCTATTCCCGGATCTGCCACGAAATTTTAAAGTGGTATGAGGACTGGAAAGGGGTTTACTCAGCCTCGGGTGGTCCAAGTGAGTAGAGGGGGTTCGATTCCCACCTCAGCCATCCTCGAAGTGGTTTTCCGTGGTTTCCCACTGTCAGGCCACGGCCGCCTCCTTCCCTCTTCCTTGTCTATCCCTCCCATTCTTCCCCATCCCTCATAAGGCCCCTGTTCGCTTTGCAGGTGAGGCCGCCTGGGCGAGGTGCTAGTCATGCCTTCCCTGTTGTATACCCGGACCCAATGTCTGAAGCTCAGCCTGTAGAGGCGGTAAAGGTGGGATCCCTCGCTGAGTCCATGGGAAAAGCATACCCGGAGGGTCAACTGACTAAGAAATAAAAATCATCATGAAAATAAAACTTCAAAATTTTGACAACCAATGCATCAAAACTAAATATTTTTGGAATTTGAATTCTGACCTGAAGGCTAACTAAAATGAGTGTTGGTTGGTTGGTTGGTTGGTTCTTAAGTTTAGGGGCTGTGACAACGCGGTCATGTAGCCCCGTGTACTTTGGGTGTGTGTAGAATCTGTCTGATAACCGGTGTTACTTGTGATGACTCAATTAGTGTGTGCTATCTTTTCTTTAATTCGAGTAAGGACTGCAGACTTTTGAATTTTTCAAATAGTTCCTACTTTTGCCGCCAAACGCCACTGTCATCGACTACTAGTTCATAACTTAGCTACCAGACGTCACAGCACAGCAGTCCGCTCTTGGTAACGAACGTAGAAACCTAAGAGCGTTTTTTACATTATTAACCTATACAATTTAGCTTCACACAGGTGTAATTACTGGAAGGTTCTTTAACATGCCATAAATCTATGACATGGGACCGCCGGCTTTACATCCTCTCCGAAAGAAGGCATACTGAGGAAAATTTAACGCTCTTAAAATTCCGACGACTTAGGCCGGATTTGAACCCGCGATCTTGGGCATAGAAGCTCAGCATGCTACCGACTACGCCACCGAAGCCGCCTAAAAATGAGTGTAATTCAGTAAATGTTTGATATGAAAAGGAGTGCCCAATTGCTTGAAACCATGGCAACGCGACTGAGAGTGTGGATTCCAGCTATCAGTAAGGAAGGAGAAGGCCCAAGATGTTGAAAATGTTGATGAGGACTCTGAGTGCCTTTTTGAAAGGCAAATATATGCATGTGTTAATTATAATAACATCCAACTTAAACATTCCTTCCTGAAAATTGTCTCTTTTAGATGCATATCATCATTTATGTCTGAAACCATAATTTTCAAGGTTCTGAAACATTTACAACATTTTAATAATTCTTGAGTAATTAAGCTGAATATGCAAACATATCAAAATATTTAAAAATCTGGAGAATTAGTATATGATTACCATAATCCTTTTCTTGCTACATTCACCCTCACTTTTGTTTAAAAAATACAGTATATCGAGTTTGCTCCGACCTGAATGAACATAATTGGTTTTCAGTTGGTCAACACAAGTGTGCCCGATAGATTGGGCGGGAAGTAACAGTTATTTTATCTCCCTACCACCGGAAAGGAATGTTACATGAATTATTTATACTCTCATTAATACACTTCTCTAACAAATTGGGGTGGGGGGAGGTGGAAGTTAATTGGATGTTATGTTTCGTTCGTCAAGTAAGCATCATCAGATCCAAATGTACAAGACAAAATTGCTCTAAAAACACTACCAAATGTCACAACGAACGGTCACAGCCCTACAACAACAACAACAACAACAACTCGCTAAAGGCTCCGCTAGGGCTGCTGTGAAATACTAAAGTATTAAGGCCCCAAAAATAACTTTCATAAAATGATTATAATATTGTTAATAACTACAAGGTTGAAAGATTGGCAAATCACAATCTCACAATTTGTTTGAGAAATGCGTAAATAATTGTAAAAATAATTCATTAACATTTCCTTCCGGTGGTAGTGTGATGAAACATGTTTTCCCACCCAATCTAATAGGCCACACTTGTGTTAATAATAATAATAATAATATCGTATGGCCTCGGGTGCCCGGTCCAAGCTTTGTTAATTGACGCCCAGAGGGCAGCTTGCATGTCGAATTTTATTGTTCATTGAAGCGCTATGGAAGTCAAGGAGGTTAGATATCTAAGCTCCTTGACACTATAGCGCATTCTAGTAGAGAAATGAGGAACTTTGTGTTGGCGGAAAATCCCGAGATTAATTTTGCCATTATGAACACAGCCTACTGAATTCAAATGGGTTCTTTAACATGCCAACATCGTATGACATGCGTATCGTGATTTTTGTCGCCTTTCAAAAATCACTTACCATGGCTAGGAGCGAACCTGCAAGCTTGGGGATGGCAGTCCGACACGGTAACCACTCACCGACCGTGGCAAGCTTGTGTTGACCGACTGAAACGCAATGCCGTTGATTGCTTATAATGGCAACACTGAAAAATGTATTCTTACATTTTAATGTTCCGATCTACCAATTTTATATATTAGAGGTACAGTTAAATCTAAAGAGCATACTGTAAGTCCTGTTGTCCGCCTCGTGGCGTAGTGCCTAGCATTTTTTGCTGTCATCCCTGAGGTTAGGTCTGGATAATATTTCCTACTCTGTCAAGAAATATAAGGGTTCAAACCCGGCCGAAGCCGTCGGATATTTTAAGAGCATTAAAAATTCCTCAGTATGCCTTCCTTCGGAGGGGAAGTAAAGCCGGCGGTCCCATGTCATAGATTTATGGCATGTTAAAGAACCTTCCACTAATTACACCTGTGTGTAGCTAAATTGGATAGGTAATAATAATAATAATAATAATAATTATTATTATTATTATTATATCGTATGGCCTCGGGTACCGGGTGCATGGTTTGTAATTTGACACCCAGAGGGTAGCTTGCATGTCGAATTTCGTTGTTCCTTGAATCACTATGAAAGTCAAGGAGGTTAGATATCTAATTTCCTTGAACACTATAACGCTTTCTAGTAGAAAAATGAGGAACTTTGTGTTGGTGGAAACTCCCGAGATTATTTTGCCATTATGAACACGGCCTACTGAATTCAAATGGGTTATTTGACATACCAACATCGTATGACATGCGTGTCGTATTTTTGCCGCCTTTCAATAATCACTTACATTGGCCAGGAGCGAACCTGCAATCTTGGGGTTAGTAGACCGACACGCTATCCACTCATCCACCGTGGCAAGCTATGGATAGGTTAAGAATGTAAACAACGCTCTTAGGTTTCTACGGTTGTTGCCAAGAGCCGACTGCGGTGGCGTCTGGTAGGTAAGTTCTGAACTTGGCCTAGTAATCGTTGACGGTGGCGCTTCGGGGCAAAAGTAGAAACTATTTGAAAAATTCTAAGTTGCAGTACTTAAATTTAAAAAAAAATCAGATAACACACACTAATACAGTCATCACAATTAACACCGGTTATCAGACAGATTCTACACACACCCAAAGTACACGGGGCTCCATGACCGCGTTGTCGCAGCCCCTAAAGTTAAGGGTTACATCCAAGAAATCGCGCCAAAGTTACGGCACTTCTTTTCCAGAGAATATCAAGGAACACACCAACCAACCAACCAACCAACCAACCAACCAAGAAATATAAATTCTGTTCTGATGGCTGGACCGAGGTACACTCAGCCTCGAGAAGCAAACGTGAGAAGAGGTGGGTTCGGTTCCTACCTCAACCATCCTGGAAGTGGTTTTCCGTGGTTTCCCACTTCTAGTCCAGGCAAATGCCACCTCCTTCCCAAACCTCAGTTAAACTACAAATACACACCATAGTACAGACATCACAATGTTATGTGGTGTATGGACAACACTCTTGGCCCTTACCTCTTAGGTCCCAGCTCCGTCAGGGATCTTAGAACTAACGTGAGCGATCTTAGAGACCAATATCTAGTATGCTAAGGGCATGGCCACAGTGCCGCATGAATGCAATGATGATCAAATAGATTTTCAATTATGAGATTAAGGTGATTGCCACGGTGGGTATTCACGGTGGGTGTCAGACTATCAACCCCACGCTTGCAGGTTCGCTCCTGGCCATGGTAAGTGATTTTTGAAATGCGACAAAAATCACGACACGCATGTCATACGTAGTTGGCATGTTAAAGAACCCATTTGAATTCAGTAGGCTGTGTTCATAATGGCAAAATTAATCTCGGGATTTTCCGCCAGCACAAAGTTCTTCCTTTCTCTACTAGAAAGCGCTATTGTGTCAAGGAGCTTAGATATCTAACCTCCTTGAGTTTATAGCGCTCCAAGGAACAACAAAATTCGACATGCAAACTGCCATCGGGGCGTCAAATAACACATAGAATTTGAATATCATGACCCGTTAAGGAATCGAATTCCCCCAACCTTAGTCTTTAGCTACCAACGCTCTTCCAATTAAGTTAACGCAACACGCCTATAAACTCTCAAAGCAACAAGGCATAATCAAATGAGCTAGCATTTACAAACAATTCTACTCTCCATTATTTTTGCCTGAGGCTTGTAGTCTGTTTACTGCGGAGCCATCTATGAAGCACTACAGGATGCACGGATCGACTTTCTCGTATGTACCGACTCTTTGAGTTCGTTGCAGTCAATTGCTACATGTTACCCGCAACACCCCCTAGTGCAGCGAATCCACGACCTACTAGCCGGGCTGTGCCACGCTGACACTCGAATCACCTTTCTGTGGCTTCCAAGCCACATGGGAATTGTGGGAAATGAGTTAGCAGATCAAGCTGCAAAAGAGGCGGTATCACTACCAACTCGACCAATGGAGGTACCCGCTAGAGATATTCGCTCTCAGGTACGCCTACAAGTTTTAGCTTTTTGGGAGAGTCAGTGGCTAGCTGATCCACTACCCAGTAAACTGAGAGCGATCAAGGGAACTACTCGCTTGTGGCGGAGCTCTTTCCGGTCTCGGAGAGAGTCCGTCATTTTGTGTAGGATAAGGATAGGTCATACAAGATCCACCCACTCGTACCTAATGAGAAGGGAAGACCCCCCACTTTGTACCTGTGGAGCCGTGTTCACCGTGGCCCACATTTTAACCGAGTGTGTGGATCTTGCTGTCTTACGAAGAAACCTTGGTTTGCAGATGACACTCAAACTTATATTAACCGATGATGCGGTGGCTGCTGATCGCGTTATCCGCTTTATAAGTGAGAGTGGGTTAGGGCCAGCAATCCAAATTCTCCAGTTAACTTTGACTCAACGACTTGCACGTTTTTGAATGATAATGTTTTGTTTTTCCGTAATTTTTGTTTATTTTTATAATTTTTATTTTTATTTAATATTTTTGTTTTGTTTTATTACTTTTTGGTCTTTTTAAATTTAGGTGTCCACCTCAAAATTTTAAATTCATTTCCAAATTTGTATTCTTTAATCTGTGTTAAGAGGGGCAGATGACCTCGTAGTTCCGCCCCTTAAAACAACAATAACTAACTCCATTATTTTTGGGACGCTTCAGTTATAAGGCCCGTATATTTATGTGAGTGTAAACAGTCTGATGCCCACACGTGTGGTTCAGAGACAGAGCATGAGATTGTACAACTGAGTGATGCGTCTGCTGCTGATTCGAGTCCTGCCTCGGCCATGAGTTTTTGTGTACTCTTTAGGAATGTGTCTAATTTATAATTTAATTGATTTCATCATTTCTCGTATCAACGGAAAATATATAAAATCATTTGCTAACTAAAATCTATTAGCCAGCATCAAAATGTAGAGTCGTGTCGAGCTAAGACTTCAGAGAAGAGTTTATGTGTTGGAGTTTCATTGTTCACCTCGGCTTTTCTGCGACCTGCCATCCGAGTGCCTTTTAAGCTTAAAAAAAAAGTCAACCCTGACACTATACAGCCCATGACGGGCTAAGGCCGACCAAGCGACCGCTGCCCAGCCATTCGGCCTGCAGATATTGGAGTGACGCGTGATCAGCGCGTCGGGTCCCCTCGGCCGTTAATCTTGGTTTTCGTGATCGGGGCGCTGTCTCACTGTCAGACAGCTACTCAATTGTCCTCACGAGGCTGAGTGCACCCCGTTCCAACCCTCACGTCAGTTTTAAAAGCCCTGACGGAGCCGGGGATCGAACCCGGGGCCTCCGGGTGAGAGGCAGGCGCGCTACCCCAACACCACGGGGCTGTCCTTTTAAGCTTACGCTGAGTTAATAGTTAACGATACCGGCCGAAGCTGGGGCGGGTTGCTAGTTAATGAATTGATTTCTCGTGGAAGAGCGTGTATTGTAAATATCTTTTATATTTTGAAACAAATATGTACATAGAATTTTAAATTTACTAAATAATATATTGACGTACGGTATTTTAACATTATTCAACATATACAGCATCTAAGAAATTTATTTCAAAAGTAATTCACACTTTTTCGTAGTATTTTTAAAATTACGCTAGTTTTAAATATTAATTTTATTATATTTCTTCCTTTTTTCTTTTCTTTTTTTTTCTTTTTGTCTTGTTACCTTGGTTTGGTTGGTTCCTTAGTTTAGGGGCAGCGGTCATGTAGCCCCGTGTACTTTGGGTGTGTGTAGAATCTGTCTGATAACCGGTGTTAATTGTGATGACTGTATTAGTGTGTGTTATCTGATTTTTTTTTTATTTAAGTACTGCAACTTAGAATTTTTCAAATAGTACCTACTTTTGCCGCCAAGCGCCACCGTCAACGACTACTAGGCCAAGTTCAGAACTTAGCTACTAGACGCCACCACAGTCGGCTCTTGGCAACGAACGTAGAAACCTAAGAGCGTTGTTTACATTCTTAACCTATCCAATTTAGCTTCACACAGGTGTAATTAGTGGAAGGTTCCTTAACATGCCATAAATCTATGACATGGGACCGCCGGCTTTACTTCCCCACCGAAGGAAGGCATACTGAGGGATTTTTCCTTGTTACCTTACTACTCCAAGTTCGCAAATGTTAACTTTGCATGTTTATATGTATGTTTCCCGCTTACCTTCATGGTGTTGCTGGCTGCAGCTGACTGATGCTTGTCGCCTGCCAGTCTGTGTATTTATAGCCAGAGCGCTGAGGTGAAGGTGTGTTTCGGTAAGATCACACGGGAAGAGTGGGGAGGGACGGAGGATTCTCTTTCTCAATGAAATGAAAAGTGAACGTTACTCCGTGACTTGTGACTACTGTGGTCTGGCCAGGTCCTGCCTGTCAGACAGTCGCGTGTTGGGAACCCAGGAGGGAGTCAGTGTTCAGCAAACAAGTCTGCAGTGTCTGCATGTGGGCATATGTTCGACACTCTTTCAGGCAGAAGTCAATACTGGACACCGTACCTTAATACACTATTAAGCGTGCTAAAACTATACTGAAGAAACTTCGTGAATCAGAAATAGGAATACTCCCCATTTTCTTCATTATCTTAATTGTAAAATATCCTTTAAAATTACGTCGTATTACAGGAAAAATTCTTCATCATGAGACTAAACGTTATTTGTTCGTTAAAGCGTTCTTGGCCAGAAACACCAGACATTATCTTCTTATGTTCTTTTATCTAGCGAAATACCTGGAAATATTAGTTTTGTTTATTTTGCCCGGCAAAATCCCAAAATGCTATCATCTACAATATAGATACTAGTGTATGTAACTGTTTTACGCAAAAACTACCTAACCGTTTAAGCTGCAATTTTCCATGAACATAAGTTTTATACCCAGATCAATTGTAGGACTATTGTCATTTTGAAATATAACTTACTATATTCTTCCGATTATCATCATTTTTGAACTTGGGCAGTTTCAAATAAACAAAATATCGTGGTTTTTGCAGAAAGACCAGGCACATCTCCTTTTATACTCCACATTGTGAGAAACTATTTTACAAATTGAGCTTAAATAACATAGTGATTCGTGTTTTCATGTATACTTTATTTTATATTTTTATGGGGATCATTGGGGTTTCAATTACGGCAGTTGAGATGTCATGTGTTCCTTATTTGTAATTTTAGACGGTAGTGTTTTATTAAGGAATGTGAGTTATTTTCCTTTGATAATGTAAATCAGTCAAGACCTTTAATCTCGCAAGAGGTTCTAATTTGTTGTATGAATGTTATTCGATCTGATATTCGCGATATATTGCATTTGTTAGTTAGTTGTACTGTGTATGTTGAAGACACTATGAGTCACCATGTTTTATCACCAATTCTAGCAAATGGCAGTGAAGCAATTACCACGGTGCAGCAGCTTTTAGTGTTTGCTTATTCAGTTGTGGATTATGCAGCGGCATTGCGAATTAAGAAGCAGAAACCACTCAGTGCTAAAGGGGCGAAGACGCAGCGGCAGCGGTAAGGTCACACGGTGTACTGTGTTTGATTCCCGGCTAATGATAGTACAGTTTGGAGTTGAGATGACACATCCGTTGGCTCGGACTTCACGTAAGGAAGGTGTTCCGTGGATTAAAAACGGGAGATTAACGATCACATAAATGTTCACGATTTCACTCTGTGCTATGCTATAGTTGATCGTTGAAGTTAATCGTTAGTGATGACGAATGAAATAGTACTTTTACACGTCAAACACTACTGTACATTTTAAAAATCTGTACTTTGATTATAATTAAGAGGAAACGAAGTTTTTTACTTCGATCATGTTCGAGGAAGTCGAAAATGCAAATCTGCCAAATTGAGCTACAGGTATTCTTTATTATGCTAGAGAGAACATTCTGCTATTGTTTATAAGATACTCCGTGTTGCTGGTTATTTCACTTAAGTGCTCGTCACTCATTGATTACGTCTTTATAGTTTATAATCCTCCCATTATGTTATTCCAAAATGCTTTATTTGACTGGTATTTCAGCTTTGTTTATTGTGTGTCATTGATGTTGTTTTCCTTGAATCGGATATACCTTCTTGATTTACAACTGTTGTGATTATTATTTGTCTCGATGACTAACTTCGTTCTCTCTCCACTTCATCATTTCACGAAACCATATTGAATCACTACTGATTGTGTTAATAATATGTATTTCAGGGCCGCTGGTTAAGTTATTTAATTGATAACATGGTATTAATATAACTACAATAGGAATATGTGATTATATGGATGTTATTGGCCGGCAAGTACCAAAGGTCGTTCGAAGAACTCGTATTTCAGCTAGTGTCCTATTTATGTATTTATTTATTCATTTATTTATTTATTTATTTATTTATTTACTTATTTATTTATTTATTTATTTATTTATTTATTTATTTATTTATTTATTTATTTATTTATTTATTTATTTATTTATTAGCACTGTAACGTGTGCCATCTAGTATCTGGAGTAATATCTTAAATAATTTTAAAGCATTCAAAATGACATAATTGGTGGTTCTGTCGACGACACTATAATAGAAACTGAGGTATTCTTCAACGCACTTTGGTGTTGAACGAGTAGTAAATAAAATCGTACACTGTTCAATATTTGGTACAGTTGGTTGAAATTACATATTTATAACGTTACTGACATTTTAGAGGAACACAGTGCCTTTCAGCTACTTAGACAATTCTTAAAAGCCTTTGAATAAGATAATATCTAAATATTTGAGGCTTCGCTTAAAATATTTGTAAATTTCTGTAAAATAGACAATTCTTTGTGATATTATTGATTCAATTAGGGTCTTGAGACATTCTTCCTCATCAGTTACATGTACGTACTAGAGGGTATATTACTTGTCTGATAACCTGTGTTATTGTGATGACTGTATCAGTATGTGTGTGACTGTGGTTATTACGGTCTAGGATTGGAGGAGGTGCCTCATAACTTGAAAGATATACTCTACTGGAAATTATCTGGGGGGAGTGTGGAAGAACCGAGAATAAACCACACTCTGGTGGCCTCTGCGCCAGGATTCGAACAGCCAATCTCCAGACTTGTTGCAACTCCCCATTGCAGTCTTAGAACGTGACTCAAAAACCTTGATTATGCTTCTGGATTTGAATGTGTTACGTGTTGAGAGCTATCAATCGAGCGTTAATTGTACACTCTTGGAAACTGTACATTCATTAGTTATTTAGCTGTCAACTAGCAACCCTCTCCGGCTTCACCCGGTATCTTTAACTGTTTACCCAGTGTAATCTTAAAAGACGCACGGACGGCAGGTCTCAGACGCAATTCAGAAAAGCCAAGGTGAACAGCGAAACACCGAACACATATACTCTTTTCTGAAGTCTTAACTTGACACGACTCGATGCTTGGCGATGCTAGCTTGCAAACCCGCACCGAAGCTTGCAATTTAAATTTCCACCAATGGAGATTGTTGGAAAAAATTTTAAACGTAAAAACACTTATAGTGAGCGTTGTATTAAAGATAGAGATATGCTGTCGCGGACTTTTTTGTAGAACTTTTCATGCTGATCAATTTTTACATTAACAGTAGGCCTATATAGATATTTTTAACGGTTTACCCAGCGTAAGCTTAAAAGACGCACAGAGGGCAGTTTGTTCTTTGACTGGAATCACTGAAATCGTTACTGCTCGGCTTCCTTTGCTGATAAATGATTGTTTTCCTACAGAAACCTTCGTTGAGAAATCCTTTACAGAATGATGAAAACCAAATCAAAATCCATCCAGTGGTTCTCAAGATTACCCGTTACATCCAAGAATCGGGGATTTTGTTATACTCAGTACTATGTAGAGAAGGTGGAGGAGGTTAGTCTTTCTCTTATCTAAATGCTATATCCGGTTATTCCTAACGGCTTGTTCACGAAACATAAATCTAGAGCAGCAGACATTAACTGCTCATGAGGTGAACTAATAAATTCTCACAGTTCAGTTCACTTAAAGGTTGTTATATGGTGAAGAGTTCGCACTCTGTGGTCACGAATAATGTCCTTCTTGTTGCTGTTGTTCATTCATTGTAGGAGCTTGGGGTATATTGGTCATCAGTCCTATGAACACGGGGATGTGTGTGGAATTCTTCCAATAACCCGTGTTTCTTTAGTGACTATAGTAGAGTGTGTAACTGTAATTATTAGGGCGTAAATGAGGTAGATTATTCGGTACACGAAATGAGTTACTATCCTGCGTTTTGCTGCGGGGAGTGCGGAGGAACCCAAAGTAAACCGTAGTCAGGATTGCCACGGTCAGTACTGGGATTCAAACCACTGATCTCTGGACTCTGAATTCAATGCACCTCCCATCGCAGTCGTAGTGGGCGATTTAATTAGCATGAATATGCCACAGAGTATTGAGGTACGTATTGCGAATCTGGTACCGAACGTCCTAGGTTCGATACCTTGCTCTGTGAGTGCTATAACAACGTACACTCATTCTCATGTGGCAAAACTGAAACGAAGTGGTTATTTTCGTTTAGTCAACCAGGTGATTGTTTTCAGTGGTTTATCAATTTTACTCCAGTTAAATGATGAGGAGTTTCATAATTCAAGGCCACAGTTTTTTATCATTTTAAATGATCTTGTCGACTTCGTCGTTACGCTGAGGTCTGGCGTTACGTTACGGTGACGGGACGAAATGTACTTAGAATGCACTGAGGTGAGTGACGTCATAGTACGATGTAGCAGCCGAGTACCAAAAAGGCAGTGCGAGAACAGAGTTTCAAGAAGGCAGTGTGAGAACAATCAAGAAGGCAGTGAAGAAACAAAATAGAATCTTGAAACTCTGTTCTCGCACTGCCTTCTTGGTACTCGGCTACTAGCATTTAAAATGATATAAAGTCCAGTCTTTCAGACTGACTATCCGTGTCTTTTTAGACTGGATGGAAGGGGTGCGTCCCCGCGCGCTCTGGTGAGCGTGACGGCATCCCGCGCGCCAGACCTTGCCTCGCCCTTGGTTTGCACTTGTCGTTCGCGAGTAATTTGAAACAAGATAAGCAAGATAAGTATTATGCAGATAATTTTTTAAGATGTCAAGAGTCTTTGGCTTCGAGCGAAGCGAGAAGCCTCCAGCCTTTCTAGCATTTTTCAGCATTTGTAGCATTTAAAATGATACAAAGTCTAGTATTTCAGACTGACTTTCACTTTTTTTGTTTTCCTTTTATTTAGCGTACGGCTTTTAGTGCTGGGAGTGTCCGAGGACATGTTCCGCTCGCCAGAGTTTGTAGCTGCGGACACCCATGGGGTGAGCCACGGTGAGATGAAATGAATGAATATGAATGAACTAGTTCAATTTCAATTAGTTCCAACTAGCCGCCACTGACACCTAGCGACGAACGTTGGAACTTGGCTACCCTCTGCCAATTGTAGTGGCAGGTTATTTGTCATGCCGTAAATCCCGCCAGCTTTACATCCCCTCCGAAGGAAGGCATAGCCTACTGAAGGATTTTAACGCTCTTTAAAAATCCGATGACCTCGTCCGGGTTTGAACCTGCGATCTTGGGCATAGCAGTTCTGCATGCTACCGACTACGCCACCAAAACCGCAAGGCCACGGTGACTAATGGACACACTACTACAGATATCACAATAACACATTTTATAAGAGACATTCTAAACACACCCACGGACTTGGGGTGATAACCAGGATGTCTAAGCCCTTAAATGAAATAGCGGCTTCAACGTCGAAGAACAACATTGTGCTGCTAGGTTGCATTGTGCTCAACAGGGGCTACTGGTCTTGTGGCTAGAACTGACTTTGAAACATGTGAGTAGGTCCACCTTATGGTGAATGATTCTTGGCTATCACCCCTGAGGTCCGGGTTCGATTCGGGGCTCTGCCAAGAAATAAAATGTTGTCCGAGGATTGGAACGAGGTTCACTCAGCCTATTGAAATTGAAATTGATTTATTTTAAGTTAATTACAATTAAGACTAAAAGTCCCTTTAGCTGCAACTAACTGCCACTACTATACATGTTTCTATTACATAATATGAAGTAATATTATTATGCTACAATTTTATCACATAGACTAATTATTCTTTTTAGTCGGTTTACCCTCCAGGTTGACTTTTCCCTCGGACTCAGCGAGGGATCCCACCATTACCACCGCCAGGGCAGTGTCCTGGAGCTTGAAATACCTGGTCGGGGGATACAACTGGGGAGGTGCGACGAGCACCTCGCCCAGACGGCCTCACCTGCAAAGTGAACAAGGGCCTTATGAGAGGTGGGAAGGGAGGGGAAGATTGGGAGGGATAGGAAAGAAAGCGGGAAGGAGGTGGCCGAGGCCTTACGGTAGGTACCATCCCGATATTAGCGCGGAGACGAAATGGGAAATGACTTCGAGGATGGCTGAGTTGGGAATCGAACCCCTTCTACTCATTTGAACCGCCCGAAGCTGAGTAGACCCCGTTCCAGTCCTCAGACCACTTTTCAAATTTCGTGGCAGAGCCGGGAATCGAACCGCGGACCTCCGGGGTGGCAGCTAAGCATGCTGACCACTTCACCTTGGAGGCGACACATGAACTAATTACATGTTTTAATAATTACACAGATAATAGGAATGAGCCTTGACACTCCTCTGCCGTACTTCGCCCAGTCTTAAATTGTTAAATATCTTCGAAGCATTTACCATAAGTGATTTGATACATTTCATTGCACGATGCTGAGAGATCTGCAGAGTTGTAGCTGTGAATCTATTTTTCCGATCATGCAGTTTAACTCATTTGAACAAAGGATTTAGCCAGGTAAGGGGACATATTCGTTTTTAAAATTCTCAATAGTAAGCAAGAATTAGAGTATGACCGTATTTCCCTAAGATTTAGCCAGCCAATGGTTTTATAAAATGGTGTAACATGGCATTGTTTACATATGTGATGACCATGGCTTCACAAGCCCTTCAATAAGAAACAACAGCAAATGTATGAACACATTATAGTACAACATAGGATTGTATAGACTATTCTAACACCTTACATATTAGTTAGTAAATGAGTAGGTTAAAAGAAAACCTTCAAGTGAATTTATGTAAGTGCATTGGTAATGCTAGGAAAGACAAAAGACTTAATGCCGACTTTCTTCACAGCTGAATGTTATTAGTGAAGGTTGAACATAAACCTTCATACAGAACTGTTTACGGGCAAGCTACTAGTCTTTAAACGGCTCTCCTATTTAATAGGTACACAAGGCTTGGTGCGAGTTCTTCAAGGTGCTCAATGAAGAAGCTTAACGATGACATCGCTTCACGTTCTGTTGATTGGTGGGGCAGCGGGAAGGAACGACAAGTGAACACTGGCTCAAGGATGAGCACATATCGCCCAGGATGTTGATGGCAGGAGCTCGGAAGCTCATAACTAAGATTCTATCAAATTACAAGTGGGCCTGTGTGAGACTCTAGCATGTTCTCTAGCATGGCCGTGAAAGCCAATATACCATCACCCGCCCGGCTTTACTGTTATGTGGGCTCGAGGAGACAGAGCTCTGACAAAGACGATTGTTTATTTGTTAAAAACGTACTTTATAAACAAATATTATATTTCCGCTGACGTTTCAATAACATCTAAGATTTTTCCTGTACTGTTGAGATGGTTTGGAAGATTTTGACACAAACCACACTTTCTAACTCACTCTGGTTTAAGAGCTTGAGTTTTGTGAAACATTCACCTTAGTTGGTATATTGGCTTTCACAGCCAGTCAATTAAAGCTCAGCAATTTTTCTAGGTGTTTTGCGTGTCTTGTGTGGGGTTTTCGAAAGGATTTATGATGAACATTAATAAATGGAAAACAAAAATATTGCAGCCGAAATAAGTCAGAAACCTCTATGGACATCAAATTGGCAGGTAAAAAGCTAAAGGAAGTACGAGACTTCTGTTACTTAGGAATCAAAATAACCAGTGATGAAGCAAAGAGAATATAAAAAGTAGATTGGCTCAGGCAAGGAAAGCCTGTCAACAAAAAATAAACTGTTGACTTCGAATATAGATTTTGGTATTAGGAAGTCATTTTTGAAGGCCTTTGTCTGGAGCGTGGCACTCTATGTAAGTGAATCTTGGACTATTGGTGCAGCAGAAAAGAGGAGAATTGAAGCGTTTGAAATGTGGTGTTACAGGAGAATGATGAAGATCAGATGGGTAGATAGGGTTACAAACGAAAAGGTATTAAGACGAGTAGGAGAGGAGAGATGTTTCTGGCGACTGCTTATGAAGAGAAGAGATAGGTCGGTAGGACATGTACTAAGACACCCAGGAATAGCAAGCTTAGTTGTGGAAGGAAGGGTCGAGGAAAAGAACTGTAGGGGTAGACGAAGGTTAGAATATGTTAAACAGATTGCCTCGGATATAGGGTGTGGTAGCTATGTAGAGATGAAACGATTAGCTCAGGACAGGGAGGCATGGATGGCTGCATCAAACCAATCAAAAGACTGAGGACTCAAACAACAACAAATGTTTTCAAATACAATATAGCCGATTAATATAAATTAATTTATAATGTATCAGTCATCTTACAGATACTTATGTACAAATTAATTTGGGGGGAAATCTAACCACCGACTGAAAAATACATCTTATTATTATTATTATTATTATTATTATTATTATTATTATTATTATTATTATTATTATTATTAAATTAATTTAATTTATAAACAAGCTCTGTGTCAAATACATCGGATTTTTGCATCCATTCAGGTTGCCAGACTTTCCTGCAGGGCTGGATAACTTAACATAATGGCCTTCAATAACGAATTGTTTGGCGTTACGGTATACATCGCGTAACGTATAACAGAAAGTTTGTTGTAACGTTATTCATACGAAGAACGAATAAACGGATACTGTATATATACCGTTATTTTAAATATTTTATTATCATACCGGATACCATTTTAGTTATCGCAGGAGACACAAGTCGAATAACGTTATTGGCGTTGTAACACAATCAAATGTACCCCATTCACTCAGTTGTTTTAAATAACGTTATTGACAAGACCGGATAGCATTGTGTTATGCTGCATGCCTCGCAGGTCGAATAACGTTATTCGTGCTCTAACACGTCGCGAACAACTACCACTCATTCCGAACATCAAATAACGTTATTCACAAGACCGGATAGCATTGTGTTATGCTGCATGCCTCGCAGGTCGAATAACGTTATTAACGTCGCGTTCTGTTGTATGGGTCCCGGGTTGAATAACGTTTTTAGCCTCGTACTAGGATCGTAACGAAAAAGCTTGTATACAAGCACAATTCCGGTATAGGCTTCAATAACGTTATTCGTACCTGCATTACGAGTTCTTATTGGCTCAGCTGCAAGAAATCAAAGATGGAGGAAACTTGTGGATTGAGATTAATAGTTGCAGTTCATTGGCATTATTAATGCAAATCAGTCATTTAGTACCGTTACGTTGAATACTGGAAAAGGCACTGACTGATTAAACGCATTTCTGTCAGTATTTATGATTTAACTGAAATCATTCGCCATTTAGCCATATGGATGAAGCTGTGAATCTGCATAGAACATGAAATGTGTACGAGTGCTAAGGCGTTAACTTGGTACCTAATGGGTCCGGGGTTCGAGACGCTCCATGGCTAGAATTTTTATTCTTTTTGAATTATTTCGTTGTGTCAACACTACTGTGTGATGCAACTTTTCAACTTCGATTTACTCGCATGATCTAGGGGGGCGATGTTAATAATGGATATTGGTAGGGAAAAATCTTTCTATTTTATCATTCGAATTTGTACTTTCCCAATCAAAACCATGAATATTTGTACAATTCGTGAAACTAATATAATTTTCACAGCACTGATTACTCCACAGTAAAATAATAATAATAATAATAATAATAATAATAATAACAATAATATGAAGTAGTTCCGTGACGATCTAAAGAGCCTGATTTTCTTTATATTTAAGATTCATGCCAATGATTAATCTACATAGACCTATATAGAATAATGACGAGATTAAGTTGGCAATAATAACTTTTCTATTTAGATTGGAATATATCTGAAGTAATGTATTCAAATACAGCTCTACATTTGGCAACCATGGTGACTCTGAATATATTCTTAGTTCCATATCTTAAGGTACATAATCCACATACAAAATTTTGTTGAAGTCCAATGGATAGTATGAACGTTGCATGCTGTGAAATATTGGATGTATCAGTGCGAGTAAAATCATATTGGCAACAACGTCAAGAAGGCGTGCTCAGAATTAATCTGAATTATTCCTATATTTTATAGTGCCAATTTTGGATAAAATCCATTTCTTAGTATAGAAGTTACATGCATTAAAAAATTGGCCCTATAAACAGGCTTAGAATTATGTTGGCAGCACTGATGTGCATTAGTTGCTCCCAAATAATCTAAAATTTCCGGAACTATTCGTGCGCAAAATTTAGAGCTGTTGGCTTACATACATTCTGATATATTGGTATTAGGATAAAGAGAGTGAGCATTTATTAACAAATAATAATAATGTTAATGGTTTTGCGTCCCTTTTAACTACTCTGGCTTTTAGAGACTCCGGGGTGCCGTAATTTTGTCCATAAGGGGATCTTCAACGTGCCAGTAAATCTACTGACACGGCTCTCTGGCATTTGCGCACACTCAAATGCCAGCTGACTGCGCCAGGATACGAACGAGCAACCTTGGGCCCAGCAAGCGAGAACGTTACCCCTGAGCCACGCAGCCAGCCGCATTTATTAACAGTTGGCAGCCCTAATGGCTCTCAAGCATAAGCATAGTCATATCTGTTATAGTACACAAAGCACGTACGAAATTTGGTTAAAATCCAATTAATAGTATAGGTGTTAGATGTACTTAAACATTGGACTTATCAGCAGGCTTAGAATGATCTTGGCACACTGTCATATATGGGATCCTTAAAATGTATCTGGAATGTTATTATCCCTGTGTGTGCTAATTTTGGAAAATTTCGCATGCATAACGTCTGAGATATCCAACGTAGAGCTTAAAAGTGAATTGTGATTTTTAGCAGTTGGTAACTCTGAAATCATTTCCAATTATGTCCCTGAGATATTCAGATATATATTTCCTTAAACCGAATTTGGTTTCGATAACTGCAATCTTTAGGGGTTTATAGGGGGAGACACACAAAGACAGACAGACAGACATTTGCCTGGATCGATGCCATAAGTCTATCTCATCATCATTTAAAAAAAAAGTGAAAAGTAAGCTAAAAATAGCAAGTAGAATATACGATAGCTAATGTATAACATCCTACCTTAGGTGCTTCGATACTGTGCTGACCAGTACCCTCTGCTTATGGACATTTCACATGTGTTGTACCGCAATCATTGGCCATCAGCGTACAGATGTTACAGATCGTAACGTAAAAGCTTGTATACAAGCACAATTCCGGTATAGGCTTCAATAACGTTATTCGTACCTGCATTACGAGTTCTTATTGGCTCAGCTGCAAGAAATCAAAGATGGAGGAAACTTTTGGATTGAGATTAATAGTTGCAGTTCATTGGCATTATTAATGCAAATCAGTCATTTAGTACCGTTACGTTGAATACAGGAAAAGGCACTGACTGATTAAACGCATTTCTGTCAGTATTAAAGATTTAACTGAAATCATTCGACATTTAGCCATATGGATGAAGCTGTGAATCTGCACAGTACATGAAATGTGTACGAGTGCTAAGGCGTTAACTTGGTACCTAATGGGTCTTGGGTTCGAGACGCTCCATGGTTAGGATTTTTATTCTTTTTGAATTATTTCGTTGTGTCAACACTACTGTGCGATGCAACTTTTCAACTTCGATTTACTCGAATGATCTAGGGGGGCGATGTTAATAATGGATATTGGTAGGGAAAAATCATTCTATATTATCATTCGAATTTGTACTTTCCCAATCAAAACCATGAATATTTGTACTATTCGTGAAACTAATATAATTTTCACAGCACTGATCACTCCACAGTAAAATAATAATAATAATAATAATATTAACAATAATATGAAGTAGTTCCGTGACGATCTAATGAACCTAATTTTCTTTATATTTATGATTCATGCCAATGATTAATCTACATAGACCTATCTAGAATAATGACGAGATTAAGTTGGTTATACTAACTTTTCTATTTAGATTGGAATATATCTGAAGTAATGTATTCCAGTACAGCTCTACAGTTGGCAGCCTTGGTGACTCTAAATATATTCTTAATTCCATATCTTAAGGTACAGAATGCACATACAAAATTTGGTTGAAGTCCAATGGATAGTATGAACGTTGCATGCTGTGGAATATTGGATGTATCAGTGCGAGTAAAATCATATTGGCAACAACGTCAAGAAGGCGTGCTCAGAATTAATCTGAATTATTCCTATATTTTATAGTGCCAATTTTGGATAAAATCCATTTCTTAGTATAGAAGTTACATGCATTAAAAAATTGGCCCTATAAACAGGCTTAGAATTATGTTGGCAGCACTGATGTGCATTAGTTGCTCCCAAATAATCTAAAATTTCCGGAACTATTCGTGCGCAAAATTTAGAGCTGTGGCTTGCATACTTTCTTATATATTGGTATTAGGATAGAGAGAGTGAGCATTTAATAACAAATAATAATAATGTTATTGGTTTTACGTCCCTTTTAACTACTCTGGCTTTTAGAGACTCTGGGGTGCCGTAATTTTGTCCATACGGGGATCTTCAACGTGCCAGTAAATCTACTGACACGGCTCTCTGGCATTTGCGCACACTCAAATGCCAGCTGACTGCGCCAGGATACGAACGAGCAACCTTGGGCCCAGCAAGCGAGAACGTTACCCCTGAGCCACGCAGCCAGCCGCATTTATTAACAGTTGGCAGCCCTAATGGCTCTCAAGCATAAGCATAGTCATATCTGTTATAGTACACAAAGCACGTACGAATTTTGGTTACAATCCAATTGATAGTATAGATGTTAGATGTACTTAAACATTGGACTTATCAGCAGGCTTAGAATCATCTTGGCAACACTGTCATATATGGACACCTTAAAATGTATCTGGAATGTTATTATCCCTGTGTGTGCTAATTTTGGAAAATTTCGCATGCATAACGTCTGAGATAACCAACGTAGAGCTTAAAAGTGAATTGTGATTTTTAGCAGTTGGTAACTCTGAAATAATTTTCAATTATGTCCCTGAGATATTCAGATATAGATATTTTCTTAAACCGAATTTGGTTTCGATAACTGCTGTCTTTTAGGGGTTGATAGGGGGAGACACACAAAGACAGACAGACAGACATTTGCCTGGATCGAAGCCATAAGTCTATCTCATCATCATTTAAAAAAAAAGTGAAAAGTAAGCTAAAAATAACAAGTAGAATATACGATAGCTAATGTATAACATCCTACCCTAGGTGCTTCGATACTGTGCTGACCAGTACCCTCTGCTTATGGACATTTCACATGTGTTGTACCGCAATCATTGGCCATCAGCGTACAGATGTTACAGATCGTAACGTAAAAGCTTGTATACAAGCACAATTCCGGTATATGCTTCAATAACGTTATTCGTACCTGCATTACGAGTTCTTATTGGCTCAGCTGCAAGAAATCAAAGATGGAGGAAACTTGTGGATTGAGATTAATAGTTGCAGTTCATTGGCATTATTAATGCAAATCAGTCATTTAGTACCGTTACGTTGAATACAGGAAAAGGCACTGACTGATTAAACGCATTTCTGTCAGTATTTAAGGTTTAACTGAAATCATTCGACATTTAGCCATATGGATGAAGCTGTGAATCTGCACAGTACATGAAATGTGTACGAGTGCTAAGGCGTTAACTTGGTACCTAATGGGTCTTGGGTTCGAGACGCTCCATGGTCAGAATTTTTATTCTTTTTGAATTATTTCGTTGTGTCAACACCACTGTGCGATGCAACTTTTCAACTTCGATTTACTCGAATGATCTAGGGGGGCGATGTTAATAATGGATATTGGTAGGGAAAAATCATTCTATATTATCATTCGAATTTGTACTTTCCCAATCAAAACCATGAATATTTGTACTATTCGTGAAACTAATATAATTTTCACAGCACTGATCACTCCACAGTAAAATAATAATAATAATAATAATATTAACAATAATATGAAGTAGTTCCGTGACGATCTAATGAACCTAATTTTCTTTATATTTATGATTCATGCCAATGATTAATCTACATAGACCTATCTAGAATAATGACGAGATTAAGTTGGTTATACTAACTTTTCTATTTAGATTGGAATATATCTGAAGTAATGTATTCCAGTACAGCTCTACAGTTGGCAGCCTTGGTGACTCTAAATATATTCTTAATTCCATATCTTAAGGTACAGAATGCACATACAAAATTTGGTTGAAGTCCAATGGATAGTATGAACGTTGCATGCTGTGGAATATTGGATGTATCAGTGTGAGTAAAATCATATTGGCAACAACGTCAAGAAGGCGTGCTCAGAATTAATCTGAATTATTCCTATATTTTATAGTGCCAATTTTGGATAAAATCCATTTCTTAGTATAGAAGTTACATGCATTAAAAAATTGGCCCTATAAACAGGCTTAGAATTATGTTGGCAGCACTGATGTGCATTAGTTGCTCCCAAATAATCTAAAATTTCCGGAACTATTCGTGCGCAAAATTTAGAGCTGTGGCTTGCATACTTTCTTATATATTGGAATTAGGATAAAGAGAGTGAGCATTTAATAACAAATAATAATAATGTTATTGGTTTTACGTCCCTTTTAACTACTCTGGCTTTTAGGGACTCCGGGGTGCCGTAATTTTGTCCATAAGGGGATCTTCAACGTGCCAGTAAATCTACTGACACGGCTCTCTCGCATTTGCGCACACTCAAATGCCAGCTGACTGCGCCAGGATACGAACCTGCAACCTTGGGCCCAGAAAGGGAGAACGTTACCCCTGAGCCACGCAGCCAGCCGCATTAATTAACAGTTGCAGCCCTAATGGCTCTCAAGTATAAGCATAGTCATATCTGTTATAGTACACAAAGCACGTACGAAATTTGGTTAAAATCCAATTAATAGTATAGGTGTTAGATGTACTTAAACATTGGACTTATCAGCAGGCTTAGAATGATCTTGGCACACTGTCATATATGGGATCCTTAAAATGTATCTGGAATGTTATTATCCCTGTGTGTGCTAATTTTGGAAAATTTCGCATGCATAACCTCTGAGATATTCAACGTAGAGCTTAAAAGTGAATTGTGATTTTTAGCAGTTGGTAACTCTGAAATCATTTCCAATTATGTCCCTGAGATATTCAGATATATATTTCCTTAAACCGAATTTGGTTTCGGTAACTGCAATCTTTAGGGGTTTATAGGGGGAGACACACAAAGACAGACAGACAGACATTTGCCTGGATCGATGCAATAAGTCTATCTCATCATCATTTAAAAAAAAGTGAAAAGTAAGCTAAAAATAGCAAGTAGAATATACGATAGCTAATGTATAACATCCTACCTTAGGTGCTTCGATACTGTGCTGACCAGTACCCTCAGCTTATTGACATTACACATGTGTTGTACCGCAATCATTTGCCATCAGCGTTCAGATGTTACAGATCGTAACGTAAAAGCTTGTATACAAGCACAATTCCGGTATAGGCTTCAATAACGTTATTCGTACCTGCATTACGAGTTCTTATTGGCTCAGCTGCAAGAAATCAAAGATGGAGGAAACTTGTTGATTGAGATTAATAGTTGCAGTTCATTGGCATTATTAATGCAAATCAGTCATTTAGGTCCGTTACTTTGAATACAGGAAAAGGCACTGACTGATTAAACGCATTTCTGTCAGTATTTAAGATTTAACTGAAATCATTCGACATTTAGCCATATGGATGAAGCTGTGATTCTGCACAGTACGTGAAATGTGTACGAGTGCTAAGGCGTTAACTTGGTACTTAATGGGATCTGGGTTCGAGACGCTCCATGGCCAGAATTTTTATTCTTTTTGAATTATTTCGTTGTGTCAACACTACTGTGTGATGCAACTTTTCAACTTCGATTTACTCGCATGATCTAGGGGGCGATGTTAATAATGGATATTGGTAGGGAAACATCTTTCTATTTTATCATTCGAATTTGAACTTTCCCAATCAAAACCATGAATATTTGTACTATTCTTGAAACTAATATAATTTTCACAGCACTGATTACTCCACAGTAAAATAATAATAATAATAATATTAACAATAATATGAAAGTAGTTCCGTGACGATCTAAAGAGCCTAATTTTCTTTATATTTAAGATTCATGCCAATGATTAATCTACATAGACCTATCTAGAATAATGACGAGATTAAGTTGGTAATACTAACTTTTCTATTTAGATTGGAATATATCTGAAGTAATGTATTCCAATACAGCTCTACAGTTGGCAGCCTTGGCGACTCTGAATATATTCTTAGTTCCATATTTTAAGGTACAGAATGCACATACAAAATTGGTTGAAGTCCAATGGATAGTATGGACGTTGCATGCTGTGAAATATTGGATGTATCAGTGCGAGTAAAATCATATTGGCAACATGTCAAGAAGGCGTTTTCAGAATTAATCTGATTTATTCCTATATTTTACAGTGGCAATTTTGGATAAAATCCATTTCTTAGTATGGAAGTTCAATTTCAACTATTTCCAACTGTGGCTACCAGATGCTTCTGTCACTAACACTGGCGGAGAACGTTGGAACTTGATAGAGCGTTTCTAACTCGCCAAATATAACCTAAAAACTTTTCTACACACTACCAATTGTAATGGTAGGTGCTTTTACCTGCCATAAATCTATGACATGGGCACGCCTGCTTTATTTCCCCTTCGAAGAAAGGCATACTGAAGAATTTTAACGCTCTTAACCAATCCGACGACTTCGGCCGGGTTTGAACACGCCATCTTGGGCTTAGCAGTTCAGCATGCTATCGACCACGCCACCGAAGCCCCTTATAGAAGTAATACAGGGTGAAGAAATATGCCGTACTTGGAGGTCGTCATGCGACTTCTCATCCAAATGCAAGACAAAAGTTTCTATAGCAAAATCGGAGCGGGTGTTATTTGAAAAGACGAGTATGAAAACGAGAAGCCGGCAACACTGTCGCATCCTGCGGCGGAATGTGTATCATATCACCGTACCAGCCGTCGTAGCTCACTGAGTAGGCTGCTGTATTATCCAAACCACAACCACCAACGAACTACGGTTCGAATCTACGTCAGGTCGTCGTTTTGTGTGACGTCAGTTCGTGGCTCTGTGAAGATAAGACTGGACTTCAAACGATTTTTCTTTCGTAGTCAGTTTACCCTCCAAGTAGGCTTTTCCCACGGACTCAGCGAGAGATCCCACCTTTACCTCCTCTACGGGCAGTGTCCTGGCGCTTGAGAGTGAGTCGGGGGATCCAACTGGGGAGGCGGGACTAGCACCTCACCCAATGCGGCCTCACCTGCAAAGCGAACAGGGGGCCTCATGTGGGATGGGACGGGATGGGAAGAATAGAAAGAATAGACAAGGAAGAGGGAAGGAGGCGGCCGTGACCTGACGGTAGGGACCATCCCGGCATTTGCCCGAAGATGAAGCGGGCAACCACGAAAAACCACTTCGAGGATGGATGTGGTGGGAATCGAACCCCATCTACTCATTTGGACCACCCGAGGCTGAGTAGATCCCGTTCCAGTCCTCATACCACTTTTCAAATTTCGTGGCAGCGTACGGAATGGAATTATTGTGCGTATCATAATGGGCAATCTAGTGTATATCATTGGATGCAGACGATGTTACTGGCTTTATTTGTGCCATGGACGAAACTAAGTGGTCGTTTACGTATGTAAGAGGCTCATGTTATGTTTTAATGTTTAAATAAAGGTAACAGAAGGAAATAATATAAGAGATGAAGACACTTTGGACAGAGAAGGTGTTATGTTTGGAAGTACGCCAGGGTAGAGTGGAAAGGAAACCTGGGGCGAAGTGGTCTGAGGACAGAAAGAAGCAACATAGTCTAAGAACGAAGAAATATTGGGAAGAAAACAACAAAGAGTGAAGAATTGAAATTGGTGCGTGGTCCGTAGCGGGTCTCATCGAAATAAGAAAGAAGTAGAGAAGTAACAGCAATGTAAGACACAGTACACAACATAATGTATTGATTGCATTGTGGAGGTGTACATTGGATACAATTTGAGACTTTAACTGAAGAACTCTTTGACGCGAACGCCATTGGACCATAACCGACCTTCACGGCATACCTTTTCGCACTGAGCTAATGAGACAGCACCGGCACAGCGCAGACTTCATGCGTGCTGTTCTCTTGGCCATGCTGCACGCAGTTACAGCGTTGCCAGAGCCTCGTTTCTTAACTCGCATTTCTATTAAACGTATTGGCAGGACCAGGCCTTCCTAGATAAGCCTTTGCCATGAATTTCGACGAGGAACCGCATGCTGACCTCCAAGTACGGGATTTGTTCTTCATCCTGTATATAGTATATACAACATTATGTATAATATTTGACGCAATCAAAGTTTTTGATATTTCAGAGGAAACCTCTGGTTGGTTATGATAGGATTACTGGTATGCTACTGGTAGAGCGTATGTTAGTACAGTATATGATAATTAGTAAACAATATTTTAACTTCTTCTTCGACATAATTGATTTTTCAGTACGGTATGTTTAGGCTTTAGAGATCATATCAGCAACGGGTTGTGTATCATTCACAGCATTCCAATACGAAATAATTTTTCTTGTAACAATAAATGTACTGTGTGAAATGAAAGGGAACAAAGAGCAAATGCCATTATTCATTTAAAGACAAGACGGAAAATGGCTAAGTTGCTCCAACGCGTAGCCCACTACTCCATGTTGTTTGATGTGGTGGTACGTTTAAATTTACGCTGCGATTTGTCGTCAACGGTATGAATGGCATTATTTACTTTTAAACCAGAATTACACTGCTGTTAATGAATACGACAACCCACCCGGCACTTTCTACTGTTAAAGCGATAGAGAGACTTGAGGTGTCCCACCTGTTATGACGAGACTTCTTGAATTGAGTCATCTCATGAGCACGTTCTGTCCAAGCGGAGCCTCGCTCACAGTAGTGTTGTGCCCAGGTGCGGGAGTGATTAATCTGCCAATGGATTTCAATTTTAAATAAAGGGAGGAGGAAATAGAGAACAGCATTCATAAGAGAAATAGCAAATGGAAGGGGTGACACATACGTTTTAATATTGTATTAGGCAAATGGGTTGTTGATTGTGTTCAATGTTAATAGTTAATTTTCAAGAGGAAGAGTACGTAGTATATGATTAGGCACAGATGTTCATGACCAGAAGGTGAAATTATATTGATGTATGTGTGACAAAATCATCGTAAAATCAGTGTGGAGGTATGTGTCCATGATATACGATCCATCTCCATTGCAAGTGTGAAAGAATTTCTGAGATATGGCCAAACATTTTTAAATATTAAAAAAAAATACAAAAATATATCTGTAGAAGCTCGACCCAAGTTGAAGACAAATTGCTGAAATGGCAAGATAGAGACTAAACAGGAGGTGTTCAAGATTAGGACCGGACACATTGCATTAGCCTACTTACTATTTCAAATGCGGTTTACTCTCTAATAACTATATTTTACAGCTTATTCCAGGGGATAATTCACTACATTCATTCATGTTTATTAAAGAGGACGATTGGGAGTTCCACGGCAGTGACGTCTGAACATTATGATAAAGATCGGGAATGTAGACTAGTGATTAGAATTTTGTGTTGGAAGGTTCAAGAAGTATGTTGTTTAGAAAAGTGAGACTTGGCATTTGTTATGCCAATATAACATGAAGTAATCAGATATCATGTTTGAAACTGTAATCTCAGTATAACCCTTTCTTTTATCTGAGTGAAGATTTCTGCTGCCTTTTTTTTCACATCTGATAAACGAATCGCTTTTCAGTGGGTCAGCACATTAACGTGCGCAATTAAATGGGGTGGGGAATAACAAGTATGTATCCCACTTCACCGATGTGGCTCTATCCTGTAAGCCTAGATCAGGACCATCCAGTCATTGCGCTCCGAGAGCGCGGCCGCGCTCGGGGAGCACTGGGCAGTCAGACTAGCGCTCCTTCCCCTACCACCACTACACTGTGGCAGCGAGGAGATCTGAGACACACGGACTATGTTCGTACCGCAATAACTAGATACGAACGCACAGATGCAGGCGACGGCTTTTGTGGCATTGTTGACATCATATTGATAGGGCTGTTTTACCATAATAGGATATATACTGCCAAAATATATATGTATACAAATTGAATGGTACTCCGATGCATGGAATGTGTAGGAAACGAACGCAAGTGTTAAGTAAAGAATATTGTGCTTTATTACAAAATGAAATGAGAACATATTAGAGAGGAAAATTCAACAACATTTTACCAATATGAACAGATAGTACAGGCCTTGAGTGACTCTTTCTCCGTCGTTTTTACGAATTTCTAGTTTTGGAGGAAACAATCTTCTCCAAATTGGGTACAATATTTCTGGACACAGCTATTCGTAAACAATTGCGCAAGTTTCTATCACTCATCGTTGCACGATGTTTACTTTTGGTAAGCTTAAGAACTGAAGAGAAGCGCTCATAAATGTACGTTGAGTCGAACATTGACAGAACTTCACTTGCATGTCTTTACAAAAGGGGATATTCTCCTTGCGGAAAGCCACTGTAAAATTCTTCTAAACTTCGTGACATTAGAAAGCGGTCATTAAGACGAACATTGCATTGCAGTTTTCTTAACTTCGTGACATTTAGAAAGAGGTATTTAAGACGAACATTGCATTGCAGTTCAATCAGCTCTAATTGAAATAGCTGTGGAACACTGTCTGCACTAATAGAAAATGGTCGAACAAATACATCTAACACCGCTTGGAGTTCTGATAATTCTGAAAATCGCTTGTCAAACTCTTCTTGTATTTGGCGAATTACCTCCAAGTACTCATCAAAGTCGACACCTTTCACTGTTTCAAACGATGGAAAATGTCCTGTGTTCCTTGCACGTAACTGGTTTTCCCGCAAAATCAATTTTCTTGTGAACGCTTCAATTTTTTCCACCAAATCGCAGATGTTGTGCTTTTCGCCCTGAAGCGAAGTGTTCAAATTATTCAGATGGGCAGTAATGTCACATAAAAATCCAAGTCCGCCACCCACTTAGGGTCACGCAAAAGAACTTCGGGCCGCCCTTTCATGTCACAGAATGTATGTATTGCGTTCCGCAAGAAAAACACACGATTCAGCACCTTCGCCTTGCTCAGCCATCTTACTTCTGCATGGTACGGGATATCCGGACACTCCGCTTCGATGTCATCCAAGAACTCTTTGAATTGACGGTGCGTGAGTTCATGGGAGTGAAGATAATTTACCATTCGCACAACTGTTCCCATTACATCTTTGCGCTTGGCGACTTTTGCACAGATTGCCTCCTGGTGTATGAAGCAATGGATCGCCACCATTAGGGTACTACCGTTCTCAGCCATTTTTAACTTTACATATCTGAGGAACCCCATGCGTACACATCATAAAGCAGGAGCTCCATCCGTCGTTATACTCGTCAACCGCTCCCATTTTAATCCCATTGATTCAAAAGCACCCTCCACAGCTTGGAAAATATCGAAACCGGTAGTGGTGACTTTGAGTGTTACCAAGTCGAGGAAATTCTCGGTGACCCGAAGATCGTCATCCACCCCTCGAATAAAAATAACGAGCTATGCTATGTCCGCAATGTCGGTTGATTCGTCGAGGGCGATGGAAAATTATACAAATTTTGCTGCCTTCTCCATTAATTGCTGTTCCATATCAACGGACATATCGTCTATTCTGCGAGCCACAGTTTGAGGAGAAAGAGAGATGTTTTCAAATTTCTCAACTACCTCCGTAGGACAAATACATGCCGCCACGTCCATTAGGCACTCCTTGATGAAATTCCCTTCCGCGAAGGGCTTCCCAGCTTCGGCAATTCGCATCGAACATTTGTAGCTTGCTCGTAAAATCGGTCCACCAACCTCACTCTCCTCTATCTCCTGTCAGACAAAAATACGGCAAGTCACAATTTTAGTGTTCTTCAGATAATTAAATCATTTGTTCATTCCCATTTGTAAGCAAGCATTTTAAAATTAAGGCAATAATACTTACAGGAAAGTGCTGCTTGAAATTTTCTTTCAATTCTTCCAACTTCGATTGCCGACTGGCGTCTGTCAAGTCACCGTAATCATCCCTGTGGTTGGCACTGCAGTGCCGTTCCAAATTGTGTTTTTTTTACTCATTAAATCTCGGTGGCACACTAAACATTTGGCATGCCCTTTATAAGCTGTACAGAAAAATAATTTTTCCCATTCTGCTTTAAAGGCAGCTGCTTCACCACTCCTTATTAGCCTACTTTTCACATTCTGCAAAAATGAGGAAAAAGTACACTTATGAGATCGATCCGGGAGAATGTGAGTCTGTCTGTCTGTCCTTCTGTCTGTCAGGCTGTGTGTGTGTGCCCCCCCCCCCCCCCTGTCAACTCCTAAACGGCTGCAGAAATCGAAACCAAATTTAGTATGAGTAAAGATGTATACCGGAATATCTCACGCCCATATTTGAAAATGATGTCAGTGCTACCAACTGCTAAAAATCACAATTCACTTTTAACCTCTACGTTGGATATCTCAGACGTTATGCATGCGAAATTTTCCAAAATTAGCACACACAGGGATAATAACATTCCAGATACATTTTAAGGATCCCATGTATGACAGTGTTGCCAAGATGATTCTAAGCCTGCTGATAAGTCCAATGTTTAAGTACATCTAACATCTATACTATCAATTGGATTTTAACCAAATTTCGTACGTGCTTTGTGTACTATAACAGATATGACTATGCTTATACTTAAGAGCCATTAGCGCTGCCAGCTGTTAATAAATGCGGCTGGCTGCGTGGCTCAGGGGTAACGTTCTCCCTTGCTGAACCCAAGGTTGCAGGTTCGTATCCTGGCGCAGTTAGCATTATTATTATTATTTGCTAATAAATGCTCACTCTCTTTATCCTAATACCAATATATCAGAAAGTATGCAAGCCAACAGCTCTAAATTTTGCGCACGAATAGTTCCTGAAATTTTAGATTATTTGGGAGCAACTAATGCACATCAGTGCTGCCAACATAATTCTAAGCCTGTTTATAGGGCCAATTTTTAAATGCATGTAACTTCTATACTAAGAAATGGATTTTATCCAAAATTGGCACTATAAAATATAGGAATAATTCAGATTAATTCTGAAAACGCCTTCTTGATGTTGTTGCCAATATGATTTTACTCGCACTGATACATCAAATATTTCACAGCATGCAACGTCCATACTATCCATTGGACTTTACCAAATTTAGCATGAGCATTCTTTACCTTAAGATATGGAACTAAGAATATATTCAGAGTCACCAAGGCTGCCAACTGTAGATCTGTATTGGAATACATTACTTCAGATTTATTCCAATCTAAATAGAAAAGTTAGTATTACCAACTTAATCTCGTAATTATTCTAGATAGGTCTATGTAGATTAATCATTGGCATGAATGTTAAGTATAAAGAAAATTAGGTCCTTTAGATCGTCACGGAACTACTTCATATTATTGTTAATATTATTATTATTATTATTTTACTGTGGAGTAATCAGTGCTGTGAAAATTATATTAGTTTCACTAATAGTACAAATATTCATGGTTTTGATTTGGAAAGTACAAATACGAATGATAAAATAGAATGATTTTTCCCTACCAATATCCATTATTAACATCGCCCCCCTAGAACATGCGAGTAAATCGAAGTTGAAAAGTTGCATCACACATTAGTGTTGACACAACGAAATAATTCAAAAAGAATAAAAATTCTGGCCCTGGAGCGTCTCGAACCCAGGACCCATTAGGTACCAAGTTAACGCCTTAGCACTCGTACACATTTCACGTACTGTGCAGAATCACAGCTTCATCCATATGGCTAAATGTCGAATGATTTCAGTTAAATCTTAAATACTGACAGAAATGCGTTTAATCAGTCAGTGCCTTTTCCTGTATTCAACGTAACGGAACTAAATGACTGATTTGCATTAATAATGCCAATGAACTGCAACTATTAATCTCAATCAACAAGTTTCCTCCATCTTTGATTTCTTGCAGCTGAGCCAATAAGAACTCGTAATGCAGGTAAGAATAACGTTATTGAAGCCTATACCGGAATTGTGCTTGTATACAAGCTTTTACGTTACGATCTGTAACATCTGAACGCTGATGGCCAATGATTGCGGTACAACACATGTGTAATGTCAATAAGCTGAGGGTACTGGTCAGCACAGTATCGACGCACCTAAGGTAGGATGTTATACATTAGCTATCGTATATTCTACGTGGTATATTAGCTTACTATTCACTTTTGTTTAAATGATGCTGAGTTAGACTAATAACATCGATCCAGGCAAATGTCTGTCTGTCTGTCTTTGTGTGTCTCCCCCTATCAACCCCTAAAAGACTGCAGTTATCGAAACCAAATTCGGTTTAAGGAAATATCTAAATCTGAATATCTCAGGGACATAATTGTAAATGATTTCAGAGTTACCAACTGCTAAAAATCACAATTCACTTTTAAGCTCTACGTTGGATATCTCAGACGTTATGCATGCGAAATTTTCCAAAATTAGCACACACAGGGATAATAACATTCCAGATACATTTTAAGGAGCCCATATATGACAGTGTTGCCAAGATGATTCTAAGCCTACTGATAAGTCCAATGTTTAAGTACATCTAACATCTATACTATCAATTGGATTTTAACCGAATTTCGTACGTGCTTTGTGTACTATAACAGATATGACTATGCTCATACTTGAGAGCCAGCAGGGCTGCCAACTGCTAATGAATGCTCATTCTCTTTCTTTATCCTAATACCAATAAATATATCAGAAAGTATGCTAGCCAACACCTCTGAATGTTGCACACGTATGGTACCTAAAATTTCAGATTAACTTCGAGTAACTAATGTACATCAGTGCTGCCACCATAATTCTAAGCCTGCTGAAAATGCATGTAACTTCTATACCAACAAATGGATGTTATCCAAAATTGGCACTATTAGATAAAGTATTATTTCAGATATCGCCTCAGTAGCGTAGCGGTCAGCATGGTTAGCTGCCGCCCCGGAGGTCCTGGGTTTGATTCCCGGCTCTGCCACGAAATTTGAAAAGTGGTACGAGGACTGGAACGGGAGCTACTCAGCCTCGGGTGGCCCAAATGAGTAGAGGGTGTTCGATTCCCCTTCAGCCATCCTCGAAGTGGTTTTCCGTGGTTTCCCACTTCGTCTTCGGGAAAATGCCGGGATGGTACCTTCTTCAAGGCCACGGCTGCCTCCTTCCCTCTTCCTTGCCTATCCATCCTACCCATCCCTTACCATCCCTCATGAGGCCCCTGTTCGCTTTGCAGGTGAGGCCGCCTGGGCGAGGTGCCAATCCCACCTCACCAGTTGTATCCCTTCCGATTCGATGTTCCTAGCTCTAGGACACTGCCCATAGAGGCGGTAGTGGTGAGTTCCCTCACTGAGTCCGTGGATTCCACCAACCTGGAGGGTAAACGACTAAAAATAAAATAAAAATTGGCGTGAATCTTAAATATAAAGAAAAGTATGCTCTTTAGATCGTCACGAAACTATTTCTCCTTATTCTTAATATTATTATCTATTGTGGAGTAAACATAGACTATTATTGAGGTATGAAAATATTAGTATACTTTCATGAATAGTACAAATATTCATGGTTTTGTATGGGGAAGTACAAATTTGAATGATAGAATACAATAATTTTCCCTTCCAATATCCATTATTAACATCATCTCCGTAGATTATGCGAATAAATCGTAGTTGGAAACTCACAAGGAATGTAGTGTGAATGCAACATAATAATTCAAAAAGAATAAAAAATTTGGCCCTAGCGCGTCTCGAACCCGAGACTCATTGGACACTAAGTTGCAGCTATAGCACCCGTACACTTCTCACTTTGTAGCCTAGCTCATAGTTACGTAACTTCATGCGTATAGCTAAATGTCGAATTATTTCAGTTAAATCGTAAATACTGACAGGAATGCGTTCAATCAGTCAGTGCCCCTTCATGTATTCAACGTAACGCATCTTAATGACTGGTTTGCATTAATAATGCCAATGAACTGCAAATATTACTCTCAATCCACAGCTTTCCTCCATGTTTGATTTCTTGCAGCTTAGCCAATCGGAACACGGAATACTGCTGCGAATAACGTTATTCAAGCCTATACCGGAATTGTGCCTGTATACAAGCTTTAACGTTATAATCTGTACCATTTGTATTCTGATGGTCAATGATTGCGGTACAACACATGTGATATGTCCATAAGCAGAGGGTACTGATCAGCACAGTATCGAAACACCTAAGGTTGGATGTTATACAGTAGCTATCGTATATTCTTCGTAATATTTTAGCCTACTTTTCACATTTTGTAAAAATGAGGGAAAAGTAGACTTATGGCATCGGTCCAGGCAAATGTCTGTCTGTCCCTCCTAGACGGCTGCAGTTATTGAAACCCAATTTGGTATAAGTAAAGACCTATATTTGAATATCTCACGGGCATTTTTGAAAATTATTTTAGTGCTAGTAACTGCTGAAAATTCACAATTCACTTTTGAGCTCTATGTTGGATTTATCAGACGTTATGCATGCGAACCCTTCCAAAATTAGTACAGATAGAGATAATAACATTCCGGATATATATTTTAGGTAGCGCATATATGACAGTGGTGCAAACATGATTTTAAGCCAGCGGATAAGTCCAATGTTTAAGTGCATCTAACTTCTAACTATCAATTGGATTTTATCCGAATTTCGTATGCGCTATTGTTACTGTAACAGATATGACTATGCTCATACTTGAGAGCCAGCAGGGCTGCCAACTTCTAATGAATGCTCATTCTCTTTCTTTATCCTAATACATATATATAATAAAGTATGCAAGCCAACAGCTCTAAATTTTGCACACGTATGATACCTGAAATTTCAGATTAATTTCGAGTAACTAATGTACGTCAGTGCTGCCAACATAATTCTAAGCCTGCTGAAAATGCATGTAACTTCTATACCAACAAATGGATGTTATCCAAAATTGGCACTATAAAATATAGTATTATTTCAGATTAATTCTGAGCACACGTGCATGACTTTGTTGCCAATATGATTCTACATACACTGGTAGATCCAATATTTCATAACATGCAACGTCCATACTATCCATTGGACTTCAACCGAATGTTATATGTGCATTATGTACCTTAAGAGATGGAACTAAGGATATATTCAGAGTCACCTAGGCTACCAACTGTAGTGCTGTATTAGAATATTTCAGGTATATTCCAATCTAATTAGAAATGTTAGTAGGCCTATTACCTATTAAATTTTGTCATGGGAAAAGGCACCTACTTTATTATTGCAATGTGCTCAAATATTTCATATGACCCTTCTTTGTATAATGTGACTAATCCCACACAACGTCGCTCTTTCTACATCACATTTAGTAACAACGTTATGGCCCTCTGTTCGAGCTGTTTCCTTAATAACGTTCTTGACGGAATATACATAATTTCTTGTCATTAAGATTGGATTTGATTAATAATAAACAAGAAATGGGAATAACATTAATTTGTAGAACTCAATTTTAGCCGTCTTTTAAACAACGTTATCGTCGGTAGTACTCACAATTTTGTTCCTTAAAGATTGGGTAAGACAAATAACGAAAACCGGCGAATAACGTTTTTATGAGGAACTTCCTTTACCCGCCTTTCGAATAACGTTATTGTCAGCAGTTCGTTCAATTTCGTTCTTCGACATCAGGTTGAACTAATAACGAAATGATGCCAATAACGTTATTCAGTTATTCACTATGTGAGCCACCCTCCCAATAACGTTATTGGTAGGGACCGGAATAATAGCGTTCTTCAATTCGGTTATTGAATATAACGTTATTGTGATAGTATATGATAAATACGGTATTCTTGTGGAAACGAAGTAATTCGTTCTGCAACGCATTTACCTAAATGCACTCATGGAGTTTTCCGGTACATTCCCTAATTACGTTACGTTATGGTTACGGTTAAGTTATCTAGCCCTGCTTTCCTGCATTGACCAAGAGTTGAAATTTTCAAATGATAACTCTATCTCAGTGCTAATAACTGCCTTGATTAGCAATCTATATGTTTTGCTACGTTTGAAACATCTCGAACACTAGCCGTATGCGTGAAGTCACGCACAACGACTGCAAAGGGGAACTGGTAGTCTGGAGATTGAAGTTTTGAATCCTAGATTCGTCATTCCGAGAGAGGGTTCTCCCTGGGTTTTTCTGAACTGCAAAATGATATGTTATTTCAAGTCCCAGTGCACTCACCCTAGTCTAATCACTAGTAATTACAGCTACACACACTACTGCACTCAACAGGCAATCAGACAGATTCAACATTCACCCAAGTTCACGGGGTTAGTGACGAAGGTGTCCTCATCCCCTTAAATGAATTAACACAAACAACAATTATTCAAAACAGGTTCACTTATTTCTTCAATCATCCAATTGAAAGTAGAACGTGTATTAATTTCTGGACAGTGCTACACTTATAGGAATTGCACACTCTGAAATAATCGCTATGTAACGACAATTAAATGCATGAATATTTCGTAAGCTCCAATAATTATGGCAGTTGTATGAAGACATCTATGATTAAGCAATATTATTCTAGTTTCCTTAATGAAAGAGAAGATCACGACTACGATGTCGCAACCTCTAAAATATGCAACAACAAAAATAGCTGATGGATGTCATTGCCGCATCCTTCCAAATTACGAGTACACAACCAAGTCTGACGCTCAAAGGAACTAGTTTACTCATATCCCAAGTTTGCATTTACTAGCATATAAGAATCCAAAATTGTAATTTCTTAACTCCAGATTGTTACGTAAACTACGGGCACGGCTGCCTACTAATCTACCCAAATCCTAACCCCAGTTACAGATGTACACACTACTAGGGATATGACATTAACACAGGTTATCAAAAAATTATTCTCACACACAAGAACTCGGGCCAAATTAACACCATGTTGGAAGCACCTAAATGAACATTAAAATTTTGGAAGTCAATGTTCAGTGTTACTTCAGTAATCGAAATTAATTCTTTCAGTTAGTCAAAACGATTTTGCACAATTGTAATTGGTGTTTCCCTAAAGCTGAAAAGAATTACGTGAGATTAATAAATTCACTTGGACGACCAGTTTCGATCGTCAAGCGATAGGTGCTGCGCTCTGAAGTCCTGCAGCGGAAAAGTGTTGTGGATTCACCACACCCTGTGGGGCTGCCGATCTGGACTCGGCTATAATCCCACAAGTTAAAATGGCAGTATCGAGAAGGCTGTGCCATAAGAAAAACAGTTGTTAACTCTGGGTAACCAGGGATATCATAGATAATCAATGCTCTTTTTGTTTATTGTTATGGTATGTTACAAAACTTAAATAAGCAGAACCAATAAAAGCAATTATTCCTACATTGATATAATATACTGTAGGTATATCCACATTGTAGCTCAGGATCAAGCAGAGATTTTGAAACCAGATTTTGGATTGCAAAACATATTCTAGTGCTGACATAAACTCTGACCACAATCTGGTTGTTATGAAATGCAAACTTAAGTTGAAGAAATTGAAGAAAATTCAAAATCCAAAAATGTGGGCAATAGACAGACTGAAAGAGAAGGACGAGAACGAACATTTCAAGGCGAGTATAAAAGAAGGACTAATGAAAATCCCTGAAGGTGATACAATTGTAGAGGAATGGCCACTTTTGAAGAATGAAATAACAAAATTCGCAGAAGAAATTATTGATATGAAATAAGGAATAGTTAGGAAACCGTGGATCTCGCAGGATATACTAGAATTAATGGACGAAAGGTGGAAGCACAAGAATGAAAGAGATGATAGGGGAAGAGCAGAATACAGACGTCTGAGAAATGAGGTTAACAAGAAGTGCAAGAAAGCAAAGGAAGAATGGTTGAAAGAGAAATGTGCAGGTAGAGAAAATTGTCTGAAATTAGGAAGGATTAAGAGTACGTTAAGGGAAAGGAAGACTAAGTGCTGTAATATTAAGTACTCAAATGGAAAACCTATAACTGGTAGGGAGCATATGGATGAGAAAAGGAAAGCTTACATAGAGTGTTTGCATAAGGGAAAGGAGATTGAGAATCATGTTATAGAAAAGGGAAGAGGAAATCGATGGGGATGAGAAAGGAGATTTAATATTGAGATCAGAATTCGACAGAGCATTGGAAGACTTAAGCAGGAACAAAGCGCCAGGCATAGATGATATACAGATTGAGTTGCTACGCTGCGTAGGTGATGATGATCTGGTCAGGTTATTTCACTTGGTGTGTAGGATATATGAGATAGGTGAGGTACACTCTAATTTCAAGAAGAATGCTATCATCCCTATACCAAAGAAAGTAGGAACTGACTGATGTGAAGATTACCGCATAAGTAGCTTGATTACTCATGCTTCAAAGATCTTGTCTAGAATAATTTACAAGAGGATGGAAAGCCAGATAGAAACAGAGTTGGGTGAAGACCAGTTTGGTTTCAGGGGAAATGTAGGAACAAGGCAAGCTGTACTAAGTCTTAAGCTGATTTTGGAAGGTAGAATAAGGAAAGATAAGAGAATGTTCAAGGCATTTGTAGAATTAGAAAAGGCTTTTGATAACGTTGATTGGGCTAAATTGTCTGACATTTTGAAAACGATTCGAATAAAGTACAAGGATAGGAGGGTGCTCTAAAATCTATACAGAAACCAGACAGAAGTTATTCGAGCGGAAGAACATGAGAGAGAAACTGGTATTCAGAAAGGTGTGAGGCAATGCTGCGACTTGTCACCCATACTTTTCAATCTTTACATTGAACAAGCAATGAAGGAAATTGGAGAAAAATTCAAAGTAGGAGTAGAGAATCAAGGAGAAATAATTTCAACTCTGAGATTTGCTGATGACATCGTGATCTTAGCCGACACATCAGAGGATTTGAATGAGTCTTTAAATGGATTCTGTATTGAGGGGAGAATCCAAGATGAAAATTAATAAATGTAAAACAAAAATATTGGAATGCAGAAGAAAGAAATCAGAAACCCCTATGGATGTGGAATTGGCAGGTGAAAAGCTAAAGGAAGTAGGTGACTTCTGTTACTTATGAAGCAAAATAATCAGTGATGGGCGAAGCAAAGAGGATATAAATAATATGTTAATGGGTCGCCCTGTAGTACTCCATTTGTTTGTATGATCGGTTCTGACATGGCAAGGTTATCTGAGACGCATATTGCGTTCCAGCTCAGCAGTGTGTTATTGAGGTTCGACCATATGTTGTTTTCCCCTAGTGTTTCCTTGAGTTTTTCTATCACTAGTTGCCTGCTTAGTAGGTCGAAGGCTTTCGTGAAGTCTATGAAGACAGTATAAAATTTTTGTTTTTTCTCTAGGGCTTCCCAAATGTGTTTCAGTAAGAGTTCGATTGCCTGCAGGGTTGATCTTCCCTTTCTGAACCCGAATTGATTTTCTGGCAGGTGGTCGTCTAATTCCTCACTTAATCTTCCTGTTATTTTCGCGAAGATTTTAAAGGGGCAGTTTTCCAATGCGATGCCTCTATATTGGTTTGGGTCATTGGGGTCTCCTTTCCCATTATATAATATCTTGACAATTGATTTTCTCCATTGATCGGGGATGGTGGCTGTCTCTATGCACCTGTTGTATAGTTTGGTCCAAATCTGATTTAGAAGGTGTGCAGTGTCTTTTATGAATTCATTGTATATTTCGTCCGGTCCCACTGCTTTCTTGTTTTTGGTGTTTTGGATGGCATGTCCGACTTTCTCTGTGGTTAGAGGAATCCAGCCTGTAGCTATTGGTGATACGACTTCTTGGGATTTCTTTCTGGCGTATGTTGTTCCCTCTTTGTTGAGTATGTTGCTGAAATGTGATTTCCATCTGTCCATGTCTATGTAGTTTGTTTGGGCTTGTTTCTTTGGGTGAAGTGCCAAATATGGATCATTTTTGGCTTCCTCCGCTAGCAGCCTGCTCTCTTCCTCCAGGAAGGCGCTTTTCTTTTCTTTTATGATTCTTTTGTAGTGCTTCCTCTTTTCAGCGTATGTGAGTAGGAGAGTGTCGTTTACCTCGTTCTGTCTCACCTGCTGCAGGATGTTTAGGGTGTCTCTTCTTAGCTTGTAACACTCGCTATCGAACTAGGGTTTTGCTCTTCTTTTGAATCGGGGGTTGGCAGCTTTTCTTAGTATTTCTCCTAGGTTTTGAGTAGCTTTTTCTAGCTTTGCATTTTCTATAAGTGTTTCAATATGCGTGTTCGCAACTATCTTGGCCTCTACTTTCCCGACATCTATCTTCCTTGAGAGGAGTTGTGTTGTCTCTTCTTGTTTCTTCTCCCAGTCACCGTTAATATTTATTTCTAGGGTTATGTGTTTCCTCGTTGTTGCGTGGTTTGCGTTCCAAAGTGTGGTTATACTTCCCGTTATATGTCCTTTTGTGAGTGCGACGTCTATTGTGCTCTTGCCGTTGTGAGAGATGTATGTAAGTATCGTAGGGTTATTTAATAAAATGAATCCTTCTTCGTGCAGATTTTTCATCACTAGCCTTGCTTTGTAGTTTTGTGTGTCTAGTCTGCAGTTTAGGTCTCCCGCGATGATCATTGGTTTATTCTGCTTATTTTGGGAGATTATTTGGCCTATTTCATCCATTATATCAATTTCTGTTGTGTTCGGTTGGAAATATGCTGCTACTATAACGAGGTGATTCGTTTCTATTAGGAGGGTGTGTTCCTGTTGCTTGGTTGCTAAAATTGGCCTCAGGTGTGGTCTTAGGAGGATAGTTATCCCTCCAGATGGTCTACCTTCTTCGCCTTTTCTAGCCAAGAGATGTGTTCCGTAGAACTCGGGGTGCTGCCAGTTAGCGGTTAAGAACGTTTCCGTTAATATTGCTATGTCATACCATTTTAGGAAGTTTTCTGGGGTCATGTTTATTGCACTTTTTATTCCCTCTACGTTCCATAACATGATTTTTAGGTGTCCTGCTGCCACCTTTCCGTTTTGACTCCATTTGTTTTGTTTTTGTGCTCCTTCTATATTCCTTAGTAGTGTTGTTTGAGTCGTGCAGTCAGTGGTATGGTTGTTGATGGCAGCAGAGTAGATTATGTTAGTCGAATCGGGCTCCCGTTGTTCTTCCCCTCCGAAAACGATATTGCTTGATCTGTATTCCAGAAGGCCAAAACTGAGGTGTGCTTACCCGTCGCAATTCGTTGAACGGTATGCCAATTTTGAAGGCTTTAAAGTATCCTTTAATTTGCATATATTCACATTGTATGTCACACGTGATCCCTTGCTCCTGCATATGCCTTATGATTTTCTCGTTTGTGGTTTCCTGATGTGCTTTTCCCACATATAACAAAGCACGCCTTTCCCCTGCTTGTAGATCTTATTTTGTGGGATCCATGGTGCCTATCACAACATTATGATCATTTGATCGTTGTTGTCTGTTCACCAAATCAGAATAACTCTTTCGATGACCATTCAGTATTCTAATCTCTTTCCTGGGAGTAAGTCATTTGCTCTTTGACCTTAAGCGCTACTTATACTCTGCTTATGCTCTTTTGCTGCATTCAGTATTGCAATCTCTTTCCTGTGAGTAAGTATATTTGCTCCATGACCTTGAGCGCTACTTGTACTCTTCTCATATTGATTTGCTATATTCAGTGTTGTAATTCCGTGGGAAAGTTCATGTATTTTGTGGAAATGTGATGAGAATTTCCTCTTTGATCATTGTTTTAATTTGATTTGATAAGTTTTCCTTCACAGATTGCATTTGAAGTGAGATCTTATATTCTATTTTTGCTTCCAATTCTGCATCTATAAACAAGTTGCACACTAGATCATCAGATGTCGCTTGTAGCATGCATTCTCTAGCCATTTCAGACTCGTTTTACTCCGCTTCCGACGTTTGACCACTGGATGTCGGTAGTATCTGTTTGCCGAATTCAGGGTCATGTGTTCTGCCGACAGATGTCGCCACTTGTCCCGCGAAACTGCTGTCTTCACTGTGCATGTCTGGTATTTGACCTTCACTAACCTCTTGTTGATACGTTTCCTTTTCCATACTTTTACATACTTGAGTAGTCTTCAGTACCATAAAACATTTCTTGATGACACTTACCGCTTTTAGTATGTCGTCCTTTGTGTCTTTCTTTAGGTAGGCTATCCACCTACATCCACGATAATTTGCAAACTTTTAAGAGCACCGTCAAGACGCAATTCAATCTCGTCCGCCAACTTGTTGGTATCCGTGTGAAACGGCATGTGATCCTTATCACATCGAAATATGCACAAAAAGGACAAAGTCATTATCTGAATATGCAAACATGTTAAATTTCAATTTCATCTTGGCTATTTGGCCGCAATAAAGATTTATTAAATAATATGTTAGCACAGTCGGAAAGAATTTCAACAGAAAATGAATCTGTTGGCATCGAAAATAGATTTAGGTATTAGGAAGTCATTTTTGAAGGCCTTTGTCTGGAGCGTGGCTTTCTATAGAATTGTAACTTGGACTATTGGAGCTGCAGAAAAGAGGAGAATGTGGTGTTACAGGAGAGTGATGAAGATCAGATGGGTAGAGCGGGTTACTAATGAAGAGATATTAAGACGAGTGCAAGAGAGAGTTAATTCTGGTGACAGCTAATGAAGAGAAGATATAGGATGTAAGGACACATACTAAGACACCCAGGAATAGCAAACTTAGTTATAGAAGGAAGGGTCGAGGATAAGAAGTGTAGGGGTATACCAAGGTCAGAATATGTTAAACTGATTTCCTCGGATGTAGAGTGTGGTAGCTATGTATAGATGAAACGATTATCTCAGGACAGGGAAGATGGAGGAGAGCTGCATCAAATCAGTCGAAAGACTAAAGACTCAAACAACAACAGCTCAGGACAGGGAAGCATGGAGGGCTGCATCAAACCAATCAAAAATCTGAAGACTCTAACAACAATAACAACAGCAATTACCTACATACTTGTAGACAAGTATAATGGATCTGATGATAATCGCTGGTCATCCAAGTGAATGTACTTACAGTATTAATCTCTTGTAAGTTTATTTCAGTTTTAGGGAAATAATCATTACAATTGGGGTTAATCGTGTCGACCGACTGAAAACCATTACCTTCGACCCTTAAATGAATCAACAACAGGAACAGAAAGAGCTACTTACTGTTTTGTATTGCATGCCTTAGTCACCACATCAAATCGAAACAACAGCGAACGAACATCGATCACTTTGAATGATCCTTGGTGCACGATCTGAGATTGCGTCAGACGTTATGGCAAGCGCTTTCTCCAAGGCTAATTTAGGGATAATAATAATAATAATAATAATAATAATAATAATATCGTATGGCCTCGGTGGCCGGGTTCAAGCTGTGTAATTTTCAACCCAGAGGGTAGCTTGCATGTCAAATTTCGTAGTTCCTTATATCACTATGAAAGTCAAGGTTAGATATCTAAGCTCCTTGAACACTATAGCGCTTTCTAGTAGAGAAATGAGGAACTCTGTGTTGGCGGAAACTCCCGAGATTAATTTTGCCATTATGAACACGGCCTACTGAATTCAAATGGGTTCTTTAACATGCCAACATCGTATGACATGCATGTCGTATTTTTGCCGCCTTTCTAAAATCACTTACCACGGCCAGGGCGAACCTGCAATCTTGGGGTTAGTAGACCGACACGCTATCCACTCACCCACCGTGGCAAGGTAATTTAGGGTTGAATGTTATACATTTCATCATTTCAGGACGAGCATGTATCTGTGTTTGGTGGCAAATACTCGTACAGTCCATTGTATATTTCGTAAATAGTTCAGAACAAATATAATTTCATAATTAGATACAATATAAATATAACGTCCTATTAATGTTACGCCCAACGGAATGCACTGCAGGGCTTTTGATACTCGTATGCTGTACATTGGTGTGTAAATACTAGTCAACTGGGACTGAGCTACGAGTGACGCTTTTAATATACTGTATGCAATTGTAATAGTACACTCACTGAACCATGACAAGGCATAATTAATGGATGCAAAAATCATATGACATAATCTAGGGTTTTACGTCCCTTTTAGCCTATTTTCATCTTTGTGGGGTTTGAAGCCATTTTTCAGTGTTGTCTCTTGTTGTTGTTGTTGTTTAAGTCTTCAGTCTTTTGACTGGTTTGATGCAGCCCTCCATTCCTCCCTGTCCTGAGCTAATTGTTTCATCTCTACATAGCTACAACACCCTACATCCGAGACAATCTGTTTAACGTATTCAAAACCTTGGTCTACCCCTACAGTTCTTGTCCTCGACCCTTCCTTCCATAACTAAGCATGCTATTCCTGGGTGTCTTAATATGTGTCCTACTAACCTATCTCTTCTCTTCATTAGCAGTCGCCAGAAACATCTTTCCTCTCCCACTCTTCTTAATACCTCTTCGTTTGTAACCCTATCTACCCATCTGATCCATCATTCTCCTGTAACACCACATTTCAAATGCTTCAATTCTCCTCTTTTCTGCTGCACCAATAGTCCAAGTTTCACTTCCATAGAGTGCCACGCTCCATACAAAGGCTTTCATAAATGACTTCCTAATACCTAAATCTATATTCGATGTCAACAGATTCCTTTTTTGTAGAAATGCTTTCCTTGCCTGAGCCAACCTACTTTTTATATCCTCTTTGCTTCGTCCATCACTGGTTATTTTGCTTCCTAAGTAACAGAAGTCTCCTACTTCCTTCAGCTTTTCACCTGCCAATTTGATGTCCATAGAGGTTTCTGATTTATTTCGGCTGCATTCCAGTATTTTTGTTGCTTAAGTAAACAAAAGTTTGGTGCTTTTCAGTCGGTCAACACGAATGTACCCAAAAAGAACTGAGTTATGCCCTAATCCTGAAATAAATTACATGAGATTAATAAATACACTAGGATGACCAGTTTCGGTCTTCAAGCGATCATCATCAGATCCATTACACTTAGGCTATAAGATCTATGTTTGAGAATACAGGTGAAAAATATTTACAATATGTACAATTATTTAGTTACAGTATTGGTAATGCAACTGTCGGTGTATGCTAAATGTAGTATATCTAATGTTAGGTGAAATGCTAAAATGATGATAGAAATCCGAAGTTTGTCTGTTTGGGGTGATTATATGGTTGTAAACAAGTAGTTCCGGGAAGAACTATACAGCCTATTTTCATATATCCTACTTATGTTAATTGCCTCTATCAACATACAAAATTTCAGTTTGATTGCTGTAATAGATTCGTAGATATTGAGAACCGACTAAACATTGCGGATGGTCGTCATATTGGATTTTTATATATGTAGGTCTTAGAGTTATGTAATGTTACATGAAGATTATTGTGTACGTGTAGTATTCAAACGTCAATCGCATTATTAGGACACAAGAAGTAAAAACGAGATTTTAAAATTTCGCACAGCTGCCATCTTGTGGTTATGGAAACAATCGAAAAAAATAGATGCCAGTGGATTAACATTTGTATAAGGATTTACTGTACCAAGTGTCACTGCACTCGGATGGTTAAATTGCGAGAAACGACCATGTGAATATTTATACTTCGCGTCGCCGCCATGTTGGATTTGTGCTCACCAGGTTATTGAAAGTCCTATAGGTGAACGTATGTTCATAGCCCCTATGAACATTAAAAAATCACTTTGATTGCTGTAATAGATTCGTAGATATTGAGATCCATCTAAATATTTCGGATGGTCACCATGTTGGATTGTTATATGTATAGGCCATAGAGTCATGTACCATTAAAGGAAAATTATTGCGTAGGTTCATTATTGAAACGTTCACTTCGATCGCATGATTACGACACAAGTTATAAAAACTTAATTTTAAAATTCGCACAGTCGCCATCTTGAGGTTATGTAAACAATTGAACTAAATTAGATACCAGTGCATTACAATGTGTATAAACATTTCCTTTACCAAGTTTCATTGCGTTTGGATCATTAAATCGCGAGAAAGGTCTATTTAAAATTTTCAAATTCGCTTGGCCGCCATATTCGTTTTGTAGTTAACCGGTTTCTGAAAGTCTTATAGATGAACTTCCAGTAGTGCTCTTTATCTCCGTACAAAATTTCAGGGCGATACCGCTAATAGTTTCAGAGATATCGAATATCGGTGAAATATTTCACACAGCCGCCATCTTGAGTTTATGTAAAAATTTGAACGAAGTTAAATGTAGGTGCATTACAATGTGTATAAACATATACTGTACCAAGTTTTATTGCCTTTGGTTGGTTAAATCGCGATAAACGTCTATTTAAAAGTCGCAAATTCGCTTGGCCGCCATGTTGGTTTTGTACATACCAGGTTTTCAAAAGTCACATAGGTGAACTTGTAGTAGTTCCCTTTATCACCGTAAAATATTCGAGGGTGATATCGGTAATAGTTTCGGAGATATTGAATGCTGGTGAAATATTTCGCACAGCCGCCATGATGGATTGGTGAGACGTAACAAAATTTGAAGGGCACGGTCGGGGTCGTCCGGAATAGTGATATGAACTTACCGAGTTTCATTGAAATCTCTCCAACCGTTTAGAAATTATTAGGGGGGGGGGCACACACCATCTCTTTCGCACACACACACACACACACACACAGACAGACACACGGACTAAAGATGATCACATAAGCCTATTTTTTTTTTACATAAATGAAAATAGGCTATAAATCAACTATGGTTATACTGTAATAATAGACTACAGGGTGATACTTATCCAGTTGTCTTCCTGGCTGGCACTTCGAGCAGTTTCGTGTTCACTCTAGCACCAGTTGTGGTCGACTGAACCCGGATGTTAACTGGACGAAACTGGTTTTTCCTAGTGTATTTATTAATCTCATGTAATTTTTAGCCTACTTTCGATTTTTGCAAAAAATGAAAGTAGACTTATGAGATCACTACAGGGCGAAAAAAGTGTGTCTGTCTGTGTGTGTGTATGTGTGTGTGTGCGTGAGTCTGTGTGTGTGTGTGTGTGTGTGTGAGTGAGTGTGTGTACCCTGAATGTCTGTCTCCCCCTATCAATTCAAACACGGTGAGCGAAAATTGAATGAAATTTGGTACAAAGGTAGCACTAGCAAAGGACACCTCAGTGTCATATTTTATATCGCCGCCATCTTGACGGAAACGTAATGGCGGCAACACAAATGTTCAAAGCTTAAATCAAATTATGACTAACCTAATCATCCGATATATACCGAATTTTGCAACAACATACCTTTATGGGGGGAGCATCATTTGACCAAACCAATAGGCCATAAGCGTAATAGTTTGCGGATGGCGGCCATCTTTGTGTGAAAATCGATTCCCCCTATTAATTCGAACACGGTGCAACCGAATGGAACGAAATTTGGTACAGAGGTAGTACTAACAAAAGGCACCTCAGTGTCATGTTTTATATCGCCGCCATCTTGACGGAAACGTAATGGCGGCCACACAAATGTTCAAAGCTTAAATCAAATTACGACTAACCTAATCATCCGATCTCTACCAAATTTTGAAACAACATACCTTTATGAAGGGAGCATCCTTTGACAAATCTAATAGGTCATTAGCCTAATAGTTTGCGGATGGCGGCCATCTTTGTGTCAAAATCGATTACCCCTATTAATTCGAACACGGTGAAACCGAATGGAATGAAATTTGGTACAGAGGTACCGGTAGCACTAGCAAAGGGCACCTCAGTGTCATGTTTTATATCACGGCCATCTTGACGGAAACGTAATGGCGGCCACACAAATGTTCAAACCTTAAATCAAATTACGACTGACCTAATCATCCGATCTCTACCAAATTTTGCAACAACATACCTTTATGGAGGAAGCATCCTTTGACAAATCTAATAGGTCATTAGCCTAATAGTTTGCGGATGGCGGCCATCTTTGTGTCAAAATCGATTACCCCTATTAATTCGAACACCATGAAACCGAATGGAACGAAATTTGGTACATAGGTAGCACTAGAAAAGGCCACCTCAGTGTCATGTTTTATATCACCGCCATCTTGACGGAAACGTAATCGTGGCCACCCAAATGTTAAAGTCTAAAATGTAATTACGTCCAACCTAATAATCTAGTCTCTACCAAATTTTGCAACAACAAATCTTTATGTGTGAAGCATATTCTGACCAAACTGCTAGATCATCAGCCCAATAGTTTGCAGATGGTGGCCAAGTATGTGTGCAAATCGATTCCCCCTATCAATTCAAACACGGTGAAACCGAATTGAACGAAATTTGGTACAGAGGTAGCACTAGCAAAAGGCACCTCAGTGTCATGTTTTATATCGCCGCCATCTTGACGGAAACGGAATGACGGCCACCCAAATGTTAAAAGCTTAAATCAAATTTCGATCATCCTAATAATTTGATCTCTACCGGATTTTGCAACAACATGCCTTTTTGTGGAAAGCATCTTATGACTGACTACAAGGTCATCAGCCCAATAGTTTGCAAATAGCGGCCATGTATGAGTGCAAATCCATTCCCCAGATCAAGTCAAACACGGTGAAACCGAATTGAATGATTTTTTATTTTACAGAGGTAGCACTAGCAAAGGGCACCTCATATTCATGATTAATATCCCTATAGCACGTTGTATTTCAACAAGCTACTACAACCAACATTCAATTATACTCCTTGAAAAGGACAAAGAGTTATAACAATACCCATGCATTTAGGAGAAAGTAGGCTATATGTTCTTTACTGAACATCTTGTTTTTTTTTGTTTTTTTTTCAGGATTAGGGCATAACCCAGCTCTTTTTGGGTACATTCTTGTTGACCTACTGAAAAGCACCTAACTTCTGTTTGGTATTGTCATCGTATGAAATACCAGCAACCCCTCCCAGCTTCGCCCGGTATCCTTAACGGTGTACCCAGCGTAAGCTTTAAAGGCGCAAGGACGGCAGGTTCTTCTTGTATTCGATTCACTGAAATCGTTACTGATCGGCTTCCTTTGGTCATAAATGAATGATTTTCTACAGAAACCTTCCTCGAAAAATCCTTTAAAGAATGCTGAAAACCGTATCAAAATTCATCCAGTGGTTCTCGACATTACCTGTTATATCCAAGAGTTGGAGACTTTCTTTTATACTATGTAGAGATACGCGTATTTTGCATTTTCCTTTGCATTTTTCCACTTATGTGGGGTCTGCCTTCCTGCAATGTTTCCTCCACGTCAATCGATCCATAGCGTCCCGGGGGCGGAGTTAAGCGAGCCACATGTCACCTCTCGCCCTATCCAACCAGCGTGTTTGAGGTCGCCCTCGAGGTCGACGACCCTCCACATTTAGTTGAAGGGCAGTCTTACCAACTGAGGTTTCACAGCTACGGAGCACATGTCCATACCAACGCAGACGTGATTCACGCATTTTCTCTGTGATTGAGGCAACCTTGAAATCCTTCCGCACGGCACCATTCCTAATATGGTCCAGTCGAGTCAAACCATTGGACCACCGCAACATCTTCATTTCCATTACATGAAGCGCCTGTTCGTGCTTCGATGTTGTAGGCCAGCATTCAGATGCATAAAGGGCCACCGGTCTAATCACTGTGCGATATACTTTAGATTTTAAATGCAATGGAATTTTCTTATCGCATAGGACTCCAGTAACTTGGCGCCATTTCATCCATGCGGCAGTGACTCTTGTTTTGACATCAGGAATCGTGCTGCAGTCTGAGGTGATGCATGACCCAAGGTATTTGAATTGGGTCACTTTATTAAGTTGAACCTCACCAACAGTGATCGTGCCATCAGTTTGGTCACCGTATTCCAGGTATTCCGTCTTCTTCAGATTCAATTTCATCCCAAATTCTTCAAGACGCATCTTCCACTCTTTTACTTGCGGTTCGAGGCGCCCATGGGTCTCGTTAGCTAACATGACATCATCCGCATATAATAATGTCCATGGATGCCTGCTTTGTATGTCAATTGTGATGGCGTTCATGCAGAGAATGAAGAGCAAGGGGTACAAGGCTGATCCTTGATGGACACCAACAGTGATTTGGAAGGTATCGGAAATTCCTGCTGCGCACCACACTGAGCTTGTTGTCTTTCGGTACAGAAGTTTCACCCAGTTTACATAGGCTTCAGGTACACTGATAGAGATACGCGTGTGAGAACAACTTTTGTCCGTACGTGTGTGCATGCGTGTGTGTGTCTTCCCTTAATAAAAGCAAAATGACTGGAGCTATTTCAATGAAACTTGGAAAGGACTTGCTACCATTTTTACTTCGACCGTAATTTTCGAAATTGTAATAAATGTCACCAATCTAACATGCGAAATATATCACAGGTATTCAAGATATCCGAAACTATTACTTTTATAAACCGAAAATTTTGTGTGGTGATAAGGGATAGTCAAGGAAGTTCAGCTATGTAACTTTCAAAACCTGATAAGCACAAAAACCAACATGGCGGCCAGTCAAATATCAAACATTTAAATGGACTTTCCCCGAGATGTAATTATCCGAGCGCAATAAAATGAGGCGTGGTGAATCTGCCACTAGCAGTACCCGGCATGCGTTGCAAGGCCAATCAAAAAATTGTAATTTTGTTTATTGAAGTGCTTTTGGCTACGGATGATGTTTTGATTTTCCGTCCGGTGCATATATGAATAAATCAGAAGGCTTTCCGACGCAGATTGTACCTGTGATTTGTTGATGGTCAGCGCTAAGGCCCGGATGTTGATGATATGTCATCTTTTTACTGACCTGTCTAAAACAATGCTGAAGTACATAGAAACTCCGGACGGGCCACCCAGTCTTCAAATATGTTATTTTTATTTTGCATCTTTTTGCATTTTTTGCTATTTTTCCATTTTAAGAGCATTTTTTTAAGTTTGGTAGAATTTTTTGGTCATATTTTAGAAAAATCGGCCTTAAGGTCATTTTCTTCCAATTTAGTCATGTCACAGCTTTATATGAGATATTTTCGTCTCTCAGAGTTAAGAAGAAGCTAGTAGCTGATACAAGATAATTTAAAGTATTGAAATAAAATATTTCAGTATTGCTATTAGTAGAAAAATATATATCTTGGACGCACAAGAAGGGTACCGTTTTCGTCGCAAACCAGTTATTAGCGGAATGGAATGTTATGTGCTCTGTTGACCAAGGTCAGCTGTGGCGGGGTAGAAAGGAGAAGGGGTATATATTCTTGTCTCAGTTCCACATAGTTCACGGCGAGAGATATCGTTCATTGCCGCTTTCTCCATTTTATAGCGCATTTTTAGAATTTTTAAAATATTGGTGAGTTTATTATTATAAGATCATTTTCTCCTCTTTATAGTGCATTCTTCGAATTTTTAGGTAATTTATTAGTCATTTTTGAAAATTTTAAGTGCATTTTTAAATCTTTTTTACGGCTTCAACATCCGGGCCCAAGTCATCGCAAATACGAGCCGCAACGGAAACTGTAAACGATTGGAAACGCATAAACTGCTGCTAAACTGTTTAAAATACTGTACACTCATTATAAATTCAGCAACCTTCGTGTGCGTGCACACAACTCACCTAAGTTAATTTGTTTAATCGATTAGCGTGCCAAATCTCATTTTTGAAACAACTCGCGTGCCACCTATTGTAAAATGGATTTACTAATTAAGAAACTTTCACGGACGTGCACATGATTAAAAAAAATCAGAGTTCATTTGATGAAACTATTTATTGTAGAATGGATTTAATAATTCGTAAACCTTCGCGTGATTTTGCACAACAATTCACCAAAGTTTCATCACAATCGGATGAAAGGTTTACGAACTCATACGGGACAAACAAACAAACATACAAACAACCTCACGTAATATTCATATTTTAGGTAGATTTCATTAGAAAGCTAACTATTGCAATGGGTACCATGTTTCGACTTCCGGAAAATTTCGACATATCTTCGCGTTTCACATCCCCCAGACCCCAAAACCACCGTCAGTTCAAAAGTTTATATATAATTTATGTATATATGTATATACACACATCAAAAAAAGTTTTGCATCACCTCGGTTCCCAGATCTCCGGCATATAGACGTTGACTGTGTATATTGTATCAAAGATACAGTCCCTTTGACTGTTCATAGATGTCACTAAAACTGCTCAAAGATGTAAACAACCATGCATGAGCAGGGCCTATTAGACGGAGGGGGTACGACAGCCGATCAGTTCCAGTCATTCCACCAGGACGAAGGTACGCTGCTCATGTTGTCTGTAGTTCTACCATGCCTAGAAGGTCAATACCGCAGTTCGATCGCGTCCGCATTGTTACTTTGTGTCAAGAAGGGCTCTCAACAAGGGAAGTTTCCAGGCGTCTCAGAGTGAACCAAAGCGATGTTGTTCGGACATGGAGGAGGTACAGAGATACAGGAACTGTCGATGACAGGCCTCGCTCAGGCCGCCCAAGGGCTACTACTGTAGTGGATGACCGCTACTTACGGATTGCCGCTCGGAGGAACCCTGACAGCAATGCCACCATGTTGAATAATGCGTTTCGTTCAGCCACAGGACGTCGTGTTTCAACTCAAACTGTGCGCAATAGGCTGCATGATGCGCAACTTCACTCCCGACGTCCATGGCGAGGTCCAGCTTTGCAACCCCGACACCATGCAGCGCGGTACAGATGGGCCCAACAACATGCTGAATGGACCCCACAGAATTGGCATCACGTTCTCTTCACCGATGAGTGTCGCTTATGCCTTCAACCAGACAATCGTCGGAGACGTGTTTGGAGGCACCCTGGTCAGGCTGAACGTCTTAGACACACTGTCCAGCGAGTGCAGCAAGGTGGTGGTTCCCTGATGTTTTGGGGTGGCATTATGTGGGGCCGACGTACGCCACTGGTGGTCATGGAAGGCTCCGAAACGGCTTTACGATACCTGAATGACATCCTCCGACCCATAGTGCACCCATATCGGCAGAATATTGGAGAGGCATTTGTCTTCATGGACGACAATTCTCGACCTCATCGTGCACATCTTGTGAATGCGTTCCTTCAAGATAACGACATCGCTCGACTACAGTGGCCAGCATGTTCGCCAGACATGAACCCCATCGAACATGCCTGGGATATGTTGAAAAGGGCTGTTTATGGACGTCTTGACCCACCAACCACTCTGAGAGATTTACGCCGAATTGTCGTTGAGGAGTGGGACAATTTGGACCAACAGTGTCTTGATGAACTTGTGGATAGTATGCCACGACGAATACAGGCATGCATCAATGCAAGAGGACGTGCTACTGGGTATTAGAGGTAGTGGTGTGTACTGCAATCTGGACCACAAATGCTGAAAGTCTAGCTGTATGATGGTACAACATGCAATGTGTGGGTCTCATGAGCAATAAAACGAGCTGAAATGTTGTTTGTGTTGATCTCTATTCCCTTTGTATTTAAAGGTTCCGGAACTCTTGGAACCGAGGTGATGCAAAACTTTTTTTGATGTGTATATATATATATATATCAGTTTCTTGTGGACACGATAACTGCCGTAATGTTGCACCAATCACTTTGAATTTTTTACATAACATGTATCCCTATAAAATCTCGGTCGAGTTCGTTAATGGGCAAAATCGGTCGAAGGGGGTGAAAATGGGGGGCTTTTTTCGAAAAAGTGAAATTTCGCTATAACTCTCTTAATACGTGAAATATCGAATCCATTCAAAGTTCGTAATATGTGTCGGATAAGTGCCAAAAATTTATGTCAAATAAGTTTTTTGATAGCACCAACCATTGACCAAAGGGGTGGAAAAAAGTGGGTTTTTCGGGAAACATTAATCATATCTCTCTTAATAGGCACAATATCAAAACCGTACAAAATGGATAATATTCCTCCAATAATTACCTAAAACTTTTGTCTGAAAGAATTTTCGATATGACCCACCATTACGCCACGGAGTGAGCAAAATGATTTAAATTATAAGAAACTTCCAAGTGCCAAGAGTGGTTGCCATGACAACTTTACTTTTAATTGATACGGGTTGAGCCATCAGCAGTTGCTATGACAACGCCACTGCACGAGATCACATTCTGTTTTCATATGTCTGTGGGAGCGACTTCGGTATCGGAACTGGTAGCATGCTGAACTTCTATGCCCAAGGTCGCGGGTTCAAACCCGGCTGAAGTCGTCGGATTTACTAAGAGCGCCAAAAAACCATGAGTATGCTTTCCTTCTGAGGGGAAGTTCCAACGTTCGTTGCGAGTTGATGGTTCCGGTGGCATCTAGTAGCCTAGTTCACAGCTAGGTGTCGTTGATGGTAGTATTTTAAATTATGTAGCCTATTTTAGGTAGATTTCATCAGAAAGCTAACTATTGCAATGGGTGCCATGTTTCGACTTCCGGAAAATTTCGACATATCTTCGCGTTTCACATCCCCCAGACCCCAAACCACCGTCAGTTCAAAAGTTTATATATATGTGTGTGTATATATATGCATATATATCAGTTTCTTGTGGACACGATAACTGCCGTAATTTTGCACCAATCACTTTAATGTTTTACATAATATTTAACCCCTTAAAAATCGGTCGAGTTCGTTAATGGACAAAATCGGTTAAAGGGGGTGAAAATGGGGGGGGGGTGGCTTTTTTTTTTCGAAAAAGTGAAATGTCGCAACAACTCTCTTAATACGTGAAATATCGAATCAATTCAAAGTTCATAATATTTGTCGGATAAGTGCCGAAAATTTATGTCAAATAGGTTTTTTGATAGCACCAACCATTGACCAAAGGGCTGGAAAAAAGTGTTTTTTTCGGGAAACATTAATCATATCTCTCTTAATAGGCACAATATCAAACCCGTACATAATGGAAAATATTCCCCTAATAATTACCTAAAACTTTGTCTGAAAGAATTTTTGATCTGACCTACCATTACGCCAAGGGATGAGGAAAATGATTTCGGAATTAAAGAACATGCCAAGTACCATCAGAGGTTACCGTGACAACGCTTCTAAATTGATGAGGGATGAGCTATCAGAGGTTGCCAAGACAACGCCATTGCACGAGATCACATTCATTTTTCCATCTGACTGTGGGAAGCGGCTAACTGGTAGCATTCTGAACTTATATGCCCAAGGTCGCTGGTTCAAAGCCGGCCAAAGTCGTCGGATTTGCTAAGAGCGCTAAAAACCCTCAGCATGCTTTCCTTTGGAGGAGAAGTTCCAACGTTCGTTGCAAGTTGCTGGTTGCGGTGGCATCTAGTAGCCAAGTTCACAGCTAGGTGTCGTTCACGTTATGATATGGTACAAAATTAGGAACTTCTACTTAAAATTGACCGTCTGCAGACCTTACCTGAATTACAGACTAAAACAGTCATCACAATTAACACCGTTTATCAGATTCTACACACCCGGGGTTACATGACCACGTTGTCGCAGCCCCTAAACTGAGGAACCAACAAAAATCTCTGCGGGAGATAAAATTTTGCGAGAAGAAGTAACAGACTGTCAGATAGTTACACATCAGTTCCAAACCTTGCATAAGGACAGTGTGATCACAAGTATAAAAATGAACCCCGAATGACAAGATAGTTACCATCCCCATAAGACAATAAAATGATAAAAATATGCATACAAAAACGAAAAAAAGTTGATTTTTAACCTCCAAATGTAAAATACTTTCTTGCAATCAATGAGGTCTGATCCTCCTACGAAAACCTGCATATTTTGCCTATTATAGCCAATCCCCTAGTTTGCCCGGTGAAATCTACCTCCGCCTTCCGGCGTGCCGAGAGGATTTTTTTTTATATAGAAATAAGTCTACATATTCTGGCATCTAATTTAAATCAATTGCTCTGAGAATCAATTGTTTAATTCATATGTCCTAATCGAGGGATTGAAGTGAATATTGTATACTGAAACATGGTAACAATCTTCAAATACTGTTATTTTTAACTCTACAGCCTTATTATTATTATTATAAAATAATCCAACATGGCGGCCATGCACAATATTCCACCAGGTCTCAATATCTCCAAAACTATTCCAGCAATCATTTTTTTATGATGATAGATAATTATTAAATTATTGGCTTCGGTGGCATAGTTGGTAGCATTCTGAACTGCTATGCCCAAGATCGCGGGTTCAAACCCGGCTGAAGTCGTCAGTTTTTTAAGAGCGTTAAAATCCTTCAGTATGCTTTCCTTTGGAGAGGAAGTAAAGCAGGCTGGCGTATGTCATACATTTATGGCATGTGAAAGAACCTACCACTACAATTGGTACTGTGTATCCAAAATTTGTAGGTATTTGGTTAGAAACGCTCTATCAATTCGAAAGTTCATCGCTGGGTGCCATTGACATTGATGTCTGGTGGCCAAAGTTGGAACTACTTGAAATTGAACTAGCTGGAGAGCCTACGGGTGCTAAATTGAAATGTCCTGTTATGGCCATTGGCTACAATTTGAGGATACTAATTATTATTAATTAAGTATACACGCGTGACTTTGAAAACCCCGATAAACACAAAAACAACATGGCGCACACATGAATTTCAAATATTTCAAATCATCCGACAGCAGTGACTCTTGGGCAGTGAATCTTTATTCAATTCTTAGTACGAGCATATAGGCATTTAATGTTGTCCAATTGTTGTTAAAAATCAAGATGGCGTTAGATCGAAATTTTTGTGTTTATTTATTTATTTATTTATTTATTTATTTATTTATTTAAAATTAAATACTTGGGCTCGATTCTATCTAGTAAAAGTGAGATTGAAAAAGAGATCCAACATAGGATTATTAGTGCCAATAGTACCTTTTCGGTCTCAATATAGTACATTATGCAACGAGCCTATAATGGCTATAATTAAGACACGAGTATTTTTATAAAACGAGCGTATGCGAGTTTTATAATTTCCATACGAGTGTCTTAATTACCATTATAGGCGAGTTGCATACGACTGCTTATGTTCGACGATAATTATAACTTTATTATATGTTTTAACATAAATATTCATAAATATCTGTTGAGAGTCAGCCACTTGAATTTTGTGATCAGAGAGCGAGCGCTAGGTATGATATCTCTGTCTTTCAAGTTCTCTGAACGACCGACGCATGCGCTCTGTGTGCTTGCAATGCCATATTATGCAGACCATATGTTTACATCTGCCGTCCCTCAGTAATATTGTCACCGGAGTCGTTTGAAGGCAATACGCTGTGTAGAAATTAGGGTTGGTGATATTAAGGTACCTTTCATGTCTCATATTCGCCAGTTTATTTACGGGAACATATGGACGGTGCGTATTCCATGTCGGTAATTTATTATAGTTCGATGTTGTGTTTATGTCCTACATGTTGGATTTTGAGTGCATGCGCGAAGGTATCGTTTCCTAATTGGTCAATGAACGAGCTCTGATTGGCTGGAGAAACTGTATCGTAATGAAAAACAGTGTTATAATGACCATCATTATGATACAGTTTTCTGACACATAATAGTGAGGGTCGAACATAAACTTATTTAAGTCACGCTCAATTTCAAACCACAGCAAGGTTAAGTTATGCATGACACTAGTGTAACCGGTTCTGTTATATGGATGCGAGTCATGGGCGACCTCACAAACACTGGAAGAGCGCATTTGTGCATTTGAGAGGAAAGTGCTCAGAAAGATATATGGGCATATTTACAATAGGGAAGAAGGATGATGGGAAAGGAGGGAAAAAGAGGACTTATACCAACGTTTTGGGAAAGCTGATGTGTGTAGGATCATCAGAGGAAGACGGCTCCAGTGGATGGGACACATCGTAAGAGCTGTGGAATCTATCCCTAATAGAGTGTTCAATGCTCAGCTGATTGGCAAACGTCCAAGAAGCCGGCTGAGGATGAGATGCAAGGATAGGGTGATGAGAGCGTTGCAGCAGGTGGAATCAACATCAGTACTGGATGATGCAATGGATAGAGACAAATGGAACGGCATTTGTAACAAATGCTTGAGATTGTGATCGGGATAATGCCTCCTGTGTGATTGATTAAGATAGTGTTTGTTATGTTTCTTTGTTTCTGTCAAGGGCCTTAATGGCCTGATATGTACAATAAATGATGATGATGATGATGATGATAATGATTTATATACACACACCCAAGTACACTATGTCCAAGTCCCCCAAATGAAACAACAACAGCAACACAAACTGCCTTCTACAACTGTATAAATCCGACCACGGCCAGAAATAAAAGCTTACAAGAAGTGGTTGGCTTTATAAATGTAAAAATAGCAATTCCTTTGCTTTGAGAGAAGCGCACTACAGGTGTGAATTCAGAAGCACGGGAAGACAGATTCTAATTACTGACAAAACGGGAGGAATTTTGATCTCTCTCTATATATACCGTACATTGATGTGGGAAATGAAAGTGGTTCCCGTATTCTCTGTCGCAGTTTCATTCCCTTCAACAATGGCAGCACTATCGACAATCTGTAAGGTAAATACGACTTATTTATAGTGATATTGTCTGCTAAAGTAGCGTACTCCGTAGACATTGGCTACAGACTGTGCAAGTAAAACGCAAAAAAAATTTGGGAAAATGTAAGAAAATTGCTCTATTGATTAATGGATAATTAATTCAAATGCTCCGCCAATCAACACAAATTCTGTTCGAATGTTAGTAGCCTACATGTTTCGATATGCAATGATACCTTGTTCGGCGTTTATACAAAATCAAAACAAAATAAAAATAAAATATAACAAGATGTTCAGTAAAGAACATATAGCCTACTTTCTCCTAAATGCATGGGTATTGTTATAACTCTTTGTCCTTTTCAAGGAGTATAATTGAATGTTGGTTGTAGTAGCTTGTTGAAACACAACGTGCTATAGGGATATTAAACATGAATATGAGGTGCCCTTTGCTAGTGCTACCTCTGTACCAAATGTCGTTCAATTCGGTTTCACCGTGTTTGAATTGATAGGGGGAATCGATTTGCACACATATTTGGACACCATCTGCAAACTATTGGGCTGATGTTCTTGCAGTTTGGTCAGAATATGTTTCCCACATAAAGATATGGAGTTGCAAAATTTGGTAGAGACTAGATTATTAGGTTGGTCGTAATTATATTTTAGCTTTCAACATTTGGGTGGCCGCGATTACGTTTCCGTCAAGATAGCGGTGATATAAAACATGACACTGAGGTGCCCTTTGCTAGTACTACCTCTGTACCTAATTTCGTTCCATTCGGTTGCACCGTGTTCGAATTAATAGGGGGAATCGATTTTCACACAAAGATGGACGCCATCCACAAACTATTACGCTGATGACCTATTAGTTTGGTCAAAGTATGCTCCCCCCATAAAGGTATGTTGTTGCAAAATTTGGTAGAGATCGGATGATTAGGATAGTCGTAATTTGATTTAAGCTTTGAACATTTGTGTGGCCGCCATTACGTTTCCGTCAAGATGGCGGCGATATAAAACATGACACTGAGGTACCTTTTGTTAGTACTACCTCTGTACCAAATTTCGTTCCATTCGGTTGCACCGTGTTCGATTTAATAGGGGGAATCGATTTTCACACAAAGATGGCCGCCATCCGCAAGCTATAACGCTGATGACCTATTAGATTGGTCAAAGGATGCTCCCTCCATAATGGTATGTAGTTGCAAAATTTGGTAGAGATCGGATGATTAGGTTAATCGTAATTTGATTTAAGCTTTGAACATTTGTGTGGCCGCCATTACGTTTCCGTCAAGATGGCGGCGATATAAAACATGACACTGAGGTACCTTTTGTTAGTACTACCTCTGTACCAAATTTCGTTCCATTCGGTTGCACCGTGTTCGATTTAATAGGGGGAATCGATTTTCACACAAAGATGGCCGCCATCCGCAAGCTATAACGCTGATGACCTATTAGATTGGTCAAAGGATGCTCCCTCCATAATGGTATGTAGTTGCAAAATTTGGTAGAGATCGGATGATTAGGTTAATCGTAATTTGATTTAAGCTTTGAACATTTGTGTGGCCGCCATTACGTTTCCGTCAAGATGGCGGCAATATAAAACATGACACTGAGGTGCCTTTTGTTAGTACTACCTCTGTACCAAATTTCGTTCCATTCGGTTGCACCGTGTTCGAATTAATAGGGGGAATCGATGTTCACACAAAGATGGCCGCCATCCGCAAACTATTACGCTGATGACCTATTAGTTTTGTCAAAGGATGCTCCCCCCATAAAGGTATGTTGTTGCAAACTTTGGTAGAGATCGGATGATTAGGTTAGTCGTAATTTGATTTAAGCTTTGAACATTTGTGTGGCCGCCATTACGTTTCCGTCAAGATAGCGGCGATATAAAACATGAGACTGAGGTGCCTTTTGTTAGTACTACCTCTGTACCAAATTTCGTTCCATTCGGTTGCACCGTGTTCGAATTAATAGGGGAATCGATTTTCACACAAAGATGGCCGCCATCCGCAAACTATAACGCTGATGACCTATTAGATTGGTCAAAGGATGCTCCCTCCATAATGGTATGTAGTTGCAAAATTTGGTAGAGATCGGATGATTAGGTTAATCGTAATTTGATTTAAGCTTTGAACATTCGTGTGGCCGCCATTACGTTTCAGTCAAGATGGCGGCGATATAAAACATGACACTGAGGTGCCCTTTGCTAGTGCTACCTCTGTACCAAATTTCGTTCCATTCGGTTCCACCGTGTTCGAATTAATAGGGGGAATCAATTTTGGCATAAAGATGGCCGCCATCCGCAAACTATTAGGCTAATAACCTATTAGATTGGTCAAAGGATGCTCCCTCCATAAAGGTATGTTGTTGCAAAGTTTGGTAGAGATCGGATGGTTATGTTAGTCGTAATTTAACTTAAGATTTGAACATTTGTGTGGCCGCCATTACGTTTCTGTCAATATGGCGGCGATATAAAACATGACACTGAGATGCCCTTTGCTAGTGCTACCTCTGTACCAAATTTCGTTCCATTCGGTTTCACCGTGTTTGAATTAATAGGGGGAATTGATTTTCACACAAAGATGGCCGCCATCCGCAAACTATTAGGCTAATGATCTATTCATTTGGTCAAAGGATGCTTCCTCTATAAGGGTATGCAGTTGCAAAATTTGGTAAAGATCGGATGATTAGGTTAATCGTAATTTGATTTAAGCTCTGAACATTCGTGTGGCCGCCATTACGTTTCAGTCAAGATGGCGGCGATATAAAACATGACACTGAGGTGCCTTTTGTTAGTACTACCTCTGTACCAAATTTCGTTCCATTCGGTTTCACCGTGTTTGAATTAATAGGGGGAATTGATTTTTACACAAAGATGGCCACCATCCGCAAACTATTAGGCTAATGACCTATTCATTTGGTCAAAGGATGCTTCCTCTATAAGGGTATGTTGTTGCAAAATTTGGTAGAGATCGGATGGTTATGTTAGTCGTAATTTAACTTAAGCTTTGAACATTTGTGTAGCCGCCATTACGTTTCTGTCAATATGGCGGCGATATAAAACATGACACTGAGATGCCCTTTGCTAGTGCTACCTCTGTACCATATTTCGTTCCATTCGGTTTCACCGTGTTTGAATTAATAGGGGGAATTGATTTTCACACAAAGATGGCCGCCATCCGCAAACTATTAGGCTAATGACCTATTCATTTGGTCAAAGGATGCTTCCTCTATAAGGGTATGCAGTTGCAAAATTTGGTAGAGATCGGATGATTTGGTTAATCGTAATTTGATTTAATCTCTGAACATTCGTGTGGCCGCCATTACGTTTCCGTCAAGATGGCGGCGATATAAAACATGACACTGAGGTGCCTTTTGTTAGTACTACCTCTCTACCAAATTTCGTTCCATTCGGTTGCACCGTGTTCGAATTAATAGGGGGAATCGATTTTCACACAAAGATGGCCGCCATCCGCAAACTGTTACGCTGATGACCTATTAGTTTGGTCAAAGGATGCTCCCCCCATAAAGGTATGCTGTTGCAAAATTTGGTAGAGATCGGATGATTAGGTTAGTCGTAATTTGATTTAAGCTTTGAACATTTGTGTGGCCGCCATTACGTTTCCGTCAAGATAGCGGCGATATAAAACATGACACTGAGGTGCCTTTTGTTAGTACTACCTCTGTACCAAATTTCGTTCCATTCGGTTGCACCGTGTCCGAATTAATAGGGGGAATCGATTTTCACACTAAGATGGCCGCCATCCGCAAACTATTACGCTGATGACCTATTGGTTTGGTCAAAGGATGCTCCCCCATAAAGGTATGTTGTTGCAAAATTTGGTAGAGATCGGATGATTAGGTTAGTCGTAATTTGATTTAAACTTTGAACATTTGTGTGGCCGCCATTACGTTTCCGTCAAGATGGCGGCGATATAAAACATGACACTGATGTGTCCATTGCTAGTGCTACCTTGGTACCAAATTTCGTTCAATTCGCAATCACCGTGTTCGAATTGATAGGGGGGGACAGACATTCAGAGTACACACACTCACACACACACAGACACACACACGCACACACAGACACACACACAGACTCACACACATGCACACACACACACACACAGACTCACACACACTTATACACACACACAGACAGACACACTTTTTTCGCCCTGTGTTGATCTCATAAGTCTACTTTCATTTTTTGCAAAAATCGAAAGTAGGCTAAAAATGAGATGGTGTGTGTCTGTCTTTCTGTCTGTCTGTCTGTGTGTTACTCAATAACGCAAGAACCACTGGTCCGATTTAAATGAAATTTTGCATGAATGTAGCTGAAATACCACGTTTACATATAGGATACTTTTTATTTCGAAATTTTGCACTTTAAAAAAATGGCGACCATTTTAGTGACGTCACTACACCCTTTGGTTTCAAAATTTCGTATTTTCATGTCAAATAAAAAGAGAACGGTAGGAAATAGCAAACTTTTGATGGCACATACGGGCTTTGAAATTTAATTTCCTATCCAAAAGGTCCTTGGTCTATCACTTTTCGTGTATCTCCAACGGTTAGCGAGTAAAACCGACATTTGTGACGTCACTACACCCTTTGGTTTCAAAATTTCATAATTCCATTTCAAATAAAAAGAGAAAGCTAAGAAATAGTAAACTTTTGATGACATACATGAGCTTTAACATTTAATTTTCTATCCGAAAGGTCCTTATCACTTTTCGTATATCTCCAACGGTTAGCGAGTGAAACCTAAATTTGTGCAATAAAACACGGTCAACACCGACCGGTGCAGTATATCGACGCCTCCAACTAAGAACATCGTATCTGCATAAAGTAAAATGTTGAGGAGAGCAGTTTAAAGTTTTGAAAAATTCCTACAAATCGGCGAGTTTCTCAAGCTTTGCGATTATGGGCTCAATGGAAAGCATTTATTGCCTAGTTTATTTTACCCAAAGAAGGGTGTTTGAATTTATTTAATTAACCCACTTACACGTAGTTACGAAATTACTGAATTGGAATTATCCAATGAAGAACATCGTAAGTGAAGTTACGATGTTCTTCATTGGAGATGTGAGAACAACTGACTGCAAAAGTCGAGTTACGATGTTATTATTTGGACAATTTAATCTAATAATAACCATCAACTTTATGTTATAGTGTATTTTATTAATATAAATTTCATTATTACTGCATACAATGAGCTAAAAGAAAGAATTGACTGAACTTACTATTCTTAAGATTGTTTTCTGTGAACAATACAATCGTTGAAGACTATGAAAACATTTCAGAAGAACAGAAGTTTACAGGTTAAATTAAAAATATTTGTTATTATTTTAAACTTTACAAAAATGTTCATTGTTTTGAAAATAGAATATACAAACTAAAACAATTCAACTTCGAGACAAGTTACTTTAATATTTATTTGTCACTAGTTGCGTCTGATTCAGTTGTTTCGGTTACGGTAACTTTCTGATTTTTTTAAAGAAATTTTCATACATGGCTGGAATGGGACTGGGAGTACATAAATACAGCAGGTCCTTCTCCTTTTGTGGAGCTACTGTCAACAGTCCGTTATAAGCAATGCTAAGCTCCAAAGTGCGAATAGATTGCCGTCTTCCTCGTCGATTCTGGTACAGATAAATAAACACTTCTTCACCTTCGTGGTCGTACTCGATAAGCAGCTTGGTTGGTTCGTCTCTCCCGACACGAACCTGCCTCACTTTGTGCCAGTGTGTTTTCTCTTCTCTTGCTACCCAGTTTCGCTTGTCAAAATCCAAAAGTTCCTTGCAATTTTTAAGTCCTTCTGGGAAACTTCTTTAACCACGTATGGTTTACCCTTTGCTTTCGCCATGCGAATAAGCATAACTCATTGGTATGGAACATAAATAGTTTGCCCATTCCTTCTTCTTTGAATGAGAGTTTGCATTGAGTCCCCTTCATTTTGCGTGTATCCTTTTTCCGAAAATCTGTGGGTGATGGAAACATGCAGGGTCTCAGACATAAATGAGTATACTGCATACAAAATCATATTCCGATTTTGTCTTGCACAGCTATCTGAATAAAATATAAAGTCTGTAATTCCTTCTTGAACTTTAAACTTTATATAGCTCATAACAAAGCTCCCAATTTCATTTGAACCTCATTTTTCAATCTTTTTCTTTGAATTTGCCTTTTCTTCATACACTAATTTGTCACTATCTTCCTCAGACTCAGGTTCCCAGTCTGTTTCAATGAAAAACTCTTGTTCATAATCTTCGTTCTGGTAGAAGTTTTCAGTAGAACTTTCAGGTTTTGTGGTGTTGGGGGATAGGTTTTCTCGTTCAACGGGTACTTTGGTTTTACCAGTCTTCATCCTAGAACAATCCGACTTGTAGTGCATTGGGCCATTATTAATTATGATGTCAACTATAGCCTGTTTCTTTTTTTTTTCTTGTTTCTTGCTTATTCTGTGATATTTCATTCTCTTCCTTATTGTCGTATTCATGCTGTAATTTGTCACCGTTATCTTCGCTATCTTCTCTCTGAACTTTTGCTTCAAAGGTGACTCCTTCAAGATTTTGTGATAAACACAAGATACCCCTAGTAATTTCACTCAAAATATGTTGCTCTGAAGTTAGGGGGGATGAGCAGTTACTCTGAGATTCTGAGTCCTTGGTGCTTGAATTACGTTCGTCAGTACTTTGATCTGAAAAGTATAACATGAACAATAAAAATAATGTCTCTCATATTATTATTATAAGAGAATTTGATAGTACTCTACTCAACAAAATTGTTCTGATATGCATAGTTGGTTTTTTAAAACCCGGACACTTTATGTCTTATTTTACTGTATGTTATTGAAATGTAAGCAGCACCTTGTAATAAGCCTAACTTCATGTTATTTCTCCTCTAATAGAGGTGGCTGTAGCTGTTGCTGGTTAAAGCTACTCTTCTGACCTATAGGGGCCGATAACCTAGATGTTAGGCCCCTTAAAACAACAATTATCATCATCATCATCTTCTGACATAAAGAGAATAATAATGACGGGCCTTTCTGAACAATAATAATGAATGTGCTCTTACCTTGTAACTGAGTTGAATAAGCAGCCATGCTCCTCACTAAATCAACCATCAATTTGCCTCTTGATAACATTTTGAAAAGGGTATAAGACTATACACAATAATCACCTTAACATTATATTCAGCGTTACATTGGACCCCCAACACTGCACTGTGTCTCGACTTCAGTAACTGGAAATGTGCGCTCTCCAGCTGCTAAAATGAGAACTATAATCAAATGACGGATCCTCCGTGGCTAAGGCGGCAGTGCGCCGGCATCTCATAGCTGGGTCCGTGGTTCAAATCCCGGTCACTCCATGTGAGATTTGTGCTGGACAAAGCGGAGGCAGACAGGTTTTTCTCCGGGTACTCAGGTTTTCCCTGCCACAAATTTCATTCCAGCAACACTCTCCATGATCTTTTCTTTTCATCTGTCATTCATTTAATCATTGCCCAAGGGGAGTGCGACAGGCTTCGTCAGCCGGCACAATTCATATCCTCGCCACTAGATGGGGGCTTCATTCATTCCATTCCCTGACCCGGTCAGTCGACTGGAAGCAGGCTGTGGATTTTCAATCAAATGAAGATCGCGCAGCTCACAAAGCAGCGAGAATGGAAGCTTCGAGCACCTTGGCATGTCCTTGTCATTAGTCATTGTGGACGGATGCGGAAAACTAACATGCAGTTTTGAGTGAATGAGCTGAATGCTTCGTGTAATATCATCGTAACTACACTTGTACTGAACACTTCATAGACAACACTCCGTTTAAGAACATCGTATCTCAAGTTACGATGTTCTTAAATGGAACAAATTAAATAACAGCAGTTACGATGTTCTTAAATACTGAGTTAACAAAAAATGTAATGGGAATCAGAGAGTAATAATCTTCCAGTTGATAGAGCTCATTTTTTAGTATATGATACGCGAATAACCTCAAAATCTCAAAAATGTCAGTTACGATGTTCTTAGTTGGAGGCGTCGATATCTCTCTTCTTCTTCTTCTTCTTCTTCTTCTTCTTCTTCTTCTGCTTTTACGGCCTCATTGGACCACTTCAGTCAATCATTTCTTGGTCCTCTTCTTCAGTAAGTTTCCTTTCCGAGTCACCCAGTAGCTCTTCATTCGCTCTGATCTTCTCAGGCGTTCCTCATCTGTAAATACCCTTTTTACTGTATTACGTTTGTCTATTTTAGCCTGAAATCTTATTTTTATATCTCTCAGTTTTTTTTAATTTTGTTGTTTTGTTTTGCAAGTCATCCAAGGTTATTTCCAATTCTTTCATATCTTCTCTAATTTCCTTAATCCATCCTACTTGTTGTTTCATATTCCAAAGTTTCACTACAATTTTTCTAGATAACCTGGTTTCTGGTGTCCTCATGATGTGACCAAAGAAAGAAAGCCGTTTCTTCCGAATAGTATCAGTGATGGGCTCCAGTTCTCTGTATACCACTTCATTTGGTACTATCCGCCACTGTCCATCTTTCTGATATTTTTTATTTATGCATGTTCTAGCTATTCTTCATTCTACTTTTAAAATTTTGTCGATTCTGTTTTTCTGAGTAACTTTAAAAAGAGTTTCACTTCCATAGGTCACCTCTGGTTGAACCACCGTCTTGTAATGTTTTAATTTTGTTGCGATTGATAGACATTTTCTTTTATATGTAGACCATGTTAATTTTTGGGCTTTTATCATTTTATTAGTTCTTTCTTGCCATGCAGGTTTCTCATCCAAGTTGTAAGTTATAATTTCTCCTAAGTATTTAAATTGCTTCACTATTTTAACTTTCTTGTTATTTACTGTTATGTGATTGATTACAAGTGGATTAGGTACCATCATCTCTGTCTTTTCAAATGATATCTGAAGTCCAATTTTTTGTGCTATATTTTGTAGGCTTATTATTTGATTTTTGGCTTCTTGAATATTATTAGCCAGTAACGCTAAGTCATCTGCGAATCCCAAGCAATTTAAGTCTATTTGATCTTTCTTGGTTCCAATTCTTATGATCCTAGGATTTTCCCTGTACCATTCCCTCATTACATATTCCAAAGCACAATTGAAAAGTAGAGGCGATAAACCATCTCCTTGCCTTAATCCTGTTTTAATCGTAAACGGTTCAGATATTTCTCCTCTGAATTTTACTTTAGATTTGGTGTTTGTTAGAGTTAGTTTTATAATTTTTATTAATTTGGGATGAAGTCCGAAATTCCTTAGTATTTTCAGCAATGAAGATCTATGTATACAATCATAAGCTTTTTTGAAGTCTACGAAGGTTATGACTTGCTGTTTTTGTCTTCGTTTGTAGTAGTCCATTACTAATTTTAAGGTGATTATCTGTTCAGGGCAGCTTCGCCATGGCCGAAATCCACCTTGATATTCCCCTATTTCCAGTTCTAATTGATCTTTACAACGATTATATAGAATTCGTGACATGATTTTATATGTGATATCCAAAAGGGAAATTCCTCGATAGTTGTCAGGATTTGATTTTTCTCCTTTCTTGTGTAATGGATGTATTATAGCAGTAGTCCAATGGTCTGGCAGTTCTTCTTTGATCCAAATGTTCACTATGCATTGGTGTAATGAAATCTTTACTGGTTCTGCTGCATATTTCCACAATTCTGCAAATGTTTGATCTTCTCCACTCGCTTTGTAGTTTTTGAGCTCTCTCAGCGCTTTGTAGACTTCTTGGATTGTGGGTGGATTTATGTTTTCTGATGGTGTTTTAATAGTGGTGTTTGTATTTATTTGAAGCAGTTCTGGTGGATCTTCGCAATTTAGCAACTTGTTGAATGTTTCTGCTAACATTTCTGTATTTCTTTTATTACTATGAGCTAACTCGCCATTTTTGTCTTTTAACATTAATGTTGGAGGTTCATATCTTTGTAGTTGTTTGCTAAAAATTTTGTAGTAATCTCTTGAGTTTGTTTTCGCGCTATTTGTTTCGATCATCAGAAGTATATCCTTTTGGTATAGCCGTTTAACCCCTCGTATTATTTTTTGAGTTATCTTCCTTTGTTTTATGAGATCCAAGTGTGATTCATCTGTTTTTTGACTCTGATACCGTAACCAGGCTTGATGTCTATCTTCCACTGTATTATCACACTCATCGTTCCACCATTGGTGTTTCTTCCTTGGATTTATTGGGGCTACTTGTTCAGCTATTTGTTTCAATTCGGGAACTATTTCCTCTAGATCATCTGTTATTTTAATATATCTAGTTCATTCTTTGTATCCCTTGTTATTTATTAGTTTATGAGGGTCGTATGTTCTCTTCCTTTTTAGGTGAGTTTTTTTCTTTATCAACGGGGTAAATTTAATTTTAATCTTTATCATGTAATGATCCGATCCAGTATCTGTTCCTCTCAGAACTTTCACATTGTAGATCTCCCTGTGATAGTTCTTATCCATACAAACATGATCTAGTTGCCATTCACCTTTTTTCCAATCTGGATGTCTCCAAGTTTTGAGTTTATTTGGTCTTCTCTTGAAGTAAGTTGATTTGGAGATCATATCATGGTTTCTGCAAAATTCCACCAGTCTTATGCCATTCCTGTTTGTTCTTCTCTGTGCTGGCCATTTTCCTATTATGTCTCTATATCTTTTTTCCTTTCCTAACTGGGCATTAAAGTCTCCAATTAAAATTTTGGTGTGACATTTATTTATGTTTGTTGCTGTCTGATCTAAAAGCTCCCAAAATTCCTCCACATCATCTTTGTGTTCTTTCTTATTATTTTTATCATTAGTTGGGGCATGGACATTTAGAATGGTATATGTTCTATTTGCAGCTTTTAGAGTTAGTGTCGAGAGCCTAGGGGATAATGCTTTAAATTCTATGATGGATTCAATTATTTTGAGATTGACTACAAATCCTCTATATATAAAAATGAAAGTTTTTCTGTTTTTCTCTGAATTTCTACGGAAAATTGAGTTGTTTACGCGTTTCAGACTGTTTTTGATGGATGCGCGCGAATTTTTTTTCGTCTGTCTGTCTGTCTGTCCGTTTGTTTGTTTGTTCGTCTGTGGACAACTTTGTTCCCTTATAACTCGAGAACGGCTGGGTGTATCAACGTAAAATTTGGTACAGATATCCATCAGAGGCACAACACTTATCATTGATATAACTCTTCTCCGTACCCCTCATAAAAGGGGGCCTAGCCCCTTAAAATACATGCCGAAATAGGCGTAGAAGGACAAGACAAAGCTCATTTTCAGCCCCTCAATGTGAGAGACAAAACTCGGGTACCTGAAAACCACATTTTAAGGCCCTAAGACCAACCGTTTTTGAGATATTCCCAGAAAACTAATTTCATTTAATAAACTAATGAACAAATGCAAGCCAGTAACCATGGCAACAGATTCTCAGAGGTCCATCTATTGCTGTAAGACGCAATGCAATTCCATTAATTACATTAGTGTGAAAGTTTGCAAACGGCTAGAAGGTTATCACGGAACCAAATTAAGCCGCAAAATTCATCAATAAGTTTAACGCGCTTAAGGGGATCAATGGGTACTCTAGAATTTTTTCACGTGATTTACACATGCGGGTGTGGTGCGGCAGGTCTATTATATTCCTATCCCCATATTATTCATTCATTCATTCATTTCGTATAGGCCATCTATGGACCGCGTCATTCCCACTGTCTCCTACCGGCTTTGATGTTTGCCCAGTACGCCCGCATTCGTTCTCGGTGGACTTCCGTCCGTTCCTGGGTCCAAATCTTTCCCGTTTTCAGCTTCGGTTTTTCTTGGAAACCTTTGCAAGCTTGAAGTTTCCTTTTGAGTGGGGCGCGCTCCTGAATGTCTATTGGTATAATCCCCACTTCTTTCAGATCTTTATCCAATTGAACCAGGCCCATTTTGTTTTCCTCTCCTGAAAGTAAGTTATGTTGCGGTTGGTCAGTCTCGCTGGGCTAATTCGTTTCACATGCCCAAAAAATTGTATCCTTCTCTTCCGGATGACGTTACTTATCTTCTCCACATGAGTATATAGTTCATGGTTATGCCGTCTTCTGTATTTCCCATTGTCTTTGATGGAACCCAATATCTTTCTCAATTTTTTTCTTTCTTTGGCCTCCAGTTTCTCGACCAAGCCATTTTTGTTCATCGTGAAGCATTCAGGAGCATGCAAGACCTCCGGACGGGTGACACTGCAGTAATGTTTTAGTTTTGCGTTGAAGGATATTGACCTTTTCTTGTAGATGTCCTTAGTTAAATGGTAGGCCATTTCCATTTTGCTCATGCGTGATTAAATGCTTCTTTCTCTGTTAATATCCCTTCCCTGACCCGTCCTGAAAAGAAAAGTACATGGCCATTGGCTGCATTAATAATTTAAAAAAATAGGTGTTATAATTTCTCCCTATATTATATTATTATTAGTATTATATTATGGCGTACAACGACGAGACAAATCCCCTAGGTGCCAGAAACAAAACTCGGGGGCCCTAAAGGGTCCTCGAAAACTACATTATAAGGCTCTAAATCCAACAGTTTCTGAAATATTCCCAAAAAACTAATTTAATTTAATTTAACAAACTAATGAAGGAATGCAAATCGGTAACCATGAGAACATTATATCAAGGGGTGGCTTACAACTTTCCTTCTATTTCTGTATGAAGTAATGTCACTCCATTTATTACATTTCTGTGAAAGTTTGCAAATGGCTATAAGGTTATCACGGAACTAACATAGACTGTACAATTCATCAATGCAATTAAGGGGGTCAAGGGGTAACCTAGAATTTTTTCATGCAATTTTCACGTTCGATATATAGTACAGAAGGTCTATTATATCTCCATACAGCAACATTATTTTCAAAAATTCTTGAATTGAACCAGCATTTTTTTGCGGCTTTTAGGAATTTGGGCGATTTGAGGCTAAAGAACCTGAATTTTCATGCACCACAAGCCTTTATAATTTATGAAAGGGGTCTTCCTGTGTATGGGCACCTAGCACAACGTAGAGGGTCAGTTTTTATGTGACGTGTATTGCGTTTCGTCTACAAGGCTTTCAATTCTATTTCACGTCAGGAAGTACACGTTAGGTGAATTTAGTCTGAGAGCACATTTTAACTAATTTTTTTTTGTCGACAAACGGGTTCATCGTAAGGATGATTTTGTTTGATACTATGTGGTAGATATACCCATATTTGGATATCTCAGTAATAGGTTGTAGACAATAGAATTATCTGTCTGTCTGTCTTTCTTTGTATCTTTATGTAGCCTACGCCTATAACTCGTGTTCGGATGCTTGGAGCAACGTAAAATTAGGTATGGTAACCATGAGAGTCAATACACCAATCATTTATAAAACTCTTCACCGCACTTTTCATACAGTAGAAGGGTGGATATAGAGAAAAACTTCTCAATACATGCTAAAATAGGCGAAATATAAAAATTATCCTAGAAGGACGACCGAAGCATATGTTGCGCTTCTCAATGTGAGACACAAAATTCGGGAATCTATAAAGGGTCACCGAAAACTACATTTTAAGGGCCTTAAATTAACCGTGTGTGTGATATTCTCAGAAAACTAACTTCGTTCTGATTAACTTGAAGGAATGACAAACCGCTAACCATTGCAACAGTAGCTCAATTGATAATGTCTTGTGTTAACAACGAACACCGTTTGATGAACGGGTACTTCTTCTAGTCTATCTATATATATAAAAATCAATGTAACGTGATAGTTTGTCTGTCTGTGGGTATGTATGTCTCCCATGCGTTCATATACCATTCGTCCGATTGCGATGAAACTTGGGTGAGATGTTGAGTACACTCCAAGGAAGGTTTCTGACTTAGTAAATCCATTTTACAATAGGTAGCGAACGCGTAGATTCAACAAATGAGCGACGATGCGCGAAGCATTTCAACAAAGTCCCGTATGTGTTCATATACCATTCGTCCGATAGCGATGAAACTTGGGTGAGATGTTGTGTACACTTACGTGAAGGTTTCAAAATTAGTGAATACATTTCACAGTAGATAGCGCACAAGTAGATTCAACAAATGAGCGACGACACGCAATGCGTTTCAACAAAGTCCCGTATGCATTCATATACCATTCGTCCGATAGCTATGAAACTTGCGTAAAATGTTGTGTACACTGCAGGGAAATTTTCTGGCTTAGTACATCCACTTTACAATAGGCAGCGCACGAGTAGATTCAACAAATGAGCTACGACGCGTGAAGCATTTCAACAAAGACACGTTTGCGTTCATATACCATTCGTCCGATAGCGATGAAACTAGGCTGAGATTTTGTGTGCACTCCAGGGAAGGTTTCTAGCTTAATAAATCCCCTTAAAATTAGGTAGAGCACGAGTAGAATCAACAAATGAGCAACGGCGCGCGAAGCGTTTCAACAAAGTCCCATATAATTTCATATACCATTCATCCGATAGCGATGAAACTTGGGTGAGATGTTGTGTACACTCCAGGGAAGGTTTCTGGCTTAGTACATACATTTTACAATAGGTATCGCACCAGTAGATTCAACAAATGAGCGATGACACGCGAAGCGTTTCAACAAAGTCCCGTATAAAGTCATATAGGCCTACCAGTCGTCTGATAGTGATAAATGTTTGGTGAATTGTTGTGTACACTCCAGGAAAGGTTTCTGGCTAAGTAAATCCATTTTACAATACGAAGCGCACGTTTATATTCAACAAATGAGTGACTACGCACGAAGCGTTTCGACAACGTCCCGTATACGTTCACATACCATTCATCCGATTGCGATGAAACTTGGGTGAGATGTTGTGTACACTCCAGGGAAGGTTTCTGGCTGAGTACATGCATACAATATGTAGCGCAAGAGTAGAATCAACAAATGAGCGCCGACACGCGAAGCGTTTCAACCAAGTCCCGTATGCATTCATATACCATTCGTCCGATAGCTATGAAATTTGGGTGAGATGTTTGTGTATTCTTCATGGAAGGTTTCTGGCTTAGTAAATCCACTATACAATAGGCAGCGCACAAGTAGATTCAACAAATGAGGGACGACGCGCGAAGCGTTTCAACAAAGTCCCGTATAAGGTCATATACCATTCTGCCGTTAGCGGTGAAACTTGGGTGAAATATGGAGGACACTCCGAGGAAGGTTTCTGGCTTAGTAAATACATTTCACAGTAGGTAGCACACGAGTAGATTCGACAAATGAACGACGACACGCGGAGCGTTTTAATACAGTCCCCTATGTCTTCATATCCCATTAGTCCGATGGCGATGAAACTTGGGTGAGATGTTGTGGACACTTACGTGACGGTTTCTAACTTTGTAAATACATTTTACAGTAGGTAGTGCACGAGTAGATTCAACAAATGAGTGACGGAGCGCGAATCGTTTAAACAAAATCAGGTATGCGTTCATATACTATTCATCCGATTGCGATGAAACATTGATCAGTTATTGTGTACCCGCCAGGGAAGGGGACTTAGTAAATCCATTTCACAATAAGTAGCGCAAGAGTAGATGCAACAAATGGGTGACGACGCGCGAAGCGTTTCAACAAAATCCCCTATTGCGTTCATATAACATTCTTCGATTGCGATGAAACCTTGATGAGTTATTGTGTACACGCCAGGGAAGGGCTTCGACTTAGTAATACATTTCTCAATAGGTAGCGCAAGAGTAGATTCAACAAATGAGTGACTGCGCACGAATCGTTTAAACAAAACCCCGTATACGTGCATATACAATTCATCCGATTGCGATGAATCATTGATGAGTTATTGTGTACACGCCAGGGAAGGGTTTCGACTTAGTAAATCCATTTCACAACAGGTAGCGTACGAGTAGATTCAACAAATGAGTGACAGCGATGAAACTTTTGAAAGTTGTTGTGCACGCTTCCACGAATGGTTCTAAATTAGAAAATCCATTTTACGATAGCTTAGAGGCAGTTAACATGTTGTGTATCCAAAAGCATTTCAAGAAACAGAATTTCAACGCCAACACTTTCTTTGATTGGCATTGCAACGCATGCCGGGTACAGCTTGTTATTTAATAAAATAAGGGTTCTAAATCTCTACTTAGTATAAAACTAAGTCCCCGATTCTTGGATGTAACGGGTAAACTCGAGAACCATTGGATGGATTTTGATGTGGTTTTCACCATTCTGTAAAGGATATCTTGAGAATGATTTCTGTAGAAAATAATTTATTTATGATCAAAGGAAGCCGATCAGTAACGATTTCAGTGGAAAAGTCGAAAAAAACTGGCATTCGACCGCTTTGCAAGCCTACGCTGGGCAAACCGTTAAAAATATCTATGTACTATGAGTGTAAGAATTGTTCAGCATGAAACGTTCTACAATAACGTCCGCGAGAGCATATTTCTATCTTCAATACATCGCTCACTATAAGTGTTTTTACGTTTTAATGTCTTCCAACCATGTCAATTCAACTACTGTGGCGACAGTTTACGAGCTTGCTAAGGGTGAGTCTAGCATCCCTGTTACAGCCTAGCTAGCGGGCGAACCTAGACCCCCAGATACAGCCAGCAGCAAACCGTTGAGTCGTGTTGAGTTAAGACTTCTGAGAAGGGTGGTTGTGTTTGGAGTTCCCTGGAAGTGCAACTCTGGTTTTCTTCATTTCACCTGTTAAACACAGTCAAGTTAAGATTGGACGGAAGGGGGATTTGAGTTTCATTCACCTAGCCATTCCCTGGAAGTGCAACTCTCATTTCGCCTGTGAACTTTTCGTTCCTGAAAATTCACACTCAATTTTAGATTGGACGGAAGGGGGATTATATTATATTAAATTACACTGATTGGCGTATAATCTCTACTTAGTATAAAACAAAGTCCCCGATTCTTGGATGTCATGAGTAATCTCGAGAACCACTGGATGGATTTTGATGTTGTTTTCACCATTCTGTAAAGGATATCTCCAGGAAGTATTTTGTAGAAAATAATTTATTTATGATCAAAGGAAGCCAATCAGTAACGATTTCAGTGAAAAAGTCGAAAGAAAAACCTGGCGTCTGTGTGTTTTTTTAAGTTTACGCTGGGCAAACCGTTAAAATATCAATATACTATGAGTCTAAGAATTGTTCAGCATGAAACGTTCTACAAAAATGCCGTGAGGGCATATCTCTATCTTCAATACATCGCCTACTGTAAGTGTTTTTAGATTGAACGGAAGGGGGATTAGAGTTTCATGCACCTCGCCGTTCTTCAATTACGTCTGACAAGAATTCGTTGCGCATGCATCTCCATGATAATATAATTAATAGTCCAGTCAGTGATTTTAACCCATCATGCTGAGACGTAAAACCTGGCGCAGTCAGCTGGCATTTGAGGGTGCGCAAATGCGAGGGAGCCGTGTCAGTAAATTTACTGGCACGTTAAAGATCCCCTACGGGGCAAAATTCTGGCACCCAGGCGTCTCTAAAAGCCAGGGTAGTTAAAAGGGACGTAAAACCAATATCATTATTATTGAGACGTAAAACGGATATAGGTCGTAGTTCATTGACATCGAAAATAAGGGCGCTTTTCACGTAATGCATTCATAACTGTTCCCGGGTGAAGCCGGAGCGGGTTGCTAGTATTTAAATATAATGTTCAAAAACACTCTGGAGATGCTGATTCCAAATTGGTCAATGAAGCCGTGATGGATGTTTGTGAAGTTGAGAAAACCGGCAGATGGAATTGAGACTTCCACTCTCGACATCTTCCAAATTTAAAGCCACAATTGTCGGCCTATTCTCGTTATAGTCGTTTGAAATTCTTCATAAAATGTTGATTGAAGTACCTAATTATACAACATTAAATGCCTATATACTCGTACTAAGAATTGAATAAAGATTCACTGTCCAAGAGTCACTGCAGTCGGATGATTTGAAATATTTGAAATTCATGTGCGCGCCATGTTGTTTTTGTGTTTATCGGGTTTTTCAAAGTCACGTGTGTATTAGAAGTTCAAACCGTTAAAATTAGAAGTTCAATTAGAAGTAGTTCTAACTTTGGCTACCAGACGCCACTGCAACTGACACCCAGCGGTGAACTTTGGAACTTGATAGAGCGTTTCTTACCAAATACGATGGTGGATCAAAAAGTTAGTTGCACTAACGCGCTGCAGCAGTGCGCTGTGTGTCGCAAACGTGGGCACAGCGGAGAAAGGGACAGACACTGCCTACACGTCTGTTAGGCAGATCGCTGTGGTGTCTCGTCTTGTATGGTGTGAATAGCGGCCAAATGCAATGACGTGTTGACTGGACGTTCACTCCAAATATGAGGTGCGTGTGACAATCCGATTCCTATGGGTCAAAAGGAAGAATTGCACGGACTTCCATCGTGGAATTAGTGCTGTGTATTGGGAACGGGCCATTTCCCGGCAAGGGGTCGTAAAGTGATGTCAGCAATTCGTAGCCGGACGCACGGATATCACGGACGAATAGCGTGAGGGCAGGCCCGCAACGTCCAGGACCCAAGCAAATGTCAACAGTGTGAACGCGATCATTAAACAGAACCGGCACATTCACCTGAGAGAAATCGCGACGCTGCACGTGGAATTCATGCCGAAAGTAACGACGATCAACGCGGCGTCGTATTGTCAGACGTTGTATCGGTTGCGAAAAGCGATTAAAGAGAAGCGCCGGTGTGATTTTGTAGCACGATAACGCAACACCTCACAAGGCCCGCCAAACGAGCGACCTGCTGCAGCGTTTCAAGTGGGAGGTCTGGCAACAACCACCCTACAGTCCCGAACTAGCACCATGTGACTTTCATCTGTTCGGTAAGCTCAAAACGGAGCTCGGTGGTCGACGTTCCCAGACCGATGAGGAGGTGAAGGCCGCTATATCCGTGTGGTTGCAGAACGCTGGTGGAACTTTCTATGCATCCGGCATCGACAAGTTGGTTGTGCGTTCGCAGAAATATTTGGAGTCTCTTGGAAACTATGTGGAAAAGTGAAGTTACATTGTTTGTCGTTATAGACGTGTTGCTGTTGTATAGGTGGTGTAATAAATGGCCATAACTGGGAAGTGCAACTTACTTTTTGATCTGCCCTCGTACCTACTAATTTTAAATACACAGTGCCAATCGTCGTGGTAGGTTCTTTTTCATGCCATAAATGTATGACATGGGCCCGCCGGCTTTACTTTCCCTACGAAGGAAGGCATACTGAAGGATTTAATCATATTGTGCTGTTATGTGAATGATTCCCCATATTAGAGGCTCTAATTGAAAAGCAATTCTAAGCTCTCATACGTCAAGCAGGCCCCACTTGGAAAGAATGGAAATGCCCAAATGATTGTTTTATCTTGAGAAGCAGCTGTTATTGTGATCCTAAAAGGTACTACGTGGTAGTATATTGGTATATTGGCTTTCACGGCCAGTGAATTAAAACTCAGCAATTTCTCTAGGTTTGTACCGTGTCTTCTTTGGGGTTTTGCCTGGGACAAAAAGCTGGCTCATCAGTGGGCTCTTGGGGACACCGCCTGGACCCCCACAGGAGTAGTGAACTGCACGCTATCTCCCTTTATATGAAGCGCACCTGCGCCTCTTTACTGCTTGAACTGTAAGACACTCCACTACCATTTCATTTCATCTGTCATTTATTTAATCATTACCTCAGAGGAGTGCGACAGGCTTCAGCAGCCGGCGCAGATCATACCCTCGCCACTAGATGGGGGCTTCATTCATTCCACACCTGACTCGGTCGGTCGACTGGAAGCAGGCTGTGGATTTTCATTTTCGTTAAAATCCCTCAGTATGGCTTCCTTCAGAGGGGAAGTAAAGCCGGCGGTCCCATGTCATAGATTTATGGAATCAAAAAGTGCCTTCCACCAACTACACTAGGGTGAAGTCAAAATTTGTAGGTTAGATTATATGATAACACTATTGAGACCGTCAAGGTCGAGTCAACAACCACGATGACTTTCCTAACGTCCCATAAATCGAATAAAATTACCGTGAGGATCAGGTGACCTTCCATAAAGGCTAAAGCGTCACGAGAGTCCGTAGTACACAGGGATCGTGGTACATGGTGACGATGGTCATAGACCGCCTAAGGAAAGGTTCACCTTAAAACTAGACTGAGAAAATAAACATCCAGACTTATGTAAAACACCGTGAAAGTTTATTAAAATTCACAAGCCCCTAGCCTAGTTCGGAGGGTTATAATCGGCTAGTCCGCAAACTAATAAATAAACAAAAATAAAGAGCAGGTCCCTACCTGAGAAGTCACGGAAAACCCTCACGAAAGATCTAACTCACAATAATAAAGCAACAACAGCAACGCTAGGAATATGGTACAACGCAAGTCCCTAGTTCAAGTTACAAGATTAAGCTAATATCAGAATTTACATTTAACAGGGTAGCAAAACAAATCTAAGTTAGGATGGTACCATTTCGACATTTACATTTAACGTTAATTCATCTAGCTAAGTCCTATCAATTAACAAAATTTACGGCGATGACGTCCGTAAAAGAAAACAATTACATCCAAAAGCTAAGTGTACAGCCATGAAAAACAAACAATTTAATTATGCTTAATAACGATGTGCTAACAGCACACAATAAAGTAACATGTAGGATTTATACACTTGACATCATAAATAAATAATGAAATAGACACAGTATTTTATTAGAAATTCCTGCCTGCACCTTGGTTTACTCTTTGTAAACCATAGTCATCTAATGTGTATAATTACGGTGACGAATGCGTAGTTGAGACCACGTCTGACATCGCATGGCCTGAGCTCCACAAGCTACGAACTCTAGGTTCGCGCATGCTTCAGGTCGCTACAAAAATGTCAACTGTCCTAGTAATTTCCTCACAAGGAAATTATCTTCAACTGCACGGCTATGTCAACAGTTCCAGAATGCAAAGAACAAAGTTAGATAGAAAGAATCGTTAGTTAGACTTGTTTTACAACAATTATGCGTCTTATTATTAAGATGTCGGTTTATAGGTTTATCGTAGGTTTATGGCGAATAACATTGACAATAGCCTGGGCACGGAGTGTCTCCCCTGAGATCATTCTCCACCAAAAAGCCTCGACTCAACAGTCGGAATATAATCAACGAGTACAACAACTCGGACACACAATAACACGGGTTATCAGCGGCGCTAAGCTCGCGTTCAATAACTCTGGGATAGGCCTGTACACAACAGTTACCTTCCAATAACATCAAGTCCACGTGAACAGTCCCGGACAAGGCATAATCAAAATACCTTCATACAATAACATCCTGCTATAACAGGGTAGCCTTCACCATACTATAGGAAACCTTACATAACTGTACCTGTCAGACGACAGTACACGCAACAGAGCGTTTAACTAACAAAAAACATCTATAAAACATGTGATCAAATACAAGAGTGGAAACTAATTTCCATAAGCAAAATAGCAATGAAAGGAAATGCGAATACAAATCGTACTCTGTCCTTGTCAATAGTAGTTTTGTCTCACAATGAAGCAGGCATGCTTTCAGGTCACTGGGTTACATAACCAGTTTATTCAAGGCCGGCGATTTAATCAATACAAAACCTGCACCTGGCCAGTTCATAAAAACTTTACCATAGGTTACGGACCTCTAAAGAGTCCGTGTATAAAACACACGCTATAAATCTGAATATAATAATACAATTCCGTCTTTCTACCAAAGACGTCTAAATGAAAGTAATCTTACAATAACTGGAGCTCTTTGCTTTAAAAATACAACTCAGTAGTTGATAGTACATCAAATAAAAACGTGTCTTACATGACACAAGCAAAAATGATAATTGTGGCGCAGATTCACACACTAGATCTGCTTAATGATACGTTGGGAACTGAGTTCGATGCTAGGCAACGAAACATTCCTTCTAGTTGTTAGGTTCAAACTTGACCAAGAATAGCTTCTGAGCTTTATTCAAAATGAAATATAATGCATTTACAAAACTGGTAGTTACAGTCGACTACCTAAATGATACGATCGTTCTAACGACAGTCAGGGGTATAACAAAGGATGGCTGCGAAGAATGCAGTTAATTAATAACCATGGCATCTGATTGCCATAACTAAAGTCAGCAAAGACTTGAAAATTACCCCAAGTAGGGTTGAACAAAATAGCCTCAAAATGACTACAGTCAGGTTCAGCAAAAGGTAGGCATTGACGTTCTACGACGTTCATCAGGCTGCACCAGGGCTGACCAAAATGTCTGACCCCAAGGGTGTCTCACTCTAAACTGAAATAAATGACATCTAACTAATCTAGTTACATCCCTACCTAGAAAAATGGCTGACAATGAGTGTGGTTGGTTCACAAACTACATTAAATCTACTATACCACCAGAAACTAGAACAAGGAAGGGGTGTGACAAAAACTCACGAAATGGAGGAGCTCTCACTCAGCTCTCTATTCCACAACAAGGGTTGTACAAAATCCTCTCTGGCTCTCTGGTACGGTATCCTCCTCATCAGGATTCCCATCTGGACTCCTCCAAAGACCAGGGTTCGATTTGTCCCTGTCGACATCTTCGTGGATATGCCTGGAAATGGCAGTTTTGGCTCCTTCCTTCTCGTTCGTCGTCCTGGAAGTTCCACCAACATACTGGTTCCCATAGAAACGTCACCCTCATACCGGGATGGTATTAGCCCATGGTGACTGCTTCAACCATGGTGAAGAAAAGTCCAATCACGTGGGTAGTGAAATAAGTTACGTGATAATTCATCCTCTCACTTTCAAAATTATAATGTTTGTCGTGAATGTTATAGGCTTCAATTATAAAATACGACACAGCCTTAATTTTGCAGATGTGGATTAGCATGTGAGCTAACACTGTTTTATAATTCCGCACATGCTAGTGACGCTACTTTTGTATCACGCAGCATCCGTGAATTATGCGTCGTTTTCAAAATGAAACTTTCACTTTGGCAATTTAAATATCTCACACAATTATAATCACACTTATTCAGGATAAACACTATTACCAGTATATTTCCACTAGGCATCTGCCCTCCACATACGCGTGGGTAAAATGTGGTGTTACAGCAATGTTGTGCAATACACTATACTTGCCAATTATAGTTTCCCAAACTTCTTCTTTAGTTCACTGGGCTTCAACAACAGTGAATAATAGTATTAGCGTGCTCGATGGCACCTTATAATCACTTTTAACGCTAAACAGCGGATATTCTTCTACGTCTCGTAGGACAAATGTAATTCCACGCCTACACAAGGCGGATTCTCAAGACGCAGTGCAAGGTACTGGGTGTCTCTAGAAAGTAGGTCGTCAAAACGAAGTCGTTGAGCGACTACTTACGTTCCTTTTTGCGTATCTGCAAGGGTATTACCTTACCTAAAGTAAAAATAAACATTCTCCAAAATGTTTTAATAATGCAGCATGACGAAATGGAATATTCTGAGTCTTGTGGAAAGATAAAAATTAATTAATAAGACCTCAGATAAATAATTAGCAGTTTACACCAAAGTCAAAAGTGCGACTCGCCGCTACTTCAAAAAGTATCGCGTGATCTCTCAGCTTCACGTGGCTTCCTGGGTGTGTTCAAAAGTACAACATCCCATCATAAACGCTTTGTCACTAAAAAAAAAAATCACATGAACCATAGCTCAGCGGGTTCATCTGCCTCTCCGTCGTTTCAAATAAAATGTTGGGATAACATTTTGATTTGCCTTGAAATTCATTCAAGAGTGATATTTTTTTAGATTGGCTGCATTAAAGGTTCCAATGCGCTCTCCTGTCCTAATGTCTTCTATTACATAACTTCCATTGTTCAAAGGCTGTCGGATACGACTAGGGCCATAATACAAGGATAGAAATTTTCCATATATGCGGTCTATAGGACTAGAAATTCCAGGTCTCCTTATAAGGATAAGGTCTCCTTCTACTAGTGGTTCTCTAAACCTCTGGCGTCTAGTTCTTCTCAAGCGCTTGGCAGCTTGTCTGTCCATAGTCTCTCTCGCGGCTAAAAGTCTGCTGGCATGTGATGGTTGTAAACAAGGTGGATTTACAATCACACGATCCCATATTCTCAGCGGCATCTGGTTCAAATGCAAGACCATAGGTATTTGACCAGTGCTCTCATGTACTGTTGAATTAATACATTTTGCCATAATAACAAGGACTTCAGTCCATCGCCAGTGTTCTTCTTGACAATATAATCGACAGAATTTTGCGATAATAGACATCACGCATTCTGCTGGGTTGCTCTCTGGATGTCGAATAGATGATAAAACATGACCTATTTCAAGCTCATTCATGGCATTGGCAAATTCTGCTGAGGTGTACTGTGATCCGTGATCAGTCAACAGGAATTGTGGCTTTCCGGCCTCCGGTATCACTTGACGTCTAATCCTCTGAATAATCTGATGTGCAGTAGCTTTTTGAATCGGATGAAGCATCGTATATTTCGTGAACACGTCAATAGTTACAACGATGTATCGATTCCCACGACGAGCCTTAGGTATTGGGCCATACAGGTCCTGTGCATATAACTTTCTAGGTTGAGTTGGTAGTATTGGTCTAGGTTGTTCCTTCAGCAAGTGTGACGTGTACTTGTTCCGCTGGCATGCGTCGCAAGCACGTAAACACTGTCTAACGGAGGATCCTAACCCTTTCCATGTAAAAGACTCCTTGATGGTTGCGATGGTTTTGTCTGTTCCACCATGTCCAATGAATAAATGTACCATAAGAATAACAGATTCTTGGTATCTTCTAGGAATAACTGCACGCAGTTGAGTGTGGTCCTCGTCTACAAACTTGTATAAGACGCGATGATAAATCAAATAATCATCTGCAACAGCAGCAATTCTTGAATAATGATCATCCTGTGGATCCATTCTTCGTTCTAGGAAACGGATAATATGTCTGAGTTCCTCCTCACGTCGCTGTCCTTCAGGTAGATGACGAAGTCGGCGAAGGTGTTCCTCGCATTCTCCCTCGATGTCTATGGCATTAACAGTAGCTTCAGGATTCCGGCTGAGGATGTCGGCCAACACATTCTCTCTGCCTGGTCGATAAACTATTTCCAAATCGAACTGTTGGAGAAACAGCGTCCAACGTGTGATCCTGTCGCTTGCCAGTCTTGTTCTTAAGATGAAGGTTAACGCATGATGATCGGTTCTCACAATAATCCTCTGGCCTAACAGAAGTTTCTGCCAGTATTCAAGTGCGTAGACAATTGCAAGTGCTTCTATCTCGGTCGTGAAGTAGTGAGATTCATGTGCTCTTAAACGTCGGCTTAAGAAAGCGATGTAATGACGTTTCTTCTCATCATCCTCCTGCAGTAAAATGGCTCCTATACCAATGGCAGATGCATCAGTTTCTAGAATAAAGTTCCGAGAATAATCTGGATATTCTAACTGAATTGAGTCCACAAGCATCTGTTTAGCTCTCCTGAAAGCTATCTCGCATTCATCATTCCAGTTCCACCTGCAGTTCTTTTTCAATAATCCTTGCAGTGGTGCAACAGTCTCGGAATACTTCTCACAATGAGCAGCAAAGAATTGGAGAATTCCTAAGAATTGTCTCACGTGTTTCACACGGGTTGGCGTTGGAAATGCAGCAACAGTTCTAATCTTTGCCGGATTCGGTCTATATCCTTCTCCATTGATTATGTGTCCTACAAATTTCACTTCTTTCTGAAAGAATCGACACTTGTCAAATTTGACCTTAAAATTCGCCTGTCGAAGATTCTCAAAAACAAGACGCAATGTCTTTAAATGTTCTTCTTCTGTTTCTGAAGCTATGATTATGTCATCCACATAACATATTACTCTCTGCTTCACTTCAGGAGTCAGCTCGGCATCAAGTGCTCTGATTAATGCGGCTCCGGCATTTTTCAATCCAAATGGTAGTTTTCGGAAGACATAAGTAGTCTGATCAAACAGGAATCCAGTATATTTCTGTGAATGCTCAGATAATCTGATATGGTAATAAGACTGAACCAAGTCGAATGATGAAAATATCCTTTTTCCTTTGAACTTCCTGAGAATGTCCCTAATCTTGGGCGGTCTATCATGCTCAGGAGCTAGGCGTTCATTCAAGGCTCTGGCATCAAGACAAAGTCTCAAGCTTCCATCTACCTTAACCACAGGCGTTATGGGATTCAAGAAAGGAGTCGGTGATTTCTTGATTGTGCCTGCTGCTTCCATCTCATGGATCTTCTTAGCAGCTTCTTCGAGATGTTTCTCGGCAATCGGATAGATCTTTTTCTGGAATGGGGAATCATCCAGTAACACAAGATCATACTCGTAGTCTAATATCTCACCAGGTGTGGTGTCGAATATATCCCTGTATTCGTTCAATATTGCCTCAAGATCCTCACGTATGGGTGCTGATAACGATTCTGCCTCTTTGTCGGCATCTAGTGTCTCCTCAATTTCCTTGCCATTTAATTCTTCGACTACGTCGACTTCGGATAGGAATTCCGGTTCTTCTTCAATTAGGCTCATCTGAATGGGTTCGTTCGGCTTGAACTCTACCGTATTCCGTCCCATGTCAATGATTCCATCATATTTTCTAATGAAGTCTGCGCCTAAAATGGCATCATGATGCAGGCCCTTCATTACAAGAAATTCGTGCAAGTACACGTGGCTCGAAATCTTCAGAGTACACAGAGTCTGGATTTTGCACGTTACAACGCGGTCAGGTATGACACCTCTGACTCTTACAGCTGAAATAGGCAGCTCTGTCACCTCAGAGTCTGCTTTCAGTCTGGCATGGCAATCGGCGGAAATTACACTAATCATCGCCCCAGTATCGATGAGTATGACTACACTGACTTCATTCAAGGGGGCTACGATCTTGGGTAGACGTGTTAATTCATATTTGTGGTTCGTCGTTCGTCGTTCGTCCAACAAGTCTTCTTGGATTGGCTCCCAGAGTAATATAGTGGCTGTTACTCGGTGCTCAACCGAACAAGAATCTATTGATTTTTCGGCGTTTTTTTTCTGTCCTGGCGAGAAGTACTGGGCTGGTTCTGCTCCGTCTCCTGCGCCGAATTCCTATTTTCCCTCGAAGTAGGGTTCCGTTCTCCCTCTTCTTGGATCTGCAATTCTCTCAGTTGTTGGAGGTACTCACGGCTCTCCCGTGCTCTTCCTTTCCAATCCCTGTCTGGTTGGTATCTAGGGTCTCGATTTCTGTCGTATCCCCTACTATATCGATAGTCTCTACGGATACTTCCGTGTTGTTGATTTCTTCCTTCATTCCCTCGGCGGTTGTTTTCATGACGTCGGTTGTCGTCCGTCCTTCGGTCGAATCGCCGGTTCCAATGACTTCGCCGGTCATCTTGTTGATTTCGAGTATAAGGAGTGTTGTTCCAGTCTCTCCTGTTATAACTATAGTTGTTATCACGTCGCCCAGAATCCTCTGTGGTTTGCGTTTGTTGTGGCGTCTGGCTCACTTTATCAACCGGCGTTAGATTCAGATGTCTATCCTCGCGCCTATCAGCCTTCTGCTGACGGTGTGTAAGAAACTGTTCTGTGTTAGCATCCAACCTTCGCAGTATCTGGTCACACTGCTGGAAAGTGGATGCCCCTGCAGCGATCAACAAACGTTGTACGTCCGCAGGGTACTGCCAAACAATTGTGTTCACCAAATCTTGTTCGGACAACGGAGGCTGAAGACAACGAAGCTTCGCAAGCTGTATTGCGAAGTAATTCGCATAACGAGTAGGTGTATTGGAACTGTACCTTCGAGTGTACATCTCAGCTCGGATGCTCTGCTGGATGTCGCTCGACCAATATGTTCTTAATAACGCTTCCTTAAAGTCCTGGTAGCCTGTAAATGAGTATCTGAATGCTCTGAACCAGGTACCGGCTTCTCCCTCTAGCAGTCGCTCTATAACTCTTAATTCCCTCTCTGGAGTTACCATAGTATCACGTAAGTAGCTTTCGACATTGGCTAGGAATTCCACTGGAGTAACACCGCTTCCAGTTCCTGAGAAGCGAGCTGGTTGCTCCTCTCTTGAACGAATTATGGTGACATTTCCCTGCGTATGCGCGGGTCTGAACGTATTTTGCATGTAACTCTGCATAGGAGTGTTAGTCTCATGACTAATTCGATTAGATGCTGGTTGAAACGGATGAGCGTCAAAGTTCAAGGTCTGACCTTGCGCTGAATTAGTGAATTGTGACGGTTGCGATTCCATAGGCGCACCGGGTTGGAAATGGGTAGGCATCATTCCTCCTGATTGAGATATAGGCGTTTCCTGAGATTCTCCCATCTGTGGGTGTACGTGTCTCTCTCTAGGAATCGTCTCGAGTCTGTCCAGACGTTTTTCTATCACTTCAAGTCCTGGGATGGTTCTGGCTGCGACTTTATTGCCTAAGTCGTTCAATTGCAGCTCAATCCTGTCGACCTTTCCCTTGAGGTTTGTGTCTACCTCGCGTATGGCCGTCCTAAGGTTATAACTGAGGTCTAGCCTCTCGGTCACCGCGACTTCCTCAAATCTTTTTTGTAAGGAATCGATCTCTCCTTCAACTCTGGACATATTTTCTTGGATTTTACCCACGTCGTCTCTAACCTCGGCTACCTTAGCCTCGACTGTGGTCTCGTGTTCGTTGAGGTCACCTCTCAATAACATGAGGTCAAGTTTGTGTTCCTCATGATGAACATCCACTGTCTCACGTAGACTGGCTACGGTTTCCGTCAATTCAGAAATGTTTCTCCTGTTGGTGTTGAGTTCTTCTTTAACCTCCATCATGCCATCAACGATAGTCTTCACGTTGTTATTAACGGCATTGGCAGCTCCTCTCATCAAGATTAAACCAATGTTCATGGTTGCCATGTCCTTCTTCACATTTCCGATAAATCCCTCGACGTGATCTAGTCGAGTCCCGAATTCTTCCCTAGTATGTTCCAGATCTGCTCTCATGTCTATCTGGACTTTATTCAAGGTTGTCTGAATTTGAGCTGTGTGCTCCTCCAATCGGTTTTGCACATCCTCCCTAGCTCTATTCATCTGGTCGGTTAAGCAATCTACGCGCTGGTTAGCCTCCTGATGGTGTCGTATGACATCAACCCTAACAGCTGCTAAACCTGCCGTCAGATCATTTCTCGCTTCGACCCTATATGTGTCCATGTCTGCCCTGACTTGAGTTAAATCAGCCCTAACATTGTTTACAGACTGGGTGTTAATCTCTAAGTCTAGCCTTACTTGATCTACATGACCACTAACATTGTTGACTTCCTGTCTAACCTGGTCCACATGACCACTGACATTGTTGACTTCCTGTCTTACATTGTTTATAGACTGAGTGTTGACTTCTAGGTCCTGTCTAACCTGATCTACATGACCACTTACATTATTGACAGCCAGAGTATTCGGACCTAAGTCAGCAGTAATCTGTTGAAGATTGGCGTTCACACCTGCCAACATCTCTCCAAACACACGACGAATAGTTTCCTCATCCATAGATAAGAAATATATGAGAAAGTGAGGGATCAATTTCTACTGGAACTTACAGCTATGATTAGTTACTTGGTGGTATAAAGCTTGCTTCATTTATATAAATATCACGAGTACAGCTGGAGTATGCAAACTAAGTGCTTCTACATTTACAAAGACAACGGTGAGCAAAGTAAAGTATTACATTTACTTAGGATGAGGCATCATCAAAGAAAATCCTATCCTTCATTTATCTAACACTAAAGCCTCACCCCATGGACTTCTATCAAACATGAATGCCATGCGGTCAATTGATCTGCAGTACGACTTTCTAAGTTCGTCCCAGTCCTGTCAATTTACCATTAATCAACATTAAGATCCTCAAAAATAACATGGTACTGAGGGTCACCACGTTAACGTCGGCACATGAGTTGGGCGCCATTTTATGAGACCGTCAAGGTCGAGTCAACAACCACGATGACTTTCCTAACGTCCCATAAATCGAATAAAATTACCGTGAGGATCAGGTGACCTTCCATAAAGGCAAAAGCGGCACGAGAGTCCGTAGTCCACAGGGATCGTGGTACATGGTGACGATGGTCATAGACCGCCTAAGGAAAGGTTCACCTTAAAACTAGACTGAGAAAATAAACATCCAGACTTATGTAAAACACCGTGAAAATTTATTAAAATTCACAAGCCCCTAGCCTAGTTCGGAGGGTTATAATCGGCTAGTCCGCAAACTAAGAAATAAACAAAAATAAAGAGCAGGTCCCTACCTGAGAAGTCACGGAAAACCCCCGCGAAAGATCTAACTCACAATAATAAAGCAACAACAGCAACGCTAGGAATATGGTACAACGCAAGTCCCTAGTTCAAGTTACAAGATTAAGCTAATATCAGAATTTACATTTAACAGGGTAGCAAAACAAATCTAAGTTAGGATGGTACCATTTCGACATTTACATTTAACGTTAATTCATCTAGCTAAGTCCTATCAATTAACAAAATTTACGGCGATGACGTCCGTAAAAGAAAACAATTACATCCAAAAGCTAAGTGTACAGCCATGAAAAACAAACAATTTAATTATGCTTAATAACGATGTGCTAACAGCACACAATAAAGTAACATGTAGGATTTATACACTTGACAGCATAAATAAATAATGAAATAGACACAGTATTTTATTAGAAATTCCTGCCTGCACCTTGGTTTACTCTTTGTAAACCATAGTCATCTAATGTGTATAATTACGGTGACGAATGCGTAGTTGAGACCACGTCTGACATCGCATGGCCTGAGCTCCACAAGCTACGAACTCTAGGTTCGCGCATGCTTCAGGTCGCTACAAAAATGTCAACTGTCCTAGTAATTTCCTCACAAGGAAATTATCTTCAACTGCACGGCTATGTCAACAGTTCCAGAATGCAAAGAACAAAGTTAGATAGAAAGAATCGTTAGTTAGACTTGTTTTACAACAATTATGCGTCTTATTATTAAGATGTCGGTTTATAGGTTTATCGTAGGTTTATGGCGAATAACATTGACAATAGCCTGGGCACGGAGTGTCTCCCCTGAGATCATTCTCCACCAAAAAGCCTCGACCCAACAGTCGGAATATAATCAACGAGTACAACAACTCGGACACACAATAACACGGGTTATCAGCGGCGCTAAGCTCGCGTTCAATAACTCTGGGATAGGCCTGTACACAACAGTTGCCTTCCAATAACATCAAGTCCACGGGAACAGTCCCGGACAAGGCATACTCAAAATACCTTCATATAATAACATCCTGCTATAACAGGGTAGCCTTCACCATACTATAGGAAAACTTACATAACTGTACCTGTCAGACGACAGTACACGCAACAGAGCGTTTAACTAACAAAAAAACATCTATAAAACATGTGATCAAATACAGGAGTGGAAACTAATTTCCATAAGCAAAATAGCAATGAAAGGAAATGCGAATACAAATCGTACTCTGTCCTTGTCAATAGTAGTTTTGTCTCACAATGAAGCAGGCGTGCTTTCAGGTCACTGGGTTACATAACCAGTTTATTCAAGGCCGGCGATTTAATCAATACAAAACCTGCACCTGGCCAGTTCATAAAAACTTTACCATAGGTTACGAACCTCTAAAGAGTCCATGTATAAAACACACGCTATAAATCTGAATATAATAATACAATTCCGTCTTTCTACCAAAGACGTCTAAATGAAAGTAATCTTACAATAACTGGAGCTCTTTGCTTTAAAAATACAACTCAGTAGGGTAAAAGCACCAGTAGTTGACAGTATAAGAATCATTTTGTACAATTTCAACCACATTTGCTCTAATTTCTATAACAGGACCTCTTTTTTTGGTGTCCTGTATATTTCATACATTCTCCTAAAGAATCTCCATAAAAAAATAGACTATGTCTGCTAAGAAAGGAGAAATATAAAATTTCTTAGTTCTCTGATTTGAGTCAATAGTTGACACTCCGATTTCTGAAATTTTCAGTGGTTGACAGGGTGATGTATCAGTAGTTGACATGCAAAAAATAACTGTTCAACCGCAGCTACCGTTCATTTATTAACTAAAATGACAAGTAAACATCCTTAGAGTTTAGGATCAACATCAAAACAAAAATCAAACATCAAAAAAGGATCATTTTACGCAAGCATGATAACAGGACACTCAAAAGGGTACATCAAGTGAATATGAAAATTGATATCTCTTGTCAGTGTCTGAGCCATATACCAATGGGGATGGTAACTTTTCAACAATACGATCCAGACCAAGAACTACAGTCCTTTGCTCGTCCCTTACGTACACATTTCGCAGCCTATTCAAAGGTTTCAGGACAGCAGCATTGAAATGATCTTCATCCAGTATGTTCACTATCTCAAATAGATGCTTACAATACCGTTTTGATTTTTTCATCAAGACTAAGACAAATGTGCCTTCACTAATGGAATCACTTTTAAGACATGCTGGCTGGGAAATCACACTTTCATTATTTTTGTTTTTATTTGATAACTCAGCCATTGAAACTTCAGAAGTACCACTACACTCAGAATTTAATGACGTTTCACCAATAGTTTTCTGAACTTCGACGCTGACCTGAGAGGTTTCCATTACACATTGAGATTCCCCGGTTTCTTCAGCAGCTTCAACCTCAATTGTTCCAGGGATTTCAAAGTTCACGGAATTGCCACTCCTTGATGCTTCACTATCTATTTCTTGAACTTCTCCCTTCAAGGCTTTAGGCTGCTTTTTCAAAATATTTTCATAGTCTGAAATATCAGAATCAGAATGGCCCAAGCTTACATCATCAAGACTTTCTCCTGAAGGAATCCACTCTTCATCAGAGTCAGAAGATGATACCAACTTCCTTTTCTTCTTTATTGTGATCTTAGCTTGTGGCTTCTGAACCTGCTTTTTTCTTTTTTTGCTCTTCTTTTTCCAACCTTTTCCTCTGCCGCTCCAATGCTTTTGTCTTCTTAATTTCCTCCAATTCTTGCTTTTTCCTTGCTTTGTTCTCATGGTACTCCCTCCATGTTTCAGATAATACAAAGCGTGGTACCTTCTCATTTCTTTTAGTTTTCTTTTGAGGTTCTTCTGGCCAGAATAAAACCTTCTTAAAGGGACTTGGAATATTTGAAGAGTTGGCTATTGAGGAACCAACTGGTTTTGTAACACATGGCTGTTGGGTAGTGTCTGGTCCATTACTGCCCAAGGAAAGAAGAGCTGGCTCAGAGTTATCGGAGGAAGGATGAGTAGTATTTTCTTCGGGTGCATTTTGTTTCACCATCTCACTGCTCAATGCAATACTATCTTCAAGATCGATTTCCCCGCCAAGGTTGGAAATGGCACTAGAATCGGCTTCATTTTCTAAACTTTGTTCACATATATCACCTGGACTCAAGTTACGGCCCAGTTTCTTCCAGATTTCATGCAAGGATTTGTCTTCATTGCCTTCCGCCATTGTTGAGGTGGTTCGAAATAGCTGTAACTTTTCTGGCCCTATGATGTCTTCAATTACAGAATGAGCAATTCTCATATGTTGAAGATTATGTTTGTTACGTTGTGTTCTGAAAGAGCCACCATCGTAAGAGCTTTTATTGTGCTCGAATGGCGCAATTGGGTTCCATGGTACCAGTCCACATTTTCTAAATCCGTTCATAAATATGCTGGATGGTAGCTCATCTAGGGCTTCTTTCAGTAGTGGAGCAAAATGTCTCTTTTTCAAGACAGGGTTGTCGACATTTTTTAACCTCCAGTCATGAACTTTAACTTTCCACCTACCCTTCAGCGATCGGAAAACTGATACATCCATAGGCTGTATCAAGTGTGTAGCGTTAGGGCACAAAGCTACCAGTAATATGCCATTTTCGTCGCAGAACCGGCTAGCATGCAGTGTCAAGTGAGATGCATGCCCATCTATGAAAAGAATAACAGGTAGAGGGATCTTACATTCCACTAACCATGGGTGAAATACATTTGCTAAATATTCGTAGAATAGACCAGCATTCATCCATCCCGTTTCTGACCTCCCAACACCCCAACCTTGGGGAATACTGGCCGACAAGTCAGCTGGAACTCTTTCATACTTAAAAACAACTGATGGGGGAGACATCACACCAGCGGCATTAGCTGTTAACAAAACAGTTAAACATTCTTTTTCGTCAGGGTTCACTTGGCTGTACACCTGCTTGTCTCCCTTTGTAGCAAGAACCTTGTTTCCTTTAGGGTTGAAGAAAAATGCACTTTCATCTCCATTGAAAACTCTGTTCGGGTCCATCAAAATATCTGTCAGATTGTTTTCCTGAAGATAGGTGTACACATGTGTGTACCACTCACTTAAGACTTCTTGTGTGACACAGGCCCTTGACACAGTCAGATTTTCTGCGACTCTGATGGATACTGAGGGGTTACGCTTTAGGAACGATTTGAACCAAGTCCTACCTGAGCGTCCATCTGCGAACAATGGACTAGTGCGATTCATATTTTTTAATAGTTGCTGAACACTGTCAGCCACTTGATACCTGGTGACTGGGAAGCCAGCTTTAGCAACATGCTTAATCCACGTTACCAAATTTGCTTCATCTTCAGTGGTTAAAACTGTAGATGGACCCATTTTACGCCCTATAGGGGTCTTGCCTCTTGCCTTGTAAAGCAAGGTTACACGAGGAACACCATTCTGTCTAGCTGCAGTAGCAACTGGGATTCCTCTATTTACATCAGCTAGTGCCCTCTCCATTTGCTCGTGCTCATAATTCAGTAATCTCCTAGGGGGTACCATCTTAATATACCTAAATGAAAGGATAAAACAAACGAAAATAAATAAAAATAATCAAGTGCTAGTAGTTGACAGCCTTGGCATCAGTAGCTGACACCCCCTGTCAACTACTGGATACGCTTATGCTATCTGTGTGAAATTCCACCAGTTTAGAGGGCATATATTTAGGAAGCCCGGGTAAAATTAACAAGAAGATCAATTTGACATATGAAATGAGCTAGTGGTTGACATTCCTGTCAAGCACTGAAAAATCTATTTTATTCCGATCTAGTAGTTGACACCCTACATAACCTTAGCAGAATCGTAAAATAAGCAATAAAAGGCAAATAATATGTATCTACAATATCACTCTAAAACGAGGAAATTCAAAGTTTTAAAGGCGTTCGATATTTTTAGATATATTAAACTTAATATTCACCTGAAGTTCCTTAACAAAAGCGATAAGCATCCAACACAATTTCAGGTCTTACTATGAATGGCAACAATCAAAATGGTGTCAGGCCGCCAATTCCGCCAGGTGGTGCGAGGTTGCCGCTTATTTCCAAAGAGAACAAATGAGGGTTTGCACGCGTTCGGAAACAAAGCAGTCATGTAAAATGCATGCCTTAATATGCTATAATATGTGGCCAAGTGTCAACTACTGATACTCTGTCAACTACTGGTGCTTTTACCCTAGTTGATAGTACATCAAATAAAAACGTGTCTTACATGACACAAGCAAAAATGATAATTGTGGCGCAGATTCACACACTAGATCTGCTTAATGATACGTTGGGAACTGAGTTCGATGCTAGGCAACGAAACATTCCTTCTAGTTGTTAGGTTCAAACTTGACCAAGAATAGCTTCTGAGCTTTATTCAAAATGAAATATAATGCATTTACAAAACTGGTAGTTACAGTCGACTACCTAAATGATACGACCGTTCTAACGACAGTCAGGGGTATAACAAAGGATGGCTGCGAAGAATGCAGTTAATTAATAACCATGGCATCTGATTGCCATAACTAAAGTCAGCAAAGACTTGAAAATTACCCCAAGTAGGGTTGAACAAAATAGCCTCAAAATGACTACAGTCAGGTTCAGCAAAAGGTAGGCATTGACGTTCTACGACGTTCATCAGGCTGCACCAGGGCTGACCAAAATGTCTGACCCCAAGGGTGTCTCACACTAAACTGAAATAAATGACATCTAACTAATCTAGTTACATCCCTACCTAGAAAAATGGCTGACGCTGAGTGTGGTTGGTTCACAAACTACATTAAATCTACTATACCACCAGAAACTAGAACAAGGAAGGGGTGTGACAAAAACTCACGAAATGGAGGAGCTCTCACTCAGCTCTCTATTCCACAACAAGGGTTGTACAAAATCCTCTCTGGCTCTCTGGTACGGTATCCTCCTCATCAGGATTCCCATCTGGACTCCTCCAAAGACCAGGGTTCGATTTGTCCCTGTCGACATCTTCGTAGATATGCCTGGAAATGGCATTTTTGGCTCCTTCCTTCTCGTTCGTCGTCCTGGAAGTTCCACCATCATACTGGTTCCCGTAGAAACGTCACCCTCATACCAGGATGGTATTTGCCCATGGTGACTGCTTCAACCATGGTGAAGAAAAGTCCAATCACGTGGGTAGTGAAATAAGTTACGTGATAATTCATCCTCTCACTTTCAAAATTATAATGTTTGTCGTGAATGTTATAGGCTTCAATTATAAAATACGACACAGCCTTAATTTTGCAGATGTGGATTAGCATGTGAGCTAACACTGTTTTATAATTCCGCACATGCTAGTGGCGCTACTTTTGTATCATGCAGCATCCGTGAATTATACGTCGTTTTCAAAATGAAACTTTCACTTTGGCAATTTAAATATCTCACACAATTATAATCACACTTATTCAGGATAAACACTATTACCAGTATATTTCCACTAGGCATCTGCCCTCCACATACGCGTGGGTAAAATGTGGTGTTACAGCAATGTTGTGCAATACACTATACTTGCCAATTATAGTTTCCCAAACTTCTTCTTTAGTTCACTGGGCTTCAACAACAGTGAATAATAGTATTAGCGTGCTCGATGGCACCTTATAATCACTTTTAACGCTAAACAGCGGATATTCTTCTACGTCTCGTAGGACAAATGTAATTCCACGCCTACACAAGGCGGATTCTCAAGACGCAGTGCAAGGTACTGGGTGTCTCTAGAAAGTAGGTCGTGAAAACGAAGTCGTTGAGCGACTACTTACGTTCCTTTTTGCGTATCTGCAAGGGTATTACCTTACCTAAAGTAAAAATAAACATTCTCCAAAATGTTTTAATAATGCAGCATGACGAAATGGAATATTCTGAGTCTTGTGGAAAGATAAAAATTAATTAATAAGACCTCAGATAAATAATTAGCAGTTTACACCAAAGTCAAAAGTGCGACTCGCCGCTACTTCAAAAAGTATCGCGTGATCTCTCAGCTTCACGTGGCTTCCTGGGTGTGTTCAAAAGTACAACATCCCATCATAAATGCTCTGTCACTAAAAAAAATATCACATGAACCATAGCTCAGCGGGTTCACTATATTAGTTCCAACGTTCGTCGCCAGGTGCTGGCTGCCATGGCATCTTGTGGCCAAGTCCGCAGCTAGGTGTCGTGGACGGTAACATTTGGTAGCAAAAGTTGGAACTACTTGAAAAATTGATCGTCTGCAGTCCTTCTACCTGAATCACAGATACACACACTAATACAGTCATCACAATTAACACCGGTTATCAGACAGATTCTACACACACCCAAAGTACACGGGGCTACATGACCACGTTGTTGCAGCCCCTAAATTAAGGAACCAAACAGCCAACCAACAACCGAAGTGTAAAGGCCATCTAAGCCTCCTGTATGGTTACCAGGGAAACAAGTATGCATCACCTAAACCTGAAGTGTAAAGGCCAACTAAGCCTCCTGTATGGTTACCAAGGCAACAAGTATGCATCACCTAAACCTGAAGTGTAAAGGCCATCTAAGCCTCCTGTATGGTTACCAAGGCAACAAGTATCTATCACCTAAACTTGAAGTGAAAAGGTCATCTAAGCCTCCTGTATGGTTACCAAGGCAACAAGTATATATATATATATATATATATATATATATATGAATGAGAGTTTGTCTGTTTTTTTTCCTGAATTTCTACGGAAATTTGCGTTATTTGCGCGTTTCAGACTGTTTTATGACGGATGCGCGCGAAAATAAAATTGTTGTCTGTCTGTATGTCTGTCTGTTTGTCTGTCTGTCTGTGGACAAAGTGATTGATCCCTTATAACTCGAGAACGGCTGGGTGGATCAACGTAAAATTTGGTACAGATATCCTTCAGAGGCACGACACTAATCATTGATGTAACTCTTCTCTGTACCTCTCATAAAAAAGGGGCCTACCCCCTTAAAATACTTGCTGAAATAGGCGTAGACGGGCGAGACAAAGCTCATTTTCAGCCTCTCAATGTGAGAAACGAAACTCGGGGGCCCTAAACCGCATTTTAAGGCCCTAAAACCAACAGTTTTTGAGATATTTCCAGAAAACTAATTTCATTTAAGACAACAACGAAAGAATGCAAGCCGGTTACCATGGCAACGGAATCTCACAGGTCCATCTATTTCTGTAAGACGCAATACAATTCCATTTATTACATTACTGAGATAGTTTGCAAACGGCTTAAGGTTATAACGGAACCAAATTAAGCTGTAAAATTCAACAATGTCATATAATGCGCTTAAGGGGGTCATGGTGTACTCTAGATTTTTTTCACGCGATTTACACGTGCGGGTGTGGTACGGAAGGTCTATTATATCCCTATCCCTATATTGTCATATTATTATTATAGTTATTATTATTATACTACAGCCTACAACGACGAGACAAAGCTTATTTTCAGCCCCTTGGAGTCAGAAACAAAACTCGGTGCCCCTAAATAGCAGTAAAGGGTCCCCGTAAAATACATTTTAAGGCTCTAAAATCAACAGTTTCTGAGATATTCCCAGAAAACTAATTTCATTTAATAAACTAATGAAGGAATGCAAGCCAGTAAACATGACAACAATATCCCAAAAGGTGACATCCAACTTTCCATCTATTTCTGCAAGAAGTAAAGCCACTCCATTTATTAAATTTCTGTGATTGTTTGCAAATGGCTATTAGGTTATTACGGAATCAACTCAAACTGTAAAATTCATCACTGCGCTTAAGGGTGCCAAGGGCTACCCTAGATTTTTTTTCACACGACTTAAATGTGCGTTATGTCGTACAGAAGGTCTATTATATCTCCAAACAGAAGCATTATATTCAAAAATTCCTGAATTGAAATACGGTAGTTTTTTCTTTTTTTCTTTTAGGAATTAGGGCCATTGGAGTCTAAAAAACCTGAATTTTCATGCACCACAAGCCTTTATAAATTATTAAAGGGGTCTTACTCTGGATGGGGACATGACACAACAGTGAAGGTCTGTTTAACTTGACGTGTATTGCGTTTCGTCTACGAGGTTTTCATTTTTTTTTCACGTCCGGAAGTTCATGTTAGGAAAATTTAGTTTCAGAGCATATTTTAACTAATCATTTTTCTTTGTTGAGAAACGGGTTCCAAGTCTCTAACCATTGCAACAGTAGTTCAATTGATTACGTCTGGTTATTAATACCGAAGACCGTTCGAAGAATGGGTACTTCTGCTAGTCTCTTATATAAAACCAAGTGTCCTGACTGACTGACTGACTGACTGACTGACTTAATGACTCACTGACTCATCATCGCCCAGCCATAACTATTAATGTTAGAAACATGAAATTTTGGGGATATGTTCGTGGTAAGTCAAAAACGCGCACTAAGGAAGGATTTTTGTATATTCAGGTTCTAAAGGGGTGTTAAGAGGGTAGACCTGCATTTCATTGAATAACAATATCTCCCGATTGGTTTCATTGGGCGATGTGATACTCGGCATATACACTCATCATTAAAAATAAGAAGACACGTGTCTGAGGGTTTTTCGATGTGGTGTATATTATGAAGTGAAAGGGGTGAAAAGTGGGGGGTTGAAGGATTCCTAACGGAGTGTGTATCTTTTAAACGACATAGGCGAGGAGTTTGAAACTCAGCGGAAAAAAATCAGCTTAAAAAATAAGTAAATAGATGTTTGACCGTTTTTTCATAAATCCAATTTAAGGGGCCCATAGGGAGGGGTGAAATTCTGGGGGGGGGGAGGGTGAAACAGGAAAGAAACTGTCCTAACTGATTGACTGACAGACTCACTCATCAAACTCAGGGGAAAAAATCTGCTGAAAAATAAGTAAATAGGTGTTTGAATGTTCTTTTCATAAACCCAATTTAAGGGTTCATGGGGAGGGGTGAAATTCTGAAAAAAGGAAATTGAGAGAAAAAGTCCTGACTCACTCACCATCACCCAGCCAAAATTATTGAAGTTAGACACATGACATTTTGAGGAATATGATCATTGTATGTCAAAACCGTCCACTAAGGGAGGATTTTCGGATATTCAAGGGGTCTTAAGGGGGTTAAACATGCATTTCATTGAATAACAATAACTCCCGATTGGTTTCATTGGGGGATGTGATACTCGGCATATAAACTCATCATTAACAAGAAGTTCCGTAAAAAACTATACAGCCTACTTTTCATGCCAATGATTATTCTACAGTATATGAACCTATCTAGAATAATGACGAAATTAAGTTGGTAATATCGAAATATCTAATTAGTTCAAAATATACCTGGTATAATGTAGCCTAATAGAGCACTACAGTTGGCAGCCCTGGTGACTGAATATATTCTTAGTTCCACCTCTTAAGGTACAGAATACAAAATTTGGTTGAAGTCCAATGTACGTTACATGCAGTTAGACACTGGATCTATCAGCACGCGTAAAAGCATGTTGCCAACAATACCATGCGTGTGCTGGTCAGAAATAATCTGAATTATTATGATATCTTGTTGTGCCAATTTTGGATGAAATCCATTTGTTAGTATAGAAGTTACATGTATTGTAATATTGAACATATCAGCAGGCATAGAATCATGTTGGCAGCACTGCCTTGTATTAATTACTCCAAATTAATCTAGAATGTCAGGTGCTATACGTGTGCAAAGTATAGAGCTGTTGGCTTGCATACTTTCTGATACATTGGTATTTGGAAAAAAATAGAGAGAGCAATTATTAGCAGTTAGCAGCCCAGGTGGCTCTTAAGAATAAGCTCAGTCATATCTGCTTATGTACAGATATTACATACAAAATGTGGTTGAAATCCAATTGATAGTGTAGAAGTTATATGCATTTAAACATTGGACCTATCAGAAGGCTTAAAATTATTTTGGCAACACTGTTATGGTTGGCCTCTTGGAAATTAAACTGAAATAGTATTATCTACATGTGTGCCAATTTTGGAATAGCTTCCATGCATACCTTGCATGATATCCAACATGGAGCTCAAATTTCTAGTGCGTTTTTTCAGCAGTTGGTAGCACTGACATCATTTTCAAATATGGACGTGAGCTATTCCGGTGCACATCTTTACTCATACTAAATTTGGTTTTGATTGCTGCAGCCGTTTAGGAGTTGATAAGGGGACACACACACACAGCCAGCCAGACAGACAGACAGACATTTTCCCGGATCGATCTCATAAGTCTACTTTTTCCTCATTTTTGCAAAATGTGAAATGTAGGCTAAAAATATGAAGACATATGTCTGAGGGTTTTTCGATGTGGTGTATATCATGAGGTGAAAGGGGTGAAAAGTGGGGGTTGAAGGATTCCTAACGGAACGTGTATCTCTTAAACGACATGGGCGAGGAGTTTGAAACTCAGCGGAAAAAATCAGCTTAAAAGATAAGTAAATAGATGTTCGATCGTTTTTTTTTCATAAATTCAATTTAAGGGGCCCACGGGGAGGGTGATATTCTGGGGGGGACTGGAAAGAAAGTGTCCTAACTGATTGACTGACTCACTCACTCTTGAAACTCAGGAAGAGAAAACTGCTTAAAAACAAGTAGTTCAGTGAAGAACTATACAGCCTATTTTCATATATCCTACTTATGTTAATTGCCACTATCAACATACACAATGTCTGTTTGATTGCTGTAATAGATTCGTAGATATTGAGAACCGACTTAATATTTCGGATGGTCGCCATGTTGGATTTTATATATGTAGGTCCTAGAGTTATGTACTGTTACATGCAGATTATTGTGAACGTGTAGTATTCAAACTTCAATCGCATATTTAGGACACAAGAAAAAACAAGGAGATTTTAAATTTTGCACAGCTGCCATCTTGAGGTTATGGTAACAATTGAAATAAATTAGATGCCAGTGGATTAACATTCGTATAAGGATTTACTGTACCAAGTTTCACTGCACGCGGATGGTTAAATTGCGAGAAACGTCCATGTGAATATTTATAATTCGCCTCACCGCCATGTTGGATTTGTGATCACCAGGTTATTTAAAGTCCTATAGGTGAACTTAAGTTCATAGCCCCTATGAACATTAAAAAATGCAGTTTGATTGCTAAAATAGATTCGTAGATATTCAGTATCGTCTAAATATTTCGGATGGTCGCCATGTTGGATTGTTAAATGTATAGGCCATAGAGTCATGTACCATTAAAGGAAAATTATTGCGTAGGTTCATTATTCAAACTTTCACTTCGATCGCATGACAACATCACAAGAAATAAAAACTTAATTTTAAAATTCGCACTGCCGCCATCTTGAGGTTATGTAAACAATTGAACTAAATTAGATACCAGTGGATTACAATGTGTATAAATATTTCCTGTACCAGGTTTCAGTGCGCTTGGAACATTAAATCGCGAGAAAGGTCTATTTAAAATTTTCAAATTCGCTTGGCCGCCATGTTCGTTTTGTAGTTAACCGGTTTTTGAAAGTCTTATAGGTGGACTTCCAGTAGTACCCTTTATCTCCGTACAAAATTTTAGGGAGATACCGCTAATAGTTTCAGAGATATAGAATGCCGGTGAAATATTTCGCACATCCGCCATCTTGTGATTATGCGAACAATTGAACGAAGTTAGATGTCGGTGCATTACAATGTATATAAACATATACTGTACCAAGTTTCATTGCGTTTGGTTGGTCAAATCGCGAGAAACGTCTATTTAAATGTCGCAAATTCGCTTGGCCTCCATGTTGGTTTTGTAGTTACCAGGTTTTCAAAAGTCACATAAGTGAACTTATAGTAGTTCCCTCTATCACATTAGAAAATGTCAGGGTAATATCGGTAATAGTTTCGGAGATATTGAATGCTGGTGAAATATTTCGCACAGCCGCCATGTTGGAATGGTGAGTTTTAACAAAATTTGAAGGGCACGGTCGAGGTCGCCGGGAATAGTGCTATGAACTTTCCGAGTTTCATTGAAATCGCTCCTACCGTTTAGATTTTATTAGGGGGGGACACACACACGAATCACACACACGCACACACACACACGCACACACACACGGACAAAAAAAAAATCTCATAAGCCTATTTTTTCAAAATTGAAAATAGGCTAATAAGTAAATAAGTGTTCGACAGGTTATTTTTCATAAATCAAATTTAAGGGGTTCATGGTGAGGGGTCAAATTCTGAAAAGGAAAATTAAAGAAAATGTCCTGACTCACTCACTCACTCACTCATCATCGTCCAGCCAAAATCATTGAAGTTAGAAACATGAAATTATTGGGATATGTTCGTTGTATGTCAAAACTGTACACTAAGGGAGGATTTTTGGATATTCAGGTTCTAAAGGTGTCTTAAGGGGGTTAAACCTGCATTTTATTGAATAACCATATCTCACGAGTGGTTTCATTTGTGTATGTGATACTCGGCGTATAAACTAATCATGAAACATAAGCAGACATGTGTCTAAGGGATTTTCGATGTGGTGTATATTATAAGGTGAAAGGGGTGAAAAGTGGGGGTTGAAGGATTCCTAACGGAGCGTGTATCTCTTAAACGACATACGCGAGCAGTTTGAAACTCAGCGGAAAAAAACAGCTTAAAAATAAGTAAATCGGTGTTCGACCGTTTTTTTTTTTCATAAATTCAATTTAAGGGGCCAATGGGGAGGGGTGAAATTCTAGAAAAAAAAAAGGAGAGATAGTGTCCTGACTGACTGACTAACTCACTCACTCATCAAACTCAGGGGAAACAGACAGCTTAAAATATAAGTTAATAGGTGTTCGAGCGTTTCTTCGTAAATTCAATTTAAGTGGCGCATGGGGAGGGCGTAAAATTCTGGTAAAAATAATTGAAAGAAAATGACCTGACTGACTCACTCACTCATCGTCGCCCAGCGAAAACTATTGAAGTAGGAAACATTAAATTTTGGGAATATTTTCGCTCTATGTCGCAAACGTCAACTAATGAAGGATTTTTGTTTATTCGGGTTCTTAAGAGGTGTTAAGGGGGTATACGTGCATTTAATTGATTAACAATATCTCACGAGTTGTTTCTTTGGGGATGTGATATTCGGCATATAAACTAAATATTAAAAATAAGCAGACATATGTCTAAGGGTTTATTGGTGTGGTGTATATTATGAGGTGAAAGGGGTGAAAATTGGGGGTTGAAGGATTCTTAACGGAGCGTGTATCTCTTAAACGACATAGGCGAGAATTTTGAAATTCAACGAAAAAACAACTTAAAATAGGCTTAAATAGGTGTTCGACCGTTTTTCCATAAATCCAATTTAAGGGGCCCTTGGAGAGGGATGAAATTCTGGGGGAAAAACACAGGAAAGAAAGTGTTCTAACTGATTATATCACTCACTCATCAAACTCAGGGGGGAAGAACAGCTTAAAATTAAGTAAATAGGTGTTCGACCGTTTTTCTTTCATAAATCCAATTTAAGGGGTTCATGAGAGGGGTGAAATTCTGAAAAATAAATGAAAGAAAATGTCCTGACTTACTCACTCACTCATCATCGCCCAGCTGAAATTATTGAAGTTAGAAACATGAAATGTTGGGGTTATGTTCGTTGTATGTCGAAAACGTCCACTAAGGAAGGATTTTTGGATATTCAGGTTCTAAAGGGGTGTTAAGGGGTAGATCTGCATTTAATTGAAAAACAATATCTCCTGATTGGTTTCCTTGGTGGGATGTGATACTCGGCATATTAACTCATCATTAAGAATAAGAAGACACATGTCCGAGGTTTTTTCGATGTAGTGTATATTATGAGGTGTATGTGTGAAAAGTGGGGGTTGAAGGATTCTTAACGGAGCAAGTATCTTTTAAAAGATAGAGGCATAAAGTATGAAACTCAGGGGGGAAAATCAGCTTGAAAAAAGTTAATTGGTGGTCGACCGTTTTTTCGTAAATCCAATTTAAGGGGCCCATGGGGATGGGTGAAATTCTGGGGAAAGAAGTCCACTAAGGAAGGATTTTTGGATAATCACTCATCATGCCCCAGCCAAACATATTGCAGTTAGAAACTTGAAATTTGGGGATATGTTCGTTGTATGTCGAAAACGTCCGCAAATGATGGATTTTTGGATATTCATGTTCAGAAGGGGTGTTAAGGGGGTTAAACTTGCATTTCATTGATTAACAATATCTCACGAGTTGTTTCATTTGGGGATGTGATATTCGGCATATAAATTAATCAGTAAAGATAAGCAGACATATGTCTAAGGGTTTATCGATATGATGTATATTATGAGGTGAATGGGGTGAAAATTGGGGGTTGAAGAATTTTTAACGGAGCGTGTATCTCATAAACGACATAAGCAAGAAGTTTGAAATTCAGCGGAAAAATCCGCTTAAAAAAACAAGTAAATAGGTGTTCGACCGTTTTTTTTTTCATAAATCCCATTTAAGGGGTTCATGGGGAGAGGTGAAATTTTGAAAAATAAATGAAGGAAAATGTCCTGACTGACTCACTCACTCACCATCGCCCAGCCAAAATTATTGAAGTTAGAAACATGAAATTTTGGGGATATGTTTGTTGTATGTCGAAAACGTCCACTAAGGAAAGATTTTTGGATATTCAGGTTCTAAAGGGGTGTTAAGGGGATAAACGTGCATTTTATTGAATAACAATATCTCACGAGTGGTTTCATTTGAGGATGTGATACTTGGCATATAAACTAATCATTAAATATAAGCTGACACATGTCTAATGGTTTTTCGATGTGGTGTATATTATGAGTGAAAGGGGTGAAAAGTGGGGGTTGAAGGATTCCTAACGGAGTGTGCATCTCTTAAACGACATAGGCGAGGAGTTTGAAACTCAGAGGAAAACAATTAGGTTAATAACAAGTAGTTCCGTGAAGAACTATACAGCCTATTTTCATATATCCTGCTCATGTTAATTGCCTCTATCAACATACAAAATTTCAGTTTAAATGCTGTAACAGATTCGTAGATATTGAGAACCGTCTAAATATTTCAGATGGTCGCCAGGTTGGATTTTTATTTTTGTACTATTATATTAAGATTATTGTGTACGTGTGGTATTCAAACTTCAATCGCATGATTAGAACACAAGAAGTAAAAACGAGATTTTAAAATTACGCACAGCAGCCATCTTGTGATTATGCAAACAATTGAAATAAATTAGATGCCAGTGGATCAACATTTGTGTAAGCATTTAACGTGCAACGTTTCACGGCACTCGGATAGTTAATTCGCGAGAAACGTCCATTTAAATATTTATACTTCGCGTCGCCACCATGTTGGATTCATGCTCACCAGGTTACTGAAAGTCCTATAGGTGAACATATGTTCATAGTCTCTATGAACATAAAAATTTCAGTTTGGTTGCTATAAATGATTCATAGATTTGAGAACCGTCTAAATATTTCGGAAGCTCGCCATTTAGGATTGTTATATGTATAGGCCATAGAGTTATGTACCATTCAAGGACACTTATTGCCTAGGTTCATTATTCAAACTTTCACTTCGATCGCATGATTACGACACAAGAAATAAAAACTTAATTTTAAAATTTCGCACAGCCGCCATCTTGAGGTTATGTAAACAATTGAATTAAATTAGATGGCAGTACATTACCAATCTGCAAAATCATTTAATGTCTCACATTTCACTGCGCTCAGAGAGTTAACTCACGAGAAAAGTCTATTAAAATATATCAAATTCGCTTGGTCGCCATGTTCGTTTTGTACTTTACAGGTTTATGAATTATACATAGGTAAACTTGTATCAGTACCCTTTATCATCGTACAGAATTGCAGGGTGATATCTGTAATAGTTTCGGAGATATAGAATGTCAGTGAAATATTTCGCACAGCCGCCATTTTGAGGTTATGTAAACAATTGAACTAAATTAGACTTCAGTGCATTGCAATGTGTATAAACATTTGCTGTACAAAGTTTCATTACGTTTGGATAGTTAAATCGCGAGAAAAGTCTATTTAAAAGTCTCAACTTCGCTTGGCCGCCATGTTGGTTTTGTAGTCACCAGGTTTTTGAAAGTCTCATAGATGAACTTCTAGAGTGCCCTTTAAAACCGTACAGAATTTCAGGGCGATATCGGTAATAGTTTCGGAGATATTGAATGCTAGTGAAATATTTCGCACAGCCGCCATGTTGGATTGGTGAGACGTAACAAAATTTGAAGGGCACGGTCGAGGTCGCCGGGAATAGTGCTATGAACTTACTGAGTTTCACTGAAATCGCTCCAGCCGTTTAGATTTTATTAGGGGACACACACACACACCTCACACACACACACACACACACACACACACAAAAGGTGATCTCATAAGCCTATTTTCTCAAAATTGAAAATAGGCTAAAAATATAAAAAATTATTAAATAAATAGGTGTTCGGCCGTTTTTTTTTTTCATAAATTCAATTTAAGGGGCCCATCGGGAGGGGTGAAATTCTGGAAGAAAAACGTCCACTAAGGAAGGATTTTTGGATATTCACTCTCATCGACCAACCAAAACTATTAATGTTAGAAGAATGATATTTTGGGGATATGTTTGTTGTGTGTCGAAAACGTCTACTAAGGAGGGATTTTTGAATATTCAGGATCTAAAGGGGTGTTAACGGGGTTAAACCTGCATTTCATTGAATCACAATAAGACACGACTATGACGCGAGCGACGCCGCGGGTACCTGCTAGTCTTATATATAAAAGTGAAAGTCTGTATGTATGTATGTGGGTGGGTGGGTGGGTGGGTGGGTGGGTGGGTGGGTGGGTGTGTGGTCTGTTCCGTATACAAATCTACACCGTTCGACCAATCTCAACCAAATTTTGCATACACATAGTTTAGGACCCAGAAGGAACCGCTGGCTACATGAATTTTCGATAGTCTTTCTCATTCTTCTGATTTCGGCCCTTTTGCACTCAAGCACAGGCTAATCAAATCATAAAATATACTCATGAAGGAATGGCAAGGCAGATAATTTCCATGGCAACATAGCTCAAGTCGAGACACGGTCGACTGGATGCCAGTTGCGCTCTGCACTACCGGTATAGAAAATGAGGATCTTTACCTGAAATCCCGTTAGTTACTCAACTGCTCACACAGCACTGTCAACCGAGTTTAGCATAACAAAGACTTGACACTATCTATCTACTATATATTTGTCAAATACAACTCACTCACTCATTCATTCATCACGAAATCTCAGAAACCACCGAACAGATTGGAATGAAATTTGGTACGCAGCTTCCTCAAGGGCCGCAAATGCTCAGTGAGAGAGGATTTGTGGATATTCAGGTTCTAAAGGGGTTTTAAGGGGGTACACCTGCATTTCATTGAATAACAATATCTCCCGATTGGTTTCATTGGGGATGTGATACTCGGCATATAAACTCATCATTAAAAATAAGAAGACACGTGTCTGAGGGATTTTCGATGTGGTGTATATTATGAAGTGAAAGGGGTGAAAAGTGGGGATTGAAAGATTCCTAACGGAGCGTGTATCTCTTAAACGACATAGGCGAGGAGTATGAAACTCAGCGAAAAAAAATCAACATAAAAAAGAAGTAAATATGTGTTTGACCGTTTCTTCATAAATCCAATTTAAGGGGCCCATGGGGAGGGGTGACATTCTGGGGGGGGGGGGGGGAAGGGAACAGGAAAGAAAGTGTCCTAACTGATTGACTGACTGACTCACTCATCAAACTCAGGGGGAAAAAACTGCTTTTAAGTAAGTAAATAGCTGTTCGACAGTTTTTTCATAAATCAAATTTAAGGGGTTCATGGGGAGGGGTGAAATTCTGAAAAAAGAAAATTGAAATAAAATGTCCTGACTCACTAACTCATTCACTCACTCATCATCGCCCAGCCAAAATTTTTGAAGTTAGAAACATGACAGTTTGGTGATATGTTCATTGTATGTCAAAACCGTCTACTAAGGAAGGATTTCCGGATATTCAGGTTCTAAAGTGGTCTTAAGGGGGTTAAACCTGCATTTAATTGAATAACTATATCTCCCGATTGGTTTCATTGGGGGATGTGATACACGGCATATAAACTCATCATTAGAAAGTAAGAAGACACGTGTCTGAGGGTTTTTCGATGAGGTGTATATTATGAGGTGAAAGAGGTGAAAAGTGGGGATTGAAGGATTCCTAACGGAGCATGTATCTCTTAAACGACACTGGCGAGGAGTTTGAAACTCAGCGGAAAAAAATCAGCATAAAAAGTAAGTAAATATTTGTTTGACCGCTTTTTCATAAATCCAATTTAAGGGGCCCAAGGGGAGGTGTGAAATTCTGGGGAGGGGGGGGGACAGGAAAGAAAGTGTCCTAACTGATTGACTGACTGACTCACACATCTAACTCAGGGGGAAAAACTGCTTTAAAATAAGTAAATAGCTTTTCGTCAGTTTTTTTTATCAATCAAATTGAAGGGGTTCATCGGGAGGGGTGAAATTCTGAAGAAGAAAAAAATTGAAAGAAAATGTCCTGACTCATTCACTCACTCATCATCGCCCAGCCAAAAATATTGAAGTTTGAAACATGGCATTTCGGGGATATGTTCGTTGTATGTCAAAACCGTACACTAAGGGAGGATTTTTGGATATTCTGGTTCTAAAGGGGTCTTAAGGGGGTTAAACCTGCATTTCATTGAATAACAATATCTCACGAATGGTTTCATTTGTGGATGTGATACTCGGCATATAAACTAATCATTAAAAATAAGCAGACATGTGCCTAAGGGTTTTTCGATGTGGTGTATTATTATGAGGCGAAAGGGGTGAAAAGTGGGGGTTGAAGGATTCCTAACGGAGCGTGTAGGACTATCTCTTAAACGACATAGGCGAGAAATTTGAAACTCAGTGGGAAAAAAATCAGCTTAAAAAGTAAGTAAATCGGTGTTCGACCATTTTGTTTTGCATAAATTAATTTAAGGGGCCAATGGGGTGGGGTGAAATTCTGGGGGAAAAAGGAGAGAAAGTTTCCTAACTCACTCACTCATCAAACTCGGGGGGGAAAGACAGCTTAAAAAACAAGTTAATAGGTGTTCAAGCGTTTTTTCATCAATCCAAAAATAAGGGGCCCATGGGGAGAGGTAACCGACAGTAGTGGCTACGCGGGCTAAAGCACTGCGTTAGGTCAAGGGGCCAAGCTCTCTGCTGACTCGGTAGACGCGTGGGTTCGAGCCCCACCGTCGGCTGTCCTTGAAATGGTTTTCCGTGGTTTCCCATTTTCAACACCAGGCAAATGCTGGGACAGTTCCTCCTGAGAGGCCACGGCCGCTTCCTTCTACATCCTTGCCCAGTTTCATTCATTCATCTTCATCCATTCCATCTCTCATCCCGGCGCGCAGGTCGCCCACGGGCGTCGACTAGAAAGACCTGCACTCGGCCTCTCAAGAGGCTACACGACAAAAAAAATGGGGAGGGGTGAAATTCTGGTAAAAATAATTGAAATAAAATGTCCTGTCTGACTCACTCACTCATCACGCCCAGCTAAAACTATTAAAGTTGGAAACATGAAATTTTGGGAATATGTTCGCTGTATGTCGAAAACGTCAACTAAGGAATGATTTTTGTTTATTCGCGTTTTAAAGAGGGGTTATGGGGGTAAACGTGCATTTCATTGAATAACGATATCTCATGAGTTGTTTCTTTGGGGATGTGATATTCGGTATATAAACTAATCATTAAAAATAATCAGACATATGTCTAAGGGTTTATCGATGTGGTGTATACTATGAGGTGAAAGAGATGAAATTTGGGGTTTGAGGATTCTTAACGGAGCGTGTATCTCTGAAACGACATAGGCGAGAAGTTTGAAATTCGGCGGGAAAAAAAGCTTAAAATACAAGTAAATAGGTGTTCGACCGTTTTTTCATAAATCCAATTTAAGGGGCCCTTGGAGAGGGGTGAAATTCTGGGGGGGGGGGGAACAGGAAAGAAAGTGTCTTACTGATTGGCTCGCTTACTCAATCATCAAACTCAGGGGGAAAACAGCATTAAATAAGTGAATAGGTGTTCAACCGTTTGTTTCATAAATCCAATTTAAGGGGTTCGTGGGGAGGGGTGAAATTATCAAAACTAAATGAAAGAAAATGTCCTGACTGACTCACTCACTCATCATCGCCCAGCCAAAATTATTGAAGTTAGAAACATGAAATTTTGGGGATATGTTCGTTCTATATCGGAAACATCCACTAAGGAAAGTGTTTTGGATATTCAGGTTCTAAAGAGGTGTTAAGAGGGTAAACGTGCATTTCATTGAATAACAATATCTCACGAGTGGTTTCATTTGGGGATGGGATACTTGGCATATATACTAATCATTAAAAATAAGCTGACACATGTGTAATGGTATTTCAATGTGGTGTATATTATGAGGTGAAAGGGATGAAAAGTGGGGGTTGAAAGATTCCTAACGGAGCGTGTATCTCTTAAACGACATAGGCGAGGAGTTTGAATCTCGGAGGAAATCAAACTGCTTAAAAATAAATAAATAAATAAAATAAATAGATGTTCGACCGTTTTTTCATAAATGCAATTTAAGGAGCCTATAGGGATGGGTGAAATTCTGGAAGAAAAACGTCCACTAAGGAAGGATTTTTGGATGTTCACTCTCATCGACCAACCAAAACTAGTAAAGTTAGAATAATGATATTTTGGGGATATGTTTGTTGTGTGTCGAAAACGTCTACTAAGGAGGGATTTTCGGATATTCAGGTTCTAAAGGGGTGTTAAAGGGGTTAAACCTGCATTTCATTGAATAACAATATGACACGACAATGACTCGAGCGAAGCGAGGCTAGAAATGAGATGGTGTTTGTCTGTGTATTACTCAATCACGCAAGTACCACTGGTCCGATTTATATGAATTTTACATGGAAGTAGCTGATTTACCTGGTTAACATATAGGTTACTTTTAATTTCAATACTTTGCACTATTAAAATGTGGCGACCATTTTAGTGACGTCACTACACCCTTTGGTTTCAAACTTTCATATTTCCATTTCAAATAAAAAGAGAACACTAAGAAATATCAAACTTTTGATGGCATATACAAGGTTTAAAATTACATTTTCTATCCGAAAGGTATCTCCAACGGTTAGCGAGTAAAACGTAAATTTGTGCTATAAATCACGGTCAACGCCGAGCGGTGTAGTTGGACAAAATGTTTCATCCTTAATCTTCCTCTGCGCAGCACCTCACCTATCCCCTGTTTTAACTCTCACCTTCACATTTTAATTTATTTATGACGCGTAGCGAAGCACGGGTACTTCAGCTAGTATCATATAAACCTGAAGTGTAAAGGCCATCTAAGCCTCCTGTGTGGTTACCAGAGCAACAAGTATCTATCACCTAAACCTGAAGTGTAAAGGCCATCTAAGCCTCCTGTATGATTACCAAGGCAACAAGTATCTATTATCTAAACCTGAAGTGTTAGTTAGTTAGTTATTGTTGTTTTAAGGGGCGGAACTACGAAACCTGAAGTGTAAAGGTCATCTAATCCTCCTGTATGGTTACCAAGGCAACAAGTATATTTCATCTAAACCTGAAGTGTAAAGGTCATCTAAGCCTCCTGTATGGTTACCAAGCCAACAAGTATATATAATCTAAACCTGAAATGTAAAGATCATCTAAGCCTCCTGTATGGTTACCAAGGCAACAAGTATCTATCACCTAAACCTGAAGTGTAAATGTCATCTAAGCCTCCTGTATGGTTACCAAGGCAACAAGTATATATCACCTAAACCTGAAGTGTAAATGTCATCTAAGCCTCCTGTATGGTTACCAAGGCAACAAGTATCCATTATCTAAATATTAAAAAACATCCATGATTCGATGGTGCTCAGTGTAGTGGAGTAACTTAAACAAATGTTCTTTTTTCTTTCAGTTGATGGATGATGACGGTAGCCAATAATCCATAAATTAATCTTTCAGACTCTCAATAAATTAACTGTTTGTCACCAGTCGCGATCATGGACGTAGATGGTTGGTTGGTTCTTAAGTTTAGGGGCTGTGACAACGCGGTCATGTAGCCCCGTGTACTTTGGGTGTGTGTAGAACCTGTCTGATAACCGGTGTTAATTGAGATGACTGTATTAGTGTGTGTTATCTGTTTTTGTAATTCAAGTAAGGACTGCAGACTTTTGCTGCCAAACGCCACCGTTAACGACTACTAGTTCAGAACTTAACTACCAGACGCCACCGCAGTTGGCTCTTGGCAACGAACGTAGGAACCTAACAGCGTTGTTTACATTCTTAACCTATACAATTTAGCTTCACACTGGTGTGATTAGTGGAAGGTTCTTTAACATGCCATTAATCTATGACATGGGACCGCCGACTTTACTTCCCCTCCGAAGGAAGGCATACTGAGGGATTTTTAACGCTCTTAAAAAAATCCGACGACTTCAGCCGGATTTGAACCCGCGGTCTTGGGCATAGAAGCTCAACATGCTACCACTATTACAGTCATCACAATTAACACCGGTTATCAGACAGATTCTACACACACCCAAAGTACACGGGGCTACATGACCGCGTTGTCGCAGCCCCTAAACTAAGGAACCAACCAACCAATGCTACCAGTACGCCACCGAAGCCGCTTAACGTCCTTTGGATAGACCTGCTCAAGTAATAGGAAGTAATGCCTGGCTCAACTTGAACTCGTGGTCATCATTTCACTTCCCTTGAGGGTCATTTCACTCGAACAGTGTCTCAGAACGTGAGAAAGTGAAAGTTCTGTTAAACAGAACTTCTCTTTAATATAACTCATGTCGTCTGCCTTTCCGAATATGAATTTATATCAAGATAGCCTTCTTTGCACTACGACGATTCTTTTTGGTGTGAACGTAGAGTAGCGGTGGTTGACCTGCTGAGGACTGAAATGGAAACTCTTTGATTATACACGCCTGTCTGATAATACACTCTGTTCAGACAAGCACGGTGTGAAGAGATGGAAACCATTTGCATACAGAAGAGTTTTATCAAGAATAACGAAATACGGCTTTGTCTAACCGAATGGGAAGCAGCGGTGTATCTGGATGAAGGAAACTTCAATGGCAGAAAGGTAAAACATGCCGTGAAGAATCTAAAAGCAATCTTGTGAGTTCAATCCCGTGCGATATCATCTGTATTCAAGCCGGAACAATAATGACGATCGACGAGGTGCGGTGAGGTCATCCTGGGGTGAGTGCTACGGCGTAACAGCGCGGTGGAAGAATACAGATTGTCTGCTGCCAGTAAACACGCGAGTTAGGACATCGGCTACTCAAATAAATGTGTGTTTATGATCGGCACCGCAAATGAGTTGTGGATGTTGGTTCATTTCAGGAGCTTGGCCATCGTGGTCATTCAGCCCCGTGCATTTGACAGTGTGTGTGTAATATTGTCTGATAACTTGTGCTATTGTGATGGCTGTACTAGCGTGTGTACTGTATGTGTAAGTCAGTTGAGCGTTGGGAAAGAGACGGTCGTGGCCTTAAATTAAGAATACAACCCTTACTTCAATTACGAATGCACACACTAATACAGACACCACAATAATATAGGTTATCAGGTTATCACTATACCAGGTGAATCAGCTGCCCCTAATAATATTATTATATAATATAACTAGCAACCTGACCCGGCTTCTCCTGGGAACAGTTATGAATGCATTACGTGATAGCGATTGTTTCCCCGATGTCAATGAACAACGACCAGTATCCGTTTTACGTCTTGGCATGATGGGTTAAAATCACTGACTGGACTATTAATGATATTATCATGGAGATGCATGTGCAACAAATTCTTGTCAGACGTAATTTAAGAATGGCGAGGTGCATGAAACACAAATCCCCCTTCCGTCCAATCTTAACTTGACTGTGAATTTTGCGGAACGAAAAGTTCACAGGTGAAATGAAGAAAAGCCGAGTTGCACTTCTATGGAAACTCCAAAACCGACCACCCTTCTCAGAAGTCCTAACTCAACGACTCAACGGTTTGCTGCTGGCTGTATCTGAGGCAATAGGTTCGCCCGCTAACTAGGCTGTAACAGGGATGATAGACTCGCCCTTAGCTAGCTCTTAAACTGTCGCCTCAGTTGTGGAATGGACATGGTTGGAAGAAATTAAAACGTATGAACACTTATAGTGGGCGATGTATTGAAGATAAACATATGCTCTCCCGGACTTTTTTGTAGAACTTTTCATGCTGACCAATTCTTACACTCATAGTATTTAGATATTTTTAACGGTTTGCCCAGCGTAAGCTTACAAAGCGCTTGGACGCCAGGTTTTTTTTTCGACTTTTCCACTGAAATCGTTACTGCTCGGCTTCCTTTGATCATAAATAACTTATTTTCAACAGAAATCATCCTCGAGATATCCTTTAGGGAATGGTGAAAACCGCATCAAAATCCATCCTGTGGTTCTCGAGTTTACCCTTAACATGCAAGAATCGGGGACTTGGTTTTATACTAAGTAGAGATACGGTAAGGTGTATGTTTCACAAAACTCAAGCTCCTAAACCAGAAGGAGTTAGAAGCTGTGGTTAGTACCAAAATCTTCCAAATCGTCTCAATAGTACAGGAAAAATCTTGCATTCCTTGAAAAGTCAACGAAAGTATATTTATTTGTTTATAAAGTGCTTTTAAACAAATAAGCGTACAGCCTGCATAGCACTAGAGTCAGGCGGGTAGTCCGTACACATGGGGCGTACACAACCCATTATGCGAGAGTTCTCGCACGGGTCCGCTAGTATTCTATAATGCAACCCAACTAGCGTTGTTGTCAGGAAGGTTGATATTTCTCTGCTTGCATCCTGCATGCTACTAATGGACTGTAAGCATATCCAGTAAACGATACTGATCACTATTATTTTTCCTTCGATGTGACTACAGACTAATACGAGGGATATTAATAGTGTTCAGTATCGATTGTAGGATATGCTTGCAGTGCATTAGTACCATGCAGGATGCAAGCAGAGAACGCCCAGGGGGCAGCTTGGATGTCGAATTGTATCGCTCCTTGGAGAGCTATGAGAGTCAAGGAGGTTAGATATCTAAGCTCCTGGACACTATAGCGCTTTCTAGTAGAGAAAGGAGGAACCTTTTGTGTTGGCGGAAAATCTCGAGATTGATTTTGCCATTATGAACACGGCCTATTGAATTCAAATGGGTTCTTTAACATGCCAACAACGTATGACATGCGTGTCGTGATTTTTGTCGCCTTTCAAACGAACCTGCAAGCTTGGGGATGGTAGTCTGGCACGATAACCACTCACCCACCCACCGTGGCAAGCATTATTTATAGACTAAGGTGTATTAAATTTAATAAATACTCATGTTATTTAATTTCCGATTAAATCGTTCATAAGGAAACTTTCTAAATATGATTGATTTCTTATCAGTAGTCTACGTATAAAATACCTTTGAAAAGGTAGAAAATATAAAATTATATTAATTATATTAATATATAATAATAATAATTATTATTATTATTATTATTTCTACATTCATTTCACCACATAAGTGGGACATATCAACATATCGTCGGCTTGTTTGCAAGACGGTATGGCTAATTCTCTTAAGGTGGCACATTGAGAAACGAGCGAACAATGGAACAGGTCTCCAAGATGACGGCCTTCTGCATGGTGATGTGTAGACCAGGATGTATTCCCAATATTTGTAGATTACGAGCCAATAATTTGGGGATGATGCCGGTAGAAGAAATTACTATGGGCAGAACCACTACACTTTCCTGTCTCCACATTTGCCGTATTTCCTCAGCCAAAGGCAGATATTTGGTGATCTTATCACAGCAGGTTTGTTGCAGATTATGGGAATTGGGCACTGCAATATCAATTAGGAAGGTTCTCTTCTGCACCTTGTCCACAAGAACGATATCTGGTCGGTTTGCTGGTATGGTTTTATCAGTAATAACTGATCGGTCCCATAACAACTTGTGACTGGGATTTTCCAAAACGGCGTCAGGAACATACTGATAGTAAGGCAAAATATTATTAGATAATAAATGCTTTTGAGCAAGGTGTTGGTGCATTATTTTGGCCACTTGGTTGTGCCTTTTCATGTAATCAGTACAGGAGATTGCTTGGCAGCCTCCTATGATATGTTGAATTGTTTCCGGTTCTAGTTGGCATCTTCTGCATTTATCATCCTGAATATTTGCCTTAACTATATATTTCAGGTAGTTTTTGGTGGCCACAACTTGATCCTGGATTGCAACCATGAATCCTTCAGTCTCAGTGAATAGGTCAGCATGAGTCAACCAGCTGTTCGACGCATCAATGTCGACATGTTTCTGGTTGAGATCATACGGATGACGACCGTGCAGAGCTTTCTGCGTCCACTGCTGAAGCTTGGTGGCTGAACATTCCTCATCAGTGGCTAACTGTATATCCCTTACGTGAAGAAGATCCAGCGGTGTGCACTTGTCATCTGCCTTCACAGCGGCTTGATGTATGGGAGAGTCATGTCTTCCCAGAAAATATCTCTGAAGGTTCCTCACTTGCCTTGCATGCAATTGGATAATGTCCGTGAGCCCTCGTCCACCTTTTTGACGCGGGATTGTCAATCGCTCAACAGCTGACTTAGGGTGGAGACATCTATGTTTTGTTAAGATGGTACGTGTCCTAATTAGGATGTTCTCCAAGTCAGTCTGCGTCCATTTGATAATACCGAAAGTATATGTCAGAGCAGGAATAGCATAGGTATTAATAGCCTTAAAGGTGTTCTTTCCATTCAACTTTGATTTTAAAATCTTGTTAAGGCGTTGATTGTAGATAGCTGTGGTTCTATCTGTAATACCTTTATGATCAATTCGGTTAGATTGCAGGAGACCAAGATATTTGTAGGTCTCATTACCTTCCATAGGCTTTATGAAACAACCGTCATCAAGTTGAAATGCGCGGGCCTCTAATTTTCCACGCCGAATGGTGAGGGTGCGACACTTATCTAATCCGAAGGACATTCCAATATCAGAAGAAAATGAAGCAGTAATTGCAATTAGATTGTCGATGTGTTTCTCAGAGGATGCATATAGTTTAATGTCATCCATATACATCAAATGAGAAATTTTGTATTTGCATGGTGCTTAATTGGAAAACCACACTTTGCATTGTTCAGCAATGATGATAGTGGATTGAGCGCCAAACAGAACCATAGAGGGCTCAAGCTGTCACCCTGAAAGATACCTCTTTTGATTTGAATAAATCCCGATTCCATACATGTGTCTCCATTAGACATTAATAAATTGGTCCCCCAATGGGACATCATATGTTGCAGATTTATAATGATGGCAGGATCAACTTTATATATCTTCAGGATTTGGATTAACCAGGAATGTGGCACTGAATCAAAAGCTTTCTTGTAATCAATATTATTATTATTATTATTATTATTATTATTATATAGTACGTTATTTAATGAAGACAAGAGGTACAGTAGGTTGGTAGGACACATACTAAGACACCCAGGAATAGCAAGCATAGTTATGGAAGGAAGTGTCGAGGACAAAAACTGTAGGGGTAGACCAAGGTTAGAATATGCTAGATTGCCTTGGATGTAGGGTGTGGTAGCTATGTAGAGATGAATCGATTAGCTCAGGACAGGGAGGCATTGAGAGCTGCGTCATACCCGTCAAAAGACTGAAGACTCAAAACAACGACACTTAATATTCATCCAATTTATGAACTGATATTTTACTATTATATTTTTCACCCAAAATCACTAGTGGAACATTAATATGTGGTTAAATACAACGATATGTTCACCGTCATCCGTTAGTAGATACAGGAGATATAACATTCACTAACAATAATACCGTATTGTGTCTGCTGCTGTCCTCACATACCTGTTGGATAAAATATGGCCAGTTGTTCTGCTAGGGTAATACGATGTTCTACATTCAGCTTTCAATTACAGGGCAAGGTGAAAGTACTTCTCCATGTACGGTATAAACGATGGGACTCGGGATATTTACATCTCAAAGACAAGAGTTAGCGAGCAGTGGCCCGGTAAATTTAACACCAATACTACTTGTCTGTGTGAGTAAGGCAAGTTCACAGCTCAGAATATTTCCTTGACTGTTAATTTTGGTATTTATTATCGACACCACTCCCAGACATGTGTCCTCTCTAATTAACACGCTACTTTTTATAAAATTGTTAATAACACAATCACTAGGAAAGTCAATTCTTTGCAAATACCAACTAAACGAAGCGTACTCGACAATTACCACTCATTCAAGAATACAACTGGCAGCTTCGGTGGCGTAGTTGGTAGCATGCTGAGCTTTTATGCCCAAGGTCGCGGGTTCAAACCCGGCCGAAGTCGTCAAATTTTTAAGAGCGTTAAAAATCCCTCAGTATGCCTTCCTTCGGAGGGGAAGTAAAGCCGGCGGTCCCATGTCATAGATTTATGGCATGAAAAAGAACCTTCCACTAATTACACCTGTGTGAAGCTAAAATATATAGATTAAGAATGTAAACAACGTTGCCAAGGAGCCGACTGTGGTGGCGTCTAGTAGCTAAGTTCTGACTAGTAGTCGTTTACGGTGGCGTTTGGTGACAAAAGTAGGAACTATTTGAAAAATTCCAAAACGTCTGCAGTCCTTACTTGAATTTAAAAAACAGATAACACACACTAATACAGTCATCACAATTAACACCGGTTATTAGACAGATTCTACACACACACAAAGTACACGGGGCTACATGACCGCGTTATCGCAGCCCCTAACCTGAGGAACCAACCAAAGAATACAACTAGTCTACTGTTCATCCAAGCTATAGGACGTACAGTCATGACCAGCGTGTGAAGAAGGTGCGCCTATTCCATGAACAAAACAAAAAAATCAACAACAACCAGATTAGTGCGTAATTGTCTATAGTCCAGTCAAATTAGACATAAAAAGGGGCCCGACCCTGCAAAAGGTCATGTTGTTCTAATTTTTTATATGTTGTTTGGACCTCTGCCAATAGTAAAAAAAACAAATTTGCAACTTTGAAAGTCCTGTGCTAGCTGTGTAATAGCCAAAAACAGCCAGATATATGCACTTTTTCCAGTGTTTGCTAAATATTGTCTAAACTATGCGTCTGAGAGAAAACATTGTGAATACCTGATTACAATTCTATTACATTGTCTACAATTTGAGTCCCAAGCGACTTCTGTACGTTTAGTAGTTCCCGAGATACAGTTATTTAAAGATTGGGTGTTTTTTCAAAAAAAGCAAAATTTCTTGGTTTTGGTCTACTAATTGGACAAATAATGTCAAAATATCTCACCCTATGATAAATATCATTGATAATGAACATGAAGTTTATTTGTTTACCTTTAATTTGAGCGTTGACGGGTTCCTGTAGGCCTAGTGCTGCTCCTAAAAGTGGCATGTGACAGAAAACCTTGAAAAATTGAAATAGGGTGAAATCAATTAAAGCTAGTTTTGAGCGTCAGACACCACGTACAGGGCCTGTACTGATCAAATCGGAGTAATATTATGATAAGTATACGTAGGAATGGTTTCAAAATTATGGTAATGTTTCCGTGTTAATTATTAATTATTTACTGGAATGATGTGTTAGATACCGGTACGTATAATATTACCTATAATGGCATGCAGTTATTTGCGATCATTTGCTGTGTTATTTTGGTTTGAATATTTTTGTGTGATCATAGCGTCGAGAAGCTTCAACTCCACTCTTACTGCCTGGCATTATTATGGATGAGGTAGAAATGACTGAGGAGGAAAGAACTGCAACTGAAATGAAGCTACTTGAAAGTGAGCGGTCTCTCATCACGTTTGCAAACGAAAACGAGACTTACCAAACTGTAAGAGCCAAATTCAAAACTGCATTGGTTAAGCTGTGGGTCCAATATTTTCGCCTGTGTACTCTAATAAAATTATTCATTCAGGCAGGGCGTGCTGGTGATTGGAACCTTCACCTGTATTCTGTCCATAAAATGCTACATTTTTCTCATTCTGCTGGTCACTATTTCTACGCAATGAGTGCTCACCTATATCTGCAAGATATGATGGCTCTAGATGGTAAACGTATGCGAGAAACTGGAACGTTTCTGTCACATCTCCTATCCTACTGGTGAACACCATGTTGTTATGAGGCTTTCTTGAATCATTCGAGATAATGGTGATGCAGAAAAACTAAAAAACTGCTTTGTTCTCCACCCTCCATTTCCCGTCACTGATAAATCGGTCTCCATCAGTAGTGGAATAGTTGGTGGCCCTAACATAAATTGCCACTTGCCGCACAACTGGGCACTGAAAGTGTTCAGAAAATCATTGGGAATACGTTTGATAATGTAATCTTTCAACGTAAGGACAAAGTAGCCACATTGTCATCCATCACCACCTCTGTTAAAGTGGGGAACAAGAGAGTAGTTGTCGATCCACTTACAATTTTCCAAAGGGTGTGCATAACCAAAAAATTGGACGAAGAACTGAAAGAACATTTTAAGCATGAATTAGCCCCATTCCCAATGTCTTTGTTTAATGAACAGGGGGTGCGAAACGGGACCAAGTCCAGTCTCTTTTCTGCTTTCACTCCACTATCCAGCCACACACCAGCTGACTCCAATACTTACGTTGTTTTGGATGGGGGCTATCTTATACACAAGGTTGTCTGGCAGCGCAAAACGTCTGTGACAGCCATTGTTTCAGGTTACATCAGCTACATTAAAAACCACTTTGGTAGAAACGTCTCGATAGTTTTTGACGGTTATCCTAAAGAGGCTACTAACAAAAACACAACAAGTGCTGAACGACTCCGACGCTGTGCTACTCACTTCTGCAATGACATCATTTTTGAAGAATCCACCAACATCCAACTACGTCAGAAAAAGTATTGGCCTATGAGAAAAACAAGAGGTGCCTCATCCCCACATCTTCGAGCAGCATGGCATACAAATAAAAGTAGCCGAAGAAGATGCTGATCGGGAGATCTTTGCCATGGCACTATACAAAAGTCCTACATTCGACCGTCTGATCGTAGTAGGAGAAGATGTTAACCTCCTCGTACTCCTCAATGGTTAAGCTCAGGTGCAACTAACATCTACTTTCAGAAGAATAGCAAAGGTGACGCCAGCTGTGTCCATTACTCAAGCTCTTCTTTCACACATCGACCTGCTCGACACTGACCAGGTTCAGTGTTTTTTTATCCATGCATTCAGTGGGTGTGACACCACTTTAGCCCCTTATGAGCATGGTGAAACCAAGTTAGCTAATGTATAAAAAAATCCCCAACTTGTAGAACTGGCAGAACTACCGTCAGACTCCAGTAACGAAACCATAGCAAAAGCTGGGAATACGCTTTGTGTATTTGTACGGGGGTGATTTCATAACAGACTCCCTGAATAGCCTTCGCTACCAACAGTTTGTTACATCTGCAGCCAACATCAAAATCAATCTTGCAACAGTGGATGCAGCACGCCCCCATGCTTTCAGAACTTACCACCAAGTTCAAAAGTGGTCGGGGATCAACAAAATTCCTACAGATTTGGGATGGAAGCTTGATGATCAAGGGTTTACCCCTATCAGTACAACTACGTGCTCCTACTGCGCATGATTTCCTGCAATTGCAATTGCCGCAAAGCTGGCCTGAAATGCTCAGCCCTTTGTCGATTTTGTGGTAGCAAAATGTGTCGAATTGTTCAATCGCTTCAGCCAGAGGATTCGGACGATGAGGAAGACATCCTCACCCCTACATTGCTAGAACTAAAAAACCAGCCTGCGCCTGCTGTTCAGTTCAAACATTCCTCCAATAAACCTGCACCATCGTCAGAGGAAGATTTTTCGAGACCCAGCCCATCACAAGTGAAATTACGATGAGACCTGTTGCTTCAATTGTAAAATAATTTTAGATGTAACGTTTTTCTTTTGTAATGAAACAAAATAGTACGTATGTGAACTCTCTTCTTTCATTTTTCTCAAATTCAATTTTTTAAGGTTTTCAGTTACATGCCACATTTGAGAGAAGCACTGGGCCTAAAGGTACCCGTTAATGCTCAAATTAAAGGTAAACAAATAACTTGCAAGTTCATTATCAATGACATTTCTCATAGGATGAGTATTTTGGACAATATTTGTCAAATTAGGAGACCAAAACCAACAATTTTTACTTTTTTGAAAAGACATCCAATTTTTAATAACTGTATTTCGCGAACTACTAACCGTACAGAACACGCTTAGGACTCAAATTGTAAACAATTTAATATAATTGTAAACAATGTTTTCTCTCAGACGCATAGTTTAGATGATATTGAGCATAACCTAAAAAAGTGCAAATATCAGGCTGTTTTTGGCTATTACACAGCTAGCACAGGACTTTCGAAGTTGCAAATTTTTTTTTTTTTTTTTTACTATTGGCAGAGGTCCAAACAACATATTAAAAAATTAGAACTACATGACCTTTTGCAAGGTCGGATGTATATTTTGACTGGACTACTATCTATCAGAAAAGAATTCCAAATACAGTATAGTTTAATGCCAGCTACCTGACTCCATCACGGCCTTCATCTTCTCCTATTCCCGGCTTATTCCTTATTTCTGATATCTTCCACTCATAACTTTAGTAACTATCGTATATTATTCTTCAGTCCGTCTCGTTACGTAGTGGCTAGCACTCTTGTCTGTCACCGTGGAGGCCTGGGTTCGGTCTCCAGCTCTGCCAAGGAATTTAATTCTGTTTTGAGGGCTGGAACGGTGTACAATCAGCCTCGTGAGGCAAAATTGAGATGAGGTGGGTTCGATTCCCATCCTAGCCATTCTGGAACTGGTTTTCTGGTGATTCGCACTTCTTCTCCTGGTGAATAACGGGAATTAAGGCCACGGCCACCTCCTTCCCAATCCTCTCCTGAATTACAACTACACACACTAGAATTACAGTAGCACAGGTTATCAAATAACTTTAACACATACCCAAGGACTCGGGGCTACATAATAACGATGTCGCAAAGCCCCTAAATGAATCAACAACAAAAACATATATTATTTCAGTACTATAAATCCCTTTTATGTTCGACCCCCACTATTATGTGTCAGGAAACTGTATCTTAATGATGGTCATTATAACACTCTTTTTCATTATGATACAGTTTCTCCAGCCAATCAGAGCTCGTTCATTGACCAATTAGGTAACGATACCTTCTCGCGTGCGCTCAAAATCCAACATGTCTATATAAATTACCGAAAGTGCACCGTCCATATGTTCTCGTAAATAAACTGGTGAATATGAGACACTGTACCTTAATAACCTTAAATCCAATTTCTACACAGCGGGTTGTTTTCAAACGATTTCGGTGACATTTTTACTGAATACTGATGCTCAATCTGCACATACGGCATTGAAGCTCACAGAGCGCATGCGTCGGTCGGTCAGTGAGCTTGGACATCAGAGATATCCTACCCTGCGCAGCACCCGATCACAAAATTCTAGTGACAATCTCAACAGATATTTATGAATATTTATGTTAAAACATATAATAAAGTTGTAATTATCGTCGAACATAAACAGTCGTATGCAACTCGGCTATAATGGTAATTAAGACACTCGTATGGAAATTATAAAACTCGCATACGCTCGTTTTATAAAAAATACTCGTGTCTTAATTATAGCCATTATAGGCGAGTTGCATAATGTACTATTATGTTCGACGATGTCGAATTATGTGTCGGAAAACTGTATCATAATGAGGCTCATTATAACATTATTTTTCATTATGAAACAGTTTCTCCCACCAATCAGAGCACAAGAAACAGTTGTGTGACAAATTAGGTAAGGATAGCATCGCACTTGCGCTGACTTCCATGGCCTCCTATTTTAAATTTCATTGCGTGGCTCGTGTCATAGTGAGGTATTCCAGGAGGCCATGATCAAATACAAGGTATTCTCTGCGTCCCATGTGCTCTGTTCAGTACATAAAACTGCCGGAATCTCGACAGATATTTATGAATATTTATGTTCGAACATAAAATAGTTATAATAATTATCGTCGAACATAAACAGTCGTATGCAACGAGCCTATAAATATTGACAATTGTTTATATACAAATGTTTAAATAAATAAACAAGGCGATATCCCCACCCAGAACTGTTGTGTGAGGATAACGCACAGCGACAATGATGTTGAAGTGCGAGATTTCTCGCACGGTTCCTTAGTAGTTAATATTCTCCTACCTGTTTTCCTTTCTACTTGTACCGTATCTTCTGACATAAAATAGCCTATCCAGTTGACTTTTCTCTTGAAAACTATACTCAGGAGCGTTCTGCACTGTTTGTTCGTTTTAAGTACTTCTATGTCTTTCACTCCAGCCACTCACTTTATTCTCTTCAACCTTCACCAAACTCATATTTCAAGAGATTCGATTCTGGCTTAATTTCTCTTCTTCAAAGCAATGTTTTACTGTCGTATATTAGTACATTATGCAACGGTCCTATAATGGCAATAATTAAGACACGAGTATGTTTATAAAACGAGCGTATTCGAGTTTTATAAGTTACATACGAGTGTCTTAATTACCATTATAGGCGAGTTGCATACGACTGTTTATGTTCGAACATAAATATCTGTCGAGATTTCACCAGTTTTATGTACTGAACAGAGCGCATGGGACGCAGAGAATACCTTGTATTTGACCATGGCCTCCTCGATTATCCCACTATGATACTAGGCCACGCAGTGAAATGTAAATTAGAAGGCCTTGGAACTCCGCGCAGGTGCGATGCTATCCTTATCTAATTGGTCAAACAACTGTTTCTTGAGCTCTGATTGGTGGGAGAAACAGTCCCATAATGACAACTTGTACTATAATGAGCCTCTGATATATAATATTTACATTTCGACATTGTCGAACATAATAGTACATTATGCAACGAGCCTATAATGCGAATATTTTAGACATGAGTATGGGGTCCATACGAGTGTCTTAATTGCCATTATAGGCGAGATGCATACGACTGTTTATGTTCGACGATCATTATATTCTTTTAAGTTCGACGATGTCGAAATGTACACATAATGTGTCAGAAAACTGTATCATAATGAGGCCCATTATAACACTATTTGTCATTATGAAACAGTTTCTCCCACCAATCAGAGCTCAAGGAACAGTTTTGTGACCAATTAGGTAAGGATACCTCCGCGCATGCGCTCAAAATCCAACATATTTCTGTGTTGGCAAGCAAAGTGAATGGTCTCTGCATTCGGAGTGCCTTGACCCACGCATGCGCTCTGTTCAGTCACCAAAGCCAGCGCGCCCTGTTCAATAACTGAATCCCACAGATATTTATGAATATTTATTGAACCCTTTATCCTCTGTTGGATAAATGATTCTATGTTTTATTTCTTCAATTAATAAATATTTCCACCAGCATCATGAAAGTAGCCAAACGGAGATGAGGAAATTTCAAGCATTTGTGGGAGACAGCGGGGACATACCTGAAGCAGATTGACAAAAGGCTAAATACTTTAGCTGTGAAAGGAAATAGCCTAGCGATGTGTCAGAAGGACAGGTGTTGGCCACCTCAAAATAGAAGCGACGCGCAGTGAGACATGGTTCTGGTATGTTCATTGTAATATTCGCGCCTAGAAGAAATATGATGCAGTAACGTGAGTGGCTGATGAAGAAAATAGACACTCCTACGACGCCAAGATCTGCTAAAAACCGCCAAGTTACAGAAAATATGGGAACCAATGAGAGAAGAATGCCTATTTAGCGCGGCAGGTCTAGCGTGGGCACGCTCGGCTAGTATTCACGCGGGAAATCGCCTAGACAACATCTCTACGATCGATTCTAGGATTAATGGGCATATTCTTGACCTGCGCTATTTTTCGAGTTCAGTGATATTTATTTCATTCCTGTATCACTATTATTTTGTGAAATTTTTATCTAATTTCCCCCTCTATCTACACCTAGGGCTGGTTCATTTATAAGTGGTGTGAAGAGCCAAGACATTATTATTACTCTGTGCGTCTACGGACGTAGACTTTGATCTTGTGTGTCGTGGACACAGGTTGACTATTATTCTGTGCGTCTACGGACGTAGGCTGTTATTTTGTGTGTCAGTGGACACAGGCTTTTATACTTTGCGCGTCTAAGGACGTTGACAGTTATACTTTGCGTGTCATGAAGGACACAGAAATTATTATTAAAAGTGTTAAATTCAGTGTTAGATAGTCACAGTACTATATTTGTAGGGACAGTATCTTCGATAATTCGCCAACAGACTGCTTTGGGGAAAGTAGTACCCGAACGGCGAATTTAGTAGTCAGACATCAAGTGTATAATAATTTAATTTTTGAATCAGCACGAGAGATGACATCATTGACCATGGAGGAAGCCTGGAAATATCAAGACTCCGTCAAGATGGTTGAGATGAGATAAGAAGGATCCAGTTGGGAGATGGCTGCGGATGTTCTTTGACGGGTGGCTGACTGAGGATGAGTACTGAATAATATTTATTATTATCTGATAAATTAACTTATGGTGTATGGGACATATTTTGTTTTGTAAATAATTTGCTTGTGTGATTAACGTAGTCTATTTAGTTTTGGTCTGACACACCTTTTGCATGGAAACAGCTCGCATATATTATTAGTAGAAGGTTCTTTTCTTGTTTGTTGTTTTAACTAACGTAGCTATGTGGACGACCGTGTTTGCATATGTTACGCGATGCGGTTAAAAACGTCTCTCGGAGATATGTTGTGTTTCAGAAGTAGGACTGAAGTAAAATATTTATACAGTAGATTGGAGGGTAATTAATTTTCTTTTGTTTTATTATTGATCAGATTCAATGAGATTATTGCCTTTGGAGCAATGTGATTTGTGACGAAGAGCAGTCAGCTCTATCGTAGGTTTTAATATTTTTTAATTGTGCGAGCATCCATTCAGCCGATCTGTGTGAAAAAGTATTGTCATTCCCAAATGTGTGTGTGTGAGTGTGTGTATTTTGTGTCATTACAAGCGGGAATTTCAGCGTAGACTGATTTCTGGCAGCTTGATGACAAATCCATATTGTGACCTCGCGAGGGCAATTCTGGATATTTTGATTAATGTCTGACCATATGTTGAAGTGGTTGAGTTTGTTGCTGTTGATTCCTTGAGATAACGGCACAGCTGGTCAGGTATTTATACACACTGGAGTGGGACAATGACAGGTGATTGAGGAAGAGGGGAGATGTTGCACAAGACGGACTGAAGGTTGCCAGCCAGGTCATTAGTGGAGAGTGCCTGTGTGGCTCAGTAATAACTTTAAATACAGAATAAGAACTGATCAATGGTATAAATTGTTTAAATAAATGGGAGTTGCCTACGAATCACGATAATCTCCGAAGCGTTAGCTTAACATGCAGTTTTGTTCATATAAAGTAATGTCAGCCAGTCAGGCTTTTGTTGTTGTTGGTTTATTCCATGTTTATATTTCATTCAGTGACCCGTGAGTCACGTGCTATGCTGTATTTCCTTGTTTGTGTTGAACGATTTGGCCAGTGTTGTCAGCTCATAGTCAAGTGCGTCTTCGCGCTAATGAGGGTCCCGAGAGAGATTCCTGTAAATAGTAGATTTAGTGCGTGTGTCAGCATTACTTTTTAAGGGTTTTTATTAATGTCATGGCCCATATCCGTAAACGTTGATTTACGAGATGATTGTTCGTAAGCTTCGTGGCTGTTAACCCGTTGTAAACGAACAGTCATCCAAAGTACTCATTCCTCGTAGTTAGTCATTATGCTCACATAAAACCCAAATTGCAAGGTAGTGGAACCAGGATCCACATTTTAAATAAAGGGGAGATCCGTCTGACTCCTCAAATTTATAGATATTCCTACCATGGGAAATTCAGGGAGGATTGTTTTCATATTTTATTGTTGTTTGTTGCTTTTTTTATGCACTATTAGTCATTAAATCATGTTATTATTTTACATCTTGTCACCTTTCTTTCTTGATTTATAGTTTATATCCTATGACCCTTACCTCAGTAGAGCATGTTGTTTGGCGAACGTAAACATCACATAGGAACTGAGCGCGACCCCTTGATTAAGATTTCTTACATTAAACACTGCTTTTCTGAAGTGTTCATTATGTTAAAACATTTAATAAAGTTATAATTATCGTCGAACATAAACAGTCGTATGCAACTCGCCTATAATGGTAATTAAGACACTCGTATGGAAATTATAAAACGAGCGTAAGCGAGTCTTAATTATTGCCATTATAGGCTCGTTGCATAATGTACTATTATGTTCGACCCTGACTATTATATGTATGAAAACTGTATCATAATGATGGTCATTATAACACTGTTTTTCATTATGAAACTGTTTCTCCCACCAATCAGAGCTCAAGAAACAGTTGTTTGACCAATTAGATAATTAGATGCGATGATTTTTACGGCTTTCTAATGTAAATCACACTGCCTGGCCTAGTGTCATAGTAGAGTAATCGAGGAGGCCATGGTCAAATACAAGGCAATTCTCTGCGTCCCATGCGCTCTGTTCAGTACATAAAACTGGCGAAATCTCGACAGATATTTATGAATATTTTTGTTCGAACATAAAATAGTTAAAATAATTATCGTCGATCATAAACAGTCGTATGCAACTCACCTATAATGGTAATTAAGACACTCGTATGGAAATTATAAAACTCACATACGCTCGTTTTATAAACATACTTGTGTCTTAATTATTGCCATTATAGGCTCGTTGCATAATGTACTATTATTATATTTTCTAATATAAATATTCATAAATATCTGTCGAGATTCTGTCAGTTCACTTTAGTGAAGAGCGCATGAGCTGAAATCCCACTAAGGATCAAAGTCCGTCCAAAACATCGTTCTTCTATTTCTTGGGAACTGTGTGGGCTCAGCATTTGCTCTCTACCCAATAACAAATTTCAAGCTTTGAAAAATTGCTTATCCTGAAGTAGCACCAACAGATAGCGCACAGGTACTACGTGGGATCATTTTGTTATTTTGGCCAAATAACACACAATATACTGTTACAAACACTTTAAGATTAAAATGTATTGTAGAATAAGTAGTTGATAATTTGATGCGTATAGAATGTCAACGGAACGAAAATCAATGGAGTCCTAAATAGAACAGACATGACATCTGGCGGAAAACTTTCGCATAAGAAATCCCTTTACTAAAGAGAGCTGGCTTATTGATTAATTTCCGTGGACCTAATGTCATATGCTTGCTGCCTCCATGACATTCTGGTGTGTTTATATCCAAAACAGCATTCACTAAAATTGTCGGTGAAATCGTACGCAATGCCCTGTGTAGAAATTGGAGTTGCGGATATTGAGGTACAGTGCTATTTCCTTGTCATATTCCCCAGTTTTGTATGCATTGATCGGAAATCCTTTACATTGTCGATTCTCAAATCATGTAATTTATGTCTGACATGTTGGATTTTGTCTGTATGTGCGAAGCTATCAAGTACCTAATTGATCACACAACTGTTTCATAAAGAAAATGATCTCTGATTGGTGGGAGAAACTGTATCATAATGAAAACTACGAGGAGAGATCAAATATAAACGGGATTTTTCTTTTTTTTTTTACATTTATTGCATCAATCAAAATATATACACATATAAAGATCACTTTTCTACATAGTGTCCTGCCTTCGACACACATTTTCTCCATCGGATCAGTAAGTTTTTAATGCCGTCCTGGCGAAAGAAGATGGACGTGTAAGGAGCCACTTGCACACAAACTCTTCTTCACTTGCATCATCATCGAACCACTGTCCTCCTAGGTCTTGTTTAAGTGGTCCAAACAAATGGTAGCCGCGAGACGATAAATCTGGACTGTAGGGAGGGTGTTCCAAAGGTGTCCAATGAATTTCCTCCAGTTTTCCCGCGTTACAGCGGCGTTATGCGGCCTTGCATTGTCGTTGAGAAGAATGACGTTTCGGATCGGTTGCCGGTGTCGCTTGTTGCGATACGCAGCTTTTGCTTCATCCAGAAGGCGACAGTAATAGGCTGCATTAATTGTCCTTTGATCACGAAATTTGTATTCGACGATCTTCTTCAATAATGTCTCGAATGGCAACGATGTTGTCTGCAGTGATGCTTGTTCGCGGTCTCCTTTCATTTTCCACTGTTTCTCTTCCTGCCACAATATTTTTATCCCACTCATACACTCGAATCTGCGGAAGTGTTTCTTCCCCAAACTGTGCGCGGAGCCGTCTCAAAATTTCGGAAGGTTTTGTGCCCTCTTTTGCGAGAAATCTGATAATGATGCGTTGCGCAACAAATACGTGCACCTCTTGCTCACTCATAGCGTACTGAAGCAGCCCAGCTCCCTGCCGTGCGTGTGCACGCAAACCCCTTCTTCAGACACTCCCACCAACATTCCCGCCTTAGATTTATTGCTAACGGCGGCGGTAAATTCAAATTCCTGTTTACATTTGATCCACCCTCGTAGTACTTTAATGACCCTCATTGTAGTACAGTTTTCTGACATATAATATTTACATTTCGATATCGTCGAACATAATAGAACATTCCATACGTAAAAATTCATTAGCTCCTTCCTTAATTTTATGTGCATTCCACTGCTTAAGAACCGTTTCCTTTTGTTGAATGCTTGACTGATAATGAAAATCAGGTGAATGCCATTCGTCATTATTGATCACGTACTTTCTCCCTTTCTTACTTTCTTCGTTATACCCATTCATAGTGCGCGTTGGAACTTGTTCGTTGGCTTGATGCATTTTGCCTTCCCCTTCTCCCCAAATCTCTTAATTGAACTCACTGTGTTGCTTCTTGCTGTAGGCACAGCACAAAAGAGTAGAATAGAGGCGTTGCAAATGTGGTGTTTCAGGAAAATGATGAAAGTCAGATGAGTAGAGACAAACAAATACCATCTTTTTGGAAGCCTTTATAGGGAGGTGAAAGGCTGCTTTAGATATTCGCCCTCGCAGTTAAGAGGCGCCCGTGCGCTTCTTAAGAACGGAGGTAGTGCACAGTTTGCTACTCCTGTGGGGGTTTGGGCGATGAACAACAAGGGCCTGTGCTGAGCCAGCTTGATATTCCTGGACGAAATCCCACACAAGAGTTTTAAATAAAGAGGTATTACGACGAGTGTGAGAGGAGAGATGTCTCTGGCGACTGCTAATGAAGAGAAGAGATAGGTTGGTAGGACACTTACTAAGACACCCAGCAATAGCAAACTTAGTTATGGAATATAATCAAATGTTCTCGAAAGAGAATCAAATGAGTATTGTCCGTTGAGCCATTATAATTAACACAAAAAGTGATAAAAATGTCCATCATAACTCAACACATATGTAGCCGCATATGTGGCGAGACGTCTTGCATGGCCTTCTCAGTGTGTACCTGCTACGCGTCTTGGTAGGTGTGCCTTTACCAACTGAAGAGCCCAATTGGCACTCTGGGGCGAAACGCTAGCAATGTGTAGAGTTATGCTGGACATTTTTATCACTTTTTGTGTTAATTATAGTGGCTCAACGGACATTACTCATTTTGTTTCTCTTTCTAGAACATTTGATTATATTCAATGCCAGGGCAGGGTTTATTGTTTTTGGAAGTGGAGTTTTTGACTCCCGTGGTGCACTGGCATGCTCGTGACGTGGCCGCATATGTGGCGAGACGTCTTGCATGGCCTTCTCAGTGTGTACCTGCTACGCGTCTTGGTAGGTGTACCTTTACCAACTGAAGAGCCCAATTGGCACGCTGGGGCGAAACGCTAGCAATGTGTTGAGTTATGCTGGACATTTTTATCACTTTTTGTGATAATTAGTAATGGAAGAAAATGTCGAGGACAAGAACTGTCGGAGTAGACCAAGGTTAGAATATATTAAACAGATTGTCTCGGATGTAAGGTCTGGTAGCTATGTAGAGATGAAACGATTAGCTCAGAACAGGAGTGCTGCATCCAACCAGACAAAAGGCTGAAGACTGAAACAACAACAAAAGGGTTTTGACGCCATATTAAATTGGGCATTGTTTGCTTTGCTTCAGATGGGTGTAACAGACACCAACACAATTAGGAAATATAAGTGTTCTTGTTGTAATTGCAATATTTTTAGAAACTGGCGCAACGGACTACCCTAGGTGGTCTCACGTTGGCAAGAAAAATGATAGAGTAGTGTCGATTTAATCAGTCGATAAAGAATATTTTCCAGCACAACACCGTGGTAAAAGCTGAAGTAGAGCAGATCTCTAGTTATACCAAATGAGCGATCTAGTACTTGCTGTTGAAGCATGTTCCATAATCAGTTCACAGAGCACGTAATGTGCCGGAGTTTACCAAGGAACTGTTGTGTTTTGTTGAGTGTTATGCAAATGTTTTGTTAATTAAGCATTCACTGTGTGCACGCGAGGACGGACAGCAGTAGCACAGTGATTCATACAAAAGTGAAAGATGATGAGGTGCTTGCAATGCGAGGCAGTCTGTCTGCCGAGATCAAGTGAGCCAGGTGTTAGGTAACTCGCCTCACGTTTAGTCTGGAGTGCCTCAGGGATAACTCCTAGGACCTCTGCAATTGTAGTTTGGGTTTGGGACATAGAAGCCATCAGCTCATGTATAGTACTTAACTGCATATCTGATAACTTGTACCATTGTGTTGACTGTTTGGTGTGAACTTTTCTCTAATCTCGAAGTCGTTGTGGAGGTGACACATGAATAAATTGGTACAATAAGTTTTGTTTGTCACTTTGATACGTATTATACATTATTTAAACCAAGACAAGTGCAGCGTATATATACTTATCTGTCTGTTCAAGAGGCATGGCAACCCAGTGGCGTATCTGCTTCTTCACCTAAAAACAACAACGGCGGCTTCGGTGGCGTAGTTGGTAGCATGCTGAGCTTCTATACCCAAGGTTGCGAGTTCAAACCCTGCCGAAGTCTTCGTATTTTTAAGAGCATTAGAAATCCCTCAGTATGCCTTCCTTCGGAAGTGAACTAAAGCCATCGAACCCATGTCATAGATTTATGGCATGAAAAAAAAACCTTCCACTAACTACACTTGTGTGAAGCCAAAATGTGTAGGTTAGGATTGATAACGCTATATTAGTTCCAACGTTCGCCGCTGCTGTTGAGGCGCCAGTAGTAGATGCCCCAGTAGATATAGTCCTACCTTCACCAGGAATTGAGGAGTAGAAGTGCGAAACCAAAGGAAATCACTTCTAGGATAGATGAAGTGTGAATTGAAACCACCCCTTCTCAGTTAACCTCACGTGACGGCGCCAAAAGTACTATCTCCATTTCATTTATTTATTTATTTACCCATAGGTCCTGTCACAGTGCCTTGTTATTCACTCCTCATTCTTCGTTCTTTATTAATGTTTTCCGTACCGAGTGAGTCAGCCGTAGTCGTTACGGTGAGGCTGGAGGCAGTCGCTCACATGCGGGAGGAGAGGATGTTCAAATTCCTCCGCCAGCAACCTTGAAGATGGTTTTCTGTGTTTTCCCATCTTCCTTCCAGGAAAATACCGGGCTTGGTCCCTAACTATAGGCCACAGCCGCTCCCTTTCAAAAGTATTGGAATGCAGCAGAAAGAACCCAGAAACCCCTATGGACATCGAATTGGCAGGTGAAGAGCTAAAGGAAGTATGAGACTTCTGTTAGGAAGCAAAATAACCAGTGATGGGCGAATCAAAGAGGATATAAAAAGGTAGGTTAGCACAGGCAAGGAAAGCATTTCTACAGAAAAGGAATCTGTTGACCTCGAATATAGAATTAGGTATTAGGAAGTCATTTTGAAAGCCTTTGTCTGGAGCATGGCGCTCTATGGAAATGAAATTTGGACTATTGGTGCAGCAGAAAAGAGGAGAATTGAAGCGTTTGAGATGTGGTGTTACAGGAGAATGATGAAGATCAGATGGGTAGAAAGATAAACAAATGAAAAGGCAGTAAGACGATTGGGAGAGGAGAGATGTTTATGTCGTCTGCTAATGAAGATAAGAGATAGGTTGGTAGGACACATACTAAGACACCCAGGAAGGAATGGTCGAGAATAAGAACTGTAGGAGTTGACCAAGGTTAGAATATATTGCCTTGGATGTAGGGTGTCGTAGCTATGTAGAGATGAAACAATTAGCTCGAAACAGGGAAACATGGAAGGCTGCATCAAACCTGTCAAAAGAGTGAAGACTCAAACAACATCTTTGTTTTGTTCAATAAATGGGGCTACAGTTAAGCTCTGGATGGTGGTGTGGGGATCGCGGTGTGCCTCTGCGCCATTCCCTCGTCCTTCCCTATTAATGTGCCTAGCATATTTCTACTTTTCTGTTTCCTCGACATCAATTTGCCCCTACTCTATGGCACAAGAGCTCCTCATTGAGTTGGGTGCCCACCCTTTCCTGCTAGCGTGGGAACGGGAATTAAATAACTCCTATCAATCAATCCTCACGAGGCTGAATATACCCCGTTCAAATCAAGAGAAAAGAAATGTTTTTCTGGTTTGGTAAAGCCTGGAATCGGATGGTTGGTTGGTTCCTCAGTTTAGGGGCTGCGACAACGCGGTCATGTAGCCCCGCGTACTTTGGTGTGTGTAGAATCTGTCTGATAACCGGTGTTAATTCTGATGGCTGTATTAGTGTGTGTTATCTGTTTTGATTCAAGTAAGGACTGCAGACAGTAATTTCAAGTACTGTAGTTCCTAGTTTAGCTACCAAATGCTAACGTGCACGACACCTAGCTTTCGGACTTGGCTACTAGACGGCATCCCAGTCAGCACCTGGAACTAATAGAGCGTTATCAATTCTAACCTACAAATTTTGGCTTCACACAAGTGTAGTTAGTGGAAGGTTCTTTTTCTTGCCATAAATCTATGACCTGGGACCACCGTTTTACTTCCCCTCCGAAGGAAGGATACTGAGGGATTATTAACGCTCTTGAAATATCCGATGACTTCGACCGTGTTTGAACCCACGACCTTGGGCATAGAAGCTCAGCATGCTACCAACTACGCCACCGAAGCCGCCTTTTGGGAATCGAACCCGGAGCCTCAGTGGTAGTATCCAATAACGTTAGCCATAAGGCAGTCGAGTGGGGATACGTGGACGATATCCATATCACAGGACCGATGCTCTGACACACCACAGGAATGGTCCGATAAAGCAATGTTGTTGTTGTTGTTGTTGATTCTTTAGGGGCTTTGTGACACCGTGATCATGTAGCCCCGTGTAGCCTACTTGGGTGAGTATGTGGAATTTGTATGATAACCTGTGTTATTGTGAGGGCTGTATTAGAGTGTGTACTTGTAATTCAGATGAGGATTAGAAATGAGGCAGCCATGGCCTTAAGTTAGGAACCATCCCGGCATTTGGCTGGAGTAGAAGTGAGAAACCACGGAAAACCACTTCCAGGTTGGATGAGGTAGGAATCAAACCCGCCTGTTCTCAGGTTTACCTCACGAGGCTGAGTGTACCCCGTTCCAGCCCACAGATCAGAATTAAAATTCCTGGCAGAGCAACCGGACCTCCGCGGTGGCATCCAAGAATGCTACCCACTATGCAACGAGGCTGACCGATAAACCAATCTCTCTGCTGCAAATACGAGGCTGGGGTGGACATCAACGGATATTTATTGATTTTAATTTAGATCTGGTTTAATAATCATGGCTTAGCAAGAGCTAGAAAGAACGATATTTTCATTCTCTGGCCTTAATTACAACGGATGAGAATTATATGGATGTGGGCTTCACTAACCGTGGAATATTACAGAAGCCATGATTAAAATAGGAAAATATTTTCTACAGTAAAGTCACTAATACGTTCATCGTGGATGCAAACTAAAGCAAGACCGTGGATAAGGCTCTAAAGCACATTTTTGTGCAAAGCTATGTTCTGATGGAGCTGTTGGTTTTGTTGTTGTTGTTGTTGTTTCATTTAGGGTCTTGATATTGCTTGGTCATCACCATTTGATTTCTAATGGATACAACCTATGAGAAAGCAAGCTTGTAGTTTAACGTGACTGTTTATCGCGAGATCATGAGCCACGGGACCTCCTTTTTACGTGGAATCCGAACCACAGGACATGGCATTTCACTTCGAAAATCTCACTTGCATTGACCGGGAATCGATCCCGGTCCACCTTGGTGAGAGGCATACAGCTTAACCGCTGCGCTAACCTGCTTTACACACCTTGTGTCAATGGGGTTCTGTGAACAAACTTCAATTCAATCCTTCTAAGACTAGAGCCATGTTCGACACAAGGAGAAGAAAAGTGGAAAATCCCAACATCATTATGAATGGCCATAAAATAACATTAGATGATCAACTTCTATATTTGGGTGTTGTGCTTGACAAACACCTGACATTCAGAGCACATTTAAATAGATTAAAATTGAAATCAAGCAAGCTTTTACAAGATCTTGCGATTGCTGTAGACAATCTTGGGGTCTGAACTCCGATGTTTTACGAATAATATATTATACAGCTTTTGTGCCTTGGATTCTGTACTGCGTGTCCACTTTCCGTACCACCCTGGAAAAAAAATGGGATCGGGTTAAGTTATTACAAATCCAAAGAGGTTTCGCTCTAAGAATTTCTCGAGCATACCACACTACATCTACAGATGCAGCACTTGTAATTGCTGGAATAGAACCACTATTTTTAACAGGAATAGGGAAAGCTGAGCTTACATTACTGAAGAGCAACATTATCGTGGAGCAAAAGTGCCATTTCTTGGAATCTTCTCATCCTAGTCAATTCTATAAACTCCTGCATAAAGATTGTTTCAGCACCCATGACTGTTTCATCCACACTGATGGCTCCCGTACACCAAGCTCTGAATTGAAATGACAGTGTTGGCTGTGCCTTTGTCGTTTATGAGAATGATACTGAAATATTTGCAGCTCAGTATAAGCTCTCTCCCAGTTGTTCAATTTTCCAGGCAGAACTTTGGGCCTTAAAGTGCGCAATAGAATGGGTTAAAGCTAACAATAAAAGAGTGAGGATTTTCAGTGATTCACAATGCGCATTGTATTCTATAAATGACAAATTGTGCCCAATTGGTCACGGCAGACTGGCATCGAACTCGGGTCTTATCCGAGAAGACCATGCACATGATTCTAACTAGATTCGAACCATTGATCTCTGAGGGGGAACAGTGACAGGGAACCCGAAGAGCAATGAGATGTATATTGACATATAATAATATAGCATGATTTCACGGCCAGTATGTGAATATCATAGCAGTTTAAGGTGAAGAATTGTAAGCAAATGCAAGCAAATATACGTTTTCGAAGCATACAAGAACGAAAGCAGGCCAGTTTGACATTTTACTAATTGCACCCGGCGAGTGGGAGGAGATATTAGGCGCCGAGGGGACTTCTTACGTCTGGACCGAGGAGACAGCTCAAAATTAATGACTCGGATATTCACCGCTTGACAACGATGGAGGCTGTAGTGGGGGTGATTGCCCACGGAAATTAATTGATTACAGCCAAGTGGAGCATTGAAATGGAGTGAAATGTACACCCAGGTGAATATATTCAAGGAGAGATAATTTAGGAGTGGTCCTACACCTAAATTAAAGTCTATATCTCTATATGAGCGTGTTAACACCGAGCCTACGCTCGAGAGGAGTGATTTGGTGACCAGCCAGAGGGGAATCACCATGGTGGCGTCCTAACGCTATGGAATAAGGCAATTAATTGTAATTAATTGGCCGAAGCGATCGCCGGCACGCGAACGTTTATGAAACCTCCACGCCTAAATAAACAAGGTGTATATGTCATTTCGGCTGAAAATGTATTATTTCAAGAAAAGAGTCGCACCCGTATGTCCGGTGGACTACTTTCAACGAGAAACCTTTAAAAGGAGGAGCAGTGCAGACTAAGCCAGTTGTCTTCAGTCTTTTCTCCAGTTTTTCTCCAGTCTACACGTAACTAATACGCTGCCAGTAAGCGCGCGAAATGTTACAGTATCGACGCTCAGCAGTTGAAGAACAATGAAAGCACATCATACAGCATCATAAGTATAATCATGAAGTGCGTCAGAGTTAATCTAATACAGATATTTATCCATTATCTGACGCAAATATAAATTCGCTAGAGCGAAAGAGTAATTTATAATGTTTTTGGACATTACATATACCAGGAGGTATTGTCAGAGTTGTATATGACATTATCATCAGGATCACTACAATTATGGGGGCCTGGGAGGCATCGCCAATTAATCTTGACAAGTGAACTGAACGATATTGAAAGTGACGAGGATCGAACACACGTAAACGCAGTTAGACTTTCACGGAGACCAGCGGTTGGCGTAATTGCATCGCATCTCTGAGGTCAGGCGTTAGGAGGAGTCCGATTAAGGATCAACCTGTGAAATAGTGAAAATGTGTACATAAAATTTGTTATAGTGATTTAAAAAGTGTTTATGTGTATTGTGATTAATATGTATTGTGTAAAAGTGAGAGAAGCCACTGATAAGTGTATGATTATCATGTGGGAAATATGTGAAATTAAGTGTCGTGTGAGATATAGCATGATGGCTTAAATCAAGCGTCATGGTAGGCCCGGAGCTGGGATGCTGGTATCATCCAGCAAAAATGAAAAAGTGAGTACCAATTTACAATGTTAATCTAAATAATTAGTTCACCATACAACGATGCATCACTTTGAGACTAAGATGTAACAGTCACTTATGAACGAGTTTTCACCACTCGTCTTGAATAGAATATGTCTTGGAAGGTGATTTGTTTATGGCCAGTTAGGCTGAAAATAGTGATGAATGTAACGGTAACGTTAAATGATAAATAATAATAATAATCTGGGGTCGGTAACAATAAAGTAAAGTAATAGGCATTTTGGCCTAAATAACGTTCAAAGTGTGTCATGTCTAATATAAAGATACTGTATTTTGGTAAACAATAAGAAAGTGACGTGGAATATAGCGAGATACGAGAGTTTTTCAGTGTCAAATGAAGGGTTGAATGAATATTTGATATGGTCAATTCTTAGGATTGTATTTGAGAACCATTAAAGTAATGTAAGCCAGTAAATTTATACCTTGTTCTTAGGAGCTATTTAAAGCTTTGGCTTAAGTGTAATTGCAGAGAGAACGCGGGTGCCTTAATAATTGAGTCATCTATGAGAAGTATTGTTTGAGCCGCATATAGCGTGCAGAAGTAACGTAGAATCCAGTGATTTACGTAAATGAAGTCGCGGGGACCAAACTAGCATAGCTTGCGCGTTAGGTGAAAAGTTGGCTAATCTACGAGTTAGTATCGCCGTTGTGCGTAATTTTATTATTCGCAGCGAATTGCACAGAGCCTGTCTGTATCCATCGCTCGCATGAATAATTGCCACGAGGGATGTCCTTCGAGACTCCGTGAGCACATAGATAAAATGATCTGCCCTGAGAGGTAAGAATCAAGTTCGTCGTTTAGGAAACGCAGATTTCCTTATATTATTGAGACAGCTGCTGGTGAGAATCTTGTATTCTCATTATGATGCGCGTCCAAAGCCACTAGTATTCACCATAGAACGGCAAGGCTATTACAGAATCCATCCCCAGCCATGAATGTTCATAGGAGCCGAGTTGAGCCCAATACACTATAAATATAGGTGTTAAATAATTAGAATGACTCAATTACTTGAGAACAACACTTAGCGTAACTCTATTGTCCTGAAATTGTAAACAAAGTTGACCTTGCCAGCAGAAGAGAGGGGTGGGAGTAGCCCACTGAGACGAGCGGCCATCTTGCGCGCCAGCTGGAACTAATTTTATTGCCTGCTAGGGGAAGGGAAGGTCGGTCGGCCAGTCTTTTTAAATTAAAGCAGAGTGGGACACTGAAGAATCTCGATATTTCGATAGGTAATTAAGATATGATTGTTATGATGATGCCAATTGAATTAAATGATGTGTTTCAACACACATACATTGTCGGATCAATGTAATCGGATAATATTTGGCCCAGTTATTCTCTGAGGAGGAACACTGAACCAAATAAAGTGTTAGGCATCATTTTAGAGTGCGTTTTTGCCAGTTCACGCTAATTTATGCAGACGGGTATGTGATTTCTAAGAACATGACACGTTTGTGACGACAATAATGCCCACAAGACCCAGAAAAATCATTGTATGGTGAAACTATAAACATTTCTATCCATGTGTATTTTGGAAGGGAAACGTACCACTTTTTAAGCGTTTCATATTGATGGAAAGGAAGGAAGATGATCCACACGACACACAATATTTGTTAATTAAGGCATAAAATAATGAATTTATGCTAATGAAAGTAAATGCCCGTAGGAAACGGATTAAAGTTTTATTATTACAGTATTAATGTCATTTAGATGTGATATGTGATTTTGTGTTGTGATACTCCTGTTATGTAAAATTGTGTCACAGAAAGAACACTATGGAGACTCGTAGAAGTCTGAAAGTATCAATGATAGGATGCTAGAAATAGATTTGAGTGCAGTGTAGCACTAATTAAGAAGAGACTCACAAAATAACCCCGATTTTAATTGTGGGAATTAAATGTAAATTATCCTTTATTTGTATTTGTTGTATAGCCATGATTTTATACCAGTAAATGTTTTATTTTAGGAATATGTTGTTTCTTTCATGTAGAGTAGTTACCTGGTAGACTCAAGTCCTGAGCATGTGGTCGTATGGTGGGCAGGAACGTCCCATACCTCGAAAGACCGTGAGTTAGCTGGGATACGAACACATGTTCCACATGACGACAATTGGGTACATGGAGGAGATGTCTCTGTACTAGGATTGAGTCACAGGTACTACTAAAAGTCGGCCAAGATATTAATGGTAGAAGCAAGTACAGCAGAGAAATTAGGATATATTAGGAAAAGGCCGCGTCCTATTTGTTAATAAGCCTTCACGTCAAAATAACTGTTGATAATCCTCCATAAGACATGGTTAAATGTAAATGTAACTTGTCACCACATGAAGTAGACCTCTACTTTTTTCTTTATCATGTCGCCCAGATGTGTGGATTAAAGCATGAGATACCTTTTTCATTATCATGGCGCCCAGAGACGTGGAAGGCTTATGGGATTCAGAAAACCCCATAATAATAGCATGGTTTTCATGGGGAAAACCATAATAATAGTATTTTTCCTTTGTCAGACGGGTACGTGGGTATATACCCATTCCATAGGTGGTTTCGGCACTTTGTAATATGTTGTTGTTGTTGTCGCGGGATCGGAATCCTTTTCTTTCCAATAGAACGCGCCAGCATGTCCAGCTGCGGCCTACCTGAATCTCGAATTAAGAAATACAGGATGGCTGGAACTGAGGAGGTACTCAGGTGTATCGCTGAGTTAAGAGAACATTTTGATGATACTAATGCTAAGAGTAAGGAAGAAGCTAGAGCATTTAAAGATGAAATAGCGGGTAGATTGGATGCCAATCAAACTGAGGTAAGCCAGATGTTGGCTACAGTAAATATTCAATTAGAGAATAATCGAGCCGAAATAAACACTAGATTAGAGGCTAGTCAAACTGAGGTAAGCCAGATGTTGGCTAAAGTAAACACGCAGTTAGAGTCAAAGCTAATAGAGGTTAATAAAAAATGGATGACGTTAAAGAGTCTGTTAAGCAAGAAGTAACTAAGAATATTGTTAGCGTGGTCTCAGAGATGCAAGCTGATAACGATAAACGCTTTGAGTCTATAGAGCTAAAACTAGAGAATAATCTGCAAGCGTGCAGAGAGTCACAGCGTGAGATTAATGATAGATTAAGCAGTATGTCCATGGAGCTTAAAGACATTCAAAGTCAGAATGAAGCGAATACTAAGCGTCAGCTAGAGCAATTTAATACGTTCACTCAGACCGTGGATCAAAGGCTTGAAGACAGCGACGTAAAATGGAATACGCGAATGGCAGGCTATGCCAAGGCGGTAGACGAAGCCTTAAGAAAACAGGATCAGAATATCCTTGACCAATGCAAGGAAATCCATGAAATAAAAACTTCTGATCAAGAGAATAAGGAAATAATGTCAAATATGAAGAGGCAGGTCGGGAAGGTGCAGAAAGAGTTAGAACAAACTCAGAGCGACCTAGCAGTTATTCATAAAAGACAGGATGAGGACCAGGGAGAAATCACGAAAATAAGGACTGAAATCTCTCATATGCAGGGTCACATACAAAAAGAAGTTACCGACTTACGAGAAGAATTAGAACTTCGAGAAGGCTTGAAGACTGAAGCCAGCGATAAGACTCTTGCCGAGGTAAGAAAAAGTCTAGCGGGGGAAATTACCCATCTGAAGGAAAACCTTAATGATGACAAGGAAAAGGTATTTTTATGGCAGAGAAAAACCGAGATCGCCTAGAGAAAATAGAACGAGAGGTATTAGCTCGTTTGGAATGGGCAGAAAATAGGCACAGCCAAATAGAAACTAGATTGATCGCACAGGAGGAATCCATGTTGCGGAATCCTAGGTCTAGCGAAGGAAGTATAGACGAGAATGGGAGAAATAAATGGGCAGAGATAGAGATACAGCCTACTCCAAAGAATGCAGCCATGCCAAGTGACAGCCCGTATACCACACCTGGTATGCCAATTGCCATGTCAACACCGCATGAAAATGCTGTTCAAAATCAAATAGTCACTGTTGTGAGGGCTAGTGATGAGAAACCAAAGAAATATTCTGGGAGTAATTCTAACATGACACCCAAGTACTGGCTTAAAGAAGTTTCCGAGTACTTGAATGACGCGAAAGTACCGCCAGAGCGAAGGTTGAGAGCGATTGAAAAACTGACTGAGGGCGAGTGTGCCTTATGGTTTAGGAGTTTTCGCTACACGTTCGACACCGTTGACGAATTTCACGAGGCATTTTTAAGCAGGTACTGGAACGCAAATATACAACAGAACCTCAGATTGGACTTGTATTCCAGGCGTTATAGTACTAATAATCCGACGAAGTACGCAGAGTTCTTCTTGGGTCAATTGTGCCGTTTCCGCGAACTTGATGAAGGAATTAGAGAGTCAGATTTGTGTATAGCGATAGCCAAGCAGCTACCGTATGAAGTACAACGTCTATTAATCTCAGCAAACGCCAAGACTGCGATCGATATGGAGGAGGTGCAGAGACAACTCGATCTAACCACAGAGCAGCACACAAGGCAAAGTCGGAACATGGAACAAGTCAACATGACGACTACACCGACTGAACCGACTAAGGTGCAGACAAAAAGTAAGTCTACGAGCACCGAAACGGAGAAATCAGACTGGCAACGTGAAGGACGGGAAAACCAGAATTGGAGGCCAGCATATCGAGGAGGATCGAACCGTGGAAACCGAGGAAGGAAAGCCTGGAATCAGCGCGGTACAAGAGACCAGCAGCCTGATAAAAGAAGGAATTATGGCCGAAATGGGAACAACCAAGGATGGAGATCCCAAGAACAGAGTCGCGGGTTCGATGAAGAGGCGGAAGAACGCTATCACGCATCTTTAAGATACATGGAAGAGCGTGGAGATGACCATAGACAATCGCAAGTTCATTGGGATGAAGCGATTAAGAATCGAAGGTCATCCAACATCTATAAAAATGATGATGGTGCCAAAAGTCTGGAACTTCAGCAGTATGAAGACAGACAGAAGAACTCCACAAAGAATGGAGCAATGGAAAAAACACCAAAATTAAATGACCAAAGAGAGATAAGTACAGGATGGAATACAGTGAATGTAGTTAACTGGATTGCCAAACCTGAGGAGCTTATCGAAGACCTAGATGAAGGGACGGTCAATGTGAGAAGGGAACTACCCATTATTATTGTAAACATTGCAGGCATGAAGATAAGAAGTCTCATAGATACAGGTTCAACGGTATGTTTGATAACCCAGGCATTATATAATGAAATCCAAAGTAAAATCCACGTATTGAAAATACCTATTTCAAGCATGAAAATAAAAGGTGTGATACCAGATAAAGTTATGATATGCAGATACCAAGTATTTTTAGATTTGCACATAGGGAACTCTACATTCTCACAGAGCTTCCTACTTGTGAATAAGCTGCCTTTTAACACTATTGTTGGCATGGATTTCATAAGAGAATATAAGGTCATCATAGATCTCTCGCAAGACATTGTTATGTTTCGCACAAGTGAGGGAAAGGAAGATTTAGAGCTCTCATTGAAGCATAATGAAACGAGACCAGAAGAGTACGTATGGCATACATACGGAGATATGACTGGGGATGCAGTATTGACAACAGAAGACATCGAGGAAGAGTTGGCAACACTGGCCACAGACATTGAAAAGGACCTCGAACCAAAATTTGAAGAATGCCTGGAAGAAAAGATAGAGGAAGCTAAATTTGGTCCAGAGCATAAGCAAATGCTAAGGGAACTGCTATTTGAGTACAAAGGAGTCTTCGATTCGAGACCTGGCCGGATTAAGAATTTCCTATATGCATTCCAAGTCAGCGACTGGACACCATTCAGACAGAAGCCGTACCCTGTAGCCGAGAAACATTATTTAAAGGTCAAAGAAGCAATACAGGAAATGCTAGAGGCAGGCGTCACTGTGAAGACAGCCACACCTTATGTCAGCCCACTGGTAGTTGTACCTAAACAGGACGGAAGTGTAAGGATATGCCTGGACCTACGAAATTTGAATTCCAAGGTCATACCAGAATTTGACCAAGTGCCGCCCATTAAGGAGGTCCTCAGGAGGTTCAAAGGAAAGACTGTTTTCTCAAATCTTGACCTGACGGCAAGTTTTCACCATCTTGCTCTGGAGGAGAAAACAAGCTTATTAACTGGGTTTTTATTCGACCAGCATACATATTCTTACGTGCGTCTCCCATTTGGATTGAAAACAGCAGGTTCAGCGTTGATACGAGCGCTAGATCGGAACCTGTCTGAAGAAGTAAAAGCAACAACCATATGCTACGTAGATGATATACTACTGACATCTGAAACAGTCGAAGAACACGTCAGAGATCTACGCAAACTGTTGTATGACCTAAGTCAGGCTAACTTTAAGGTCAATATAAAGAAATCTAACTTTGGTCAGAGAGAAGTTAAATTCCTAGGCCACGTAAAAATGCGCAAGGAGTTAGGCCTAATCCGGGAAAATTGGAAGTTATTAAACATTTCCCGAGACCAACGATGGCAAAGAACGTCAGGCAATATCTAGGCGTTATTGGATTCTTTTCAAGCCATTGCCCGAAGTATACCGAGACCGTAGCACCACTCCAAGACTTACTGAAGAAAGGAGGAAGGTGGCGCTGGATGGAAAAATGCGAGGAAGCCTTTGTGAAATCTAAACAGATGCTTTTAGATTATGTAAAATTGGGATATCCAGACTACACTCAGAAATTTATTATCCAGACTGACGCATCATTCATAGGTATTGGAGCAATGTTATACTAGGAAAATGTGGACAGGCCAGAGGAGAAAACTTACATTGCATTCATAAGTAGAAGGTTGAAACCTAATGAAAAGAATTATACGGTCACGGAGATCGAATTACTCGCAGTACTGTACGCCTTACAGTATTGGCGAAAGCTAATTTATGGTTTTAGAATTATATTGAGAACAGACCATAAAGCCCTAACATTCCTGTTGAAAACTGACTTGTCGAGTCATAGACTGACGAGGTGGTCCCTGTACACACAGCAATTTCAAGTGGAAATCGAGTATTGCCCGGGGAAGGACAATATCATACCTGACTTGCTAAGCAGATACCCGACAGCTGATGAAGAGGAAGCTCTAGCTATCGAGATAGAAGATAGAGACCAGAAGACCTTAGATGATCTGAGGAACCCCGATGTATGTTGAAGCCGACGCACTATCAACGGAGTATCTATGGTTTAACCAGATGCTACATAAATGGAGCGACTCAGATCACACTCGACCCAGGATTGTTGTAGCACCAGCATTGCAGAGAAGGCTAGTATGGTTAGCACACCGAGCTTTTGGTCACCCCGGCGTAGACAAGTCTGTTGCCCCTGCTTAAAGAAGCATTTATTTGGCCAAAACTTAGAGATACGGTCAGGAATACAATCAGGACATGTGATATTTGCCAACGAGTAAAGCCTAACTCGTACTTAATGAGGCAAAAACCTATACCACTCTTACCAGAGAAGCCATGTCAGCTTCTGGCACTGGACAACTTTGGGCCGCTTCCTAGAGCTAGAAGAGGAAATAGACACATCCTAGTTGCACTAGACGTGTTTTCTAAAATGGTAGTCCTTTGTCCAATTCAGAAAACCAGTACAAAACAGGTACTTAAGAGGCTCAAGGAAAGAATCATTCCTATATTTGGGCAGCCGGAGAACATATTATCTGATCATGGGAGCTGTTTTACCAGCGTGGAATTTCGCAGGGAGTTGGAAAATCTGGGTATAAGACAGATTTTGTCCACAGTTCGACACCCTGAGTCGAATTCCGCTGAGAGAGTAATGAGTGAACTGCAAAAATACATGAAGATATACTGCTCTACGGAGAATTGGAAATGGATCGATGTACTAGAGATTATTGAATACTGTATCAACAATACCGTGCATGAAGCGACAGGAGAAGTGCCAGTGAACCTACATCTTGATAGAAGACCAGAGAGGCCATGGAATAATGTCATTCGGACACCCGTCGATGCACAGCCTGGACGTGAGTTGAGGATCCAGAGAACATTCGAGTATCTCAAGAAACAAGCAGACAGACGACAGCGGAGAAACAGGAGGAAACGCTACCATAGACCATTACTCGTGGGGGAGTACGTCTTATTAAAAAAAACGCTAGTTCAGATCCAGAGAGCAGGAAATATAAAAAAATTCAGCATAGCTATCACGGACCCTACCTGATTATAAGGGACTTGCAAAATAATGCATACCGAATCAAAGACGAAGCAACAGGTAGAGAAGTTGTTGTAAACGCAGCTAATTTAAAGTTATATAGTCCACCAGAGGATTATGATTCGAGGGAAGAGCAAGCAATGCACACCCAAATGGACGGGGAGTCATTACGTATGCACGCAAAGACTCTTGAGAAAAGCTTGCAGACCCAGGAAGAAACGGAGCGAGGCGACCGGCTCGCAGACCCAAGGGACACGAGGGGTGAATGCAGCTGTCAACTGAAGGAATTTTACGACCATTTGAGGGAGGCCGCTGCGGAAATAGAGGAGATGAATGAACAACTGAGAAAGTAGAACAAGAGTATACGAGACGGCAGACAGAGTGGAATGGGGGAACAAGACATCCCATTGCCGAGAGCACTGACCGCTTAAAATAAATACTGCATGAGTCAATGCCATCTGAAGGCCCGAAAAATTCACTTGTGAAATGAATTTTCCGAGCTTAGCGAGGGAAAAATGTGCCCAATCGGTCACGGCAGACTGGCATCGAACTCGGGTCTTATCCCAGAAGACCATGCACATGATTCTAACTAGAATCGAACCATTGATCTCTAAGGGGGAACAGTGACAGGGAACCCGAAGAGCAATGAGATGTATATTGACATATAATAATATAGCATGATTTCACGGCCAGTATGTGAATATCATAGCAGTTTAAGGTGAAGAATTGTAAGCAAATGCAAGCAAATATTCGTTTTCGAAGCATACAAGAACGAAAGCAGGCCATTTTGACATTTTACTAATTGCACCCGGCGAGTGGGAGGAGATATTAGACGCCGAGGGGACTTCTTTCGTCTGGACCGAGGAGACAGCTCAAAATTAATGACTCGGGTATTCACCGCTTGACAACGATGGAGGCTGTAGTGGGGGTGATTGCCCACGGAAATTAATTGATTACAGCCAAGTGGAGCATTGAAATGGAGTGAAATGTACACCCAGGTGAATATATTCAAGGAGAGATAATTTAGGAGTGGTCCTACACCTAAATTAAAGCCTATATCTCTATATGAGCGTGTTAACACCGAGCCTACGCTCGAGAGGAGTGATTTGGTGACCAGCCAGAGGGGAATCACCATGGTGGCGTCCTAACGCTATGGAATAAGGCAATTAATTGTAATTAATTGGCCGAAGCGATCGCCGGCACGCGAACGTTTATGAAACCTCCACGCCTAAATAAACAAGGTGTATATGTCATTTCGGCTGAAAATGTATTATTTCAAGAAAAGAGTCGCACCCGTATGTCCGGTGGACTACTTTCAACGAGAAACCTTTAAAACGAGGAGCAGTGCAGATCAAGCCAGTTGTCTTCCGTCTTTTCTCCAGTTTTTCTCCAGTCTACACGTAACTAATACGCTGCCAGTAAGCGCGCGAAATGTTACAGTATCGACGCTCAGCAGTTGAAGAACAATGAAAGCACATCATACAGCTTCATAAGTATAATCATGAAGTGCGTCAGAGTTAATCTAATACAGATATTTATCCATTATCTGACGAAAATATAAATTCGCTACAGCGAAAGAGTAATTTATAATGTTTTGGACATTACATATACCAGGAGGTATTGTCAGAGTTGTATATGACATTATCATCTGGATCACTACAATTATGGGGGCCTGGGAGGCATCGCCAATTAATCTTGACAAGTGAACTGAACGATATTGAAAGTGACGAGGATCGAACACACGTAAACGCAGTTAGACTTTCACGGAGACCAGCGGTTGGCGTAATTGCATCGCATCTCTGAGGTCAGGCGTTAGGAGGAGTCCGATTAAGGATCAACCTGTGAAATAGTGAAAATGTGTACATAAAATTTGTTATAGTGATTTAAAAAGTGTTTATGTGTATTGTGATTAATATGTATTGTGTAAAAGTGAGAGAAGCCACTGATAAGTGTATGATTATCATGTGGGAAATATGTGAAATTAAGTGTCGTGTGAGATATAGCATGATGGCTTAAATCAAGCGTCATGGTAGGCCCGGAGCTGGGATGCTGGTATCATCCAGCAAAAATGAAAAAGTGAGTACCAATTTACAATGTTAATCTAAATAATTAGTTCACCATACAACGATGCATCACTTTGAGACTAAGATGTAACAGTCACTTATGAACGAGTTTTCACCACTCGTCTTGAATAGAATATGTCTTGGAAGGTGATTTGTTTATGACCAGTCAGGCTGAAAATAGTGATGAATATAACGGTAACGTTAAATGATAAATAATAATAATAATCTGGGGTCGGTAACAATAAAGTAAAGTAATAGGCATTTTGGCCTAAATAACGTTCAAAGTGTGTCATGTCTAATATAAAGATACTGTATTTTGGTAAACAATAAGAAAGTGACGTGGAATATAGCGAGATACGAGAGTTTTTCAGTGTCAAATGAAGGGTTGAATGAATATTTGATATGGTCAATTCTTAGGATTGTATTTGAGAACCATTAAAGTAATGTAAGCCAGTAAATTTATACCTTGTTCTTAGGAGCTATTTAAAGCTTTGGCTTAAGTGTAATTGCAGAGAGAACGCGGGTGCCTTAATAATTGAGTCATCTATGAGAAGTATTGTTTGAGCCGCATATAGCGTGCAGAAGTAACGTAGAATCCAGTGATTTACGTAAATGAAGTCGCGGGGACCAAACTAGCATAGCTTGCGCGTTAGGTGAAAAGTTGGCTAATCTACGAGTTAGTATCGCCGTTGTGCGTACTTTTATTATTCGCAGCGAATTGGACAGAGCCTGTCTGTATCCATCGCTCGCATGAATAATTGCCACGAGGGATGTCCTTCGAGACTCCGTGAGCACATAGATAAAATGATCTGCCCTGAGAGGTAAGAATCAAGTTCGTCGTTTAGGAAACGCAGATTTCCTTATATTATTGAGACAGCTGCTGGTGAGAATCTTGTATTCTCATTATGATGCGCGTCCAAAGCCACTAGTATTCACCATAGAACGGCAAGGCTATTACAGAATCCATCCCCAGCCATGAATGTTCATAGGAGCCGAGTTGAGCCCAATACACTATAAATATAGGTGTTAAATAATTAGAATGACTCAATTACTTGAGAACAACACTTAGCGTAACTCTATTGTCCTGCAATTGTAAACAAAGTTGACCTTGCCAGCAGAAGAGAGGGGTGGGAGTAGCCCACTGAGACGAGCGGCCATCTTGCGCGCCAGCTGGAACTAATTTTATTGCCTGCTAGGGGAAGGGAAGGTCGGTCGGCCAGTCTTTTTAAATTAAAGCAGAGTGGGACACTGAAGAATCTCGATATTTCGATAGGTAATTAAGATATGATTGTTATGATGATGCCAATTGAATTAAATGATGTGTTTCAACACACATACATTGTCGGATCAATGTAATCGGATAATATTTGGCCCAGTTATTCTCTGAGGAGGAACACTGAACCAAATAAAGTGTTAGGCATCATTTTAGAGTGCGTTTTTGCCAGTTCACGCTAATTTATGCAGACGGGTATGTGATTTCTAAGAACATGACACGTTTGTGACGACAATAATGCCCACAAGACCCAGAAAAATCATTGTATGGTGAAACTATAAACATTTCTATCCATGTGTATTTTGGAAGGGAAACGTACCACTTTTTAAGCGTTTCATATTGATGGAAAGGAAGGAAGATGATCCACACGACACACAATATTTGTTAATTAAGGCATAAAATAATGAATTTATGCTAATGAAAGTAAATGCCCGTAGGAAACGGATTAAAGTTTTATTATTACAGTATTAATGTCATTTAGATGTGATATGTGATTTTGTGTTGTGATACTCCTGTTATGTAAAATTGTGTCACAGAAAGAACACTATGGAGACTCGTAGAAGTCTGAAAGTATCAATGATAGGATGCTAGAAATAGATTTGAGTGCAGTGTAGCACTAATTAAGAAGAGACTCACAAAATAACCCCGATTTTAATTGTGGGAATTAAATGTAAATTATCCTTTATTTGTATTTGTTGTATAGCCATGATTTTATACCAGTAAATGTTTTATTTTAGGAATATGTTGTTTCTTTCATGTAGAGTAGTTACCTGGTAGACTCAAGTCCTGAGCATGTGGTCGTATGGTGGGCAGGAACGTCCCATACCTCGAAAGACCGTGAGTTAGCTGGGATACGAACACATGTTCCACATGATGACAATATGATTATCATGTGGTGAGGACTAATCCACGGTCTTTAATAGTTGTAGATCCACCTCATTCAATAACATACATCTTATCTAGGTTGGCAACACCTCACATAAACACATCGCGATCACTCCCCACAGCACGTAGGGACAGGGGGGGGGAAGGCAGGGAAAAACCTGTCGTTAAGATAACCACCGCAGTCGACCGCACAGCGAGTTCAAGTGAGCACGGAAACTGCGAATAGCTGTAGTACGGAAGACAATCAGATAAGTAGTTAGCCTAAAATTTTATAGTTTAACCATAGTTTACAACCATATAATCTCTCTAAAGTACAATCTCCGGATAGCCATCACCATTTAGCATTTCACCTAACATATATACTGCATTTAGCATACACTGACAGTTGCATACCAATACTGCAACTAAATAATTGTACATATTGTAAATATTTTCACCTGTATTTCAAACATAGATTTTATAGCCTAAGTGTATTGGATCTGATGATGATCGCTTGACGATCGAAACTGGTCATCCTAGTGTTTTATTAATCTCATGTAATTTATTTCAGGATTAGGGCATAACCCATCTCTTTTGGGTACATTCGTGTTGACCGACTGAAAAGCACTAAACTCTTGTTAGGTACAAAATATAATTCTAACCCAATAGCTGTGTACATCAGGGCAACTGCTCAGGAGTGCTCACATATTTTCACATCATGGATAACGGGACACACTGGATTGGCTGGTAATTAAAGAGCAGAGCAATTCGCAAAATCAGCGGCTACGACACATCTTTAAATAACATATAGTAAGTCTCCAATATGTTACGTAAACGGCAGATAAGGAAATACATATTACACGAATGGAATATCGCATGGACATGGAGCCTGAAAGGATCTGTAATAAGAGAAATATTCTCCCCAGAAGTATAAAATCAACTGTTATCAAAACTATTAACGCCAAACTTTGTCCACACACAATTTTTAACTGGTCATGGAAAATTCAAGTCTTATTTTGAACGTTTTAAACTAGCAACATACGACTATTCATGTTTTTGTGGATTGCTTCAATCGGCGTGTCACCTTATATTTGGGTGTTCAGTTTTTGAAAAGGAAAGGTACTACTTACAATGCCACCTTAATAGCTGTAACCTGGAACTTTCGAAGCCGCTGTACCATATTTTCAAGAGGCAGTGCTGTGTAGGAAAATTTCTCACTTTCATCAACAAATTGTTTTGTAAACTATGTTAGTAATTTTTGTATTTGCTTTGTTTTTAATCTACAACCCTAATGTACCTCTGGTAAAATAGGGTTCCTGTATTGTTTTCTGGATATTTAATAATAATAATAACCTATGAGAGAATCAGTCTTAGTCTAAAGCGATTCTGGCAAATGAGACTATATTACCCTTTCACGAATTGATTGCCGGCGGTCGAGATGGCAACTATTCTTTGTTTACTTGTGTCACACGTCAGCCTTCTTCGTTGACAGGTACAGTTGTGCGAGTAGGATATGACTTAGTTCCAGTAGCCACAGTCATCGTTTAACTGTACGTTGTAACATGAGCTCCTATGACGATTATGTGTCGCAATGCTGCTTGACTTATGTGCAAACTGCACTATGTCATCCCTGTGTCCTCCGCTTCGCCCCGCAGGGCTTATGCTACAATAAACAACAAACGCTGGCACAGCCATGCTCAGTGGCAATCAAATGTTGAATGGGTGATAGAAACATTTATGTTCGACTCTGACTATGTCAGAAAACTGTACTATAATGAGGCTCATTGTAACACTATTTTTCATTATGAAACAGTTTCTCCCACCAATCAGAGATCAAGAAACAGTTGTTTGACCAATTAGATAATTAGATGCGCTGTGTTCCACGGCCTTCTAATTTAAATTTCACTGCCTGGGCTAGTGTCATAGTAGGGTAATCGAGGAGGCCATGGTCAAATACAAGACATTCTCTGCGTCTCATGCGCTCTGTTTAGTACATAAAACTGGCGAAATCTCGACAGATATTTATGAATATTTATGTTCGAACATAAAATAGTTATAATAATCATCGTCGAACATAAACAGTCGTATGCAATTCGCCTATAATGGTAATTAAGACTCGTATGGAAATTATAAAACTCACATACGCTCGTTCTATAAACATACTCGTGTCTTAATAATTGCCATTATAGGCTCGTTGCATAATGTACTATTATGATCGTATTTACAAAAACAGTAACTCATTGGAGAAAATGCTGTTCGTCTGATAAATACTTTTCTTTATCACTTATCCTCCCATGGACTCTGCGAGGGACCATTCCTCTACCGTCACAAGGACGGTGCGGTGTCTTGAATCTGAACACACTTTGTCAGCAGATACAACAGTGACGGTGACAGGGCGATGGCCCGGGTGACCACTAACTTTGGTCTAATACGGGAGGATCAGGGAAGAGATTTTGTGAGGAAATTGGCCTTGGACCTGTTGAAAGGAACCATCAGGGCATTTGCCTCGTGGTGGATATTCGAAATCACGAAAACTTTCCACGCTAGCGGGAAAGGCTGGGCACCCAACTCAATGAGGAGCTCTTGTGCCATAGAGTAGGGGCAAATTGATGTTGAGGGAACAGAAAAGTAGAAATATGCTAGGCACATGAATAGGGGAGGACGAGGGAATGGCGCAGAGGCACACCGCGACCCCCACACCACCCTCTAGAGCTTAACTCCTGTAGCCCCATTTATTGAGCAAAAACAAAGATGTTGTTTGAGTCTTCATAGTCCGGTAGCAATTGTGCAAATCGAGGTAAAAGCGATTTTAATTTTCAGTTACATTAAAGGGTCCATAAGGAACGTTTTCAGCCATGGAGGCAATCTGTACACCCCCTGGTTAATTTTTACAGCCCCCCCCCCAAACATGTGATGGAGTGCGTACCCTTATGTTATGGGTTAAACATTCGTATTTTTTTAATGGGCAAAATTAATAAAAATTAGTATTATTTCCGATGTTTTTGAGGGCAAGGAATTCATTTTTGGGGTCATTGTTCTTGTCGGGGGGCAGGGGGCGGCGTTACAGGAGGCGGGGGGTTAACAGCTGTAAACCTTGAACGACCAAGCTGGGATTCGAACCCACGCTCTTCTGAGGCACGAGCTAGCACGTCACCGCTCTCGGCCCCCGTGGCTGGTCTAATAAATAATTGTTTTCAAAAACAAAGTGAAGGAGAATCAATAGCGTCTTCTATCAAAATAGTGTGAATGCAGAATTTTGAGTACAACAAAACAAACTAAGCTAAAAAAAATTATATGTTCTATTGACCGACAGCGGTGGCTACGCTCGCTAATGCGCAGTGTTAGGTCATCGGGCCAAGCTCTCTGCTGACTCGGTAGACGCGTTGGTTCTGACAGGCCACGGCCACTTCCTTCCACACCCTTGCCCAGTTTCATTCATCTTCGTCCATTCCACCATTTATCCCGGCGTCGACTATAAAGTCCTGCACTCGGCCTCTCAGGAGGCCACACGACAAAAAATAAAATACAAATCCAGTAGATTCATGTATTCCCGACTTACAGTTCACTATATTAAACCTTCAATATTCAGTAAAAATGTTGATGATATTGTTTTCTAAGGGGCCTAACATCTAGGTTATCAGCCCAGTAAAAATACTGTACCCGATACCTAGTTGAGGCTATCGGCTACGCCAGCAGACATTAAGCCATAGTTGAGATTTTGGGAAGAGTTATGAAAAGACAGCGCTCAAATCGAGTCAAGAGGAATGTCAAGATGACGTAGAAGGTCTAGGATTAAGAAGGCACTGACAGCAGTCAAGCAGATGGAATTATGGATGGAAATATGAAGCTTTATTAAGATCTATATGGAACATGGTATTTAAACATCCCAGAAGAGAAGATATAACAAGCATTATATATGGTAATAATTTGAAGGAAGACAGATAACCCTTAAGTTATTTTATAACATAATAGCCGAGATGATCGGGGTTCGAGATTATATTTGTGACGCAAGACCACAGAGGTGGGGAGAACGTCACGTGACTGCGCCAGGGAGGTGCAGGTCAATGCAGTCTAGAGACAGTCAGTCGAGCTCTGTAAGCAGAGGAGTCGAGCTCAGTGAGCAAGAGAGTCAAGTACAGTTAGCACGGCAATCGAATTCAGAGAGCGAGCTGAGTAGCACATGCGCCGAGCGTATGGTAAGGTCGCGCAGCGAGCAGCATTTGTCACGGAAAGTGAAAGCGGCAGTTTAACTTCTCCAAGCAGAGAACGGAAAGTAGGTCAGTGAGCCAGGCAGACACCCGCAGTAGGCAGCGTGAAGACCGGTTACAGAACCAGCTGTACGGGCCAAGCAAGCATGAGAAGGCCGGGGTTTAGAACAGCACTGCAATAGTAGTTGGAGAACTTTATTTCAAGCTGCATTTGGTAACGCAGAACAGCATAGCAGAGCGGCATGGCGAGGCCAGCTTTAGGCGGAGATTATTCTAGAACATTGCAGTAGAGACGAGCGGGTTATTTCCAATTTTATACGCAAGCATTATGATAGAAGCTGAACTTCATTACAACATAGAGTTGGGACTTATATTCGGTAATTGAATTGTGCAGGCAGATAGTCACGAGATACTGCAACTGTGAACTTCAGATGAACATAGTTTTTCAATGACATTACGACTATGCATTCCATAACGGAACATGCAGAGCGACCATGGGGTCCAAGTAACATTAACGATTTTAGGCAAACGAAATGTTACAGGCATATGCACTTATGAACATTAGCTCGTGCATTAATGCAATTCTTTCTTATGAAGTGTTAAAAATTACCGAGTACGAACACAGATACAGGGTGTTTCATAAACTTAGACACACTCATATAAAATTTTATTTTCTGCAAGTGAGACTTAACAGTTATTGGAGATTGAACTTTCAACACTCAAACCGAACATTGTATGGAACAGTGGCGTAACGTAGAAGAGGAATATGGGGTACGCTGTTTCTATGAACTTTTTCGTGAAGATTTGGACAGTATCCGCTATGGATAACCAGCAGTTCATCATGTCGGAGTAAACGAAGACAGAGACGCGATGGCACCACAGAGCGATGGATTCGATTCCTGAAGAAGAGGAGGTCCACCAGCTGATTCACTTGGGATTTGAAGGCAATCGTCATTGCGTGGGTGGAATGATATTCACGCCGATCTTTCGAGAAATTCATTACATAAGGATAATCGACGATCTTTGAAATTTAATAACAGCTGATTATGAGAAGGTACTGTAAGAGTTATAACTTTCTGATACGATTATTTTCATGAATACTGGGCACACATGTATATTTTTCTAATAGGAGTGATACGATTATTTAGACATGGCTTTGACTTTATATGCTTCAAATTTTGCTAGAATATGGCGTGACCATATGATATGGCAGGCATCATTATACGATATTCTCACCATTGGTTGGCTTTATTAAGTAGATGTTTGGTCTTCTAGACATTTTTCCAGCAAGGATAGTTTTCATGAATAGTTTTTTTTTGTGTGACGAGTATTTCGAACTCGTGATCTGCAATTGATTATCTAAATTACTTCGTCAGTTCATTGCATACTAGCGAGTGTGTATTATTCATCAGTAGGGATTTTTTCCATTGGATTGTTTGGAGATATTAAGATGTTATTCACTTTAGTGAATGAATATCGCTTTTATATAACAACTAGAGACTTGTTGATTCCTATCTGGTACATTCACTCATTTAGTCTTCGAGATGGGGTCTTTCGTATTTATACGATTGTATGGTGGTTATTCATCTTACCCATCGTTCAGGGCACTATCATGTTAGACGACGGGGCAAGGTCTTTCGTATTTATACGATTGTACGGTGGTTACTCATCTTACTTGCCATTGAGGGACTCATTTTTATCATCCGAGTGTACTTGAGATTGTAAGAGAATCAAACAAGGAACTACTAGTCACATATCAGTCGAAATTTTGTTAAATAAATTAAAGATAAATGTCAGCAGGGTTACATTTGTAATTCTTGTTTGCCAATCCAATATTTGTTGCTATACTCTTTTGAGAGTACTTTCAGTTTAACAGCTGGTACAGCTGATGCTTTTGATGATTTTTATAATTGTGTTTGATACCTTTGAGAAGGATTTAAAGTAATGTAATCTTGTAAGATGAATCATTAATGGTCAGATTTATTTTAAGGCAGATCAGTATTGCAGATTTTGATATAAGAGATTATAGCACATTGGTGTTTTTCTGTGATGTGAATTATGAGAATTGCAAGAGAATTTATGCTATTTGAAAGCAGATCTTGAATTACTTAGGTAATATTTATTCTAATTGTTTAAGAAGTTGTCTAGATGTGATCAGAGTAATTACAGTTATTGGAGATTGTGTGCGTTGATAATTTGAAGCCAGTTATATATTTTTTGTAGATCATGCAACATGGTTAAGTGAAGTTTGTGATAGGCATTTTGTGGAAGTTGCCAAGTGATAGTTGCAATGTTGCTAATGAATTTTGAGGCAGACATGAGGTTGTCGAACCCAGTCTAACGTAATTGTTGAGATTCATGCTATATGTGCTGAATATTTATGGAGTTTGTGGAATAATTGTGGTATTCAAATGTGATATTTGAAGAAGTGAGGATATATAATGTAGTTGTGGATAGTCAGATCCAACGTGATGTCGTGAAGGCAATAATATTTTTGGCATGATAATTAAATACGGGATATAACTTGGAAGTGATAAAACTGCAAGACAACGTTCTATAACCCATATTAAACAATTTGTTAGGAAATTAAACAAATAAATAAAGTTGATAATACAAGATTTTCTGATAATAATAATTAATGAAATAATAATCTGAAATTTAAGCATATTAATGATCTGACCTAATGAAATAAAAATCAGAATGACTAGATGAAATAATAAAAATCTAAATAACCAGAAGAATAAAATTTAAATAAATTGATAAATTAAATTTTGGAATAAATCAATGAATTAAATAAATGGATGAATTAAAGATTGGATAAATAAACTGATTTAAATAAATTAATAGATGATTGGATAGATGATGAATAACTGAATTAGAAGGTGATAATTAATTAAAGAAGCTGATGATTAATGAATTTATATGGATTTAAATAAATTTAATTGAGATATGAATTAAAGAAATTACAACTTGAGTTGAGGAATTAAACAATTTATATTGATGATTTAAGATGATTTAATCTGAAGGAGATGATAAAATAAGAGTGTGTGAATAATTAGAAAGTATAATGAAGTGATGATAATAATTTTCATTTAAATGATTTAATGGTGATGAGTTAATGATTCTGACAGGAATATGTTGAATTTTGAGATGAGAATTAATGTGAGAAATATTTAACTTTGATGATGATGATGAGTATGACCAATGAGCAGTGGATTTTCTGTAATTCACAAACAAGCAATTATTAATGACAATGTAAATAGTGTAAATTAATTATTCGATGTTTAGGAGCATTTTACTAACGTATTCAACATTTGAATTATGCCATGCAAGCCATAAATTACGTGATATTTAAAATATGTGATTATAATATGTGTGTTTAGACAGATTAATAATTTTTTCAAATCCACATTCATGATGTTAATTTAAAGAGAAATTAGGTCTCAGGTATCACGAATGTCAGTGACGAAAGACATAGTGCTACAGTGATCCTGAGAACCCAAGAGAACTTTAGAGATTTTTCCTATTTTATGTGGATTAAATACTTTTGATTAGAAAAGAGATGGTTCGATTTTTTGACAATGACAATTTAACGTTGGCATTCGACCATGCTCTCAGGTAGGATGAATATTTAAAAATGTCTGTCTGACTATCAAAGTGAAATAAATTTGTTTTTATCTTAGTTGTGATCTGATGATGGTGTGATTTTCCTTTTTCTTTCCTTGTCTTGATTAAGGCTTAACCGGAAAGGATGTGGTTTGCTAGGAGTTCAGTTGATGGCGCCCATTTATATTTGCATTTTTTTTATTAAACATAAGCCCGTAACGACCCTAGAGATACTTTGTCTCGTGTTACCCTCTGCTTTTTCGATATCTCAGCTGAATTTCCGACACATTCCTTATTTGACTAGAGGTTCATTTAACTCCGCTCTGTCCTGGAACTCCAGGAATGCGATGTAATAGCAGTTGGGTCATCGCATCCCCAGGACGAACGGGTACAATACCATGGGTGTGTGCCAGGTTTAGTTTTTCAAAATATGGATCCCCTGGTCTTGCATTAGTTTACGTGCACGTTACTTGAAATAAATTACCACCCCTACATTAGCTTGGGGATAGTGTGGAAAATCCCGACCCAAAACCACGCTCAAAATAGCCACTGTCAGTGCCGATATTAGAACCAAAATTTTACAGATGTTCGCTCTTTCCCCTGATCAGTCATGTGCGTAACGTAGCACACATGGCTACGTTTTGAAAATATATTTTATAAAATTTATTAAAAGTGTAGGTACTATAAATTAGTTTATAATTAAAATTCTGCTAGTCCAAAAAAGGTTTCTAAGAAGTATCATGACCCAGGACTTTGCTCATCATGGTGTCCATTGAGAAATGGTGAGTTACAAACACGAATAGTTCGAAACGCTCGAGTTACCAGCACTCATGGTGTAGTGGGTAGCATTGTTGACTGTCACCTGTCACCCTGAGGTCCCGTTCCTGCAAAGACGTTAAATTCTCGTCTGAGGACTGGCAAGTGGGATATTCTGCCTTAGAAGAGATGGGTTCGATTCTCACCTCAGCCATCTTAGTGGTTTACCGTGATTTCGCACTTCTACTTCAGACTAATGCCGGGATAGTTTCGAACTTAAGGCCACGGCCACCTCCTACCTCACCTTAGTCCCAGTATTATTATTATTATTAGCGTATGGCAAGGAAATTATATATATAATATACACGATATACACACAATAACAAAAAAAAACATTGATTCACTTCAGGCATTAGTGTTATCTGTTATAGCTGAATGTCCAACTTTTGAACCCACTGCAGTGCCTCCGCTGTTGGTGATAGAAAATCTTCCAATCTACCTGGATAAGCCCGTAGTTGAAACTCGGTTAAAATGTGGGGAATGGTCTGGCGAGGGGCTCCACAATCACATTCTGGAGATGGTACCAAGTTCCACTTAGAGAGAGAATCCCTGCACCTTCCATGACCTGTCCTGATCCTGTTCAGTCTGGACCAAGTTGCACGCGGTAGTAGGAATCCGTTAGCAATTTTGTCCCCTCTGAAGATGTTATGTAGGGGCAAGTCAGTGGAGTTATTCCAGCGGCCTTTCCATTCCTCCAAAGCATCGAAGTTGGTGGATGTCTTCAGAGCAGCATCACAAAGAGGTGGATGTCGTGATTTCAATCTTTGGAGACTAAGAGCTGGTATGTCGTCTAGAATAGGTAGCAGAGGATTCTTACAGATCTTGTTGTACTCTCGAACAAGAGCACGGGATCTTCGTAAGTCAGGTGGCATTATACCAGACAACAGTGGGAGCCAGTGGACTGAGTTGGTCTGATGGTGCCAGTTATAAGACGCATGCTAGTATTCAATTGTGGGTCAATATACTTCGTATACGGGCCATTAAGCCACAATGGAGCACAATAGTCGGCAGTAGAGAAAACCAGTGCTAAGGCTGAAGAGCGCAGGATGTTCGCAGCAGATCCCCAAGTAGTACGAGTTAGCCCCTGAATAATATTGTTTCGGGTTTTCAGTTTCTTCGACAAGTTCAAAAGATGTTGCTTGAAGGATAAAGTCCGATCCAAGGTAACACCAAGATATTTCGGAAACCTATTGTGGTTAAGTCCTAGTAATGGAACTTTATCAGAAAATTTCCGAATACACCAACTCAATTAAACAGGTCTATATGTCCACGATGTTACAAACGCCCCTAAATGAATTAAAAACAACAACTGTCAACACGATATACATGACTGTTTCAACCTGAAATAGCACGCTCTGTGTTTTTCAGCATGAAGCATCATTGTGTGACCATATATTGTCTCGTCTCATGGCGTCAGAACGTGGCCCTGTCCCCGGTGGCACCACAGCATCACGTCGATTACTCACATTTGATTGACGTATGCAGTAACATGGTTTTAATGAATTAACTGCCATCTTGTCAAGAGATAGGCCTACCTCTGACATCCTTTCAGCAAACCAGTATTGAGGTTCTTCAGTGGAACATCAAACGGGCCGTGTTTGTAAATTATGATTTATTTTATTTTGTTTCAATTCATTTTAACTTATTTTATTTTATTTTGTTTCTCTTCGTTTCATTGTATTTTATTTTATTTTTGTTTCATTTTATATATCTTATTTTCATTTTTAGTTTAACATTATTTTATTTTATTTCATTTCTTTTATTTTTTCTATCATTTTATTTTATTTCCATTTTTGATTATATTATTTTTAGCCTATTTTCATTTATAAAAAATAGGCTTATGAGATCACCTTTTGTCCGTGTGTCTGTGTGTGCGTGTGTGTGTGATGGTGTGTGTGTGTCCCCCATAATAACTTCTAAACGACTGGAGCGATTTCAATGAAACTCGGTAAGTTTATAGCACTATTCCGGTCGACCCCGACCGTTCCCTTCAAATTTTGTTACATCTCACCAATCCAACATGGCGGCTGTACGAAATATTTCACCAGCATTCAATATCTCCGAAACTATTACCGATATCACCCTGGAATGTTTTACGGTGATAAAGGGAACTACTAGAAGTTCACCTATGTGACGTTGGAGACCTGGTAACTACAAATCCAACATGGCGGCCAAGCGAAGTTGCGACTCTTAAATAGTCGTTTCTCGCGATTTAACCAACCAAACGCAATAAAACTTGGTACAGTATATGTTTATACATATTGTAATGCACCGACATTTAACTTCGTTCAATTGTTTACATAACCTTAAGATGTCGGCTGTGCAAAATATTTCACCGGCATTCTATATCTCTGAAAATATTAGCGGTATCACCCTGAAATTTTGTACGGAGATAAAGGGCACTACTGGAAGTTCATCTATAAGACTTTAAAAACCGGTTAACTACAAAACGAACATGGCGGCCAAGCGAAGTTTGAAATTTTAAATAGACCTTTCTCGCAATTTAATGATCCAAACGCAATGAAACTTGGTACAGCAAATATTTATACACATTGTAATGCACTGGTATCTAATTTAGTTCAATTGTTTACATAACCTCAATATGGCGGCTGTGCGAATTTTAAAATTAAGTTTTTATTTCTTGTGTCGTAATCATGCGATCGAAGTGAAAGTTTGCATAATGAACCTACGCAATAATTTTCCTTTAATGGTACATGACTCTATGGACTATACATACAACAATCCAACATTTTATCTTAATTGTGTCATTAGCAACCGTTTTGTTATCTATTCTTTATTTATGCCAATTCCAAACGCACTGTGTGAGGGTAGTGGCTATCAAGTCCTGCAGCTTGCTTGCTCAGATAGAAAGTCGCGTAGTAGGGACGGTGAAATCCCCCCCACCGTCTCCTCAATTTCCATTGGTAGGAGATGATAGACTATTACAACTACCAGTTTGTGGTAATAGTATTTCTACTTACCGACCGTACCGTGGAGCAAGGCTATTCTCAGACTTGTTCGACGAGTGGGTTCGAACTCGATCATCCATGAAATGGTTTCTTATTTTTGACTTCAGGCAAGACACAGGCGCTGAAGAAACCAAGGGAATGGCTTGCCCCCAATGAAGTGTTTAGTCCCACTTGATCTTCGATACGAATAAACAGCCAAGACCTAACACGTGTAGGAGTTTAAAATATGCCGACGACCATTCTTTTTAGCAGTGCAAGCAAAGACATTTCACGAAGTTGAGCAAGTTTTTACAGCAACGATCAGAAATTTCACTGAGGATTACAAGGTAGTAAGAATCACATCAAACAAAATCCTTAAAAAGAGAAAGCACAGATCTGCAATTTCCACCTCCAAAGTAGACAGTCAAATAGGAAACTGAATATGACCATCTCGTGGTGTAGAGGCTAGCATTCTTGGTTGTTGCCCCAAAAGTACGGGTTAGATTCTTGACTCTGCCAAGATATTCATTTCTGGTTTGTGGGCTGGAACGGGGTACACTTAGTTACGTGAGGCATAAATGTGAAGAGGTAGGTTTGATTCCCACTACATCCATCTTGGAAGTGATATAACGTGGTTTCCTACTTTTAGTCCAGGCAAAAGCTAAGATTGTTCCTAACTTAAAGCCATGGCCGTCTCCTTCCCAATCCTTGCCTGAATACAAATACACACACTATTACAGCCATCACAATAAAACAGGTTATCTGACAAATTCCCCATGCACCAAAGTTCAAGCGGCTACATGTCCACGATGTCGCAATCAGCAACAATAACAAGGAAACTGAATATCAGCTGGCAGGACACCGAATTTGAACGCTGCTAAACTCCCAAATACAGAGGTGGCCATATTATTATACCGGTACTCAAGATGATTTTATCTAGTTATTGGTATTCTCTGTGAATTTGGCGCCTTTTTCAGAGATTATTTATTGGATGGTTGGTTGTTTCGAACTATCTTATATCTTCCAACAATTGATTCGAGGAATGTTTCTCATGACTTGACAACTATGACCTCCGCAATGTTCAATATTGTTGCATTTCAGTTGTTATGAGAATGACATTGCTGTAACCATGTATACAGACATTCTTTTCCCAAATAATCTTCAATTTTGCAGTGTTTATTGAGAACTGGGTTTGCTTTTATCGTTTGTGGGGTGCTAAGTTTACATTTTGAGTTAAAGAGTACCATGGCGTTACTTCGAACAAACACTATTTTAGTAAAAAGCTAAAGGTGTTAGCCCAAAATAACATAGGCCTGATTAGGAAACCCAGTGGCAGTCCTTGGGAAGCCAACCTCAAGTATCATAGCTTCTATCATAACACTTCGTTTCTAAGCAGGAGAGTTGGTTAGTTATAGAGGCTTTAAGGGGCGGAACTACGAGGCCATCCGCCCCTATTCGGGAGAAAACATGTGGTACAGTTCCATTACGGACAGCAGTGGCTACGCTGGCTAAAGTACAGCGTTAGGTCATGGGGACAAGCTCTCTGCTGACTCGGTTGACCGTCCTTGAAATGGTTTTCCGTTGTTTCCCATTTTCAACACCAGGAAAAATGCTGGGACGGTACCTTCTGACTGGCCACGGCCGCTTCCTTCCACATCCTTGCCCAGTTTCGTTCTTCTTCATCCATTCCATCTCTCATCCCCACGCGCAGGTCGCCCATCGGCGTCAACTAGAAAGACCTGCACTCGGCCTCTCATGAGGCCACACGATAAAAAAAAAATCCTCTCGGCACGCCGGAAGGCGGAGGTAGATTTCACCGGGCAAACTAGGGGATTGGCTATAATAGGCAAAACATGCAGGTTTTCGTAGGAGGATCAGACCTCATTGATTGCAAGAAAGTATTTTACATTTAGAGGTTAAAAATCAACTTTTTTTTCGTTTTTGTATGCATATTTTTATCATTTTATTGTCTTATGGGGATGGTAACCTTCTTGTCATTCGGGGTTCATTTTTATACTTGTGATCACACTGTCCTTATGCAAGGTTTGGAACTGATGTGTAACTATCTGACAGTCTGTTACTTCTTCTCGCAAAATTTTATCTCCCGCAGAGATTTTTGTTGGTTCCTCAGTTTAGGGGCTGCGACAACGTGGTCATGTAACCCCGGGTGTGTAGAATCTGATAAACGGTGTTAATTGTGATGACTGTGTTAGTCTGTAATTCAGGTAAGGTCTGCAGACGGTCAATTTTAAGTAGTAGTTCCTAATTTTGTACCATATACTAACGTGAACGACACCTAGCTGTGAATTTGGCTACTAGATGCCACCGAAACCAGCAACTTGCAGCGAACGTTGGAACTTCCCCTCCGAAGGAAAGCATACTCAGGGCTTTTTGGCGCTCTTAGTAAATCCGACGACTTCAGCCGGGTTTGAACCCGCGTCCTTGGGCATAGAAGTTCAGCATGCTACCAGTTCCGATACCGAAGTCGCTTCCCACAGACATATGAAAACAGAATGTGATCTCGTGCAGTGGCGTTGTCATAGCAACTGCTGATGGCTCATCCCTTATCAATTAAAAGTAAAGTTGTCATGGCAACCACTCTTGGCACTTGGAATTTTCTTATAATTTAAATCATTTTGCTCACCCCGTGGCGTAATGGTGGGTCATATCGAAAATTCTTTCAGACAAAAGATTTAGGCAATTATTGGAGGAATATTGTCCATTTTGTACGGTTTTGATATTGTGCCTATTAAGAGAGATATGATTAATGTTTCCCGAAAAACCCACTTTTTTCCACCCCATTGGTCAATGGTTGGTGCTATCAAAAACATTATTTGACATAAATTTTTGGCACTTATCCGACACATATTATGAACTTTGAATGGATTCGATATTTCACGTATTAAGAGAGTTATAGCGAAATTTCACTTTTTCGAAAAAAAAAAAGCCCCCTATTTTCACCCCCTTCGACCGATTTTGCCCATTAAGGAACTCGACCGAGATTTTATAGGGATACATGTTATGTAAAAATTTCTAAGTGATTGGTGCAAAATTACGGCAGTTATCGTGTCCACAAGAAACTGATATATATATATACATATATACATAAATTATATATAAACTTTTGAACTGACGGTGGTTTTGGGGTCTGGGGGATGTGAAACGCGAAGATATGTCGAAATTTTCCGGAAGTCGAAACATGGTACCCATTGCAATAGTTAGCTTTCTAATGAAATCTACCTAAAAGATACGAGCCTTACAGTAGTCGCATATGATGTGTAACATCTGACATGTTATCCTACCTTGAAGTTGTTACCGTTTTTATTATCCTTGACATTCATCAACAAACAAAAAATCTTTTTATTTTTTAAACTCTCATAATACATAACAATTCCCTCTTTTTGTTCTTCACTGCCTACTGGATATTTCTACTCTCGCACTGCCTTCTTGATACTCTGCTGTTAAAACACTCTCCTGCCAGTAACTAAGTTACGTTAGTCTAGACTGACTTTTTTTTCTTCACTGCGAACTCTACTCTCGCACTGCCTTCTTGATACTCTGCTGTTACAAAGTAATACGTATGTGATAAACATTCCACATGGTACCACTGCCAGCTGGATCACATCCCATGCGATCCAACTGGCAGTGCGTCTTACACACTCCGTCCGATCCACTTCCGTCCCATTTTTCAAAATCACTCCCACAAAAATATCCAGTAACCGAGTGGAAAGATGTTACACATAAAAAAAAACAGCAAGTGAATGTTGCAGTTAACGAGACGGTGAGATCTGTAGACAACGTATACTGCTAGGTAGGTAAACCACCTCGTCGTGTAGCGGCTAACATACTTGGCTGTCGCCCCGGACGTCTGGGTTTGATTCCCAGCTCTGCCCAGAAATTTAATTCTGGTCGGAGGGCTGGACATTGCGCTCATTCCATCCCGTGTGGCTGGCAGCTTGGCTCAGCGGTAACGTTCTCGTCTGCCTTTCCCCAGGTTTCAGGATCGAATCCTGGCTCGGTCAGCTAACATTTAAGGGTGTGTAAATGCGAGGGAGCCGTGTCAGTAGATTTACTGGTACGTTGAAGATCCCCTTCGGGGCAAAATTCTGTCATCCCGGCGTCATCTCTAAAGGCCGCAGAAGTCAGGAGGGACGTAAAGAAAATAGCATTATTATTATTGTGTAATTTTGCCTGATGACCAGTGTTATTGTTGTGTTTGTATTTGCAATTCAGTTGGGGATTGCAGAGGAGGTGACCATTGTCTTAAGTTGGAAACCATCATGAAACGATGTAAAGATTTTGTTGATGTTGTTGATTGTTTTAGGGGCTTTGCAACATTCGCATGTAGCCTCATGTACTTGGGTATGTGTGAAATTTGCCTGATAACCTGTGTTATATTGTGATCTCTGTATTAGTGAGTGTATTTGTGATTCAGATGAGGATTGGGAAGGAGGCATCCGCGGCCTTAAGTTACGAACCATCCCGGCATTTGCTTGGAGTAGAAGTGGGAAAATCATGGAAGACCACTTCCACGATAGCAGGGGTGGGAATCGAAGTAACCTCTTCTTAGTTTTGCTTCACCCGGGATTCACTCAGCCTTGATAGACAAACATGAGAAGAGGTGGGTTCAATTCCTACCGCAGCCCTCCTGGAAGTGGTTTCCCGTGGTTACGCACTTCTACTCCAGGCAAATGTCGGGATCGTTCTTAACTTAAGACCACGGCTGTTTCCGTCCTAATCCTCACACTTACAAATACACCCTCAAAATCGCTAATACATTCATCATAAATTTTACACACACCCAAGTACTTGGAGCAAAATGACCATGATATCCAAGCCACTCAAATTAATGTATCAACAACTCACATTTCATCATTAAAACGGGCTGTACTTATGAGCCTACTGCAGTTTCATACATAAATAGCAACGTTTAAATATTATGAAACATCGTGAAATGTGCATGAATTTTCTTAAAATGCTAAAGGTTAACATTGTTCGTGAAATACAGTACATACAAAATTTTGGTAACTTATTTGTAGGATTCTCATGTGGGTATTAGAGGAGCTTGAATTTTGTGAAACATACACCTAAGTTGTTTTTTATAATGATTAGGGACCGGATTTTTTATGCGCAAATGCATAGTTTGTGTGTTTATTAGATTCACTAGCAATAGTGCCCGGCTTCGCCCGGTGGATTTGTTTGTTTTATGGATGATAATGAATACTACTACAGAACTGGCATATAATACTTAAATTAACAGAAAAAATATATTTTAAAAATTTAACTTTTCGTGGTGGTGGTGGGGGTGATAAGTAGTACAGTATAATGGACGTAACATTCAGGTCATTTTCCCGTAATGATGACAATAATGAATAGGGAACGGCTATTTACTAACTACAGTACTGACACATACGAATTGAAAAATATGATTAGAAAGAGGATTATGTGTCAAAAGACACTGCCTAGGGCCTATATCTCATTGGCTGTTAGAAAAGTAGAGATCAATAGTGTCGTCTTTTGTGCCGTAGGAAAATAATCAGAGCACTTTGGAAAACTTCGGCTGTCCCGAGCTCCTGAAGTAGCAATAGTGTCATTAATCGCCACATACCGCTCAAAGATAAGGATCTGAATAAATGAAAGTACATTTGAAAGCACCAACGCTTATTGCAGCTGATTACCTCTATGTAAGCTTGCCACGGTGGGTGAGTGGTTATAGTGTCGGACTACCAACCCCAAGATTGCAGGTTCGCCCCTGGCCATGGTAAGTGATTTTTGAAGGCGACAAAAATCATGATACTCATGTCATACGTTGTTGGCATGTTAAAGAACCCATTTGAATTCAGTAGGCCGTGTTCAATGGCAAAATTAATCTCGGGATTTTTCGCCAACACAAAGTTCCTCCATTCTCTACTTGAAAGCGGTGTAGTGTCAAGGAGTTTAGATATATAACCTCCTTGACTTTCATAGCGTTCAAAGGAACGACGAAATTCGACATGCAAGCTACCCTCTGGGTGTCAATTAACAAAGCTTGCACCAGGCACCCGAGGCCATACGATATTATATTATTATATTATTATACCTCTATGTACTGCACCAACACTATCGCACTTATACAGAGGCATAATATTTTCATGATGATAACTGTTTTATGGGGCCTAAGAAATCTTCTTGCAATAATTACTCCCAGTGACTCCAATTTATAAGCAGCGCAAGTTATAACTATTTTCGCAATTCTAATAGGGGCGACGTGATGCAGTTCGCATTGCCAGCCAACAATTGACTTATTAAAATATTCTTACAGTTACACTATACGGACATGAATGGTTCTAGGACCTTATAACGTAGTTTTCAAGTTCATTTTGTATGTTGTTCTAAATGTTGGGAATGGAGAGAGTTGTTCAAAATATCAAATGGATCGTGTTACCCGCAAGGTTTCGAAGGTTAAGTACAAGTTTGGTTAAAAACGGTGGAACGATGTAGACTTGTGCTAAAGGGCCTAAATGCAGGGAATGGAGTGATATGTCCGAAATTTCACGTAGACAGTGTTACTCGCAGGTTTCCAAAGGATAAGAATACTCATTTTGGTTCAGATCGGTGAAACGGTGTAGATTTGTGCCAAAGGGCCTAAATGCAGGGAATGGAGTGGTCTGTCCGAAATTTCATGTAAACAGTGTTACTCGCAGGGTTCCAAAGGGTAAGTATACAAATGTTGGTTCAGATCGGTGAAACGGTGTAGATTTGTATAAATAACAGACAAACCAACATTGAGATTTATAGCGTACTAGCAGTAGTACCCGGCTTCGCCCGGTGGAATGATGATAATGTTTTAAGGTCTCCTTAGAAATATAATGGACTTAAAATCTAAGTCATTTGCCCCCAAAGACAATGAGGGAGTAATATCTAGGCCATTTGCCCTTTTGATAAGGATGATAATAAAAAGTACTGTTGAATTGACGCGTCAAACTTACAAACTACCGTAATAGAAATACATATTTCAAAATTCACAGGCGAGGAAGACTTATTGTGTGTGGTGATTAATGGTGTAATGGGCGTAACATCTACTGTAGGTCATTTGCTCTTATGATGAGGATGATAAGGGAAACTACTACCGGTATTGAATTGACACTTCAACGTATAATGTACACAATGTACTGTAATAAAAATAACTATATGGCGGCTTCGGTGGCGTATTTGGTAGCATGCTGAGCTTCTATGCCCAAGATAGCGGGTTCAAACCCGGCCGAAGTCGTCGGATATTTTAAGAGCGTTAAAAATCCGTCAGTATGCCTTTCTTCGGAGGGGAAGTAAAGCCGGCGGTCCCATGTCAGATTTATGGCATGTTAAAGAACCTTCCACTAATTACACCTATGTGAAGCTAAATTGGATAGGTAAACAACGCGCATAGATGTCTACGTCCGTTGCCAAGAGCCGACTGCAGTGGTGTCTAGTAGCTAAGTTCCGAACTTGGCCTAGTAGTCGTTGACGGTGGCGCTTGGCGGCAAAGGTACGAACTATTTGAAGAATTCTAAGTTGCAGTTTGTACTTAAATTAAAAAACAGATAACACACACTAATACAGTCATCACAATTAACACCGGTTATCAGACAGATTCTACTCACACCCAAAGTACATGGGGCTACATGACCGCGTTGTCGCAGCCCCCCTAAACTTAAGAACCAACCAAAAATAAATATTTTAAAAATCACAGTCGAGAAAGACTTTATGCGGCGGTGATTATTGGTATGATACGCGTAACATCTAGGTCATTTGCACTTATGATGATAATAATAAGGTAATGAAAAAATGACTACTAAACGAACATGGTGTTATTTTAAAACTGATATAGGTAATTCAGGTGTCTAGCTTCGATGTCTTCCAAAGTCTCAACCTTATTTTCTGGCTTAGGCCTGTACTGGATGCGTCTAGTGAAAGAGCGTACTGCTCGGCAAAGACAAAGAATATAGGTCCAAGCTGCACCAACCTGAGATAATCGCAGATGATGACGAAATATGATGACACACGTTCGGGGTTCCCCGTCCTATACAGATTGACCGGGAATCACTCACTGTTTCGCAACGGCCCTGTGCTGGCATCAGCATAGACAGCAGGAGATAACACGGCGGCCTCTGGAAAGTACACTCAAGTCACCTCGCGATGAATCAGCAAGCTATTCTCACAACTGACCCCCCCCCCCAGGGTCTCACAACTTGTGGGACGTGGGTTGGCGACCACGGAACCCCAGCTGAGTCTGGCATCGCTTCTACTTCCTGGTGCCGGGCTCATTTCAGTTCTCTTTCCTGTCGGCCTCCCTTGGTCAACTCTTGTTCTCTTCCGACCCAGACTGTATTAGGGTATCCGAGGGCTAGGGAGTCTTTCAATTTCCCGCCTTAATTGGCTTTGTCTCATCTTTCCTGATACCCTCATTCTTCGAGGGGTCTGTCTTCTTTTCCTTTTCATAATATCTCCTGTCTTCTGCTCAAGGCCCTCAAAGAGGCAGGGTGTGTGTAGACCCACCACTTCTGGTACACCCTCAAGGGCTCATGACTGGTGAGTTAGGAAGCTGGCAACCCCGAGGAATTCCTGAGCTACATGCAGGGAATGGAGTGGTAGGCCTATGTCAGAAATTTCAAGTGGACAGTGTTACGCATCGGGTTCCAAAGGGTAAGTAAGTATACACACTTTGTTTTCGATCGGTGAACGATGTAGATTTGTACCAAAGGGCCTTAATGCGGGAAATGGAGTGGTCTATCCGAAATTTCGAGTGAACAGTGTTACTCGTCGAGTTCCAAACGGTAATTATGTAAAATCTGGTTGAGATCGGTGAAACTGTGTAGTTTTGTGCCAAGGGCAAAATGCAGGGAATGGAGTGGCCTGTCCAAATTTTAAAGTGGACAGTGTTACTCATCATCATCATCATCTTGTACAGTTTCCAGCCCCAGGCTGGATCTGTTTGGAACATCGGGTTACTCATCGGGTTCCAAAGGGTAAGTATACACATTTTGTTTTCGATCGGTGAACGATGTAGATTTGTGCCAAAGGGCCTAAATGCGTGAAATGGAGTGGTCTGTCCGAAATTTCGAGTGGACAGTGTTACTCGTCGAGTTCCAATGGGTAATTATGTAAAATCTGGTTGAGATCGGTGAAACGGTGTAGTTTTCTGCCAAAGGGCCAAAAAGCAGGGAATAGTGTGGTCTGTCCGAAATTTAAAGTGAACAGTGTTACTTGTCGGGTTCTACGGGTAAGTATATAAAATTGGGGTCAGATCGGTGAAACGGTGTAGATTTGTGCCAAACAGCCTAAATGCAAGGGATGGAGTGGCCTCGCCGCAATTTCAAGCAGACAGTGTTAGTCGCAGTGTTCCAAAGGGTAAATATACAAATTTTGGTTGAGATCGGTGAAACGGTGTAGATTTGGGACAAAGGGCCTAAATGCAGGGAATGGAGTGGTCTGTCCGCTATTTCAAGCAGACAGTGTTACTCGCTGGGTATCAAAGGGTAAGTTTCCGAATATTGGTTCTTATCGGTGAAACGGTGTAGATTTGTGCCAAAGTGCCCAAATGCAGGGAATGGGGTGGTCTGTCCGAAATTTTAAGTGGACAGTGTTACTCGCAGGGTTCCAAAGGGTAAGTATACAAAGTTTGGTTCAGATCGGTGAAACGGTGTAGATTTGTGCCAAAGGGCCTAAATGCAGGGGATGGAGTAGCCTCTCCGCAATTTCAAGCAGACAGTGTTAGTCGCAGTGTTCCAAAGGGTAAATATACAAATTTTGGTTGAGATCGGTGGAACGGTGTAGATTTGGGCCAAAGGGCCTAAATGCAGGGAATGGAGTGGTCTGTCCGCAATTTCAAGAAGACAGTGTTACTTGCAGGGTTCCAAAGGGTAATTATACACATTTTGGTTCAGATCGGTGAAACGGTGTAGATTTGTGCAAAAAGGGCCTAAATGCAGGGAATGGCGTGGTCTGTCCGAAATTTCAAGCAGACAGTGTTACTCGCAGGGCACCAAAGGGTAAGAATACGAATTTTGGTTCTGATCGGTGAAACGGTGTAGATTTGGACCAAAGGGCCTAAATGCAGGGAATGGGGTGGTATGTCCGAAATTTTAAGTGGTCAGTGTTACTCGCAGGGTTCCAAAGGGTAAATATACAAATTTTGGTTGAGATCGGTGAAACGGTGTGGATTTGGACCAAAGGGCCTAAATGCAGGGAATGGGGTGGTCTGTCCGAAATTTCAAGTGGACAGTGTTACTCGCAGGGTTCCAAAGGTTAAATATACAACTTTTGGTTCAGATCGGTGAAACGGTGTAGATTTGTGCCAAAGGGCCTAAATGCAGGGGATGGAGTAGCCTCTCCGCAATTTCAAGCAGACAGTGTTAGTCGCAGTGTTCCAAAGGGTAAATATACAAATTTTGGTTGAGATCGGTGGAACGGTGTAGATTTGGACCAAAGGGCCTAAATGCAGGGAATGGAGTGGTCTGTCCGCAATTTCAAGCAGACAGTGTTACTCGCAGGGTTCCAAAGGGTAATTATACACATTTTGGTTCAGATCGGTGAAACGGTGTAGATTTGTGCAAAAAGGGCCTAAATGCAGGGAATGGCGTGGTCTGTCCGAAATTTCAAGCAGACAGTGTTACTCGCAGGGCACCAAAGGGTAAGAATACGAATTTTGGTTCTGATCGGGGAAACAGTGTAGATTTGGACCAAAGGGCCTAAATGCAGGGAATGGGGTGGTATGTCCGAAATTTTTAAGTGGTCAGTGTTACTCGCAGGGTTCCAAAGGGTAAATATACAAATTTTGGTTGAGATCGGTGAAACGGTGTGGCTTTGGACCAAAGGGCCTAAATGCAGGGAATGGGGTGGTCTGTCCGAAATTTCAAGTGGACAGTGTTACTCGCAGGGTTCCAAAGGATAAGAATACTCATTTTGGTTCAGATCGGTGAAACGGTGTAGATTTGTGCCAAAGGGCCTAAATGCAGGGAATGGAGTGGTCTGTCCGAAATTTCATGTAAACAGTGTTACTCGCAGGGTTCCAAAGGGTAAGTATACAAATGTTGGTTCAGATCGGTGAAACGGTGTAGATTTGTATAAATAACAGACAAACCAACATTGAGATTTATAGCGTACTAGCAGTAGTACCCGGCTTCGCCCGGTGGAATGATGATAATGTTTTAAGGTCTCCTTAGAAATATAATGGACTTAAAATCTAAGTCATTTGCCCCCAAAGACAATGAGGGAGTAATATCTAGGCCATTTGCCCTTTTGATAAGGATGATAATAAAAAGTACTGTTGAATTGACGCGTCAAACTTACAAACTACCGTAATAGAAATACATATTTCAAAATTCACAGGCGAGGAAGACTTATTGTGTGTGGTGATTAATGGTGTAATGGGCGTAACATCTACTGTAGGTCATTTGCTCTTATGATGAGGATGATAAGGGAAACTACTACCGGTATTGAATTGACACTTCAACGTATAATGTACACAATGTACTGTAATAAAAATAACTATATGGCGGCTTCGGTGGCGTATTTGGTAGCATGCTGAGCTTCTATGCCCAAGATAGCGGGTTCAAACCCGGCCGAAGTCGTCGGATATTTTAAGAGCGTTAAAAATCCGTCAGTATGCCTTTCTTCGGAGGGGAAGTAAAGCCGGCGGTCCCATGTCAGATTTATGGCATGTTAAAGAACCTTCCACTAATTACACCTATGTGAAGCTAAATTGGATAGGTAAACAACGCGCATAGATGTCTACGTCCGTTGCCAAGAGCCGACTGCAGTGGTGTCTAGTAGCTAAGTTCCGAACTTGGCCTAGTAGTCGTTGACGGTGGCGCTTGGCGGCAAAGGTACGAACTATTTGAAGAATTCTAAGTTGCAGTTTGTACTTAAATTAAAAAACAGATAACACACACTAATACAGTCATCACAATTAACACCGGTTATCAGACAGATTCTACACACACCCAAAGTACATGGGGCTACATGACCGCGTTGTCGCAGCCCCCCTAAACTTAAGAACCAACCAAAAATAAATATTTTAAAAATCACAGTCGAGAAAGACTTTATGCGGCGGTGATTATTGGTATGATACGCGTAACATCTAGGTCATTTGCACTTATGATGATAATAATAAGGTAATGAAAAAATGACTACTAAACGAACATGGTGTTATTTTAAAACTGATATAGGTAATTCAGGTGTCTAGCTTCGATGTCTTCCAAAGTCTCAACCTTATTTTCTGGCTTAGGCCTGTACTGGATGCGTCTAGTGAAAGAGCGTACTGCTCGGCAAAGACAAAGAATATAGGTCCAAGCTGCACCAACCTGAGATAATCGCAGATGATGACGAAATATGATGACACACGTTCGGGGTTCCCCGTCCTATACAGATTGACCGGGAATCACTCACTGTTTCGCAACGGCCCTGTGCTGGCATCAGCATAGACAGCAGGAGATAACACGGCGGGCTCTGGAAAGTACACTCAAGTCACCTCGCGATGAATCAGCAAGCTATTCTCACAACTTACCCCCCCCCCCCAGGGTCTCACAACTTGTGGGACGTGGGTTGGCGACCACGGAACCCCAGCTGAGTCTGGCATCGCTTCTACTTCCTGGTGCCGGGCTCATTTCAGTTCTCTTTCCTGTCGGCCTCCCTTGGTCAACTCTTGTTCTCTTCCGACCCAGACTGTATTAGGGTATCCGAGGGCTAGGGAGTCTTTCAATTTCCCGCCTTAATTGGCTTTGTCTCATCTTTCCTGATACCCTCATTCTTCGAGGGGTCTGTCTTCTTTTCCTTTTCATAATATCTCCTGTCTTCTGCTCAAGGCCCTCAAAGAGGCAGGGTGTGTGTAGACCCACCACTTCTGGTACACCCTCAAGGGCTCATGACTGGTGAGTTAGGAAGCTGGCAACCCCGAGGAATTCCTGAGCTACATGCAGGGAATGGAGTGGTAGGCCTATGTCAGAAATTTCAAGTGGACAGTGTTACGCATCGGGTTCCAAAGGGTAAGTAAGTATACACACTTTGTTTTCGATCGGTGAACGATGTAGATTTGTACCAAAGGGCCTTAATGCGGGAAATGGAGTGGTCTATCCGAAATTTCGAGTAAACAGTGTTACTCGTCGAGTTCCAAACGGTAATTATGTAAAATCTGGTTGAGATCGGTGAAACTGTGTAGTTTTGTGCCAAGGGCCAAAATGCAGGGAATGGAGTGGCCTGTCCAAATTTTAAAGTGGACAGTGTTACTCATCATCATCATCATCTTGTACAGTTTCCAGCCCCAGGCTGGGTCTGTTTGGAACATCGGGTTACTCATCGGGTTCCAAAGGGTAAGTATACACATTTTGTTTTCGATCGGTGAACGATGTAGATTTGTGCCAAAGGGCCTAAATGCGTGAAATAGAGTGGTCTGTCTGAAATTTCGAGTGGACAGTGTTACTCGTCGAGTTCCAATGGGTAATTATGTAAAATCTGGTTGAGATCGGTGAAACGGTGTAGTTTTCTGCCAAATGGCCAAAAAGCAGGGAATAGTGTGGTCTGTCCGAAATTTAAAGTGAACAGTGTTACTTGTCGGGTTCTACGGGTAAGTATATAAAATTGGGGTCAGATCGGTGAAACGGTGTAGATTTGTGCCAAACAGCCTAAATGCAAGGGATGGAGTGGCCTCGCCGCAATTTCAAGCAGACAGTGTTAGTCGCAGTGTTCCAAAGGGTAAATATACAAATTTTGGTTGAGATCGGTGAAACGGTGTAGATTTGGGACAAAGGGCCTAAATGCAGGGAATGGAGTGGTCTGTCCGCAATTTCAAGCAGACAGTGTTACTCGCTGGGTATCAAAGGGTAAGTTTCCGAATATTGGTTCTTATCGGTGAAACGGTGTAGATTTGTGCCAAAGTGCCCAAATGCAGGGAATGGGGTGGTCTGTCCGAAATTTTAAGTGGACAGTGTTACTCGCAGGGTTCCAAAGGGTAAGTATACAAAGTTTGGTTCAGATCGGTGAAACGGTGTAGATTTGTGCCAAAGGGCCTAAATGCAGGGGATGGAGTAGCCTCTCCGCAATTTCAAGCAGACAGTGTTAGTCGCAGCGTTCCAAAGGGTAAATATACAAATTTTGGTTGAAATCGGTGGAACGGTGTAGATTTGGGCCAAAGGGCCTAAATGCAGGGAATGGAGTGGTCTGTCCGCAATTTCAAGCAGACAGTGTTACTCGCAGGGTTCCAAAGGGTAATTATACACATTTTGGTTCAGATCGGTGAAACGGTGTAGATTTGTGCAAAAAGGGCCTAAATGCAGGGAATGGCGTGGTCTGTCCGAAATTTCAAGCAGACAGTGTTACTCGCATGGTACCAAAGGGTAAGAATACGAATTTTGGTTCTGATCGGTGAAACGGTGTAGATTTGTACCAAAGGGCCTAAATGCAGGGAATGGGGTGGTATGTCCGAAATTTTAAGTGGTCATTGTTACTCGCAGGGTTCCAAAGGGTAAATATACAAATTTTGGTTGAGATCGGTGAAACGGTGTGGATTTGGACCAAAGGGCCTAAATGCAGGGAATGGGGTGGTCTGTCCGAAATTTCAAGTGGACAGTGTTACTCGCAGGGTTCCAAAGGATAAGAATACTCATTTTGGTTCAGATCGGTGAAACGGTGTAGATTTGTGCCAAAGGGCCTAAATGCAGGGGATGGAGTAGCCTCTCCGCAATTTCAAGCAGACAGTGTTAGTCGCAGTGTTCCAAAGGGTAAATATACAAATTTTGGTTGAGATCGGTGGAACGGTGTAGATTTGGACCAAAGGGCCTAAATGCAGGGAATGGAGTGGTCTGTCCGCAATTTCAAGCAGACAGTGTTACTCGCAGGGTTCCAAAGGGTAATTATACACATTTTGGTTCAGATCGGTGAAACGGTGTAGATTTGTGCAAAAAGGGCCTAAATGCAGGGAATGGCGTGGTCTGTCCGAAATTTCAAGCAGACAGTGTTACTCGCAGGGCACCAAAGGGTAAGAATACGAATTTTGGTTCTGATCGGGGAAACGGTGTAGATTTGGACCAAAGGGCCTAAATGCAGGGAATGGGGTGGTATGTCCGAAATTTTTAAGTGGTCAGTGTTACTCGCAGGGTTCCAAAGGGTAAATATACAAATTTTGGTTGAGATCGGTGAAACGGTGTGGATTTGGACCAAAGGGCCTAAATGCAGGGAATGGGGTGGTCTGTCCGAAATTTCAAGTGGACAGTGTTACTCGCAGGGTTCCAAAGGTTAAATATACAACTTTTGGTTCAGATCGGTGAAACGGTGTAGATTTGTGCAAAAGGGCCTAAATGCAGGGCATGGGGTGGTCTGTCCGAAATTTAATGTTGACAGGGTTACCCGCAGGGTTCCAAAGGGTAAGTATACAAATTTTGGTTCAGATCGGTGAAACGGTGTAGATTTGTATACATAACAGACAGACAGACAGACAGACAGACAAACTTTGTGCTTTATATATATATATAGACTAGCTCTTCGTACCCTTACGTTTTAAGGGTAATAAAAATAATGTTTGTGAGACTGGTGACAGGGGGTTAGCTTTGTTATGGCTAGACTGTCGAACCTTATTATCCCAACACCCGTGCAATTTCACAATTTGCATCCGGTACATTGTTCTGCTTAGAATTAGGTACTGAAAGGAAGATCATTGGAGGGACAAAAATTAACGGTAAGCAAATTCAAACAAAGTTTTGGACTTTTCTTTTTGGCCATGTGACCAGTTCCGATATAATGTATTTTTACTTGCAGTTTACGTCTTGGTGTGATGAGTAAAGATTATTGTATTGTATACGGTACAATGCATCATTGTATTGAATGGACTTACAATAAGACAACACACACATCCACACCCATGGCCGGATTCGAACCGGTAGTTGTGCTGTAGTTCAATTTCAAGACCAACAATATACCGCTAACCCACGCCCACTCCTCGATCGATGGGAGCTGATTGATAGACAACTTGCAATTTCGTACATGCTTTATTGAGATACATGAATTAGAACTGGGATATGACATCTATGTCAGCACATATGTCTAAGCCCCGCAAATGAAATATTAACTGTGCATACGATGGCATAGAGAATACTACAGTCCAATACAATCCTTGATTGTCAATCGGTCAGTTTTCCCATGTGTCCTTTAGCAAATTTTACCGGACTATCATGATACAGTGTTAGTCGTTGTCGCCTAGTGACAATATATCCGTCAAGTTATTAGATCGGTGAAACGGTGTAGACTTGTGCAAAAGGGCCTAAATGCGGGGAATGGAGTGGTCTGTCCGAAATTTAACATAGCCTAAACTATTCCTCTTAAATCAGGCTATCATATACGAAATTAATTTTTCGAATCCGACTGGTAGTTCCAGAGATTAGCGCGTTTAAACATATAAACACACAAACACACAAACTCTTCAGCTTTATTATATTATTAGTATAGATTGCATATTCTGAACATAGCAGCATATTTTTGCATATAGGCCTACATTTGAAATTAGGCCAAGTATGATTTAAAACATCTTGAACTACATTGTTTTCCCTGCATGTTGGACATCCCTTGTAAGAAACTTTCTGAGCAACTGAACACGAGATAACAATATTTTAAGCCTGGCTATTTCAAGAAGGCAATGGGTTGGGACATTCCTTTCACCATCCCGGCAGCCAGTAGCCAAGGGTTAGTTTTGTGAGGAGTTTCTTCAGTTAGTGTTACTTTATTCTTAGTCTGCATATCCTTTGCTCAAAATGCCCGAAGAGAATAGCAGCAGAAACTATTTATTAAACCAGTCGGTAAAACAAAAGTTTGGTGCTTTTCAGTCGGTCAACACGAATGTACCCAAAAAGAGTTGGGTTATGCCCTAATCCTGAAATAAATGACATGAGATTAATAAATACACTAGGATGACCAGTTTCGATCGTCAAGCGATCATCATCAGATCCATTACACTTAGGCTATAACATCTATGTTTGAGAATACAGGTGAAAAATATTTACAATATGTACAATTATTTAGTTACAGTATTGGTAATGCAACTGTCGGTGTATGCTAAATGTAGTATATCTAATGTTAGGTGAAATGCAAAAATGGTGATAGAAATCCGGAGTTTGTCTGTTTGGGGCGACTATATGGTTGTACAAAAAACTGTGGTTATACTGTAATAGTACAGGCTGCTACTTACCCGGTTTTTTTTCTGGCTGGAGCTTCGAGCAGTTTCGTGTTCACTCTAGCACCAGTTGTTGTCGACTGAACCCGGGTGTTAACTGGACGAAACTGGTTTATGTGCTGTCTGAGGTCAGTGCAATGTGTATTTGTGTGACGTTGCCAATTCTAGATAAGAATGTATGTTATTGAATATAGGAAGATCTACAACTATTAAACACCGTGGAACTGTCTTCACCACGCGTGGACTAAAAAGTCATTTGAACTAAGCGTTGCCCGGTCTATTGAAGATGTTCCGGCGCCCTTAATACTGCCGCGCATACCGGCCTAGGTTTATTGCAGCAAAAAGAAATGACATAGTACACCTGATCCAGATAACATTTACCTGTTAACAACCGCTATTCCCCCCCTTTTTATCTAGCTTGGCTGTATCGCTAAGTTGTGTCTTATTTCCGACAGGGTGTGATTTTAGTAGAGTGAAATGGGGTGAACTCTCCATAAAAGTGTGTTCATTTAGATCGTTGGGATTGTTTCGTTTGGCTAGGTGAATCTCGATTGCTTCCTTTATGTAGAGAGCTCTGTCTTTCGATTCGTGATGAATTATTTTTAGGTCAGTCTCGAAGTTAGTAAAGCTGTGCCCCGTGTCACACATGTTCGTATACGGCGGAATGTGTTCCGTATCTTATCGCATTCCTATGTTCATTATAACTTGTGTCTACCCGTTTTCTACTCTGTCCAATGTAATTAGCTTGACAACCAGTGTCAGTGGGTGTCAGGTAATAGTGATTATTCAACTGATGGCGCTGTCGTCTATTGTCAAATATGTTCGAAGGAAGTGAAATGTGAAAAACAAAATTCAACTTGAACAACATACAAAAACGACCGCACATATTACGGCAAAGGAGGGAAAGATAAGTGAATAAGATTGGCTTATTGTTGTGCATATATTTCATTTTTAATGCATATTTTCTACATTTTAGAGCATAATTTCATGCATATTTTAATCGTTTTAGTGCATAAATGTCCGGTTCCTAGTGATCATACTAGAGGACCTGTGCGAGAAATTTTGTAAGTGTTATACCACCCACCCGGCTTTACTGTGTTGCGGACAGAACCCGACACAGTTCTGGCAGGGGCTATCGTATTGTTAATTTGTTTAACTCACTTTTTAATCAAATAAATATATTTCCAATGACGTTTCAAGAAACGCAAGAATGTTCGTGTACTATTGAGACGATTTGAAATATTTTGGTTCAAACCACACCTTCTGGTTTAAGAGCTTGAGTTTTTTGAAACATAGTCTAACAAAGAGAGGTCGCCAAGTGGTTTACTAGAAAAGTGTTCAAATTTGGAGGGTTTGCTCTTCAAAAGAAAATATTTCGGCCTTGTTCGAGCGTATTTGCCAATGGGCCTTAGTGTATTCAAAATTGAACGTTTAAAATCAACCCTCACACTTTTGTGGTCCTATTCTCGCACACGTTCCTGGCTCGTTTCCGTGGCGTAGTCGCTAGGGCCCATTGGCAAAAACGCTCGAACACGGCCAATATATTTTCTTATGAAGAGCAAACCCTCTAAATTTGAACACGTTTCAAGTAAACCACTTGGCGACCTCTCCTTGTAAGTCTACACCTTAGCGTTTGGTATATAGTCTAACTTCTATAACTCGAACTACGATATCTCGAATTTTCGATATCTCGAAGTAATTTTAATTTCCCTGTGAATTTCTACACAATTTATACGTCATGTTTTTTTTTCTATAATTCGAAGTTCTATTACTCGAATATTTCGATAACTCGAAGTGATTTCCATCTCCGAAAGCACTTCGAGATATCGAAAATCGACTGTATTACTTTGCTTTAGATCATAATTTCAAGCATTATACTCGTAGTTAATTAAATCTCAGCAATGTTTCTAGGTGTGTGCCGTGTCATGTGTGGGGTTTCTCCTAGGACATAATAATGATGATAATTGTTGTTTTAAGGGGCCTAACATCTAGGCTATCGGCCCTCTCCTAGGACACCAAGCTGGCTCATCAGCGGGCTCTTGGTGTCCCCACCCGGACAGCTTGAGCCAGCTTGGTGTCCTAGGCGAAACCTCACACAAGACACGGCACACACCTAGAAACATTGCTGAGTCTTAATTCACTGGCCGTGAAAGCCAATATACCATCTTTTTATGGTTAACAATCAGTATTTGTCACACGCATCGTCCCTCAACAGAGCTCTTCCTGAATGACTGCACCTACTGCATGTTTCGAAACACAAAGTATTGTAGCGACCGGTGGGAAGAAACAACAAAGCAGATCACTTGAGGTTGTGAGACAGCATCTGGCTATTATATCATTCAAGTACTCTCTTAAACCTGTCCATCCAGTTTCTCTGAGTGGGACATCCTGCGTTCGGCAATTGAGTGATACATCATTTAGGATACCCCCAGGGGGTTAGCCTTCCCGTTAACCTTTATGTACATTTACTTGCAAGTGGTGTGATATGTACTAACACTTTCACAACACCCTCAGTGAAAACAAACCCTAAAACACCAAGCAATAGGCTACATAATACTTTAGTCTGAGAACTCACATTTACAAACTGCTTTAATTAATTACTTACAGTAAGTTCCATGCCGACAGACAGGTGTGGCTCAGCACAATAACGTGCAAGATCATGGGGCCAGGCTATACCCTGACTCGTGAGACGGGTGGGTTCGAACCCCACTGTCTGACGCCCTGAAAATAATGCCGGCAGTAGCTACTTCCTTTCAACGTACAGTATATTCCTTTCATCTTTACCACTTTTAGCATTAAGTATAAAATATTACATACCAAGACCACGTTACATCTCTACAATGCCTTTACACCAATGCATTCTGTTCATAATCGAGAAAATAGATACACGAAATTAACACTCCAGATTCCTATAAACCGAACCATGAAGTTCAATAAATCTTTTGTTTGCACCGCCTCACGCCTCTTCAACACCTTCGATTTACTGTATTTAAGTTCGTCAACATTGCAAGCACTGCAGCTCCCAAAAGACGTCTTCCATCCTGCTTCTTGGAGCAGTATACCTCTCACTTCTGATAACTGCATTATATACCGAGTGAGTTAGCCGTGGTCGTTACGGCGTGGCTGCTGGCAGTCGCTCACATCCGGGAGGCGAGGAGGTTCGAATCCCCCAGCCAGCAACCTTGAAGATGGTTTTCTGTGGTTTCCCATCTTCCTTCCAGGCAAATGCCGGGGTTGGTCCCTAACTATAAGCCACAGCCGCTACCTTCCAATTCCTTGTCCTTACATGAACACTTTCCTCCCCAGACAACACTCCACACGTGACGGTACAAGTAGCTCACCCAATGGGTGACCGTATCGAAGAAGCTACAAACCTCTGGCGAGCCGAACATGTCCTCGGACACTCCCGGCAATAAAAGCCATACGCTAAAAAGAAAACTGCATTATATTAAAATGCTATTCTTCAGTTCAATTATAACATCAGGACAATAGCTACGTTAATATCTTTTCTTGTATATGGTGTTGGTTTCTCAGGCTGATACTGTGTCTGCATGCACTCTTTTAAATCCGCCACTTCTCAGTTATGCCTCACGAGGCTAAGTATACCGCGTTTCAACCTTAAGACCAGAATGAAATATCTTGGCAGACCTGGGAATCGAACCTGGACCTCCAGAGCGAAAGCCAAGAATGCTAGCAGCTACACCACGATGTGGTCACGTACCTTTCTGTACACCCTAGTCAACCCCCTACAGTTTTTGGGCTCTACCCCACGTAAGGTCATATATGTCCCTGAAAGTTTTCTGTTCTTGTCATTCAATTTCTGTGGTTTTCATTCACCCCCTAAAGTAATTGTTTATTACAGTATTATTTATTTTGCACATGAGCTTACACATTCTCAGCATATTTGCTGGAAAGAAAACAGTTACAATCCCCGATGTACATCATAAGGAGCAAATTCTTCAATCTCCCGGTGACTACATTCTGTATTAGCATTACTCTTCTCCCTCGCTTCTACAGGCTTGATTAGTCAAGAACAAGCTTGCCACGGTGGGTGAGTGGATAGCGTGTCGGTCTACTAACCCCAAGATTTCAGGTTTGCCCCTGACCATGGTAAGTGATTTTTGAAAGGCGGCAAAAATACGATACGCATGTCATACGATGTTGGCATGTCAAAGAACCCATTTGAATTCAGTAGGCCGAGTTCATAATGGCAAAATTAATCTCGGGAGTTTGCGCCAGCACAAAGTTCCTCATTTCTCTACTAGAAAGCGCTATTGTGTTCAAGGAGATTAGATATCTAACATCTAACCTCCTTGACTTTCATAGTCAAGGAACTACGAAATTCGACATGCAAGCTACCCTCTGGGTGTCAAATAGCAAAGCTTGCACCAGGCACCCGAGGCCATACGATATTATTATTATAGTCAAGAACAACCTTACTGCGCGACACGTCGAGGGTTTGACTGTCTTCTGCATCAGCTTAAAAAGGCCTGGCTCTAACTTGAAATCTGCGAGAGATTCCTATAAGTTGGTCGGAATCACGCCAGTGCTGGAGTTGATTATAGGAACTATCCTGACTTGTGCCATTGCTTCCTGATCACTTCTGAAAGCTCTCTATAGTTTTACTGCTTTTCGACATGTTAGCATGTTGCCACTGTTTGGGATGGCCAAATCTATGAAAATGATGTGCCTCATGCATTTGTTAAGAAGAACTAGATCAAGTCTGTTGTGCACTGCTGACTGGTCAGTCAATACAGAACGATCCCAGTACAGGGTAAAGTTGTCATTTTCCAGTTCACTTTCTGGGGTTATAATAATAATACGCCACTTTATCTCTTTTCTCAGCAGCTGAAGGTGCATAGCCAGTTCTTGATGTACTATCCTGGCAACAAAATCGTGTCTCTACACACAGGGTGTCCCACCTAACTCTGCGACCTCAAATATTATCGAAATGAAACAAGATGTGAAAAATCTACTTGCACAGGAATGTAGCCACGTCAGGGGGTCACACAATGGGAGGATATGCACAATCCAGGAAATTATAACAATATCACTTTTAACGCAAAGTTACCTTTTTTAATGGAACATAAATGCTTTTTCTAGCAAAATCAATAGTAAACATACAATTATTGATAACAGAATTGGTTTCACTTCTCTAAACCTCGAACCTTCTGAAATAACTAAAGCTGTAGGTTACTAACCAACGACAGCGGAGTATCAATGTTTGGTGCGGTATCACTGGCAACCGTATTGTAGGTCCTTATTTTTTATCAGGGAACACTAAACGAACAGCGATATGCATCATTTCTTCAAGACACGTTACCCCTTCTCATGGAGGACGTGGGTTTGGAAACTCGTGTATCAATGTGGTTCCAGCATGTTGGGTGCCCCGCACATTTTGCACGTGTTGCCAGAGATATAATGGATGAGAAGTTTCCAAATCGATGGATAGGACGTGGTGGTCCTGTGAGATGGCCAGCACGGTCCCTCGACTTGACGCCATTAGACTACTTTCTCTGGAGCGCATTGCAAGATAGTCTATCAGGAAGTCCCAACTACAATAGCGAATATGCAACAGCGTATTACTTCGGCGTGTGCGGAAATATCTGTGAAACACTGGGATCAGTACAACGCTCTGTGGTTCACCGTCTACAGAAGTGCATTGATGCAAACGGTGGTCACATTGAACATCCGCTGAAGGACACAGTTTCATCAGTTAAGATGTTACTGCTTACTTGTGAATGTCTCTTCCGTGCTGGATGTAATTTAAAAACATGACGTTTCTTTAAGCTATAGGCCACAAGTTTGTTTAGAAAATCTGTAACTGTACATTTTGAATTATGTGAACAGTTCTACACATTTGTTAAACTTGTCCAACAGTGTCTCCATTGCCATCCTCTACAACGTTAGATATTTCAGAAGTTACGGGGTTTAGAGATGTGAAACCAATTCCGTTATCATTAATTGTATGTTTACTCTTGATTTTGCTAGAAAAAACATGTATGTTCCATTTAAAAAAAGGTAACTTTGCGTTGAAAGTGGTATTGTTATAATTTCCTGGATTGTGCATATCCTCCCATTGTGTGAACCCCTGACGTGGCTACATTCCTGTGCAAGTAGATTTTTCACATCTTGTTTCATTTCGATAATATTTGAGGTCGCAAAGTTAGGTGGGAAAACCTGTATATTCTATCCCTGAGAAATGGCGACAACCTGAATTGAACCTGGACATCCGGGGTGTCAGCCAAGAATGCTATTATTATTATTATTATTATTATTATTATTATTATTATTATTATTATTATTCCTTAAGGTATATGACTCACCTTGACAACCTGTGTCACGCGGTAGCCTCTAGTGGCAATTTAGCTGTTCTCACCGTTGTCTGAGGCTTGTATTTCTCACCTCAGATTCTCACGTCTCTTAGCCGTACTTACTGCTGAAAAAAAAAAGACAAAGGTCGTTTTTTTCCAGTGACAAATTAAAACATTAAAATGGTCTTAATTACACTTTCTTAATAGCACATTCGTAAAACCGAAAGTATGTCAGTTAGCCTAAAGCATGCAACGTGTGGGATGTTAGAATACAAACATCTCATACGACCAAATATCGTTATTATTTTTTGGTATTTGAATTTTTAATTCATTTAGGAGCTTTGCGACATCGTGTTCATTTAGCCCCGTGTACTTTGGTATGTCTGTATGTTTATAATTTATCTGATTACCAGTGTTATTATGGTTTCTGTAGTACCGTAGTGTCTGCACTTGTAATACAGGAGAGGTTTGGTAAGGAGACTGCCATGGCCTTAAGTTAGGAACCATCCCAGCATTTGGCTGGAGTAGAAGTGAGAAACCATTGAGAACTACATCTAGGATAGCTCAGGTTGGAATCGACCCCACATCTTCTCAGCTTTGCCTCACGAAACTGAATGTACCCTGGTCCAGCCCACAGACTTGTATTAAAATTCTAGGCAGAGTCGGACGCAAACCTGAGGGATGGCAACCAGGAATGATAGCCAACTTGAAGTGGTCACCTTTAAATGATCCGAGTGTTTGTGGGGAGTGATGCCTCCAATCAACGAACTCTGGGTTCTAACCCGTTTAATACATGTGAGATTTTACAGGTGAAATGTCACGTCTGGTGTTTTGTAAAAAGGAGTTCCCGTGCTTTGTGATCACGAGATTCAACCGCCATGAGTACACGACTGATGGCCGAGGCAAATTGGGTTCCTGAGCTGGGTCTGCTTTACTCTCTCCTGGATCTGTCTGTCCCACTTTCTCTGAGGTGCTTCTTTCATGGCTAAGAGAAGTTTGTTTTTCCGTATTTCCATTTTTTTAAACGGTCCTTTTATCGGATAAAAGAAAATTCCACTGCTGACTAACGAAAAGAGTGGACCCTTGATAATGGTGGACGCCGTTTCCGGTGAAATATCGGGAGATAATATCTTGCCTGGACCACAGACTAGAAGCCCGGATAGCTTGAACATACTGGAGTTATGAATGCTGGCCGCGAAAGCTTAACTATCCAATAATAGCATTATTATTATTATTATTATTATTATTATTAATATTATTATTATCATTATTATTATTATTATTATTATTATTATTATTATTATTATTTTATCATTTCAAATGATCTTGTCGACTTCGTCGTTATGCTTGAGTCTAAAGTTATGCGGGACGGAGACGGTTGCGTTACGGAGACGGAAGTGACGTCATGCAGCTGCGCGGGAAGCCTAAGTTAATGGGTAAAGGACAGCGAGTGCGTGACGTAATGCAGCCACGCGGGAAGCCGAAGTTAATGGATAATGGAGTCTGTTGAAAGAGACCTGGGGCGTCGAGCGAAGCGAAAAGAACACAGGGTGACTCCTAAAGAGGTGTGCAAGATGCCAGATAAGAATATAGGGTGACTCCTAAAGAGATATACAAGACGCCAGACAAGAATACAAGGTGACCCTTAAAGAGGTGTACAAGATGGCAGAGAAGAATACAGGGTGACTCCTAAAGAGGTGCACAAGATGTCAGACAAGAATACAGGGTTACTCCTAAAGAGGTATACAAGATGCCATATAAGAATACAGGGTGCCTCTTAAAGAGGTGTGCAGGATGTCAGAGCAAAATACTGTACAAAATGCCAGATAAGAATACAGGGTGACTCCTAAAGAGATATAGAAGATGCCAGATAAGAATATAAGGTGACTCTTAAAGAGGTGTACAAGATGGCAGAGAAGAATACAGGGTGACTCCTAAAGAGGTGCACAAGATGTCAGACAAGAATACAGGGTGACTCCTAAAGAGGTGTACTAGATGTCACACAAGAATACAGGGTGACTTCTAATGAGATATACAAGATGCCATATAAGAATACAGGGTGCCTCCTAAAGAGGTGAGCAGGATGTCAGAGCAAAATACAGTACAAGATGCCAGCTAACATTACAGGGTGACTCCTAAGGAGATATACAAGATGCCATATAAGAATACGAGGTGACTCTTTAAGAGGTGTACAAAATGGCAGAGAAGAATACAGGGTGACTCCTAAAGAGGTACACAAGATGTCAGACAAGAATACAGGGTGCCTCCTAAAGAGGTGTGCAGGATGTCAGAGCAAAATACAGTACAAAATGCCAGATAAGAATACAGGGTGACTCCTATAGAGAAATACAAGATGCCAGATAAGAATACAAGGTGACTCTGAAAGAGGTGTACAAGATATCAGATTCAAATAATGGGTGACCCTTAAAGAGTTGTATCCTGAGCCTTTCTAATATGTGTAGCAATTGTAGCATGCTGTTCCTTCTCCTTCCTCCAGTATTCCTTCATCATCTCACTATGTTCCTCTTCCTTTCCTCGGACCATCTCGAGCCAGTTTTATTTCCCTTCCTCTCTTGGAATACTTCCATTATTAGCACTTTTTGTCTAAAAATATCTCTCTGTGGTGTATCTTCCTCTCGGATATTTTTTATATCCAATTCCTTTTTCACTTGTTCCACAGGAATGTGAAGATTATTATTATACTTCATTCTTCGTAATGTCCATTCACAGAGCGCGTTTGACGTTGTTTATTGGCTCGAAGAATTTTGCCTTCTTCTTCCTCTTCTCCCAAAATCTTGTCATGAACTCACTGTGTTACTTCTTGCGTTCTTCTGTCCATCTTGTATCAGTCCTGCTGCTAGATCCATTATGTGCTTATTTAAAGTGGTTCTGAATATTTCTTGGTGTTTCATCATATTCTCTCCGATGTTCATCTCATTCAGGAACCTCTTGTTTCATCCAACGAATGTATCATCCAATTCTTTGTATTAATTATATTGAATAATGTTTTTGTTGCTCTATTGTTGTCCATCCTAAATATGTGCCCAAAATATTTTAACCGTCTCCTGCGTACAGGGCTTGTGAAACTCTCTGTGTGACTATAGAGATCTGCAGTTCGTCTCTTGATCTTCCACTTTCTTGAGTAGCGCCGAATATTTTTCTAAGAATTTTGCGTTCTTGCTTTTCAATATCAACAATATTTGAATGTCCGCCTAAAGTTATGGTTTCTGATGCATCTAGAGCTTCTGGGAGAATAACGGTTTTGTAATGCTTCAAATTTGCATTACGTGACATCACTCTTTTATTGCAGTGATTCCACGTTAGTCTGAATGCCCTTTGAAGTCTTGAGGTTCTTTCAGTGAGGTAGAATTATTTCTCCAAAGATATTTAAACGAGGATTCCATCATCGCACTATGTTTCGGAAAATGCTAGGGCGTTCCCCGCAAGCGACGCGCGATGGTCTCGCCCGTCCAACGTGAGAAGAGAGCAAGGGCTACCAATTCAAGGACGAAATTGGTTAAAGAAGCGAGTCCAAAATAAACCATTGCGAATTGCTTCCTGGAACATTGGGACATTGACAGGTCACAGTCGCGAATTGGCAGCAATCCTAAAATCTCGTTGCGTAGATCTAGCTTGTCTACAGGAGACACGGTGGAAAGGGCAGAAATCTAGATACATTGGAGAAGGGTATAAGTTGATCTATCATGGTACGACAAATAGCCAGGGAGTCACTATTGTAGTGAAAGAAAAACTTCGCAACCAAGTATCAGCTGTACATCGCTACTCCGATCGTCTCATGTCAGCAGTTATCGACACCCCAACTCGCCGTATACATATCTCTTCAGCGTATGCCCCACAGACAGGCTGTGATGAGACAGCTAAAGACACATTCTGGAACGAACTTCAAGATGCCGTTACAACGTGCAATGGAGAAGACCTATTTCTACTTTGTGGAGATCTTAATGGACATGTTGGCAGTACCAGCGAGGGGTATGAATGCCATGGAAATTTTGGCTATGATCTCAGAAATGAAGACGGGAACAGGATCGTTGAATTTGCTGAAGCAAATGATCTAATTATCACTAACACCTTCTTTAAGAAACGCAAATCACACCTGATCACCTACACTAGCGGGGGGCACAATACTCAGATTGACTATGTATTACTTCGCAGCAAAAACTGATAATTACCGATCTAAGAATGAGAGGTTACATAAGAAAACCCTATGTGAAAGGTCATGCCAAAATCAAATGGTGGAAGCTACAAGACCATAAAGTGGCATTCAGTGAGAAGATTGTGTTCCCTCCAGTTGATTCTGTTAATACGGATTATACATGGGCATCATTCAACAACTGCGTAACTAGTATAGCTCAAACTGAGCTTGGTGTAACATAGCCAGGTACACGCAGAATTGATAAACAGACGTGGTTGTGGACAGACAAGGTACAGGAAATGGTGCATGAAAAAAGCAGCTTTTAAACAGTTGCGAACATCACCGACTGAGGAGAATCTTCTGAAATAAAAAGCCACCAAGAAGGAGGCAAAAAGAGTAGTTCCTGAGGCTAAAGTAGATCACTACAAACATTTATATGATCAACTGACAACTAAAGACGGAGATAAAATTATCTACCAACTAGCCCGAGCACGGTGTAGAGCATGTCAGGATATAGAATACTATATGTGTGTGAGGGATAAGAATGGTCGACGACTTCACGATAGCAAGATGATTCTGCACCGTTGGCGAGAGTATTTTAGTGAAGTATTCAACACTGAATTCCCTCACCCACAAATACCAGTCAACAATGTTACGGCTGGACCAGTCCCTTGTATCACTGAAGATGAAGTCAAAGTTGCCATTCGTAGCATGAAAAATGGAAAGGCCCCAGGGCTAGATGACCTTCCTGCAGACATCTAGAAAATTGAGGAACTTACTGACAACGCGACCACCTGGCTGACAGAGTTCTTCAATTCAATTCTCTGTGGTCAAATACCTACAGGTTGGTCAATTAGTATCACAGTACCTATCTTTAAGGGTGAGGGTGACCCAGCTGAATGTACCAATTACCGTCCAATCAGACTTCTCTCCCACACTATGAAAATATTCGAACGTATCCTAGACAATAGGCTGAGAAACATCGTGCATCTCTCATCAAATCAATGTGGGTTTGTCAAGGGATGTGGCACGATAGATGCAATCTTTGCTGTGCGCCAGCTGATGGAGAAATTCCGCGAGAAGAAGAGGCCACTACATCTTGCTTTCCATGACCTCGAGAAGGCATTTGATCGAGTACCACACCAGATGATTTGGTACGCTCTCCGAGATCATCAAGTTCCATAAATGTATATAAACTGGGTAAAAATGCTGTACAACAACACCAAAAACCACGTACGATGCCCTGCAGGACTGACTAACAGCTTCCCTGTGACAGTTGGGGTTCATCAAGGCTCAGCTCTGTCTCCCCTGCTCTTTGTTATCGTCATGAAATCCATAACGCGAGACCTGCAGAAGTGTGTCCCATGGACATTGCTATACGCTGATGATGTGATGCGTGCGGCAGACTCCAGGAAGGATCATGAAACCCAAGTGCAGACATGGCATGATCGTCTGCAAGGATTTGGTCTTCGTTTGAACATCCACAAGACTGAATACCTCGAAACGATTCCATACCCTGGAACTATAGGTATTAATGGAACTCCTCTTACCAAGGTAAATACATTCCGATACCTAGGCTCACGATTGAATGGCGACAGATCTGTGAATGAATATGTGCGAGCACGAATCAATGCGACTTGGATGCGGTTCAGAGATGTCACCGGTGCTCTTTGTGATTAAGAAGATGTCTATCCGCCTAAAATCAAAGATATACCGCACAATGGTGAGACCAGTTGCATTATATGGTACCGAGATTGGCCAGCACCCAGAAGTGCTGAGCACTCACTTCATGTCATGGAAATGCGGATGCTGCGAAGATCATTAGACATTTCTCTGCTCGACCATATCCCCAACACAACGATTCGGCATACAGCTGGCGCGGCTCCAATCAATGAGAAAATGCAGGAATGGAGACTCCGTTGGTATGGGCACGTTGTCCGTGCACCACAAAGTTCAGTCATCGGCTCGGCCTACCATCTAACGGTCGACGGCCAGAGACAGCGTGGGAGACCAAAATTGCGGTGGCTGGACACTATTAACGCCGATTTACGATCAAGAAACTTGAAATCGCGCAAAGCATTAGATCGCAAGAAATAGCGTGCATTGATCCAAAAAGCGGACCCCGTTCCTACGGGATGACGCTAAGAAGAAGAAGAGGAAGAAGAAGAAGATTTAAACTAGGATACCTGTGAGATCGTCACATATGCTGTTTCAAATTTATCTTCCTTACACTTTTTCCAAACGTTCCCCATATACTTGGTATTCTCAAATGATAAATGATACTTTATTATTATTATAATAATAATAATTATTATTATTATTACAGTATTATTATTAAGGCAAGGAAGTTTGGAAACGAGACCATCGTGGCAGGTGGACCGCTAGGCTCATCAAGCAACTGAAGCCATGATTGTCGAGGGAACATGATGAGGTTAATTATTACATTACCATGTTCCTCTCTGGGCATGGTCATTATGAACCATACCTCCATCGAATGGGAATATCACCGAGTTCAAGGTATCGACATTGTGGTGATCAATGGGATAACGTTCAGCACACGTTCTTTGTATGTTTGAGGTGGATCGTCGAGGAGTTCTAGAGACACAAGTTGTTATCATTACAACAGAGAATGTGGTGGATAGCATGCTCGGCAGCAGAGAGAGTTGGGCTCAAATTACTGTCCACATCTCTGAACTTCTAGAAACCTAAAAGATTGGTTGCTGAGGACAGTGATGATGATGATGATGAGTGATTCCATTATCATCGAAGCAAATGAAATTGACTGAAACCTCTGGTCGTAACAGTGGCTCCACCCTGATGTAAGACTGAACAGGCAGCTCCGGCGTGGCCTTCCAGCCAAGCATAGGGTTTGTGGGGTTTTAGTATGTAAGAATCCTGCACAGGTGTAAGTCCGGAATCTTGGAGTCTCTCATTTGAAGATTTTCCCACGGATTCCCTCTAAAAGCTAATAATAAAAATTAAAAAACAGAACACTGTATTCTGACAATCATACACTTTTCATTCATTAATCGCAGAATACTATCACCAGTATTTTTTCTCTATTTTGCATACTATTCTAATGATACGAGGACGAATCCAAAAGTATGTTGCACTAACTCGCCTCGAGAGCACGCTGTGTGTCATTTATTATTTAATCGTATGGTAATTTATACAATATACAATTTTACATAACAAGCTATATTCAAACTTTAAAGTCCATCCCTCTCAACCATTCGGTTAAGTCGGGTGTTGGAGCGAACAAATCGTCAGGAATGCCTGGGTGCGAATAAAGAGGACAGCTTTGGACCAGATGTTCGATCGTCTGTTCTTCCAGATTACACTCACACATTGGTGAGCTGATCCAGCCCCACTTTTGCCTGAAATAATTGCTGCAACCATGTCCAGTCCTCAGCCTGTTGATGCGGCACCAGAAGTTCCTCGGTAAGTCAAAGCCGTTTGGTTTCTTCGTGGGATCAAGATGGTGGGCATTTATTCCCAATGTTTTAGTTGACCACTCATGCTTCCAGCTTTCATTTAGGTCAAATCCATCAGCAATGAGTTGCCCCGCAGTGACACTTACTGGTATTCTAGATTTCAGTCGTTGCTGTGATGTATGGCAGAATTCTTGGTGCAATGGCAAAGAGGGTGATGCAAAGATTTTCTTAGCTTCCGTTAGTAGAGCTTGCTTCCTCCTTAAGTGTGGTGGAGGGATGTGACTCTGCATGGGTAACCAGTGACATGGAGTTGATTTGATGGAACCAGTAATGCAACGCATTGTATCATTCAATTTTGTGTCTACCTTCTTCACATGTACGCTTTCCAACCAGACGGTTGCACAGTACTCAGCGGCCGAGTAGACAAGACTGATGGCAGATAAGCGTAAACAGTCAGCAGAGGCTCCCCAGGATGTACCACTGAGCTTATGCAATATGTTGTTTCTTGCGGCGACTTCGTGGGAAAGCTTAGTGACGTGCTCTTTGTAGCTCAGGGATCTATCTAAAGTCACTCCAAGATATTTTGGAAAAGGATTGTACCTCAGATTTCGTTCGTTGAACAAAACTCTTGAATCGTAGTTTGCAGCACGATTCGATAGATGGAAAAAAGAGACTTCAGTTTTTGAAGTGCTGGGGATCAATCTCCAGGTCTTAAAGAAAGTTGACATCTTCTTGAGATCCTCTGTAAGAATTTGTTCACCATCTTCAAAGTTATTACTCTGTGCTACAAGAGTGATGTCATCAGCTGTGTGTCATGACCGTGGCTAATGCGTAGCAAGCTATAGTAACTGCTGACACGTCCGATAGGAAGGGTAGTGTGGTATCCCTGTATGCAGAGCGGGCTAGGCTCAATGGCGCGTCAACTGGATGTTTACTCCAAATTGGAGGTGAGTGCAACGATCAAATTTGTAAGGGCTAAACGGCTCAATTGCCCGTACATTTAGTGCATGATAACGCCACACCTCACACGGCCCACCAAACTTCAGAACCACTGCAGCGATTCAAGTGGGAGGTTTTGCATTATCCTCCATACATTCCGGACTTAGCGCCATGCGATTATCATGTGTTCGGTAAGATGGAAAAGGATCTCGGTGGATGACGATTCTGAAACGACGAGGAGGTAAAAGCAGCGGCATCCAGGTGGTAACATCGCGCTGAAGGTGATTTCTACGCATCCGTAATCGAAAAGTTGGTTGGCCGTTCCATCTCTTGGGGACTATGTGGAAAAGTGATCTTACATTGTACGCCCCTGGTTCGAAGGTGGACGAAATGGTGGGTCGTGCTTACGTCATTTGTGGTACAAATTAATGAATGAAAAGTGTATGGTTGTCCCAGAATACAGGATTCTGATTTTTTTTTAGGTATTAGAGGGAAACATCAAGTGTGTTTACTGCGGAGTTCGTCGCCATCTATGATGCTCTGCAGTTCGCACTACAGGATGCACATGTCCCCAGCATCATCCTCTTCTTGTCACATCCTCCTTCAGTTGTTCCATCACCTTTTCTTAGTCTTCCAACTGGTCTCTTGCCTGGCAGACCTCTTTCAATATACAGTATATGCACTTGGTAGTCTTGCTATTCATTTGTTTTAACGTGCGCAAACCATATTAGTCTGTATGACGTAAGTCTTTCCTCTATAGGTTCACTTAATCCTATAAAAGTTCCAACTTTCACCACTAGGTCTCAGTGAAAGTTGGAACTACTTGAAACTGAACGGAACTTGTAGCTCACCCCATGGGTGTCCCCATTGAAGCAGCTACAGCATCTGTCCTAGGACACTCCCGGCACTAAAAGCCATACGCCAAATAAATGGTGAATGTTGTCATAGCCGTATTGCCTATGTGTATGTGGTTCAATAAAGGGCGTTAACTGGGAAGTGTATGTTACTTTTTGATTCGCCATCGAATAAAGATATAGCGCAAACTTTGGGACATCCTGTAGGCCTATCACTTCAAATGGCAGTACTAGGCCTATTTGAAAATAAACAGTAACTGGTTCAGTCCTCGAGGATGTAAGTAATTTTCCAGTTCTCTAACCGTGATCCAGCGCCAACAGCTGATTACCAGACATGAATCAAGTAATTATGGAACAATTTTTCAGTCCTGTCAAATTTATCAAGTGTAGAATCTTCACTCAGTGCAGATAATCGTCAATAAATCAAACCGATAACGCTAATATATGTTCCATCCACCGAATGTTTTGTGATTCTGTCAGATTAATGAATTCGCCATCAATCTCGATTCCTCCATGTTGTTTCATATTGTTATTTCATTTGAGGGGCTTGGACATCGTGGTCATTTAGCCCGTGTACTTGGGTGTATGTGTGTACTTTTGTCTGATAATCTGTGTTATTATGATGCCTGTATTAGTGTGTGTATTTGTAATTACGCGAGGATGTGGTGTCCAGACTGATTGCAGTGATTATAAGCGTGTGGTGGCTTCAGTGGCATAGTGGGTAGCATGCTAAGGGCAGATGACCTCGTAGTTCCGCCCCTTAAAACAACAATAACTAACTAACTTGCATGCTGAACTGCTATGCTCAAGATCGCGGGTTCAAACCCGGCCGAAGAGCATTAAAATCCTTCAGTATGCCTTCCTTCGGAGGAGAAGTAACGCCGATGGACCCATGTCGTAGATTTGTGGCATGTAAAAGAACCTACCACTACAATTGGTAGTGTGTAGCCAAAATGTGTAGGTTATTTGGTTAGAAACGCTCTATCAAGTTCCAACGTTCGCCACTGGATGTCAGTGGCAGTGAGCGTCTGGTAGCCAAGTTAAAACTACTTGAAATTGATCTTGTTGGGGAGCCTACGGGCGTTCAATTGAAATGCCCTGCTATGGCCATTGGCAGCAATTCAAATATAATAATCAGGCTGCGGGGTCTTAGTACATAAACAGTGCTCTCAGATTAGTATCGCACGGAGTTGAGATGACGCACTGCCAGCCCGTCCACAACAGATGACGAACCATGTGATCAGTTCATTTATCCACTGTACGTCACGTGTTCATCGGTACACCGGAAGGTCACAGGAGGAGCTTCCCCGGGTCCTACAGTACGGTGCGTTCTAACTTCATTGCGCACTTACTAATACCCCACATCATGATAATAATAAACATGTTTCGCTAGTCTGACTGATTTGTCTCTCAGTGTAGTTGGGATGTTGCTAATTTTCCTACTTTCGTGACGTGAAGGGATTTCGGATCCAGAGCTGCTTCTCTTGAACGTTTTTCTGTGAAAGTATTTGCTAAGTATTTTTAAATAGCTTAGTTAGTTAATTAGTTATTGTTGTTTTAAGTAGTGGAACTACGAGGTCATCTTCCCCTTTGAATAGCTTCTTGTACTGTATGCAGCTGACTCAATTCCAGAGTATTCGCCTCCCAGAGGTTTGGACATCGTGGTAATTGAGACCTGTGGACTTGGGGGTGTGTATATGATGTCTGTTAACCTGGCTCACTGCGGTGACTGTAGTATTAATGTGTGCATTTATAATTCAGGTGAGGATTGGGTAGAAAGCGACCGTGGCATTAAGTTTCCCTCAATAGTAATGGGAATACTAGCTCTGTTCCGCGTATAAATTAAAAAATGTTTTAAGAAGAAATTTTGATAATATTATCATGGAGCACTTCTGGGGTTTTGATGTCAAAAATAAATTTGAACTACCAGGGAGCATTTATGGCAACAAACATTATAGGCGATTACTTTGGGAAAAAAGAGAAGAATCATTCCATTATGGGGTTTGAAGCCATTTTTGAGTGTTGCCTTAGTAAACAAAAGTTTGGTGCTTTTCAGTCGGTCAACAAGAATGTACCCAAAATAGTTGGGTTATACCCTAATCCTGAAACAAAACGTCAGACCAAAGAGATTACTCAACATCTACTGCGCACACTATTACAGTACATTGAACTGAACATCCACAAGCCTGGAAATGATTACTACTGCCAAGTTTGTACAGCTTCAAGGCAGCTTCTAAAAGTTCTGAGATAATGTATCATTAGAAATAATTCATAATATTTTGAAAGCAATGATGTACCGTGAGTGTTCGCTAAATGGTGGATAATTCAAACATTAGCATGCATTGAATCCTTTGTTGTATAATTATATGAGCTGATTCTGAGTAAACCAAATGCATCTATGAGTTTTAGCCTATTTTCAATTTTAAAAAAATAGGCTTATGAGATCACCTTTTGTCCGTGTGTGTGTGTGCGTGTGTGTGTGAGGAGTGTGTGTGTGTCCCTAATAAATTCTAAATGGCAGGAGCGATTTCAATGAAACTCGGTAAGTTCATAGCACTATTCCGGACGAACCCGACCGTGCCCTTCAAATTTCGTTACGTCTCACCAATCCAAGATGGCGGCTGTGCGAAATATTTCACCAGCATTCAATATCTCCGAAACTATTCCCGATAACACCCTGGAATTTTTATGGTGATAAAGGGAACTACTAGAAGTTCACCTATGTGACTTTTGAAAAACTGGTAACTACAAAACCAACATGGCGGCCCCGCGAATTTGCGACATTTAAATAGACGTTTCTCGCGATTTAACCAACCAAACGCAATAAAACTTGGTACAGTATATGTTTATACACATTGTAATGCACCGACATCTAACATGGTTCAATTGTTTACATAACCAAAAGATGGCGGATGTGCGAAATATTTCACCGGCATTCTATATCTCTGAAACTATTAGCGGTATCACCCTGAAATTCTGTACGCAGATAAAGGGCACTACTGGAAGTTCATCTATAAGACTTTCAAAAACCGGTTAACTACAAAACCAACATGGCGGCCAAGCGAATTTGAAAATATTAACTAGAACTTTCTCGCGATTTAATGTTCCAACCGCAATGAAATCTGGTACAGGAAATGTTTATACACATTGTAATACACTGGTATCTAATTTAGTTCAATTGTTTACTTAACCTCAAGATGGTGGCTTTGCGAATTTTAAAATTAAGTTTTTATTTCTTGTGTGGTAATCATGCGATCGATGTGAAAGTTTGAATAATGAACCTACGCAATAATTTTCCTTTAATGGTACATGGCTCTATGACCTATACATTTAACAATCCAACATGACGACCATCCAAAATATTTAGACGGCTCTGAATATCTACGAATCAATAATAGCAATCAAACTGATTTTTTGTGTTCATAGGGGCGATGAACTTAAGTTCACCTATAAGACTTTAAATAACCTGGTGATCACAAATCCAACATGGCGGCGACGCGAATTATAAATATTCACATGGACGTTTCTCGCAATTTAACCATCCGAGTGCAGTGAAACTTGGTACAGTAAATCCGTATACAAATGTTAATCCACTGGCATCTAATTTATTTCAATTGTTTCCATAACCACAAGATGGCAGCTGTGCGAAATTTTAAAATCTCCTTGTTACTTCTTGTGTTCTAATCATGCGATTGAAGTTTGAATGCTACAAGTACACAATAATCTTCATGTAACAGTACATAACTCTAGGACCTACATATATAAAATCCAACATGGCGACCATCCGAAATATTTAGTCGGTTCTCAATATCTACGAATCTATTACAGCAATCCAACTGAAATTTTGTATGTAGATAGATAGGATATATGAAAATAGGCTGTATAGTTTTTCACGGAACTACTTGTTTCTAAATGGTCTTGTCCCCAAACTTCATTCTAGAGTGTGATGAAAGAAAGCGCATTTCGATCAATAAGACAATTTGTCATTCATTGAAGGTTTCCGAGTTGAAAGTCATGTTAATTCTTTCTTTATAACACTTGTAATTGACAATGAATGATGACTCTAGATGTTGAGAAAATCTGTTTGTTTAAGGAAACCTTGAAGGTCATATCTAATCCAATGCTAAAATTTAATATATTAAGGTACCGTACGCTTTTTTGACGAACTAACCACTAGAATGCCTTAAAATAAATCATGGATGTGAGATATTATATGTTGAACGATACCATGCAGTCTTAATACATTAGCACTGATGAGATCTCAGAAAAAAAACATGGGAAACATTTCAGTGAAATATAAGCCAAATTTTCAGTTTTGTCACTCATGTATTTTCACTTCTACCCAGCCGATTGTCATAAATCTGCACTACTTTCACTATTTGTGTATGGAGAGTGAGCTTTGTAAGATGCATACTTTGAGCTCAGCAACTCCAACTAAAACCTCGGAAAAATGCCAACCACAAGCTCGCTGTCCTCTCTGTCACACTGGCTGGCGGATTTAGCGCTTGCATTTCAAGTTCCTGAGCTCTAGCTCTCTTATTTTACAACAAACATGTACCTAAAACTAAAGAAAATTACTTATATAGTAACTTCAATTTTAAAGTTACACAAATGTATAATTCTCTGTTACCTTCACAATTAAAACAAAAGTCCTCTCGGCACGCCGGAAGGCGGAGGTAGATTTCACCGGACAAACTTGGGGATAGGCGAAAATAGGCAGAATATGCAGGTTTTCGTAGAAGGATGAGACCTCACTTATTGCGAGAAAGTATTTTATAATTGGAGCTTAATTAACTTTGTTTTTCGTCATTTTATGCATATTTTAAAAATTGTATTGTCTTATGGGGACGGTAACCTTCTTGTCACTTGGGGTCCATTTTTAGCCTACTTTTCACATTTTGCAAAAATTAGGAAAAAGTAGACTTATGAGATCGATCCGGGAAAATGTGTGTGTGTCTGTCTGTCTGTCTGTCTGTCTGTCTGTCTGTCTGTCCTTCTGTCTGTCGGTCTGTCTGGCTGTGTGTGTGTCCCCCCCTATCAACTCCTAAACGGTTGCAGCAATCAAAACCAAATTTAGTATGTGTAAAGATGTGCACCGGAATATCTCACGTCCATATTTGAAAATGATGTCAGTGCTACCAACTGCTGAAAAAACCCACTAGAAATTTGAGCTCCATGTTGGATATCTTGCAAGGTATGCATGGGAGCTATTCCAAAATTGGCCCACATGTAGATAATACTATTTCAGTTTAATTTCCAGGAGGCCAACCATGACAGTGTTGCCAAAATAATTTTAAGCCTTCTGATAGGTCCAATGTTTAAATGCATATAACTTCTACACTATCAATTGGATTTCAACCAATTGTTGTGTGTGATATCTGTACATAAACAGATATGACGGAGCGTATTCTTAAGAGCCACCAGGGCTGCCAACTGTTAATAATTGCTCCCTTAATTTTTTTATCCAAATACCAATATATCAGAAAGTATGCAAGCCAACAGCTTTAAACTATGCACACGTATATTCTGACATTCTAGATTAATTTCGAGTAACTTATATACGTCAGTTCTACCAAAATGATTATAAGCCTGCTGATACGACCAATTTTTAAATACATGTAACTTCTATACTATCAGTTGGATTTCAACCAAATTTCATATGTGCTATGTGTACCATAACAGATATGACTATAAGTATTGTTAAGAGCAATCAGGGCTGCCAACTGTTAATAAATACTGTCTATATTTATTTAAAACTAATATCAATATACCAGAAAGTATGCAAGCCAACAGCTCTATACTTTGCACACGTATAGCACCTGACATTCTAGATTAATTTGGAGTAATTAATACAAGGCAGTGCTGCCAACATGATTCTATGCCTGCTGATATGTCCAATTTTAAAATACATGTAGGCTACCTTCTATACTAACAAATGGATTTCATCCAAAATTGGCACAACAAGATATCATAATATTTCAGATTATTTCTGACCAGTACACGCATGGTATTGTTGGCAACATGCTTTTACGCGTGCTGATAGATCCAGTGTCTAACTGCATGTAACGTCCATTGGACTTCAACCAAATTTTGTATTCTGTACCTTAAGAGATTGAACTAAGAATACATTCAGTCGCCAGGGCTGCACACTGTAGTGCTCTATTAGGCTACATTATACCAGGTATATTTTGAACTAATTAGATATTTTGATATTACCAACTTAATTTCGTCATATACTGTAGAATAATCATTGGCATGAAAAGTAGGCTGTATAGTTCTTCACGGAACTTCTTGTTATACTTGTGGTCACACTGTCCTTATGCACGGTTTCGTCACTGATGTGTAACTATGTAACGGTCTGTTACTTCTTCACGCAAAATTATATCTCCCGCAGAGATTTTGGTTGGTTCCTCAGTTTAGGGGCTGCGACAACGCGGTCATGTAACTCCGTGTACTTTGGGTGAATGAAGAATCTGTCTGAAAAACGGTGTGAATTGTGATGGCTGAATTAGTCTGTAATTCAGGTGAGTACTGCAGACGGTCAATTTCAAGCAGTAGTTCCTAATGTAGCTACCAGATACTACAGTCAACGACACCTAGCTGTGAACTTGGCTACTAGATGCCACCACAACCAGCAACTCGCAACCACGTTGGAACTTCCCCTCCAAAGGAAAGCATACTGAGGGATTTTAGTGCTCTTAGAAAATCCGATAACTTCGGCCGACTTTGAACCCGCGACCTTGGGCATAGAAGTTCAGCATGCTACCAGTTACGTCACCGAAGCCGCTTCACACTTAGTCAGATGGAAATCTTAATCTGATCTCGTACAAGTGCGTTGTCATGGCAACGTCTGATGGCTCATCCCTCATCAATTTAGTAGTGTTGCCATGGCAACCTCTGATAGCTCTTGGCATTTTCTTATAATTCTGAAATCATTTTTCTCATCCCTTGGCGTAATGGTGGGTCATATCAAAAATTCTTTCAGACAAAAGTTTTAGGTAATTATTAGGGGAATATTGTCCATTTTGTACGGTTTGGATATTGTGCCTATTAAGAAAGATATGATTAATGTTTCCCGAAAAACCCACATTTTCCCACCCCTTTGGTCAATGGTTGGTGCTATAGAAAAACTCTTCAATTATACATTTTTGGGCTTTATCCGACACATAGTATGAACTTTGAGCGGATTCGATATTTCACATATTAAGAGAGTTATAGCAATATTTCAATTTTTCGAAAAAAAGCCCCCCATTTACACCCCCTTCGACCGATTTAGCCCAGTAACGAATTCGACCGAGATTTTATAGGTATACATATTCGATAAAAAATTCAAAGTGATTGGTGCAAAATTACGGCAGTTATCGTGTCCACAAGAAACTGATATACATTTCATTAGAAAGCTAACTATTGCAATGGGTAGCATTTTTCGACTTCCGGAAAATTTCGACATATCTTCGCGTTTCACATCCCCCAGACCCCAAAACCACCGTCAGTTCAAAAGTTTTTTTATAATTTATGTATATATATGTATATCAGTTTCTTGTGGACACGATAACTGCCGTAATTTTTCTCCAATCACTTTGAATTTTTACCGAATATGTATACCTATAAAATCTCTGTCGAATTCGTTACTGGGCTAAATCGGTCGAAGGGGGTGAAAAAGGGGGGCTTTTTTCAAAAAAGTGAAATATTGCTATAACTCTCTTAATATGTGAAACATCGAATCCATTCAACGTTCTTACTAAGTGTCGGATAAAGCCCAAAAATTTATGTTTGAAGAGTTTTTTATAGCACCAACCATTGACCAAAGGGGTGGGAAAAAGTGGGTTTATCGGGAAACATTAATCATATCTCTCTTAATAGGCACAATATCCAAACCGTACAAAATGGACAATATTCCCCAAATAATTAGCTAAAACGTTTGTCTGAAAGAATTTTTGATATGACCCACCATTATGCCAAGGGATGAGAAAAATGATTTCGGAATTATAAGAAAATGCCAAGAGCTATCAGAGGTTGCCATGGCAACACTACTAAATTGATGAGGGATGAGCCATCAGACGTTGCCATGACAACGCACTTGCACGAGATCAGATTCAGATTTCCATCTGACTAAGTGTGAAGCGGCTTCGGTGACGTAACTGGTACCATGCTGAATTTCTATGCCCAAGGTCGCGAGTTCAAAGCCGACCGAAGTCGTCAGATTTTCTAAGAGCGCTAAAAATCCCTCAGTATGCTTTCCTTTGGAGGGGAAGTTCCAACCTTCGTTGCGAGTTACTGGTTGCGGTGGCATCTAGTAGCCAACTTCACAGCTAGGTGTCGTTGACGGTAGTACCTGGTAGCAACATTAGGAACTACTGCTTGAAATTGACCGTCTGCAGTCCTTACCTGAATTACAGACTAATACAGCCATCCCAAAGTACACGGGGTTACATGACCGCGTTGTCGCAGCCCCTAAACTGAGAAACCAACCAAAATCTCTGCGGGAGATATAATTTTGCGTGAAGAAGTAACAGACCGTTACATAGTTGCACATCAGTGTCGAAACCTTGCATAAGGACAGTGTGACCACAAGTATAAAAATGGACCCCAAATGACAAGAAGGTTACCGTTCCCATAAGAAAATAAAATGTTTAAAATAAGCATAAAATGACGAAAAGCAAAGTTAATTAAGCTCCAATTATAAAATACCTTCTCGCAATAAATGAGATCTGATCCTTCTACGAAAACCTGCATATTCTGCCTATTTTCGCCTATCCCCAAGTTTGTTCTGTGAAATCTACCTCCGCCTTCCGGCGTGCCGAGAGGACTTTTTTAAAATTCTAGTTAGGACCGCAGACGATAATAATTTCAAGTAGTTCCTACTTTCGCTACCAAATGCTACGGCCCACGGCACCTAGCTGTGAACTTAGCTACTACTATATGCCATCGCATCCATTGCCTGGTGACGGACATTGGAACTTAAGAGCATTAATCAAACCTAACCTGAAAATTTTGCCTCATAGAATTGTAGTTAGTCAAAGGTTCTTTTACATGTCATATATCTATGACATTGGCCCACCGGCTTTACTTCCCCTCCGAAGGAAGGCATACCGAGGGATTTTTAATGCTCTTAAAAATCCGACAACTTCGGCCAGGTTAGTAGGAGGGGAATGATCCCTTTGAATATTGCATCATCACGAGCAGATATTGCGTAATCGCGATGACGTCATGGGTCCTTAGAGCGAGCACGTGGTCCAGGAGCGAGCATGTGCACTGCACGTGTTAGCGTGGGAATGGGTTGACCTTTTGGCTTGTTTATGCGATGGTGATAAAAAGTTAATGGGTGTTGGCGCGAGGACATATTGCATCATCATGATGTCATCTGATAACCATGCGGATATGAGCACGTGCAGCGTGCACGTGCACATGTTAGCGTGGGAAGAGGTTGACCTTTAACCGCTTGAAGCAGATAACCTTTGGGTAACCGCTTGAAGCAGATAACCTTTGACTTATTTATGCGATGGTGATAAAAATTAATGGATGTTGACGTCATTTGATACCCATGCAAGTTTGCAGCTGTGCGAGCGATCACGTGATATGTCTGCAGTGTTCGCGTGAGACGTGGTTGACCTTTAACGTCATCGGGTAAGAATGTAATCTTTGACTTCTTTAAGTAATAGTGATAAAAATATAATGAGATGATTGCGTCAGAAGCTTGTTTTGTAGCATTTGGTTTCTTGAGTGTAGGTGGGGGTGAAGGATATATAAATGCATGTGTGCGTGGATGAGTTTTAACTTCTACGTTTGCGCGAAGAGAGTGTGTGTGTGTGATAGAAATAAAGAAAGTCTACGACGAGGAACAAATTGTGTGTGTGTGATGGATGTTCTAACGAAGTTCAATAACTTAGCCACTTGCGTTGAGTATTCTAATAAGAAACTATCAGAACTAATAATTGATTTACCGTATGTGGTCCAAATTATTCGGGCTCTGGAGACGAGATTTGGAAGAAAAATAGTGGTGGACATTATCATTGAAGGTGAAATAACAAGTGTATTTCTACCAGCAGTATTTGCAAAACTAAGCGCATCAGAGATCGATGAACTAAACTCACTTAGAGGCAAACTGATGTTGGTGGATTTGGGGTTGAAGAACCGCTCACATCAAGTTGTTTTAAAACTCTAAATTTTTGGTGAGTATATATATGCAGATTATATATGTATTGATTGATATAACGAATGATATATATATTTAGTTGCTTATTATTTCTTAATTTGTTTAATTTTTTCAGATTATCTAAAAACTAATAAAAAGGAACAGGAAAATGAAGTGGAAAACTGTTAATTTTCTGAGTGGAACTGAACATCGATCGCACCCGGTAATAGAGTATCATCGTGTATGCTTTCATCAGTCTGAAGAAGAAGAAGAAGAAGAAGAAGAAGATGATAATGAGGTGAGTCATAATGAGAAAGAAGCTTGTTTTAACAAATGGACATCTTCGAGTGGAATTTCAACATTTTCAGTCTACGTTACTAATGTTAGCAAATCAGATGATAGTCAGCGAGAGGTGACAGAAACAGTTCTAAGATATTTGATACAAGAATTATGTGAAGATGAACATTTTATTTGTTTCTCCGGATACAATACATTTGATGAGGTTTACAAAATTGAATTTTCCATCACTTGTTTTGAAGTAACAAAATTGAATGAGTATAGAAACAAATTGCTTGGTAAACTTCAGGATGAATTTCCCTTTGTAGCCATTCATTGTTCGCTGGAGATTACAGGCAGCAATTTATCTCAATGACTTGAATACCCTTTAAAAGATTATAGGTTTATGGTGAGCCGATGTTACAGCAACTGCTGGTGGTGTATTAACAACAGTGCGAATTGGACAATTGCTTAGACAACAATGGCAACACCTCCTAGCAAACGTAGAAAGGTTGATATTGTAATACATAATACTAACAGTGAAAATATAAGAAACCAATTGGACAATGCATTTGAAAGTGTTTCTAATTTTAGAAGTGAACTAAACGGTGCTATTTCAGTATCATACCAAATCGGGGAAAACACTCAAACCGACTTGATTGAGAACAGTGATGAGTTGATTGAATGTTGGAGAGTTATTAGTGGGCACATATTGCAAGAAGCTGTGAATTTCGAAGAAATTACAATTCAAATAAAGGATGAATCTTTCCTGAGCTGTGAGTTAATTGAAACTGCATTCAATTCTAGAGTGTACACACTTGCAGTATCAAATGTTCAGAATGAGTTTTTGGATCCTCGCGAATTTTTAGCGAATGCTAATATTTGGTTTACATAGTATGTTAAGAAAGCGTTAACTGTACAAGCTTTAAAGGTGAATTCAGTTTTGTGTGCACAGTATGTGCTTCGCGACATATCAGAAACAAAATATTTTGCTATCAAAAATGAAGTAGTTTTCGAGTATACTGATTTAAATGAATTTTATAATAAGAATATCATTGAATGTACATTGACAAAAATGAGCGAATTTGAAGCAAATGGTTCCGGGTGGGCTTTAGAAAAAATTCATAGTTTGAGAATTAATATAAATAAATATGTTGGATTTCAAATAGGAATGTCCAATACTAGTCGATTGCCTGACGTAATAGTCAATAAACATGCGGTGCTAAATTTGTATGATACAAAGGAAGCTTGTTTGGCGTGGAGTGTGGTTGCTGGTTTGTATCCAAAAACTCGAAACGTGAATCATCTTTCTTCCTATCCTAATTACAGAGATGTTTTAAATTTAGATGGTATTCCAATTCCGATGGAAATGAAATATTTAAACAAGTTTGAAAACCAAAACAATATTTCTGTAAATGTGTATGGAGCACAATATGATGAAAACAAATGGGTATGTATGGGAACAAACGAAGTAAAAGGAAATAAAACTTTTACTATTGTACCTTTGTATGTATCAGATAAAGTATATGAAAGGAGTGTAGACTTATTGATGTTGCAGATTGGAAACAGTGAAAGTTATCACTTTTGTTTAATTAGAAATCTTGCTCGCCTTGTGCGTTCAAGCCTCACTAGCATTCACAAAAGGATTTATATATGTAGACGTTGTTTGTCATATTATTTTCTTGAGGATGAGTTAAATGTTCACTTTGCAGACTGTAAACAGTTTCCTGTTGCAAAAAGCATAATGCCAACTGATGAACAAAGATTTGTTAATTTTACAGAATTCCGAGTTAAAGATACAGTTCCATTTATAATATATGCAGACACTGAATGCGTCTTGTCTCAAATTTCCTCCTGTTTTCCAAAGTGACATTCATAACTCTACTTTAACACAAAAACATATTCCTTACAGCATTTCTTTATACCTTCATTGTAATTTTGATAGTGAATTGTGCAGTTTCAAACTCTTTAGGGGAAATAATTGCATTGAATTGCTTGTAAAGGAACTTTATAGTATTGTGGATAAACTTCAAACATATTACTTATCGGCTAAGCCAATGTTAAAGATGACCGAAAATGAAGAAAGATTATTTTTGTCAAGTAAAATGTGTCACATTTGCGAGAAACCGATTGCAGATAATGAACTCAAAGTACGCGATCATTGTCACTTAACTGGAAAATATAGAGGAAGCGCACACAATAGTTGTAATTTAAATTACAAAGTAACAAAGGTTTTGCCTATAGCATTTCATAATCTAACGGGCTATGATGGACATTTTATAATTAAAGAAATTTGTGAGAAACGTGATGGAGAGGTGTTACATAATCCTGGTAGTATAAGTTTGTTGGCGGTGAATATGGAACGTTATAAAGGGTTTACAAAGTATGTACGGGTTAAGAATGGATTCATTCAGTTAAGATTTATCGATACATATAATTTCTTGTCCTGTTCACTAGATCAATGTTCATCTTCGTTAAGTGAAGATTCAAAGCAAATAACTCGACGTTATTTTAATGCTGATGCACAGTTTCGACTTACTGCGAGAAAAGGCGTGTTTACCTATGAATACGTCACGAGTATGGATGTACTTAACGAAACTAAATTACCTGAAATATCCAAGTTTTATAGCAGTCTTAATGATCAAACAATATCGAATGAAGAGTATGAGTTTGCTCAATCGGTGTGGGAAACGTTTTCCTGTCAAACATTAGGAGAATACGCCGATTTGTATTTAAAAGTTGACACACTTCTTTTGGCGGATGTCTTTGAAAATTTTAGATCGAATGGCATGGAAACTTATGGCATTGATGCAGCTCATTTTTACACTGCTCCATCTATGTCTTGGTGCGCGATGAAAAAGATAGCCAACGTTCAACTTGAATTGCTTCAAGATATTGATATGTTACACTTTTTGAACGATCTATTCGAGGAGGAAATGTTCAGTGTATAACACGACATGCGATCGCTAATAATAAGTATATGAAAATTTATGATGAGAAAAAGCAAGAGTCCTACATAATGTACTTTGACGTTAATAATTTATATGGATATGCGATGATGGAATATCTTCCAACGGGTGGCTTTAAATGGGTTGCAAATGTTGAAGGCTTTGATGTTTTAACTATTGATGATACTTCAGAAATTGGATATATTTCGGAAGTAGATTTGACTTATCCTCAAGAGTGACATGACAAACATTCAGATTACCCTCTATGCCCCGAAAAGTTGACAAAGCTAATGGCTACCCTAGATAATAAAGAACGTTATGTTTTGCATTATAGAATGTTAAAGCAATGTATTCAACTAGGAATGAAATTAGATCGTATTCACAGAATAATTGAATTCAATCAGAGCCAATGGCTAAAACCATATATTGATGTGAACAGAGAGAAACGAAAACATGCTAAAAATGATTTTGATTTTTTTTTATAAATTGATGAATAATGCAATTTTTGGTCGTTCACTGATGAATGTGAGGAAGTTAAGGGACACCAAATGGGTCACCAAATGGCATGGAGCTCGTGGTGCTGGGTCTTTAATAGCTAAGGCTAATTTTAAACATAGATGAGCAGACTAAAGATTTTTCACAATCAACCAGTATATGTTGGTGCATCTATATTAGATTTGTCTAAATGTAAAATGAATGACTTTCATTACAATGTTATTTTAGCAAATCCTGAATCAAATGTGAGGTTGTTATACACAGACACCGATAGTTTTATGTATATATTCTATTATGATATTTATGAGTTCATGAAACAGCATTCAAATTTGTTTGATACTGGAAACTATGAAACAAACAATCCTTCTGGCATTGTGAGACAAAATAAAGGTGAAATTGGTTTAATGAAAGATGAACATGCTGGAAGGATTGTTGAAGAATTTGTGGGGTTAAGACCCAAAATGTATGCAATAAAATTGTGTGATGAAATGAATAGCTTGTGTAAGGCTAAAGGCATTAAGAAGAGTGTGAGTAAAAGTATGAATATTGATGAGTATCGAAAGTGTCTTTATAACAGAGGAAAAGTCAACAAAGTTCAAGTTTGTATAATTTCAAAATCTCATTCTGTATTTACTGTTCGGCAAAATAAGTTGGCAATTTCATCAAACGAAGATAAAAGACACATAACTGAAAACGGAATTGATACTTTACCGTTTGGTCATTTTTCTCTGAAAAAATGATTAGAAACAAATTTGAGATTAAAGCACTTCATCTCACTTTATTTCTTTCACACACACACTTTTATTCTGTTAATAATACTAATTTTTGTGTGTTCCTTTGCTTATGAAAAAAAGAATAAATAATAACCCAAATTTTGTGGGTATTATTTAAAAAAAAACTCCCCCCACAATTCCCATTTTCCAGATAGATATATATATATATATATATATGTATAATTACTTTATATTACATATCATTTAGTAATGGTGCGTTGTAAGAGGAGCAACTCTACCACTCAATATAAACGAACAGGAAGTGGATCATTAATTAGTCGTGTACTTAATAAAACTATTGATAATTTACCCTTGGAATTACACATCCCGGGATATGAATATTGAGGACCAGGAACAAAATTAGAAAAGCGATTGAGCCGTGGTGATCCCGGAATAAATATATTAGATAAAGCGTGCAAAGAGCACGACATTGCTTACGCAAAGCATAAAGATTCAAACAAAAGAAGAGAGGCTGATGAAATTTTAACTTCAAAAGCTTGGTCTCGTGTAAAATCCCGTGACGCATCATTAGGAGAGAGAGCGGCTGCACTAACAGTCAGTGGCATAATGAAAGCTAAGTCTAAGCTTGGTGGAGGTAAACGAAAATTAAATATAAAAAACAAGAAAAGATTAAAAAAAAGAAGAACATCGAAAAAGCAAGGTGGTATTTTACCCCTACTTCCGATATTTGCAGCCTTGTCGGGCTTGGGGGGTCTAGCAGGCGGAGCAGCCGGGGTAGCGTCTGCTATAAACAAAGCGAAAGCTGCACAAGAAGAATTAAAAGAAATGAAAAGACACAATCGAATGATAGAAGCAATGCGAGGAAAAGCAGGTCAAGGCATTTTTTAAATCCTCCTGCATACAAAAGTAATTAACCAAATACCAAATAAAGCATTAAGTAATTTCGATTTAGCTAAATACGCACATCAATTAAAGATTCCAAATTTTAGAGGAGTCTTTATGCGAGATACGTTACCAAGACATCCTCGAAAAAATGAAAACTGTATTGTTAACCTTGAACCGATGGTTAAATCTGGTTCACATTGGGTGGCTTTCAGTAAACGAGGTAAATACGTGCATTATTTTGATAGTATTGGTAATTTAAGACCACCATTAGAAATTTTAACATATCTTAAAAATTGTTATCTACAATATAATTTTCATTCATATCAATCGATTACTTCTTCGATTTGTGGACATTTATGTTTAGTCTTCTTGTATTGTATAAATAAGGGAAACACAGACTGTCTTTAAACATATCAAAGATGGCTTTCGAAAGACGGATAACTCTTGAAGGTAAAGGCTCGAAGATTGATGTTACATTGGAGAATCCGATTCATCTTGTAGGAGCAGAGTTTTTTGAAATAGGACTTGCAGGATTGTATACATCTAATTCTATTCGAAATGTTACCAACAGAAATAATAAATTTCGCATTCATTTTACTAAATTTTTGTTATCAATTGATTTAGTGGTACCACCAGGTATTTATGAATTTGAAGATCTAGCCTCAACATTTGATGATTTACTTAGTTATCACTCATTGTCGAAACTTATAACAAATCATATACAAAAAACAAAACTTTATTTGGAAGAGGGTATAAATGGAAAAGGACGCAACCGTCTTGTTTTGTCTTCTCCGTTTAATATTGATTTCAGTGTACCCAACAGTGTAGCAGAGGCTTTAGGTATTGAAAAGAAAGTTTACCCTAAAGAGAATAAAAAAGAAATTGGGATTGATCGAAATAGAATCGAAAGTGAAGTAAAAATTAACGAAAATAATAACGTTTTAGCCATAAAGATGAACGATGTGGATACAACAATTTTAATATTACCTGATGCTAGCTATACGTTTCAACAATTAAGTGCAGAGATTAATGAATTATTACTAGCACATTTATTATCAGTTTTATTAGGTGAAAAAGACAAATTTCCTTCATATATTTATATTAATTATGATAAAGTGTTCTCTAATTGTAAACTATATTCGAAAAACTTTGCTATAGATTTTGGTGTTGCAGATTCTATTGCAGATTTGTTAGGATTTTCTCATAAAAAGTTCGAGGCAAACATAACTCATCATTCTGAATATATGATTAAAATTAACACTGTTAATAGTATTCGAGTATGTTGCAACCTCGTGCTTGGTACGCGTTCTTATTTGAACCATAAACCAACACACTCTTTATATAATTTTAAAGCTCATGTTCCTGCTGGTTATCCGTTTGTTGTACAACCAACAACAATTAATTTTTTGCCTATGAATAGCAAGGTTATTCAACATGTATCTGTGCAACTTGAAGATCATCTTCAACAGCTCATTGATTTGCAAGATGAAGATTTAACTGTAGAATTAATTATTCGTCCAGCACGTTATCTTGCTATATAAAGTAATGAAATACTGTTACATTTTCATTCTAGTTGAGTAAGCTTACTAGAAAACATTCACAAATATGGTTATACTATATAATACTCAAAGTTTGAAAAAAAAAGGAGTCGACTCTGATTCGAAAAAGAAATATAAATCAATCAGCTAAAGTTTCTAAAAAAAAACAAAAAAAACAACGCCATCACACCTTAAAATCTAAGAAACAGTTATCGAGTAACAACAAACATTTCTTACAGTCTTTAGGCTATCGCGTACTTTAATTTCAATATAAATATATATGCAATTGTTAATCTTATTTAGTTTCTATCTATATTTGAAGCTGTTAACATGTTTAACATGTTTAACATAACGGATAAAAGAGAGGTTGACAACAGAGTTGTGCGACGAGAAGAAAGAGTTTACCAACCTTATTCAGCTAATAAATTCGAAAATAATGATGAAATTCGAATACCAATTCAAAATGAAGAAAACATAGTTTTATTATCAGAAGGTGTTCTTCACTTAGAAGGACAAATTATTACTTCTAACGTAAATCCGGCTGCTTCTACTACAGCACATCCTGACCAAAATTTTGGGGCTAATCTTTTTAGCGAAATTCGCGTTACGTTAAATGGTAAAGAAATTGATCGTACACGCCATATAGGTATAACAAGTTCTATAAAAACCTTTGCATCATATTCAAAAAAACGAATATACAGCTTTACAAAATGCTGGTTATTTTCCCTCTTTAACAACACCAGCAAGTGAAGCAAATATTGTTGATAGTATCACAAAACGTTTCCATGTAATACTTCCTTTAAGCAACTTGTTAGGTTTAGCAGAGGATTATAGAAATCCGATTTTAAACTGCAAGCATGAGCTAATACTTCTCAGATCGTCGAGTGACGCACGTGCGTTGCAATCTGCAACCGAAAATGATCTTTCTAAGGTCACGTTATTTAAAGTTTATCTAAAAATTCCCGTTTTATTATTATCGGACGAAGAACAAATTAAAAGATTAAAACTAATGCAGAAAAATATTCCCATTCAGTTTGGTTTTCGATCATGGGATGTTCATGTCTTGCCATCTCTTCCTAGAACAACTAAATATAGTTGGACTGTAATGACAACTTCTGAAACTCAAAAACCACGTCAATTTTTATTAGGTTTTCAAACTAAAAGAAATGTACTAAATACGTGCTCTTCCTATTTTGACCATTGTAACATTAAATCTATAAGAGTTTTTTTTTTAATTCAATTTTTTATCCCTATGAAATGCCAACTTCTGAAATTGCTATAAATGACTACAGCGAATTGTATGACATGTTTGTTAAATTTCGTAATGTATATTATCAGATCAATGATTTTCGTTCAGAGACTCTAGTTTCACGAGATGAATTTAAGTCTCATTGTCCGATTATTGTAATTAATTGCCTTGAGCGAGTGGAGGCAGTGAAGACATCTTCAGTTGATGTGCGAATTGAAATCGAGACAAGTGAGAATATACCTGAAGATACAACTCTTTATTGTGTTCTTATTCATGATCGTCAAATATCTTACAGACCATTAACTAATGAAGTAATTATCTATACCAATATTTGCTTAGTTATAAGCAAGCAGGTAAAGAAGTATTCTCACTTTAGTTGCAATCATGGAATTGACAACAACAAACTCTCCTTCTACTGATGCTGACATGTGGAATAAGAAGCAGCCAATAGTTGCAGACATTCGCAAGCTACCAAACGGCAGTTTGGAACTTGCTTACTTTATGTTAAATAACAGCAATATACCTTCATTCAGTCCTGTGTTAACATGGGTTGCAGCGTATTGTGAAAAAACTCTTTCTTCTTTTTTTGACTCTATTAAAAATAAATATGAATATTTAGTTGTGTATAATTTGCCACAAGAATTTTCTTTGTTTGCACTAAAACACTTTCCCCTGGGTCATTAATCGATCTTAATACGATTGATGGAATGTCAGATCTAATGTTGAAGCATAGCCAACGTTTAACCTACAGATTGTCCAAAACATTTACCATCACTTGCATTGGGAAGCAATAGTTGTACTAAATTTAATGTCAATGCTGTTCAACATTGGTTAAATTCTTCTGATGGCATCATGAAAATCGTGTGTTCGATAATAAACAAGTTTCGAAACAATGGACTTCAAGGTTTTAATAAGTTTGATTGGAACTACTTTCCTATAAACATACTGACTATATATGAGCCACAACGAATTCGTCTGGAGTGGGAACATCTACCAGATCATCTAAAAAGAAAATTTCAACTGTTTCATCTTCGCTGCAAATGTGATAACTGTAATCGCTATCTATAAAAGGTAATTCATTAAATCTACTAGTGTTGTTGACACCTATACATATTTTGTTTTTGTTTGCTTTTTAACAGTGTATATCTTTTGTCTACAGAAAATAAACATCTGGACAACTAAAAGAACAAGATCATCTCAACACACACTCATCAGTACAACTAAAAGAATGAGATTACTTCAACACTCATACAAGAGAAATAAAATTGTATTAATTGCAATTCTAAATGAATAAAGAAGAAAAGGTCTTTGTACCACTTCAAATTAAAGTTTTTTAATGATCAAGCACCTCCTCACTCCACATGTATATAAAATAATATTGTCAGGTGAGGGATTCGAACCCTCGTTTTCAATTTCTGAAAATTAGATCTTAAGTCTAACGCCTTAGACCGCTCGGCCAACCCAACACACGCAAATCATGCATATTAGCCAGCGTGTTTTGTTGATTCATATCAGTTCACATTTAGCTTCGTGTGGGGAGCATCTTATTTTGTGAAGTAAAGCATCATCATGAAGTATTTTAATTGTGTAAAGTATTCCAAGAAACAGTTAATGCAAATGATATTGAGTCAAAAAGGAATGAATTTAAAATCTGAAAGAGATCGGCTAAAAACATTTAAGAACTGGTCTTCAGACAGTTTTACGAACACTGCATGGTTAGCAGCTGCGGGATTTTACTATTATGGATATAAGGATATGGTCAGGTGTGCTTTCTGTAATCTGCAACTTAGTTATTGGGAAGAAGATGATGATCCGTTTGAAGAGCATAAGAAATGGGCTTTTTCTTGCCCTTACGTAAACAACATTTCTCCTAGCATAGAATTAAAATCTGAATATGAAAGACTTAAAACTTTTCAAAATCGGCGTCTTCCCTCTCCAAACGAATTTTGTTTAGCATCAGCAGGTTTTTATTATACCGGTCATGGTGATAAGGTGAAATGTATATTTTGTAAGATTGAAATTGAAAATTGGAGAGAAAACGATATTCCTTTAAATGATCATAAAAATGGGCACCATATTGTCCATATTTAAGAGGGTTTTACGTTGGCAACGTTGATTTAAATCCTGAAAATCCTACTATTATTCCATATAATACAAGTTATGATACGTGTGGAAACAATATATGTTGATGTGATGTGATTTTTTGTGCAGTGTGCATTCTCAGACGTAAACCTAGACATGCTGAAGTTTGTTAAGCAGTCTAACACTCTACCAGTAATTTCATTTACTAATGGTGAAAACCAGAGTAAAAGTGAAAAAAGAAAGCATGGTGTTTTACTACCGAACACTATTCGATGTATCATTTGCGGTCCATCGAACTGTGGCAAAACAAACGTAATGCTAAATTTATTATGTCACAAAAATGGAGTTCGTTTTGAAAACGTTTATATTTATTCTAAATCACTTGCTCAAAGTAAGTATGTTGAATTTAAAAAGTTTTTGGACTCCATAAAAGAAATAAAAAGTGACTTTTTTCCGATAATGATGAAGTTATGCCTCCAGAAATGGCTAGAAAAAACTCTATATTTGTTATTGATGATGTAGCCAGCAATAAACAACAACACATGAAAGATTATTTCAGTAGAGGTCGTCATCACGAAGTTGGCGTATTTTATCTTTGTCAAACATATTCTTGTATACCTAAACATCTAATTAGGGATAACGCTAATTTTTTAATTCTTTTTAAACAAGACGGAACAAACTTGCGTCATGTATATAACGATCATGTAAATACAGATATGAGCTATGATCAGTTCTTCGATATTTGTTCTTATTGTTGGCAAAACTCTAAGTTTGGCTTTTTGGTTATCGATAAAGATAGCGATTTACAAAATGGTCGATATCGCAATGGATTTGATGTTTATTTTCAGTTATAAATAATAGTTCAAAAGAGCTAAATGCTCATTCGCGTTATACACTTTGTGTGGTTAACAACCTAACTATGGCATCGTTTAACAAAATCAATAACGTGTCTATCAAACCACCAACTTCACGCCATGATATTGCAACTAAATCGTGTGTTGATGATAAGCTACTGCAATATGGAAATCAAGTAACAACAACAACAAGCGATGGGCATCTAAGTATTAACGGCAAACGGTTAAAAGATGTTGGAACGCCCATACATGTTGAAGATGCTTGCAACAAAGGTTATGTACTGAAGTAACTGAATGAGCTAAATAAAATTGAGTCTAAAGAAGACATACAACGAAACATTAACGACATTAAATGTTTATTTTTTTCAATTTGTAAAATAGAGAAACAACAACTTGACCTTGAAAACAAACGTCTCGCAGGTTTAGCTTTACCATCATCTGCAAATGATGCAGTAAACCTTATTGCAATGAAGAAACATACATCGAATATAAAAAATATCTGGAAAACCGAATAACCGAAGTGTTACAACGAGTAGAATTCATTCATGGTTTAGTGAGTGAATTTTCAGAAGATCACTTTCCGTTTGATGATGATAGTCTCGACTTGGGTAACAAAAGAATACGAAATGTTAAAGATCCAATTCAAAATAAAAATGCGATATCGTATTCTTTTCTTAAAACTCTTGTAACAAAAGAACTCGATGAAGTTAAAAAATCTCTTTTGAATATAAACAAAGATGATGAAACTGTAGATATGTTAAATAGAAGAATAACAAACATATCTCAACCAATCGATTCGTTAGATGCAATAAACAAATATTATTTAGAAAACTTTGCTGCTTCTCGAAAAGATCTAGAAGACTTAATCACTAAATTTAATAAACAAAACTTCTTAAACGTAGACGATGGTAGGACTTTAAATATGATGAGTAGACGAATTACTCACGTAAACAATCCCATATACGATAACGATGTTGCAAATAAGACGTTTGTTGAACAATATGCCGCTTCACGAGATGAATTTGAAAAAATGAAACAGACTGTAAACAATCTACAACATCAAAAACAAACAAATGTTGAGTTTCCTGTTAACGACCAAGATGTGACAAATAAATGGTTTGTAGAACACTATGCTGCTTCACGAACTGAAGTCAATCAACTAAAAGAAATTTTAAGCAATTTACAAACTCGTATTGAGGGTGTTGCTAACAATCTAAATATTGTTAAAAAATAAGAACTTGAAAGTTACGCTGCTGCATCCAAAGAGGAATATAACAAGTTAAAAACTGAACTAGAAAATATTGAGCAATTGGTTAACAAAGAACCACTCGAAAATTTTACCGCATCCAAAGAAGAATATGGTATATTACAAGATGAAGTAAAGAAAAAGAACTTATCGAAATTAATTCTGAAATTCTCCAACACACCATCAATCCATTCACCGGTATACACGCTTCATAATCATAATATACAATACCAACTTCCCTATAAAGGTATATTAAAACCAATTTTTGTTTCACCAAGATCTCCAATTGTGTATGCAATTTTAAATATACGTCAAGAGATTGAACTGGATGGCAGTGACATTGCAGTTGAAGAACAAGATGAAATACAGTTTCGACTTAGAGACCCCGAGAAACATAAAACCAATGATCTTCCTCTTCAAATTGATTTTGAATATACTATAAATAAATAAAACAACCACAATTTTAGTTTAGTCATGGAGAAGAGCTTGAAGATTAAAGCTGAAAGTCGAGTAAAGGATAAACTTTCTCGCTTAAAAAAAGATGTTAATGACAAGTATCTTTCACTTCAAAATGATGATAGACGTCAAGAATTAGATATAGAGACTAAGTTTAAACCAGTAACAAATTAATTAAATCAGCTTGTAGCTATTGCTAATACAACGTCAACTAAGAAAAAAGAAAATCAAAAAAGAAAAAAAAATATGATGGTTCTGAATCAACTGCTACTTCAGACGAAGAAGATGGAGATAGCATCAAAATAATTACACTACTTAACCGCTACTTTGATCCGTTCATTAAACAAAACGTGGATAGAACATTTGGTATAACGATAAGAAATGATAAACAATACTTGGGACGTGAACGAGTTTTCTTTCATAAAAAGTGGATAAAAGTTGGTGGTGAAAATTTTCCTATAACAGAAGGTCTACTTGAATTGATTCAAAGGAAAGTACCAGATCACTCTCTTATCGATAGTAGCGATTTAAATTCTTATTTGAAATTATTAAATGTTTCAAACGTGCACAAAAGAAATTATGCAAGCAATGCAGCTCCGAGAGGAACACAATCTCAAAAGTATAAAAATATAACCGAATCCCTTCTTACTGAAGACATAGATAGAATTATAAAAACAACAGATGAGAATGAAGAAGCAAATACTACGATGCATACTGGATATGGCCAAAAGAAACACATCACACCACAAGCCATTTGGAAATTCGAAGGAGGAAACGATATTGAATTTGTCCATTGGAATGAACCAAACAAATTAGTATCAAGACTGTACCGATTTTGTAAATCAGTACATATTCATCTTTATCTTCGAGACGCAGTAAGAACTCCAGGTCTGACCGGATTATCATGGGAGCATACACCAAGCCTCTTCTGGGAATTCTTTTCGCCCCTCAAGCACCTGACTGTTGGTGAAATGGGTTCGCCAAGCCCCTTTCTGCCAGGATTTCTACCCTTTTGTGTGTCCTGCCACTTAAGGTATTATCGCTAATGGAAACTTGTCGAGGGAGATAAATCAAGCTTTGTATCTGTGAACATTGGAAATGTGAACACTTCCTGTCAGATACATTTGGCCACGGTTTGTTCTAAGAAAAATCTTGCAAGAACATTGTGTAACGCCTCAACTCCTGGGAACATTTCGTCGTAGCACTTCTGAGTAAACTCTTAACGATTTAGGTCATGGCACTATTTGTGGTACCAACATTTCTCAAGGACTCTGTCGTTGTCATGGTGGTCTGCAGCCCCATGTTATGTTGACACGACCTGTATCTGAGGTCAGGAGAGGGGGTTGTTTCCTTCCGACTGGACGCGTTACCAAGTGTGTAAGAGAGACTTCTCGACTAAGACTGGTTCAAGCTTGACGTGTTGAGAAACGACTCCCCCGGGGACTTGTCCCTCGGGACTTGTTCCTCGGGGCGGGTTCAGGATGCAGGAAGTATCAAAGTACATTTGTTTTGGGGGTAACTGACATTTTGATTAACTCATACCGGACTGCCTTTCAATACTGTGAATTTTACATGCCATGTGTCGAATGGCGTTTCTGGACTGATATTTCTAGAATTACGATTGTTAGTTAATAAGTATATTTTGCTAAGTTTTTGGATACCCAGATGCGTTTGGCTTGCATTAGATTCAGGGAGGGAAAAAGGGTTTTAACTTTGGTCAGAAAGGCTGCTGAAGGCGGTAAGTCAAAAGCAGGCTTTCGGACCGGCTTAGTCGTATTAAACGGCTTTTAAGTTGCTTATATAACATTGTTTTGGAAGTGGCACAGAGTCTAACTTCATGTTGTTATTCCTTTAGTTTTGTCGTCAGGGGAATCATTCTAATCAAATTCATTTCTATCACAAATGTAGATGTGTGTAATCTTGCCAAGCGGGCAAGTGTCTGGTTTGTTTAGGTTAAGTCATTCATTGGTGTTTAATTAGATCATATTTGTCAGATAGTTAATTTTAGTGGTGGAAGGTCTATCTTGTAATTTGTTTTATCTTACTGTTCAATACATGTTAGCTTATATCGATTTGTCACGTTATTTATTGCATGAAGTCACTAGGAAGATTATTCCCCTTTCCTTCTTCATCTTTCGGCAGGGTCATTTTAATACGGCCTACTGAGGTACGCATCCAGCCTTCCATTCAACAAGCTGGTCTTGACCTCGGTTACATCCCACCTTTTCCCTAATTCCAAATTAGATCAGAGTATTCCACAATGCTATGAAACTAGGAATATTCTCTCCCTAGGTTTTTAGCTGTGAATTCAACTGACCTAGGGAGTCATTTAATTGGGCATTTTTCTGTGTGTTATAAATTATTAATTTTTGATATGGTAATATCATGTTGATGAATTATATTTTGATATGCTAATATTATTATTATCATTTGGTGATTTAAAGGGTAAGGGGGGGGGGGGAATCTATCGGTGCAAAGACTTAAAAAAATAATTGCATCGAAAGCTACAGGTCACACAGGACTTGACAGCGAAATCTTTGCAATTGAAGAAGAACTAAGAAATGCAGGATATATTGAATAAAAATTCATACATTTGTAAAACAATGCACAGTATGTTATAAATCTTTGTTTAGAAACTAACTATGAACGAAATCAGACGAGAAATTGCAAAAGAACTTCATGCACCTCTTAGAAAAAAGTTTAAAAGACGACATGTTATTAGCAAAGGAATCGATGACCTCCATGAAGCTGATCTTGTGGACATGTCAAAACTTGCAAAATGGAATAATGGATTTAAATATTTATTACCCATTATTGACGTTTACTCAAAATATGCATGGGCAATTCCTCTTAAAACCAAAAAAGGAAGTGAGATTGTAAAAAGTTTAAAATTTGTTTATTCTCAAATTAAAAGATTGCCAATTATTTTCACACTGATCGAGGAATGGAATTTTATAACCGTGAATTCAAAACATGGTCTCAGAAACAAAATCTGAAGCATTATTCCACTGGGAGCTCCATAAAAGCGAGTGTAGTAGAAAGATTTAATCGAACTCTTAAGGAATCGATGTGGAAAGAGTTCACAACACGTGGTTCATACCGATGGGTAAATATTTTGCCTGAGTTATTAGTAAAGTATAATCACAAAATACATCGCAGCATTGGCATGAAACCTATTGATGTAAAAAGAAACAATCAACCCTGCTTGCCAACACAATATAATGAAACTTTAAGAAAACCAAAATATAAAATTGGTGACATTGTAAGAATATCAAAAATCAAGAAACATTTCAGCAAAGTATACGAAGCTAATTGGACTTCGGAATTATTTACAATTTATAAAGTTCAAAATACTAATCCGCGAACATATCTTTTAAAAGATAATAAAAATTTGCCGATATTTGGGGCGTTTTATGAAGCAGAGTTACAACGAACCAAACATCCTAATATTTACTTAGTTGACAAAGTACTACGTAGAAAAGGAACCCAAGCCTTCGTATCTTGGCTAGGATTCGATTCAACTCACAACTCTTGGATTTCGAACAAAAACATATTCTAATTAAAACAATGTAAGTTTTTTTAATTCATCGCAAAAAATATTATTATTATTATTATTATTATTTCTACATTCATTTCACCATAGAAGTGGGACATATCAACATATCGTCGGCTTGTTTGCAAGACGGTATGGCTAATTCTCTTAAGGTGGCACATTGAGAAACGAGCGAACAATTATTATTATTATTATTATTATTATTATTATTATTAATATTATTATTAATAATGTGTCTCTATATATTTTCAGCTCACGAAAACCAACACACTCAAGAAAGAAAAGAATGATTGTACTTACCTTCCACACAAGATCACCAGCATATTCAACTCTGCAGACAGCATCTTCAATTCTCAGCATCTTGGCGGAAAAAAGAACTACTTACCACTTTAAGAACGAAGATCATACCATTTTGTTTTCACTATTTCGTATTATATAATTAATGTAAACCACAATGATTAAAATAAATATATTTTTAAAAAAATATACATTTCAATGTGAAACAGCACCGTTCACTGTCCATTTAGTCAAGTATTATTTGCACTTCGTCTTCTTCTTCTTCTCCTTCCTCTTCCATATGCTCTCCATCTTCTTCTTCTCTTTCTTCTCTTTGCACAAGATCTTGGTATACTCCATTGGGAGAGGGAGTCGCCCTAAATGCTTCCACTCTGGATAGGATAACATCCAGAATGGTTAACGTTAACCCGTTAAGCACAAATTCTGTGCGGTAGCGTTCGTCTCTTAGGATGCCAAGAATCTCCACGTCGAAGAGATCCCTCTCTAGCGCAGTGAGAGATCTGACAATAATTTCCTCCTCCATTTTGGAGGAGGAAACCATAAAATTACACCCCAACATCCTGGCTTTCTCTGCTAGCGTCTTAACCTCTCTCAGATGTTGCATCTTCGCAATAAAAGAGTAGCAGAGAGACATGTTGAATAGTAACTACTGCATCATAATAATCTTGCTCTTATATACTATGATGTTAAAGAAACAAAAAGATCATTAAACATATCACATGAATGAAACTTTGTGAACTGATATCCAAACTTGTTCTCTCATTAAAATAATATCCGAGTTCAATATTGATGGTTATGAATTTAAAACAAACAAGCCAATATTCATTTCATGCCGTCAATGATATATATTTGTCTTATAAAACAGTCTATGCAGAAAGAGACCACAGAGCATGCAAGCCCGCAAAAAATGTTAACTAACAGCTGCACATCCTATATGGAGTAGCAAGCCGGACCTCCCACGTTCAGCATGCTAGCGCTAGCCAAAGAACGATAACAGCCGCGCGCAGGGCAAAAGGTTATCCGATTCAAGCGGTCAAGGGTCAATCTCTTCTTACTGCTAACACATGCAGACCAATTAGCAAACGCATGTGAATAACCAACTGGCTCTCCATGGGCGCGTCGCGCCCAGACAGTCTCATTCAAATGTTAGTACACCTAAAATATTTCCGCTAACAAAGACGCCATTTGAACATTATTTTTTTTCATTTTTGTCCTATACACCTGAGAGTTGGTTTACTGGTAGAGGAGATAGAGAGCTTTCATTTATGTCAAACAAACTTTTTTATAGATTTCCTAAATTTTGGAAATATAGCCTATTTTCAAAATTCAATTTATTTTGTCCTAGAGAGTTGAAATTTGGTGTGGGGCAAGGTAAACCCATTCCCACGCTAACACGTGCAGTGCACATGCTCGCTCCTGGACCACGTGCTCGCTCTAAGGACCCATGACGTCATCGCGATTACGCAATATCTGCTCGTGATGATGCAATATTCAAAGGGATCATTCCCCTCCTACTCAGGTTTGAAACCGCGATCTTGGGCATAGAAGCTCAGCAAGCTACCAACTACGCCACCGAAGTCACAAATTGAATTTTATGAAACACTCGTAGAATTATAATGAGTGCGTCAACAGCCTAAATAAAAGAACAATTAACAGATTTGGTCCCACTAGGCTACAAGGTCCCCTTAGTAGATTTACGTTCATGGAGTTTATCATATTTGTGATCAAAGAAATGAGGCGGACCATTCTTCATGAATACAGGCTAATTTCCAAATACTCCCGGTGCCTTCTAAATTGTTTCTCGGCTGCATTTATCTCTCTCTGACCATCTCGTCATGGTGTAGTGGCTAGCATTCTTGGCCAGGTTCGATTCCCTGCTCATTCAAGAAATACACTGCCGGAAAAAAAGTTAGGTCACCTGAAAAGACGACGTCGATTTTGATCCGATGACGGCAGATGCCACCTGGGGGATATTAGATGTACTGATAAGGGTTTCAACGGCGTCTGCCAGATAGCATAGTGGCATAGCTACCAGAGCGCCATCTGTGTCTACCATTTAATAGAGAAAGCTCACAGCCATACAGCTCATTGTGGTGCAAACGTGTGAAGCAAGCAGGTACAGCAATGCCACGGAGACGCACTCATGCTTCCTACAGCCAACTGAGCGAGTGTGAAAGGGGTCAAATTGTGGCCTTCCGAGTGGCGGGATGGTCCTTTCGGAGAATTGTCACACAAGTTGGACGTGCTGTGCCTGTTGTGCAGCGATGCTGGTATCAATGGTCACGTGAACATTCTCACACCCGTAGACCAGGTTCTGGACATCCACGCAGCACAGACGTCCGCCAGGATCGTCGTATTGTAAGGGCAGCTGTGGCAGATCGTACAGCTACCACAGCACAGATACGAGGGTTTGTGAGCCCAGAAGTGTCAACACGAACTGTTGCGAACCGGTTACTAGCAGTGGGACTACGGGCACGCACACCTCTAGCCCACCTTCCACTCACGCCACAGCATCGACGTGCACGGCTCGACTGGTGCCGTCAGAGGATCATTTGGACGATGGAATGGCGCGCCGTAGTCTTCAGCGATGAAAGCAGATTCTGCCTACACGCAAGTGATGGTCGTGGCGCGTTCGACGTAGACCTGGTGAGCGCTGTCTCAAAGAGTGCATTCGTCCAAGACACACCGGCCCCACCCCAGGCCTTATGGTGCAGGATGTTGTTAGACCCGTTCTTTTGCTGTTCTTGCAAAAGGAAGGGGATGTGTTGTTCCAACAGGATAATGCTCGCCCACACATTGCTCGAGCAACTCAACGTGCACTGCAAGACGTGTAGCAACTTCCCTGGCCAGCACGTTCGCCGAACTTGTCGCCAAACAAGCACGTGTGGGACATGATGGGCCGACAAGTGACTCGTGCGACTCAGCCACCCTCAACTCTTACAGAACTGTGTGAACAGGTCGATCAGGCGTGGAATAGAGTACCCCAATTCAGTATTCGCCATCTGTATGATCGACTGGATGCAAGAGTCAGTGCCTGCATTGCCGCCCGTGGAGGCTACACCTCGTACTAATATGGGTGTTTCAGCATGGGTCGATACCTGCTATCTCTGAACCACTTGACCTATTGATCTGTATATTTAATCATTTCATGTACTCCATATGCACTGTTGCCACAATAAATCTTGAGTGAATTGGTAACCTCTAAAAGGGTGACCTATTTTTTTTTTCCGTCATTGTATAATTCTGGTCTGAGGGCCGGATCGCCTACACTTAGATTCGTGAGGTAGACTGAGAAGATGTTGATTTGATTCCCACCTTAGCCATCCTAGATTTAGTTTTGCTGGTTTTGCTACTCCAGGCAAATGCTTGGATGGCACCCAACTTAGGCAATGGCCATATCCTAACCAATTCAAGCACCAACTACTAAAAAAGGTGCTCTAGTGTATCCATCACAATGACACAGATTCCAAACACACCCAGAAATACGAGGCTAAATGACCATTATATCGCAAGCTCCAAAATGAAACAATAACTCATTTATCTCTCAATGACTCCTCCGATAAGATTTAGTTCAAGTGGATATTACGGGGATATTCGATCATGGAAACCACTCGTAACATAGGGTCTCATCTCATCTCCGAACCCGTAAAATGGGAATGAGTAGAGGAAGAAATACATACATTCGTTGTAAACACTGTTCAACATTTGAAAATGAATCGAGGGCAATGCTGAATTTCATTCCCCTCTAGATTCTCGTAAGCCGGCCACGTGGTGTTGAGGTAGCGCACCTGTGTCGCACCTGAAGGCCTCGGGTTCAATTCCAGGCTCCGTCATTGATTTTAGAAACTGACGTGAGTGCTGGCAAGGGGTGCACTCACCCTCGTGAGGACAATTAAGTAGCTGTCTGACAGTGAGGCAGCGCCCCGATCACGGAGATCAAGAACAATGGACAAGGGGGCCCGACGCACTGACCACGGCTGCTTTGTAAGCCTAGGCCCTTCACAGGCTTTGGGTTTTAGATTCTTGTATTCAAAGATAAGTACGATGTTCGAGTCCAGGCGTTCTCAACTTTATAGACACTGCGACACCCTTTTTAGGCTGAGTATTTTAGCGACCCCCCAAGTTTTCACGTAAAAAATTACAATAATTGTTAAATTTATTCATAACAAGAAGTTCCGTGACGAACTAAAGAGCCTACTTTTCATGCCAATGATTATTCTACAGTATATGAACCTATCTATAATAATGACGAAATTAACTTGGTAATATCGAAATGTCTAATTTGTTCGAAATATTCCTGGTATAATGTAGCCTAATAGAGCACTACAGGTGGCAGCCCTGGTGACTGAATATATTCTTAGTTCCATCTCTTAAGGTACAGAATACAAAATGTGGTTGAAATCCAATGGACTTTACATGCAGTTAGACATTAGATCTATCAGCACGCGTAAAAGCATGTTGGCAACAATGTCATGCGTGTCCTGGTTAGAAATAATCGGAAATATTATGATATCTTGTTGTGCCAATTTTGGATGAAATCCATTTGTCAGTATAGAAGTTAGATGTATTTTAAAATTGGACCCATCAGCAAGCATAGAATCATGTTGGAAGCACTGACTTATATTAATTACTCCAAATTAATCTAGAGTGTCAGGTGCCATAAGTGTGCAATGTATAGAGCCGTTGGCTTGCATACTTTCTGATATATTGATATTAGGGTAAAACAAATAGAGACAGCATTCATTTAACGGTTGGCAGCCCTGTATGCTCTTAAGAATAATTATTGTCATATATGTTATGTTACACATAGCACATACGAAATTTGGTTGAAATCCAACTGATAGTATAAAAGTTAAATGTATTTAAAAATTGGTCCTAGCAGCAGGCTAAGAATCATATTGGTAGAACTGAAGTATATAAGTTACTCCAAATTAATCCAAAATGTCAGGTACTATTTGTGTGCATAGTTTATAACTGTCGGCTTGCATACTTTCAGATATATTGGTATTTGGATGAAGAAAATAGAGAGAGAAATTATTAAGAGTTGGCAGCCCTGGTGGGTCTTAAGAATACACTCAGTCATATCTGTTTATGTACACATATTACATACAAAATTTGGTTGAAATCCAATTAATAGTTTAGAAGTTATTTGCATTAAAAAATTGGACCTATCAGAAGGCCTAAAATTATCTTGGCAACACTGTCATGTATGGCCTCCTGGAAATTAAACTGAAATTGTATTATCTACATGTGTGCCAATTTTTTGAATAGCTCCCATGCATACCTTCCAAGATATCCAACATGGAGCTCAAATTTCTAGTGCGTTTTTCAGCAGTTATTTTCAATTTTCAAATATGGGCTTGAGATATTCCGGTATACATCTTTACTCATACTAAATTTGCTTTCGATTGCTGCAGCCGTTTAGGACTTGATAGGAGGGACACACACACAGCCAGACAGACAGAAGGACAGACAGACAGACAGACAGACAGAAGGACACACACACAGACAGACAGAAGGACAGACAGACAGATGGACACACACACAGCCAGACAGGCAGAGGGACAGACAGACAGACAGACACACATTTTCCCGGATCGATCTCATAAGTCTACTTTTTCCTCATTTTTGCAAAATGTGAAAAGTAGGCTAAAAACACTTGTAACTAATATTAATAAACATTAATTCAAAAACCGATTAATTCCAAACAAGCTCTTGTTTCTCATTAATAGAAACATAAAAGTTTAATACAATGTGAGTGTACTCTTCTTTTAATAATAAAAAAAAGGATACGAGCCTTACGGTAGTCGCATACGATGTGTAACATCTGACATGTTATCCTACTCGTAAACTAAACAGCTTGGACATTCTTAAAATGTTAATTTACGCCCCGTTTTCATACTGGAGTTGTATATAGATTGAATTGGAGATACCGTATACTACTGACACACTTGTTTGAACAAACATTACATATTATATTGTAAATTATGAGGAGGAATGAAACCATAGTCTCTAGCCTATCTACATAATGTTCATTACAATCAAATTTCCCAACTCCTGCTTGGTTCAAAGTTTTGTAATAAAAATTAGATAAATCTTAATTTCATGTAGATTCTGTTAAAATGACGCATTGTGTTATGATATATATCGTTTAAATCGATAATACGGTTTGCCGGGACTTGGGATCGAACCTGAGACGTCATGATTCGCAGTCCAAGATCTTATCCACGCAGCCACTTGGAGTACATGACAGGTACTCATTTTCACGTGCCAGTAATGATATGGAAGTATTTTTTATGCTCCATTAATATTTTGCTTTTATTCGATAATGTTCCTGCGTGGAATTGAGTTTTAAATCTATACTAATATAATAAAGCTGAAGAGTTTGTATGATTGTATGTTTGTGTGTTTAAACGCGCTAATCTCTAGAACTACCAGTCAGATTTGAAAAATGATTTTTGTATATGATAGCCAGATTCAAGAGGAATAGTTAAGGCTATGTTAAATTTCGGACAGACCACTCCATTTAGGCCCTTTGGCACAAATCCACACCGTTTCACTAATCTGAACCAAAATTTGTATACTTACCCTTTGGAACCCTGCGAGTAACACTGGCCACATGAAATTTATGGCAGACCAGTCCATTCCCTGCATTTAGGCCCTATGTCACAAATCTACACCGTTTCACTAATCAGAACCAAAATTTGTATACTTACCCTTTGGAACCCTGCGAGTAACACTGTCCACATGAAAATTATGGCAGACCAGTCCATTCCCTGCATTTAGACCCTTTGGCCCAAATCTACACCTTTTCACCGAAATAACCAAAATTTGTATACTTACCCTTTGGAATCCTGCGAGTAACACTGTTTACATGCAATTTCGGACAGACCACTCCATTCCCTGCATTTATGCCCTTTGGCACAAATCTACACCATTTCACCGATATGAACCAAAATGTGTATAGGCTTACTTACCCTTTGGAACCCTGCGAGTAACACTGTCTACATGAAGTTTATGTCAGACAACTCCATTCTTTGCATTTAGGCCCTTTGGCACAAATCCACACCGTTTCACAGATCTGAACCAAATTTCACATACTTAACTTTTGGAACCCGACGAATAACACTGTCTGCTTGAAATTTCGGACAGACCACTCCATTCCCTGCATTTAGGTCCTTTAGCACAAATCTACACCTTTTCACCAATCTGAACCACATTTTATATACTTAGGCCTACCCTTTGTAACCCAGCGGGTGACACTGTCAACTTTAAATTTCGGACAACGCTCTCCATTAACTACATTTAGAATAACAAACAAACTGAACTTGAAAACCACGTATTAAGGCCCTAGAACCATTCATGTCCGTAGTAGTGTAACTGTAAGAATATTTTAATAAGTCCATTGTTGACTGACAATTCAGGCTGCATCACGTCGCCCCTATCAGTGTTCTGGTGCAGAATTGCGAAAATAGTTAAATCTTGCGTTGCTTATAAATTGCCGTCACGGGGAGTAATTAGTGCAAAAGGATTTCTTCGACCCCTTAAAACAGTTATTATCGTGAACATATTATGCCTCTGTATAAGTGCAATGGTGTTGGTGCAGTACATTGAGGTTATCAGCTGCAATAAGCGTTGGTGCTTTAAAATTTACCTTAATTTATTCCGAACCTTATCGTTGAGAGCTATGTGGCGATAAATGATACTATTGTGGAGGGATAGAGGGGGTGTAAACAGACAACACACACTGGTCACTATTCTAAACTCGCCATCATGTATTGCACACAACAGAATACAGAGTAACAAAATACAAAGAACAGGGAGGTACAGATATAACACACACACACACTGCAGTCCAACATAATGTCAATGGCTATGGAGCTTGGGAGGTGGCACCATCTGTGGCCAGGTTGGAAGTCAATTCCCAACATCCTCCCCACCCTGGTCTACCTCTAGTGGTACGACCAGCTGAACGGGTCGGGCCAGCTGTTTTCCATCTGCTGTGGAAAGGATTACAGTCCTTACAATCCCGTCCCTTCCAGTACGCAGCTCGTGGATCCGGACCTTTCTCCAGAGATGTCTCGGCTGAAGGTCACTTTGAAGGAGCGCGACGTCACCTACCCTCAGCGTGGAGTTCTTCTTGGGCTGCTGGACTTGATGGAAGCTCTGCAGCAACAGTAGGTACTCCTTACTCCAGCGCTTCCAGAAGTCGTCTGCCAGTTGTTGACGCAGTCGGAATTCTCGAACAGGAACTCCCGTTTGTGGTTCAGGCCCAGATGGAACTGTAGTGAGTTTCTCTCCCACAAGGAAGTGTGCGGGAGTCAACACATCGCCAGTGTCTCCATTGCGAGTCAAGGGTCTAGAATTCAGTGCGGCTTCGATGCTGACCAGTACTGTTTGAAGTCCTTCTTCGTCGATGCTGGAGCGTCCAAGTACCTTCCGTAAGCACCGCTTCGTCGATCCAACCATCCTCTCCCACCATCCTCCCCACCAAGCCGCGCGTGGGGCGATGAATTTCCAAGTTACACCGTGCTCGGAGAGGTAGCGGTGAGTCTTTGCCGCAGACAGTGAAGCCCAAATGCCACTCAGTTCCTTGTTAGCCGCGTGAAAGGTCTGGGCGTTGTCCGAATAAATAGTGTGTGGCAGACCGCGCCTACCGACGAATCTCTGTAGTGCTTGCATGAATCTGTCGGCGCTCATATCACCACTCAATTCCAAATATAGGGCCCGTGTATTGGCACACGTAAAGAGGGTGATATAACACTTTTTGGCTGATGTTCCTGCCCTGACGTACAGCGGGCCCGCGAAGTCGATACCTGTGACAGCGAATGGCTTGCTTGGGGTCACTCGTTGTGAGGGCAGTGGCGCCTCTATTGCCTGGCCGCCAACATTATTTACCATCTTGCAGGGTAAACATTGGTGAAGGACGTGTTTGATGGCACGGCGAGCACCAAGGATCCAGTAGGTGCTTCGGAGATCAGAGAGAACAATCTGTACTCCGAGATGATGGAGCCGTATGTGCTTGTCTCTTATTAGCAGTTGTGTGAAATGATGTCGTCCTTCCATGATGATTGGATGCCGTTCACTCTCTGTAACCGCAGCATATTGTAGGCGTCCACCGAGGCGAAGTATGCCATTGTCGAGAAATGGATTGAAACATTTGATCTTTGATTTCTCAGGCAGAGAGGTCTTCCGTTCGAGAGCTGCAATTTCGGCAGGGAAACATTCCATTTGCACTGCCTTTATCCAATAGCGGAGGGCTCCATTTATGTCTTCTGCTGTCAGTTCCCCCGTTGGTTGGTCCTCATGTCTAAGTAGGCGTACGAAGCGAAGAACCCATGCGGTTACACGAAGAAGTTTGATATAGGAACTGTATCTGGTAGCTTCAATTACTGGGTCTGGTGATTCAATTTGGAGCACATCCTGAGCGCGAGTTCTTGCTTCAGGGAGGGGCGTAGAGACGGGTGAGCTGTGTGGCCAATGGCATTGGTCGAGAGATAGCCATGATGGTCCTTTCCACCAGGCCTGAAGAGTTTTGATCTTCTCTGCCGTCAATCCTCGTGACAAGTGATCTGCTGGATTGTCCTTGCCTGGACAATGTCTCCATTGTGACGGAGTGGTAGAGGATTGAATCTCGGTCACGCGGTTGCAGACGAACGTCTTCCAACGACTCGGATCATTCTGAATCCATCCTAGGGTTACTCTTGAGTCCGTCGACAGGGTCCCTCTGCTTGTGTCGAAGGTCAGCGCTTTAGCGCAGTAATTCAAGAGTCGAACGCCGATCACCGCTGCTAGCAAATCTAAACGTGGTAGTGTCACCTTCTTGACTGGCGCAAGTCTACTTTTACTGCACAACATGTGGGCACATGTGGTGCCATTTCAGAGAGATCGTATATACAAAACAGCTCCATACGCTCGCTCTGAAGCGTCGCAGAACACATGGACATCTGTGATGTCGCGTTCGGGCATTCCTGCCCATCTTGGGACGGTGATCTGCGAGAGTTGGGGTAGACTTGAGGTCCAGCTGTGCCAGCGACTGGCAAGGTCCTGTGGTAGGAGTTCATCCCATGTTAGTCCTCTATGGCATGTGTCCTGAAATAGGATTTTCCCCAGTATTTATACCGGCGTCATTAAACCCAATGGGTCGTAGAAACTAGCAGTCGCTTGGAGCAGGTGTCGTTTCGTAGCGGGGCGGTCCTTCAGTCTCGTTGTGATTTCTGTAACATCTATAGTGAGCGAGTCTGTTACTGTGTTCCATGGAACGCCAAGAACGTGTGTTTCCGTGCTGATCTCTCTTCGTTCGGCCTTCCATATCTGAATCAGCTGTTGGGAACTCGTGGCCCATTTCGACATGGGTAGACTTATCTTCTTCATGAGAGAGGTGAGTTCATAGTAGAGTGCTATCGCTTCATTTTCTCCTCGGGCACCTGCGATAATGTCGTCCATGAATGTATTTTCATCTATGAATGAAGCCGCGGAAGGAAACTGAGATCTGTTTCTAGTGGCTAGTTCTCTCAGTGTAGCTGAAAGGAGAAATGGGCTGCAAGTCAGTCCGAATGGGAGTCTTGTGAAGCGAAAAATCGCTCTCTCATTGGAAGCCACTTGAGCTCCACTCTCATCTTCGACAACACGGTACCACAGGAATCTGGTCAAGTCTCTATCCTCTTCGTGAAGGGACAACTGAAGAAACGCTTGGCTGATGTCTCCTATCACACCGTACGGGAATGAACGGAACCGCAACAATACTGTAAACAGTTCGGGGAGTAGGTTGGGTCCCATTTCCAGGGTCTCGTTGAGTGGGCGCGCGTTTTCTTCGTGTGACGATGCGACGAAGACTCTACGCCATTTAATGGTTCCATGTTTCTCTTTCTTTACCAAGTGACGAGGAAGATAAAACTCATCCGTACGGGTTTCCTCTGGAGCTAGTTCCACGTGGCCTTTCCTTATGTAGTCCATCATGTGGTTCGTATATGTTTGTTTCAGGGCTTCGTTCTTCCGGAATCGGGTTTCCAGTGATTGAAATCGTTTTTCTGCAACGTGATAGTTGTTGGCAAGTTCCATAGTTTCCTTGCGTGGCAATCGTACGACTCTTCTTTGGTCCTCAATACTATAAGACGCGTGAAATTGTGTTAGAAGTGATGTGTCTTTAGCGCTCAGTGTTCGGTCTTGTTCAGCTGCAATCCCAACGGACTCCAGATCCCAAAAACGTCGAAGAGAGTCGTCACAGGGCATGGAGTGACATGCATCGATGAAGTTTACAGCCGTGTTAGTAGCTGATACACCTGAGCGGTTTCCGGTGAATATCCATCCAAATTTCGATGGAATTGACACAACTGACGAGGAGAGTCGTATCGGGGCGGAGTCACTGACGATTGTCCAATACTGATCTCCTCCGATTAACAGCTCGATTGGAAGGTCAGCTGAATCATCTGTAGGGTCAGCCAATTGCAGTTTCAGCGTTTGTCCGGTCATCGTGATATCTCGTGGTACTGCTGGGTGGTGAGAAAAGGAGTGGGTGGTTTCAAATGCCGTCAATGTTACTTGGGTATTGTCCCAAAATCCTCTCGTCTTCAGGCGAACGAACCTACGTGAATGTGATGTGTTGGATGGTGTTTCAAACGCGTGGACCTTTAATGATGCGTCTCCAATGACTTCCAGACCCAGCTCATCGACCAAAGAACTTTTGACGAAACTGGATTGACTACCTCCGTCGAGAACGCACCTCGTCAGCTTACTCGAACCCGTTGGTCCCGAGATCCATATTCTAGCAGTCTGGAGATTGGTAAATCCCGGAGTAGTGACGTTTATTTTAACAACGGCGGTTGTTTCTGTGCAATTCGCGACAGGGGAATGATTTAAGTTGCTGCAAATCGCTCTATGGTGACCTTTTCCACACTGGGAACACGAAGCTCTTCCTTTCCTGCTACAGTCCTTTGTGTGATGGCCTCGTTTAAGACAGAGGAAACAACGCGATGATTGTTTCAATTTCTGAGTTCGAGCGTCAGTCCCGGTTACCTTAGTACAATCCTGAGTCCAGTGTCCTCTTCCCTCACAAAAGACGCAAAATGGCTGTAGTCTTTCCTTCTCTCTCTTCTTCCCTTTTTTCGCGTGAGCGTAAATCTGGAACGCCGCTGTTGCTGGGACAAAAGCCGGATGCTGATAATATTCCCCCCGAATCTTTTGACTGATAAGGGCGCCTTCAACCTCTTCGTTCAAAAAACACATGAGTTTGATGATGTCTCCTTCACTAACGTTGTCTCTCCGCGTGTGGATGATCCAACGCCGGCAGATATCGTCTGGGAACGCTCTGAGTATCTTAGGGGCTAGCACGCGACCGTAGTTGGCAATATTTTCTCCCAGAGCCTGCAGTGCTTGAATCCGTCGGTTGCACTCAACGTAAGTGTGATTTAGGGACTCGGGGGTGGCGGAGTGTATCGGCGGTATGTTTTCCAGATAGTCTAAGTGCGCCTGGATAATTCTATTTTCATCTCCGTACTTGGAAATGAGAATTTTCTTTGTGTTATTATAAGTGCCAGCTGTGATAGCAATACCGTCGACGAGATGCTTGGGTTCCCCTTCTAAGTAACCTCTCAGAAAGACGTGTTTGTCGACCTGCGATACTGTAGGATTCTGGTCTAAGGAAGTAGTGAACTGCTCCCAAAAGCGAGACCATTCTTCTATATCTCCCGTGAAGGGGCTAAGTTTTATGGTGGGTAACTTAATTGGTTGTGACGTGGGTATGGCAGTGGGAGTGGACAAGGTAGGGGTGACAGAGTAAAGCTTCTTGTCCGCTCCAATGGTAGCTTTCTGTATGGTGCGCTTTGCATTGTCAATATATTCGTCACATACAGTAATGTCAACATTGTATTCTGTGTCAGATAGTAGATCATGAATACCATCGTCCAGTTGGGTTAAGCTGGTGAGTGTTTCCTGCAGTCTATCGCGGTGGAATGTGAAGTCTTCCAAAGCTGTGTCTTCTGTAAGGCTGTTAATGGCTGTAATGAAGCGTGTGGCATTTGCTCTCTCACGTGTTCTTTTCCTTTTCAGATTGTGCAGGCTTGCTGCAGTAGCGGTCTCTTGTTCCGTCGGCATAATGGGTGCAATAAATCTTAAGCTTGACTGACAGGCCTCCCTCCAGACGTGACGTAGTGAGCGGTGAGCTTACGGGCGGGTAGGGGTGATCCGTACCGCACCGGTACCTTCAAGGGCTAACAGAGGGCGTGCTAGGTCCGTGGAAGATCTTAAGACCTTGTTAACAGAGTGCGCTGGAGAATGACTGGTAGGGCGCGTGAGTTAATAGATGGCGCTGTTGAGTTGATTTAGGCATGTGCGCTCAGATCGCACGGAACTGAACGGAACTACACATGTGTGACCCGTTGCAAAGTCCAGCGGAGGAAAGATATTCTACTACTTTGGAATACTGTAGATTAAAGGAACACTGGATTCCTTAATAAGTCATGCACAATTCATGCAGGCATTTCATAATAATACAACATCCGTGCATACAGTTTCTGTTTAGCGAGAGCCAGTTATGTCTATCTCGCTAATAATAATAATAAACAAATACAGTAGACAGGATGCGTGCTTCTTGATTGACAATACGCAGTTCCTGTTCGTGTAATAGCAGTCTTATATTAGCTTCATCAATCCAAATGATAATAATGAAGAAATATCAGTTGTTTCAACATGCTATTTCCTTTTGTATTGAAGTTGACTTATCTGAGAGTGCAGTGTAGGCTAATGGTGGCATCTCAGAGTCTGGCGTGGGGTGGTGCAGTGGAGTATCCTCTTTCCCTCGTCGTGGAGCTTCCTGTAGTGTAGAAAGCTCGTCTGCAGATACAATTCCGTTGAAGAAGTTAATCCTTAGTCTTCCCGAGTGTTTCGGCACCAAATGTGGAGGGATAGAGGGGGTGTAAACAGACAACACACACTGGTCACTATTCTAAACTCGCCATCTTGTATTGCACACAACAGAATACAGAGTAACAAAATACAAAGAACAGGGAGGTACAGATATAACACACACACACACTGCAGTCCAACATAATGTCAATGGCTATGGAGCTTGGGAGGTGGCACCATCTGTGGCCAGGTTGGAAGTCAAATCCCAACAACTATTATACCTCAGGAGCTCGGGACAGTCGTAGTTTTCCAAAGTGTTCTAATTATTATCCTACGGCGCTATGCGACAAAAGACGACATTATTGGTCTCTACATTTCTGACAGCCAATGAGATATACGCCCTAGGTGGTGTCTTATTTCACTTACTCCTCTTTCTAAACGTATTTTAATATTTGTTTGTAAATTACATGTGTCAGTGCTGTTGTTAGTAAACAGCCGTTTCCCTATTCATTATTATCATAACGGAAAAATTACCTGAATGTTACGTCCATTATACTGTACTACATATCACCCCCACTACAACCATCACCACCTCAACCACAAAAAGGTATATTTAAAAATATTTAATTTCTGTTAGTTTAAGTATCATGTACCAGTTCTGTAGTAGTATTCATAAATCCATCGGGCGAAGCCGGGCACTACTGCTAGTCAGTAATAAAAGGATTTCCAATATTTATGGTTTTCACACGAAATCTGTAATAAAGCAAACTAAACAAAACGTGTGCCATTCTGTATCAACAAGTCTCCTTTTTGAGAGGAATCTGTAAAAAATGAGTTTACTGTCAGATTCTTAAAAAAATGTTATTAATACTATTGATTAAACATTTTTTTAGTCTGTTTAACCTCCAGGGTTGGCTTTTCCCACAGACTCAGTGAAGGATCCCACCACTACCGCCTCCAGGGCGGTGTCCTGGAGCTTGAAATATCGGGTCGGGCGATACAACTGGGGAGGTGGGACAAGCCCAGGGGCCTTATGAGGGATGGGAAGGGATGGGAAGATTGGGAGGGACAGACAAGGAAGGGGGAAGGAGGCGGTCGTGGCGTTACGTTAGGTATCATCCCGGAGACGAAGTGGGAAACGACGGAAAACCACTTTGAGGATGGCCGAGGCGGGAATCGAACCCCCTCTACTCATTTGGTTCACTCGATGCTGAGTTGACCCCTTTTCAAGTTTCGTGGCAGAGCCGACAATCGAACCACGGACCTCTGGGGTGGCAGGTAAGCACGCTGACCACTACACCACGGAGGCGACTTGATTAAACATACGAAATAAATTCATCGTCTTGCAAAACATCTCTACTGTATTAAGTCACGAAACGTACATAGAAAATTTTGGAAAACTAGCATCGATTCTAATAATCAATTTCCTTCATTCACATTGAGGAAGACCTGGCCCTCTCAGTGTGACGATGCACCAGTCCGTAGTTCGTTACACATCCATTCACTGAGCGTATAATTAAGACAATGGTGTTCACAAGAAATGCAGCAAGTTGCAAGGAACTGTGCCCTGCTGAGAACAATAGAGTGGAACCCGCTTCCTTGTCCATCTCTCTCCCAAGTCTTCATTCTGTACACAATGGCATCGCAGAGAAAAAGTGCAGCCGGATAGTTGTCTCCAGAGAACTTAAACAGGACAAGTTTCTTTCAGAGACCACCTTTCTCCTAAATCATTATTCACAAAGCATCGAAACGTCACACTTGCTTTTAATTGTATCATCTTAACTAGATAAGCTTTAAAAAAGGCCATAAATGTTTTTCTTAATTGTTCATTATTGACTTAAAATTAGTACATATATATTTACTCCTAGTATTTTTCTTAACAGTGTACAATTATTTCGATTCATATTTTTTTGAACTCATCTTCAGTACTTGTGACATAATAGTGTAAACATTTCTAAGATATGCTTAATTATAATTTATAATTTTTAATTTATAAAACTGTTTATTTACTTCTTTTTAATTATAAATAAGCGTATCTTAGAAATATTTACACTAGTCTGTCACAAGGAAATTGTAGAAAAAATTAAAGTGGGAGTGTAGATTCAAGGAGAAATAATTTCAACTCTGAGATTTGCTGATGACATCGTCATCTTGGCCGACACGCCTGAGGATTTGAATGAGTTTCTGAATGGTATGGACTCCGTCCTACGGAATGAATACATGATGAAAATCAAGAAATATAAAACAAAAACACTGGAATGCAGACGAAATAAATCAGAAACCTCTGTGGACATCAAATTGGCAGGTGAAAAGCTGAAGGAAATAGAAGACTTCTGTTACTTAGGAAGCAAAATAACCAGTGATGGACGAAGCAAAGAGGATAAAAAAGTAGGTTGGCTCAGGCAAGGAAAGCCTTTCTACAAAAAAGGAATCTGTTGACATCGAATATAGATTTAGGTATTAGGAAGTCATTTTTGAAAGCCTTTGTATGGAGCGTGGCGCTCTATGGATGTGAAACTTGGACTATTAGTGAAGCAGAAAAGAGGAGAATTGAAGCATTTGAAATGTGGTGTTACAGGAGAATGGTGAAGATCAGATGGGTAAATAGGGTGACAAACGAAGAGGTATTAAGACGAGTGGGAGAGGAGAGATGTTTCTGGCGACTGAAGAGATAGGTTAGTTGGACACATACTAAGACACCCAGGAATAGCAGGCTTAGTTATGGACGGAAGGGTTGAGGACAAGAACTGTAGAGGTAGACCAAGGTTTGAATATGTTAAACAGATAGCTTCGGATGTAGGGTGTGGTAGCTATGTAGAGATGAAACGATTAGCTCAAGACAGGGAGGCATGGAGGGCTGCATCAAACCAGTCAAAAGACTGAAAACTCAAACGAAAACAACAACATGTCACAAGTTAAAGATGAGTTCAAAAATATGACTCGAAACAATTGTACACTGCTTTCAAAAATATATAAGTACTGACTAGGTGGATTAAAAGAAAGGCAAATGCTAAGAAAAATCATAGGACCAAAATTTCAGTATAATAAGATAATCTACATCAAGAATGAGACTCTCTACAAGAACACTGAAAACCTCTGAGATAATATGCGGGAAAAGGAGAATACATATTTACGGTCATCTTCTCAGATGAACTCGAATAGATTAACCAAACAAATCTTTGATTTCTTCCGTAACCACAAAACAAAACCGCCATTGTTTAAAGAAACTGAAAAAGACCCAGTAGAATTAAAAATTACAGAAATATCACTGCTCAATCGAAAAGCTACAATAATTACTAATGTATTTTCTTAGTCAATTTACCCCCTAGGTTTGTGGCACCCACGGACTCAGCGATGGAACTCACCACTACCGACGCTACGGGCAGTATCCTGGAGCTTGGAACATTAGGTCAGGGTGGATACAACTGGGGAGGTGTGATCAGCACTTCGCCCAGGCGGCCTCACCTGCAGAGCGAACAGGGGCCTCATGAGGGATGGAAAGATGGGGATGGATAGGCAAGGAAAAGGGAAGGAGGCGGCCGTGGCAGTAGTGGTTTTGTACGGGTTCTAAATCCACCGCCACCGCCACCGCTGGAATACTAAAATGGCAATATCTCGCGAACCAATCAGGCTAGAGACTAGTACGAGGTGTCAAATTACTCAGGTTAACACCCCCTTTCCTATGAACAACATATTTCAACCCCAAAAATAAAACCTATCCCTACTAGAGGGTGAAATTGAATTTTTTAGAGAATCTCTCTTTCCAATTGCAACATGTGAGAGTTTGAATGCCAATATGGAATGTAACGTTGTTCTGCAAACCAATAATCAAAGAGGGGCATGTTAGGCCTTGAGGTGAGAGCCCCTGTTATTGTTGACGAGCCCCCTGCTGTCAGGCCCGTGTTGATGGGTTATTGTTGACAGGTCCTTGTGGACGAGTCCTTGTGGACAAGTCCTTGTGGACAGGTCCTTGTGGACGAGTCCTTGTGGACAAGTCTGTGTGGACAGGTCCTTGTGGACAAGTCCTTGTGGACGAGTCCTTGTCCCTTTGGACGGGTCCCTTTGGCCTGGTTCCTACGGACTAGTCCATGAATTTATTTAAATTATGTCAAAGGGCCTAACTACATTTGTGTGTGTGTTGAATTGACGTTGTTCACCACTACTATAATGGAATAACGATATGAAAGGAAAGTGACGAAATACATGTGAACACGTGTGAAATGACCTTATTACCGTCCTCCTTGTGAAACAAGTCACATTCTGTTTTGCTTCATACGTGAGAAAATGTGAGTTCGAACCCGTGGTCGGATTTTGACGAATGGGGTGTCATTGAACTCGGGCTGATACCCCCTTTCCAATGAACAACATATTTCCACCCCAAAATAAAACCTACCCCTACTAGGGGAGAAATTGTAATTTTTTTAGAGAATCTCTCTTTCCAATTGCAACATGTGAGAGTTTGAATGCCGATATGGAATAAAACGTTGTTCCACACTGGAGACATGTGTTTTGTGGATAGCCACTATGAATTAACATGCTTGTTTTTTGTTTTTTACGCATGCCCACTCATAGCTTTTGTAAGAGGGCAGTCTTTTTAAAAGATGGCGGTTGTAGTGTAACCTAACCTAACCCAACCCACGAATGGTGATCAAAAAGTATTTTAAGTGACGCTTGTCGATTGGCAAACCAATAATCAAAGAGGGATATGTCAGGCCTTGAGGTGATAGCCCCTATTGATTGATCCCTGTTGATTGATCTCTGTTGATTTGTCCCTTTGGACTGGTCTCTGTTGACTAGCCCCTTTTGGACGGGCCCTTTTTGACAGGGGGTCATTTTTGATGGATCCTTTTTGACAGGTGCTTTTCGACGGGTCCCTGTTGAAGAGTCATTGCTGACGGGTCCTTGTTGATGAGTCCCTGTGGACGGGTCATTGTTGACGGTTCCCTATTGACAGGTCATTGTTGACAGGTCATTGATGACGGGTCATTGTTGACGGGTCATTGTTGATGGGTCCTTGCTGACAAGTCCCTGTTGATGGGTCCCAGTGGAAGGGTCCCTTTAGACCGGCCCCTTTGGACTGGTCCCTATGGACCGGCCCATGAAATTTATCCAAATTATGTCAAAGGGCCTAACTACATTTGTGTGTAAAGCAGTGTGTTGAACTGACGTTGTCCTTACTATTACAATTGGATAACGATATGAAAGGAATTGATTAACTAGACATGAGTTAATACCAACGAAACACTTTGGCGACTCTGCTTGTTATTGACCAATGAGTAGGGTTTTAGAAAAACTGTTTGCTATTTTGGGTTATATACAAAAAATGCTTAGACCTTTTGAGTGACTATGTTTGCTAAACAAGACATTATACCAGACACGATTAGGATTCTTATGTAGCTCAGACAAGGAAAGAATTTCTACAGAATCTGTTGACATTGAATATAGATTTAGGTATTAGGAAGTCATTTTGAAGGCCTTTGTCTGGAGCGTGGCACTCTATGAAAGTAAAACTTAGACAATTGGTGTAGCAGAAAAGTGGAGAATTGAAGTGTTTGAAATGTGGTGTTACAGGAGAATGATGAAGATTAGATGGGTAAATAGGGTTACTAACAAAGAGGTATTAAGACGAGTGGGGGAGAAGAGATGTATCTGGCGACTGTTAATGAAGTAAAGAGATAGGTTGGTAGAACACGTACTAAGACATCCAAGAATAGCAAACTTAGTTAAGGAAGAAAGGTTCGAGGACGAGAACTGTAGGGGTAGACCAAGTTTAGAATATGTTAAACAGATAGCCTTGAACGTAGGGTGTGGTAGCTATATAGAGATGAAACGATTAGCTCGGGACAGATAGGCGCTGAGATCTGCATCAAACCAGTCAAAGGACTAAAGACTCAAACAACAACATGTAAGTTCACTAAAATAATGTTGTGTAACGGTATATGTTAGTCAACGAACAGTAATGCATTACTAAAACCCATGACACGATACCTAAGAGCTTTTCTAAAATGATTTTAAAATGCCTTTAACCCTATATTGAACACCCAGTTCACAAGACTCATAACTGCAATGTTATGGTAAAACAAAACAAAATCTACATTTCAAAACAAGCAAGTGGTTTAGTCAATGTATACTGGAAAAAGTTTTGTAAACCCTCAAGTCCTCAAGACTAATTAAATTAGTAACTGTCAGGTTGACCGAGTGGTTAAGGTGTTTGACTTAAGATCAAATTTTCTGTATAAGGAAGCAAGGGTTCGAATCCCTTACCTGACATAACTATTGCCTTGACATGGCTTGGCCACACTGCATTATTATGACACTCGGTACACAAACCATAGATATAGTGTATTGTTTAAGGCCACTCTCTTTCTGAACATAGTCAGAGACTGTTGATGGTTAACAATTGTATTAATAGTGGGACATGGGGATAGTAATTAAGAAAAACAGACAATACCCATACAATATTTTTATTAAATTCATTTTATAATAGTTACACACTGAATTCAACTCTATCTCTTTACCATTGTTCTATATATAGATTTTTAAACACAACGCTTGTTGTAGATCCTTTTACAACTTTCTCCAGGTACTCTTGCTCTTAAAAACTGGGGAAGCCGCAATGGTTTTATAAACATAAAACCCTCATCCTCTTCTTTTTCATAATTATCATCATCATCATCATCATCATCATTATGAATATTATCATCAAAATTATTATAGTCATTGTCACCATCATTATCATCATCATCATCATTCTCAACATCACTAGAACTATCCAATTCCTCTTGTTTGTTTTCCACAGGGACCTCTTGTAGAGTCTGCGTTGCTTTTGATAGTGTTAAGGGTTTTTTGAACGATGGTATTTGTCCTAACATGTCTTTTTGAGGTAATGATGAATGCTTTTTAACAAACAATGCACTATCTTGAGCAGCAATATATTTTTCTTGGACTTGCTTTTTTACCTGGGTTAGAGTATTTTGCGTATTTAAACGTGTATTAATTTGAGATTCACAATGATGTTCTTTTGAAGTAAGTACGTTGGAGTCTTTTGTTTTAATCATTCCTCGACACTTTTTGGATCGTTGTTTTGAACATCGCCGAATAACAGTTCCATCTTTATTGGTTGTTTTACAATATATGTATATCCTTTATAGAAGACACATGGCTTGCCATGACTGGTTGTTGAGACTTCCATATCAACTAATACATATGAATTAAATTTTAGTAAAGTCACATGAACAATCTTTAGATTACAAGTGATTTACACACACACACACACTTTCCTAAATGTCAAGATTTATGGATGTTGTTTTCCGCCAACAGCTGCTTACTGCGTATGACAAGGCTGGAGACTGGTAGGTGAGACGGTCTTTCACGATGTGAACACTGTAACAGGCAGTAGTCAACCGACAATATTCTTATACCCTAGTCAAGGTTAACAGGTACTTACTGCGTATGACAAGACCGTACACTCGTAGGTTAGACCGTATTTTTTGTTTGATGCTAAGGATCCCATATATACCCTAGACATGTTAGTTCTGAACACTTAGTGGTTAATTGTATATATTGAATTTAAATACACAGCTCATACAAGCACGTTTTGCGGATGGGAGGGGTGAGAGGCTGGCTGATCCTTATGGACTGGCCCGTGCATTTTATCCAAATTATATCAAAGGGGCCCGCCCACAGGGACCCGTCAACAAGGACCCGTCCTCCGGGACCAGTAAAAAATAACTCCCCCTTTAAAAAAGACCCGTCCAAAGGGGCTAGTCAACAGGGACCAGTCCAAAGGGATACATCAACAGAGATCAATCAAAAGGGGTCAATCAACAGGGATCAATCAAAGGTTAAGTTAATCTACGGCAGCCATTTTGGAACTTTTTGATCACACCTCGTAGGGTTAGGTTAGGTTGAGTTAAGCTACGACCGCCATTTTGGAACTAATTCTTAGTTTCCAAAATATAGGCAATTTTGAAAAATGGACTTTTTTTGAAAAAATGAAAAAAATGTTAAGTTTTGTTCTAACGTTAAGGACTTAAAGGACATTTGTTTGAGTCTATATATGACTTTTTAGAATGATTAGTTTTCAAAATATCGTCTACTTTCAAAATTGAACCTTTTTGGATTTTGTCTCAGAGACCTGGGACTTGGTTTGTGGGTAGAGGGGGTAAATACCTGTCATTTTTATGTCAAACACATTTTTTGTGTAATTCATAGTTTACAAAATATAGCCCATTTTTAAAAATGATCAATATTTGGAAAAATGTCAAATTCCATGTTTTGTTCTAACGATTAAGGACATAAAAGCCATTGGTTTGAGTCGATATATGACTTTTTAGGATGATTAGTTTTCAAATTATAGCCTATTTTCCAAATATTTTTTGGAAAAATTGAAAGAATATATATATTTTTTTTGACTGAGAATGGGATAGACGTAGGTGTTGGAGTTGGCATATGATTTTTTAGTTTAAATATATAGCCTACTTTCTCAATTTACCTTTTTTGAAAAATTTGAAATGTATAATGTTTTTGACTAGGCGTGGAATGGAGTTGAGAGACCATCATTAACCTTAGAGTAGTTTGGATTCTTGGAATTTTAGTGTGTTGTTGTTGCTTACAAACATGACGGTAAGCATTATGCTATCATAAAAAGGGCTGAGATACTTTCCATGAACAAGAGAAATATCCTCTAAATACATTGACAAAAACAACTTGTGAAATAAGCCATTACGAATAGGGTACCACAAAATAACTTGTCAAATAAGCCATTACAAATAGGGTACCACTTTTACACCCCACTTTTGCACTCACTTTTGCACTCACTTTGCACTCACTTTTACAACTACTTTTACACTTACTTTGCACTCACTTTTGCACTCACTTTGCACTCACTTTTACACCCACTTTGCACTCGAACATTACATCATCTGACATAATAAAAATAGGCATGGTTGTTGTCGAGACTGAGATAAGAGTGGGGGTAATGAATTTATAGTGATAGGATCGGAAAACCCATTATCACTTTAGTATTGACATCAAGCAAAAATTTAAAAAAAAAACGTGTTTTTGACAGAGTGGGATAGACATAGTTATAAGAGTTGAGAGTCGATAATTAATCTAAAAGTACTCTGGAATTCATGGAATCTTAGTGTGTTGTTGTTGTTGCTTACAAACCGGTATGGTCACGTCAGGTGAAGTTAGCTAGGATTAGATTAGGATATGTTCAGGTAGTTTCCATAGTCACCGCTAGATAGCGGAAACATACTTTGCGTGTCGCATGTGGCTATTTGACAAAGTTTTACTGTGTGAAAAAACGTGCTTGTATAACCTGTGTATATAAATTTAAAATCTAAATATCCACTAAGTGTTTAGAACTAAAATGTATAGCCTTGTATAGGGAATATATAGGGGTCCTTAACAAGATAGAGTGTCTAACACACGAGTGTACAGCCTTTTGATATGCAGTAAGTACCTGATCACACCTACTATCAATTGCGCCTACCATTAATCGCGTCTACTATCAATTAGGTCTACTACCAATCGCGCCTGCTAGGACATGACTTTTCATTAAACCAAAACATTTCCTTTTTTGTCAGCCTCCCACCCCTCTCATCAATCTATGACGTCATAGTCATAGTCAGCCTTAAAGCAAGTCTAAACTTGTAGAACATGTCACGTGACAAAGTTAGGTTAGGTAAAGTTAGGTTATGTTAGGTGAGCTGAGGTTAAGTCTTAAAATACCCCCTCTCTGCCTTGTACTTTGTATAAACATTGACACTGTAACTTTGTAATATCAAAAATGATCTAAGTCGCGTCCATATCAATCACGTCTACAATCAATCGCGCCTACTATCAATCACGTCTACTATCAATTGCATCTACTATCAATTGAGCCTACTATGAAATGCGCTTACTACAAATCACGCCTAATATCAATCACGCCTAGTATAAATTGCGTCTACTATCAATCACGCCTACTATCATTTGCGTCTACTATAAATCGCGCTCATGTCAAATCGCGCCTACTACCAATTACACCTACTATCAATCGCGCCTACTATCAATTGCGACTACTATAAATCTCGCCCATGTCTAATTACGCCTACTATCAATCGCGCCTACTATCTTTCGCATCTACTATAAATCGCGCTCATGTCAAATCACGCCTACTATCAATCACGTCTACTATCAATTGCGTCTACTATTAATCGCGCCTACTATCAATTGCGTCTACTATAAATCGCGCCTACTAGGACATGACGTTTCATTAAACCAGAACATTTCCTTTTTTGTCAGTCTCTCACCCCTCCCATCAATCTATGACGTCATAATCAGTCTTAAAGCAAGTCTAAACTTGTAGAACATGTCACGTGACAATGTTAGGTTAGGTAAAGTTAGGTTATGTTAAGTGAGCTGAGGTTATGTCTTAAAATACCCTCTACCTTGTACTTTGTATAAACATTGACACTGTAACTTTATGATATCAAAAATGATCTGAGTCGCGCCCATGTCAAATTGCGCCTACTATCAATCGCGTCTACTATCAATCACGCCTACTATCAATCGCGCCTACTATCATTTGCGTCTACTATAAATCGCGCTTACTACAAATCACGCCTAGTATCAATTGCGTCTACTATTAATCACGTCTAGTATCGATTACACCTACTATCAATTACGTCTACTATCAATTGCGTCTACTATAAATCACGCCTACTAGGACATGACGTTTCATTAAACTAAAACATTTCCTTTTTTGCCAGCCTTTCACCCCTCCCATCCGCAAAACGTGCTTGTATGAGCTGTGTATTTAAATTCAATATATACAATTAACCACTAAGTGTTCAGAACTAACATGTCTAGGGTATATATGGGATCCTTAGCAACAAACAAAAAATACGGTCTAACCTACGAGTGTACGGTCCTGTCATACGCAGTAAGTACCTGTTAACCTTGACTAGGGTATAAGAATATTGTCAGTTGACTACTGCCTGTTACAGTGTTCACATCGTGAAAGACCGTCTCACCTACCAGTCTCCAGCCTTGTCATACGCAGTAAGCAGCTGTTGGCGGAAAACAACATCCATAAATCTTGACATTTAGGAAAGTGTGTGTGTGTGTGTGTGTGTGTAAATCACTTGTAATCTAAAGATTGTTCATGTGATTTTACTAAAATTTAATTCATATGTATTAGTTGTTATGGAAGTCTCAACAACCAGTCATGGCAAGCCATGTGTCTTCTATAAAGGATATACATATATTGTAAAAACAACCAATAAAGATGGAACTGTTATTTGGCGATGTTCAAAACAACGATCCAAAAAGTGTCGAGGAATGATTAAAACAATAGTCTCCAACGTACTTACTTCAAAAGAACATCATTGTGAATCTCAAATTAATACACATTTAAATACGCAAAATACTCTAACCCAGGTAAAAAAGCAAGTCCAAGAAAAATATATTGCTGCTCAAGTTAGTGCATTGTTTGTTAAAAAGCATTCATCATCACCTCAAAAAGACATGTTAGGACAAATACCATCGTTCAAAAAACCCTTAACACTATCTAAAGCAACGCAGACTCTACAAGAAGTCCCTGTGGAAAACAAACAAGAGGAATTGGATTGTTCTAGTGATGTTGAGAATGATGATGATGATGATGATAATGATGGTGACAATGACTATAATAATTTTGATGATAATATTCATAATGATGATGATGATGATAATTATGAAAAAGAAGAGGATGAGGGTTTTATGTTTATAAAACCATTGCGGCTTCCCCAGTTTTTAAGAGCAAGAGTACCTGGAGAAAGTTGTAAAAGGATCTACAACAAGCGTTGTGTTTAAAAATCTATATAGAACAATGGTAAAGAGATAGAGTTGAATTCAGTGTGTAACTATTATAAAATGAATTTAATAAAAATATTGTATGGGTATTGTCTGTTTTTCTTAATTACTATCCCCATGTCCCACTATTAACACAATTGTTAACCATCAACTGTCTCTGACTATGTTCAGCAAGAGAGTGGCCTTAAACAATACACTATACCTATGGTTTGTGTACCGAGTGTCATAATAATGCAGTGTGGCCAAGCCATGTCAAGGCAATAGTTATGTCAGGTAAGGGATTCGAACCCTTGCTTCCTTATACAGAAAATTTGATCTTAAGTCAAACACCTTAACCACTCGGTCAACCTGACAGTTACTAATTTAATTAGTCTTGAGGACTTGAGGGTTTACAAAACTTTTTCCAGTATACATTGACTAAACCACTTGCTTGTTTTGAAATATAGATTTTGTTTTGTTTTACCATAACATTGCAGTTATGAGTCTTGTGAACTGGGTGTTCAATATAGGGTTAAAGGCATTTTAAAATCATTTTAGAAAAGCTCTTAGGTATCGTGTCATGGGTTTTAGTAATGCATTACTGTTCGTTGACTAACATATACCGTTACACAACATTATTTTAGTGAACTTACATGTTGTTGTTTGAGTCTTAATCCTTTGACTGGTTTGATGCAGATCTCAGCGCCTATCTGTCCCGAGCTAATCGTTTCATCTTTATATAGCTACCACACCCTACATTCAAGGCTATCTGTTTAACATATTCTAAACTTGGTCTACCCCTACAGTTCTCGTCCTCGAACCTTTCTTCCTTAACTAAGTTTGCTATTCTTGGATGTCTTAGTACGTGTTCTACCAACCTATCTCTTTACTTCATTAACAGTCGCCAGATACATCTCTTCTCCCCCACTCGTCTTAATACCTCTTTGTTAGTAACCCTATTTACCCATCTAATCTTCATCATTCTCCTGTAACACCACATTTCAAACACTTCAATTCTCCACTTTTCTGCTACACCAATTGTCTAAGTTTTACTTTCATAGAGTGCCACGCTCCAGACAAAGGCCTTCAAAATGACTTCCTAATACCTAAATCTATATTCAATGTCAACAGATTCTGTAGAAATTCTTTCCTTGTCTGAGCTACATAAGAATCCTAATCGTGTCTGGTATAATGTCTTGTTTAGCAAACATAGTCACTCAAAAGGTCTAAGCATTTTTTGTATATAACCCAAAATAGCAAACAGTTTTTCTAAAACCCTACTCATTGGTCAATAACAAGCAGAGTCGCCAAAGTGTTTCGTTGGTAGTTAACTCATGTCTAGTTAATCAATTCCTTTCATATCGTTATCCAATTGTAGTAGTAAGGACAACGTCAGTTCAACACACTGCTTTACACACAAATGTAGTTAGGCCCTTTGACATAATTTGGATAAATTTCATGGGCCGGTCTATAGGAACCAGTCCAAAGGGGCCGGTCTAAAGGGACCCTTCCACAGGGACCCATCAACAGGGACTTGTCAGCAAGGACCCATCAACAATGACCCGTCAACAATGACCCGTCATCAATGACCTGTCAACAATGACCTGTCAATAGGGAACCGTCAACAATGACCCGTCCACAGGGACTCATCAACAAGGACCCGTCAGCAATGACTCGTCAACAGGGACCCGTCGAAAAGCACCTGTCAAAAAGGATCCATCAAAAATGACCCCCTGTCAAAAAGGGCCCGTCCAAAAGGGGCTAGTCAACAGAGACCAGTCCAAAGGGACAAATCAACAGAGATCAATCAACAGGGATCAATCAAAAGGGGCTATCACCTCAAGGCCTGACATATCCCTCTTTGATTATTGGTTTGCCAATCGACAAGCGTCACTTAAAATACTTTTTGATCACCATTCGTGGGTTGGGTTAGGTTAGGTTACACTACAACCGCCATCTTTTAAAAAGCCTGCCCTCTTACAAAAGCTATGAGTGGGCATGCGTAAAAAACAAAAAACAAGCATGTTAATTCATAGTGGCTATCCACCAAACACATGTCTCTTGTGTGGAACAACGTTTTATTCCATATCGGCATTCAAACTCTCACATGTTGCAATTGGAAAGAGTGATTCTCTAAAAAAATTACAATTTCACCCCCTAGTAGGGGTAGGTTTTATTTTGGGGTGGAAATATGTTGTTCATTGGAAAGGGGGTATCAGCCCGAGTTCAATGATACCTCATTCGTCAAAATCCGACCACGGGTTCGAACTCACATTTTCTCACGTATGAAGCAAAACAGAATGTGACTTGTTTCACAAGGAGGACGGTAATAAGGTCATTTCACACGTGTTCACATGTATTTCGTCACTTTCCTTTCATATCGTTATTCCATTATAGTAGTGGTGAACAACGTCAATTCAACACACACACAAATGTAGTTAGGCCCTTTGACATAATTTAAATAAATTCATGGACTAGTCCGTAGGAACCAGGCCAAAGGGACCCGTCCAAAGGGATCAGTCCAAAGGGACAAGGACTCGTCCACAAGGACTTGTCCACAAGGACCTGTCCACACAGACTTGTCCACAAGGACTCGTCCACAAGGACCTGTCCACAAGGACTTGTCCACAAGGACTCGTCCACAAGGACCTGTCAGCAATAACCCATCAACACGGGCCGGACAGCAGGGGGCTCGTCAACAATAACAGGGGCTCTCACCTCAAGGCCTAACATGCCCCTCTTTGATTATTGGTTTGCAGAACAACGTTACATTCCATATCGGCATTCAAACTCTCACATGTTGCAATTGGAAAGAGAGATTCTCTAAAAAATTCAATTTCACCCTCTAGTAGGGGTAGGTTTTATTTTTGGGGTTGAAATATGTTGTTCATAGGAAAGGGGGTGTTAACCTGAGTAATTTGACACCTCGTACTAGTCTCTAGCCTGATTGGTTCACGAGATATTGCCATTTTAGTATTCCAGCGGTGGCGGTGGCGGTGGATTTAGAACCCGTACAAAACCACTACTCGTGGCCTTACAGTAGGCACCATCCCGGCATTTGCCCGAAGACGATGTGGGAAACCACGGAAAACCACTTCGAGGATGGCTGAGGTGGGAATCGAACCCCCTCTACTCATTTGGACCACTCGAGGCTGAGTGGATCCCGTTCCAGCCCTCATACCACTTTTCAAATTTCGTGGCAGAGCCGGGAATCGAACCCAGGACCTCCTGGGTGGCAGCTAACCAAGCTGACCGCTACGCTACGGAGACGACATAACTACTAAATACGAAAATATAAGGTCCCAAGACAACTCATCACTAAAACACAAACCCATCAGAAAGAATGAAGAGATCGTGGGCATTAAGGTAAGAACAACACACAGTTAAATGAATGATTCAAGAGGGTGAAACCAAAGGAGGAGAAGGAGAAGAAGAAGACTAGGTGTATTTATATGTACTGATTTTAAACTCATCTTAACTAAAAACGAACCGACAGCAGTGGCTACGCTGGCTAAAGGACAGCGTTAGGTCATGGGGCCAAGCTCTCTACTGACTCGGTAGATGCGTGGGTTCAAGCACCACCGTCGGCCGTCCTTGAAATGGTTTTCCGTGGTTTCCCATTTTCAACACCAGGCAAATGCTGGGACGGTACCTTCTGACAGGCCACGGCTGCTTCCTTTCACATCCTTGCCCAGTTTCATTCATCTTCATCCATTCCATCTCTCAATCCGATGCGCAGGTCGCCCACGGGCGTCGACTAGAAAGACCTGCACTCGGCCTCTCAGGAGGTCACACGACAAAAAAATGAAATATTGTTGTGATGTATGCTGGTGTGATATAAACTTCCCATTTCCTAACGTATTTATTTTTAAATATCAGCTAAATAATAACTTGTATAATGCCATGTGAACATTTCTCAGAAACTACAAAACTCAAGCAAGCATTGAAATTAAGGCCACGGCCTTATAATATAAATAACTTAAAGATTAACGGCTGAGGAGACCCGACGCGTTACATTTCGTTTAGTTTAGTATAATATACAATATTATAAAATCCAATGGGTAACGTCCTTAAAGACAGTTAAAAGTACCCTCCGTTCGATAAGCGGAACTGTAGAAACTGGGCCTCATTGGATCATAAGTTATGGATTATAATGTTTGCATGATTTACACGGACGCCATCTAGAAATGGATAGACTGATGACTTTGTAGTATGGGTGCAAGACGCGTCCCATATGCAGATGTTTTTACAAAATTTAATAGAGATCCGACGATTAGTTTAGTCGTAATTTAATTCAATCTCTGTACATTTGGGTTGGTCGCCATTTTGTTTTGCTTAAGAAGGCGGCGAAATAATACATGACGTAGAGGTGCCCTTTGTAAGTGCTACCTCTGTATCAAATTCGGTTTCATCGTGTTTGTATTGCTAGTGGGAAGAGACATACACACATACAGTCAGACACAAGAACTTTTGGCCCGTGCACACCTCAAGTCTACTTTCATTTTTTGAAAACATAAAAAAGTAGGCTATAAATGGAATATGGTTCTCGCGGTCAACTTTATCAAATTTTCTAGGCATTTGTGTATGATGCATGGTTTCACCGAGGTGCACCAAGTTAAGTTCATCAGTAGGCTCTACGTACACCCTGACTAGATCCTTTTCCTCTTCTCTCTTCTAGGTTCGTTTCATTTAGTTTAGTTTATTTTATTTTAGTTTAGATTAGATTTATTTAGTTTAGTTTTATTTAGTTTATTTTAGTTTAGTTAAGTTTAGTTTAGTTTAGTTCAGATTAGATTTATTTAGTTAAGTTTTATTTAATATAGTTTAGGTTCTTTTAGTTTAGTTTCGTTTAGTTTAGATTTATTTAGTTTAGTTTTATTTAGTTTAGTTTAGTTTCATTTAGTTTTTTTCTTTTAGTTTAGTTTTGTTTTGTTTTGTTTAGTTTAGTTTAATTTTGATTTATTTAGTTTGGTTTAGTTTTATTTAGTTTAGTTTAGTTTTATTTTAGTTTAGTTTTGTTTTGTTTTGTTTAGTTTATTTTAGTTTAGTTTGGTTTAGTTTAGATTTATTTAGTTTAGTTTTATTTAGTTTGGTTTAGTTTTCTTTTAGTTTTGTTTAGTTTAGTTTTATTTAGTTTAGTTTAGTTTTGTTTATTTTATTTTAGTTTAGTTTAGTTTAGCTTAGTTTACTTTTATTTAGTTTAGTTTAGCTTAGTTTAGTTTTATTTAGTTTAGTTTGGTTTAGCTTAGTTTAGTTTAGGTTTATTTAGTTTAGCATAGTTTAGTTTAGTTTTATTTAGTTTAGTTTAGCTTAGTTTAGTTTTATTTAGATTAGTTTAGTTTAGTTTAGCTTAGTTTAGTTTAGTTTCATTTAGTTTAGTTTAGCTTAGTTTAGTTTTATTTACTTTCGTTTAGTTTAGTTTAGCTTTGTTTAGTTAAGTTTTATTTAGTTTAGTTTAGCTTAGTTTAGTTTTATTTAGTTTAGTTTAGTTTAGTTTAATTTAGTTTAGTTTAGCTTAGTTTAGTTTTATTTAGTTTAGTTTAGTTTAGCTTAGTTTAGTTTAGTTTTATTTAGTTTAGTTTAGCTTGGTTTAGCCCTTTTAGTACCAGTCGCTTATAGGTGGTATATGTGAAGAATACCAGGCTTCTTTTCAGGAAATTGCAATGTTGTACTAAAATCATTACAACTTTTATATTTTTGAAGACATACCCCCAGAATTTTTCCTAGTCATTGAAAATGAATTGCTTTACCATTCTACTAAGTAACATACTATGTTACAATAACACTACAACATATAAAAAAATATTTGTTTTATTACTGTGAAAATAAAAAGAGAAAAGTCAAAATTGAGAGAAAGAAACACAATTCAAAATGAAAATTACACTCAAACGGTTGATATTGTCTGCAGTCACATGTTGTTGGTTTACTCTCTGGAAAGTTTCATTATCTTAGGTACTATAGTTTCTAATTTAAAAATCATTTTAATACACCGTGCACTGTTAATGTCATGTAATTTTTTTCAGGATTAGGATATAACCCAACTCATTTGGATACATTCGTGTTGACCGACTGAAAAGCACCAAACTTTTGTTTACTAAGGCAACACTGAAAAATGGCTTCAAACACCATAATAAACTAAACTAAACTAAACTAAATAAAACTAATAAATACACTTGGATGACCAGTTTCGATCGTCAAGCGATCATCATCAGTTCCTTTACACTTATTGTAAATATTTTTACCCGTATTTTCAGACAGATTGTATAGCCTACTGTCGACCAAAATAGTATGTGCACTCGAGTTTGAAGGTTGTTTGCGAAGTAACTAATAGACCTACATAAAATCCAAAAACATCATCATTTTCATCGTTCTATTTTACGTTAGGTCATGTAGGTTTGGAGTTTTTAATTTATATTTTAATATTTTTATCGCAGTTGAAACACAAAAAGTGCCCGTTTTTAAGCGTGTTTCAACCATGCGTCACATTTAAGAATTATTATCTCACAAACCCATCATCAGATCGATCCAAAATTTTAGCACAATATACATTGGAATGTTGTATAACTGTTTATTAATTTCAAAATGTTGTGTGTTCAAGAACTAAAGTTGTTATCATTTTTGTAAGGTAACTTTTTCTTGGCTCGGGTTCGTTGGAAAATGTAGTTCTTGGTTGCGTTGCAATCCTTATACATAAAAAGGTTATGCTGTATGACTGTGAAATACGTAAATTAATTCAATTTTTTCATATCGGTTTGTATTTGTACGGGGAATTAAAACATGGTTCAGCAGCTAGCCGCTCCGGGAAATGCTGTACAGCGTTGCTGATATGGAGCCCATCACTTCCGAGCGAGGCGCGCCATGACGCGTGATGGAGCCCATCTTGGCAGCGTTGTACAGCTTTCACCGGAGCGGCTTTTTTGATGTATAAGGATTACAACGCAACCAAGAACTACATTTTCCAACCACCCCAAGCCGAGAAAAAGTTACCTTACAAAAATAATAACAACTTTGTTTCTTGGACACACAAAATTTTAAAGTTAATAAACCAGTTATACCACATTCCAATGTATATTGTGTTAAAATTTGGATTCGATCTGATGACGGGTTTGTGAGATAATAATTCTTAAATGTGACGCATGGTTGAAACACGCTTAAAAACGGGCACTCTTTGTGTTCCAACTGCGATAAAGAATATTAAAATATGAATTTTAAAAAAATAAAGCAGCCAAGTGGCCATAGGTTTACAAAAAAAAACTATTTACAAAAACTTAATTTCTTTTGATTCGCATAATCACTGATTGTCCTTGTTCTTTTTGTACAGATTTCTAAGTGGTCATAGTGATCGCATGTATGTTCACACAGTTGACACTTGCATGTAATTGAAGGCTCATGATACGTCTTGTTGTGACAAATGATGTGATGGAAGCCGTGTACTGCCATTCTTGTATAGACGTGACGCATTTCAAAGTTTGCTTTCGTCCGTGATCGATCAATGATGGCGCCAGATGCAAAAAACTCCGGATATACGTCTTCTAGCTTTTGGATGAGTGTTGCCAATAGGTTCCCTGATGCATTTGTGTTGGGTAGATGTATTTGTGTCCTATGATCTTCTATGAGGAAGGATTATCTTGCCAGGAGATAAACTAATCTGGATCTTGTTGTCTTTGAAACTCCAATTGCTTTCTTAATGTATACTGCTTTTACTCTTTCTAATGTGGAGAGGTTTTTCATTGAGAGATACGACCAGATAATTTCTAAGCCATACGTCAATATTGGCAGTATTTTTGCTTTAAATAGAGACATTGCTGTCTCTAATCTGAGGGATCTTAAATAACTTATTCCATGCATAGCCATTATTGCATGTGTAGCTTTTTCTAATACATGTTTTGTGAAACACTTAGTGGTTGTTTGAAATGTGACTCCTAGATACTTGAAATCTGGAGTGATCTTTAGTTGCTGTCCTTGTATGTAGATTTTTGCTGTTGCAGGAACTTTTCCTCCATTCCGGAATACCATCATTTCTGTTTTAGGAACATTTATTTCAAACTCATGCATGTAGCACCATTCTTCTACATCACGTATTGTGTTTTGTAACATTTTCACGTCTTTTGATGCTATTACTATGTCATCGGCATAGGCGCAAGAAATTATACCTTCTCTTTGAATTAGTGTTAATACTTCTTCCGCAGCAAGAATAAAAAGCAAAGGGCTTGGCGGGTTTCCCTGTTTGTTTGAAGAATTGGCTCTGATATTGAAAGACTGTCTGAGACTCGAATTGTATTCCATTGCAGTATTGATCCTATGATTTGTGTCCATATGCTATTTTCGTTTAAGACTTCTTTCAATTTCTTCATTATTAAGCTTCTATTTATGAGGTCAAATGCCTTGGTAAAGTCAATATACACAGTATACAGTTGTTCTTTCCCTTGAACAGCTCCCCAAGCATTTTGAATTAGGAATTCAATAGCAGCCCAAGTCGATTTTCCTTTCCTTAATCCTTGTTGAGTTTCCGGAAGATGGTCTTCTACGGTCTCTTCAATTCTTTCTGTTATTGCTCTTGTGAATATTTTGAAGGGGATATTTTCCAAAGCAATACCTCTGTATTTATTTGGATCACTGGGGTCTCCTTTGCCCTTATATAATACCTTTATGATGGACTGTCTCCACTGCGCAGGTACGGAGGCCATTTCAATACATTTATTTTAGAGCTTCGTCCACACTGGTAAAAGTATGTGAGCATTGTCTTTTATATACTCACTATATAATCTATCAGGTCCTGTAGCTTTTATATTTTTTGTGCTGTTTATGACATTGTAAACTTCGGTTGTGGTTAATGGTGTCCACTCCGCCTGGGTTTGTTGGTCCGGTTGCTGAGTGTTTTCTGGTATATCCCTCTGATGTTTTTTGTTTAGTATGCTGACAAAATGTGTCTCCCACTCTCGCATATCAATATAATGTGTTTGTGTTTGTTTCTTGTTGCTTATTGCAATATATGGATCTCTTGTAGCTTCGTCCACCAGTCTCTTTCCCTCTCTTTCCCAAAATGCTTTCATCTTTTCTTTTAACGCTTTCTTGTAATTTTTCCTCATTTCAGAATATCTTTGCAGGATTATTGGATTAGCAGGGCTCTGTCTCAAGTGATGTAGAGTTTCTAGTACTTCCCTTCGTAAGATATAGCACTCCCTGTCAAACCATTGTTTTGCTATCCTTTTATACCTAGGCGTTGTTGCTTGTCGTAGAAGGTCCTCCAAGCTTTGCATTGCCTCCGTTAGTCTGGAATCTATTATTAGCTCTTCAATATTTTCTATATCAACTGATTTGTCTTCTACCTTCCCAATGTCTATTTTTCTTGAGAATAATTCTTCTGCCGGTCTGTGAGTTATTCGCCAATCACCTTGTAATTTTATCTGCATGGGAATATGTTTTCGCATAGGGGTGTGAGTTGTTTTCCATAGAGGTGTTATATCACCTACAATTGGACCCTTAATTAGAGCGATGTCTATTGTGCTTTTGCCATTATGGGATATGTATGTTGGAATATTGGGTTTATTTAGTAGAATGAAGCATTCCTCCTCTAGCTTATCCATTACTAGTTTCGTTTTGTAACTCTGAATATCAGTCTACAGTTTAAATCTCCAGCTATGATTATTGGCTTGTTCTGATCACTCAGGACGCACAACTGGCCTATTTCATCTAGTATGTCAATAGCAGTTTTGTTCGGCTGGAAGTAGACTGCAATTATTGTAATGATATTAGTTTCAATCATAAGGGTATGTTCCCTTTGGGCAGTAGAGATTATTGGTGTTAGACTAGGTTTTATAAGGATTGTAATGCCTCCAGTTGGTCTTCCTCTTTCCCCTTGTTTTGCATGAATATGTGTGCGATAATAATCTGGGTGTTGCCATTCGTCTGTTAGAAACTTTTCCGTTAGAATTACTATATCATATCCCATTAAGAAATCTCCTGGGGCTATATTTAATTCAAAATTCCAAACCTACATGAAGTAACGTAAAATAGAACGACGAAAATGATGATGTTAGTGGATTTTATATAGGTCTATTGGATACTTCACTAACAACCTTCAAACTCGAGTACACATAATATTTTGGTCGACAGTAAGTGTAATGGATCTGATGATGATCGCTTGACGATCGAAACTGTTCATCCAAGTGTATTTATTAATCTCATGTTTTTGTTTTTTGTTGTTGTTGGTTTTTTTTCAGGATTAGGGTATAACCCAACTCATTTGGGTACATTCGTGTTGACCGATTGAAAAGAACCAAACTTTTCTTAGTTTACTTTAGTTTAATTTCGTTTAGTTTAAAGTCATACATTCCTTCAAACATAATGCTTAAAGCTAGTTATCATCGCATTCGCTTTATGGTAGATTTGGGGTAGCAGTATAATAAATGCATGAGTCAAACCAAGAGAATACTCAAGAAGTATTTTCACTCGATGTGAGAAATGGTACCTAAAGCAAGTCTCCATGCGAAGGGCGAAAATATCCTTAGTTTTAAACTGCAACTATAACCTCTACAGCTCTGTAGAATCGCCTTACACACCATATATACGCGCAATTAAATGTCCTATATTACTGACGAAATATCTAATTTCAGTAATACGGTGCCGAGCCCCATTAATCACGAATAAAGCCACAGTCTGTACCAAACCGAGATGCTGTATCACATAACGCAAATTAGTTTAGGCGGAGTTTGATTGGGATAATTAAATGACCTGAAACACCTCACTAATTAGGCCCAAAATCTAACAGGTGTTCCGGGAGCTGATGTAACAGATATTTGATCTGTGAGCGTCCCTCACTTAACATGCTATCCTATATCTCGAGAGGATATGGACAGATATCAAGTTTCAAACTTGTTCATTCAAAATCACATTCACGTTAATTACTGCAAATTTTAAAACATATATTTACAGTTCTGTATAAAAAAGACGTCTTAAGAGCATCCACTTCTATAAGTAGGTATCTCTGCTATTTATTATTAACGTAGTGGTGTCGGTGGGGTAGTCAGTAGCATGCTGAGCTTCTATGGCCAAGATCGCGGGATCAAACCCAGCCCATGTCGTTGGATATTTAAGAGCGTTAAAATCCTTCAGTATGCCTTCCTTCGGAGGAGAAGTAAAGCTGGCGTTCCAATATCATAGATTGATGGCATGTAAAAAACCTTCCGTTAATTAAACTTGTGTGAAGCTAAATTTGCAGTTTAGATTTCGTTGAAACGCTTTATTTAAGTTCCAAGGTTCACCACTAGGTGTTTAGGGGCAGATGACCTCGCTGTTCCGCCCCTTAAAACTATTAAAGCAACAACAACAACAACAACAACAAAACCCGCTAGGTGTCAGTGACATCTGGTAGCGAAAGTTGGAACTACTTGAAATTGAATGGAACTTGTAGCTCACCCCATGGGTGTCCGCGTTGAAGCAGCTACAGCCTCTGGCGAGCCAAATATGTCCTCGGACACTCCCGGCTCTAAAAGCCATACGCAAAATAATATATATATATATATATATATATATTATACCCTTCAGTGTTCTTCTAGAATGCCGACTCTTACTCGGGTAGTGCTCTGTTCGGGGTGGCTCTAACTTACTCTAAACATCCTAGGAATATCGTCACAGGATCACAGGAGGCTTATCTTAAAATCAGTAGGTCAGAGAACTCCTAATATAAAATAATTTATTTCACAAAAACATCATCTCCCTTTTCTCCCAACCATAGACAAATAAAAACAAAATCAACTCCCTTAAATTACTGAAATCAACAACATCAAAAAAAAAAATGTTTCATACTGGCTGAAACCAGGAATAGAAAATAGTCTATTTTACTGCAGTCCACTGCTTCAAGTCCAAGAGTTATTGTCAACAGACTTAATTCAAATAACTATGGCTTAAATAAACCAGCCATTCTATCACAATAAATATTGCGCACTCATTTTTATAACTTGCAAAATTTGTTCTTTGGGAAATCGGACATGTCTACTCGTACAATCATCATCTTTCCTCACAAGAGTCAGATAATGAAGGCAATAGATTTACTCTAGGTTACGGGCATGTGTGTTTTTATAACTTTAAAACAATTACTTCACTCAGAGCTATGACTCCGTTAATTATGGTAACATAAACAAGTCAACATACATGAAGCATCAAATAAATACTTCGGCGGCCGGTGCGCCGTGATCATTAATAAACAACAACATAATGAATGCACTCCAAAAATAATGACAACAGAATACATCGCTTCCTGAAGCGGTACACAAGAAGAAACCCCGGGAAGTTGGACTACCTCCCTTCATAGAATACAATGACAGACTCGACCTTGTGACAGACACACTTTCACCGTACTAACCAGCTGGCCGGCTACAACCTTCCTGGCTGCTTTTAGAATTCAGACGGCTTACCATATTTCTACCTGTTTCTTAAAGACTCCCTTTTACCTGCCTTGGGCTCGAGCAATACAATACCTTTCCGACGGAGCTAAAGTGGACTCTCATCAGATAATGAATTCAATCATTTCACTTACCATTTTATATCGTCGAAGAATGCGGGAATATCACCTCCGCTTTAATTTCACTTACCATTATATATCGTCGAAGAATGCGGGAAATATCACCTCCGCTATTATTTTCACTCACCATTATATATCATCGAAGAACGCGTGAATACCACCTCCGCTTTAATTCTGCTCGACCCAGGATCGACTCTTAGCCTTACCTGAATATATCTCACATTACCCTCCAGCCATTCTTGTCTTACCTCTTTTTACCTTCGTGTGATAATCACTTACCATATTTATTACTCTCATAATTTCAGTGTCACTTACTGGTCTTGCCACAATATCGAGCGGTCTTCCCCATATTAGCTTTTACAATCACATTGTGCATAAGCACTATCAAACAAATATTCCCTTGACTGTGCATTCAACAAGATTAATGACATCCCAAAACAAAACCATATTTAAAATAACACTTTGATGCTCATATACTTATTACGTTATAAAACACACAAAAATACTCATTACTGATAAACACACAAATCTACACAAACATGCCCGGTACGCCTAAAATATCTATTTTTATCATAACTGCTTATGATCGAGATAAACTTATCCGACCCCAATGATGGGAAACATTATGGCCCACATGCCCCATACAATATTTACTTATCTCTCATAATTCCTGATGCGGTTCCGGTCCTTGATATCAGTCTTCTTCATTAGTTGGTTCATCTTGATAGGGGGATAATTTACACACGGTTTTTCTCAAAATTTCACCAAAACAAAGGTCCACTGTGAATTATTACCATTAACACAATGCACGGTTCTCGCACATGAAGCTCCTATCTCATATAGCTATCATCAACTTACTTAGTTCGGCTGACAGTTCATAGCTTCCTAGAATACTGGTTTAGCTGTTAATAGCTCGGGTGGCTATACCTATCATTACAACTGCGTCATACTGTTATGATATGCACTGTTCTACTTCGCACTCGCGAATACTTAGCGATGTTCAAATTTCGGAGGTATACTTGCTCCTACTTATAAACTTGTAACACATGTTAATATTCTTATGGCCTCAAGCGCAGGCTCTCGCCTCTACAGCGCGTATTAATAACTTATAAAACTTGTAAGAATCACGGTACTTTCTGAGGGCTCGAGGCACGGGCTTCCGCCTCTAGCGATGCCCCAAAGTAGACTTATAGAACTTGTAAGAAAAATCACGTTAATTTCTGAGGGCTCGAGGCACGGGCTTCCGCCTCTAGCGATGCCCCAAAGTCGACTGACTTCGCTGTGTTTCAATCCATTATTTATACGATTTCTCTTAAAGGGACGTGGAGTAGGGGGGTTTCAGAATTTATTTCCAAAATAACACTCACATGAATATGCGAACTAGCTCCTTAGAACGTCCTCATTTCCAATGTCTCAATGACTCCTTTTTATTCAAAATCCGATCGTTGGATCCTTATATAATGAGCTCCGTAATTTGCTTCATTGTCCCTTAATTTCGGCGGGATTTGGTCGCGTCTAGCGTCTCTCGCTGCCATTGGTCGTTTCAAATCCACCCCCTGATTTCATTTTAATTCTGGCAAAAATCACAGAATAATCCAATTTAAATTTTGACGATATTTCTGAGAGGCTGGGATAATCCCCTATACGATGGTATAATTCCTGTTTCTGTATTCTAATTACTGCTCTAATTCCTTTCAAATGGGCGGGGTTTATTTGGTAGGTGATCGTTGAGGTTTCTGCATTTACCCGCGTAGTGTAACGACCTCCGCGCGTTGTCTGGCGCATTTGGTGTCCAGATGTGGATTTTCTCTTTCCTGCTACCTTTGTCCGCGCTGGGAGAAAGCTTCTTCAAGTCACGTACGAACCATCCTTTTGTCATTCTAGTTTTACAAGCAACTTCTATTCTCACATCGACTTTGAGACATGAATTAAATCTTGTTGGAATAATATGTAGACTTTATGCTATCGGAGATGCATAAAGGTCAATATGATGATGATGATGATAATTGTTGTTTTAAGGGGCCTAACATCTAGGTTATCGGCCCCTGTAAAGGTCAATATATATATATATATATATATATATATATATATATATATATATATATATTACCGTCTGTTTGAGGTTCAGGACGTGGCGAATTGTGGGAATCTGAAAATAATGAATGTTCTTGGGTTTCCCGCCAGCTTCGACACTGCCCGGTGGCGCTGCGTAGAGGAGTCAAGTGGAAGTCGCGAGAAACTAAGACGATCAGTTACAGTTTTTGTGTCGAGTCATGTCACGTCAAGTTCTGTTAAATCTCATCTTATGTAATCTTACGTTTAAATGCAGTTTTTATACTTAAAACTACTTCAAGACGTGTTCGGTTTATTCGCTTGCCAAAATTCATTCCCACATTTGGGGGCTCGTCCGGGATATTAACGATTTTGAGTGCGGAACGGCAATTTTGGCTAGGCCTACAGCGATAAAACCAAAGACGACAAGGCGCGAATTGACGGCATTTTTCTGGCAAGATTTACGACGAAGACGGGGGTCCGTGGAATATAGAAGACGAGCAGCTGTTCAACCTCCAAAGACGTGGTGGTTCGAGCAGGCTACAAAAGACGAGTTCAAGGATCCTGAAGCCTACGACGACGACGACGAAAAGAAAAGTGTTCAGCGCGAGTGCCGAAAGACAAAGAAAAATGGCGGACAAAGTGGCGTGTTTACAAGATATTGAAAAATTGAATAATAACATTAAGACGGCGCCCACGGCCGTGATTAAGACGTTACATAACCTCATTTTCAAAAAACTGCCACGTGATCGAAAGAACAGACAGCGCTTAAGAGAATTCCCAGGATTCGAGTTTGAACGTGACTCACCAGAACACCTGGTGAAATTGAAGTTCATTGAGACCGAATTCACCGAGGCTGACCTGATTGCCATGTGCACAGTATTAAAAATTGGATATACGGGAGAGAAAGCTGTGCTTGTGCAACGCGTCTGTGGTAACTTAATGGACTTTTCATGGCTGGGGTGCGTAAAGACGAAGAAGGTGAAGAAGGAGAAGAAGAAGAAGAAGACGAAGAAGAAGAAGAAGAAGAAAAAGAAGAGACTGGTAAAAAGGAAGATGCAATGAGCAAGATGAAAGAGGAAAACGAAGCACTGGCGGAGGAATTACGTGAGCTAAGGAGAAAATGGCTGGGATGAAATCCTCAAAACATTCAACCTCTAGCACGACAGGATCATCATCAGATTCATCTAGCTCGTCCGAAGACCAGAAACTCTCCAAAGCAATAGGAGGTAAACAAAAGAAAATAACAACGTCCAAACACAAAGCGAAGACTGTAGAAAAAAGCTCAAGTGAAGGGGAAGTCGACCAGGACGTGGTGGACTTGCGGCACACTGCAAACTGTGGAGTCGCACACAAGTTTGCGTTGACTTTCCGAGATGTAGAGGGCTCTGTCAGAACCTATGACGGCAGTGAGAACTATCCGGTGCGACGTTGGATTGAGGACTTTGAGGAAACAGCAACGTTGATGGGCTGGGACGAGATGCAGAAATACGTATTTGCAAAAAAGTCGCTGACAGGTCTGGCTAAGTTGTTCGTGCAGAGTGAACGTTGCATCACATCCTGGTACAAGTTGAAGAAATCCCTGAAGAAGGAATTCCGAGATGATGCCAGCGCAGCAGAGATTCATCGACTGCTAACCAACAGACGAAAAACAAAAGTTGAAACTCTTCACGAATATTTCCTGGTGATGCGAGAAATAGCCAGCAGGTCTACAATCGATGATGAATCACTGATACAATACGTCATCGATGGCATCGAGGATGACACTGGATCCAAGATGATTCTATATGGAGCAAAGGACGTCAAGGAATTCAAGGACAAGTTGAAGATCTATAAGAGTGCTTACGCACGAAACTCCCAGAAGGTGACGATAAATGAGAGGACGTCAAACAATCATACACCAAGAGAAGACAACAGGCAGAAGCAGACCTCGCCTGTAAAGAGATGTTACAATTGTGGTCAGAAGAACAGTCATGAGTCCAGAGAATGCCCACACAAGAGTCAGGGTCCAAAGTGTTTCAATTGCAGCAGCTTCGGACACATAGCTTCCAAGTGCCCAAACCCTGAGCAGAATGCCGAGAAGAAGACAGTGAACGTCGCTTTGGGAACCAAGTCGAATATGAAGATGAAAGAATTGTTGCTCCAGGGCCAGAAGATCAATGCATTAGTTGACACGGGCTGCCCAATCAATCTGATCCGTGAAGACATTTACACAGAGATGGGCGATCTGGAGCTGAAGACTACCGCCATAGTACTCAAGGGTTTCGGAGATAGTGAGGTGCGTCCCCTAGGATATTTTCCAACCGACGTCCAGGTTGACGACGATACTTACTTGACTGATTTCTATGTGGTGTCTGGAGATGTACTAAAGTTGCCAGCTATCATGGGTAACGACTTGCTGGACCAAGCCATAACTACCATCAGCAAAACCGGTGTCAAAATGTCCAAGGAGATATCAGAAGCGTACTTGTACCGAATCGACGTGGTAGCAGCCGATGAGATGGACATAGGAAAGGCATCGGAAGAGGCGAAGAGTACCAGCGTTGAGATGAGCATCACGATGAAACAAGGACTATTGCATCCCTTATTTAAAGAAAGCACACCATTGCACATTTACCATGCTGACCATCTTGAACCCTTAGATTCAATGAAAAAAGGATACAAGCATATTCTCGCAGTAACGGATAGCTTCACAAAGTTTGTGCGGCTGTATCCCACTAAAACGACGATCACGAAAGAAACTACGGAGAAATTGGAAAAAGGAGTATTTGGTAATCCTGCGCAGATCGTCACCGACCGTGGAACCGCGTATATTTCACATGAATTCGAAGAGTACTGCACTGCCAACAACATCGCCCACTCGCTGATCACGACCAGACTCCCTCGTGCCAATGGACAGATAGAAAGGATGAACTCCACGATCATTTCCGTGCTGGCCAAGTTGTCCATCGAAAACCCTGGAGATTGGAACAAGCACGTCGAACCTGATCGAAGAGCCATGAATTCCACTTACAACCGCAGTATCAAGCAGACGCCATTCGAACTTTTGACAAGAGCCAAAATGCGCTCTGAAAATGACCTGAGAATACTTGAGTTGATCAGTGAAGAGATGGTAGATGAGTTTGAGACCAGGAGAGATGAACACCGTGAAGAAGCGAGAGCACAAATCCAGAAAGTGCATCAAGAAAACAGTGTGTCGTTTGATCGAAGTCGACGGCCTGCTCGCCAGTACCAAGTTGGCGATATCAAAACCATCAAGAGGACCCAGTTTGAGCCAGGCCTTAAATTGAAGAAAAAGTACCTTCGGCCTTACAGAATCTCCTGAGTCAAGCTGAATGACACTTACGACCTCTGTCGTGAAGGGAATCACTTAAGCCCCAAACGAACAACTACTTGTGCTGAATTCCTCAAACCCTGGGCTGAAGACTTCTCACCATCCGAGGCGGATGATCTGCAGGATGGCCGATTGTGGGAATCTGAAAATAATGAACGTTCTTGGGTTTCCCGCCAGCTTCGACTGCCCGGTGGCGCTGCGTAGAGGAGTCAAGTGGAAGTCGCGAGAAACTAAGACGATCAGTTACAGTTTTTGTGTCGAGTCATGTCACGTCAAGTTCTGTTAAATCTCATCTTATGTAATCTTACGTTTAAATGCAGTTTTTATACTTAAAACTACTTCAAGACGTGTTCGGTTTATTCGCTTGCCAAAATTCATTCCCACATATATATATATTACCGTCTGTTTGAGGTTCAGGACGTGGCGAAAAGAGTTTATGTGGCGAGTGGTTTAAGCAGCTGTATGAAGCCAATTTTATCAAAGTAATTTAGATATTCCATGAATGAAGATGAATCATGGAGTTGGATAGAAGCGGCAATGGCCATTTAAAAGGTATTTTCTAGGAGTTGAAAGTAAAAAAACACGGAAAACCATTTGAAGGATGGCAAGTGATGTGAATCAAGTCTACTCATCTCCCGAATCGAGATATATCCTGGATTTGTGGTCTGGTACGTTAACCCACGTACAGTACAGTAGAGTTCCGCTATTTTGAACCCCGCTATTCTGAAAATCCGCCTATTCCGAACAGTGTTCAGAAAATATATTACTATTTTTCGTTTTACCTTTTTACTTAAAAAAGGAGAATTCAAGGATACGTTAGTTTTTCGTGTTAAAACGTGCATGTATTGTTATACCGCACAAGGAAGTTAAATAAATGCAATTAGAGAATACAGTTCAACTCTGTTGGCTAACGCTTATAATTTTCTTTAAAGAAACATAGAGCCTAAGCTTCTTGAAAACGCCTGAAACCAAATTGTAATGAACTTGATTACAGTACTCTACTTACAGTGAGTGAGTCGTGTGTATGGAATGCGGGACGAGGGGAATAGGTAGGGTGGGGGTGGGGTGACGAGTCTATTTTTACAACACAGTCGATTTTCTGCGCTATGAGTAGTCGAAGGTCACTGTCCTTCATTTCCGACTTTCACTGAACCTGTTCACGGGCTGATCAATACTGTGACACTAGCAGCTGTCCCCACACTTAATTTACGCCTAACAAGTCAATACGTTGATATTATTAATGAAATCCGCCAATTCCAAAATTCCCGCTAAACCGAACAGGGTTTGGTCCCAATCAGTTCGGAATAGCAGGCTCTACTGTATTTCAATCTGTCAAGAATTTAAAAATACAAGTGCAACATGCTTCCAAGTTATCATGTTTCCTATTTTTTCTCTCTCAAGTTTGGGAGCAAACAGCATCATGCGGTCTTAATTTACAGAACTAGGCACTCTTTGTGAATATGTGACAGAGATGGCAGCAAGACGTGTTTCTGATACTTAAAATAGTAAAATCATTCGTTTTCTTCACTTGTGTGAGGTACAACCTATCAATATTCATCGGTAGTTAACTAAGGCTGCGGTGGGAATCGAACCCACCTCTTCTCAGTTTTACCTCATGAGGTTGTGTACTCCGTTCCAGCCTTCAGACCAGAATAGAATTTCTTTGCAGAGCCAGAAATTGAACCTGGGTCTCCACGGAGACAGTCAAGAATGCTAGCCACTGCGCAGGGAAGCGCAACTTTTAGAGAATTATTTTAACTAATAATAATAATAATAATAATATCGTATGACCTCGGTTGCCAGGCGCAAGCTTTTGTTATTTGCGCCCAGAGGGCAGCTTGCATGTCGAATTTTGTTGTTCCTTGGAGCGCTATGAAAGTCAAAGAGGTTAGATATCTAAGCTCCTTGACACTATAGCGCTTTCTGGTAGGGAAAGGAGGAACTTTGTGCTGGCGGAAAATCCCGAGATTAATTTTGTCATTACGAACACGGCCTACTGAATTCAAATGGGTTCTTTAACATGCCAACAACGTATGACATGCGTGTAGAGATTTTTGTCGCCTTTCAAAAAATTACTTACCAAGGCCAGGAGCGAACCTGCAAGCTTGTGGTTGGTAGTCCGATACGATAACCACTCACTCACCGTGGCAAGCACTTTCACTAATAATAATCACATGTATCAAGTGATGGTTGCAATTCTAATAATCTTGACCCAATCTCTGGCAATCCGCTATTCGCAACAGAGGGTATCTTATGCTCTTCTGAAAATCTATAATGTGTTGAAATCCATCCTATTATTGCCTAAACATCTAGGTTCTAATCATGATCAATCTAGTCCTAGTCACCAAAACGTAGTTTATACATTTTCTGAGCTTTTATATGAAACTGGACAGTGCCAATATTTTTTAACCAAAAGCAACCGCTGCTTTACTCGTGTAAGGAGTGATAGGGAGGTGCCCTGGCAGTTCTCTAGCACGCTGTGAGTTGAAGCATTGACCACGCCCCCGTAATGGCACTTGCTCAGAGTTGTCCATACAGCATGCCAGCATGCTCCTGGCGCGTACGGCCTTACAGCGAAAGTGGGGGACGACTATTTGTCTGCCTCTCTCGCTCGCTTTCCCGTCTCACTCCCTCCCGTACTGCCTTTGCTGTATTGCGGTTGATCGGTCGAACGTCAAACGGTAATCAGTATATTGTAAATAGGCTATGAAAACAAATTGAAACAAAACGAAAACAAGGGGAAACGAACAATAATGTGACCGAAATTGCGATGCCTTAAATGACTTCCATGATACCTTATCAGTATTTTATGACTGTTTTAATACTAAATACGTAATCTTCAAGTACTGGCACGTGCGAAACACAATATAGATGTATCCAACGCATTGGACGAATAGTATGTTTACATTAAATTCGGTGCACTAGTGATCCCAACTTGACTCGGTCAGACACGGCGAAGAGCTGTCGCAGCTATTACGTGCCGAGTGCGACCGTGCCGGATGGGACCCAGTAAAAATTGTGGCAGCAGCGACCCTGCTAGTAGCATACAGTGCCCCATGCGACCCATTGTTTGAGAGAAGAATTGAAGATCTTATCTCCAAAGTGACGTAAATCCATGAAATGGAAAAATTCAGAAATCGCGTTTTTGTTTCTTCGAATAATTAAATTCAGATATGATGATGAATATAATGTAATTTCATTCATTACATTTAATAATCTCCTATCATTGGAAATTGTGGTAATCGTCTCCTGTAAGTTGGAGTTAGGACGTTGTGGAAATAAATCATATATTGATATACGCTTTGAGTGTCATTATTAACATTTAAATGGTTTAAACTCAACAAACACAAACTGATGCTCTACATATTCTTCAAAGTTAGCCATGGCCTTGATTTATCACGTGATATCACGTGATGTCCAGAGAGCCATCGGGTTGGTCAACATGGATATAAGACACATTGGAAGTAAATACCGGTTGGAGTTACATCACTTTGCAAATAAATTTAGTCTTAGATTTCTGTTAATTTGGGATATACAACGAATTGCGACTTCAAACCTTTCCTATACGTTGAGAGAACCTATAAACTTGCTTATGAAAGAAAAAACTAAAAAAAACGTCAAATTTGGATTTACGTCACTTTGGAAATAAGCTCTTCAGTTTTTACGGCGCCTAACCTAACCTAACCTAATCTAAGCGGAATTCTAGCAAAGACAGAGATGTGTTAGAATTTCCCAGATTCCACCGATACATCAGTGCTTGAATCGCTAGTGGCACGATGGCAAATTGGTGGGTCGCTTGCGGCACGGTCGCATCCGGCACGACACCATCACGTCGCAGCGCTGGCAGTCATCCCAGCCAAGAGAGGCAGGAGCCAGCCTACCGGCGTGCGGCGCAGCATAACTAGCACGCCGGGCGTGCAAAGTCAAGACGCCGCTGCTTTAGCTGCTCGTACCTCTATCTTCAATATCAAATAATAACGTGTGCTTTTAATGCTTAGTTTACAGATATGGTCATTAAAATGGTGCATTTTCGTGGACGATGGACTGATCAAGCAATATGAGTGACCATTTGCATACATGAGAGTGACATTTTGGTGTAAATATTCTTTCATATCCGTTATACGATAATTGCATATTTCAGTAGCCAACTGAGAAATCATTAACAGTTTTTAGCCTATTTTCAATTTTGAAAAAATAGGCTTATGAGATCACCTTTTGTCCGTGTGTGTGTGCGTGTGCGCGTGTGTGTGTGTGAGAGAGGTGTGTGTGTGTGTCCCCTAATAACTTTTAAACGGTTGGAGAGATTTCAATGAAACTCGGTAAGTTCATAGTACTATTCCGGGCGACCTCGACCGTGCCCTTCAAATTTTGTTACGTCCCACCAATCCAACATGGCGGCTGTGCGAAATATTTCACCAGCATTCAATATCTCCGAAACTATTACCGATATCACCCTGGAATTTATTACGGTGATAAAGGGAACTACTAGAAGTTCACCTATGTGACTTTTGAAAACCTGCTAACTACAAAACCAACATGGCGGCCACGCGAATTTGCGACATTTAAATAGACGTTTCTCGCGATTAAACCAACCAAACACAATAAAACTTGGTACAGTATATGTTTATACACATTGTAATGCACCGACATCAAACTTCGTTCAATTGTTTTCATAACCACAAGATGGCGGATGTACGAAGTATTTCACCGGTATTCTATATCTCTGAAACTATTAGCGGTATCACCCTGAAATTTTGTACGGAGATAAAGGGCACTACTGGAAGTTCATCTATAAGACTTTCAAAAACCGGTTAACTACAAAACGAACATGGCGGCCAAGCGAATTAACAATTTTAATGGACCTTTCTCACGATTTTATGTTCCAAATGCAATGAAATCTGGTACAGGAAATGTTTATCCACATTGTAATGCACTGGTATCTAATTTCGTTCAATTGTCTACATAACCTCAAGATGGCGGCTGTGCGAATTTTAAAATTAAGTTTTTATTTCTTGTATCGTAATCAAGCGATCGAAGTGAAAGTTTGAATAATGAACCTACGCAATAATTTTCCTTCAATGGTACATGACTCTATGGCCTATACATTTAACAATCAAACATGGCGACCATCCGATATATTCAGACGACTCTGAATATCTACGAATCTATTATAGCAATCAAACTGATTGTTTTATATTCATGGGGGCTATGAACTTAAGTTCACCTATATGACTTTAAATAACCTGGTGATCACAAATCCAACATGGCGGCGACGCGAAGTATAAATATTTACATGGACGTTTCTCGCAATTTAACCATCCGACTGCAGTGAAACTTGGTACAGTAAATCCTTTTACGAATGTTAATCCATTGGCATCTAATTTATTTCAATTGTTTCCATGACCACAAGATGGCAGCTGTGCGAAATTTTAAAATCTCCTTATTACTTCTTGTGTCCTAATCATGCAATTGAAGTTTGAATGCTACACGTACACAATAATCTTCATGTAACATTACATAACTCTAGGACCTACACATATAAATTCTAACATGGCGACCATCCGAAATATTTAGTCGGTACTCAATATCTACGAATCTATTACAGCAATCCAACTGAAATTTTGTATGTTGATATTGGCAGTTAACATATGTAGGATATATGAAAATAGGCTGTATAGTTCTTCACGGAACTACTTGTTTTTTTTACCGTCGACTTGAGTCTCTATGGACTGCGTGTTAACAACCACTCTCATTTCAGTGTTTGCGTCTTGTTCGTTCGCCGGCTTTGACATCTTACCAGTATCTCTGCTGCAGCAGACGAGCTTATTCTGGAAGTCCAGAAGATTTATTTGAAGTTACGGCTCCAGCCCTTCAATGGATTAAAACCTTAGACATTAACTTGTAGATTTGTAGTATTTGTAAACTATGTATATTAGTTGCTCATCAGTTTCCATACGCTAAAAAAAAATAGTATTATTAGTCCTATTCCTAACATTAGCCAGCAATGTTTTGATCATCCCAGTGTGCGTACCTGCTGGCTTCACTCTCTGGAGGTTAGAGCGTCTCCTTATCACTCCTTGTCGTGAAACAGTCCTAATAAATACAACTCTAACCTGTGAGCGAGCTCCGCCAGAAAGCCCTCGGGGACCTCTTTTTGTATTACCTTACATCTGACAGAAAGTGTTACATTATACCAATTACCTAATGATGGTATGGCCTTGAGAAAGTCCCTCACTCCTCTTTTGTGTGATCAAACGGGGCATTCCAAGTTTATGTAGTTAATGGTACAATGGGATGCTATTTAACCCAGGTGCGCAGCAAAACAGGTACACCTGGCATGATAAGTCAGAATTGTTTTCAAGGTTGGTAAACACCACCGTACTTTTTGTTCATACCATCAAAATTTCCTAATTCAGGAACATGATGAAGTTCTTGTTTCATTCTCTTGAATATTGTATAAAAGTTCAGTATTTAAACATTTTAGTGTTTGTAAAGCGATAAGTGGTGTTATGACTCATCCATTTCTCTCCCTTTATAACGATAGGTCAAATGTGGTTGGCGTCCCAGTTCACTTCCAGTCTCTCAATTATAATTACACACACTAGTACAGCCATCACAGTGACTAATTCTACTCACACCTAAGTACACGGGGTACATGACCTTGATGTCTCAAAGCCCCTAAAGAATCAACAAATCAGCGCAAATGTTGGTCATCCAACCGTCTAATAATTTCATTCCCTCATTTTTATTGCGTTATTATTGCTGTTGAAACTTTAGGAGCTTTGCGACATCGTGGTCATGTAGCCCGTGTACTTAGGTGTGTGTAGACTTTGTCGCTGTGATAACTGTACTAGTGTGTGCAATTATAATTGAGGTAGGATTTGGGTAGGAAGCGGCCGTGGCCTCATGTTAGGTACCATCTCGGCATTAGTATGGAGTAGAAATGGGGAAACCACTTCCAGGATGGCTGAGGAAGGAATCCAACCCGCCTCTTCTCGGTTTTTACCTCACGAGGCTGAGTGTACAACGTTCCAGCCCTCAGACCTGAATTACATTTCTTGGCAGAGCCGGATTTCGAGCCCGGGCCTCTGTGGTGTCAGCCAATAATGCTAGCCACTACGCAACGAGGCCATTTTTATTCCAGTTCAACAATTGGTTGTTGGGTCAATGGCTCCAATGTTTAAACTGCAGTGGTTCCTATGTATATCGTACAGTATGTAGACTAATTCATGCCCGCTTCGTGGTGTCGTGGCTAGCATTCTTGGCTGTCACCGCAGATAGTATAATATTATTGAAATAATGTACCTATAAATAGATAAAATAGTTTTGACGTCAATAGTGAATCTTTTGAATAATATTCAAATAAGTCATTTTAATTTAATTTACCGATAAAGAAAATTTTTACAGAAGTATTATTTCATTAAGTTTGAACTTCAACTTCGCAAAATTTTTGTAATGTTTTATTTTTTATTTTTTTATTAAATATCCAATGTAGCACATCTGATTCTTTTTTTTAATTTACAATATTGTTACCATGATTATAACCATTCTTCAAACAGTATCAAGATAGATGGTTTGTTTCGTTGTTTCTGATCCTGACATTATCTTAAGCAGATTCAGTTTACATTTGAAAGGTTATTCAACGGATACTAACATCTTTTATAGTGAATAGTTTTTTTCTATGTATAGATTGTTAATGTTTAGATTATATTATGCTCTTAGTTTAATGTTATTACTAGGGCTTTAATGTATAAGACAGGCTGTTCCAAATCCACGAGTTTGAGTATGCGTACACGCGAGTACTCAGCAGTGATGCTCGTAGAGGGACTGGAGGTGATAGCCAATACGTCACTGGGCGAAGGCCATAGTACAAGTCCATGCACTCCCTGCCAGTCTTGATGTATCCACCGCAGAGTGACGGCATCCCCCACGACAGAGCTGTATTCCATGTTGCAGGTTTATTCACGCAAGGCGGCTAGTAGTCGGCTGCTCACTGCCAAGCTGCTTGGCTGGAACAGCCTGATATAGGAAATATAATATTTTTTTCTTTGACTCTATTTTCATGTTCGATTGGTTTTTGATGAAAATCAAGTGATTATCGTCACAATACAATGGTATTTATTTGTCATAGAAATGCATATTTCGAACATTTGTTACCATTAGGTCATATATTGAGCATTTTTTGGTAAGAACGTCATATTTGGGTGGCGGCAGCTGTAGGTGTGCAATCATCCTCAACTTACCGAACGGGAACTAGTGTTTACACTGTAAACAACCACTTAAACATGTATATTCAGAACATTAATATGAAAATAGACATAAAGAATTTAGGTAACAATTTCATCTCGAAGGGATTGTCGCTTGGATTTATAATTTACAAAAGCGGCCTTATTTAGATCAGTCATTTTCAGGTCATATTTCGTCATTTTTAAGGTCATGTTTGCTTGCATATTCGGGCTATTTTTACGTCTTAAACATCCGAGACCTATTTATTACAATCTGATTTTAGCTGAGGATGGTTACAAGTTAAAAAAAATAGATTCAGTACAGTATTGACTTAGGTGGAATAAAACTATTTTATCTTTCCATATGCCAATAGGGATATGTTGAGGTATGATGCACTTCATATCAATTATGTCCACTAAACTGAGTCGCAATCACAGAAAGCACAGTCGTTTCGAGTTATTCCGTTTTTTCCAATATCCACCCCACCCTCTGCACGAGATAGCTGATTGCAATGTCCAATAAATTCCTCTGAGCAAATTTTCGTTCATTTGGTACAATTTTGATTGAACCACTGCTAGGATAACGATCTATTTTGTTTGAAAGTATTGGGAAACATACATGGCGCATATGCTGATGACATTGTAATTGGCTCAAGAAATTTAACAAAACTCCAGGAAACTGTAAATGGCGTGCAATCATGGTGCTCCGAACACAAGCTGGAAATCAACATCTCAAAAACAGACATCATAATCTTCCGGGAAGGAGGGAGAGTACCCGCCTCAGCAGAGATTTTCATTCGGGTTCAAAAATTAAAGATAGTTCCAGACTTTAAATATTTAGGCATCACGCTGCAATCGAGCGCAAATTGTTTCACAAAACATGTCACAGATAAGGTAACCCAAGCAATGATGGCAATGCACGAAATAAAAGACATCAGATCACTCAGTCTGGAGACAGCAATGTTGCTATTCAGAGTAAAAATTCTTCCAATAATGACCTATGGCTTTAAAATCATCTGGACACATTTAACAACGAAGAACCTGTTCACCTTGGAAAGGGTGAAAGTGAACTACATAAAGCAGGTGATAGGAGTATCAAAAACGACACGATCTAGACTTGTATATCTCCTGGCAAAGGAATCTTACCTCGTAGATGACCTCAGGACAAGCATACCCCTAACGAGCACCGGTGCATCAGAGAAACTTCAGGCAACGTTGACAGAGAAGAGTGAAGAAGTACAACCGGACTTCTATGGCACAGGGGCCATGATAGACCGCTCGTGGACAAAATCTTATTTCGAACTAAGATATGTCTTTACAAGATTTGCAGTTCACGGTTTTCGCCACCTACTCTGCAAATCAAAACACTTCCATGACACAAGTATAGACTGTGAGTGCACACTATGTGGAAAAATGTGTGAACGGTACCACAAGAAGAACAATGTATCTAAGTAATTATGCAAATATGTAACCCATCAATGTAACCTATATTCAGTTATGGCTATTTGGCTGCGTTTAATATATTATTATACATGGTTATAAAGAGGTAACTAATTTGAATACAATTACGGTCTTAGAGACCCATCTGAAGAGTGACCTTTGTACTGTTGAAGTTACCGTAGAAAGCGTGGTGTCAAGGAGGACACATTCATTAAACTCTGCAGCTCTCCACCATGTTCTGTCCACCATATGGCGACGATAGTTGTTTTAAGGAGTATAGCATATAGGTAATCTCCCTCTAATTATATGGATGATTATGAAGGGCCTGTTTACCATCTCTTAATGAATGCAGGGATTTTTTTATTTGTTAAATGGCACATGGTAGAGTAAAATGTAGTTTTCCATCGATATCTCAGCCTCATTCATGGCTGTGATTATATGGAAGATACTGAGGTATGCGTGGTGCTGTGATAGCTCTTGACCTAACTTCTGTTGGGCGCCACTCATTACTATAATGAGAAAATGTAGATTACAGAAGACAGTATTCCCGGGTAGCAGGACAATAAGCTTGTTTTTCAGCAATTCACTTTACCCTCCCCTTTCCTATAATCAGATGACTTAAAAATAACGGTAAAAATAATCTCAGCACAATGTGATTGCAAGATAACTTTATAATGCTTTATAAATTGAACTACTCTTACTTATCGGAAAGCGCCGTACATTCCTGTCTATCATAGTGAACCTTGTCTTACTTGTACTTTGGGCATTATATTCCTATATGTGCTCTTTATTTCCATCCACATACTTATTTTTGCGGGTGCCTTTATATATAACTCCAAGTTTACGAAAACTTTTCCGTAATGTAACAGAATGTGAATCCTTCCTCGGGTTTAATTCTATTCACGACTATATAAAGCAGCTGGTTGTATTTTTATCAATATGCATCAATTCAATGCCGAACAATCAACTAATAAACTTTTCTCAGAGCATCAATCTCCCATCTCACTGCCACCTAGATCCGTATTGGTTTCAAACCCATTACAAGTTCTGCATTCTGCCGTGTCGCTTCTAGTCCATTTTATAACTTATGACACAATGCCACTAGACAACCGCCTAAGTACTACATCCACACTATATATCTGGGCACTTTCCGATTATAAAAACATAAACTATAACTATATACATATACAATAATAAGCAGTGATGAGGAGTGTCTGTGCATATCTATGATCTGTCACAGTGCTTCACGGCACAACTAGTGCCTATGGATACTGTGAAAGGTTCTACTCATAGGGTCAGTGCTATTGTTCTGACTCTGTGACGAAAGCAATGACAAACTACCTCACTCCTCATCTTGCCTAGAACGCCTCATTAGAGTGCTGCTTTGAGGTTTTGTGGGTATCTACCGACCTACCCTGTGGCGGTGCCTGTTGAGGATCCAACCAACTTCTGGGGTGACTACCTAATAGACAGATGAAAATGAATTTAGGAATATTTTTTGATGTGTAACATCTTTCTACTCGGTTGCTGGATATGCTTGTGGGAGTGATTTTGGAAAAGGGACGGAAATTGGACGGAAACAAAGAGCACATGCGGTGGCGGAAATTGGTACCACGACGTACTGTCGGCCATGTGGCTATGAGGAATGTATATCACATACGGTTTACTTCAAGGTTTGGAGGCCCCATTAAAGATATTTCTAGAATAAATCATCTTCAAGTTGTCGTTCTTTGGTGTGAAAATATTCATTTTATCATATTTGCTGAAAACAATTATGATTTATAAAGATAAATCTTCATACTTTTGCTGTATTCTTGTTTAATGTAGGCATTCGAGGTACTGTCGGCCAACATACTGCCTTATGTGGAATGCATATCGCATACGGTTTACTTCAAGGTTTGGAGGCCTCATTAAAGATATTCCTACAATAAATCATCTTCAAGTTGTCGTTCCTTGGTGTGAAAATATCTATTATACCATATTTACTGAAAACAATTATGATTTATTAAATCTTCATACTTTTGCTGTGGAATTAAAAGTAGTTATTTCAATGACCAACAGAGTTCACTGTTAACAAGGGATTTGCGCTCCCGACAGACACATAGTAGGATAACATGTCAGATGTTACACATCATATGCGACTACTGTAAGACTCGTATTTTTTTTAATACAACTACAATAGTAATGACTTACATGTAACTTACACAATAAACCCCGGTTTCGGCAAGAGAATTATTTCTGTTCTGAAGGTTGAAACTCAGCAAATTTTCTAGGTTTGTGCCGTGTCTTGTGTGGGGTTTCACCTAGGACACCAAGCTTGCTGCTGCGAGAGATTGCGTCACCAGTTACGTCGGCAGCACGACTGTCGCTTGTATCAAAACAAACAAACAAACAAACAGTAAACTTAATACTTACCACAGCCATTCATAACATACTGTTGCACTCATCCAATAATCTAACTATACACACTGACGATTTCGACATCCTACAGCCCATCAAGGACACCGTGCTGCCAACTAAGCTGATGACACTACCTCTCGCAGCTGCACGTAGCCATTGCGGAGAGCATTTCCTGGCGCCCTGAGTTGAGTGAACTATCGCAGTTACTCACGCGGCTTGGAGTGAGTAGTTTGGCAACATTGATTTCACACCACATGACGAGGTTGGAAACGTCAATACCATTCCTTAAACAAGAAAGGAACAACTCCTCTGATGAGATAGGTGCCGAGAAGCGCAATCTTGGCTGTCACCGCCGAGGTCCGGGTTCGATTCCAGGCTCTACCAAGAAATGCAATCCTGGTCTGAGGGCTGGAACAGGATACACTGAGCCTCGTGATGCAAAACTGTGGAGAGGCGGGTTCGATTCCCGCCTCAGCCATCCTGGAAGTGTTTTCTCGTGGTTTCCTCACTTCTACTCAAGGCGAATGCCGGGATGGGTCCTAAATTAAGGGCACGGCCGCCTCCTTCCCAATCCTCATCTCAATTAAAAATATGCACACTAATACAGCCATCTCAACAATACAGGTTATCATACAAATTACACAAACTCAAGTACACGGGGCTACATGACCAAGATGTCGCAAAGTTCCTAAATGTATCAACAACAACAGAAGTGCACCCGGCTGTAAAAGTGATTCTCCACGTACAGGAGGTATTCCGAGTCTCTCATAACCTACCTCGTAACAATATAGTAATAGTTTGATATAAAATTTACACATTTGAACACCGTGGTCATTAGTCTCATGTGCTTACTATGGGATTGATATCTGGCTGATAACGTGTGCTGTCGTGGAATTGTTATCAATTAGGACTTGGATTTTGAAGGAAGTAGCCGAGGCATTGAAAGAGCAAACAATACAGCATTCGTTCGGAATGAATTGGAAAGCCTCGCAGAACCATTTCAATAAAACTGACGATTGTCGATCCACATGTCCTCTGAGTACAGGATAATAGTGACACTAGTTCACGTCTGATGAATCTTTGCCTTTCTGAAGTGAGTGCGCTGTCAACTGTTTACATCTGCCTATCGGTGCATAAGGGCGAGTGTGAGGCAAGAGGGTAGTCATGTACACTCCGCATGAAGGGTTATTGACAATAGGAGATTGAGTGTTGTTCTGTTCGGGTGCTAATAATAAAATTCTACGGTAACAATATACCGCCGTTTAGGAGATCAATTCCTTGAAACAATTCCCATATCACAAATTTGAAATACCGAAAGGACCAATCCCAATGCTCGTACTACAATGATCCATCGACATACAGTACTAATACCTCTGGGAGAACAGATTGCGTCACACAGCTGACAGCTTTGTAGTACAGACATTTACCGCCACCAGCGGCAAGGATTCGTCAGACGGGTTATAAAACTAAAGCCCTGCATGGATGCGGATATCCGCAAACTTTTTCACTATGCGGATATAGTTTGCATGGCTGTGCGGATAGCGGTTAAGCTACGGATAAGGTTTGGAATGAATTTGCGGATAGGTTTTGAATACAATCCGAACTTGTTGAATATCATTGCTAGGACTCTGATGTTATGACACATATTTTTCGTTTTTTTTTCCATGACATATGTAAGATGATGATTTAAGCCAATATCATTCACATTATGTCATTAAGGACACCACGTACTCTTGCATGATGAAAAAATCGATTTTTTGATTTTGGCGCCATAAAATTCTTAATTCTTTTCTGAATCCAAATATATATAGTTTGTTGGGGTTTTGCTGTATACAACTACCTTAAATTCGTTTTTTTAAATTAGCGTCCCATACTCTGAATAATACACTTTTAACTTTGCCAGCTGTTTTCCGTTAATACTCATTTTTCATGTTTAGGTACCAATAACTAGGAAACCATTTAAGATAGAGGGCTATTTTTTTACATTAACTTGCCTAATGGAGTACTTGAATGGTGACCTATTTTCACTTCCAAAACATAGTAGGCATGGATTGGGGAGAGAAAATTTAATACATATTTTTGAATAAATTTAAAAAGAATGAGTTCGGATATTTTTCTTGCATTCGGTCCCAATAATAATGAAAGAAAGTGGTTACTCATCTGACATGATCCATTCCAAGTATGTGAAAAAATTTGAGAATATTTGATTGAAAAACAACTGAGAAATGTGTACCTGAAGCAACTTATACAACATTTTTCTGAAAATGTATCTGTCCAAATTTGTATTCATTTCACACATCCTATAAAAGAAAAGTAGCACTACATGGTCAAAAACAGCTCAGGATATACCGCTTCTTATATGTGACAAGAATCATAGCTGTACCTTTAGCATAAACCCAGAAAATACTTAGTAAGGTGATGCCACAAAAATTGACTTTTTCATCGTGTAAGAGTACGTGGTGACCTTAAGCATGGTATTTAACACTCCGATCTGAAAAGGGTTGCAATTCTGGCTGTAATGACATTCATTTAAAAAAAACATTTTACATAACCTAAGGGAACGACTTTCTCCTCAAATGTCTAAATGTGTTGCTTTTTGCTTTATCTAATTAAAACTATTAGGCCTATTGTAATGCCAGTAGATTCGGAGAACAAACGTGCGGATGCGCATAACGTTTTGTTTATCCGCGCAGGGCTCTAGAACAGGCGTATTATTGTAGGTTTTAGCCTTTCAGGATGTGATTACCGGCGGTCGAGATGGGAACTATTCTTTGTTTATACGTGTCACGCTGTCAGCCTGCATGGTTAACAGGTACAGTTGCACGAGTAGGATATAACTCAGCTCCAGTAGCTTCAGTCATCGTTCAACTTTCCGTGGTGATATGAGCTCCTCTGACGCGCAATGCTGCTTGCCTTATGTGCAGACTGTACTCCGTCATCGCTGTCTCCTGCTCGTTCCGTAAGGCAATAAACAACAAGCGCTGGTGCAGCCAAGTTCAGTGGCAATCAAATCTTGAACAGTTAAAAAAATGCAATTAACAAGATGATGATGATGATGATGATGATGATGATAATTGTTGTTTTAAGGGGCATAACATCTTGGTTATCGGCCCCCAATGGTTTGGGTGATAGTGATAATGAAAGATGATAAAATGAAACGTACAACTAAAACTAGTGACCTACAAGGTAGATGAGGAAAGGAATGTACGTACATAAAATATAGGATGAAAAGAAATGCCCTTAACCCTCAAAGAATGAGCATTGAGGGTCTTGGAAGGAAGGAGAGCCAGGAAAGGCATAGAGGAAAGGGAAAGAGGACCGCCACAAAGGCAATGGAAAAAGGGGAAAAACTTGGAATCCCATGGGATCGCCAAATCCCGAGCTCAACAGTCGTGAGCCCTTGAGGGTGTAGCACTATCCAGGGTGCACCAGACACCCTGCCTCCTTTAGGATCTTCAGAAGAAGGCAGGAGATATATGGAAAAGAATGAGAGAGCAGGAAAGATAAGAGAAGGGCCAATTAAGGCGGGAAAGTGAAAGACTCCCTAGGCCTGGGATACCCTAATACCGTCGGCGTCGGAAGAGAACAAGAGTTGAACAAGGGACGTCGACGGGAAGGATAACTAAAAGGAGCCTGGCAAAAGTAAGTGGAAGAAATGCCAGGCTTTGATCCCAAGCTCTACCAAGAAATTCAATTCTGCTCTGAGGGACTCCCCCATCCACCGATTCACTACATGTGGGAGTGCGATCGGCGTGTGGCGATGGACGATGAATGCTATTCACAGCATAACCGGGCTAGCACGCAACAGGGACGAGGAGATCTTCAACTTCGAAATACGGGATGTACTTGGTGAGCCAAAAAAGAATGCCATCTTATGGCTAGCAGCTGCAGCAATCCACTACATCCTAACTGGTTACCGGACACCCCTGGTAAATACCCTGCCGGGTTTTCTGGATCACCTCCGGAAAGAACGATGGAAACTCGTACAGTGGAAATGTCTCAACAGTGCTTTTGGCAACCTTTTATATAAATTCTAACAACATACGTGTGGTCATTATTGTGCTACAGTCTTATGATGCTTGGTGTTTTGTTCTTGTAAAAGTAAGTGGAAGAAATGCCAGACTCAGCTGGGGTTCCATGGCCGCCAACCCACGTCCCACTAGTCGTGAGCCCCTAAGGGTGCATCAACAAGAGACGTCATAACTCATATGGCATGATTGCACATTTATCATTTATCATCAACAATACCCGCTTCACCTGTAATAAGTAACTATGATGAGGGAAAAATTCAATTCCGGTGACAAATACAAAGTATAATTGGAGTGCAAGTGATCAATGACACGTCCAATTACGTGCAGACTACTGATGAACTTTAAATTAACTCTGATAGGTAATATGCAGCAACCTCATAAATAAGAGCTCGTGTCCCTAACTACTCTCTGTTAAACTATACAAGGTGATTAATAAGAACTTGAATTACCCATCGCGGCTTCGCCCGCGGATATTCTAGTTGTAAAGAGTACACTTAGCAAAATCTCAATCACCGATTTATCCTTGGTATGAATAATCAGACTTTATCAATTCAGCTACTGGTGCAGTGGTTAGGGGTTTGTCATTCCTTCATAGGTATATCAGAGCGAAGTTAGTTTTCTGGGAATATCACAGACACAGTTAATTTATGGGCCATTAAAAGTGGTTTTCGGAGACCCTTTATAGTCGGGTGAAAAAGACCTTTCGTACCACACTCACACGGGAAAATTGCGTGAAAAAATTCTAGAGTGCCCCTTGACCCCCTTAAGCGCATTATACTGTATGTATTGATGAATTTTACAGCGTAATTTGGTTCAGTGATAACCTTATAACCGTCTGGAAACTTTCGCAGTAATGTAATAATTGGAATTGCATTGCGTCTTACAGAAATAGATGGACCTGTGAGATTCTGTTACCATGGTTACCGTGTTGCATTCTTTCATTATTTCATTGTAAATATACATGTTTTAAGGTATTTATTTAATTGTGAGACATTTTAAGAGTAAGTGAGTGCGTTTCGCGTACGCATTGGGTTATGCTGAACCAGTAGGTACCCCATATGTGTAGGTTGGTGTTAATGGGACCTTATTTTCGGTACAAAACTGGAATGGGACCTTAGCAGAATAATATAGGGAGGGATAACATATGTTAATTATTTAATATGGAGGCTTCGGTGGCGTAGTTGGTAGCATGCTGAATTCTAAGCCCAAGATCGCGGGTTCAAACCCAACCGAAGTCGACCGATATTTTGGGAGTGTTAAATCCGGCGGGCCCATGGCATAGATTTATGACATGTAAAAGAACCTTCCACTAACAACAATTCTGTAAAGCAAAAATTTTTGGATATATTTGATTAACGCTCTATTAGTTCCAACGTTCATCCCCAGGTGCCAGTCGTTGTGTTATCTAGTAGCCAATTTCGCGGCTAGGTGTCGTTGACAGTAGCAAAAGTAGGAACTGCTTGAAATTGATCGTCTGCAGTCCTTACCTGAATTACAGATAACACGCACTAATACAGCCATCACAATTAACACCGGTTATCAGACAGATTCTGCACACACCCAAAGTACACGGGGCTATAAGACCACGTTGTCGCAGCCCCTAAACTGAGGAACCAACCCAACCAATTAAACAACACAGCAGAGCGTCGATAATCCGGACGACAAAAATCCAGATCGTCGATAATCTGGATTCAATTCCAGTGAAAAAAAGTTGAAGTGATTGAATACATACTGTATTTGTCTTGTGTAACTCTTCAGTCGGTCAACACGAATATGTCCAATGAATGGGCGGGGTACAAGTATAAATATGTAAATACACTCCTGGAAAAAATACATGTATTAGTTAGGTTGGCTGATTGGTTCCTGAGTTTAGGGGCTGTGACAACGTGGTCATGTAGCCCCGTGTACTGTGGGTGTGTGTAGAATCTGTCTGATAAACGGTGTTAATTGTGATGGCTGTATTAGTGTGTGTATCTGTTTTAATTCAAGTAAGGACTGCAGACATTCGATTTTCAAGTAGTTCCAACTTTTGCTACCAATCGCCACCATCAACGATCGACTAATTCTGAACTTTGTTACTAGATGACACCGCAGTCGGCTCTTGGCGACGAACGTTTGAATCTAAGAGCGTTAGTCAAAGATAACCTATAATTTAGCTTCACACGGGTGTAATTAGTGGAAGGTTCTTTATCTAGCCATAAATCTATGACTTGGGACCGGCGGCTTTACTTTCCCTCCGAAGGAAGGCATACTGAGGGATTTTTAACACTCTTAAAAAATGCGACGACTTCGGTCGGGTTTGGACCCGCGAAATTGGGCATAGGCATGTATTAGTTAATTATCACTATTAAATGGGCAATTTAGGATTACGCGTTTCGACCCTTAAGTGGTCATTATCAGATCGTGATTACTGTGATGTGGTTTACATTTACACTAATATAATTACACTATGATTGCAGTGGCTTTTCTTCGTGTTTTTGAAAACGATTCGCAATTTGTATCTCGCTATACTTTAGGTTTTTTTTTTCCTTAAAGCTTTTATGAATTACGTGACTAAAGGTGTGTATACAATTTAGAATAAATAAATGAAATAATAATTAAATAAAATTACTAAAATTAGCATGCACTAGAACACTCTAATTGTAATGTTTACTTAACTTAGTAGGGTGTCGCTGCACAGTAGTGTTGACTTGTTGCTCGGCCTGTAGTGACTGTCACTGTCTTTCATTAACCCTTTCCAGCCCAAATCAATTGGAACAATGGAAACAATAAGTTCCGTGACGAACTAAAGAGCCTACTTTCCATGCCAATGATTATTCTACAGGATATGAACCTATCTAGAATAATGACGAAATTAAGTTGGTAATATCGAAATGTCTAATTAGTTCGAAATATTCCTGGCATAATGTAGTCTAATAGAGCACCACTGTTGGCAGCCCTGGTGACAATATATTCTTAGTTCCATCTCTTAAGGTACAGAGTACAAAATTTGGTTGAAGTCCAAAGAACGTTACATGCAGTTAGACATTGGATCTATCAGCATTCGTAAAAGCATGTCGGCGATAATGTCATGTGTGTGCTGGTCAGAAACAATCTGAAATATTATAATATCTTGTTGTGCCAATTTTGGATGAAATCCATTTGTTAGTATAGAAGTTACATGTATTTTGATATTAGACCTAACAGCAAGCATAGTGTAATGTTGGCAGTACTGACTTATATTAATTACTCCAAATTAATGTAGAGTGTCAGGTGCTATACGTGTGCAGAGTATAGAGCTGTTGGCTTGCGTACTTGCTGATATATTGATATTAGGGTAAAATATATAGACAGCATTTATTAACAGTTGGCAGCCCTGATTGCATTTAAGAATACTTATAGTCATATCTGTTATGTTACACATAGCACATACGAAATTTGGTAGAAATCCAATTGGTAGTATAGAAGTTACATGTATTTAAAATTAGTCCTATCAGCAGGCTTAGAATCATGTTGGTAGAACTGAAGTATATAAGTTACTCCAAATTAATCTAAAATGTCAGGTATTATACGTGTGCATAGTTTAAAGCTGTCGGCTTGCATACTTTCAGATATATTGGTATTTGGATGAAGAAAATAGAGAGAGCAATTATTAACAGTTGGCAGCCCTGGTGGCTCTTAATAATACACTCAGTCATATCTGATAATGTATTCATATTACATAAAAAATTTGGTTGAAATCCAATTAATAGTGTAAAAGTTATATGTACTTAAAAATTGGACCTATCAGAATTTTTAAAATTATTTTGCCAACACTGTCATGTATGGCCTCCTGGAAATTAAAATAAAATAGTATTATCTACATGTGCGCCAATTTTGCTATAGCTCCCATGCATACCTTCCATGATATCCAAAATTGAGCTCGAATTTCTAGTGCGATTTTTTCATCAGTTGGTAGTACTGACACCATTTTCAAATATGAGCTTGAGATATTCCGGTATACATCTTTACTCATACTAAATTTGGTTTCGATTGCTGCAGCCGTTTAGGAGTTGATAGGGGGGGGACACACACAGCCAGCCAGCCAGACAGACAGACAGACAGAAGGACAGACAGACAGACACACATTTTCCCTGATCGATCTTATTAGTCTACTTTTTCATCATTTTTGCAAAATGTGAAAAGTAGGCTAAAAATTATCTTTCCATGAAATTTATGGTGTCTGAAGCCATTTTCAGTGTTGCGTTAGGAAACGAAAGTTTGATACTTTCCGGTCGGTTGGGCAGTGTTGACAGACTGAAAAGCATCAAACTTTCCATGTCATGAAAAGTAACTAAACATGAAACTACCATGAAATTAGCCATTTATAACGTAAAAGTACTCCGAGAATTAATCACTAACATGCCCCATATCAGGATTACACATGGTTGATGCAATATGGCGTCGTTAATACTTTACACGCATGTAAAATTAAAATTATAAATGTAACTAATATATACACTATATTAATACTACTCGTACATCGTTTATCACCATTCTAAGATATTTTGAAGCCACGATCATCACAACGTACTGTACATGAATTCTGGAGATATTAAGAGCAGGTTCTTCTTGCTTATTGAATAACGTCAGGAAACATCCATAAATATTTGCCTATGTTCACTTGTTGACTGCCTCTAACTCCTAACACTACAAACTTTCATGAAGTTTAATTATGTCAACAATAATTCTCAATGCACAGAAAACAAATAATAAAGATCATGAAGCCATAGGGTATCAATGGGCTGGAAAGGGGTAATAGTACATTATGCAACGAGCCTATAATGGCAATAATTAAGACACGAGTATATTTACAAAACGAGCGAAGCGAGTATTATAATTTCCATACGAGTGTCTTAATTATTGTAACTATTTTATGATCGAACATAAATATTCATAAATATCTGTCGAGATTTCGCCAATTTTATGTAGTCTACTGAAAAGAGCGCATGGGACACAGATAATACCATGGCCTCCTGGAATACCCTACTATGACACTAGAAGCCATGCATTGAAATTTAAAATAGTAGGCCGTGGAAGTCAGTGCAGGGACGATGCTATCCTTACCTAATTGGTCACACAACTGTTTCTTGAGTTCTGATTGGTGGGAGAAACTGTTTCATAATGAAAAACAGTGTTATAATGACTCTCATTATGATACCGTTTATTGACATATAATATTTACATTTCGACATAAATTATAAGGTCATATTAATTAATAGTTTTATTTATCTGTTTCAATTATTTAACCACTGACGTGAATTATGAACGGTTCTAGCAAGTTTTCCTTTTGTTGTGAACTAAAACAACCTTTCTTTTGGTTCTTTTTGAAAATCCGAACATTTTGATAATCCGAACAGGGACTGGTCACAATTAATCCGGATTATCGACGCTCGACTCTATATGGGAGACATGATTTTCTGTATTCCCTAGGTATGTCCATAGGACGCATTACTTTTCAATCGTTGCAAGTTCCCTTTAAATAGCCGAGCTTCCAGGCAGAAGGCATGCAGTCTTATCAGGCCAGTCGGACCTGACGCTGGATCACAGTATCCGTGAGTGCAGAGGCACTGCACGCTATATCATCGTATACGCAGTCTATTACAGACCTCGTAAGGAGGTACTGCGCCATAACGTATTCAGTTATCTGAACCTCAGGGGAGGTAAGATTTTACAACCAGTTTCAACAAGTACAAGTTGTCATTACGCCAAGTTTGGGCCCGATCAGGGCGAAAAGAACAATCTTCAGTGGATTTAGTCCACCGTGGCGGGATAGTCCAGTACACCGAACACAAAGATATCAGGTCGAGGTCATGTAGCTTCGGAAAGAACTATAAATCTTCAGGAGTACAAGTAAGCTGGATCGAAGTTACCGAAAGTGTAAAGAACTCCACCTATTAAAAAATTGTGAGGGTAGATGGACATTACGCAACAGAAAGTCCGGACACGATAGCTAGAACAAGTATCGCTATCATTAGCTATTGGTCTTTAAATGAAAGCCAGTTAGATAATAGGACCGCGTACCGGAAGTAAAAGTACAGTCGCGTTCAGTATAAAACGAATGCGCAGTGAAAAGGGAAAAGGGGACCGAACATTGTCAAATAAAAAGAACATTTCGAGCCATGGTGAAATCAAGAGCAGGTCGATAATCACGATAGAACATTGTTAAAGGAGAAGCCAGGTTAAGTTAATAAACCGGTGGGTTTAAACCGTGGATTAACAACAGAACATTGATTCGAGGCCTAGGGTGTCCGAGCTAGAAGTCATCATAGGACTGATCGTGCAACCAGATCGAGGTAAGAAGTCGTCATCAGGGAACCAATCGGAAGTCATCGCTTGCGTTCTGAGATGCGACAAGAACTATTACACAGTGTGTAAAGAAATTGTGAATAGATTTTAAAATAGGACTTAACCCAAGGGTTAACTCGTGTGAATTGTCACAGAGTGGAAGGTGATAAAGTGGAAACATGTGTAAAGATAGGATAATTGTTTAAAATAATATAAATTTTGTGAAAGTGTTTTATAATCAAGAATCATTATGTATATTAATATGTCATATCAGTTAAAAATAACGTGTGTTATGTGTTGCCATATTTTCGTGAAAATGTATTGAGTTACAAACATGTGGGGGAAATTCTTCACAACAATGGATCCTGGTGGGTGAGTACCAAAATGAATTAAATATATTGAGCCATTGTGGACCCATAATTTGAAAATGTATTACAGTGAAATGATTAATGATAAAGTGATAATGGTGAATAGTGCTTTAAAGTGTCGTTTGTTAATGAGAAAGGCCGTGGAAATAAGGCCCAGTAATGAATTAAACATTATACGGATAATACCCAAGTGCGTGTAAGCATCTAAAGTAATTAGTGCAGGGGTGGAACCAAAGAATTGTTGAAAGAAATAAACTAAGTAATTGAAACCAGTGACGTTTTTATGCAAAGGAAATGCAATAGAAGTTGAACGCAACTTAAGTTAATGCGAAAGTAAATAAGTAGGAAATCGAAAGATAATTTAATGAAATTTAAAGTAATGCAATGAAAATCCAAGTCGGTTATAAAATAATAAACAAATCTTATACGGTTAAACGGTATAAATTAAAAGAATTTGCAAACTGACGTTAGCATCACGAGTAAAGGCAATGAAAGGCCTAACGGAAATAAGAGTAATAATAAAAGACCACGAAATAATGAAAGGGGATAATAGAAAAATGTAATAACTAAAGTAAAGTCATTTATCCCCGCCAGGATATCTGGACTACAGTAGTTATGAATTGAGTATCCAAGAAATATTATTGTCGCCAAAAATGGGCTAGATCAAATGTAAGCTAGGCCTTTGAAATACTGAATGAACGTGCAAGTATCGGATAATTGTTATAGTCTATGGGAAATTCGTCGGTTGACTATGGTAAAGTCATATTAATGTGTTCGAGTGAAAGAATAAAATGCTCACTCAGGTATTATATAATTCTCATGTCGCCAGGGAGCACATGAATGAAATGGAATCGTAAGACTGGATAGATGATATTGTCTAGGCGGGTAGCCGGAGGTAGGGTGAGATTGATTCCTTCTTGCGAGCTATACCGACCTCCGTAGCCAGGCAGGGCATGGTGTCCCTGAGTTGGTTAGCATTTGTATTTGGAATACCTATCCCAGCAGAGTAATATATTGGCCACAGCGGGCTAAATAAGATGTTTGTTTGTCATCCTAATAGCAGAGAATAATTATCCCAAACCGAGGCGCGAATAAATATGAATAATGAGACTGATCGCAGTCCGTAGGAAGAGTAAAATAAAATGCTTGGAGTCTCAATGGAGAGCTGGTCTATCTTTGAAGGTAAAAACATATGGTTAGAAGTTACGCTAGGTCAAGTTAGGGAAGGCTCTGTGTTTATAAAAGGTTCGTTGTCTTGCTCAAAGCGAGGGGAGACTGATGAAGGTCACACCGCACGCAGACTAAGCCATAAAACTGTCACTGTGTAAATGAACATATCAATGAAGACATCGTGGTTTTATTGGAAGGTTTAAAATGTCGCAGAATAAATACCTGCCAAAGAGGATTATTATTCATGGATTGCCCATCCATAATGTAAACAATAATAATAATGAAAATGATAAATGTAAAGAATAATAATAATAAATGCATTTTTGAAAATGTGAAATTTGGTTCCATACTCTTAAAGAGAAGAAATACGGGTAAGATAAAAATCATAGAATTGGAATTCGGGGAGTGCGGGCTCCATTGAACTTCCAATTCTCAGGGACACAATGGCTGCAATAAAACATAATTGGCATGAAAGTGGAGAAGTAAATGGTACTCCTGTGTGAATAATGTTATTTGTGTTTTGGGGGATAATTTGTGTTTGAAATGTGTGGAGAAAGAGATTTAAAAAGGATAACATAAATGTGAAGAATAATAAGTCATTTTATAGCCAAATGAAGGCATTGTAAGCGTAAAAGTAAATATCCTGAGTTCGAGCTTGACCAGGCGGAACTCAGTTGAAGTGAATGAAAACCCTTATTTTTGGGGAATATAAGATTTAGAACCTCTAAGATTAAAATATCAGTGTAAGCGGATGGATCACGACGAATCCATCAGAAGTGAAGCAAGATAGACTAAGGGTCATTATATTGTTTCTTTTTTTGTATTATAAAGGTAATTTCAACTAATATATTTGTGTTGTGACTGTTTATTTGAAGATAATTGAGTGAATTAAAGATATCTATTTAAAGTAGTTGGTGTTATAGTCCTTTCGTGCTTGTCCTTCCCATAGTTCACATTCTGAGTACATGGTCAGACAGTGGGAATAACTGTACACGCCCTGAGCTGAGCATTTAGTCGGATGATGACCGGTACGTCCGTTTCCTAGATGGGTGCAATATATATATATATATATATACACCAGGTGGCCCGTTTCCCCCGTGCAATCTAGCTTTAGATGTCCTGCATTAACTCGTGCTGTATGGGATGCCTAATAACTGATTTCCACAGGGGTCACAGTGCATGTTGGCCGATTACGTCAGAATACGATGGAATATCAGCCGCTAGCGGCATGTTCCTCAGCTCTACCCGTCTAATGCACCCCAATGCCTTTTCGACCCTCGCATTTGAGAGCGCAATAGACTCATAAAATGTGGTAGAACGACACGACAGTTGCTGGCCACATATTGACAATGGCTGGTGTATTCGGCATCGATGAGTACACGGACAGTATACTAATATATGGAGAAGCTGGTCGTAATGCCGTTGAAGCTCGTAGACGGTATGCACTGGTGTTTCCAGATAGACGCCTGCCGTCTCGACAAGTATTTCGCCAAACAGAGCTGCAATTACGATCGAATGGAATGTTCCAGGACAAGACCCGTCTGCGGTAATGCTGAAGTTGTACGGAATGAACAACAGTACTTCGAACGGAATCCTACACACGGTCAGTTACACTTCACCTTACTGAGCTACTGTTGATAATAGTAATAATAATAATAATAATAATTTGAATTTTGTATTAGAATGTATTTATTAATTACTCTTGATAATACATTTGTGATATGTCTCAGGAATCTGACGGCAAAATCAGTGGAGATTATCTGTGAGACATTAATTATTTTTCACAGCATTATACAGTTTGTATTTTAATACAAGAGTGCATACAATAATACGTTTATGTTATAAATTAATGTTTATTTAGGTAATAATTTTTTATGCAACGTATAGCTAGTTGTTTGCTGTTCATGTTGGACAATCGATGTAGTAGTGCATTAAATAGTGCTGGTGCAAGATAATTTAGTCTCTTGAATTCATAATAATAATAATATTAACTATGTTACAATGTGCACATATTTATTGTTGCTTAGGGCAAAGAGAAGCTGCAAGGAACCTGGGAGTGCCACGAACTTCAATACAGAGGATCCTGAAGGAGCGAAAATGGCATCCGTATAAGCCGCACCTACACCAACAACTGTATGGAAATGATTTCGATCGCAGGGTAGCATATTGCCGATGAATGGCCGCTGCATTACAACAAGATCCACATTTTGCCAGGAATATTCTGTGGAGATGAATGCTATTTTGCCAATGATGCCAACGTCAATACTCACAATCTTCATTACTGGGCTCCAGTGAACCCCCACTGGGTTCGAGCACAGCATGTTCAGATCCACTGGGGAGTTAATGTATGGTGTGGTATTATGGGAGACTACATAATTGGGCCTGTTTTAATAGCCCCCAGACTCACAGGTAGGAATTATCTTGGATTTCTACAAACCGACTTGACTCTGGAAAACCTTCTAGAAGATATTCCACTCCAGGTTGTGTTACAACATTGGTACCAGCATAATGGTGCTCCAGCTCACACCTTCCGAGCCGTCACGGAATATCCAAATGCACGATACCCTGAACGGTGGATAGGTCGTGGAGGACCCTGGCAGTGGCCAGCTCGATCGCCTGATCTAACCCCTCTGGACTTCTTTCTGTGGGGATATATAAAATCAAAAGTCTACGAAACGGCGTCAGAAAATGTTGATCAATTAAAACAACGTATTGGTGAGGCCTGTGCTGCAGTGACACCTGAAATGTTACGACGTGTCCATGCAAACACTGCGAGACGTGTTCAGCATTGTAATGGCCACCAGGGACATGTCTTTGAGCATATGCATTATGAATAGCTGTCCAAGTGTGACATTTTAATTTATTTTATTTTCTAAGCTTTGATACAATAATATGTGAGTTTTTGTCCACATAGCAAGCAATGCTATTGTAGAATGGAATTTCGGTAGCCTACATGTACAAATTAATGTGTTGTTAAACTTTCTTTTCTGCATCTTTGGCGCGTTTACAAACGAACCCTGTTTATTACAGAAATCGTTGTTTGCAAAGGAGCGTTTCAACGTGGTATACAATATGTTGGATGTTGTGCAACAATTTAGCAGTAATTTTACTACACAAGTACTGTAACAGGATTCATATTATTATTATTATTATTATTATTATTATTATTATTATTATTATTATTATTATTATTATTGTCACTATGATGTCTGCACTAGACTGTAATAATAAAATAACAAAAGTGACACAGGTTATCAGACAAATTCTTCACACACTCAAGTACACGGGGCTACATGCCCACTATGTTGTAAAGCCCCTGAAATTCAACAACTCAACAACTCAACGGTGAAATTCAACCTACCGTGCGAAGGCTTCGGTCACAATACTGATGTACGGTCTGCGCAAAATCAGAATTGTTGCAGACTGGTCTAGCCATGCTGGTATGTGCTTCAATCCATTAGCACTTAAATATAGCTCTGTTCGGGGAAATTCATGTACAAAAGGCCGGCGTCTATTAATGTGCGAGCTTTGTTGTGATTGTGACCAGATTCTCCATAGATTAGAATTATGTGTGAGCGCGCTCGTTTTTGGTGAATACCTCAGCCATTGTCGATGTGTTGATAGCAACTTTAATACAGCTGTGCCACGTGCATAGCTACTATTCTGCGCTTTCCAGCGAGACTTCATACCGCTTTGGGGCGCATTAGACGGGAGCACTGAGGAACATGCAGTGTGCGGCCGTCTGGTTGTTATCTCTTGGCATTCTGACGTAACCTGCTTGTATGCAAGGTTACCCTTTAGCAATTCAGTTATTAGACCTCCCGTTAAACACTAGTACATGCGGGACATTTATAAGTAGATTGCACGGCGCAGGTGGGCCACCTGGTATATATATATATATATACCTAACTACATGGGGCTAAATGACCCTAAATTAATTAACAACAACAGAATAACAAGAAGAAGTGGACGAAAAAAGTAACAAGGGAACTAAAAGTTCAGGAAATGAAATGTCCTCAACCCATGAAGAATAAAGACCGAGGTACTTGGAAGGAAGGAGGGCCATGAAATGCTAATAGGGACGAAAAAGAGGAAAGGGTTTGCCCGAAAGTCACTGGAACTAGGGGAGGAACAGACCAGCTCATGAATCCTTCGGGATCACCTACTCCCATCCTCACCAGACGATAGCGCTTAATAGTGTAGCACTATCCAAGGTACACCTAGGATGATGAGTTCACAACCACCTTGCCTCCTTCAGGGCTTCTTGCAGAAGGCCAGAGAGACCATGAATATGAAAAGAATAGCTCTGACTTCTCGTTAGATGAGAATTTATCATGAAGATGAGACAATTAAGCCGGAAAAATGATAGAAATCTCAGATATCCTAATACCGTCGGTGATTGTCTTTCATATTTGGAGACATGAATTGGTCAGCACAATCACAAGATTTAACCACTCCTGACTTCTTCGTGGGTTTAATACATGACCTCTAAAACTAGGCGACCTTAAGGATCGATAAAGAAAAACCTGTAGGAAATGTCCTTGGACATGCTCATTCAAGTACCGACAGTAGTGGCTCAGCTGGCTAAAGCGCAGCGTTAGGTCATGGGACCAAGCTCTCTGCTGACTCGGTAGACACGTGGGTTCGAGCACCACCGTCGGCTGTCCTTGAAATGGTTTTCCGTGGTTTCCCATTTTCAACACCAGGCAAATGCTGGGACGGTACCTTCTGATAGGCCACGGCCGATTCCTTCCACATCCTTGCCCAGTTTCATTCATCTTCATCCATTTCATCCCGACGCGCAGGTCGCCCACGGGCGTCGAATAGAAAGACCTGCACTCGGCCTCTCATGAGACCACACGACAAAAAAAAATCATTCAAGTGATCATCGTCACTTGGAGGAGTGGTTGTCATCGACCCGGCGTCATAATCAAGGAAACTTAATTGAGTTCAATATGACATATTACGTATGTTTTCATGAAATGTTACAATATAATCTTGTATGACTTAAAATATGCTGAACTGGTTTTATCCTACTATACAGCACATTCTTCCCGATCCTTAATATATTTTAAAATCATAACAAGGGGAAGCATTTGGAGTAGCCAACTTTCCCTAACATTGCGGCAGCCCACTGTACACACCCAGCGGTTTCCATTATCCCCACTGCTCATCAGTCACCTAAACGAGGTCAACGCTAATTGGAATTCACAATCACCACTAACGTTTTAGCACATCATTAAATTTTATCATTCACATTAATTTAGAATCTTACAGAAGTATTTCATTCTCTCCCAACATTAACAGAAAGCATTTTACTAAAACGAACTTCCTTTTAGCATATAGACAGATATCCGTAAAACTTGAAATAATCTAAATAGCATAGTTGTCCTATGCACAATGGAATTTAAACAAAAATAACTGGGCTAATTCACAGGAGAGCATAGCTAATGAGTGAGGGAGGTTTAACACATAGGTCATCTCCCCTTATAGCGGCGATGAAAATGAAAATAATTCTGGAAACTACTGTACCAATATCTTTATTCAGGGTGTAGTATAGAGACATCTCATGTTGAATTGTTTTCAAAAAATTCAAAATGGCATCAGTTCGAAACTCTAAAACCTTTTTTTATTACTCGTATCCTATTCAAGCGATCAAAGGGAAGATTATATGATGAGTTATTATAATAAACATAATGTAATGGCACTTAATTCTGTAGCTAACTTTTCGTAAATCATAGAAGTCGTGCATCTGACTTTAGTGTCAATTGGGCAATTGAATCCTGAGTTATTGATTTAGACGAATAGTAGCATGCTCAGCCACCATCTTGAATATATGGTGGAGTTGTTCTTTTGCCTTTGGTATACGAAGCTCATACTGTATATGGCTCTACATTAATACTGTAACGGCTACCTTTGTCGTTGGATATCGCTCTACAAGTTGGGCGATCATTTATAACATTTCTACAGATATTACACTCAAGACTCCTTAAAACCACCTCATCGTTCTTATTTAGCATTGGCCTGTCTAGACAGACGACATACACTTTATTAATTTAGATTTACTGGGCGCCAGTTATCGTAGAGATAACACATTAAAATTTTATTTAGCCACGGCCGCTCCCTTCCTTGAGCCAAGATCTATCATCGGAGCGTAGGGCAATAAACTTGCTCCATGAGATACTCTTTGCATTCCAACTATCCTATATATTCAACTCCCAATGAACAAGACATTTTAACTAATACGGGTTTATTTACAACAAAATTATTAATAACATTTGATCTGAGGTTTCGAGCTGTGTACAATATGTGCATTAATATTCCCTAATTGCTAGGCAATATTGACTGTCTTCTCGCTAGCGCTGATCTTCTGTGTTGATAATAACTCGGTCCACATACCTGGTGCCCTGTGGTTCAAAGTCCATCTCGTTGGTCTGCTTGTAGGCTAATTTGAGATCTTACGCCAACACGCGTTTATTGACCTTTGAAAACATATGTTTTCACTTTGCTAACTGTACTTCGTCTAGTTGTTGTGGTTGTTGTTGTTGTTGTTGTTGCTGCTGCTTGTTTCTGAGTTTGATCACCATGGAAAGCAAATTTGAACAAACCAGGCTAATTGAATTCACTAAGTCCCATCTTACTGAGGGACTGACAGAGTCTACGACTCACAAAGTCAATGAGTGAGTGCGTGATCGAATAAGTGAATGACAGAATAGAAACTATAGAATAGCCAGTGCTGAAGTCGCGCTGGGCTTTTATACACTCGGAATGGTCCCGATGTTTCGCGGCATAAATTTGCCCGCGACCCATCAGACCAATTATAGCAAAGCATTTCTTAGTCCTCAAGCGACGCTGAAACTTCTCCGAGCGGGAATACAGGCCCGCGTACTTCAAATATTCCACTCAGAACCCGCTATTCCTCTCGTTGCGCATATATATATTCCGCCCAAATCTTTCTCCAAGCCCTTGTCTCCAGTCAGCGTGGCTTCGTTCCAGAAATACATCTTCTTGCAATATGTTGCTTCACCGTCCGTAACTTCTTCCAACCATGCCCGTCCTGTCTTTACAATTTAACTAATAAAACAGCCCTAGACCTCTATAAAAACCCTGTTTCTTAATCTAAGCACTTGACAATATTATATATGATTATGGTAATGACGTGAATATGGTATGGCCCCTCCCTTGATATTAATGGGTGAATAAAACGATATAACTTTGATATTTCAATAATACTAATAATAATAATAATAATTACACAATGACTTTAAAAATAATAATAATAATAATAATTTGTACCGTAATCAAGATTACGTTACAAAACGTCCCCATGGTTTCATAAAGAATGTAATGAATGATGAAATCACAAATCTTCCCTTTAAAACTTAACAGGAAATACACTGAATATACATATATGACCCTTCAAATTACAAACATAATGATTATACCCTTTTCATTTTCCTTGATTGATCTGCACTCTTCTTGCAATGTTACATAAACATTCTGATTGTCCTGTGCAGTCATACAGGATTTACATGCTACATTTGTTCTTGTAGTCCCTTACAATAACAGAACGCAATATATTGCTTCTTGTTTCACGCAACACAAGTGATTTATCTCACTTCCACCAATTCCTTAGAGCCACGACACGACTCTAATTATAAACACACGGCAGTCTGCCCTTCTTGCTGCACTTGCTCTTTTCTATGATATTTCCTCAGATTGTAAATGTTATATGTACCAATGACACAATTTTCCTGATCTTTCAATAAGTAGGCATTCTTTCCTATCCTCTTCGAAACGACATAAGGTCCAGTAACAATAAAAACAGCTTTGACATTTTCCCTTCCAATGCACAAGATGGCAACGGCTTACGTAACAATCGTTGCTACAAACTTCCATGTACTTCCTACCTCTCAACAAAACACTGGCTAGCCTGAATAACGTCACATGAGTCAACAATACATACCTGAAATAACTACCTAGTGTCCTACCTAATTTCCTCACTAACGTTGAGCAACTACTACTAAAATCTACTGTTGAGAACCACTTCCGCCCCTGAAAACGTTGAACTAAATCCTCCACTGCTTCAGTTCTCAGCTGGTCGCTTTCGACTCTAGTATTTAACATTCTGCCGTCCATGCACAGTCTCACTGAATTGTCTTTCTTGGCTACTACAACTAATGGATTTAAACAATGGCTAGCTGAAGGCTCAATTATGTCGTTTTCCAACATTAATTCTATCTGTTCTTCGACGGCTTTCATATATTTAGTTGCGACAGGATACCTAGGCCCTACGAAACTACTTGTGTCTTTAACGACAAAACTATGCTCATATAAGTGTGTTGCTCCGGGTTTTGAGCTGAAAATTTCCTTATATTTTATTAATACCTCATGTAGCTGATGACCTTGCACCTCATCCAGCTTACATTGTGACAATGCATCATGGATCTTACTCTTAAGTTCAGACTCCATTGCAACCTGACACACCTTAAAAACTTTGCTCCCACTAGCATCTCCGCGGTCTACCTCATTTACTTCAGGAAACTCATCACTTACAACCACGTTGCTTTCTTCCTCAAACATACACACTTTCATCTGTTTGTCAGTCTTAGACACCTTATACGTAACCTGAACGTCTCTATCCTGTCAAAATAAACATATCCTGCCAAAATGAAAATCTAATTTAACTTGATATAATGATAACCATTCCGCACCAAGAATCACCGGATATAATAATTTGGAACTGCCAAACAGGGCTGAAATTTAACTAACTCACTAATGTTAATTGGAACTGCGACTTGCGTACATATTTTCTGAGACCTACTACCTACAGCTGTGACAATGAAAGTGGACTTAACTGGAATTATATCAACATGAATACCTTCTCTCTTACATCTTCCAAAAATCTTAAATTTATACAAGAGTTTTCGCTTCCACTGTCCAATAAAACATCAACTTCTTTACCCCACACATTAAGTTTAATTACTGGTGACATAATCTCATTCTCAATATTGTCTAAATTTCCACCATTTAGGTTATAAAGCAGTTCTTCTCTAACATCTATATTAAAATCTCCTAAATACTCAATATTCCTAGGACATTGAACTGCAATCACTTCGGGCTGTCTGTTGACCTCACTGCAACCCGTTATTCGTTTAAATTAGGCCTACCTGCCCCTGATGTAGATTGTTGTTGTTGTTGTTGACCTGTACGTCTGTCTGGCCTAGTACCTTCCCCTACTCTGTTCAAATTCTCGTTCCTCGTATTTGATGTGCGTCCCCCATTGTCAAGTCGTCTTTCGTAATTCGCATTCCTGCCTTGTTCTCTTCCCCTCTCTCTCTCACTCTGCCCGAAATTATCTCCTCTACTTATTGGCTTGCGTTCGGTCCTACTATTTTCAAGAGAGTCAAAGTTTTCCAATAGCTTCTAGAACCCGTCAATAGTAGTAATATTCTGCATGAAGAATGCTTATTTAATTATATCAGGAAAATGCCTTAATAATGTTTTAATTACCTGTGATTCAGTCTCTAAACCTTCTAAATTCTGGCATATAAGTACATGCGCTAAGAAATACTCTGTGTACGAAACACCATCTCTCCTTTGGTACTTTCCAAAAATAATGTTACATCTTTCTCTTTCTTGCACATTTTCATTCCAGTACTTGGCTATGAACTTCTCTTTAAATTTTCTAAAACTAGTCATCTGGTATTTATACACACTGAACGATGACCTTGAATCCCTAACAAAAGATTTATCTAGCATCTCAAGTACTTGTTCCCATTGAACGATCCCCTCTTCTAAATCTTTAGCGAACTTCTTTTCTACTGTTTTTAAGAATTCCATTGGGTTATATGCCTTGCCTGTGAATACTGGCAAATCTGCCTCTTTAGTTAGAAATCTACTTAAATTTCCTATTTGTACATTACCGCTATTTGCTGCTATTTGCTTCTGACATCTCTGCAATTTCTCCTCCATTTTATCTGTTTTACTCGCTACTTCTTCACTGATACTGTTAAATTTACTGTTAACCTCTTCCCTAATTTCTTGATTATCGCTCTCTAGTTTATTTTCTAAATTACCTATTTTAGCAATATTATTATCACACTTGACCTTCATACTGTTGACTTCTCCTTCTAAGTCAACCCTAACCTTACTACATGTAATTTTCACTTCCTCGTCAATTTTGTTAACTCGCTCCGACACTTGTTGCATTCTGGCATCAACCTTAAGTGACCATGATTCCTCCACCTCAGTAATCCTGTTTTCTAACTTATTGTGAAATTCTCGGCCTACTTCTTTAATTTGTCTATTGAAGTTCTCTGTGGCTTCATCAAACCTCTTACCTTGTTCATCTAGCTTCTTACTCTGCTCAGAGAACTTAAGATCTATTGCTTTTTCTAACTGATCACTACGCACGTCAAATTTCTTACTTTGTTCCTCTTGCTTTTTACTCTCTTCAGCTAACTTAAGATCTATTGCTTTTTCTAGTTGATCGCTACGCTCGTCAAATTTCTTACTCTGTTCCTCTAACTTCTTACTCTGTTCAGTTATGAGCATCGTCAGGTTTCGAAGCCAGGAAGGATTCTCCCCCTCATTACTCTGGATGGTTGTAGCCCCGTCTTGTTTATTTTCCTCAGTTTCCTGATTTTCGCTTACTTTTGGCATCTCATCATTGGTACCCTGCACATCTAATTTTGACATTTTAACTGATCTTATAATACTACGGTTTCTCAAATGTATATTCCCCAAATTATCCCTGTTACTCATTACCCAAAAAACAACTCACCAAAAGAACACTCCTAATTTATAACCGTAGTTCCCTAACTTGATATATGCCTCTTTATTGAAAAACTCGGAATGAACGCAAAGAGTACTCGTTTATATCGTACATGAAAACAACTTTAAACTTTAACATACTTGAAATAAACTGGATTTATACATAATATCCATTCACTTCAGTACGATATTTCGTAGCCCCACATTGGTTGTGCCATTTGTAACGGCTACCTTTGTCGTTGGATATCGCTCTACAAGTTGGGCGATCATTTATAACGTTTCTACAGATATTACACTCAAGACTCCTTAAAACCACCTCATCGTTCTTATTTAGCATTGGCCTGTCTAGACAGACGACATACACTTTATTAATTTAGATTTACTGGGCGCCAGTTATCGTAGAGATAACACATTAAAATTTTATTTAGCCACGGCCGCTCCCTTCCTTGAGCCAAGATCTATCATCGGAGCGTAGGGCAATAAACTTGCTCCATGAGATACTCTTTGCATTCCAACTATCCTATATATTCAACTCCCAATGAACAAGGCATTTTAACTAATACGGGTTTATTTACAACAAAATTATTAATAACATTTGATCTGAGGTTTCGAGCTGTGTACAATATGTGCATTAATATTCCCTAATTGCTAGGCAATATTGACTGTCTTCTCGCTAGCGCTGATCTTCTGTGTTGATAATAACTCGGTCCACATACCTGGTGCCTTGTGGTTCAAAGTCCATCTCGTTGGTCTGCTTGTAGGCTAATTTGAGATCTTACGCCAACACGCGTTTATTGACCTTTGAAAACATATGTTTTCACTTTGCTAACTGTACTTCGTCTAGTTGTTGTGGTTGTTGTTGTTGTTGTTGTTGCTGCTGCTTGTTTCTGAGTTTGATCACCATGGAAAGCAAATTTGAACAAACCAGGCTAATTGAATTCACTAAGTCCCATCTTACTGAGGGACTGACAGAGTCTACGACTCACAAAGTCAATGAGTGAGTGCGTGATCGAATAAGTGAATGACAGAATAGAAACTATAGAATAGCCAGTGCTGAAGTCGCGCTGGGCTTTTATACACTCGGAATGGTCCCGATGTTTCGCGGCATAAATTTGCCCGCGACCCATCAGACCAATTATAGCAAAGCATTTCTTAGTCCTCAAGCGACGCTGAAACTTCTCCGAGCGGGAATACAGGCCCGCGTACTTCAAATATTCCACTCAGAACCCGCTATTCCTCTCGTTGCGCATATATATATTCCGCCCAAATCTTTCTCCAAGCCCTTGTCTCCAGTCAGCGTGGCTTCGTTCCAGAAATACATCTTCTTGCAATATGTTGCTTCACCGTCCGTAACTTCTTCCAACCATGCCCGTCCTGTCTTTACAATTTAACTAATAAAACAGCCCTAGACCTCTATAAAAACCCTGTTTCTTAATGTAAGCACTTGACAATATTATATATGATTATGGTAATGACGTGAAAATGGTATGGCCCCTCCCTTGATATTAATGGGTGAATAAAACGATATAACTTTGATATTTCAATAATACTAATAATAATAATAATTACACAATGACTTTAAAAATAATAATAATAATAATAATAATAATTTGTACCGTAATCAAGATTACGTTACAATACTAATTTGAGGAATTGTATCCCTCAAGTATATGTATATAGAATTATGTGTATGTGTACATACAGAATATTTTTAATTTACAACATTATGGTTTTAAAATCTAGGTTAATAGAATGAGAAAGAGAAAGTAGAAATATTAGTATAAATATAGGCACAGAACATTTCATTATTTCTTATTAACAAGATCAGAGTGACTAAAAAGAAAACCTCTCAAGTCCCTACTTATGAACTAGGATAATTTCAATGTTAACTTTTCCGTTCATTTTTCATTGCTAATTTATCACTCGTTATTATTTACTTGGCATGCTTTTGAAGCCATGAAAATGAGGCGTACAAGGGTTTCCAAAATTGTTAAACACACCGTTTGCGCCAGGAAGCGAGGTTGTACTGTTTATATACACCGTTAGCGCTGGGAAGCGATGATGTACTGTTTATACACGCCGTTTGCGGCAGGAAGCGATGATGTACTGTTTATACACGCCGTTTGCGCTGGGAAGCGATGATGTACTGTTTATACACGCCGTTTGCGCCAGGAAGCGATGATGTACTGTTTATATACGCTGTTTGCGCTGGGAAGCAATGATGTACTGTTTATATACGCCGTTTGCGCCAGGAAGCGATGGTGAACTGTTTAAACACGCTATCTACGTCAGGAAGTGATGATGAACTGTTTAAATACGCCTTTTGCTCCAGAAAGCAATTATGTACTGTTTAAACACGCCGTTTGCGCCATGAAGCGATGATGTACTGTTTATACACGCCGTTTGCGCCAGGGCGCGGTGATTTACTGTTTATACACGCTGTTTATCGTCATGAAGCGATGATGAACTGTTTATACATGCCATTTGCGTCAGGAAGCGATGAACTGTTTAAACGCAAGAATGTCAGGGTTATTTTATACCGTAACAAACAAATAAAAAATTAATTTTTATCATATCTTCCTATATTTCAGTATGGGTAACCTTCAAACAATCATCCTACAGAACTCACGTGGGCGGTGGAGGAGCAACGTCATGTTTCCCAAGCTCTCACCTCCTTACGATATCTGAGAGAAGCACCACTTTGTACCGAGTACGCAACTGCGCAAGTCCACTTTGCGGGAGTGATACTCGGCTCTTAACGCTAATGAATCAAATGTCGTAACGTAGACATTATTGTCCTTTACCTCCATTGAGCAATATAAACAGAATAGGTGGGTCCACATATGGAGAAAGAGCTACGCACATTAACCTTCTAGAGGCTGTGATGAAGGATCTGCTAGATGTTTGAAGAAGATAAAATTGTCAGGTGATTACTTCATCACGCACAAAGATGTTAGTGTTGATGATGTTGTGGTTGTTGTTAATTCATCTTAAGGGTTACCGTCATCTTGGTTATCAGCCCCGTGCACTTAGGTGTGGTTTGTCTGATAACCTGCTTTTCTAAAGTGACTATAGTAGTATATGTAACTGGAATAATTAGGGTAAGAAATTGGGGTTGGTGCCCCAGGACTTCATAATAATTTACCATCCTAGCATTTGTATAGTGGCTAGCTACTTCTGGTCTGAAGGCTGGAACGGTGTACACTCAGCCTCGTGGTATAGAACCTAGACAATCCTGGAAGTAGTTTCCCACTTCTACTCCATGCAAATCCTATCCTTAATATATTATGGATTACGCACTGCCACAACTATCCCAGTGACATAGATTCAACGCACATCCAAATACAGCGGACTGCATTACCACGAGGTCGCAAATCCCATAAATGAAACAACTAAAACAACAACTCTTCCAAATTACTGTCCTGTTGCAATTCACTCAAATATTTTGTGCTTACAACGAAACGTCACCAACGTGAACCTCCCGAGTTCACATTTCACAAATCACAAGCAAAACTCTTTGGTTGTATTTTACCCCCAAATGCATTAGAGCTACAACAGGAGAAGATGAAGTTTGAATAATTACATGAAACTTGAAGCAGTTCTCGAAGTTGTGAGTGCCCAAGTTTTCATCCTCAATGACCAATCGAATTACTAGATAGCACTTTATTTAGCAGCCTGGCTGTGCTAATTACCGGATTTACAAAATGGTCTCAAAGTACCAAATTTTTGAAGGTGCAATTATTACTCAATACCAACATATATTAGTGACAGTTTTGACGTAATTAAGTTTTCCAGGCCATATCCAAAAGATACTGATGTTAGGCTGATTTTTGCTATTGTTCTCTTCAAGAAAACTTGAAACAATGGCTGACAAAGGGACATTGCGAATTGCAAGTTCCTGATCTCGGTGAAACCTTGCATACATTACATGTTGCCCATGAACAACATCTGTGATGGTATTTAGGGACTAGTATAGATCCCGATACATTACACAACGAAATTTCCCTAGACATAAAAAGGAGGCATCCATGACGGCATGGACGACACTAAAGGTTTAAACGATGAATACAAGTAAAATTCTATCTCTTAATAAGGGTGTATATACAAACAAAAACCGAACCTGAGGCTTATGCTCCAGACCCCCTTGCTTGTAGTGCAAGGAGTAATTTTCTTCCAGATAGTAGTCTAACCTAATAGCGACCAATGGTTTCGTCCAGACAACCGTCTAACCTAGCAGCGACCAATAGTTTCGTCCAGATAGTCGTCTAACCTAGTAGCGACTAATGGTTTCGTCCGGACCCGACTAACATAGTAGCGATCAATGGCTATAATTACGGTGTCAACTTGCACTCCACTGTCTAGCGAGTCATTAATATACTGAAAGGGTGATACCATTTGGCTCTGAAAGAAATCAGAAACTCCTATGGACGTCATATTGGTCGGAGAAAAAAATTAAGTAAATGGGAGACTTATGTTACTTAGGAAGCAAAATAACCAGCGGTGGACAAAGCAAAAGGATATAAAAAGTACGTAGACTCATAAAAAGTAGGAAAGCATTTTTAAAGAAAAGGTATCTGTTGATATCGAATATAGATCGAGATATTAGGAAGTCATTTTTGAAAGCATTTGTCTAGAACGTGGCGCTCTATGGAAGTGAAAGTTGGACTATTGTTGCAGCAGAAAAGAGGTGAGTAGAAGCGTTTAAAATGTGGTGTTACAGGAGAATGACGAAGATCAGATTTGTAGATAGAGTTACAAATCAAGAGATATTAGGAAGAGTGGGAGAGGAGGGATGTTTCTGGCGACTGGAGGTAGGTTGGTAGGACACATACTAAGACACCCGGGAATAGCAAACTTAGTAATTGAAGAAAGGGTTGAGGACAAGGACTGTAGGGGTAGATCAAGGGTAGATGTTAAACAGATTGCCTCGGATGTAGGGTGTGTTAGCTATGAGGAGAAGAAACGGCCGTGGTGGCCGAGAGCACTAACGCGATACCTCGTCTCTCGCTGGCATCGGGAGAGCGTGGGTTCAAGTCCCACCTCGGCCTTCCTGAAATTTGTTTTTGTAGTTTCCCATTTTCACTACCAGGCAAATGCCGGGACGGTTCCTTTCAATAGGTCCACGTCCGATTTCCTTTCATAATCCCTTCCCTGACCCATCCTAAAAAGAAAAATACATGGAGATTGGCTGCATTAATAAAATTATGTAGAGATGAAACGCCTAGCTCAGGACATGGAGAGCTGCATCAAACCAGTCAAAAGACTCAAACAACAACAAAAATCGCCGAACTCTCACGATTATTCGGATACAAGTATGGTAAGTATGTGCCTACACCCGCCTGGGTTGCTATAAATCTTGCGTGCTTGTTAATGTTCGCACAAACTTGGTCTCTTTGAGGATGGGCAAAGCGAATTATGAGACAATTTACCACAACAGAAACTTTTCTTGTGATCTGACCATCTTTATTGCAACGTTCCAGTGTGATCTGTGTGAATTGCGAAGTGCCATTTGTTAGCCCTGACGAACATGGTCACCTTCCTGTCAATGGACATGTTCAAGTAGCCTCCTTGCTAACCTCGCTCCTGCAGTGGATGAGTCAAGTGCTGCTGGTAGGAATGACCGCTGGCCCATAATAATTTAATAGCCATGTCCCTGTTGTTGTTAGATCTGTTTGATCCTTAGTGTGTGGCCGGTAAAGGGCGAGATGGAAACCGGTTTTCTTAACGCCACTTCGAGGTCGTTACGGGTCATCTCGACAGGCTTGAGAGCCCAGCTGACGTCACGAACATTAGCATGGTCTCCAAGTAATGTGTACCACAATCGAGCGTGCGACAAACTCCTAATTGGCGCTGCTACCACGTGCCCGATACAGCTACTGTTAATTGAGTAGCTCCGACAGTGCATTGATAAATACCTGATCCCGACTGTCTAGCATAGTCCATGAGCCTCTCGCTGAGTGTGCGCAAGATTCCGGATTCGGTTGGTATTTTATGAGTTAAAATTAATAACAACAATAATAATAATAATAGTTATAATAATAATATCGTATGGCCTCGGGTGCCGGGTGCAAGCTTTGTTATTTGACACCCAGAGGGTAGCTTTCATGTCGAATTTCGTTGCTACTTGACAATGAAAGTCAAGGAGGTTAGATGTTAGATATCTAAGCTATCACCTTCAACCTATCACCATAATGTCGTTTTTCAACGATGCACCTAACCCAGGCATACGGTACAAGTTATTCTCCCCCCAGGGGCTTACATCTAGTGGGACGTGGGTTGACGACCACGGGGCCCCAGCTGAGTCGGGCATTGCTTCCACTTACTTGTGCTGGGCTCCTCTCCATCTTCTTTCCTGTCGACCTCACTAGGTCAACTCTTGTTCTCTTCCGACCCCGTCGGTATTAGGGTATCTGAGGCCTAGGGAGTCTCTTCCTTTCCCGCCTTAATTGGCCCTTGTCTGATCTTTTCTGACACCCTCGTTCTGCGAGGGGTCAGCCTTCTTTTTCTTTTCCTGTTCTCTCCTGCCTTCTGCCTCAAGGCCCTCAAAGAGGCAGGGTGTATGTAGCCCCACCACTTCTGGTGCACCCTGGATATTGCTACACCCTCAGGGCCTCACGGCTGGTGAGTTCGGGAGTTGGCGACCCCGAGGGATTCCTGAGTTGGGTCCGGTTTCCCCCTTTTGTCCGCTACCTGTTGGGAGTACCCTCTCCTCTTTCACTTTCCTATCTGCCTTTCATGGCTCTCCTTCCTTCCAAGTCTCTCAATCCGCATTCTTCGAGGGTTGAGGGCATTTCTTTTCCCCCTGTCCTTTATTTGCCTTATTCTCCTTTTGTTTTCCATTTCTTCTTTTAGTATATAAGTTAGTAGTTAGTTTTTAGTTATAGTTTGCATTTCACTTTCATCTTCACGTCCATCCAAACCATTAGGGGCTGATAACCTAGATGTTAGGCCCCTTAAAACAACAATTATCATCATCATCATCATCATCACTAGTTATTCTCGGTCATCGGATTCTGAGGGACCGAGAACATCATGCGGGAATGTATCGGAGCTTCCCAAATCTCTTCGCCCAAAATGCAAAACTTTCTTTGGTAGTCTGGACATCAACACACTTCGGAAAACTGGGAAGTTAAAGCAATTAAGAGACATGTTAGATAACATAAACATCCAAATTTTAGCACTTCAGGAAACCAGATACACAGATGAAAATCATTTTGACTCAGGAAATTATAGAATTTACAAAAGCAAGCCAGCAATCTCTCTTCATAGAAAGCCACTACAATTTGGCACTAGATTCGCTGTAAAAAGAAACATCATAAACTCAATACTTATTATTTCTTCGCCTTCTGAAAGAATTTCAACAATATCCATTAAATCAGGAAACAAAGATTATACATTAAATAATGCGCATGCACCCACCAATAACTACAATCGAAAAGATCCACAAATGGTGGAAGACTTCTGGGATCTGCTAGATGAAACTACAGCCACAATTCCAAAACATCACATAATAAATTCTATTGGGAGATTTAATGCCCAAATTGGTAAAGAAAAGAAATCCAGGACCATTGTAGGACTATACCCAGAGCACAATAGGACTAATAACAAGTATCTGTGATGAACTAAAGTGTCTACTAAAATGTTATGATCCATTCTTGTGGCAATTTTGGATGAAATCCATTTGTTAGTATAGAAGATACTTGCATTTAAAAATTGGAATTATCAGAAGGATTAAATAATGCTGGCAGCACTGACGTACATTAGTTACCCCAAATTAATTTAGAATGTTAGGTACTATACGTATGCAAAGTTTAGAGCTGTTGGCTTGCATATATTCTGATTTATAGATATTAGGGTAAAATGATAGAGAGAGAGCTTTTACTTACAGTTGGTAGCCCTGCTGGATCTTACGAATACGCATATTCAAATGAATTATGGTACAAAAGTCACATACGAAATTTGGTTGAAATCCATTTGGTAGTATAGTAATTACATGCATTTAAAATTTGGACGTATCAACAAGCTTAGAATCATGTTGGCAGTACTGACGTATACTAGGTTCTCCAAATTAATGTAGAAGGTCATTTACTATACATGTGCAAAATTTCAAGCTCTTGGTTTGCATACTTTCTGATGATTGGTATTAGGCTAAAATAATAGAGAGAGCGTTTATTAACAGTTGGCAGACCTGGTTGCTCTTAAGAATACGCATAGTCATATTTGTTATTGTATACATAGTACACACGAGATTAGGTTGAAATTCAATCGATAGTATAGAAGTTACATGAATTTAAATATTAGACTTATCAGCTGGCTTAGAATCATGTTGGTAATACTGTCATGTATGGCCTCCTGGAAATAAAACTGAATTATCATTATCTATATGTGTGCGCACTTTGGAATAGCTCCCATGCACACCTTACAGGATATCCTACATTGAACTCAAATTTCAATTGCGATTTTTCAGCTTTCGGTAGCACTGACATCATTTTCAAGTAAGGTCTTGAGATATACAGGCATAGTTTTTTACTCATACTAAATTTGTTTTCCATAGCTGCAGCCGTTTAAGAGTTGATAGGGACACACACACACACACACACAGACAGACACACATTTGCCCAGATCAAATTCTTAAGTCTATTTTTTCCTCATTTTTGCAAAATGAGAAAAATAGGCTAAAAATGGAGAAAGATTAATTGATTTTTGCAAAAGTTTTGATCTCAAATTAATGTCAATACATTTTCGAGCTCTTCCACATAAGAAAACAAGAAGTTCCATGACGAACTATAGAGCCTACTTTTCTTAAAATTTAAGGTTCATGCCAGTGATTAACCTAAATGGATCTATCTAGAATAATGACGAAATTAAGTTCGTAATATCGAAATGTCTAATTAGTTCGAAATACTGTATACCTGGCATAATGTAGCCTAATAGAGTACTACAGTTGGCAGCCCTGGTGACTGAATATATTCTTAGTTCCATCTCTTAAGGTACAGAACACAAAATTTGGTTGAAGTCCAATTGATAGCATGGACGTTACATGCAGTTAAACATTGGATCTTACAGCACGCGTAAAATCATGTTGGCAACAATGTCATGCATGTATTGGTCAGAAATAATCTAAAATAATATGATTTATTGTTGTGCCAATTTTGAATGAAATCCATTAGTCAGTATAGAAGTTACATGCATTTTAAAATTGGACCTTAGTAGGCGTAGAATCGTGTTGGCAGAACTGACGTATATTAGTTACTCCAATTTAATCTAGAATGCCAGGTAATATACGTGTGCAAAGTTTAGAGCTATTGGCTTGCATACTTTCTGATATATTGATATTAGAGTAACAAAAAGAGAGACAGCATTTATCAACAGTTGGCAGCCCTGGTTGCTCTTAAGAATACGCATAGTCATATCTGTTAAGGTACACATAGCACATACGAAATTCAGTTGAAATCCAAATGATAGTATAGAAGTTACATGTATTTAAATCTGGACCTCTCAGCAGGCTTAGAATCATGTTGGTAGCACTGACGTAAATAAGTTACTCCAAATTAATAGAGAATGTCAGGTACCATACGTGTGCATAGTTTAAAGCTGTCAGCTTGCATACTTTCTGATATATTGGTTGTTGTTGTTTGAGTCTTCAGTCTTTAGACTGGTTTGATGCAGCTCTCCATGCCTCCCTGTCCTGAGCTAATCGTTTCATTTCTACATAGCTACCACACCCTACATCCGAGGCAATCTGTTTAACATATTCTAACCTTGGTCTACCCCTACAGTTCTTGTCCTCGACCCTTCCTTCCATAACTAAGCTTGCTATTCCTGGGTGTCTTAGTATGTGTCCTACCAACCTATCTCTTCTCTTCATTAGCAGTCGCCAGAAACATCTCTCCTCTCCCACTCGTCTTAATACCTCTTCGTTTGTAACCCTATATACCCATCTGATCTTCATCATTCTCCTGTAACACCACATATTCTCCTCTTTTCTGCTGCACCAATAGTCCAAGTTTCACTTCCATAGAGCGCCACGCTCCAGACAAAGGCTTTCAAAAATGACTTCCTAATACCTAAATCTATATTCGATGTCAACAGATTCCTTTTTTGTAGAAATGCTTTCTTTTCCTGAGCCAACCTACTTTTTATATCCTCTTTGCTTCGTCCATCACTGGTTATTCTGCTTCCTAAGTAACAGAAGTCTCCTACTTCCTTCAGCTTTTCACCTGCCAAATTGATCTCCATAGAGGTTTCTGATTTATTTCGGCTGCATTCCAGTATTTTTGTTTTACATTTATTAATTTTCATCATGAATTCTTTCCGTAAGACGGAGTCCATACCATTCAAAAACTCATTCAAATCCTCAGGCTTGTCGGCCAAGATGACTATGTCATCAGCAAATCTCAGAGTTGAAATTATTTCTCCTTGAATCGTCACTCCCTCTTTACATTTTTCTCTAATTTCCTTCATTGCTTGTTCAATGTAAAGATTGAAAAGTATGGGTGATAAGTTGCAGCCTTGCCATACACCTATCTGAATACCAGCTTCTCTCTCATGTCCTTCAACTCGAATGACTGCTGTCTGGTTTCTGTATAGAATGTATATCACCCTCCTATCCTTGTACTTTATTCCAATCAATTTCAAAATGTCAAACAATTTAGTCCAATCAACGTTATCAAAAGCCTTTTCTAAGTCTACAAAAGCCATGAATGTTCTCTTATCTTTCCTTATTCTACCTTCCAAAATCAGCCTAAGACTTAGTACAGCTTCCCTTGTTCCTACATTTCTCCTGAAACCAAACTGGTCTTGACCCAACCCCGTTTCTATCTGGCTTTCAATCCTCATGTACATTATTCTAGACAGGATCTTTGAAGCATGAGTAATCAAGCTGATTGTACGGTAACCTTCACATCTGTCAGCTCCCACTTTCTTTGGTATAGGGATGATAACATTCTTCTTGAAATCAGGGGGTACCTCACCTGTCTCATAAATCCTACACACCAAGTGAAATAACCTGATCAGACCTTCATCTCCTATGCAGCGTAGCAACTCAATCGGTATATCATCTATGCCTGGTGCTTTGTTCCTGCTTAAGTCTTCCAAAGCTCTATCAAATTCTGATCTCAATATTAAATCTCCTTTCAAATCCTCATCAATTTCCTCCTCCCTTTCCATTACATGATTCTCAATCACCTTTCCCTTATACAAACTCTCTATGTAAGCTTTCCATCTCTCAACCTTTTCTTCCCTATCTGTTAGAGGCTTTCCATTTGTGTCCTTAATATTACAGCACTTAGTCTTCTTTTCCCCAAAAGTATTCTTAATCCTTCGATAAGCTGTGTCTACTTTTCCTAATTTCAGACAATTTTCTATACCTGCACATTTCTCTTTCAACCATTCTTCTTTCGCTTCCTTGCACTTTTTGTTAACCTCATTTCTCAGACGTCTGTATTCTGCTTTCCCCTTTTCATCTCTTACATTCTTGTGTTTCCGCCTTTCATCCATCAATTCTAGTATATCCTGAGTGATCCACGGTTTTCTACCTATTCTTTCTTTCCTACCAATGTTTTCTTCTGCGGATTTTGTTATTTCATTCTTCAAAAGTGCCCATTCGTCTGCAATTGAAGTTTGTTTAGGGTTTATCATTAGTCCTTCCTTTATACTCTTCTTGAATCTTTCGTTTACATCCTTCTCTTTCAGTCTGTCTATTGCCCACCTATTTGGCTTTTGACTTTTCTTCAGTTTCTTCAACTTTAATCTGCATTTCATTACAACCAGATTGTGGTCAGAGTTTATGTCAGCACCAGGATATGTTTTGCAATCCAAAATCTGGTTTCGAAACCTCTGCTTGACCATAATGAAGTTGATTTGGTAACGCCCTGTATCTCCTGGTCTCATCCATGTGTATATTCTTCTATTGTGGTTATTGAATAAGGTGTTAGCTATGACCAACTCATGCTCGGTGCAGAATTCTACCAGCCTGCTTCCTCGATCATTCCTTTCACCTAATCCGAAATCTCCTACTATCTTCCCTTCTCTCCCTTTTCCTACCACAGCATTCCAATCTCCCATTACTATAACATTTTCATCACCCTTGATTTACCTCAGAATTTCGTCTATTTCTTCGTAGACCTTTTCAACATCCTCATCATCAGCTTGACTGGTAGGCATATAGACTTGTACCACTGTGGTGCAGGTAGGTTTAGTATTGATTTTTGCTACAATAATCCGTTCACTATATTGCTCATAATATTCCACCCGCTGTCCAAGTTTCCTACTCAATATGAGGCCAACCCCTGCTTGGCCATTGTTTGATTTAGTGCTAATGACCCTATAGTCTCCTGACCAAAAGTCCTGTTCTTCCTACCAGCGCATTTCACTAATCCCAACCAAATCCAACCTCAACTTATCCATTTCCCTTTCTAAGTTTTCTAACCTTCCACTTCCTAGCAGACTTCTAACATTCCACGCTCCGATCCTTAGAATGTCAGATTTCCTCTTTGTCACTTCTGTGATGTTAACCCCCTCTCGAGTAGTCCCCACCCGGAGATCCGAACGGGGGACTAGTTTACCTCCGGATTGAAATTTTACAAGGGAGGAGGCCATCATCACATGTAATTATGCATAGAGAGGTGCATATCCTCGGGAATAGCATACGGCTGTAGTTTCCCGTTGCTTTCAGCCGTGCAGCAGGACGCAGTGTAGCCATTATTTGGCTTATATTATCAATATCTTAACCGTCTATAAGACTAGTAAAGAATTGATTTATTCTGAAAGGCTGCTACTCCCTTTCAGCATAAGAAAAGAGCAATTCTACTAACAAAAATACTAACCTTCTACCGTACTAACAATTAAATACCAATATTCTACTAACGAAAAAAATACTAACGTTCCACCAACAACAAATACTACCACTAAAACAGTCTGTCACCAGGCACACTCACATGCACCCTCACACATCACAGTCTACTGAAACAATGAACTATTAGTAATAAACAATGCAACTGCTACCAGGCACACTCACACACCACAGTCTAATAGAACAATGACATATCTAATAGACAAACTAACTACCTACTTACAACTAAAACTAACTAACAAAAAAATACGTGGTCATGATATTAAGTATACATGTTGGTATTGTCCAGGGAGGAAAAAACCAATGGCTGGACGGGTGGTTGTACCGTCCGGCGCTGTGTGGAGGAAAAAAATGCTCCCTGTGAGCAATTGGTATTTGGATAAAAGAAATTGAGAGCATTTATTAACATTGGCAGCCCTGGTGGCTCTTAAGAATACGCTCAGTCATATATGTTTTGTACACATATCACATACGAAATTTGGTTGAATTCCAATTGATATTAGAGAAGTTATATGCATTTAAAAATTGGAGCTATCAGCAGAGTTATAATCATTTTGGCAACACTGCCATGTGTGGCCTCCTGGAAATTTAACTGAAATAATATTATCTATACGTGTGTCAATTTTGAAATAGCTCCCATTCATACCTTCCAAGATACCCAACATGGAGTTCAAATTTCAATTGCGATTTTTCAGCAGTTGGTAGCACTGACATCATTTTCAAATACGGCATTGATATATTCAGGTATAGATCTTTACTACTACCAAATTCTGTTTCGATTGCTGCAGCCGTTTAAGAGTTGATAGAGGGGACACACACACAGACAGACAGACAGGCAGACAAACATTTGCCCGGATCGATCTCATAAGTCTAATTTTTCCTCATTTTTGCAAAATGTGAAAAGTAGGCTAAAAACATGGAGATCCCCAAATTTTCACTTGGGTGAATTTCAAATAGATCATGTAGCAATTTCCAAGAAAAATTATAAAGAAATTACGAATCTTAAAGTTAAAAAAGAATTATTGACTCTACCATCATCTATCGCTAAACAAGGTAAAATTTCAACCAAACAGGTTTAAACTAAGAATAACAAATAACCTGCGCGTTGATCCGGAATTTCTTAAGCAGAACACAGTACTATCCTTGAAGGTATCCCTACTCACAATCCTTCGAACTGTTTAGAACACAAAGGCATACTTTTGAAGGCTTCTCCAAATGTTGGCACACCACTCAGGAAACGCAAACATAGGTGGTGGAATGAAACCTGCGATAAGGCCATAAATATTAGAATTAAAGCTTGGCACAATTGGAATTCTAAAAAAACTGAATAAACCTGGCAGGAATTCGCCAAAATACAGAAACAAAGATCCAAAATTATCAGGTCTGAAAAACGCAAATACGATCGCTACAGATTGGTAGAAATTGAACAAGATTTTACAAAAAAAAACAATACACGTAACTTCTACAAAACTTTCAGAGAAGAATTATCAAATTATCAGGCACCTGGTCTTTGCTTCAAACGTCCGGATGGGACATTGGAAACGAATAATCAAGAAAACTGCAATCTTCTAGCAGTTTATTTCAAGGATCTTTTAAACTGTGAACACCCAAAGAAGAACTCACCTTTGAAAAACCCTCATCTAATCAAGATTCAGAACACCCAACATTGGGAGAAGTCAAACAAATAATGCAAGGGCCAAAAAGTAACAAAGCCCCAGGTGAAGATGGTATAATTGCCGAAATGCTGAAGATTGGAGGTGAGAGCGTAGATCGAAAATCCACTCGATTCTTAAGAACATCTGGATCACTGAAGAAATCCCTGAAGAGTGGAAATGTGTGCTAATTAATCCACTACACAAGAAAGAGGATAAAACCAACATCAATAATTATAGAGGAATTAGCTTGTTACCAGTTGCTTACAAACTTTTTTCCAAACCCATGCTCACTAGACTTGAGAGACAAACAGACCATATAATGGGTGAATACCAGCCAGGTTTCCGAAAAGGAATATCTTGTTGTGAACAAATTCTTAATCTCAAAACTATCCTACAAATGCGCAAAACCAGACAAACAGTCATTACTTTTTTAGCTTTCAGAAAAGCATATGATTCTATAGACCATCAAGCACTTTTCAATACTCCAGAAGAATTTCAAGTGGATAAAAAAACAAGAGAATTAATCAGACAAACATTAACTTGCACTCCTTCAAAAGTTAAATTCCTAGGTGAAATATCAAAGCCTTTTCTATTAACACCGGGGTCCGTCAAGGAGACGGATTATCTCCGTTACTGTTCAATCTCGTACTTGAGAAAGTAATCAGGACCTGGGAAAAGGAAAGTAAAGGAATAACACTTGGCAGACGAATTAAAGATAGAATTGCCTTTGCTGATGACATAGCAATCATTTCCAATAATAGGCAAGAAGCAATTCATTCAATTGAAAAATTACATGAAATTGCCATCAAAACTGGACTTCAAATCTCGTATGAAACAAGAAGTTCCGTGACGAACTAAAGAGCCTACTTTTCTTAAAATTTAAGATTCATGCCAATGATTATTCGATATGGATCTATCTAGAATAATGACGAAATTATGTAGGTAATATTGAAATGTCTAATTAGTTCGAAATACTGTATACCTGGCATAATGCAGCCTAATAGAGCACTACAGTTGGCAGCCCTGGTGACTGAATATATTCTTAGTTCCATCTCTTAAGGTACAGAATACAAAATTTGGTTGGAGTCCAATGAATAGCATGGACGTTACATGCAGTTAAACATTGGATCTAACAGCGTGCGTAAAATCATGTTGGCAACAGTGTCATGCATGTATTGGTCAGAAATAATCTGAAATAATATGATCTATAGTTGTGCCAATTTTGAATGAAATCCATTAGTTAGTATAGAAGTTACATGCATTTAAAAATTGGACCTATCAGCAGGCTTAGAATCATGTTGGCAGCACTGACGTATATTAGTTACTCCAAAGTAATCTAGAATGCCAGGTACTATACGTGTGCAAAGTTTAGAGCTATTGGCTTGCATTCTTTCTGATATATTGATATTAGGGTAACAAAAATAGAGACAGCATTTATTAACAGTTGGCAGCCCTGGTTGCTCTTAAGAATACGCATAGTCATAGCTGTTATGGTACACATAGCACATACGAAATTTGGTTGAAATCCAAATGATAGTATGGAAGTTACATGTATTTAAAGTTGGACCTCTCAGCAGGCTTAGAATCATGTTGGTAGCACTGACGTATATAAGTTACTCCAAATTAATATAGAATGTCATGTACTATACGTGTGCATAGTTTAAAGCTGTCGGCTTGCATACTTTCTCATATATATTGGTATTTGGATAATAGAAATTAAGAGCATTTTTTAACAGTTGTCAGCACTGGTGGTTTATAAGAATACGTTCAGTCATATCTGGTTATGTACACATACAACATACGAAATTTGGTTGAATTCCAATTGATAGTGTAGAAGTTATATGCATTTAAATATTGGACCTATCAGTAGGCTTATAATCATTTTGGCAACACTGCCATGTATGGCCTTCTGGAAATTAAACTGCAATATTATTATCTATATGTGCCGATTTTGAAATAGCTCCCATTCATACCTTCCAAGATATCCAACATGGAGCTCAAATTTCAATTGCGATTTTTTAGCAGTTGGGAGCACTGACATCATTTTCAAATATGGCCGTGAGATATTCAGGTATAGATCTTTACTCCTACCAAATTTTATTTCGGTTGCTCCAGCCGTTTAGGAGTTGATAAGGGAACACACACACACAGCCAGACAGACAGACAGACAGACAGAAGGACAGACAGACAGACAGACACACACACATTTTCCCGGATCGATCTCATAAGACTACTTTTTCCTCATTTTTGCAAAATGTGAAAAGTAGGCTAAAAACTCAGTATATGGAAGGAGCCTCACGATACTTAGATGGTCAACCAAAGATAACTAAATTCGGCAAAATCATTCAAGTGAACCAATTTAAATATTTAGGAGAAATTATTCAGGCCTCTGGTTTAAACCGCGAATCAAATAAAGAAAGAATTTCCAGATTACAGAAAGCTTACAGGATCACTTGGAACAGGTATAATAAAAAATCAATATCTCGGAAAGCACAACTTAGACACTATAATACAGTAATCAAACCTGAAGCGTTATATGCATCGGAGACTTTAATCATTGGTGTTGCATCTTTAACCAAAGACATAGAGAAAGAAGATAGGTAAATGTTAGGGAAAAAAATTGGGCCATTTTGTAGAGGGATTATGGAGGAAAAAATCATCCCAGGAATTATATAGTCAATCTTAAAAAAATCTCTCTCACTTTTCGGAAAAGACGATTGAAATTTTACGGACATATTATTTGAATGGACATTAACAGACTAACTAAAACGAGAACAGCTGGCTTCGTGAAATTGAAACAGATCTCCGGGAAATCAACATCTCAGAAGACATTGTACAGGACAGATGTAATTTCACAACCCAAATCGACAATCGCCAACTTGTAGACAAACACAACACCAGAGCCACTATAACTTGGACAGAAGAATGAAGGAAGAAGCTTAGCGAGAAGATGAAGAGATTTTGGAAGGAAAGAAGGCCAACACATCAGGTTCAATAGAGTAGGGCATAACGATGTAATAAATCTAGTAGTAGTACAATGGGAACATTCCTATGGGGAAAGTTCTGATCCTATCAAAGTACAGACGTGGCCAAATTATTATGGCAAAGCTGGACAGAACCAAATTTTTTATTGCAAATTAAGATACAATGCAATAAAATATAAAATATTATTTGAGTTCGAGTTTGAGTCGAGAATTTTTTATTTCTCTTAAGTATTTCGGTTGGTTGGTTCCTTAGTTTAGGGGCTATGACAACGTGGTCATGTAGCCCCGTGTACTTTGGGTGTGTGTAGAATCTGTCTGATAACCGGTGTTAATATGATGGCTGTATTAGTGTGTGATATCTGTGATTCAGGTAAGGACTGCAGGTGATCAATTTTTCAAGTAGTTCCTACTTTGCTACCAAACGCTACCGTCCACGACGCCTAGCTGCAGACTTGGCTACTAAATGCCATCGCTGCCAGCACCTGGCAGCGAACGTTGGAAGTAATATAGCGTTATAAATTATTACCTACAAATTTTGGCTTCACACACGTGGAGTTAGTGGAAGGTTCTTTCTAATGCCATAAATCTATGACATGGGACCGCTGGCTTTACTTCCCCTCCTAAGGAAGGCATACGGAGGGATTTTTAACGCTCTTAAAAATCATACGACTTCGGCCGACTGTGAACCCGAGACCTGGGCTATTGAACCCTTATTATACGGGTCGCAAAATAATTATTCATGTTTTTAATTTATTCATCGTATTGAGGTACAAGTATGGTGTAATTTGGGAGTTGTTTTATTCTTGTTTTTAATTGTTTATTGATCTGAAATTAAATTTGTTTAGTAAAATCTTGGCTTAACTTTTCTTTCTCTAGTGATATTGTTACCTATGTTACCTTGTTATGATAAGAAGCAAATATTTATAACAGCAACGGTATCGACCGAAACACTTCCCCGAAATAGAGACTCATTACGCTTCTTTACAAGGGTTCAGTATAGAAGCTCAGCATACTACCAACTACGCCACCGAAGCTCCGAAGCTGCCTTCTAAAGTATTAATCAATTCTTTGTCCCTACATTTTAATAAATATATTCATTATCAACTTCAAAATGCAATGCTTTGTCTCTTCAACCAGTGTTCTCTGTCTTCAGCACCTCGTTCCATTTCATAGTAGGAACCATAATGAAGAGTTAGTGTGATAAATACTTACAAATAAAAATTGCCTCTGCAGTTTGTTTGTTTGTTTTTATATTTATATTATTTTATTTTTAATTTAATTGCCATTAGTTACAACCATGAAAGGGTCATTTTACACTAATAATTTAACAAATTTTAAATTATATTAACTACAACAACAACTAGTAACAAATGGCAGTGATGACAGCAAGAGACAAATCTCGGGAAAGTCGCAGGGAAGAATTGTGATAGTACGTGATCACGAGGAGGAGGAGGTAGGAATTGAGGATGAAAGGGATCTTCTAATGTTTTGTGTAAATGTTCTATAAGGAGATAATATGTCAATGTTTGGAATGGAGTTGCTAAGGTAAGTAGATGGTGGAAAATAAAGCGCTTCTGTACTTCAAGACGTGGGCGAGGTATGTGGTGTAAATGATGCTGACGTATATAATCTATCGATATTTGATATTTTTAGCCTACTTTTCACATTTTGCAAAAATGAGGAAAAAGTAGACTTATGAGATCGGGCAAATGTGTGTCTGTCTGTCTGTCTGTCTGTCTGTCTGTCTGTCTGTCAGTCTGTCTGTCTGTCTGTCTGTCTGTCTGTCCTTCTGTCTGTCTGGCTGGCTGTGTGTGTGTCCCCCCCTATCAACTCCTAAACGGCTGCAGCAATCGAAACAAAATTTGGTAGGAGTAAAGATCTACACCTGAATATCTCACGGCCATATTTGAAAATGATGTCAGTGCTACCAACTGCTAAAAAATCGCAATTGAAATTTGAGCTCCATGTTGGATATCATGGAAAGTATGAATGGGAGCTATTTCAAAATTGGCACACGTACAGATCATAATATTTCAGTTTAATTTCCAGGAGGCCAAACATGGCAGTGTTGCCAAAATGATTATAAGCCTCCTGATAGGTCCAATTTTTAAATGCATATAACTTCTACACTATCAATTGGAATCCAACCAAATTTCGTATGTTGTATGTGTACATAACCAGATATGACTGAGCGTATTCTTAAGACCTACCAGGGCTGCCAACTGTTAATAAATGCTCCTAATTTATTTTATCCAAATACCAATATATCAGAAAGTATGCAAGCCGACAGCTTTAAACTATGCACACGTATAGTACCTGACATTCTATATTAATTTGGAGTAACTTATATACGTCAGTGCTACCAACATGATTCTAAGCCTGCTGACAGGTCCAACTTTAAATACATGCAACTTCCATACTATCATTTGGATTTCAACCAAATTTCGTATGTGTTATGTGTACCATAACAGATATGACTATGCGTATTCTAAGGAGCAACCAGGGCTGCCAACTGTTAATATGTGCTGTCCCTATTTTTGTTACCCTAATATCAATATATCAGAAAGTATGCAAGCCAATAGCTCTAAAATTTGCACACGTATAGTACCTGGCATTCTAGACGAATTTGGAGTAACTAATATACGTCAGTGCTGCCAACATGATTCTAAGCCTGCTGATAGGTCCAATTTTAAAATGCATGTAACTTCTATACTAACTAATGGATTTCATTCAAAATTGGCACAACAATAGATCATATTATTTCAGATTATTTCTGACCAATACATGCATGACATTGTTGCCAACATGATTTTACGCGCGCTGTTAGATCCAATGTTTATCTGCATGTAACGTCCATGCGATTCATTGGACTTCAACCAAATTTTGTATTTTGTACCTTAAGAGATGGAACTAAGAATATATTCAGTCATCAGGGCTGCCAACTGTAGTGCTCTGTTAGGATACATTATGCCAGGTATACAGTATTTCGAACTAATTGGAAATTTCGATATTAGCAACTTAATTTCGTCATTATTCTAGATAGGTTCATATTCTGTAGAATAATCATTGGCATGAAAAGTAGGCTGTATAGTTCTTAACGGAACTTCTTGTTTTTCGTATAATATAATTACGGACCTCAATCCCCCTTCGAAGTCATGTCCACGTCCCAGAGCAAACTAAATAAGCTGTAACGAGATTAGTTTTTGTTTAATAGAACTAGGCATCACTGAAAAATGCCTTCTAAAACTTCAATATTCACCAAGAGATATTTTACGAAACATCATCATATGCGTTTACACATTTTCTTACGCTTTCAACATTAAAGCATTTTTATCTTATTTTCTATTAAACAACAGATATCAAAAGGCTAACCTTTTAAGAAAGCAAATCTGTGTGCTGTCGGAACTTACCCGATCCCAAAATAAAATTTGTCGTCGTTTCTTCCGTTGTTACTAGTAGTGTATGGGATGTGATTATCTTAAATAGAAGGAATTATTTCACAGCAAATAGTTGACTGAAAATCATTAATTTAATATTTTCCAGCTGCGTTAGCTCAATTTGCGGACAAGACTGATCTGGTTAAGATGCCACAGAACACATTATATCATAGTACAAGAAATATATTCATTGTTGAAGATCCTGTTAATCAAGTAACAATAAAGAATGTGGCTCTATTTCGCTTTGCCATAGTAATCTGGCCAACTGAGTAGGTTTACATAGGATGTTCTGAAAGAAAAACCGTCATCAAAGAATGAGATAAGGATATCATAGGTATAGACATCGGGAAATATGGGGAGAAAATCAATGTGAAACGCTTAGCTTTTGCTGAGGACCAAGCCATCATCACCAACAACTCACAGCAAACTAAACAAACTGTATAGAGGTTGGTTAGTTAGTTGTTAGTTAGTTTTTAGTTAGTTAGTTAGTTAGTTATTCGTTTTTAAATGGGAGAAACAGTGATGTCAGCGAGGATAGTGTCGTGGTGAAACTCTGGATATAATACGAGGAAACCAAGAACAAGAGTTTAGTGCTTTTCAGTCGGTCAACACGAATGTACCCAAAAGAGATGGGTTATGCCCTAATCCTGAAATAAATTACATGAGATTAATAAAACACTAGGATGACCAGTTTCGATCGTCAAGCGATCATCATCAGATCCAATACACTTAGGCTATAAAATCTATGTTTGAAATACAGGTGAAAATATTTACAATATGTACAATTACTTAGTTGCAGTATTGGTACTGCAACTGTCAGTGTATGCTAAATGCAGTATATATGTTAGGTGAAATGCTAAATGGTGATGGCTATCCGGAGATTGTACTTTAGAGAGATTATATGGTTGTAAACTATGGTTAAACTATAAAATTTTAGGCTAACTACTTATCTGATTGTCTTCCGTACTACAGCTATTCGCAGTTTCCGTGTTCACTTGAACTCGCTGTGCGGTCGACTGCGGTGGTTATCTTAACGACTGGTTTTTCCCTGCCTTCCCCCCCTGTCCCTACGTGCTGTGGGGAGTGATCGCGATGTGTTTATGTGAGGTGTTGCCAACCTAGATAAGATGTATGTTATTGAATGAGGTGGATCTACAACTATTAAAGACCGTGGATTAGTCCTCGCCACGCGTGGAGCATAACCCATTCGAACTAAGCGTTGACGGTCTTATGAGGACGTCCCGGCACCTTTAATACTGCCTCTAATATGGGCCTTGGTTTATTGCAGAAGAAAAGTACATCGTACACCTGATCCAGATAACATTTACCTATTAAAAACCCCCTAATTTCCCCCCCTTTTTTTATCTAACTTGGCTGTGTCGCTAAATTGTGTTTTGTTTCCGACAGGGTGTGTTTTTTAGTAGCGTGAAGAGGGGTGAGCTCTCCATGAACGTGTGTTCATTTAGATTGTTGGGATTGTTTCGTTTGGCTAGGTGTATCTCGATTGCTTCCTTTATGTCAAGAGCTCTGCCTTTCGATTCGTGATGGATTATTTTAAGGTCCGACTCTATGTTGGTAAAGCTATGCCCTGCGTCACACATATGTTCGCACACGGCTGAATGTGTTCCGTATCTTATCGCATTCCTATGTTCATTATAACGTGTGTCTACTCGCCTTCCACTCTGCCCGATGTAATTAGCTTGACAATCGGTGTCTTGGCACGTTATAGAATATACCCCTGACCTTGAATACGGGTCACGTTTATTTAGATTACTATTTAGGAGGTGCCTAGCGGTTGTGTTTTTCGTCGTGAAAGCTATCTTTATGCCTTGCTTTTTGAATAGGTTAGTGATTTTATATGTATTCGCATTCACATAGTTGAAACGCGCAAATTTTTTCTCATTACTGTCCGGTTTGGGAATCGTTTTATCTTTATTTTTATGTTTGGCTATAATTTGATTTATTTTGCTTGGCGAGAAGTTGTTTTCCTTTGCTATTTGCATAATAGTTCTTATTTCCTTATTATAGTTGTCTTTTGACATGGGTATGTTTAAAGCCCTGTGCACCATTGAATTGAAACCCGCTAGTTTGTGCGTACTGGGGTGATTAGACTGATTGTCGATTGCATGCGAGGTTTGTGTTGCTTTCCGGAATATGGAATATGAAAGGTCGTTGTCTTTACGTTCAATAGTTATATCGAGATAATTTATTTTCCGGTCTATTTCGGATTCCTTAGTGAATTTGATAGAATGGTGAAGGCTATTAATGGATTGGAGAATTGTTTCTTCGCTTGTTAGTTCAGTATCGTAGATGCAAATTACATCATCTACGTATCTTTTCCATATTACTATTCCCTTTGTTGAAGTCTTTTCTAAGAACGCATTTTCTAGTGCATTGATGAAGATGTCAGCGATTAACCCACTTAGTGGCGATCCCATTGCTAGGCCTTCTCTCTGTGTGTATATTTTATTGTCGAATTGAAACACGTTTTGGGTGAGAACGACCCTCAGTAATCTCACAATCTCTTCAATTTCTTTTACCGAATTGTTGGATTTTAAGTTGTTTTCGATAGTGTTGATTGCTTCAATAATCGGAATATTGGTGTACATGTTAGTTACGTCGAAGGATACTAGCCTGAAGCTAGGTTTCATTTGTAGGGTGTTCAATGCTGTTACTAGTTCTGTTGTGTTCTTTACCGAGTTGTTTTTGTCGTTGGAAAGACGGCTTTTTAAGATTTTTAGTAACTCTTTGCTGATTTTGTAATTAGGGGCATTCCTACAATTGACTATTGGTCTCATTGGGCATTCCTTTTTGTGTATTTTTGGTTGTCCCCTCAATGACGGTATTTTCGGGTTCATGTTTATTAGTTTTGATTTTTCAGCTTTGGTCAGTATGTATTCTGTTTCTTTTAGCGCACTTTTTATTTGTTTTTGGAATTTGTTGGTGGGGTCTTTTGTTAATTCCTTGATTTCGTTGTTGTTTAGGAATTCGACTGTTTTTTCAATGTATTCTGTTTTGTTCAAAATTACTGTAGTGTTTCCCTTATCTGCTTTTGTGATGATTAAGTCATGTTCTTTTATTTTTTGTTTCAACGACTTTATTTCTTTGATTTGTTTGTTGTTTTGAATGTTATTGCTATCGCCCTCTCGTTTGAGGATTTTTTTGGCTTCGTTGGTGGCGAGATTTTTGGTTAATTCCCTGTCTTCTGCTGGGAGCTTGTGACTGGCTATCTCAATATCTGTGATTAACTGTTTTATATTGTGGTTCGTGTGTGCGTCTGTGCAGTTGTATTTCAAACCTTTGTCTAACATATTCATTTCACCTTGAGAAAAGGTTACGTTCGTTCTGTTGTTTACTCTGCTGTGGAAATTGAATTCATTGTTATTCGTGTGTTGTTCGTTAGATTGATGGTTCTGTGTTTCTCCTAGTTTTCTTAATTTATTTTCTAGCGTTTCATGCTTCCTCGTTGCTCTGATTTTGATGGTGTCATGTAGGTGTTCGGTGAAGCTGTCCCATTGGGCTGCGTGCCAGAAATTACTTAGTTGCAATTGAATGTCGTATAATTGTTGGTTAATTTTTTGCTTTCTTATGTATGCAAATCTTAATTCGTTTTTTATCCAAAGCGCTTTGGCTTGTTTAGTTGAAATGATCGAGGCTGGTGTGTTCGGTACGGTTTTAATTGGTACGTATTTAGGGGTGAGGTTTAGTTCTATACATTTTTTGTTGAACCAAATTGACTTGTCTAAATTCATGAGTTTAAGCCTGAGTGATTTGAATTTCTTGGCTTCACGATTTGCCTGACTAGCCGTGAACATTGTGGTGTTTGAAAATTAGGGGGGAAATTAGGGGGTTTTTAATAGGTAAATGTTATCTGGATCAGGTGTACGATGTACTTTTCTTCTGCAATAAACCAAGGCCCATATTAGAGGCAGTATTAAAGGTGCCGGGACGTCCTCATAAGACCGTCAACGCTTAGTTCGAATGGGTTATGCTCCACGCGTGGCGAGGACTAATCCACGGTCTTTAATAGTTGTAGATCCACCTCATTCAATAACATACATCTTATCTAGGTTGGCAACACCTCACATAAACACATCGCGATCACTCCCCACAGCACGTAGGGACAGGGGGGGAAGGCAGGGAAAAACCAGTCGTTAAGATAACCACCGCAGTCGACCGCACAGCGAGTTCAAGTGAACACGGAAACTGCGAATAGCTGTAGTACGGAAGACAATCAGATAAGTAGTTAGCCTAAAATTTTATAGTTTAACCATAGTTTACAACCATATAATCTCTCTAAAGTACAATCTCCGGATAGCCATCACCATTTAGCATTTCACCTAACATATATACTGCATTTAGCATACACTGACAGTTGCAGTACCAATACTGCAACTAAATAATTGTACATATTGTAAATATTTTCACCTGTATTTCAAACATAGATTTTATAGCCTAAGTGTATTGGATCTGATGATGATCGCTTGACGATCGAAACTGGTCATCCTAGTGTTTTATTAATCTCATGTAATTTATTTCAGGATTAGGGCATAACCCATCTCTTTTGGGTACATTCGTGTTGACCGACTGAAAAGCACTAAACTCTTGTTTACTAAGGCAACACTGAAAATATGGCTTCAAACACCACAATGAAACCAAGAACATGAAAAACCTACATTTAGCAGAGGACATTAACGTACAACTTGTAATAGAATATGGGTCAATGTCTCAGCTTTCTTCCCTTAAATACTCTCGAAAAATTGTACTACTATCATAGTTGCACGATTGGGCCAATATGGAAAAAAACACCAAACTCCAGAAAGCATACAGACTAATAAGGAATCACTACAACAAAAGAGTGAACGCGTAATACAAAATTCAGACGTTATAAAATAGTAGTCTTGCCGGAAGACTTATACGCATTAGAAACCAAAACTTATTGAGGACACTCTAAAATAACAGAATAAAAAAAATAAAAAAGAGAGAATGGAATATGAACCAAAAGAAAAACTCCAGACCTCTGCGATCTAACAGGCAGGTGTATAAATATCATACGCGAGTGACGTTTGAAATTCAATGGGTATATTGTGGTGTTTGAAGCCATATTTTCAGTGTTGCCCTAGTAAACAAGAGTTTAGTGCTGATGATGATCGCTTGGCGATCGAAACTGGTCATCCTAGTGTTTTATTAATATCTTGTAATTTATTTCAGGATTAGGGCATAACCCATCTCTTTTGGGTACATTCGTGTTGACCGACTGAAAAGCACTAAACTCTTGTCAATGGGTATATCTACAGATTCACCAAATGTTTATTTAATGTACTAAATTAACAGAATTTTAAGAAAAACAAGAAGTTCCGTTAAGAACTATACAGCCTACTTTTCATGCCAATGATTATTCTACTGAATATGAACCTATCTAGAATAATGACGAAATTAAGTTGGTAATATCGAAATATCTAATTAGTTCAAAATATACCTGGTATAATGTAGCCTAATAGAGCACTACAGTTGGCAGCCCTGGTGACTGAATATATTCTTAGTTCCATCTCTTAAGGTACAGAATACAAAATTTGGTTGAAGTCCAATGGACGTTACTTGCAGTTAGACTCTGGATCTATCAGCACGCGTAAAAGCATGTTGCCAACAATACCATGCGTGTGCTGGTCAGAAATAATCTGAAATATTATGATATCTTGTTGTGCCAATTTTGGATGAAATCCATTTGTTAGTATAGAAGTTACATGTATTTTAAAATTGGACATATCAGCAGGCATAGAATCATGTTGTCAGCACTGCCTTGTATTAATTAGCCTACTCCAAATTAATCTAGAATGTCAGGTGCTATACGTGTGCAAAGTATAGAGATGTTGGCTTGCATACTTTCTGATATATTGATATTAGGGTAAAAAAATATAGACAGCATTTATTAACAGTTGGCAGCCCTGATTGCACTGAAGAATACTTATAGTCATATCTGATATGTTACACATAGTACATGCGAAATTTGGATGAAATCCTACTGATAGTATAGAAGTTACATGTATTTAAAAATTGGCCCTATCAGCAGGCTTAGAATCATGTTGGTAGAACTGACGTATATAAGTCACTCCAAAATTAATCAAACATGTCAGGTACTATACGTGTGCATAGTTTAAAGCTGTCGGCTTGCACACATTCTGATATATTGGTATTTGGATAAAAAATAGAGAGAGCAATTATTAACAGTTGGCAGCCCTGGTGGCTCTTAAGAATACGCTCAGTCATATCTGTTTATGTACAGATATTACATACAAAATTTGGTTGAAATACAGTTGATAGTGTAGAAGTTATATGCATTTAAACATTGGACCTATCAGAAGGCTTAAAATTATTTTGGCAACACTGTCATGGTTGGCCTCCTTGAAATTAAACTGAAATAGTATTATCTACATGTGTGCCAATTTTGGAATAGCTCCTATGCTTACCTTGCAGGATATCCAACATGGAGCTCAAATTTCTAGTGCGTTTTTTCAGCAGTTGGTAGCACTGACATCATTTTCAAATATGGACGTGAGCTATTCTTGTGCACATCTTTACTCATACTAAATTTGGTTTTGATTGCTGCAGCCGTTTAGGAGTTGATAGGGGGGGGACACACACACAGCCAGACAGACAGACAGAAGGACAGACAGACAGACAGACAGACACACATTTGCCCGATCTCATAAGACTACTTTTTCCTCATTTTTGCAAAATGTGAAAAGTAGGCTAAAAAATGTATAGAAGCAATAAATCAAGGCTTTATAAGATATCGCGAAGCCTACAAAACACTAGTAACTGAGCACAAATTTATGGAGAAACCTAAGAAGAAAATCGGTGGTAAATGGTCAGTAGAACGCAAAAGACAACACAGAGAAAACGTGAAGAATTTTGAGGAACAAGACGAAGCCATCAAGTCATCAAAACAATAAACATGTTCTAACATGGTCTTTGAAGGAGCCAAGTGAATATTATTTATTTATTTATTTATTTATTTACTTACTTATTTGTTTATTTAATCGATTTTTCCCCATTAGGAGAGCTATTGAACTTGAATACATGATTGATTTAAGCCCACTAAGGAGCGCTTATGACTAGTTCTTCTTCGATGCTCTCATCCGTTCCCAATATCTGTTAAGCCCGGCTGCTAGTTTGTCCTTTCTCTCCTGTGAGAGGGGTTTCCTAAGACACTTTGGGAGGCGTGGACCAACCGTTATCTACAGTATATCAGCAAATTTGGAGCGATGTTGGACATCAAAGTCTGAAATCCTAGCAGAATCCAAGTCTTTTTGGACTTCATTGAGTCACAGGCTTCCAGTCTTGTAGCTGTTAATAATAATAATGAACAGAGTTGGACGGAAGAACGAAGACAAGCTGGCAGAGGAAGAATGCGAAGATTTTGGGCGGCGATGAAGGCTTCCAACAATGTGTAATTATTGCCTAACGAGATCTCTAAAGTCCTTAAACGAAAATATATACAGTATTATTATTATTATTGGTATTCTGCCCGAAGGCAGGTCCGTGCTTCCGAAGAGGCTATCCTCAGCAGGAGTTTACGGGCGGTAGGGTGGTCAGGGCCATTCCGCTCCTCCTTTACTTTGCCAACAGCGTGTAGTCCCACTGAACCGGCATTCCATCCAAGGTACAACCACGCCCAAGGCTGCTTAACTCCGGAGTTCTCAAGGGATTCGAGTTTCAACATGGCCTGACCGTTGGCAATATACAGTAGGCTATATATAATAATAAGAAGAAGAAGAATAAAAGTAATAACAATCATTTAACAAGTAGTTCCGTGAAGAACTAAATAACCTATTTTCATATATCCTACTAATATTAATTGCCTCTATCAACATACAAATTGTCAGTTTGATTGCTGCAATAGATTCGTAGATATTGAGAACCGTCTAAATATTTTGGATGGTCACCATGTTGGATATTTATATTATAGGCCTTAGATTTATGTACTATTACATGAAAATTATTGTGTAGGTGTTTTATTCAAACTTCAATCGCATGATTAGGACACAAGAAATAAAAGCGGGATTTTAAAATTTCGCTCAGCCGCCATCCTGTGGTTATGAAAATAATTTAAATGAATTAGATGCCAGTCGATTAAAATTTGTATAAGCATATACCGAATCAAGTTTCACTGTGCTCGGATGGTTAAAACGCAAGAAACATCCATTTGAATATTTAAATTTCGCGTCACCGCCATGATGGATTTGTGCTCACCAGGTTATTGAACGTCCCATAGGTGAATAATAATAATGTTATTGGTTTTACGTCCCTTTTAACTACACTGGCTTTAGAGACGCCGGGGTGCCGGAATTTTGCCCCGAAGGGGATCTTTAACGTGCCAGTAAATCTACGGACACGGCTCCCTCGCATTTGCGCACCCTCAAATGCCAGCTGACTGCGCCAGGATACGAACCTGCAACCTCGGGCCCAGCAAGCGAGAACGTTACCCCTGAGCCACGCAGCCAGCCACCATAGGTGAACTTATGCTTCTAGCCTCTATATATTTACAAAGTTTCAGTTTGATTGCTGTAGATATTGAGAACCATATAAATATTTCGGATGGTCGCCATGTTGGATTTTAATATATGTAGCCCATAAAGTTATGTACTATTAGATGATGATTGTTCACGTTCATTATGCAAATGTTGATTTCGATCGCATGATTAGAATACAAGAAATAAAAACTTAATTTTCGAGATTCGCACAGACGCCATCTTGCGGTTACGTACACAATTGAACTAAATTAGATACCAGTGCATTACAATGTGTATAAACATTTGCTGTACGAAGTTTCATTGCGTTTGGATCATTAAATCGCGAAAAAAGTCTATTTAAAACTTTCAACTTCGCTTGGCCGCCATGTTCGTTTTGTAGTTAACCGGTTTTTTAAAGTCTCATAGATAAATTTCCAGTAGTGCCCTTTACCTCCGTACACCATTTCATGGTGATACCGTTAATAGATTCAGAGATATAGAATGCCGGTGAAATATTTCGCACAGCCGCCATCGTGAGATTATGTAAACAATTGAACGAAGTTAGATGTCGGTGCATTACAATGTGTATAAAAATATACTGTACCAAGTTTCATTGCGTTTGGTTGGTTAAATCGCGAGAAACGTCTATTTAAAAGTCGCAATTTCACTTGGCCGTCATGTTCGTTTTGTAGTTATCAGTTTTTCAAAAGTCACATAGGTGTACTTCTAGTAGTTCCCTTTATCACCATATAAAATTTTAGGGTGATATCGGTAATAGTTTCGGAGATATTGAATGCTGGTGAAATAGTTCGCACGGCCGCCATTTAGGATTGGTGAGACGTAACAAAATTTGAAGGGCACGATCGGGATCGCCTGGAATAGTGCTGTAAACTTACCGAGTTTCATTGAAATCGCTCCAGCCGTTTAGAAGTTATTAGCACAAAAATCCTCACACACAGACAGACACACGGACAAAAGGTGATCTCATAAGCCTATTAGCCTACTTTCGATTTTTGCAAAAAATGAAAGTAGACTTATGAGATCAACACTGGGCGAAAAAAAAAAGTGTGTCTGTGTGTGTGTGTGTGTGTGCGTGAGTGTGTACTCTGAATGCTTGTACCCCCTATCAATTCGAACACGGTGAACGCGAATTGAACGAAATTTGGTACAAAGGTAGCACTAGCAAAGGACACCTCAGTGTCATGTTTTATATCGCCGCCATCTTGACAGAAACGTAATGGCGGCCACACAAATGTTCAAAGCTTAAATCAAATTACGACCAACCTAATCATCCGATCTCTACCACATTTTGCAACAACATACCTTTATGGGGGGAGCATCCTTTGACCAAACTAATAGGTCTTCAGCCTAATAGTTTGCGGATGGCGGCTATCTTTGTGTGAAAATCGATTACCCCTATTAATTCGAACACGGTGAAACCGAATGAAACGAAATTTGGTACAGAGGTAGTACTAACAAAGAGCACCTCAGTGTCATGTTTTATATCGCCGCCATCTTGACGGAAACGTAATGGCGGCCACACAAATGTTCAAAGCTTAAATCAAATTACGACTAACCTAATCATCCGATCTCTACCAAATATTGCAACAACATACCTTTATGGATGAAGAATCCTTTGATCAAAATAATAGGTCATTAGCCTAATAGTTTGTGGATGGCGGCCATCTTTGTGTCAAAATCGATTCCTCCTATTAATTCAAGCACGGTGAAACCGAATGGAACGAAATTTGGTACAACGGTAGCACTAGCAAAGGGCACCTCAGTGTCATGTTTTATATCGCCGCCATCTTGACAGAAACGTAATGGCGGCCACACAAATGTTCAAAGCTTAAATCAAATTACGACTAACATAATCATCCGATCTCTACCAAATTTTGCAACAATATACCTTTACGGAGGGAGCATCTTTTGACCAATCTAATAGGTCATTAGCCTAATAGTTTGCAGATGGCAGCCATCTTTGTGTCAAAATCTATTCCCCCTATTAATTCGAACACGGTGAAACCGAATGGAACAAAATTTGGTACAGAGGTAGCACTAGCAAAGGGCACCTCAATGTCATGTTTTATATCGCCACCATCTTGACGGAAACGTAATGGCGGCCACACAAATGTTCAAAGCTTAAATCAAATTACGATTAACCTAATCATCCGATGTCTACCAAATTTTGCAACAACATACCTTTATGGAGGGAGCATCCTTTGACCAAATTAACAGGTCATTAGCCTAATATTTTACGGATCGGCCATCTTTGTGTGAAAATTGATTCCCCCTATCAATTCGAACACGGTGAAACCGAATGGAACGAAATTTGGTACAGAGGTAGCACTAGCAAAGGGCACCTCATTGTCATGTTTTATATCACCGCCATCTTGACGGAAACGTAATGGCGGCCACCCAAATGTTAAAAACTATAATGTAATTACGACCAACCTAATAATCTAGTCTCTACCAAATTTTGCAACAACATATCTTAAGTGGGAAGCATATTCTGACCAAACTGCAAGATCATCAGCCCAATAGTTTGCAGATGGTGGCCAAGTATGTGTGCAAATCGATTCCCCCTATCAATTCAAACACGGTGAAACCAAATTGAACGAAATTTGGTACAGAGGTAGCACTAGCAAAGCGCACCTCAGTGTCATGTTTTATATCGCCGCCATCTTGACGGAAATGGTATGACGGCCACCCAAATTTTAAAAGCTTAAATCAAATTACGACCATCCTAATAATTTGACTCTACCAGATTTTGCAACAACATGCCTTTTTGTGGAAAGCATCTTATTACTGACTACAAGGTCATCAGCCCAATAGTTTGCAAATAGCGGCCATGTATGTGTGCAAATCCATTCCCCATATCAATTCAAAAAAAAGTCCTCTCGGCACGCCGGAAGGCGGAGGTAGATTTCACCGGACAAACTTGGAGATAGGCGAAAATAGGCAGAATATGCATGTTTTCGTAGAAGGATCAGACCTCAGTTATCGCGTGAAAGTATTTTATAATTAGAGATTAATTAACTTTGTTTTTCTTCATTTTAAACATATTTTTAACATTTTATTGTCTTACGGGGACGGTAACCTTCTTGTCATTTGGAGTCCATTTTTAGCCTATTTTCAATTTTGAAAAAAATAGGCTTATGAGATCACCCTTTGTCCATGTGTGTGTGCGTGTGTGTGTGTGTGTGTGGGGTGTGTGTGTGTGTGTCCCCCCCCCCTAATAAAATCTAAACGGCTGGAGCGATTTCAGTGAAACTCGGTAAGTTCATAGCACTATTCCCGGCGACGTCGACCGTGCCCATCGAATTTTGTTACGTCTCACCAATCCAACATGGCGGCTGTGCGAAGTATTTCACTAGCATTCAGTATCTCCGAAACTATAACGGATATCGCCCTGAAATTGTGTACGGTGATAAAGGGTACTACTAAAAGTTCACCTATGAAACTTTCAAAAACCTGGTTACTACATAACCAACATGGCGGCCAAGCGAAGTGGAGACTTTTAAATAGACTTTTCTCGCGATTTAACTATCCAAACGTAATGAAACTTGGTACAGCAAATATTTATACACATTGCAATGCACTGGAGTCTAATTTAGTTCAATTGTTTACATAACCTCAAAATGGCGGCTGTGCGAAATATTTCACTGACATTCTATATCTCCCAAAATATTACAGATATCACCCTGCAATTTTGTACAGTGATAAAGGGTACTGATACAAGTTTAGCTATGTATAATTCATAAACCTGTAAAGTACAAAACGAACATGGCGACCAAGCGAATTTGAAATATTTTAATAGACTTTTCTCGTGAGTTAACTCTCTGAGCGCAGTGAAATGTGGTACAGTAAATGATTTTGCAGATTGTAATGTACTGCCATCTAATTTAATTCAATTGTTTACATAACCTCAAGATGGCGGCTGTGCGAAATTTTAAAATTAAGTTTTTATTTCTTGTGTCGTAATCATGCGATCGAAGTGAAAGTTTGAATAATGAACCTAGGCAATAAGTGACCTTGAATGGTACATAACTCTATGGCCTATACATATAACAATCCTAAATAGCAAGCTTCCGTAATATTTAGACGGTCCTCAATATATATGAATCTTTTACAGCAACCAAACTGAAATTTTTATGTTCATAGAGACTATGAACATATGTTCACCTATAGGACTTTCAGTAACCTGGTGAGCACGAATCCAACATGGCGGCGACGCGAAGTATAAATATTTAAATGGACGTTTCTCGCGAATTAACTATCCGAGTGCCGTGAAACGTTGCACGTTTTAAATGCTTACACAAATGTTGATCCACTGGCATCTAATTTATTTCAATTGTTTGCATAATCACAAGATGGCTGCTGTGCGTAATTTTAAAATCTCGTTTTTACTTCTTGTGTTCTAATCATGCGATTGAAGTTTGAATACCACACTTACACAATAATCTTAATATAATAGTACAAAAATAAAAATCCAACCCGGCGACCATCTGAAATATTTAGACGGTTCTCAATATCTACGAATCTGTTACAGCAATTAAACTGAAATTTTGTATGTTGATAGAGGCAATTAACATGAGCAGGATATATGAAAATAGGCTGTCCAATTCTTCACGGAACTACTGTTATACTTGTGGTCACACTGTCCTTATGCAAGGTTTCGACACTGATGTGTAACTATGTAACGGTCTGTTACTTCTTCACGCAAAATTATATTTCCCGCAGAGATGTTGGTTGGTTCCTCAGTTTAGGGGCTGCGACAACGCGGTCATATAACCCCGTGTACTTTGGGTGAGTGTAGAATCTGTCTGATAAACGGTGTGAATTGTGATAGCTGTATTAGTCTGTAATTCAGGTAAGGAATGCAGACGCTAAATTTCAAGCAGTAGTTCCTAATGTTGCTACCAGATACTAACGTCAACGCCACCCAGCTGTGAACTTGGCTACTAGATGCCACCTCAATCAGCAACTCGCAACGAACGTTGAAACTTCCCCTCCAAAGGAAAGCTTACTGAGGGATTTTTAGCGCTCTTAGAAAATCCGACGACTTTGGCCGGCTTTGAACCCGCGACCTTGGGCATAGGAGATCAGCATGCTACCAGTTACGTCACCGAAGCCGCTTCACACTTAGTCAGATGTCATGGCTACGTCTGATGGCTCATCCCTCATCAATTTAGTAGTGTTGCCATGTCAACCACTGATAGCTCTTGGCATTTTCTTATAATTCCGAAATCATTTTTCTCATCCCTTGGCGCAATGGTGGCTCATATCAAAAATTCTTTCAGACAAACGTTTTAGGTAATTATTAGGGGAATATTGTCCATTTTGTACGGTTTTGATATTGTGCCTATTAACAGAGATATGATTAATGTTTCCCGAAAAAACCACTTTTTCCCACCCCTTTGGTCAATGGTTGGTGCTATCAAAAAACGTTTCAAACCTAAATTTCTGAGCTTTATCCGACACATAGTATGAACTTTGAACGGATTCGATATTTCACATATTAAGAGAGTTATAGCAATATTTCATTTTTCGAAAAACAAGTCCCCCATTTTCATCCCCTTCGACCGATTTAGCCCAGTAACGAACTCGTCCGAGATTTTATGGGTATACATATTCGGTAAAAATTCAAAGTGATTGGTGCAAAATTACGGCAGTTATCGTGTCCACAAGAAACTGATATACATATATACATATATTACATAAATTATATATAAACTTTTGAACTGACGGTGGTTTTGGGGTCTGGGGGATGTGAAACGCGAAGATATGTCGAAATTTTCCGGAAATCGAAACATGGTACCCATTGCAATAGTTAGCTTTCTAATGAAATCTACCTAAAATACTGCCGTCAACGACACCTAGCTGTGAACTTGGCTACTAGATGCCACCTCAATCAGCAACTCGCAACGAACGTTGGAACTTCCCCTCCGAAGGAAAGCAAACTCAGGTTTTTTAGCGCTCTTAGTAAATCCGACGACTTCAGCCGGGTTTGAACCCGCGACCTTGGGCATAGAAGTTCAGCATGCTACCAGTTCCGATACCGAAGTCGCTTCCCACTGACATATGAAAACTGAATGTGATCTCGTGCAGTGGCGTTGTCATAGCAACTGCTGATGGTCATCCTTATCAATTAAAAGTAAAGTTGTCATGGCAACCGCTCTTGGCACTTGGCATTTTCTTATAATTTAAATCATTTTGTGCACCCCGTGGCGTAATGGTGGGTCATATCAAAAATTCTTTCAGACAAAAGTTTTAGGTAATTATTGGAGGAATATTGTCCATTTTGTGCGGTTTTGATATTGTGCCTATTAACAGAGATATGATTAATGTTTCCCGAAAAACCCACTTTTTCCCACCCCTTTGATCAATGGTTGGTGCTATCAAAAAACTTATTTGACATAAATTTTTGGCACTTATCCGACACATATTATGAACTTTGAAGGGATTCGATATTTCATGTATTAAGAGAGTTATAGCGATATTTCCCTTTTTCGAAAAAAGCCCCCCATTTTTACCCCCTTTGACCGATTTTGCCCATTAACGAACTGGACCGAGATTTTATAGGGATACATTTTTTGTAAAAAATTCAAAGTGATTGGTGCAAAATTACGGCCGTTATCGTGTCCACAAGAAACTGATAAATATATATATATATAGATACATATATACATAAATTATATATAAACTTTTGAACTGACGGTGGTTTTGGGGTCTGGGGGATGTGAAACGCGAAGATATGTCGAAATTTTCCGGAAGTCGAAACATGGGACCCATTGCAATAGTTAGCTTTCTAAAGAAATCTACCTAAAAACCTGGTTACTACATAACCAACATGGCGGCCAAGCGAAGTGGAGACTTTTAAATAGACTTTTCTCGCGATTTAACTATCCAAACGTAATGAAACTTGGTACAGCAAATATTTATACACATTGCAATGCACTGGAGTCTAATTTAGTTCAATTGTTTACATAACCTCAAAATGGCGGCTGTGCGAAATATTTCACTGACATTCTATATCCCCCAAAATATTACAGATATCACCCTGCAATTTTGTACAGTGATAAAGGGTACTGATACAAGTTTACCTATGTATAATTCATAAACCTGTAAAGTACAAAACGAACATGGTGACCAAGCGAATTTGAAATATTTTAATAGACTTTTCTCGTGAGTTAACTCTCTGAGCGCAGTGAAATGTGGTACAGTAAATGATTTTGCAGATTGTAATGTATTGCCATCTAATTTAATTCAATTGTTTACATAACCTCAAGATGGCGGCTGTGCGAAATTTTAAAATTAAGTTTTTATTTCTTGTGTCGTAATCATGCGATCGAAGTGAAAGTTTGAATAATGAACCTAGGCAATAAGTGACCTTGAATGGTACATAACTCTATGGCCTATACATATAACAATCCTAAATAGCAAGCTTCCGTAATATTTAGACGGTCCTCAATATATATGAATCTTTTACAGCAACCAAACTGAAATTTTTATGTTCATAGAGACTATGAACATATGTTCACCTATAGGACTTTCAGTAACCTGGTGAGCACGAATCCAACATGGCGGCGACGCGAAGTATAAATATTTAAATGGACGTTTCTCGCGAATTAACTATCCGAGTGCCGTGAAACGTTGCACGTTTTAAATGCTTACACAAATGTTGATCCACTGGCATCTAATTTATTTCAATTGTTTGCATAATCACAAGATGGCTGCTGTGCGTAATTTTAAAATCTCGTTTTTACTTCTTGTGTTCTAATCATGCGATTGAAGTTTGAATACCACACTTACACAATAATCTTAATATAATAGTACAAAAATAAAAATCCAACCCGGCGACCATCTGAAATATTTAGACGGTTCTCAATATCTACGAATCTGTTACAGCAATTAAACTGAAATTTTGTATGTTGATAGAGGCAATTAACATGAGCAGGATATATGAAAATAGGCTGTCCAATTCTTCACGGAACTACTGTTATACTTGTGGTCACACTGTCCTTATGCAAGGTTTCGACACTGATGTGTAACTATGTAACGGTCTGTTACTTCTTCACGCAAAATTATATTTCCCGCAGAGATGTTGGTTGGTTCCTCAGTTTAGGGGCTGCGACAACGCGGTCATATAACCCCGTGTACTTTGGGTGAGTGTAGAATCTGTCTGATAAACGGTGTGAATTGTGATAGCTGTATTAGTCTGTAATTCAGGTAAGGAATGCAGACGCTAAATTTCAAGCAGTAGTTCCTAATGTTGCTACCAGATACTAACGTCAACGCCACCCAGCTGTGAACTTGGCTACTAGATGCCACCTCAATCAGCAACTCGCAACGAACGTTGAAACTTCCCCTCCAAAGGAAAGCTTACTGAGGGATTTTTAGCGCTCTTAGAAAATCCGACGACTTTGGCCGGCTTTGAACCCGCGACCTTGGGCATAGGAGATCAGCATGCTACCAGTTACGTCACCGAAGCCGCTTCACACTTAGTCAGATGTCATGGCTACGTCTGATGGCTCATCCCTCATCAATTTAGTAGTGTTGCCATGTCAACCACTGATAGCTCTTGGCATTTTCTTATAATTCCGAAATCATTTTTCTCATCCCTTGGCGCAATGGTGGCTCATATCAAAAATTCTTTCAGACAAACGTTTTAGGTAATTATTAGGGGAATATTGTCCATTTTGTACGGTTTTGATATTGTGCCTATTAACAGAGATATGATTAATGTTTCCCGAAAAAACCACTTTTTCCCACCCCTTTGGTCAATGGTTGGTGCTATCAAAAAACGTTTCAAACCTAAATTTCTGAGCTTTATCCGACACATAGTATGAACTTTGAACGGATTCGATATTTCACATATTAAGAGAGTTATAGCAATATTTCATTTTTCGAAAAACAAGTCCCCCATTTTCATCCCCTTCGACCGATTTAGCCCAGTAACGAACTCGTCCGAGATTTTATGGGTATACATATTCGGTAAAAAATTCAAAGTGATTGGTGCAAAATTACGGCAGTTATCGTGTCCACAAGAAACTGATATACATATATACATATATTACATAAATTATATATAAACTTTTGAACTGACGGTGGTTTTGGGGTCTGGGGGATGTGAAACGCGAAGATATGTCGAAATTTTCCGGAAATCGAAACATGGTACCCATTGCAATAGTTAGCTTTCTAATGAAATCTACCTAAAATACTGCCGTCAACGACACCTAGCTGTGAACTTGGCTACTAGATGCCACCTCAATCAGCAACTCGCAACGAACGTTGGAACTTCCCCTCCGAAGGAAAGCAAACTCAGGTTTTTTAGCGCTCTTAGTAAATCCGACGACTTCAGCCGGGTTTGAACCCGCGACCTTGGGCATAGAAGTTCAGCATGCTACCAGTTCCGATACCGAAGTCGCTTCCCACTGACATATGAAAACTGAATGTGATCTCGTGCAGTGGCGTTGTCATAGCAACTGCTGATGGTCATCCTTATCAATTAAAAGTCAAGTTGTCATGGCAACCTCTCTTGGCACTTGGCATTTTCTTATAATTTAAATCATTTTGTGCACCCCGTGGCGTAATGGTGGGTCATATCAAAAATTCTTTCAGACAAAAGTTTTAGGTAATTATTGGAGGAATATTGTCCATTTTGTGCGGTTTTGATATTGTGCCTATTAACAGAGATATGATTAATGTTTCCCGAAAAACCCACTTTTTTCCCACCCCTTTGATCAATGGTTGGTGCTATCAAAAAACTTATTTGACATAAATTTTTGGCACTTATCCGACACATATTATGAACTTTGAAGGGATTCGATATTTCATGTATTAAGAGAGTTATAGCGATATTTCCCTTTTTCGAAAAAAGCCCCCCATTTTTACCCCCTTTGACCGATTTTGCCCATTAACGAACTTGACCGAGATTTTATAGGGATACATATATTGTAAAAAATTCAAAGTGATTGGTGCAAAATTACGGCAGTTATCGTGTCCACAAGAAACTGATATATATATATATATACATAAATTATATATAAACTTTTGAACTGACGGTGGTTTTGGGGTCTGGGGGATGTGAAACGCGAAGATATGTCGAAATTTTCCGGAAGTCGAAACATGGGACCCATTGCAATAGTTAGCTTTCTAAAGAAATCTACCTAACACGGTGAAACCGAATTGAAAGAAATGTTTTACAGAGGTAGCACTAGCAAAGGGCACCTCATATTCATGTTTAATATCCCTACAGCACGTTGTATTTCAACAAGCTACTACATCCAACATTCAATTATACTCCTTGAAAAGGACAAAGAGTTATAACAATACCCACGCATTTAGGAGAAAGTAGGCTATATGTTCTTTACTGAATATCTTGTTGTTGTTGTTGTTGTTTTTTTGTTTTTTTTATATATAAATGCAAATAGGCTAAAATCTTGCATTCATGGGGTTGTCCTTCTTAGTTGGACGATTCCTTAGAAGTCAGCATTACAAGTCTACTGTATAGTAGATTCCGCTTAATAGCTGAAACAGAGGAAGAGACATGCACCCCAGTACCAATGTGTTGACTTGAGGCCAAAGCAATGAATTCTAATTACATACTATCAATCACTTGATATTCAAACTATTGCTCGGCCGTTATAAAAGTAGCATTTATATTTATTACAACTGCGGTGAGTCGCTATAATAGACTGCTACGGCAAATATCGTTAGGCCGGAGTTGGTCCGGTGCGTTGAGTTTCACAATAGCACACTTCGAGATGACCTTTGGTGAAACGAAGTTAAAGGTCAGCTTTCTAGACAAACTATTGTAATTTATAGACTGTGGAAGGTACTGTACAATATAAATGGCGTAAAGAAGGGAATTATTTATTTATTTATTTATTTATTTATTTATTAGCAACCCGTCCCAGCTTCGACCGGGAACAGTTATGAATGCATTACATGATAATCTCTTAATTTCCCTAGCTAGCTAGTAAAGTGTCACCTCAGTAATTGAATGGAGATTATTGGAAGAAATGAAAACGTAAAAACACTTATAGTAAGCGATGTATTGAAAATAGAAATATGCTCTCACTGACATTTTTGAAGAACGTTTCATGTTGAACAATTCTTACACTCATAGTATATTGATATTTTTAACAGTTTGCCCAGCGTAAGCTTAAAAAGCGCACGGATACCAAATTTTTCTTCCGACCTTTTCTCTGAAATCGTTACTGCTTGACTTCCTTTGATCATAAATACATAATTATTTTTACTTTAACCTTCTCCGAGATATCCTTTACGGAATGGTGAAAACCGCATCAAAATCCATCCAGTGGAACTCGAGATTACCCGTGACATCCAAGAATCGAGGACTTTGTTTTATACTAAGTAGAGATTTATTTATTTATTTATTTATTTATTTATTTATTTATTTATTTATTTATTTATTTATTTATTTATTTATTTATTGGTGATAATACAATCGGATAGTGCTATCTCAGTATATTGCTGGAGCTGAAATTGGAAACTATGCTCATTCGTTATACATTAAATAAAAAGTACCCAACTAAAGGGGGAAAAAATGCCTAATGAGCAAGGGTCGTGCAGCGCATGAATTTTGAGATCTGAACACTTGTTCATAGGAGATACTCAGTTTGCATCTATTCATAGCAATGTATCTCTCTGTCCTTCCAAGTAAGTAAGTCACCACGGTACGTACTCAGAGTAAAGAGAGATAAGAGTAATGTACACAAACGCTCACTAACACAACTGACCCTGTTTGACGGAGTGCCAATACAACAACTATGCTCATATTCACAACCAGACTATTTCCTGTGGCAGTCGTCGACATCATCTGAAAGCCATAATTGATTGACTGATTGATTGATTGATTGATCTTGTTACTATGTTCAGACTGCTTATTAATATGTTGAGTTTATGAGAGGCTTGCCAATAATGTAGGTTGACAACAATTCTGAGGAAAAAGGAAATCCATTCAACCATATGGCCCCTGCTGTACGTGAGTATCATCCCGCTGTATGCGGGTTCAAACCCGGCCGTAATCGTCGGATTTTTAAGAGCGTTAAAAATCCTTCAGTGTGCCTTCCTCCGGAGGGGAAGTAAAGCTGGCGGTTCCATGCCATAGATTTATGGCATGTAAAAGATTCTTCCACAGACTAAACTTGTGTGAAGCTAAATTTCTAGGTTACATTTCGTTGTAACGCTCTATCAAAGTTCACCATTCACCACTAGGTATTAGTGACATCTGGTAGCGAATTTGGAACTACTTGAAATTTAACGGAACTTGTAACTCACCCTATGGGTGTCCGCTTGAAGCAGCTACAGCCTCTGGCGAGCCGAACATGTCCTCGGGCACTCTCGGCACTAAATGCCATAGATAAATAAATAAATCCCTCTGTATCATTTACAACCTGATGTAGTGTACTTTCTATGGTCTAGGAATAATCAAATATCTGGTTTGCCTCTACTAAGGCAAAACTAATTCCTAGAAACGTTCTTGATAGGCTGCAATTCCACTATCGTCGACGACTGTGATGAAAAAACTAGAGGATACTTTACAATTATATTTGTCACTAGAATTAGGCAGATAGCCGGTCCCGTGGTGTTGGGAGTAGCACGCCTGCCTCTCACCCGGAGGCCCCGGGTTTGATTCCAGGCTCACTTACGTGAGGGCTGGAACGGGATGCACTCAGCCTCGAGAGGACAATTGAGTAGCTGTCTGACAGTGAGGCAGCGCACCCGTCACGAAATCCAAGATTAACGGCTGAGAGGGCCCCATGCGCTGACTACGCGTCACCCCAATACCTGCAGGCCAAATGGATGGGCAGTGGTCGCTTGGTAGGCCTAGGCCCTTCATGGGCTGTAGTGCCAGGGATTATTTTATTTATTTTATTTGTTAGCCAGATACTGAAAACTAGCTTTCAGCAAACATTTTGGTCAAAGCTGTTAATAAGTTATGTTTGCAATTCATGTGTTCTGCTACTCATTTGGTATCATAAAGTGGAGCAAAACTGACACCGAGGGCGCTAATGAGGAAAGCGCTTAACCATCACTCCAGATCATCGGTAGAGAGGATGACTCTGCCAAGATACAGTATCTAGGCGGTCGCGGATTCCTTGATATCGGGAATCTATTGTCACGTCAGGTGAATAGTCTGAGGGAGTATTTTCGTCAAAGTAATTCTAACCTCCACAAAGCCATCTGTGATGCTGATGACTTCACGCCACTGGTCTTGAGTGAACAACACATTGTTAGTATATTGGATTTCACAGCCAAAGAATTAAAACTCAGCAATTTTTTAGGTTTATGCCGTGTCTTGTGTGGAGTTTCGCCTAGGAACACCAAGCTGGCTCATCAGCGGGCTCTTCGTTTCCGTGCCCATAGTTTAAATTCCTTGGCCGTTAAAGCCTATATACCATCTTTATAGCAGGGCCATCCAGTCATTGCGCTCGGAGAGCGCGGCCGCATTCCGGGAGCATTGGACAGTCAGACTAGCGCTCCTTCTCCCACTACACTGGGGGCAGCGAGGAGACCTGAGACAGACGGATGATGTTCAGACAGCGCTGACTAGTACAGTCGTGCGGCCGACTGCTTTTGTGGGTTTGTTGACATAATGATAGGGCTGTTTTGCCATAGAAAAATATACCGCATGTACAAATCGAATGGCACTCCGATGTATGGAATGTGCATAAACGAACGCAAATGTTTAGTAAAGAATATTGTGATTTATTCCAAACTGAAATGTGAACATATTAGAGAGGAAAATTCAACAACATTTTACCAATGTGAGCAGAGAGTACAAACCTTGAGTGGCTCTTGCCCGTCGTTTTTACGAGCTTTTAGTTTTGGAGGAAACAATCTTCTCCAAATTAGGTACAGTATTTCTGGACACAGCTAGTCATAAACAAATGCGCAAGTTTCTATCGCTCATCGTTGCACGATGTTTATTTTTGGTAGCTTAGGAACCGAAAAAAAAACAGCTCACAAATGTACGTTGCATTGCTCACTTCGGCGCGATGGGCAAACAGCGCGCTCAACCAGCCAAGCTCCTCCCACCACTACCGAAATTACTTTCCACTAAAGCGCTCGGAGCACTGGCTTAGAGCGCGGCCGGAGCGCTAGCGCTCGGGGAGCCCTGTGTGGATGGCCCTGCTTTATAGGGAGGCGAAAGTCTGCTTGAGCTTTTAGCTCTCATAATAAAGAAGCGCACGTGCGCTTCATAAGAAGGGAGTTAGTGTACAGCTCGCTACTCCTGTGGGGGTCCGGTCGAGGACACCAAGAACCCGCTGATGTGTCAGCTTGGTGTTCATAGGCGAAACCCCACACAAGACACGGCATAAACCAAGAAAAATTGCTGAGTTTTAACAAATTGTTAGTCATATAACCAATGATCTTCAGAAACAGAATGCGTGGATGGCTGCCCGGGAAGCATCTGAACGAATTCTAAGGCACTTACTTCTAATTCTTAGAATCATTCTTGGTAGGCTGCAATTCCACTATCGTCGACGACTGTGATTGAAAAAATCCTAGAGGATACCTTCCAATTATTATTATTATTATTATTATTATTATTATTATTATTATTATTATTATGTTTGCCACGGTGGTTGAGTGGTTATCTCGTTGGACTAGCAACCCCAAGCTTGCAGGTCGCTCCAGGCCGTGGACTGTGATTTTTGAAAGGCGACTAAATTCACGGCACGCATGTCATATGTTCTTGACTTGTTAAAGAACCTATTTCAATTCAGTAGGCCGTGTTCATAATGGCGAAATTAATCTCGGGATTTTCCTCCACCACAAAGTTCCTCCTTTCTCTACTAGAAAGCGTTATAATGTCAAGGAGCTGAGATATCTAACCTCCTTGGATTCCATAGCGCTCCAAAGAACAACAAAATTCGACATGCAAGCTGCCCTCTGGGCGTTAAATAACAAAGCTTGCCCGCGGCACCCGAGGTCCTACGATATTTGAAAAAAATATTATTATATTTTTTTGATCTTTATTTACTCAATTTACAGTTGGTAACATGTCTCATATCAGCACATTACGTACAAGAAAATTAGTCAAGTCACACTTAGAAAAGCCTATAGTATACATTTTCAAATAATATAGTCTAACACTAGCAGAAGTACCCGTTCTTCGAACGGTGTTCGGTGTTAACACCAGACATTATAATAATAATAATAATAACAATGTTATTGGTGTTACATCCCTTTTAAGTACTGTTGCTTTTAGAGACGCACCAGACATTATCAATTGAGCTACTGTTGCAATGGTTAGCGGCTTGTAATTCCTTCATAAGTTTATCAGAACGAAGTTAATTTTCTGGGAATATCACACACACTGTTAATTTAAGGGCCTTATAATGTGGTTTTCGGAGATCCTTTATAGGCTCGCGAATTTTTTGTCTCACATTGAGAAGTGCAACATATGCTTTGGTCGTCCTTCTAGGATAATTTTTATATTTCGCCTATTTTAGCATGTATTTTGAGAAGTTTTTCCCTATATCCACCCTTCTACTGTATGAAAAGTACGGTGAAGAGTTTTATAAATGATTGGTGTATTGACTCATGTTTACCATACCTAATTTTACGATGCACCAAGCATCCGAACATGAGTTATAGGCGTACATAAAGATACACAGAAAGACAGACAGACAATTCTATTGTCTACAACATATCACCCAGAAATCCAAATATGGGTATATCTACCACACAGTATCAAAGAAAATCATCCCTACGATGAACCCGTATGTCGACAAAAAAAAAGAAAAGAAAAAAAGATTAGTTGATATGTGCTCTCAAACTAAATTCACCTAACGTGTACTTCCTGACATGAAATAGAATTGAAAGTCTTGTAGATGAAACGCAATACACGTCACATAAAAACTGACCCTCTACGTTGTGTTGGGTCCCCATACACAGGAAGACCTCTATCATAAATTATAAAAGCTTGTGGTGCATGAAAATTCAGGTTATTTAGTCTCAAATGGCCCAAATTCCTAAAAGCCGCAAAAAATGCAGATTCAATTCAGGAATTTTTGAAAATAATGTTGTTGTTTGGAGATATAATAGACCTTCTGTACTATATGTCGCACGTGAAAATTGCATGAAAAAATCCTAGATTACCCCTTGACCCCCTTAATTGCATTGGTGAATTATACAGTCTACGTTGGTTCCGTGATAACCTTATATTTGCAAACTTTCACAGAAATGTAAAAAAAATGTTATAAATTGCTTCTTACTGAAATAGATGGAAAGTTGGATGCCACCCCTTGGGATAATGTTGTCATGGTTACGGATTTGCATTCCTTCATTAGTTTGTTAAATTAAATTTAATTAGTTTTCTGGGAATGTTTCAGAAACTGTTGGTTTAAGAGCCTTATAATGTAGTTTTCGAGGACCATAGAGTTTTATTTCTGGCACCGAGGGGCTTTGTCTCGTCGTTGTACACCATAATATAATACTACTAATAATAATATAATATAGGGATAGGAATATAATAGACCTGCCATACCACACCCGCAGGTGTAAATTGCGTGAAAAAATTCTAGACTACCCCTTGACCCCGCATTTTACATATTGATGAAATTTACAGCTTAATTTGCTTCCATAATAACCATCTAGCCGTTTGCAAACTTTCACACTAATGTAATTAATTGTATTGCATTGCGTCTTACAGCAATAGATGGACCTCTGAGAATCTGTTGCCATGGTTATCGGCTTGCATTCGTTCAGTAGTTTATTAAATTACATTAGTTTTCTGGGAATATCTCAAAAACGGTTGGACGTAGGACCTTAAAATGTGTTTTTAGGGCCCCCCGAATGTTATCTCTCACATTGAGGGGCTGAAAATGGACTTTGTCTCGTCCTTCTACTCCTATTTCAGCATGTATGCACCCTTTTATGATAGGTACAGAGAAGAGATACACCAATGATTAGTGTCGTGCCTCTGATGGATATCTGTACCAAATTTTGCGTTGATACACCCAGCCGTTCTTGATTTATAAGGGAACAAAGTTGTCCACAATCAAACAAACAGACAGACAGGCCAAAACATTATTTTCGCGCGCATCTATCATAAAACAGTCTGAAACGTGTAAATAACTCAAATTTCCGTAGAAATTCAGAAAAAAAACAGACAAATTTTCTATTTATATATGTAGAGATATACTGCACGGCTCGGTGTTGACCGTGTTTTATTGCACAAATTTAAGACTTACTCGCAAACCGTTGGAGATACACGAAAAGTGTTAAGGACCTTTTGGATAGAAAATTGAATGTAAAAGCTCATGTATGCCATCAAAAGGTTGCTATTTCTTAGCGTTCTCTTTTTATTTGAAATGGAAATATCAAATTTTGAAACCAAAGGGTGTAGTGACGTCATAAATGTGGGTTTTACTCGCTAACCGTTGGAGATAAACGAAAAGTGAAGCTCGTATGTACCGACAAAAGTTTGCTATTTCTTAGCGTTCTCTTTTTATTTGATAAGGAAATATGAAGTTTTGATTAAAGTGTGTAGTGACGTCACTAAAATGGTCGTCATTTTTAATAGTGCAAATTATCGAAATAAAATGTATCCTATATGTAAACCTTGTAAATCAGCTACATCCATGCAAAATTTCATTTAAATCGGACCAGTGGTTCTTGCGTTATTGAGTAGCACACAGACAGACAGACAGACAGAAAGACAGACACACACCATCTCATTTTTAGCCTACTTTCGATTTTTGCAAAAAATGAAAGTAGACATGAGATCAACACAGGGTGAAAAAAGTGTGTCTGTCTGTGTGTGTGTATGTGTGTGTGTGTGAGCTGTGTGTGTGTGTGTGTGTGTCTGTGTGTGTGTGTGTCTGTCTGTGTGTGTGTGTGTGAGTGTGTGTACTCTGAATGTCTGTCCCCCCCTATCAATTCGAACACGGTGAATGCGAATTGAACGAAATTTGGTACAAAGGTAGCACTAGCAAAGGACACCTCAGTGTCATGTTTTATATCGCCGCCATATTTACTAAAACTGAATGGCGGCCACTCAAACGTTCAAAACGTAAAATCAAATAACGACTAACCTAATCATCCGATCTCTACCAAATTTGGTAACAACATACCATCGTATAGGATGCGTCTTGTGACCAAACTACATGGTCGTCCGCCATACCATTTCAGGATGGCGGCCGTGCGAATTAAGCAAACTTTATAATCCATATCATGGGACCCACCAGTTCCGATTATCGAGCTGAGAATCGTTTTAACTGTTCTAAAGGAAGAGGCACGTTCGAAATTAAAAGTTTATTTTGTAATACTATAGTGCAGACGTGATTTTAAAAAGCTGAGCCGATTCAGTAATAAGACAAGATGGCAGCGGATATCTTGTGCCTGACTTATATTTCACTAATTTGAGTATTGCATGCAATATAGCGTACTGATACAAAATACATAAACTTTGTATGAAATGCTTTATATATAAATAATATACTCCAGTGATGAAATCGTTTAGTATAAATCATTATTTGCTAACAAGTTTTATGTAAGTCATTTTATATAGATCGATATTCGTTGACACAATTAGCTCAGTGGTAGAGCGTTAGCCTATCGCTCAAATGCCTATGGTTCAAACCCGATCAGAGCTAGGTTTTTTTGCTTGAAATGTTATATGTTTATTGTTTTGTAATGACTCAGATGTTTTAAAATTAAGCGTTATATTGTGCATATTATGGTGTAAAATATATATGTAATTAAAACATAATTCGCCAGCAGATTTACTCGAGACATCTAGCTGCCAAAAAGGTAACTGCACGCCGACCTACTTATTAACTTCCAGATTTTATTGAAAAGTTTCTTCTTCTGCCCGCTAGAATGCACTCGCTCTGTTAGGATTATATTGTTCGATATTTCACCACTAGATGTCACGACTAGTCTACGTGGGGCTCCATTGATTACTATACCATTGGCATTCTATGCGCATCGAATTTGAAGAATGACAAGATGATACTATGATACATTTTTACTTTTTATTTTAAAGGGTTTGTAACAGCCTATTTTGCGTTACTTGAAAATGTTATTTGAAGTAAAGAACAAAACGATTTTACATAGTAACTGAATTCAAGCCGTTGGTGTTAGTTCAGGTTATTAATTACTACTTTTATTTCAGGCAAATAGCAATCGAAAATATCCACATAGTTTGTATACACACGTCTCTGTAGGGTCATGGAAAGATTTGTTAATTCAATTAGGGTTGTGAAAGCCATGCACAACCAGACGTGTAAAGACATGCCTCAACTCAAAGTTGGATGTTGCCCACGGCAGGTCGTATATGTAATAATAATAATAATAATAATAATAATAATAATAATGTTATTGGTTTTACATCCATTTTAACTACTGCTGCTTTTAGAGACACCGGGGTGCCGGAATTTTGGCCCGAAGGAGATCTTTAACGTGCCAGTAAATGTACTGACACGGCTCCCTCGCATTTGTGCACCCTCAAATGCCAGCTGACTGCGCCAGGATACGAACCTGCAACCTAGAGCCCAGCAAGCGAGAACGTTACCGCTGAGCCACGCAACCAGTCCGGTCGATTATGTCTCCAGATCCATAACATTCTTGATATACTTCTTATCTTTCTTTCTTCAATGATGGTAGCAGTTTTTATCTAGGTTGTGGCGTTTGGTAGAGGTAAATCGTTTCTAAGGTCTTCAACAAAGAATAGTTCTATTATACTCTTTGATAATAACAACGAGTTATAACTATACTCATACATTTAGGAGAAAGTAGGCTATATGTTCTTTACTGAACATCTTGTTATATATTAGTATAGCAGAAGTACCCGTCCTTCGAACGGTGTTATATATTAACACCAGACATTATCAATTGAGCTACTGTTGCAATGGTTAGCGGTTTTTCATTCCTTCATAAGTTTATCAGAACGAAGTTAGTTTTCAGGGAATACCACACACACTGTTAATTTAAGGGCCTTAAAATGTGGTTTTCGGAGACCCCTTATAGACTCGCGAATTTTGTGTCTCACATTGAGAAGCGCAACATATGCTTTGATCGTCCTTCTAGGATAATTTTTTATATTTCGCCTATTTTAGCATGTATTTTGAGAAGTTTTTCCCTATATCCACCCTTCTACTGTTTGAAAAGTACGGTGAGGAGTTTTATAAATGATTGGTGTATTGACTCATGTTTACCATACCTAATTTTACGATGCACCACGCCTACGAACACGATTTATAGGCGTACATAAAGATACACAGAAAGACAGACAGACAATTCTATTGTCTACAACATATCACCCAGATATGGGTATATCTGCCATACAGTATCAAACAAAATCATCCTTACGATGAACCCTTATGTCGACAAAAGAAAGATTATTTAAAATTTGCTCTCAAACTAAATTCACCTATCTTGTACTTCTTGACGTGAAATAGAATTGAAAGACTTGTAGACGAAACGCAATACACCTCACATAAAAAATGACCCTCTACGTTGTGTTAGGTCCACATACACAGGAAGACCTCTTTCATAAATTATAAAGGCTTGTGGTGCATGAAAATTCAGGTTCTTTAGTCTCAAATGGCCCAAATTCCGAAAAGCCGCAAAAAATGCTGATTCAATTCAGGAATTTTTGAAAATAATGTTGCTGTTTGGAGATATAAAGGTTGATTGTAGTTTTACGTGACCATTAATCGCGATATCATAAGCCACGGAACCTCCATTTTACGTGGAATCTGAACCACAGGGCATGGCATTTCACTTTGCAAATGTTTGGAGATATAATAGTCCTTCTGTACTATATGTCGCACGTGAAAATTGCATGAAAAAAATCTAGGTTACCCCTTGACCCCCTTAATTGCATTGATGAATTATGCAGTCTACGTTGGTTCCGTGATAACCGTATAGCCATTTGCAAACTTTCACAGAAATGTAATAAATAGAGTGACATTACTTCTTACAGAAATAGATGGAAAGTTGGATTCCACCCTTTGAGATAATGTTGTCATGGTTAGCGATTTCCATTCCTTCATTAGTTTGTTAAATTAAATTAGTTTTCTGGGAATATTTCAGATACTTTTGGTTTTAGGGCCTTATAATGTAGTTTTCGAGGACCCTTTAGGGCCCCCAAGTTTTGTTTCTGGCACCGAGGGGGCTTTGTCTCCTCGTTGTACGCCATAATATAATAATAATAATATAATATAGGGACAGGAATATTATAGACCTGCCGTACCACACCCAGAGGTGTAAATCGCGTGAAAAAATTCTACTGTACCCCTTGACCCCCTTAAGCGCATTATACGTATTGATGAATTCTACAGCTTAATTTGGTTCCGTGATAACCTTCTAGCCGTTTGCAAACTTTCACACCAATGTAATTAATGGAATTGCATTGCGTCTTACAGCAATAGATGGACCTCTGAGAATCTGTTGCCATGGTTACCCGCTTGTATTCGTTCATTAGTTTATTAAATGAAATTAGTTTTCTGGGAATATCTCAAAAACGGTTGGTTTTAGGGCCTTAAAATGTGGATTTCGGGGACCCTTCGGGGCCCCCGAGTTTTGTCTCTCACATCGAGGGGCTGAAAATGATTTTTGTCTCGTCCTTCTACTCCTATTTCAGCATGCATTTTAAGGGGGTAGGCCCCCTTTTATGAGAGGTATGGAGAATGGTTACATCAATGATTAGTGTCGTGCCTCTGACGGATATCTGTACCAAATTTTACGTTGATACACCCAGTCGTTCTCGAGTTATAAGGGAACAAATTTGTCCACAGACAATCAAACAAACAGACAGACCAAAACATTATTTTCGCGCGCATATATCATAAAACAGTCTGAAACGTGTAAATAACTCAAGTTTCCGTAGAAATTCTGAAAAAAAAAACAGACAAATTTTCTATTTATATACCGGTATATAGAGATTTACTGCACCGTTCGGTGTTGACCGTGTTTTATTGCACAAATTCAGGTTATACTCGCTAACCGTCGGAGATACACGAAAAGTGATAAGAACCTTTTGGATAGAAAATCAAATGCTAAATCTCGTGTATACCATCAAAAGTTTGCTATTTCTTAGCGTTCCCTTTTAATTTGAAATGGAAGTATGAAATTTTGAAACCAAAGGGTGTAGTGACGTCACAAAAGTAGGTTTTACTCGCTAACCGTTGGAGATACACGAAAAGTGATAGGGAACTTTCGGATAGGAAATTAAATTTCAAATCTCATATGTGCCATCAAAAGTTTGCTATTTCCTACCGTTCTCTTTTTATTTGATATGGAAATATGAAATTTTGAAACCAAGGGGTGTAGTGACGTCACTTAAATGGTCGCCATTTCTTAATAGTGCAAAATATCGCAATTAAAAGTATCCTATATGTAAACCTGGTATTTCAGCTACATCCATGCAAAATTTCATTTAATTCGGACCAGTGGTTCTTGCGTAATCTGGTAACAGATAGACAGACAGACAGACAGAAAGACAGACACACACCATCTCATTTTTATATATTAGTACAAGCTGACCCGGCAGACGTTGTCCTGCCAATCAAAGAAAATATTGTAACTATGTTTCATGAAGTGCTTTTGGATACACAATATTTTTTTTTTTCAATTTCTGTTAACTGCCTCTAAACTATCGTGAATTGAATTAACTAATTTAGAAACATTCGTTGGAGCGTGCACAACAACTCTCCAAAGTTTCATCGCAAACGGATAAATGGCATTTAACGCATACGGGATTTGGTTTAAATGATTCGTGCGCTGTTACTTATTTGTTGAATCTACTCGTGCTCTACCAACTGTGAAATGGATTTACTAAGTTAGAAAGCTTCACGTAAGTGTACACAACAACTCATCAAAGTTTCATCGCAATCGATGAATAGTATATGAACGCATACAGGATTTTGTTGAAACGCTTCGCGCGTCGTCACTCATTTGTTACATCTACTCGTGCTCTACCAATATTTTAAAATGGGTTTACTAAGTTGAACACCTTCCCTGGCGTGTACACAACAACTCATCAAAGTTTCATCGGAATCGGATGAATGACATATGAACGCATAAGTGATTTTCTTTAAACGATTCGCGTGCCGTCACTCATTTGTTGAATCTACTCATGCGCTACCTATTGTAAAATATATTTACTAAGCCTGAAACCTTCTCTGGCGTGTACTCAATGATTCACCAAGGTTTGATCGCAATCGGATGAATGATAGCCTATATGACCGCATACGGGACATTGTGGAAACGTTTCGCGCGCCGTCGTTCATTTGTTGAATCTACTCGTGCGCTACTTATTAAAAACTGGATTTACTAAGACAGAAACATTTCCTGGAGTGTACACAACAATTCACCAAAGTTTTATCTCAATCTGATAAATGGTATATGGCCGCATACGGTACTTTGTTGAAATGATTCGCGTGCCGTCACACATTTGTCGAATCTACTCGTGCGCTACCTATTGTTAAATGGATTTATTAAGCCAGAAACCTTCCGTAGGGTGTACACAATCTCACCCAAGTTTCATCGTAATCGGACGAATGCTATTTGAACGCATACCGGACCTTATTGAAGCGCTTCGTGCGTCGTCGCTCATTTGTTGAATCTACTAGTGCGAAACCTCCTGTGAAATGTATTTACTAAGTTAGAAACCCTCACGTAAGTGTACACAACATCTCACCCAAGTTTCATCGCTATCGGACGAATGGTATTTGAACGCATACGGGACTTTGTTGAAACGCTTCGCACGTCGCCGCTCATTTGTTGAATCTACTCGTGCGCAACCTCCTGTGAAATGGATTACTAAGTTAGAAGCCTTCACTTAAGTGTACACAACAACTCATCAAAATTTCATCTCAATCTCTGAATGGAATATAAACTTATACGGGATTTTGTTGAAACGCTTCGCGCGTCGTCACTCATTTGTTGAATCTAGTCGTGTGCAACCTAATGTGAAATTGATTTACTAAGCCAGAAGCCTTCCCTGGAGGGTACACAACATCTCACCCAAGTTTCATCTCTATCGGACGAATGGTATTTGAGCGCATACGGGACCTTTTTGAAACGCTTCGCGCGTCGTCGCTCATTTGTTGAATCTATTCGTGCGCTATCTATTGTAAAATGAATTTACTAAGCCAAACACCTTCCCTGGAGCTCACTCAACATATCATCCAAGTTTCATGGCAATCGGATGAATGGTATATGAACGCATACGGTACTTTGAAACGCTCTAACGTGCAGAGACAAACAATAGAATTCGACATCACTGCCACCTTTGGTATAAAACACAACTTTTCGCCACAGACGGAGTGTATGTAATGGCGGTAGTTGCACAGGTTGCGACCAGGTGGCTCTAACGTGCAGAGACAAACCGTTCAAAGAAATCAGCTTTCACGAAGGCCAAGGCTAGTGGTTTCCATGACGACTGTTTTTGACTGTATATTGTGGTTCTAAAATTGTGTGTAAATTGTGGTTCTAAAATTGTGTTCATTCCACCTACCGGGTCAGATTGTGAATCTAAACCATACATGGACCCACCCTAATATACATACCAAATTCCATCAAAATCGGTTCAGTCGTTTAGGAGGAGTTCAGTCACATACACACGTGTCGAAGAATTATATATATAAAGACTAGCTGACCCGGCAGACGTTGTCCTGCCAATCAAACAATTTGTTGTAACTTTGTTTCTTGAAGTGCTTTCGGATACACAATATTTTTTCAATTTCTATTAACTGCCTCTAAACTATCGTAAAATGGATTACTAATTTAGAAACATTCGTGGGAGCGTGCACAACAACTCACCAAAGTTTCATAGCATTCAAATGAATGGCATATGAACGCATACGAAATCTTGTTGAAACGATTCATGCGCTGTCATCCACTTGTTGAATCTACTCGTGCGCTACCTACTGAGAAATGGATTTACTAAGTTAGAAACCTTCACGAAAGTGTACACAACAACTCATCAAAGTTTCATCGCAATGGATGAATGGTATATGAACGCATACGGGATTTTGTTAAAACGCTTCACGCTTCATCATTCATATATTGCATCTACTCGTGCGTTACCTATTGTAAAATGGATTTCTAAGTCGAAGACCTTCCCTGGAGTGCACACAACAACTCATCAAAGATTCTTCGCAATGGGATGAAAGGCATATGAACGCATACGGGACTTTGTTTAAACGATTCGCGAGCCGTCACTCATTTGTTGAATCTACTCGTACGCTACCAATTATAAAATGGATTTACTAATCCCGAAACCTTCCCTGGAGTGTACTCAACGATTCACCAAAGTTTCATCGCAATCGGATGAATGGTATATGAACGCATACGGGCTTTCTTAACACGATTCGCGTGCCGACGCTCATTTGTTGAATCTACTCGTGCGCTACCGATTGTAAAATTGATTTACTAAGCCAGAAACCTTTCATGGAGTGTACACAACAATTCGCAAAGTTTCATCGCATTCGGGTGAATGGTATATGAACGCCTAGTGGACTTTTCTTGAAACGATTCGCGTGTCGTCGCTCATTTGTTGAATATACTCGTGCGCTACCTATTGTAAAATGCATGTACTAAGCCATAAACCTTCCCTCGAGTGTACACAACATTTCACCCTAGTTTCATCGCTATCGGACGAATGGTATATGAATTCATACGGGACTTTATTGAAACGCTCCACGTGTCGACGCTCATTTGCTGAATCTTCTCGTGTGCTACCTATTGTAAAATGGATTTACTAAGCCTGAAACCTTCCCTGAACTGTACACACCATCTCACCCAAGTTTGATCGCTATTGGACGAATGATACACGAACGCATACGGGACTATGATGAAACACTTAGCGCGTCGTCGCTCATTTGTTGAATATACTCGTGCGTTACCTATTGTAAAATGGATTTACTAAGCCAGAAGCCTTCCCTAGAGTGTACACAATATCTCACCCAAGTTTCATCGCTATCGGACGAATGGTATTTGAACGCATACGGACGAATGATATACGAACGCATACGGGACTTTGATGAAACACTTAGCGCGTCGTCGCTCATTTGTTGAATATACTCGTGCGTTACCTATTGTAAAATGGATTTACTAAGCCAGAAGCCTTCCCTGGGGTGTACACAATATCTCACCCTAGTTTCATCGCTATCGGACGAATGGTATTTGAACGCATACGGGACCTTTTTGAAACGCTTCGCGCGTCATCGCTCTACTCGTGCGCTAGATATTGTAAAATGGACTTATTAACCCAGAAACCTTCCCTGTAGTGCACTCAACATCTCATCCATGTTTCATCGCAATCTACTTTCCTTTTTAAAGATGCTTGTACAATGGGGTCCCTTGTTTTGGAAATAGATTAACAAGAATGGAGCCCACGTTTCAAAATTTCGTGCATTTTTAAATCTTTTAATGTCTTTAAGCATTTTATATTCATGTATTTTAAGCATCCTGACGATGTAAAATTTGATTTACAAATTTTTTTTATGAGAGACCAACCTTTAGAATGATCTAGGAGAATTTTTTGATTTTGACTGAAGAAGGCTCACAGGGCCGAAACATGTATCAAAATGTATAAATAAAAAGATATTTTGTATTGTATAGTGGACAAGTACATAACTTATCAAAATCAATACGGAAAAACTTGAAAAAATGACTAAAGTCATAGATATTCATCGGATGAATGGTATATGACGCATACGGGATTTTGTTTAAATGATTCGTGCGCAGTCACTCATTTGTTGAATCTACTCGTGCTCTACCAACTGTGAAATGATTTTACTCAGTTTGAAAGCTTCACGTAAGTGTACACAACGACTCATCAAAGTTTCATCGCAATTGATGAATAGTATATGAACGCATACGAGATTTTGTTGAAACGCTTCGCGCGTCGTCACTCATTTGTTACATCTACTGTGCACTACCAATATTGTAAAATGGATTTTCCAAGTTGAAGGCCTTCCCCGGCGTGTACACAACAACACATCAAAGTTACATCGGAATCGGATGAATGGCATATGAACGCATACGGGATTATCTTTAAACGATTCGCTTGCCGTCACTCATTTGTTGAATCTACTCATGCGCTAACTATTGTAAAATGAATTTACTAAACCAGAAACCTTTCCTGGAGTGTACACAACAATTCACCAAAGTTTCATCGCAATCGGATGTTTGGTATATGGACGCATACTGTACTTTGTTGAAACGATTCACGTGCCGTCACTCATTTGTTGAATCTACTCGTTCGCTACGTATTGTAAAATGGATTTATTAAGCCAGAAACGTTCCTTAAGGTGTACGCAAGATCTCACCCAAGTTTCATCGTATTCGGACGAAGGTTATTCGAACGCATACGGGACCTTGTTGAAACGCTTCGCGTGTCGTCGCTCATTTGTTGAATCTACTCGTGCGCTAGCTATTGTAAAATGGATTTACTAACACAGAAACCTTCCCTGTAGTGCACTCAACATCTCATCCATGTTTCATCGCAATCGGATGAATGGTATATGACTCATACGGGATTTTGTTTAAATGATTCGTGCGCAGTCACTCATTTGTTGAATCTACTCGTGCTCTACTAACTGTGAAATGGATTTACTAAGTTTGAAAGCTTCACGTAAGTGTACACAATGACTCATCAAAGTTTCATCGCAATTGATGAATAGTATATGAACGCATACGGGATTTTGTTGAAACGCTTCGCGCGCCGTCGCTCATTTGTTGAATCTAATCGTGCGCAACCTGCTGTGAAATGGATTTACTAAGTTAGAATCCTTCACGTAAGTGTACACAACAACTCAGCAAAGTTTCATCGCAATCGATGAATGGTATATAAGCTTATACGGGGTTTTGTTGAAACGCTACGTGCGTCGTCACTCATTTGTTGAATCTACTCGTGCGCTATCTATTGTAAAATAGATTTACTAAGCCAGAAACCTTCCCTGGGGTGCACTCAACATCTCATCCAACTGTCATTGCAATCGGATCTGTGGTATATGAACGCATACCGAACTTTCTTGATACGCTCTAACGTGCAGAGACAAAGAGAAGAACTCGACATCACCTCCACCTATGGTACAAAACATAACTTTCCGCCCCGGGCGGAGTGTAAGTTATGGCGGTAGTTGTGCAGGTTGCGACCAGGAGGCTCTAACGTGCAGAGACAAACCGTCCAAAGACATCAGCTTTCACCAAGGCCAAGGCTAGTGGTTTCCATGACGACTGTTTTTGACTGTATATTGTGGTTCTAAAATTGTGTGTAAATTGTGGTTCTAAAATTGTGTTCATTCCACCTACCAGGTCAGATTGTGAATCTAAACCATACATGGGCCCACCTTAACATTCATACAAAATTTCATCAAAATCGGCCCAGGCGTTTAGGAGGAGTTCAGTCACATACACACGTGTCGAAGAATTATATATATAAAGATGATAGACGTTTGACAGTTAATTTTCTTTTTCAATCATTATAATAGACTGCCAAGGCAAATTCTTCTTCTTCTTCTTCCTTCGTTACGGCCAACTAAGGACCACGTCATGTCAACTGTTTCTTCTGCAAATTATTATTATAATTATTATTATTATTATTATTATTATTATTATTATTATTATTATTATTATTATTATTGATAGTATTGATACGTGCTACCCCTAGTAGCAAGTTCGTTAATTGGATCAAAGTAGGTAAAGCACAACACAAATGGTCCTTTAAAGAGATATTAGCTTTATTGCAGTTCAGAAAGTTACGCCACACAACAAGCAAATAGAAACAATTAGCTGTCTTTCTTCGTGTTTGCTCCCTTATGGAGGTCACTCACCCTTTCACTTGCTCACGCAGTTAATCCCTCGCTAATAAGACCGGTGTCCTCGGTAGATATACCTGCAACACTTCCTAGAGTACACAAGCTACAGTTATTTACGATAGTCTGGCACTCACTGTTCTTGAATACACACTGTTTCGCAATTCGCACGTCACCGTAACACCTCTATCGCACTGGTAAGAACACACTCCTCAAAACTCAGTCCGTCTCTCGCTGGCCAGGATACTTTATATAGTGGGGCTGGTGACTCAATGGATGTTTCCAGAGCAGACTAGGATTCACGGCTACTCGAGAATTCTATTACTGGGTGGGCCGCGAAGATTCGAGACGGTCTCTTTGTTACGGCCTGTCTTCTTGTTGGGCAAATCGCTGGTTAACACAGAGACAGGGGGAAGCCCGGGGCGGGCTGTGAATCATGCGAGGAGATGATGAAGCAACCGCGCAGCCGTAACACCATTATTATTATTGTTATATTATTATTATTAATATTTATTATTAGTATTGTACTTAATTTTACATCGTTATACCCGTCTAAGGAGCGCTATATAGCTGATCTTGCTTTCTTGTCTTCACAAAATCTCTTTATCTTGTCGGTATGGTTCTCTCTCCGTTCCTCCATCCAGATTCTTTTATTGTTGAGGTTGTTTTTTTTTTTATTATTTTAAATTTGAATTGAGCTTCTATGGACTGCATATTAACAATCAATTTCATTTTTGTCTACATCTTGTTCTTCTACCGGCCTTTACATCCCACCAGTATTTCTTGAGTCCATCGATCAGTGCCTTGTTTCGTGCTTCTGGTGGAGGCTCTCTCGTCTACGGGGCTTTGATTCCACTTTAAAATTTTAATAGTTTCTAAACGTCGAAATTCAAATCTGTCGTGGATTTTCGTTTCTGGAATACCAATTTTCATCAGGTCTTCGTCAGATTCTTGGAACCATCTCCAATGGTTGGCTTTGTGAAATTCCAGATATTCTTAGTCAGTTGGTCATCACTCGTGGAACAGCAATCTTTTCTGTCTGATGGACAACACTATTGGTTCTAGCTTGGAGTTTAGTTCTTCATTGGATCTCAATAGTACCAACCCATCAGCCCATCTGTTTCCTTATTGTATTATTATTATTATTACTATTCTTTTTTTTGGTCAATTTTGGCCTACTGTGGACCGCTTTGAACAATCGGCCAACTTGCCAATCTCTTCTTCTCCTCCCAGAATTTCTTCATTCGTTCGCTGTGGTGCATTCTTGGAATACACGGTACCTGAGATATAATTTTTACTGCTCTTTGCATGTTCTTTTCTTCCTTCCTCTTTGTCAAACACCAACAGTGATCATCTGGTTTCTCCTTGTTGGGCATATCTCTTATGTCTTCATAAGTATGTTTCAGATATATAACTTCTGTGACCCACCTAGCGTCATCTAGTAGCGAACCTCTGAAGCTACTCAATTCCTCATCGTGCAAGAGGACTTACATATTCATCTGGCCACCAGATCTCGTTACTATCGTCAGCTATTTTCTCCTTGAGCAAGAGGACTACGTCTACTGTTTCACTCACCATGCTGCGCTAATATCGCCTACCATCAACTCTTAGAAGACCATCCATCAAGAAGAAAATTTATTTTCGATAAGTTGGTTATGCTGATATGTATACCTTTTGTTTCCTACCCCCACTCTCTCCCCTTCCTAGGACCTTCCGTGCTTCGTTGAGCTGCTCTCACTTCTCAGTCTGCAGTTGACTCGATCAGTCAAAGCTCCGCTCGAGCTAGCCTCCTCAAACCAAGAGGCACACCCTCTTCTACGCCATGTTGGCTAAGTAATCATCATCGAAATCTTCGACTTCAACATGAAATCAAGATAAGTACCATTTTTAAAAAGTTTTAACCTCATCTTCATGGTTTTAACTTCCAAGTGCTTTTAATTATAATTTATAGGCAGTGTGAAATGATTTACTTTGGGGCAATGATCATTCTTCGTGGGATTTGCAATGTTGGGCTTTTTGCTTGTATAAGCCAACCTTACTAAAAAAAAAAAGAGCTTTTCTTAAGCGATTCAAACGAGAAATCCTCTCGCTACGTGGGATATTATCTAATACCCGCTGCCTATAATTATAAAACTAGTTCCTCCTTGGGATTTTCTCAACCCCATTTTCTGCTAAGGTCGTTCTGGAACCTTCGAGACCTTGTTCTCTATCTGCGAGTCTTGCCGTCAAGTATTGTTCACGCACTTGTGAAAATGCTAGTTAAAATGAGGAATCTTCCTTATAAATTTTTGCAATAGCTAACTTTCTTCCACCGCTGGAACCTCTGGAACATTCTATATCGCATTGTAATTTACAACTTTCTCAAGATATAGACTCTCACTTATCTAGTGAAACCAGTTATTTTCATCATTGCAATAACTTTCTTTTCCATAAACTTTGCGTCTCAACAGTGAACTTTTCATAGGTTTCAATGAACTATAGTGAAAACCAGTGCTTGCTCAACTTTTCTACCGCGTCGCGATCGTCCGCTTATATTCAAATAAGGCCATGAACATTTTCCTTAATTCCCATTTCTCTTTCCTAAACCTTTCACTAACAATCTGCAATAAACTTTTAATCTAGGTCTGTTCCAATAAGGTGTCATTCCAAGAAGTGCCCTTCCATTTTTGTTGGTTTATCATTAAGTATCTCTGTATAATCTTTGTGATACGTGTCTAGCACACGTTTCAAACTTACATTGTTCCTCCCTTCAAAATCAGGGAAAACAATTCTCTAAACTCTTGAGCGAGTCATGTTCAGGTTTCACGAAATGGAAACTGCCCCATTTTGCTCGTGATTCCTAATTAAACATAGGAAGTCTAGAAACTTCCTTTTCACTTTCTCCAGGTTTCACAGTAAGTGACCTGTCCTCCTTTGTATAATTCTCATATACTAACTCTGTATAAATATAAGAAGTTGTAGGAACTTCTATCTTATTTTTCATGTTGTTATTATTGTTATTTTCAAAGTTGTCATTTTCTCTAGAACATTCTCTAAAGAATTTCTTAAAGTACACTTTTTGTACTCCAATTCACGTTCAAGCTTTAATTATTTCATTGTTTATTGGTTTAAATCTTATAAAGATTTTAGAAACATGTAAGGTTTGAAACCTTATAAATTGTCAATTGCCTGGAGCAACCGTTTAATGTTGAGAGGTCTGCGACCCTATTTGTTAAAAAGTTCAAATGAACTATGTTTATCCAAATTATATTGCACAATTGTTAATCTCCTCAAACTTCTTTGCATTGTTTAATAAATTAAATATTTGTTTTTGGATTCATCATTTCTCTGATACTACAGTTAGGCAGGATCCTGGCTTTCCTAGCTCTTCCTAGGTTTATGCCCTCATTCATACTTAATAAAGCTTTTACTATCTGTCTGGCCAGACCATCACCCTTCCCTATAGTACTTTCATTCGTGCTTGGAAGGAAACACACTAAAGCCTCTCTCTGGCAAACTGCCCAAGCCTTAGCTGCGGTTCCCGTCAGCTTCGACCAAGCTCGTACCCACTTTAGGTATCCGAGCACTGAATTTCTGTGGCAATCGCCCTTAAGTGTGTTTAAAGTGAAGCTTATAAATTTTGTGGGACTCTCCTCCTATTTTTCTATCCTTCTTTTCCAAATCCCAAATCTACTTCCTTCTCTTAATCATCTTCCCTTGGTGGGTGGGTTATTCCCTAGCCTATAATCTACCCACGCTGAGTCTCCTGCTTCTTCAGACCAGATGACCTTGATTTTTGAGCTAGGTTTTTCCTGAAACCCTTCAAATTTTTCAACCTTCCTTCGAAACAGTGCTTTGTTGAGAATACCTATTTTATGTTCGACCCTGACTATTATATGTCAGAAAACTGTACTATATTGAGGCTCATTATAACACTATTTTTCATTATGAAACAGTTTCTGCCACCAATCAGAGCTCAAGAAACAGTTGTTTGACCAATTAGATAAGAGTAGCATCGCACCTGCGCTGAGTTCCACGGCCTTCAAATTTAAATTTCACTGCGTGGCCTAGTGTCATCGTAGGGTAATCGAGGAGGCCATGGTCAAATACAAGGAATTCTCTGCGTCTCATGCGCTCTGTTCAGTGCATAAAACTGGCGAAATCTCGACAGATATTTATGAATATTTATGTTCGAAATAAAATAGTTATAATAATTATCGTCGAACATAAACAGTCGTATGCAACTCGCCTTTAATAGTAATTAAGACACTCGTATGGAAATTATAAAACTTGCATACGCTCGTTTTATAAACATACTCGTGTCTTAATTATTGACATTATAGGCTCGTTGCATAATGTACTATTGTGTGATAATAAATGCATTAAAGCACAAAATATGCAGTATGAAATTACAACTAGTTTGCACAGAGCTGAGACAGAGATAACCTCCTCTGTCCACTCCACATCACGTGGTATCGATCACATCTTCTACCACATATACACAATTTAAGTCTGGCTGATGATATATTCTGTTACTACACACTTTGAAGAGAAATAGTACATTATGCAACGAGCCTATAATGGCTATAATTAAGGCACGAGTATTTTTATGCGAGTTTTATAATTTCCATACGAGTGTCTTAATTACCATTATAGGCGAGTTGCATACGACTGTTTATGTTCGACGATAATTATAACTTTATTACATGTTTTAACATAAATATTCATAAATATCTGTTGAGAGCCACTTGAATTTTGTAATCGGAGTGCGAGCGTGAGACATACCTCTGTCTTTCTGAACGACCGACGCATGCGCTCTGTGTGCTAGCATTGCCATATTATGCAGGCCATATGTTTACATCTGGCGTCCCTCAGTAATATTGTCACCGGAGTCGTTTGAAGGCAATGCGCTGTGTAGAAATTAGAGTTGGTGATATTAAGGTACAGTGCTTTTTCTTGTCTCATATTCGCCAGTTTATTTACGCGAACATATGGACGGTGCGTATTCCATGTCGGTAATTTATTGTAGTTCGATGTTGTGTTTATATCCGACATGTTGGATTTCGAGCGCATGCGCGAAGGTATCGTTACCTAATTGGTCCATGAACGAGCTCTGATTGGCTGGAGAAACTGTATCGTAATGAAAAACAGTGTTATAATGACCATCATTATGATACAGTTTTCTGACACATAATAGTGAGGGTCGAACATACACCATGTACCGAGAATCTCGTTTCAGGTGCCTCATCTCGTAGGAGCTCCCATCCCGTGATGTCATCGCATCCGTCGCGTAAAATTCTTGCCAGATGCTATCTTTCTTGACTTCATTTCCTGAAGTAGTGTCTCATAACCATGTGTTGTTGGCAAAAGCATCTGCAGTCTCAGTTCTTCGACAAAGGGAAGCTAACTTGAGAGTTCATAAACCAAACGAGAGAGATAAGACTTTTTGAGTGATGCCAACTTCTTTGAGATCTGCTCGTGTTTCCTCAACCCATTTTATGGTGGACTTTAATTTGCTAATATAAGTGAATATCCTTTTGGTTAACCTATTGTTGCTCATTGCTTTATTGTTATTATGTTTAATTTCTCATGATTATGGTACAACTCAGTTAACAAGGTAAGGATTTGTTAATTTGTTAGTCAAGTACCCTGTAAACCTATTACTGGGATAAAAATAACCTAACAATATGGCACGTATCCAGCAGCACTGCCTTCTGTATTCTGGCAATCAGGTGTCTCATTTTCAGTTCCTCCAATGCCATTGTCAACGTCTTTGGAACAACTCCCGTGGAAGAGATCACCACTGGCAAAAACCTCACGCATATTAATCCCAATAGTTTTCGTATTTCTTCCGCCAACGGTGCGTATTTGTTTGTCTTTTTAGCTTGGGTAGTTTGCATATTTTGGCTAAGTGGGACAGCAACGTCTATCAAGTAGGCCTTTTGAATTCTTGTATTGAGATAGACAATAATCAAGTACCTGTAAACCTATTACTGGGATAAAAAAATAACCTAACAATATGGCACATATCCAGCAGCACTGCCTTCTGTATTCTGGCAATCAGGTGTTTCATTTTCAGTTCCAGTTGATTGGCCAAGATTTTCTGGTCGGTTAAAATAGGTCTATCCAAATGCATCTTATAATGCTAATTTCCAAGCACGTTGGCAGGCTGGTAATTGTAGTACACCATGCTCGTATCCAGAAGTCCACATTTTATAGCTAGCTCTTGATGTAAGATCTTAGCAACATCATTGTGCCTCTTGGTATACTCTATACCAGCCAGCGTAGAGCAGCCACCGATGATATGATCGATGGTTTCCAACGCTGAGGTGTATCTACGACATCGATCATCTGCTATTATTATTATTAATATTATTATTATTATTATTATTATTAATATTATTATTATTATTATTATTATTATTTCGTTGTCTACATTTCTGAGCTGCTGGAAACAAACAAAAAAAGAAGAGGAACCGAGAAGATTGGTTGCTGAAGACAGTGAAGATGATGAAGAGTAATTTCATTATCATCACGTTAAATGAAATTGACTGAGACCTCTGGTCGTAACAGTGGCTCCACCCTGAAGTAAGGCTGAACAGGGAGTTCCGGGGTGGCCTTAAGCCAAGTATAGGGTTTGTGGGTTTTTAATAGGTAAGAATCCTGCACAGTTGTAAGTCCGTAAGCTTGCAATCTGCCTTTTGAAGATTTCTCCATGGTTTCCCTCGAGAAAAAAAATAAAATATATATATACAAGCTGACCCGGCAGACGTTGTCCGGCCAATCAAAGAAAGTGGTGTAACTTTGTTTCTTGAAGTGCTTTTGGATACACAATATTTTTTTCAATTTCTGTTAACTGCCTCTAAACTATCGTGAATTGAATTAACTAATTTAGAAACATTCGTTGGAGCGTGCACAACAACTCTTCAAAGTTTCATCGCAAACGGATAAATGGCATTTAACCCATACGGGATTTGGTTTAAATGATTCGTGCGCTGTCACTCATTTGTTGAATCTACTCGTGCTCTACCAACTGTGAAATGGATTTACTAAGTTAGAAAGCTTCACGTAAGTGTACACAACAACTCATCAAAGTTTCATCGCAATCGATGAATAGTATATGAACGCATACGGGTTTTTTATGGAACGCTTCGCACGTCGTCACTCATTTGTTACATCTACTCGTGCGCTACCAATATTGTAAAATGGATTTACCAAGTTGAACACCTTCCCTGGCGTGTACACAACAACTCATCAAAGTTTCATCGGAATCGGATGAATGACATATGAACGCATATGTGATTTTCTTTAAACGATTCGCGTGCCGTCACTCATTTGTTGAATCTACTCATGCGCTACCTATTGTAAAATAGATTTACTAAGCCAGAAACCTTCTCTGGCGTGTACTCAATGATTCACCAAGGTTTGATCGCAATCGGATGAATGATATATGACCTCATACGGGACATTGTGGAAACGATTCGCGCGCCATCGCTCATTCGTTGACTCTACTCGTGCGCTACTTATTAAAAACTGGATTTACTAAGACAGAAACATTTCCTGGAGTGTACACAATAATTCACCAGTTTCATCGCAATCTGATAAATGGTATATGGCCGCATACGGCACTTTGTTGAAATGATTCGCGTGCCGTCACTCATTTGTTGAATCTACTCGTGCGATACCTATTTTAAAATGGATTTATTCAGCCAGAAACCTTCCGTAGGGTGTACACAACATCTCACCCAAGATTCATCGTAATCGGACGAATGGTATTTGAACGCATACGGGACCTTATTGAAAAGCTTCGTGCGTCGTCGCCCATTTGTTGTATCTACTCGTGCGAAACCTCCTGTGAAATGTATTTACTAAGTTAGATACCCTCACGTAAGTGTAGACAACATCTCACCCAAGTTTCATTGCAATCGGATGAATGGTATATGAACGCATACGGGACTTTATTTAAAAGCTCGTGCGTCGTTGCTCATTTGATGAATCTACTCGTGAGCTACCTATTGTAAAATGGATTTACTAAGTTAGAAACCCTCACGTATGTGTACACAACATCTCACCCAAGTTTCATCGCTATCGGACGAATGGTATTTGAACGCATACGCGACTTTTTTGAAACGCTTCGCACGTCGCCGCTCATTTGTTGAATCTACTCGTGCACAACCTCCTGTGAAATGGATTACTAAGTTAGAAGCCTTCACTTAAGTGTACACAACAACTCATCAAACTTTCATCTCAATCTATGAATGGAATATAAACTTATACGGGATTTTGTTGAAACGCTTCGCGCGTCGTCACTCATTTGTTGAATCTAGTCGTGCGCTACCTAATGTGAAATTGATTTACTAAGCCAGAAGCCTTCCCTGGAGTGTACACAACATCTCACCCAAGTTTCATCGCTATCGGACGAATGGTATTTGAACGCATACGGGACCTTTTTGAATCGCTTCGCGCGTCGTCGCTCATTTGTTTAATCTATTCGTGGGCTATCTATTCTAAAATTGATTTACTAAGCCAAACACCTTCCCTGGAGCACACTCAACATATCACCCAACTTTCATGGCAATCGGATGAATGGTATATGAACGCATACGGGACTTTGAAACGCTCTAACGTGCAGAGACGAACAGTAGAATTCGACATCACTGCCACCTTTGGTATAAAACACAACTTTTCGCCACGGGCGGAGTGTATGTAATGGCGGTAGTTGCACAGGCTGCGACCAGGTGGCTCTAACGTGCAGAGACAAACCGTCCAATGACATCAGCTTTCACGAAGGCCAAGGCTAGTGATTTCCATGACGACTGTTTTTGACTGTATATTGAGGTTCTAAAATTGTGTGTAAATTGTGGTTCTAAAATTGTGTTCATTCCACCTACCGGGTCAGATTGTGAATCTAAACCATACATGGGGCCACCCTAATGTACATACCAAATTCCATCAAAATCGGTTCAGTCGTTTAGGAGGAGTTCAGTCACATACACACGTGTCGAAGAATTATATATATAAAGATATTATTTCGTTACGGTCTCCTAAGGACCACGCTACAGTTTCAATTTGTCGTCCTTAGTTTTTATTTCCTTTTCTTCCAGTAGGCTATTCCTTCATTGTTGCACTAGGCTTCGTTTTCCTCTCTTCAGTCCACTTTGTGCCTGTTTTCTTTTCCTTCCAATTGCAAGACTTTCGTCCTAAAAACCTCTCTTTACAATAATTCTTCTTCTCTTGTTTCTTTCCAGATCTTTCTTGACTTCTTGAATCCAGGTGGTAGTAGATTTCTTTTCCCCGAGATTCGTTTAGTTAGTCTATTATCATCCATTCTGTAAATATGTCGAAGAAACATCGATCTTCTTTTCCTTATTGTTTCTGATAGTTTTCTATGTTCTGATAAGTTTCATTATTATTATTATTATTATTATTATTATTATTATTATTAACCACTTTTCACATTTTGCAAAAATGCGGAAAAAGTAGACTTACGAGATCTATCTGGGAAAATGTGTGTCTGTCTGTTTGTCCTTCTGTCTGTCTGTCTGTCTGGCTGGCTGGCTGTGTGTGTGCCCCCCCCCCCCCCTATCAACTCCTAAACGGCTGCAGTTATCCAAAACAACATTTGGTAAGAGTAAAGATCTACACCTGAAAATCTCACGGCCATATTTGAAATAGACGTCGGTGCTACCAACTGCTGAAAAATCATAATTGAAATTTGAGCTCTATGTTGGATATCTCAGAAGTTATGGATGCGAACTCTTCCAAAATTAGCACACAAATAGACTATAACATTCCAGATAAATTTTCAGAAGTTCATACATGCCAGTGTTGCTAACATGATTCTATGTCTGCCGATAGGTCCATAATATTAATGCATGTAACTTCTATACTATCAATTGAATTTCAACCAAATTCCGCATGTACTATGTGTACTACAAAAAATATGACTGTACGTATTACAATAAGAGGCCAGGGCTGCCAACTGTTGATAAATGCTCTCTCTATGTTTTAACACTAATATCAATATATCAGAAAGTATGCAAGCCAACGGCTCTAAACATTGCACAGGTTAAGTACCTGATATTCTACCTTGGTTTGGCGTAACTTATATACATCAGTGCTGCCAACACGATTCAATGCCTGTTGATAGGTCCAGTCTTTAAATGCATATAACTTCTATACTAACAAATGGATTTCAACCAAATTTCGTATGTGCCTTGTGTACCATAACAGTTATTAGCGTACCTGTTCGTAAGAACCAGAAGGGCTGCCAACTGTTAATAAATGCTCCGTCTAATTGTTCAATCGTAATATCAATATATCAGAAAGTATGCAAGCCATCAGCTGTAAACTTTGCACACGTATAGTACCTGACATTCAAGATTAATTTGGAGTAACTAATTTCCTCAGTGCTGCCAACATGATTCTAAGCTTTCTGCTTGTTTCAAATTTTAATTTCATGTAACTTCTGTACTAACAAATGGATTTTATCCAAAATTGGCACTGCATTAGATCGTAATATTTCTGTTTAATTCTGAGCATCACATATATGACATTGTTCCCAACATGATTTTACGCGCACTGATAAATCCAATATCAAACAGCTTGTAACGTCCATACTATTCATTAGACTTCAACTAAATGTTGTATGTGCATTCTATACCTAAAAAGATGGAACTAAGAATATATTCAGAGTCGCCAGGGCTGCCAACTGTAGTAAGTTACTCTATTAGGCTTCACTATTTCAGGGGTATTTCAAACTGTAGTACTTATAAACTGTAGTACTTATAAATGTTAGTATTACCAACTTGATTTCGTCATTATTATAGATAGGTCTACATAGATTGGCATGAATCTTACATTTTAAGAAAAGTAGGCTCATTAGTTCGTCACGGAACTACTTGTTATTATTATTACCGTCAGTGATGGCTACGCTCACTAGAGCTCAGCGTCAGGTCTTGGGGCCAAGCTCTCTGCTGACTCGGTAAACGCTTGGGTTCGAGCCCCACCATCGGCTGTCCTTGAAATGGTTTTCCATGGTTTCCCATTTTCAACTCCAGGCAAATGCTGGGACGGTAACTTCTGACAGGCCACGGCCTCTTCCTCCCACATCCTTGCCAGTTTCATTCATCATCATTCATTTCATCTCTCATTAACTCCTCCCATGAGTTTGGCGTCAATAAGGGCATCCGGCCGTAAAAACCATCCGCCACAAAGACGTCCATCGCATCTCATCCCCGACCCCGTTGGAAAACGAGAATAATAAGGGATAGACATACTGTACATTATTATGATGATTATTATTATTATTATTATTATTATTATTATGCCAGTACGGAATGTTACCGCCCTAATGATGACAAATGTCAGCTTCCATTACCGGTTTTATTATTACGATATTTTTATTATTAGTAGTACCGACCCCTCATGGACCAAGCTATCTTCGGAGTTGGTAAACGAGTAGGCTCGAACCTCACCGTTGGCCGTCCTTGAAATGGATTTGCGTGGTTTCTAATTTCAATCCCAGACAAATATTGAGACGGTACGTTTTAAGAGTTCACGGCAGCTTCATTCGAAATCTTAGGATTCATTTCAATTCCTAATAACTCCGATCACAATGTTGGAGTCAGGAATGGCATCGGACCGTAAAATCTGCATTGCCACATAGAAACTCATCTCATTTCTTTCCCAGCCCCTAAGAAGCAGGAACGATGATAGTGGTGATTTTGCTTTATGGGGCGGAATATTGAGGTTATTTTCCTTAGAATGGAAAATAACAGCGGTAGAAATGCACATCGTATATTTCCCAACTTATTCATTAACAGTTATATAGATGAGCACTAATGGGGGATTATCTGAATATAAACGGCACCCCAAGCACAAATGGTTTTGTAATGTGTGGTTCGTAGAATGAAGTGGAATTACGGTTTGATAGCAGGTAAATAGCCCCGGGGTATGGATTTAGATTGTATATAAACACATTAGAACACATGAACGTATTTACACTGCGAGGTGTTTGCAGATGGTATTGTCTGGATCATTTCATGCAGATGTATGCATATCAAAGTGCTTTAGTCAACTATTGCGCTTCAGTGCATTTGGTCGCGCAGTTGGTAGCATGCTGAGCTTCTATGCCCAAGATCACGGGTTCAAACCCGGCCGAAGTCATCAGATTTTTAGGAGCGTTAAAAATCCCTCAGTATGCCTTCCTTTGGAGGGGAAGTAAAGCCGGCGGTCCCATGTCATAGATTTATGGCATGAAAAAAGAACCTTCCACTAACTACACTTGTGGAAGCTAAATTTTGTAGGTTAGTTTGATAACGCTATATTAGTTCCAACTTTCGCCACCAGGTGCTGACTGCGATGGCATTGAGTGGCCACGTCCACAGCTATGTGTCGTGGATGGTAACATTTGGTAGCAAAAGTAGGAACTACTTGAAAATATTGATTATCTGCAGTCCTTCTACCTGAATCACAAATAATACACACTAATACAGCCATCATAATTAACACAGGTTATCAGACAGATTCTACACACACCCGAAGTGCACGGGGCTACATGACCGCGTTGTCGCAGCCCCTAAACTAAGGAACCAACCAACCAAGTTTATACAGTAGCAGTGCTGCAACTCACAGCGTTATAAGTGGACGCCCTGTCAGCTCTATCGCACCACACCAACACGAGTACCCTACGATGGTCGCGGTCGGGAATGTAACACAAGTAGGACAATTTTTATTTGGTATTTCATTAACAATTTTTTGTTTTGAAATTTTGATTCTTGATTTAATAAGAAGGATGGAGTGTGATAAAAAAAATCGCTATCGTTTTACCCTCCAGGTTGGCTGTTCCCAGCGAGGGATCCCACCTCTACCGCCACTGAGGGCAATGTCCTGGAGCTTGAGACTCTGAGTCAGGGATACAACTGGGATGTGTGACCAGCACTACGCCCAGGCGGCCTCACCAGCAAAGCGAACAGGGGGCCTGATGAAGGGATGGGAAGAGTGGGACGGTTAGGCAAGGAAGTGGGAAGGAGGCGGCCGTGGCCGTACAGTAGGGACCATCCCGGCATTTGCCCGAAGACGAAGTGGGAAACCACGGAAAACCACTTCGAGGGGGGAATCGAACCCCCTCTACTCATTTGGGCCACCCGAGGCTGAGTAGACCCCATTCCAGTCCTCATACCTCTTTTCAAATTTCGTGGCAGAGCCGGAAATCGAACCCAGGACCTCCGGGGTGGCAGCTAACCATGCTGACCGCTACGCTACGGAGGCGACGTATGATAAATATACACATCAAAAAAACTTTTGCATAGTCTATACTTACCTCATCGAGCGGATGCATCAGTAACGACGTACGAGGAAGGATCAATGCAGCATGGATGCGTTGGAGAGATGTCACTGGGGTTCTGTGTGATAAGCAAATACTAACTTACCTGAAGTCAAAGATCTATCGTACAGTCATACGACCAGCTGCACTGTGTGGCACTGAATGTTGGGCTGTCACTAAAAGTGCTGAGCGTTCTCTCCACGCAATGGAAATGCGGATGCTGTGACGAACTACGGGCATTTCACTGCAAGACCACTTGTATAACGATAATATCAGGCGACAATTTGGCGTGGTCCCAATACCTGATAAGATGGCTGAACAAAGACTCCGATAGTATGGTCATGTGTTGAGAGCAAGACGTAACACTGTGGTAGATACTGCCTATCAACTGAAGGTTGATGGGAGAAGACCAAGAGGATGGCACAAACAACGGTGGAAAGACACTATCAACACCGAAATGAAAGCTGCAAATCTCCAACCAGAAGATGCAGCAGACCGAGTGAAGTGGCGCTCCATGATCCGAAAGGTGGACCCCATCCCAATGGGAAAACGCTAAAGAGAAGAAGTAAAAGAAGAAAAAGATTGAGCGGCGGTGGTACAAAACTTCCTCCAGGAGTCCGGCATTACACGAATGGAATGGCCTGCGATGTCGCCGGACATGAACTGTATCGAACATGTCTGGGATATGCTCCCATAACCCGCCAAGAGATCATGGAGGCCGCCGTCGAAGAGTGACATCACCTGCCTCAAGAGGATCTGGATAACTTTATACGTGGTATGCCACGGCGAGTAAGAGTCCTGCTGGACGCTCGTGGTGATCATGTTCCCTATTAAAACGTCACAGTATGGCAAAATTACAACACATATAAGTCCCTGTTCAACAGACCAAATGTTTTCCTGTTTGTAATGTTCTTTTCATACATGAATAAATTCTGCAGTATTTGTCAGAATGTAATTTCTTTTGTAATAACCTAACTCACAATCCCACATACGCACTGCATTATGGCAAACAAGTGTTATACAAAATGTTTTATGTGTATTGTGCCCGTTTGACGAGGATTTCGGGGATCCACAGACCTTAAATGACCCTCCCGAAACCCCCCTCCAACGAGAAGACATATAGGACGGGGAGGAATGCATTCTTGGACTGGGAATACACAAGGAAACTTAACTCGGAGGTGTCGGGTATAATGAGAGATCAAAACTACCAGTCCAGGGGAATACCAACACAAAATACAATAAAGAGGCCAGGCTTACATTTAAATCGCACTCATTTTATTCAAAAAGTGGCAGACCCCTAGCCTACTTCAGAGAGGTGAAAAACGGCTAGTCCGTGCTTCTCTGTCCTAATAAGAATTTACGAATCTCCGTACGAAATATCCTAAAAATTAAGCCTCTCGAAGTCCTACTAAAGGATTATGAATTCAACAAGCAAGGTTAAGAGAATGACACATAGTTCATCCCTACACAATTACTTCGGAGATTGCAATATTAATAATAATAACAATATCACAGGACCTGGATTTCTCCAAACTCCAACCTTGGTGAATTCCAAATTGATCATGTCACCATTGCACGGAAAGCGCAACGAGAGATCCAGAACGTAAAGGTTCTGATAAGTGGCAACTTAGACTCGGATCACGACCTATCGCAGATCAAAGTTAGACTGATTCCAAGAAATAACAAGAAGATTACTCCAAGAAAACTGATAAGTTTGACAGAGACAAGCTAAGGAGCAACCAAGAATTCACCCACAAGTTGGAAACTTTAAATCCAGAGAATTGGGAACAATTACAAGAGGCTATAGTCAGAACAGCAAAGGAGACTGTCCCACTCACAAAATCAAGAAAGCATCTTTGGTGGGATCATGAATGTGATACAGCAGTTCAGTTAAGACAGGTTGTGTGGAAGAAATGGAATTGACACAAAAATGAAGAGAACAGGGTCAACTTCCTAAACGCGAGAAAATCTGCATCAAAAACCATCCGTGGCGTGAAACGTATGTTTAATAAGGAACAGTTGGTACAGATTGAGCAAGACTTCCTGAAAAATAACACACGTAACTTCTATAAAACCTTCAATCTCAGTCTGAACAAATACAACCCCCCATGTCTACAGTTTAAAGATTCCAACGGGAAATTAGCTCACAATGATAAAGATAATTGTCAGATTCTAGCAAGTTATTTTGAAAACCTCCTCAACTGTGAGGATCCTGAGACCCTTTTCGTTTATGAAATAAATCCAAACATCCACCCTGATTCGTCCCCTCCTACGAAGGCTGAAATCACGAAGATCATCCAAGAGCTGAAGGACAACAAGGCACCGGGTGAAGATTTGATAATTGCTGAACTATGGAAACATGCAGGGGAAAAAGCAGTCGACAAGCTTGTTGCAATTATTCAAGAGATCTGGGAGAGCGATAAACTCCCAAGTGGATGGACCTCTGCCGTAATTCATCCACTACATAAAAACGGGGAGAAAACCGATGTGAACAATTACCGTGGCATCTCTCTTCTATCAATGACTTACAAGATCCTCTCAAAAGCTCTGCAGAATAGGGCGGAACAACAAATCGATCCACAACTGGTGGAATATCAAGGGGGTTTATGAAAGGGACGATCATGTGCTGAGCAGATTATGAATCTGAAGTCCATCCTTTCATATCTGAAACTCAGGAACAGGGAATTCGTGATGACCTTTGTTGATTTTAAGAAAGCGTACGACTCAATTGATCGATCCACCCTATTGCAAATCCTTGAAGAGTTTGGCTTAGATAACAAGACACAATCAATTATCCAGCAAACCCTGACCAACACCACCTCCAAAGTGAAGTTCAGAGGAGAGATGTCTGATGCCTTTGAAATCAGGACAGGAGTGAGGCAAGGAGACGGGCTATCACCGCTTCTTTTCAATTGCGTTTTGGAAAAGGTCATCCAAGAATGGCGGAAGGAAATGAAAAAATCAAGGGTAGAAAATGGCGTAAGGCTAGGGTACAAGTATATGAATCTTACAATCGACTGTCTAGCCTTTGCAGATGATCTAGTTATCTTTTCAGATTCCATTGATATGGCAGAAGAACAACTTAACCAGCTGAAAATCAAGCACTGAAGGCTGGGCTTCAAATCTCCTTTGAGAAGACACAATTCATGACAAATATAAATTCAGCGCCCAGGGAACTGGAGGTCGGACTAGGAAAAGTTCAGAAGGCAGAAAAGTTTAAATACCTCGGTGAATGGATGGAGCCTAACCTATCAGAGAAGGAAGCCTTCATGTCACGCATTAATAAAATGGAAATGGCATACAACCTGTCTAAAGACAACTACAATAAGAGATCGATATCCTTAAACGCCAAAATTAGACATTACTGCACTGTTATTCGACCAGAGGCTCTGAGACTCTAATAATGAACACGAAAGTTCTGATGGAAAAACTAGAGGCTAAAGAAAGGAAGATTTTGAGGAAAGTCCTGGGTCCCATCAAAGAAAACAGCGAGTACAGAAGGCGTCACAACCACGAATTGTACAAGCACGTGGAGAAGATCAGTGACACGATTCGAAAAAGGAAGGATTGCCTAATATAGCCACGTGACACGAATTAGCCCAGGCAGGATATCAAAACGGATATTGATCTACTTTCAAGATAAGAAAACCAAAGGGGCATGGTTTACGGAAGTTGAGAAAGATCTACGTGAAATGGAAATTTCCCCTAAAGATATCCAGGAGCGTGTTCCACTTCAGGAAAAACTACGTACGCACAAAGGTTTCCAGGAAAAGCCGAAGCTGAAGACAGCGAAGGCTTGGTCCCAAGAGAGAAAAGAACAACACCGAAGACGAATGCGGGAACACTGGGCGGTAGTTAGATCTCGGAAGAAGAGACAGTTGAACTGACGTGGTCCCTAGTTGGCCGAATCGAAGAAAGAAGAAGATTATCACAGGCACGAATTTACGGCAAATAAGGATATTTACTTGCTTACAACGCAAAGATTTCGTTACATTTACTGCACAATAAGTTTACAGACTACGCTATGATGGTGCCATCTCGAACATTTAACGTTACAGTAATTTAAGCTAATTCCTATCTGACGTTATGTTTGGCAACGATGTAAACGAGAAGTGTTTAATCCAAAATTTATTTCAAAACAAAGCTAAGCACATTCTGTTCCTGTCTTAATAAATGGAAAAGCTAAACTATCATACAACACAAATATGTTACACTATTACCCTTCAAAATTGCGCAATTGTCGCCACTGACCTGCCTGCACACATCTCCACTCTTTGTGAAGTATGGTCATGAGTGTGTGGGAGAGAAAAAGTTATGTCGGCAACGGCATGAGGAAGTTCATGACTAAGGTTGCTTTGTCAGGTTAACTACCGTGTTTAAACACGTAGTTAACCGACCGTCGTCTCACCAAATAGGGAGTACCTATAATTTTATCCACGAAGTCGCAACAGAGCAATAACTAATCATTGGTCAACAAGGTTTCATCACGTTTAGGGTTTTAATCATGTTTAAAGATACTGCCTATCACTTCGTTTAGGTTTGCGTTTGGGGAGAAAATCCTATCACTCGATTATTATAATTAGGTTTCATTAATATAATTTTTGTCCTATCAGTTTCTCTGTATTTTTTTAGTGACCATTTTAAACTCGTTAAGTGCGAAAATTGGTGTAAATTGACAACCAACAACGCCTCCAACAATTGGGAAGAAACACTCTTTCCAAACTTTCATCAGCACCTCTTAAGTGATCTCAATAACACTCGACCCGTCGGCCCTTTGCTTAGTCAATGAGACAAAAACGTACACGTCGCTAGCTTAGGTAGTACACTATCGTACCACACAACTGGGATAGCACCCTACCATTGTGGTAAACCTCAAAATATTACAATGATGTACAATATACGATTTCCAGCCTGTGGACAAAGATTCATAAGCTGTACAATCAACTGTGGATTTTAAATGTACTCTCTAATATACAAAAATTGTGGATGGACTGCGATTATATCTCATTCAGTAAATTGTTCAGTCAAAAACATGTATTACAATAATTCTGGGGCTCCCTAATTTTTATATGACCCCTCACATCGAACCTAAGACTGCCTGCTCGGCTCATCTTAACTATCATAGCGTTCCGTCATAGTCATCTGAATGTCAATTAATACAAAATAAAAAAAACACTCCCGTATGTTTCTGCAGCGTCACAAACACGTTTATGCGGTGCCTGCAGGCAGTGAAGTTCCCAGCCTTCTAGATTTATTCATACAGACAGCACCTTGCGTTCGCAATAACTGAATCAATGAAATAACATGCCGGGCTTCGGCCTTCAAAACACCTGCTTACTGGACTAACAGTATCCAGTGGAATGCGGTTCTGACAATATATGACATAATCGTACTGCGTAACTGGGCTTAGTTTGAAGCACGGTTTTATAACCATGAAAAAATATATTTACAAAAATTATGGCAAGAACTTTGTCCCCCCAGGCTCTGACAAATGATACGACGCCGTATAACCATAATAAATCGTGAAAATAAAAGCATGGACCCTACCTAAAGAATGTGCTGTAGTAATGTCTCTATAATTAATCCTCCTGTGTCATGTTTGTACATACAAATATTGCGACTTTACAGTCGGACTCACGTGACCATATTAAGTATTTCCAGCGTGTGCACTTTGCCTGATACCATTGGCAAATTCGATGGCATGGTTGGAGTAGCCATATCGTCTTCCTTCATTCACTGAGTATCAACCATCGCAATTCCCCTCCATACTGGGTTCTACCCCATAACGGCTTCCATCAGAATAAAAATAATCGTGTCCACGTGGTGTTGGACAAATAATGTGAGCTCCATCTTGATCTAATAATCGGCGTTTTCACTGAGTTTAAGCTTATCGTGGTTTTGTTTTCAAATACAGTGCATCTACACAAATAGGGGCTTATTGCAAAAATGACCATGTCTTTCTCCGCTCACATACGCTAGAATGGTGGCTTGTGCAACTATACTCACTCCAAACTTTTATGTTACTTAAACACTCCTGCTAGAGCCATCCGATCACTAGAAATTCACCGTTATGCACTGGTGAGTGTTACACAACGAAATATAGATTCTCATTTAACTGCAAACGACGAATTGCTTAAACTTTAGCAATTTTTTACTTCGGCCTGCAACCATCTGCTCGTCTCGTTGTTCGGTCCTGGGTTCACAAATGTTTACCCAATTTTACAAATGTCACTTATTTAAGCCAAATCACGGTTCCAAATTATAATGGCAGCTTTACTGCATACATTTAAATATTATTCACACTTCGATGACAATTGGCGTAAATTATACTCGTGGATTTTAACGACGATGAAATTCGCGTCCGGTCAGGACCTCGCCTGAAACAAGAGTGTCCTCGGCAAGATGCCGGAAGCTTCAATGGTATCACCCCAGTCAAGGGTACAACTATTGATCGTTCGTCGCATATTCTGCGAGGTTATACTTTTATTTACATTTATCAACAAAAATCATTGAATTCTTCAGTGCTTCCAATTATTTACAAATATCCTTTAATAAATACAGTTTCCAAATAAAATGGCAAAAATTAATATTAGTGGCGCGGCAACTTGTGGTGCATTAAATGAGGGTTACTCCCAAAGAGAAAATACTGCTGCTTTGGATTCCTCGGTTTATCCTTGGAAGATTGAATTCTCATGAGCCATCGATGTCACATCCCGGAAGTGATGTTGGGCTGAGTATATAATAATCATTGTCTAATACACAAAATACCAAATATTTTGACACAGCATAAACGCTAATTTAATTTGAACTTTTGAAAGAAATTTGGTACCATTTCCCGTATTGAGTAAAATCATGAAATATTTGCGAACAGATGAGTATTTATCTACAATTAGGTGTTCATAATATATTCAGTTTCGCAATTCTATACAAGCAAACCAACGCAGTTCAAGCGTAGTTCCATATAATTAGTCGGGTGGGGTACAGTTGAAATCCAAGTTAACTCTTTGGTACGACGCTGATGCGCAAGTGGTCAAAGATGTAAAATTTCGCAATAATTGTAGTGGGGAGACTAACTAGGAGAGGTTCTGATCAGTTTGTAACAAAATCTAGTGCAGGCCTATTTTGATCGCAGATATAAATAATAATAATAATAATAATTGTTTTATGCTAGAAATAAGAGAAAGGCAGATCTTGAGTAAAATCCTAGGTCCAATCAAAGAAAATGGTGAGTTCAGAAGACGAAACAATCATGAACTCTACTCTCGTGTAGAGAAGATCACGGACACCATTCGTAAGAGAAGGATAGTTTTTTATGGCCACATTGCTCGTATGAGTTCTACAAGATTGAGCAATAGGATCTTCAGTTTTCTTCTTAACAAGAAGGTAGAAAAAGACCTGCGTGAAGTGGGAATAACCCAGGAGGATATCCAGAAACGTGTTCCACTAAAGTCGAAACTACAAGAAAAGCCAAAACTAAAAACTGGCATGACATGGACTGAAGCTAGGAAGGAACAACATAGGAAACGAATGCAGGAATAATGGGCGAACGTTAAGACATGGAAAAGGGCAGTAGAAATATCGTGGTCCGTAGATGGCCGAAACGAAAGCAAGAAGAAGAAAAAGAATATTTGTTTTATGTTTCTTTTATCTACTGCGACTCTTAGAGACGCCAGTGTGCCGGAATTTTGCCCAGAAAGCGATCGTTAACGTGTCAGCTAAGCTACTGACACGGCTCCCTCACATTTGCATACCCTCAAATGCCAGCTGACTGCGTCAGGATTCGATTCTGCAATCGCAGATATAAAACTAATTACAGTAGTAATCCATGCGACCAACGGAGGTTTAAATTGAACTCCATTAAAATTCCTACAAATAGTTTTCGAAATACAACTTTTTATTATCTCCTGAATAATATATACTGTATGTTTTAAAACAGTTAAGTTATGCATCAAGTCCTAATTCCTGTATAGTCGGTGCAGGAAGAGAAACTTCGCTAGGATTGTAAATGAAGTTAATCTCACACAAAACGAAACGTCCGCAGTGACGTAGGTTACTTGCTGTCCACTGGTTGCAGTATAACTCGTTTAGAGGAATCACGTACATTACATCATGACACCAGACAATTCTTCTTCGAGTGCAACTGTTAGCTAACTTGTGGCAGAACCGGCTACACACAGCGGTCACTTAACAAGCACATAATACATAAAACAAATACTTTCTTCGGATGAAAGCTACCTTGTGTCAATTTCACAATAGAGGACTTACTTGAGTCCCCAATTTCAGCACCCGTTTAGTGCATTAAATACTGAAATTGAGGAAATGGCGTGATCTTGTTGTATGAGGTCATTCAAGAGTAATGTTGTTGTTAATTCTCGTTGTCATGTAGCCTCGTGCGCGTGGGTGCCTGTACTATTTGTCTGATAACCTTGGTCACTGTGATGTCCGTACTATTATGTGTATTTGAAACTGAGGTAGGGTGATGAGTAGAAAGCGGTCGTACCCTTAAGTTACGTACCATCCCGGCATTTACCTGCAGTGAAAAGTGGGTAACCACGGAAAACCACTTGCAGGATGGCTGAGGTAGGAATTAAGTGGAGGTTTCGACTCCGTGGTGTTGGAGTAGGGTGCCTACTTTGCACCAGGAGGCCCTAGGTTTGATTCCCGGCTCCCTCAGGGATTTTAGAAACTGACGTGAGGAATGGAACGGGATGCACTCAGCCTCATGAGGACAATTGAGTAGCTGTCTGACAGTGAGGCAGCACCCCGATCATGAAAACCAAGATAAACGGCCGAGGGGACGCGATCCGCTGACCACGCGTCACCTCAATATCTGCAGAACAAATGGTCGGGAAGCGGTCGCTTGGTAGGCCTAGGCCTTCAATGGCTTTAGTGACAGAGATTATTATTATTATTATTATTATTATTATTATTATTATTATTATTATTATTATTATTATTATTATTATTACCAGGTTCAATTAACGGCTCTGCTAAGATATGTAATTCTGGTCAGTCGGCTGGAACGGGGTACACTCAACCTCGTGAGGCAGAATTGAGCAGAAGTGGGTTTGATGACATTCTTAGCCATATTTGAAGTGTTTTCCCGTGGTTTACCATAAAAATAATAATAATGTTATTGGTTTTGCGTCTCTTTTAACCACTGAGGCTTTTAGAGACGCCAGGGTGCAGGAACTTTGCCCCGAAGGGGATCTTTAACGTGCCAGTAAATCTACTGACACGGCTCCCTCGCATTTCCGCACGCTGAAATGCCATCTGACAGAACAAGGATTTGATCCTGCAACCTTGGGAACAGCAGGCGAGAACATTACCACTGCGCCACACACCCAGTCAGTTTACCATTCTAATCCAGGCTAATGCCGGGATTGTATCTAAATTAATACCATGACCGCCTGCTACCCGATCCTAGCCCTAATTACCAACACGTGGCTACATGACCATGATGTCGAAAAGCACCAAATTAATCAACTACAAAGTTTAGCCTATAAGAACATAAACCTAATTCATATCTTCATTTCGGTTTGCATCCTTGGATTTAAAATCTTGAAGAGCAGAGGTCGACACATCTGCTCTTATCTGCCATGCACTGGTTAGCTTGCGAACAATATCATTGACATCAGTGATTTTCACAGAGTGGGCATTGAAATGAGAAAACATCGACCGTTGTTGGTAAATGTTTAATAGTATTTATTAGGCGTGATACTATTTATGCTACATACTGAGACCGTTTAAGTTGATGTCAACAACCACGATGACTCAACTAACGACACATAAATCAAATAAAAAGTACCGTGAGGATAAGGTGACCTTCCAAAAAGGCTAAAGCGGCACGAGAGTCCGTAGTCCACAGGGATCGTGGTACATGGTGACGATGGTCATAGACCGCCTAAGGAAAGGTTCACCTTAAAACTAGACTGAGAAAATAAACATCCAGACTCATGTAAAACACCGTGAAAATTTATTAAAATTCACAAGCCCCTAGCCTAGTTCGGAGGGTTATAATCGGCTAGTCCGCAAATTAATAAATAAACAAAGATAAAGAACAGGTCCCCCTATCTGAGAAGTTACTGAAAACCCTCGCGAAAGATCTAACTCACAATGATAAAGCAACAACAGCAACGCTAGGAATATGGTACGACGCAAGTCCCTAGTTCAAGTTACAAGATCAAGCTAATATCTGAATTTACATTTAACAGGGTAGCAAAACAAATCTAGGTTAGGATGGTACCATTTCGACATTTAAATTTAACATTAATTCAACTAGCTAAGTCCTATCAATTAACAAAATTTACGGCGATGACGTCCGTAAAAGAAAACAATTACATCCAAAAGCTAAGTGTACAGCCATGAAAAACAAACAATTTAATTATGCTTAATAACTATGTGCTAACATCAAACAATAAAGTAACATGTAGGGTTTAATACACTTGACATCATAAATTAATAACGAAATAGACACAGTAGTTTTATTAAAAATTCCTGCCTACACCTTGGTTTATTCTTTGTAAACCATAGTCATCTAATGTGTATAGTTACGGTGACGAATGCGCAGTTGAGACCACGTCTGACATCGCATGGCCTGAGCTCCACAAGCTACGAACTCTAGGTTCGCACATGCTTCAGGTCGCTACAAAAATGTCAACTGTCCTAGTCATTTCCTCACAAGGAAATTATCTTCAACTGCACGGCTATGTCAACAGTTCCAGAATGTAAAGAACAAAGTTAGATAGAAAGAATCGTTAGTTAGGCTTGTTTTACAACAATTATGCATTTTATTATTAGAATGTCGGTTTATAGGTTTATCGTAGGTTTATGGCGAATAACATTGACAATAGCCTGGGCACGGAGTGTCTCCAACTGAGATCATTCTCCACCAAAAAGCCTCGACTCAACAGTCGGAATATAATCAACGAGTATAACAACTCGGACACACAATAACACGGGTTACCAGCGGCGCTAAGCTCGCGTTCAATAACTCTGGGATAGGCCTGTACAACAGTTACCTTCCATATAACATCTGGTCAACGGGATCATCCCCGGACAAAGTATACAATAACATCCTGCTATAACAGGGTAGACTTCACCATCCTATAGAAAACCTTACATAACTGTACCTGTTATACGACAATACACGCAACAGAGCGTAAAACTAACAAAAACCGATCCATAAAACAAGTGATCAAATACAAGAGTGGAAACTGATTTCCATAAGCAAAGTAGCAATGAAAGGAAAAGCGAATACAAATTGTACTCTGTCCTCGTCTATAGTAGTTTTGTCTCACAATAAAGCAGGCGTGCTCTAGGTCACTGGGTTACATAACCAGTTTATTCAAGGCCGGCGATTTAATCAATACAAAACCTGCACTTGGCCGGTTCATAAAAAAAATTACCATGGGTTACGGATCTCTACAGAGTCCGTGTATCAAACGCACGCTATAAATCTGAGTATAGTAATACAATTCCGTCTTTCTACCAAAGACGTCTAAATGAAAGTAAACTTACAGTAACTGAAGCTCTTTGCTTTAAAAATGCAACTCAGTAGTTGCTAGAACATCAAATAAAAACGTGTCTCACACGACACAAGAAAAATATGATAAATGTGGCACAGATTCACACACTAGATCTGCTTAATGATACGTTGGGAACCGCGTTCGATGCTAGGCAACGAAACATTCCTTCTAGTTGTTAGGTTCAAACATGACCAAGAATAGCTTCTGAGCTTATTCAAAATGAAATATAATGCATTTACAAACTGGTAGTTACTGTCGACTACCTAAATGATACGACCGTTCTAACGACAGTCAGGGGTGTAACAAAGGATGGCTGCGAAGAATGCAGTCAATTAATAACCAAGGCATCTGATTGCCATAACTACAGTCAGCAAAGACTTGAAAATTACCCCAAGTAGGGTTGAACAAAATAGCCTCAAAATGACTACGATCAGGTTCAGCAAAAAGCAGGCATTGACGTTCCACGACGTTCACCAAGCTGCACCAGGGCTGACCAAAATGTCTGACCCCAAGGGTGTCTCACTCTAAACTGAAATAAATGACATCTAACTAATCTAGTTACATCCCTACCTAGAAAAATGGCTGACACTGAGTGTGGTTGATTCACAAACTACATTAAAACTACTATACCACCAGAAACTAGAACAAAGAAGGGGTGTGACAAAAACTCACGAAATGGAGGAGCTCTCACTCAGCTCTCTATTCCACAACAAGGGTTGTACATAAACCTCTCTGGCTCTCTGGATCGGTATCCTCCTCATCAGGATTCCCATCTGGACTCCCCCAAAGACCAGGGTTCGATTTGTCCCTGTCGACATCTTCGTGGATATGCCTGGAAATGGCATTTTGGCTCCTTCCCTCTCGTTCATCGTTCTGGAAGTTCCACCATCATGCGGGTCCCTGTAGAAACGTCACCCCCCCCCCCCCATACTGGGATGGTATTAGCCCATGGTGACTGCTTCAACCATGGTGAATAAAAGTCCAATCACGTGGGTAGCGAAATAAGTTGCGTGATTATTCATCCTCTCACTTCCAAAATTATAATGTCCGTCGTGACTATTATAGGCTTCAATTATAAAATACGACACAGCCTTAATCTTGCAGATGTGGATTAGCATGTGAGCTAACACTATTTTATAATGCTGCACGTGCTAGTGACGCTACTTTTGTATCACGCAGCATCCGTGAATTATACGACGTTTCAAAGATGAAATTTCCACTTTGGCAATTTAAATATCTCATACTATTATAATCACACTTATTCAGGATAATTGTAACACTATTACCTGTATATTTCCACTAGGCATCTGCCCTCCACATACGCGTGGGTAATATGTGATGTCACAGCAATGTTGTGCAATACACTATACTTGCCAATAATTATTTCCCAAGCTTCTTATTTAATTCACTGGACTTCATCGACAGTGGATATTAGTATTTGCTTGCTCGATGGCACCTTATAATCACTTTTAACGCTAAACAGCGGATATTCTTCTACGTCTCGTAGGACAAATGTAATTCCACGCCTACACAAGGCGGATTCTCCAGACGCAGTGCTCTGGTACTGGGTGTCTCTAGAAAGTAGGTCGTCAAAACGAAAACGTTGAGCGACTACTTACGTTCCTTTTTGCGTATCTGCAAGGGTATTACCTTACCTAAAGTAAAAATAAACATTCTCCAAAATGTTTTAATAATGCAGCATGACGAAATGGAATATTCTGAGTCTCGTAGGAAAGATAAAAATAATTAATAAGACCTCAGATAATAATTAGCAGTTTACACCAAAGTCAAAAGTGCGATTCACCGCTACTTCAAAGTATCGCGTGATCTCTCAGCTTCACGTGGCTTCCTGGGTGTGTTCAAAAGTACAACATCCCATCATAAATGCTCTGTCATAAAAAAATATCACATGAACCATAGCTCAGCGGGTTCATCTGCCTCTCTGTCGTTTCAAATAAAATGTTGGGATAACATATTTATTTGCTTTGAAATTCATTCAAGAGCGATATTTTTTTAGATTGGCTGCATTAAAGGTTCCAATGCGCTCTCCTGTCCTAATGTCTTCTATCACATAACTTCCATTGTTTAAAGGCTGTCGGATACGACTAGGGCCATAATACAAGGATAGAAATTTCCCATATATGCGGTCTATAGGACTAGAAATTCCGGGTCTCCTTATAAGGATAAGGTCTCCTTCTACTAGTGGTTCTCTAAACCTCTGGCGTCTAGTTCTTCTCAAGCGCTTGGCAGCTTGTCTGTCCATAGTCTCTCTCGCAGCTAAAAGTCTGCTGGCATGTGATGGTTGTAAACAAGGTGGATTTACAATCACACGATCCCATATTCTCAGCGGCATCTGGTTCAAATGCAAGACCATAGGTATTTGACCAGTGCTTTCATGTACTGTTGAATTAATACATTTTGCCATAATAACAAGGACTTCAGTCCATCGCCAGTGTTCTTCTTGACAATATAATCGACAGAATTTTGCGATAATAGACATCACGCATTCTGCTGGGTTGCTCTCTGGATGTCGAATAGATGATAAAACATGACCTATTTCAAGCTCATTCATGGCATTGGCAAATTCTGCTGAGGTGTACTGTGATCCGTGATCAGTCAACAAGAATTGTGGCTTTCCTGCCTCCGGTATCACTTGACGTCTAATCCTCTGAATAATCTGATGTGCAGTAGCTTTTTGAATCGGATGAAGCATCGTATATTTCGTGAACACATCCACCGTTACAACGATGTATCGATTCCCACGACGAGCCTTAGGTATTGGGCCATACAGGTCCTGTGCATACAACTCTCTAGGTTGAGTTGGTAGTATTGGTCTAGGTTGTTCCTTCAGCAAGCGTGACGTGTATTTGTTCCGCTGGCATGCGTCGCAAGCACGTAAACACTGTCTAACGGTGGCTCCTAACCCTTTCCATGTGAAAGACTCCTTGATAGTTGCAATGGTTTTGTCTGTTCCACCATGTCCAATGGATAAATGTACCATAAGAATAACAGATTCTTGGTATCTCCTAGGAATAACTGCACGCAGTTGAGTGTGGTCCTCGTCTACAAACTTGTATAAGACACGATGATAAATCAAATAATCATCTGCAACAGCAGCAATCCTTGCATAATGATCATCCTGTGGATCCATTCTTCGTTCTGGGAAACGGATAATATGTCTGAGTTCCTCCTCACGTCGCTGTCCTTCAGGTAAATGACGAAATCGGCGAAGGTGTTCCTCGCATTCTCCCTCGATGTCTATGGCATTAACAGTAGCTTCAGGATTCCGGCTGAGGATGTCGGCCAACACTTTCTCTCTGCCTGGTCGATAAACTATTTCCAAATCGAACTGTTGGAGAAACAGCGTCCAACGTGTGATCCTGTCGCTTGCCAGTCTTGTTCTCAAGATGAAGGTCAACGCATGATGATCGGTTCTCACAATAATCCTCTGACCTAACAGAAGTTTATGCCAGTATTCAAGTGCGTAAACAATTGCAAGTGCTTCTATCTCGGTCGTGAAGTAGTGAGATTCATGTGCTCTTAAACGTCGGCTTAAGAAAGCAATGTAATGACGTTTCTTCTCATCATCTTCCTGCAGTAAAATGGCTCCTATACCAATGGCAGATGCATCAGTTTCTAGAATAAAGTTCCGAGAGTAATCTGGATATTCTAACTGAATTGAGTCCACAAGCATCTGTTTAGCTCTCCTGAAAGCTATCTCGCATTCATCATTCCAGTTCCACCTGCAGTTCTTTTTCAATAATCCTTGCAGTGGTGCAACAGTTTCGGAATACTTCTCACAATGAGCAGCAAAGAATTGGAGAATTCCTAAGAATTGTCTCACGTGTTTCACACGGGTTGGTGTTGGAAATGCAGCAACAGTTCTAATCTTTGCCGGATTCGGTCTATATCCTTCTCCATTGATTATGTGTCCTACGAATTTCACTTCTTTCTGAAAAAATCGACACTTGTCAAACTTGACCTTAAAATTTGCCTGTCGGAGATTCTCAAAAACAAGGCGCAATGTCTTTAAATGCTCTTCTTCTGTTCCCGAAGCTATGATTATGTCATCCACATAACATATTACTTTCTGCTTCACTTCATGAGTCAGCTTGGCATCAAGTGCTCTGATTAATGCGGCTCCGGCATTTTTCAATCCAAATGGTAGTTTTTGGAATACATAAGTAGTCTGATCAAACAAGAATCCAGTATATTTCTGAGTGTGCTCAGATAATCTGATATGGTAATAAGACTGAACCAAGTCTAATGATGAAAATATCCCTTTTCCTTTGAACTTCCTGAGAATGTCCCTAATCTTGGGCGGTCTGTCGTGCTCAGGAGCTAGGCGTTCATTCAAGGCTCTGGCATCAAGACAAAGTCTCAAGCTTCCATCTACCTTAACCACAGGTATTATGGGATTCAAGAAAGGAGTCGGTGATTTCTTGATTGTACCTGCTGCTTCCATCTCATGGATCTTCTTAGCAGCTTCTTCGAGATGTTTCTCGGCAATCGGATAGATCCTTTTCTGGAAAGGGGAATCGTCCAGTAATACAAGATCATACTCGTAGTCTATTATCTCACCAGGTGTGGTGTCGAATATATCTCTGTATTCGTTCAGTATTGCCTCAAGATCCTCATGTGTGGGTGCTGATAACGATTCTGCCTCTTCGTCGGCATCTAGTGTCGCCTCAATTTACTTGCCCTTTAATGCTTCGACTACGTCTACTTCGGATAGGAATTCCGGTTCTTCTTCAATTAGGCTCATCTGAATGGGTTCGTTCGGCTTGAACTCTACCGTATTCCGTCCCATGTCAATGATTCCATCATATTTTCTAATGAAGTCTGCGCCTAAAATGGCATCATGATGCAGGCCCTTCATTACGAGAAATTCGTGCAAGTACACGTGGCTCGAAATCTTCACAGTACACAAAATCTGGATTTTGCACGTTACAACGCGGTCAGGTATGACACCTCTGACTCTTATAGCTGAAATGGGCAACTCCGTCACCTCAGAGTTTGCTCTAAGTCTGGCATGGCAATCGGCGGAAATTACACTAATCATCGCTCCAGTATCGATGAGTATGACTACACTGACTTCATTCAAGGTGGCTACAATCTTGGGTAGGCGTGTTAATTCATAATTGTGGTTCGTCGTTCGTCGTTCGTCCAACAAGTCTTCTTGGATTGGCTCCCAGAGTAATATAGAGGCAGTTACTCGGTGCTCAACGAAACAAGAATCTATTGATTTTTCGGAGTTTTTTTCTGTCATGGCGAGAAGTACTGGGCTGGTTCTGCTCCGTCTCCTGCGCCGAATGTCTATTTTCCCTCGAAGTAGGGTTCCGTTCTCCCTCTTCTTGGATCTGCAATTCTCTCAATTGTTGGAGGTACTCACGGCTCTCCCGCGCTCTTCCTTTCCAATCCCTGTCTGGCTGGTATCTAGGGTCTCGATTTCTGTCGTAACCCCCACTATATCGATAGTCTCTACGGATACGTCCGTGTTGCTGATTTCTTCCTTCATTCCCTCGGCGGTTGTTTTCATGACGTCGGTTGTCGTCCGTCCTTCGGTCGAATCGCCGGTCCCAATGACTTCGCCGGTCATCATGTTGATTTCGAGTATACGGAGTGTTGTTCCATTCTCTCCTGTTATAACTGTAATTGTTATCACGTCGCCCAGAATCCTCTGTGGTTTGTGTTTGTTGTGGCGTCTGGCTCACTTTATCAACAGTCGTCAGATTCATATGTCTATCCTCGCGTCTATCAGCCTTCTGCTGACGGTGTGTATGAAACTGTTCTGTGTTAGCGTCCAACCTTCGCAGTATCTGGTCACACTGCTGGAAAGTGGATGCCCCTGCAGCGATTAACACACGTTGTACATCCGCAGGGTACTGCCAAACAATTGTGTTCACCAAATCTTGCTCGGACAACGGAGGCTGAAGACAACGGAGCTTCGCGAGCTGTATTGCGAAGTAATTCGCATAACGAGTAGGTGTATTGGAACTGTACCTTCGAGTGTACATCTCAGCTCGGATACTCTGCTGGATGTCGCTCGACCAATATGTTCTTAATAACGCTTCCTTAAAGTCTTGGTAGCCTGTGAATGAGTATCGGAATGCTCTGAACCAGGTACCGGCTTGTCCCTCAAGCAGTCGCTCTATAACTCTTAGTTCCCTCTCTGGAGTTACCATAGTATCACGTAAGTAGCTTTCGATATTTGCTAGGAATTCCACTGGAGTAACACCGCTCCCAGTTCCCGAGAAGCGAGCTGGTTGCTCCTCTCTTGAACGAATTATGGTGACATTTCCCTGCGTATTCGCGGGTCTGAAAGTATTTTGCATGTAACTCTGCGTAGGAGTGTTAGTCTCATGACTAATTCGATTAGATGCTGGTTGAAACGGGTGAGCGTCAAAGTTCAAGGTCTGACCTTGCGCTAAATTAGTGAATTGTGACGGCTGCGATTCCATAGGCGCGCTGGGTTGGAAATGGGTAGGCATCATTCCTCCTGAATGAGATATAGGCGTTTCCTGAGATTCTCCCATCTGTGGGTGTACGTGTCTCTCTCTTGGAGTCGTCTCGAGTCTGTCCAGGCGTCTTTCTATTACTTCAAGACCTGGGATGGTTCTGGCTGCGACTTTGTTGCCTAAGTCGTTCAATTGCAGCTCGATCCTGTCAACCTTTCCCTTGAGGTTTGCGTCTACCTCGCGTATGGCCGTCCTAAGGTTATAACTGAGGTCTAACCTCTCGGTCACCGCGACTTCCTCAAATCTCTTTTGTAAGGAATCGATATCTCCTTCAACTCTGGACATATTTTCTTGGATTTTACCCACATCGTCTCTAACCTCGGCTACCTTAGCCTCGACTGTAGCTTCGTGTTCGTTGAGGTCACCTCTCAATAACATGAGGTCAATTTTGTGTTCCTCATGATGAACATCAACTGTCTCACGTAGACTGGCTACGGTTTCCGTCAATTCAGAAATGTTTCTCCTGTTGGTGTTAAGTTCCTCTTTAATCTCCATCATGCCATCAACGATAGTCTTCACGTTGTTATTAACGGCATTGGCAGCTCCTCTCATCAAGATTAAACCAACGTTCATGGTTGCCATGTCCTTCTTCACATTTCCGATAAATCCCTCGACGTGATCTAGTCGAGTCCCGAATTCTTCCCTGGTATGTTCCAGATCTGCTCTCATGTCTATCTGGACTTTATTCAAGGTTGTCTGAATTTGAGCTGTGTGCTCCTCCAATCGGTTTTGCACCTCCTCCCTAGCTCTATTCATCTGGTCGGTTAAGCAATCTACGCGCTGGTTAGCCTCCTGATGGTGTCGTATGACATCAACCCTAACAGCTGCTAAACCTGTCGTCAGATCATTTCTCGCTTCGATCCTATATGTGTCCATGTCTGCCCTGACTTGAGTTAAATCAGCCCTAACATTATTTACAGAGTGAGTGTTAATTTCTAAGTCCTGTCTTACATTGTTTATAGACTGAGTGTTAATCTCTAAGTCCTGTCTTACATTGTTGACTTCCTGTCTAACCTGGTCCACATGACCACTGACATTGTTGACTTCCTGTCTAACCTGGTCCACATGACCGCTTACAGTATTTACAGCCTGAGTATTCTGACCTAAGTCAGCAGTAATCTGTTGAAGATTGGCATTCACACCTGCCATCATCTCTCCAAACACACGACGAATAGTTTCCTCATCCATAAATAAGAAATATATGAGAAAGTGAGGGATCAATTTCTACTGGAACTTACAGCTATGATTAGTTACTTGGTGGTATAAAGTTTGCTTCATTTATATAAATATCACGAGTACAGCTGGAGTATGCAAACTAAGTGCTTCTACATTTACAAAGACAACGGTGAGCAAAGCAAAGTATTACATTTACTTAGGATGAGGCATCATCAAAGAAAATCCTATCCTTCATTTATCCAACACTAAAGCCTCACCCCATGGACTTCTATCAAACATGAATGCCATGCGGTCAATTGATCTGCAGTACGACTTTCTAAGTTCGTCCCAGTCCTGTCAATTTACCATTAATCAACATTAGGATCCTCAAAAAAAAATAACATGGTACTGAGGGTCACCACGTTAACGTCGGCACATGAGTTGGGCGCCATTTTATGAGACCGTTTTGTTGATGTCAACAACCACGATGACTCAACTAACGACACATAAATCAAATAAAAAGTACCGTGAGGATCAGGTGACCTTCCAAAAAGGCTAAAGCGGCACGAGAGTCCGTAGTCCACAGGGATCGTGGTACATGGTGACGATGGTCATAGACCGCCTAAGGAAAGGTTCACCTTAAAACTAGACTGAGAAAATAAACATCCAGACTCATGTAAAACACCGTGAAAATTTATTAAAATTCACAAGCCCCTAGCCTAGTTCGGAGGGTTATAATCGGCTAGTCCGCAAATTAATAAATAAACAAAGATAAAGAACAGGTCCCCCTATCTGAGAAGTTACTGAAAACCCTCGCGAAAGATCTAACTCACAATGATAAAGCAACAACAGCAACGCTAGGAATATGGTACGACGCAAGTCCCTAGTTCAGGTTACAAGATCAAGCTAATATCTGAATTTACATTTAACAGGGTAGCAAAACAAATCTAGGTTAGGATGGTACCATTTCGACATTTAAATTTAACATTAATTCAACTAGCTAAGTCCTATCAATTAACAAAATTTACGGCGATGACGTCCGTAAAAGAAAACAATTACATCCAAAAGCTAAGTGTACAGCCATGAAAAACAAACAATTTAATTATGCTTAATAACTATGTGCTAACAGCACACAATAAAGTAACATGTAGGGTTTAATACACTTGACATCATAAATTAATAACGAAATAGACACAGTAGTTTTATTAAAAATTCCTGCCTACACCTTGGTTTATTCTTTGTAAACCATAGTCATCTAATGTGTATAGTTACGGTGACGAATGCGCAGTTGAGACCACGTCTGACATCGCATGGCCTGAGCTCCACAAGCTACGAACTCTAGGTTCGCACATGCTTCAGGTCGCTACAAAAATGTCAACTGTCCTAGTCATTTCCTCACAAGTAAATTATCTTCAACTGCACGGCTATGTCAACAGTTCCAGAATGCAAAGAACAAAGTTAGATAGAAAGAATCGTTAGTTAGGCTTGTTTTACAACAATTATGCATTTTATTATTAGAATGTCGGTTTATAGGTTTATCGTAGGTTTATGGCGAATAACATTGACAATAGCCTGGGCACGGAGTGTCTCCAACTGAGATCATTCTCCACCAAAAAGCCTCGACTCAACAGTCGGAATATAATCAACGAGTATAACAACTCGGACACACAATAACACGGGTTACCAGCGGCGCTAATCTCGCGTTCAATAACTCTGGGATAGGCCTGTACAACAGTTACCTTCCATATAACATCTGGTCAACGGGATCATCCCCGGACAAAGTATACAATAACATCCTGCTATAACAGGGTAGACTTCACCATCCTATAGAAAACCTTACATAACTGTACCTGTTATACGACAATACACGCAACAGAGCGTAAAACTAACAAAAACCGATCCATAAAACAAGTGATCAAATACAAGAGTGGAAACTGATTTCCATAAGCAAAGTAGCAATGAAAGGAAAAGCGAATACAAATTGTACTCTGTCCTCGTCTATAGTAGTTTTGTCTCACAATAAAGCAGGCGTGCTCTAGGTCACTGGGTTACATAACCAGTTTATTCAAGGCCGGCGATTTAATCAATACAAAACCTGCACTTGGCCGGTTCATAAAAAAATTTACCATGGGTTACGGATCTCTACAGAGTCCGTGTATCAAACGCACGCTATAAATCTGAGTATAGTAATACAATTCCGTCTTTCTACCAAAGACGTCTAAATGAAAGTAAACTTACAATAACTGAAGCTCTTTGCTTTAA